>JAVXUO010003064.1:0-1366528 GCA_033065855.1 Escallonia rubra | reverse complement strand
CATCTGACCATTCCCGTGAAGTATGTCTTTCTGTTCAGCACAATGATATTTGGTTGTGGCATCGTAGATTAGGTCATGTTCACATGGATCTAATCAAGAAACTTCTCTCGAAAGATCTCGTCAGAGGCTTACCAAATTTGAGATTTATCAAGGATAAAATCTGTGATGCCTGTCAATATGGTAAACAGTCAAAAACTTCTTTTCAAGCCAAAAATGTTGTTTCAACCTCTCGTCCTCTTCAACTCCTTCATTTAGATCTTTTTGGTCCTACTAGAAATGCTAGCCTTGGTGGTAAATTTTATGCTTTCGTCATTGTTGACGATTTTTCAAGATACACCTGGGTTCTTTTTTTAACTCGTAAAGATGAAGCGTTTGAAAAAATTTTCAGTCTTGTTAAACAGCTTCAAAATGAGAAGGAGTTGAAACTTGTCAAAATTCGAAGTGATCATGGCGGTGAATTTGAAAAAGATTTTATTCCTTTTTGTATTCAAAATGGCATTTCACATGAGTTTTCTGCCCCTCGGACACCCCAACAAAATGGAGTTGTTGAGAGAAAGAATCGTACTCTTCAAGAAATGGCCAGAACTATGCTTCAAGAAAACTCTTTGCCAAAATATTTTTGGGCAGAAGCCGTCAACACTTCCTGTTACGTATTGAACAGAGTACTCATCAGACCAATTCTTGATAAAACTCCTTACGAATTGTTCTCAAATCGAAAACCAAAAATCGATTATTTCAGGGTTTTCGGTTGCAAATGTTTTATTTTGAACAATCGTGAGAATTTAGGAAAGTTCGATGCTAAGTCTTACGAGGGAATATTTCTTGGTTATTCACTAAAGAGTAGAGCATATAGAATTTATAACCGTAAGTCTTTGACCATTGAAGAATCTATGCATGTTGTTTTTGAAGAATCTAATGTTGAACAAACAAGTAAGATTGCAGGTGATGATGATGAAGAACTCTCCATGGATTTGAACAACAATCTTAACGTCTCCTCAACTGAGGGGGAGTGTTCAACTTCTCCCAACAATAACGATGAAACTTTGCCACTTCCAAAAAGCTGGAGATATTCTTCTAGTCATCCATTAGACCAAGTTATAGGCAATGTGGAACGCGGAGTTACAACTCGGTCTACGGTAAATCTCTTCTGTAAGGATTTTGCTTTTCTTTCTCAAATAGAGCCTAAAAATATTTCAGAGGCTCTAAATGATTCTGAGTGGATTCTTGCCATGCAAGATGAATTGAATCAATTTGAGCGAAGCGAAGTTTGGACACTTGTTCCGGCTCCTGTTCAACAAAAGGTCATTGGAACCAAGTGGGTTTTTCGAAACAAACTTGATGAAGATGGCCATATTGTTCGTAACAAAGCTAGACTCGTTGCTCAAGGATACAATCAAGTCGAAGGGGTTGATTTTGATGAAACTTTTGCCCCTGTTGCACGACTTGAAGCTATCCGAATTCTTTTGGCATTTTCATGTCATTTGAACTTCAAACTTTTTCAAATGGACGTGAAAAGTGCTTTCTTGAATGGGGTAATACAGGAGGAAGTTTTTGTTAAACAACCTCCCGGTTTTGAAAATGAAAAATATCCCAATCATGTCTTTAAATTGAAAAAGGCTTTGTACGGTCTTAAACAAGCTCCTCGAGCTTGGTATGATCGTCTCAGCAGCTTCCTCATTGATCATGGATTCTCTCGTGGCAAAGTCGATACTACTCTCTTTACAAAAACTCGTAGTTCCCATATTTTAATAGTTCAAATTTATGTTGATGACATTATTTTTGGTGCCACTAACAATGATCTTTGTCAAGAATTTGCTGAAAATATGCGCAGAGAATTTGAGATGAGCATGATGGGTGAACTTACTTTTTTTCTTGGACTTCAAATCAAGCAGTCCAAAGACGGAATTTTTATCAATCAGTCTAAGTACACTCGGGAACTTTTGAAAAGGTTTGGCTTGGAAAATGCTAAACCTAGAGGTACTCCTATTTCCCCCAGCGTCAATCTTATCAAAGATGAAAATGGTAAAGATGTCGATAGTAAACTTTTTCGTGGTATGATTGGCAGTTTACTTTACCTTACTGCTTCTAGACCTGACATCATGTTTAGTGTGTGCATTTGTGCCCGTTTTCAAGCCTGCCCCAAAGAATCTCATTTATCTGCTGTTAAACGTATTTTTAAATATCTCTCTGGTACTCTAAACTTAGGTCTCTGGTATCCTCGTAATTCTTCAATAGATCTAGTTGGATTTTCAGATTCTGATTATGCGGGTTGTCTTGTTGATCGTAAGAGTACTAGTGGCACCTGTCAGTTTCTCGGCGATGCTTTAGTTTCCTGGCACAGTAAGAAACAGACATCTGTGGCTCTATCCACCGCTGAAGCGGAATATGTTGCAGCTGGAAGCTGTTGTGCCCAAGTTTTATGGATGCGTCAAACCTTACAAGATTTTGGTGTCTCTTTAGCGCTTATTCCTATTATGTGCGACAGTAGCAGTGCTATCGATATTAGTAAAAATCCTGTCCAACACTCACGCACTAAGCACATAGATATTCGTCATCACTTTCTCCGCGACAATGTTCAAAAGGGGTTAATTGAACTTAAGAAAGTTGGCTCTGAAGATCAGCTCGCCGATATCTTTACAAAACCTTTAGCTGAATCATCTTTCTGTTCTCTTCGTCGTCGTTTGGGAATGTGCGATCTGAGTTAAGTTTTGGCTGTCTAAAATTTCCCTTTCATTCGACTCAAAGTCCCCGTTTCAGTCGACTACAAGTCAATTTTCATTCGACTAAACCCCTTTCAGTCGACTCAACCCCTTTCAGTCAACTCAAACCCTTTTCAGTCGACTAAACCTTCAGTCGACTCAACCCCTTTCAGTCGACTAAACCCCCTTCAGTCGACTCAACCTTTCAGTCGACTAAATGTCCCTTTCAGTCGACTCAACCCCCTTCAGTCGACTAAAACCTTTTGCCTATTTATATGCCACCTTTTTCACTTTTACTTTTTACTGTTTCCCTTTTTCACTGTGTCTGTCACTTTCACTATTTCTCTCCTCTTTCTCTTGTCCACCTGTCACTCCACGGACCCACATGGCGTCAAACCAACGCAATCAAAGTCGTCGCTCTCTAATTTCTGAAAAATGAGAAACAACGATACGCCTTTGACCATAAACCAATGTGCCGCATCAATGCTCCACCGTCTGCCGCTGTCACCGTACCACCGCCGACCACCCGTCCTCGTACCCGTCAAGCATCCCTCGGTGCTTCACGTCGTACGGCCTGCGCAGCTAGACCTTCGTCATCAGCACCGTCCTCTTCAGGTACTGTAGTTCCTGATCCTCTTCCCTCCCTTGTCTGCCCTTTGCGACTGCACCTCCACTCAATCCTGCCCACCCCCAACTTGCCCATACACTTCATCTTCCGACATCCTTCACATTCCCCATTTCTTTCCTACTCCCGAAGACCAACTTCAATATTACACCCTTTTCGTCAATCGGGAAGTCATCCCCGGTCGCCCAAGTGACGTCAATCTTATGACGCAACTTGGTGTTACTGCTCTGTTTGAGCGAATGGGATGTCTCTCCATTCTCTCTCCCCCCTCCACTTACTATCCTGCTCTAGTTCGCATGTTCTACTCCAATTTGCACTTTGATGCCCAACCCCCTACCTTTCTGACCTCGTATGTGAATGGGGTCCACATTCGTCTTGATGCCACCACTTTGGCACAGATTTTTGGCTTCGAAAATCAATCTTCTACTCTTGTTTTCACTGCAAACACTTGGTGTACCTCCGGTTCTTTACCCCACTCCAACAGACCCAAACACTCTTAGGGGACCCATCTATCACTCATCCCCGTAAACCACAGTTAAGTGACATGTCCCCTCTTTCTCGCGTTCTTCACCTTATTCTCTGTTACAATCTTTCGGCTCGTTCTGGCTCTTATGCCACATTCTCCTACTTAGATATCATTCTTCTCACCCATTTTCTTAGGGGTTCCCCGTTAAACATTGCCGGCATCATCATGCTTGTCATGCATGCCCGAAAAAACAAGTCTACTGCAAACCTTCCCTTCGGCCTTCTTTTGACTCGAGTTTTTGAACATTTTAATGTTCCCTTGCCTACCTCTAACTCGGAACGCATCATTCTTCCGAGTCATCATGTGCTCGACGAAACTTCTCTTCGTCGCGCCGGCTTCACCATCCGCTTCGATCTCTCCTCCAACACTGCCCTGCTTGAACGCCCTTCCCAGTCTGTCCCAGCTTCCATTTCTGCTCCCTTTACTGCTCCTGAAATTCCGTCAGCCCCCTCTTCTGCTTCAATCCCCATTTTTCACCACCCCAATCCTCTTCCCCATCATTCCTCCTGCTCATACTGACCCTTCCACCTCAGTTCCTCCTCACCCTGCTGATCCTTTCTTCACTAGCCCCCTCAACGACTTTTCCAATCTTGATTTTGATGAATTTCTCACTTCTGATCACCCCGACCTCTCTGACACCCTTTCTCGCATCTCAACCTCGATTCAGCTCATTCTCGAATCCCAAACCACTCTTGCTGCTTCTGTCACCAATAACCACACCATTCTTCTTCAAGAGCTTGCTGCTCTTCAGCAGTCGGTTCAACATTCTTCCGCCCAGCTTCTTTCCAACCAGATAGATTTTCACAACCTCCTAAATGACCTTACTGCTAACCTTACCACTATCCCTCTCAATCAAACCCCCATTCTTGAAACCCTGTCACGGATGCAGCATGACCTTCACCACCAGCAAGAGGTTGCTCTTCAGGATCATCGCCGCCAGGCCCATCTCACGACGAGCATACTGACTGAACAGAATCGTTATTTGGCTCATCAGACTTTCGATCAGGCGCATGGCTTTCGGGTGACTCGTCCAGATATCTTTCCCTCTCACCATACTGGCAACTACGGAGAAGAATGGTTCTTCAATCCGCATCTTCCTTACAATCCTCCGCCGCCGCGCTCTCCTCGCGTTGTTGAAGTAGTTGAAGTTCCCACCACAGATCCGCCGCCTGCTGCTGCGCCCCGTACTCGTCAGTCCGCTCCACCGCCCAATGATCCCTCCTCCTCTGCCCAAGGTTCTCGCCGCCGTCGGCCCTAGTTTTTAGTTATTCTTTTTTTGTTGCTCTGGATGCCCCCACTTTTTGCTTTGACAAAGGGGGAGAACATGTTTTAATCTATCGTTCTTCTTTATGCATCTGTATTAAATCTGTTAATTATTTAAAGATGCTCTTTCTATTGTTCTTTTATGCGATGGTTATCCGATTAAGGGGGAGTATGTCTTTTAATATTGTCATCATCAAAAAGGGGGAGATTGTTGACTTGTTGATTTTGATGATTTCTGACTTAACTTATCTAAACTTTAATCTGACAATATTATTAAAGGTAAAACATTTCAGGTTTTATCTTAATCAAACAAAGACATAATCTTGACATGGATGACAGAGATTGACAGAGATTTTGCACGACCTTGACAATGGATGACAAAGACTTTGGACTCAAGCTTTGGACTACACAGAAAGATTCAAGATCTTAAAGTATATCTTTTCTTGTTTTAGTCTTTTCTTTAAACAGCCTTTCTTAAAGGATCTGACAGAAATTCTAGTAAAGAACGAAGCCAAGTGTTTTTAGTCGAAGTCAAGTTTTTGAGTCGAAACCAAAACTTTTTAGTCGAAGCTAAGACGTTTAGTCGAAGCTAAGACTTTCAGTCGAAGCTAAGACGTTTAGTCGAAGCTAAGACTTTCAGTCGAAGCCAAGTGTTTTAGTCGAAGCTAAGACTTTCAGTCGAAGCTAAGACTTTCAGTCGAAGCTAAGACGTTTAGTCGAAGCTAAGACTTTCAGTCGAAGCCAAGTGTTTTAGTCGAAGCTAAGACGTTTAGTCGAAGCTAAGATTTTCAGTCGAAGTCAAATGGTTTAGTCGAAGCTAAGACTTTCAGTCGAAGCTAAGACTTTTAGTCGAAGCCAAATGTTTTAGTCGAAGTCAACTCTTTTAGTCGAAGCAAAACATTTCAGTCGAAGGCGAGACTTTCAGTCGAAGCCAAGACTTTCAGTCGAAGCCAAGACATTTGAGTCGAAGCTAAAATGCTTTAGTCGAATCCTTCTCACTTGGCTTTTCTACCTAACTGTCCTCTATTTCCTTCCTGTATAAATAGGGAATCGGTTAGCGCATTTATTACCTTTTTCTCTCGCGCAAATTTTCATTCTGAAACAACTCTCTCATCTCAATCTCTTATTCTTATCAATTATCTTTTGAGTGAGTTCACTTTAGAAAAAGTTCTGTGTAAGCTTCTTGGTTTTGTTCTTGAAAGGATTTAGATCTTCCCACCTAAGAAGGCTTAGCTTTAAAACTTTCATTGTATATTCTGCTCAAAAAGGAGCCTGCTTATTGCATTCAAATTGTAATCTCTTTTCACTTGTAATCTGTTGGAAACCTAGGAAGGGTTTCGGATATTGTACTGAGGTTTGAGCTAGCACCCGAAGCTAGCTGGTATAGTGAAAGGCTCGAGTAGGTCTCCCTTGTGTGGAGTGCTCGAGGACTGGACGTAGGCTGGTGGGGCCGAACCAGTATAAATCTCTGTGTTAATCTTGTTATTGTTGTATCCGTCTTTACGTTGTAATCTTAATTTTTAAATTCATATCTTAAGTTGAAAAACACCTATTCACCCCCCTCTAGGTGTATTTAGGGACCTACAAGTGGTATCAGAGCCTTGTGCTCTGAAATTCTTCTGTGACTTAATCGTCAAGAGCAAAAGATCGTGCTATGGAAGAAGGATCAGCAACCACCAGGCCACCATTGTTGAAAAATGACAACTACAGCTACTGGAAAAATCGCATGAGGAACTTTCTGAGGCAGGATATTCACGTATGGTATGTTGTTGAAAATGGTCCTATAATTCCTATGAAGGATGGACTGGATGGAAGCAAGATTCCGAAAGGAATTCTTGAAATGGATAATCATGAGGCCCAGCTCTTCTCCATGGATGATAAAGCCAAGAACATTATCAGTTGTGGCCTCGACATAAATGAGTACAATCGAGTCTCAGCTTGTGAGACGGCTAGAGAAATGTGGAGATTGTTGGAGGTTACTCATGAAGGAACAAATCAGGTAAAAGAGACCAAAATCAACATGTTGGTCCAGCAATACGAAGCCTTCAAGATGAAGGAGCACGAGTCCATAAATGAGATGTATTCCAGATTCACTCTCATTATCAATGGGCTGAGACTTTTGGGTAAAACTTACCCAGAAAATGAAGTTGTCCGAAAAGTTCTCAGATCTCTCCCAAAAAGATGGGAAGCAAAACTCACAGCCATTCAAGAGGCGAAGGACTTGAATGTGCTGAAGCTTGAAGAATTGGTGGGCTCTTTAATGACTCATGAAATTACGATGAAAATTCATGACGAAGAAGAAACCACCTCCAAGAAGAAGAACTTAGCTCTTAAAGCTGAGAGTTCTCATGAGCCAACGGAAAGCAGTGACGATTCTGATCCTGAAATGGCTCTCATCACTCGGAAGTTCAAAAAGTTTCTCGCAAACAAGAGAGATGGGATGTTCAGGAGAAATCCAACAAACCAATCACATCAAAGAAATAATGGTGATTGGAATGCAAGGGAAAATTCTGACGCCTGTTACGAATGCGGCAGAACTGGGCATATAAAGAAATACTGTCCACAACTCAAAAACAAGACCGCAAACAGCAACAGTCGAGACTTCAAGGAGAAGAAGTTCAAATCAAGAAAAGCACTGCTAACTTGGGATGACTCTGATGAAAGCGATAAGGAAGGAAGCGAGGATGAGGACGTAGCTCAACTCTGCTTCATGGCAAACGATGATGATCTCAAGGTAACCCCGGAAAAACATTTTAACGAACTTCAGTCAGCTTTTCTCGAACTCAGTAAAAATTATGAAAAGTTGAAAATTAAAAATGCAGATCTAAAAATTAAGGCTTTTTCTTTGATAAATACTGTTGAAGAGTTGGAAGACGAAAAGGAAGAGTTGCAAGAAAAAATTAAATTTTATATTTCTGAAAATGTTTCTTTAAAAAATAATGTAAATGTTTTTAAGAAAGAAAATTTTCTTGAGCATTCTGAAATTAACTTTCTCAGAGAAATCAAAGTTCCAGTTGAAAATGAATCTTTAAAATCTCAACTGGAGGATATAACTACACAAAAAATAATTTTAGAAAAAGAGATTGAAGACCTCAATTTTACTCTTTCAAAATTTACACAAGGAAGAGAGAATTTGGATATTCTTTTGGGTAAACAAAGATGTGTCTTTCAGAAAAGTGGAATTGGTTATGATCCTTCAAAGAAGCAAAAGGACTACAAAAATTTCTTTAACAAAAGTTTAGTTTCCTGTTCACCATTCACTCTCTGTACTGTTTGTAACAAGAAGGGACATTTAGTTAAAAATTGTCCTCTTAATCTTATTAAAAAACAGTCATCTCCTTCTTTTACTAAGAAGAAAATGAAACATGTATGGGTGCCAAAATCTTCTTTATCTAATCTTCCAGGACCCAAGAAAGTGTGGGTACCTAAAGGAACGAAACCAGAATCTGTTGTAGGTATGCTTGAAAGCAAGGGTAGACTGCAACAAATGGATTCTCGACAGCGGTTGTTCAAGACATATGACAGGTGATCGTTCTCTTTTCTCTCACATCACTCCGAAAAATGGCGGGCTTGTCACTTTTGGAGACAACTCAAATGGTAAGATCATCGGTAAAGGTAAAATTGGCACTGGCTCCATTTCTATTGACAACGTATCCTTAGTTGACGGTTTAAAGTTTAATTTGATAAGTATCAGTCAACTAATCGATAGTGGTCACAAAGTTCAGTTTGAAGGCGAAAAATGTCTTATCAGTCATGCCTCGGATGGGAGTACGCTGATCGGTAAAAGAGATGGTAACATTTATACTCTGTCTTTTGATGCATCTGACCATTCCCGTGAAGTATGTCTTTCTGTTCAGCACAATGATATTTGGTTGTGGCATCGTAGATTAGGTCATGTTCACATGGATCTAATCAAGAAACTTCTCTCGAAAGATCTCGTCAGAGGCTTACCAAACTTGAGATTTATCAAGGATAAAATCTGTGATGCCTGTCAATATGGTAAACAGTCAAAAATTTCTTTTCAAGCCAAAAATGTTGTTTCAACCTCTCGTCCTCTTCAACTCCTTCATTTAGATCTTTTTGGTCCTACTAGAAATGCTAGCCTTGGTGGTAAATTTTATGCTTTCGTCATTGTTGACGATTTTTCAAGATACACCTGGGTTCTTTTTTTAACTCGTAAAGATGAAGCGTTTGAAAATTTTTTCAGTCTTGTTAAACAGCTTCAAAATGAGAAGGAGTTGAAACTTGTCAAAATTCGAAGTGATCATGGCGGTGAATTTGAAAAAGATTTTATTCCTTTTTGTATTCAAAATGGCATTTCACATGAGTTTTCTGCCCCTCGGACACCCCAACAAAATGGAGTTGTTGAGAGAAAGAATCGTACTCTTCAAGAAATGGCCAGAACTATGCTTCAAGAAAACTCTTTGCCAAAATATTTTTGGGCAGAAGCCGTCAACACTTCCTGTTACGTATTGAACAGAGTACTCATCAGACCAATTCTTGATAAAACTCCTTACGAATTGTTCTCAAATCGAAAACCAAAAATCGATTATTTCAGGGTTTTCGGTTGCAAATGTTTTATTTTGAACAATCGTGAGAATTTAGGAAAGTTCGATGCAAAGTCTGATGAGGGAATATTTCTTGGTTATTCACTAAAGAGTAGAGCATATAGAATTTATAACCGTAAGTCTTTGACCATTGAAGAATCTATGCATGTTGTTTTTGAAGAATCTAATGTTGAACAAACAAGTAAGATTGCAGGTGATGATGATGAAGAACTCTCCATGGATTTGAACAACAATCTTAACGTCTCCTCAACTGAGGGGGAGTGTTCAACTTCTCCCAACAATAACGATGAAACTTTGCCACTTCCAAAAAGCTGGAGATATTCTTCTAGTCATCCATTAGACCAAGTTATAGGCAATGTGGAACGCGGAGTTACAACTCGGTCTACGGTAAATCTGTTCTGTAAGGATTTTGCTTTTCTTTCTCAAATAGAGCCTAAAAATATTTCAGAGGCTCTAAATGATTCTGAGTGGATTCTTGCCATGCAAGATGAATTGAATCAATTTGAGCGAAGCGAAGTTTGGACACTTGTTCCGGCTCCTGTTCAACAAAAGGTCATTGGAACCAAGTGGGTTTTTCGAAACAAACTTGATGAAGATGGCCATATTGTTCGTAACAAAGCTAGACTCGTTGCTCAAGGATACAATCAAGTCGAAGGGGTTGGTTTTGATGAAACTTTTGCCCCTGTTGCACGACTTGAAGCTATCCGAATTCTTTTGGCATTTTCATGTCATTTGAACTTCAAACTTTTTCAAATGGACGTGAAAAGTGCTTTCTTGAATGGGGTAATACAGGAGGAAGTTTTTGTTAAACAACCTCCCGGTTTTGAAAATGAAAAATATCCCAATCATGTCTTTAAATTGAAAAAGGCTTTGTACGGTCTTAAACAAGCTCCTCGAGCTTGGTATGATCGTCTCAGCAGCTTCCTCATTGATCATGGATTCTCTCGTGGCAAAGTCGATACTACTCTCTTTACAAAAACTCGTAGTTCCCATATTTTAATAGTTCAAATTTATGTTGATGACATTATTTTTGGTGCCACTAACAATGATCTTTGTCAAGAATTTGCTGAAAATATGCGCAGAGAATTTGAGATGAGCATGATGGGTGAACTTACTTTTTTTCTTGGACTTCAAATCAAGCAGTCCAAAGACGGAATTTTTATCAATCAGTCTAAGTACACTCGGGAACTTTTGAAAAGGTTTGGCTTGGAAAATGCTAAACCTAGAGGTACTCCTATTTCCCCCAGCGTCAATCTTATCAAAGATGAAAATGGTAAAGATGTTGATAGTAAACTTTTTCGTGGTATGATTGGCAGTTTACTTTACCTTACTGCTTCTAGACCTGACATCATGTTTAGTGTGTGCATTTGTGCCCGTTTTCAAGCCTGCCCCAAAGAATCTCATTTATCTGCTGTTAAACGTATTTTTAAATATCTCTCTGGTACTCTAAACTTAGGTCTCTGGTATCCTCGTAATTCTTCAATAGATCTAGTTGGATTTTCAGATTCTGATTATGCGGGTTGTCTTGTTGATCGTAAGAGTACTAGTGGCACCTGTCAGTTTCTCGGCGATGCTTTAGTTTCCTGGCACAGTAAGAAACAGACATCTGTGGCTCTATCCACCGCTGAAGCGGAATATGTTGCAGCTGGAAGCTGTTGTGCCCAAGTTTTATGGATGCGTCAAACCTTACAAGATTTTGGTGTCTCTTTAGCGCTTATTCCTATTATGTGCGACAGTAGCAGTGCTATCGATATTAGTAAAAATCCTGTCCAACACTCACGCACTAAGCACATAGATATTCGTCATCACTTTCTCCGCGACAATGTTCAAAAGGGGTTAATTGAACTTAAGAAAGTTGGCTCTGAAGATCAGCTCGCCGATATCTTTACAAAACCTTTAGCTGAATCATCTTTCTGTTCTCTTCGTCGTCGTTTGGGAATGTGCGATCTGAGTTAAGTTTTGGCTGTCTAAAATTCCCCTTTTTCAGTCGACTCAAAGTCCCCTTTTTCAGTCGACTAACGGTCAAGTTTCAGTCGACTAAACCCCTTTCAGTCGACTCAACCCCTTTCAGTCGACTAAACCTCTTTCAGTCGACTCAACCCCCTTCAGTCGACTCAACCCCTTTTCAGTCGACTAAACCCCTTTCAGTCGACTAAACCCCTTTTAGTCGACTAAACCCCTTTCAGTCGACTCAACCCCCTTCAGTCGACTAAAACTCTTTTGCCTATTTATATGCCACCTTTTTCACTTTTACTTTTTACTGTTTCCCTTTTTCACTGTGTCTGTCACTTTCACTATTTCTCTCCTCTTTCTCTTGTCCACCTGTCACTCCACGGACCCACATGGCGTCAAACCAACGCAATCAAAGTCGTCGTCGCTACATTATTCATTCTGACGAAGACAACGATGGGTCTCCTCCGCCTTTCACCAATGACGCGCCTGCCGCTGTCGCTGCTCCACCGTCTGCCGCTGTCACTGTTCCACCGCCGACCACCCGTCCTCGTACCCGTCAAGCATCCAACGCTGCTTCACGTCGTACGACCTCCGCAACTGTACCTTCGTCATCAGCACCGTCCTCTTCAGGTACTGTAGTTCCTCCTCCTCCTCCCCATGCCTCTTCTTCGTCTGCCCCTCCTCCCCATGCCTCTTCTTCGTCTGCACCTCCACCATCCTGCCCACCCCCAACTTGCCCATACACTTCATCTTCCGACATCCTTCACATTCCCCATTTCTTTCCTACTCCCGAAGACCAACTTCAATATTACACCCTTTTCGTCAATCGGGAAGTCATCCCCGGTCGCCCAAGTGACGTCAATCTTATGACGCAACTTGGTGTTACTGCTCTGTTTGAGCGAATGGGATGTCTCTCCATTCTCTCTCCCCCCTCCACTTACTATCCTGCTCTAGTTCGCATGTTCTACTCCAATTTGCACTTTGATGCCCAACCCCCTACCTTTCTGACCTCGTATGTGAATGGGGTCCACATTCGTCTTGATGCCACCACTTTGGCACAGATTTTTGGCTTCGAAAATCAATCTTCTACTCTTGTTTTCACTGCAAACACTTGGTGTACCTCCGGTTCTTTTACCCCACTCCAACAGACCCAAACACTCTTAGGGGACCCATCTATCACTCATCCCCGTAAACCACAGTTAAGTGACATGTCCCCTCTTTCTCGCGTTCTTCACCTTATTCTCTGTTACAATCTTTCGGCTCGTTCTGGCTCTTATGCCACCTTCTCCTACTTAGATATCATTCTTCTCACCCATTTTCTTAGGGGTTCCCCGTTAAAACTTGCCGGCATCATCATGCTTGTCATGCATGCCCGAAACAACAAGGCTACTGCAAACCTTCCCTTCGGCCTTCTTTTGACTCGAGTTTTTGAACATTTTAATGTTCCCTTGCCTACCTCTAACTCGGAACGCATCATTCTTCCGAGTCATCATGTGCTCGACGAAACTTCTCTTCGTCGCGCCGGCTTCACCATCCGCTTCGATCTCTCCTCCAACACTGCCCTGCTTGAACGCCCTTCCCAGTCTGTCCCAGCTTCCATTTCTGCTCCCTTTACTGCTCCTGAAATTCCGTCAGCCCCCTCTTCTGCTTCAATTCCCCATTTTTCACCACCCCCACCTCCTTCTCCTCCGATCATTCCTCCTGCTCCTACTGACCCTTCCACCTCAGTTCCTCCTCACCCTGCTGATCCTTTCTTCACTAGCCCCCTCAACGACTTTTCCAATCTTGATTTTGATGAATTTCTCACTTCTGATCACCCCGACCTCTCTGACACCCTTTCTCGCATCTCAACCTCGATTCAGCTCATTCTCGAATCCCAAACCACTCTTGCTGCTTCTGTCACCACTAACCACACCATTCTTCTTCAAGAGCTTGCTGCTCTTCAGCAGTCGGTTCAACATTCTTCCGCTCAGCTTCTTTCCAACCAGATAGATTTTCACAACCTCCTAAATGACCTTACTGCTAACCTTACCACTATCCCTCTCAATCAAACCCCCATTCTTGAAACCCTGTCACGGATGCAGCATGACCTTCACCACCAGCAAGAGGTTGCTCTTCAGGATCATCGCCGCCAGGCCCATCTCACGACGAGCATACTGACTGAACAGAATCGTTATTTGGCTCATCAGACTTTCGATCAGGCGCATGGCTTTCGGGTGACTCGCCCAGATATCTTTCCCTCTCACCATACTGGCAACTACGGAGAAGAATGGTTCTTCAATCCGCATCTTCCTTACAATCCTCCGCCGCCGCGCTCTCCTCGCGTTGTTGAAGTAGTTGAAGTTCCCACCACAGATCCGCCGCCTGCTGCTGCGCCCCGTACTCATCAGTCCGCTCCACCGCCCAATGATCCCTCCTCCTCTGCCCAAGGTTCTCGCCGCCGTCGGCCCTAGTTTTTAGTTATTCTTTTTTTTTGTTGTTGCTCTGGATGCCCCCACTTTTTGCTTTGACAAAGAGGGAGAACATGTTTTAATCTATCGTTTTTCTTTATGCATCTGTATTAAATCTGTTAATTATTTGAAGATGCTCTTTCTATTGTTCTTTTATGCGATGGTTATCCGATTAAGGGGGAGTATGTCTTTTAATATTGTCATCATCAAAAAGGGGGAGATTGTTGACTTGTTGATTTTGATGATTTCTGACTTAACTTATCTAAACTTTAATCTGACAATATTATTAAAGGTAAAACATTTCAGGTTTTATCTTAATCAAACAAAGACATAATCTTGACATGGATGACAGAGATTGACAGAAATTTTGCACGACCTTGACAATGGATGACAAAGACTTTGGACTCAAGCTTTGGCCTACACAGAAAGATTCAAGATCTTAAAGTATATCTTTTCTTGTTTTAGTCTTTTCTTTAAACAGCCTTTCTTAAAGGATCTGACAGAAATTCTAGTAAAGAACGAAGCCAAGTGTTTTTAGTCGAAGTCAAGTTTTTGAGTCGAAACCAAAACTTTTTAGTCGAAGCTAAGACGTTTAGTCGAAGCTAAGACTTTCAGTCGAAGCTAAGACGTTTAGTCGAAGCTAAGACTTTCAGTCGAAGCCAAGTGTTTTAGTCGAAGCTAAGACTTTCAGTCGAAGCTAAGACTTTCAGTCGAAGCTAAGACGTTTAGTCGAAGCTAAGACTTTCAGTCGAAGCCAAGTGTTTTAGTCGAAGCTAAGACGTTTAGTCGAAGCTAAGATTTTCAGTCGAAGTCAAATGGTTTAGTCGAAGCTAAGACTTTCAGTCGAAGCTAAGACTTTTAGTCGAAGCCAAATGTTTTAGTCGAAGTCAACTCTTTTAGTCGAAGCAAAACATTTCAGTCGAAGGCGAGACTTTCAGTCGAAGCCAAGACTTTCAGTCGAAGCCAAGACATTTGAGTCGAAGCTAAAATGCTTTAGTCGAATCCTTCTCACTTGGCTTTTCTACCTAACTGTCCTCTATTTCCTTCCTGTATAAATAGGGAATCGGTTAGCGCATTTATTACCTTTTTCTCTCGCGCAAATTTTCATTCTGAAACAACTCTCTCATCTCAATCTCTTATTCTTATCAATTATCTTTTGAGTGAGTTCACTTTAGAAAAAGTTATGTGTAAGCTTCTTGGTTTTGTTCTTGAAAGGATTTAGATCTTCCCACCTAAGAAGGCTTAGCTTTAAAACTTTCATTGTATATTCTGCTCAAAAAGGAGCCTGCTTATTGCATTCAAATTGTAATCTCTTTTCACTTGTAATCTGTTGGAAACCTAGGAAGGGTTTCGGATATTGTACTGAGGTTTGAGCTAGCACCCGAAGCTAGCTGGTATAGTGAAAGGCTCGAGTAGGTCTCCCTTGTGTGGAGTGCTCGAGGACTGGACGTAGGCTGGTGGGGCCGAACCAGTATAAATCTCTGTGTTAATCTTGTTATTGTTGTATCCGTCTTTACGTTGTAATCTTAATTTTTAAATTCATATCTTAAGTTGAAAAACACCTATTCACCCCCCTCTAGGTGTATTTAGGGACCTACAGAAGCCAATTTTGTTCTTGGCTGTGAGGGCATGAATCATGGATTTACTCCAGGATGGATAATTAGCTCCGTTTAATATGATGGGTACAAGCAAGTGACCAGGATGATCTGAATGATGAACAAAATATGGATTTGATGGATCCATGCTGAAATTGATGTTGCTGATGTTTGAAGGTTTGGAATGCTTAAAGGTTTAGAATGAAAACAAATACTAGAAGGATGGATCTAAAACCATCTTAAGAAAATAGAGAGAAGAGATAAATGAAGACATAAAGAGAATTAACTGAATATTTTATGTGTGTCTTTACATTGAGAAGAGCATGTATTTATATATACAAAGAAAATTAATTAATCCGTAATTCTATGTCATAAAAATCCGTGATCCACTATCAGTGGGATATGATGAGCATAATTCATGTGATCCACTTTTAGTGGAATTTTGTCACAAACCAATAAGGATGATATTCCTTAACATGGTGGACCTGCTGTCGATGAAGGTGCGGGCGCACGCATGAGGCAAGTTTCATTGTGTTGGCAAGTACGAGGACATGTGTCCCCATGATGCCTTGTGGTAACAGTGACTCATGGCAGTTGTTGGGAAGCATGTCATTGGGAAATATTTTTCATGTTCCATCTTGTTGTTTTATACTGTTTTTACCTAGTTTCGCGTTATCTTTAGTTTAAAATGGAAAGGTGGCTTGTGTATGATTTGTTAATTTTTTTTTTTTTGGTTGTCCTCTGCGATATGGTTGTTGTCCTCGTTTACAACTATTGTCTTGGTTAGGATAAGGGCACATAAATCCTTCATGGAAGTAGTTGTTGGTAGAGATGTTTTGGCAATAAAGCTGGTCATTTATTTGACCATGCTCGTTTATGTGTTACTCCTTATCTGAAGTTCTGTTGTTTAGAGGGCGGTCTTCAGTAATTGCCCTTCTCTCTTCTATGTCTACTATCTTCTACTACATGTTTCACAATTATACGAGTCGTAGGTTTTTGCCCGAAGCAACCAAAAACAAATTGGGTTTGGTTTAGAAATCAGAACTTAAAACAGATCAAATGTTTTGAGGGGGTGCCAAAGTCTTGTGTGACGCAAGCTCATTATAGCCAAATTAAGGCTTGTTATTCAGCAAGGAAACGAGGCTGGAGACAACGTGCCTCCGAGAAGAGAAAGTTGTACATTGAACGCCACGAAAGGTCTCAGAGTAGCTTTGCCTTCATCAAATTCAATACGCTCTTCATATCCCAAGTCTACCATGAGAAATTTGTACATTGAACGCCACGAAAGGTCTCGGAGTAGCTTTGCCTTCGTCAAATTCAATACGCTCCTCATCTCCCAAGTGTACCATGAGACACTTCCCATAAGACGATCACTGATGCTGTTGAAAAAGATGGGACCGGTGGACATTATAATAACAATGCAAATAACAAGAATTTCGGACATCAATTTCAAGCAATGTACAATAATGATATTTATAATAGAGTTATATTATTTATTTTGTATACAAAAAACGAGTTTAGCTCTGATTTTGCGTCAAATATCATCCTTCTATTCTGAACTCTCTTGTAAAATTTTACTTGAATTGGGGCATGTTGAATTAAGCTTTATATACTTGCTTTATTTAATTTTTCTAAGTACATTATATTGTGACTTATTAAGTAAACTCTATCTATTTTTTAATTTAACTTTTCTAGATACATTGTTATCATTATTTATTATTAAAATAGTCTTAATTTGCAAAAAATTGATTTATGTTACCATTAACCAGAATGAATAGTATTGATATTACGTTTGACTAATTACATCATATATTATCCTACAAATACTTTTTTTTCCTTCCAACAAGTTGGACATGCAAGAATATACCATCTATTAATGTGCATCACTAATTTTGTATTATTCCTTTCACAAATCATTTGTCACTGAAAATCTTTTGGTGACATTGGTTCACTTGCGTGGTACGAATGTGGAAGTGGAATAGCAAACTAAAACTGAAAATAGTCTTTCAGCCTTTGAAAATGAAAACAAATAATGAGTAGCGCATACTATTGTACAAAAAGTTATAGTTTTGTCTCAACAATCATATAATAATAATAACAACTTTATTTAGTACTGGTATGTTCCATATATATATGTTTTTTTATTTCAGTAAAGCAAAGTATAGACTAGGCACTGTTTGACAAAACTTTATTTTTGGTTTTCAATTTTTGGAAAAAAATTTTTTAAAGAGCAGCATCTTAATATTTTTTTTTTACAAAAACAAGTGGGTGTTTGATAGCCCTGTTTTTTTTTGAATTTTTTTTTTTTTTTTGGTGTTTGATAACCCGATTTTTATTTTGAGTTTTTTTTGTGGTGGTTTGCAGTGGCGGTGGTAGGGCGTGGCGGTGGCCGACAGTGGCTGGTGGCTGTCGGCGGTGGTCGCCGGAGGTGGCCGCCACCGGCAGTCGCTGGCAGCGGGAAGTCGCCTGCATTGGCCGGCGGTGGTGGCCGCCGGAGGTGGCTGCCGGCCAGGGTTGGTTGCCGGTGGTGGCTGCCGGCGGGTGGTGGGAGGGTGGTGGTGGTCTCAAAAAAAAAACTCATTTTTGGAGGCTTTTTTTCTTCTTCAGTTTAAAAACTGATTTTTTAAACTGAAGATGAAAAAAAAATGGTTACCAAACGCGACTTTTTTTTCCAATTTCCAAAACTAAAAAAAAAACTCCGTCAAACGGGGTCTTACCTTTTTCTTCTTCTTTTAATACCGGAAGTGTGATGAGCAAAGCTTAACTTTCGACAAGGACCACAACAAAAGAGTGGACTTGTCTTATTTGTCTAAAAGTTAGTTAAAATACTAGTAAAAAAAATGTTACAGCTTCATGTGAAAACCCATATAAGCTACATTTTTTTTTGTCACGACAATTTCCGATTTTGTTCAGAAGGAGACGTCATTCTTGCTCTTATAGAGAAAAGTAACAAAGAGCATTTCCTTTCATAGTCAATGCCCTGCTTCATTTTTAATACATTAATTTTTGTCACAAGAATAAGACATGATATGAGAAAAAAACTTAGGACAAATCCTAAAACTGTATCCTGAAGTTTATATTTTGTACAACTTTAGTACCCTAGTTTGAAGGTGTGCCAAAAAAGTAACCAACTTTGAAAAAGCATACCAAATCAGTACCTCGGCTGACGGACGACGAATGCCGCTAAAAAGTCATAGGGGTAGGACCGTCAATAACAGAAAAATATATCTAAAAAACACGCCGATTTTCAAAGAAGTACCGAACTTTGAAAAAGCGTACCAAATCAGTACCTCGATTTTTTGTCATCCTTAATTTAATCAAAACAAAAAATCTCTCTCTCTCTCTCTCTCTCTCTCTCTCTCTGTGACCAATTTATACATGTTACCCGTCACCCCCATTACCACCATCACCCACCAAAACCACTGACCACCACCATCACCACCACCACCACCACTGTCGTCTAACACCGTCGTCGACCACCACGTGTCACCACCGCCGTCACAAATCTAACACCCGTGTGGCCACCGCCGTCACAAGCCCAACACCAGTGTGGCCACCACGGTTACACACCCAACAACGCTGCCTCAAACCCAACACTGTCGACCACCGCACACAAAAGAGGCTTGAAGCAAAATACATAAACCTTGGAATGAAATTGGTAGGTGCCTGGTCTCTCTTGCGTTCACTCCATTATTAAAGTTCTCCCAAATTCCCAAATCAGCTCAATCAGTACAATTCAAACTCTCCCAACAACTAAGCCACGGATTCTACAGAATTGTGTCACCCGAGAGGAGAAGATTATGCAGAAATGTCGTGTTTCACGAATACCCCAGTTTTCGAAAATTGGTTCTCAGTCAACCGGCAGTGACAATGCCGCTACATAGGAGTTACAATGGTGGAGATGTCAGGTTGTTGTGGTGTTGGATGCGCCAGTGACGGCTAGTCTTGGGTCGTGGATGTGAGTGCCGGCGATGATTGGAGATTGATCTGGACGCTAGTGGTCAGGGACGATGGTGGTAAACAGATCGGTAAGTAATGGCGGTCACTAAATCGGTGGAGACGGTGGTGCATTCACTGGTGTGGGAGGTTGCAGTGGCCAAATCGGTGGTGATGGGTCACTGATGTAAGTGGTGGCATGCAGTGGCAAGACCGGTCATGATGGCGGTGGGTTGTTGGTGTGGATGATGATGATGACTAGTGATTATGGCGGTGGTTCCAAGATGACAGGGAGACTGTGGCTTATATGGAGGGAGGGGGAAGAGAGAGAGAGAGAGAGAGAGTTTGTTAATGATTAATTACGGAAGATAAAAAAAATCAAACGGTTAAAATAGTGCCATGTGTTTTTGAGATATATTTTTAATGACTAATTACGTAACATGTATAAATTGGTCAGAGAGAGAGAGAGAGAGAGAGATAGTTTTTGTTTTGATTAAATTAAGAAAGACAAAAAATCAAAGTACTGATTTAATACACTCTTTCAAAATTAGGTACTTCATCGAAAATCGGTGTATTTTTTTAGACATATTTTTCTGTTATTGACGGTTCTATCTCTCGGACTTTTTAACGGCATCAGTCGTCTGTCAGTCGAGTACTGATTTGGTACGCTTTTCAAAATTGAGTACTTCTTTGGCGCACCTGGCACTAAAGTTGTACAAAATTTAAACTTCAGGGTACAATTTTAAAATTTGTCCAATAACTTAACGGTTAATTTTGTCATTAATAATAGTTTGGTACCTACTAAGTTATCAGGGCTAGCATGATACTACTACTCATTGTATTTGCTGCCAACACATAAATATATTTTTCTTAAACCTAATTAGAACAAACGTCTACTAAAATCTAAATCGTATATTTGGATAACTTACTTATCTATCTATTTGATTCTTGATATACCATATTTTAACTTTCCGAACATTGCTCATGCACTTCATTTTTCTTTAGTATAAAGCATAAGTAAAAGAAAAAAAAATCTACGAGTGTTAAATTTATGACAAGATATTTTTTTATCCAAAAACTCCGAACAAGGTTATTGTGTCAAAACTCTTTAGTATTTTTTACTGATAACGTGTATATATTTTGTTAAACAGTTATTCATCACAAATATTAGACGTACTTATGACCATTGATTCAAGAAATTTTAACAGGAGAGAGAACAAATAGCAATTAGAGCATATTATCATGTAAAAATCATAACTTCATCTCAAGAATCATATAATGATTTATTGTAGTACTGATACGATCTAAATATCTGAGTTTATCTTTATAAAGAACTAAAAAGTAGTATATATTTATCTTTTCATACCAAAAGTGAAGGAATAACCCTTAACTAACAATCGTTTCCCGAAAAACAAGGACCGCAACATAATAATGAACTTATCTCATTTGTCTAAGAGGCAGTTAAAACACTATAGAGAAAATTACAGCTTCATATAAAAAAGTATACAATATAGATTTTTCTTGGTAAGGCAACATATCTTCTCCAGTATTGCTCTTCCGTTTAACCTATGTTCTATTGTAATGCATGTCATAAGAATAAGACATATAAAAGTAAATTTTTTTTATGGTTAATTTTGGCTCATAATAATAATAAGATTAAGAATACCTCATTAACATTGTTAACATGAAACCATCATTTATAATATCTGTTATTTATATTCTTAAAAAATAACCTAATTAGAAACAAACATCTATTATTACTTATATTGTGCATTTAGATAACTTACAGCTGAATTTTTAAATATCATGCTGTAGCTTCCCGAACATTGCATTGCATTGCATGGGTACAATGCTATATTTACGAATGTGGGAAAGGGAAACATATAAAAGTAAACTTAACCGATATAACACTGCCAGCGCATACACACTTGACATAGATAACTTGTGTTCAACCCCCATGGTCTTCTGTGCAAGCTTTTTATCTTTCACTTAATCCAGAGTTCGTCATAATACAGTATATAAGGGGAATATTCGGAGAATTATGTTATTTAGGTTTAATAATTTCGGAAGACATAGCAGATGATAAAGAAACGTTATTTATATATAAGGCAAGGAACTCTGTTGAATCACATGTGCAGCTTCCCAGGTCCTGAATGCAGCTGGACGGTCCTGCTTGGGACGACCTGAAGAACCCCAGGTTGCTCTGTCCAAACAGAATACAAGAAATTAGATCGGGGTCAAAACACCACAGGCAAATTTCACACAAAAGCCATATTTGGTATAGACCACACCAATATATCTCCAAAAGCAGATAAGATCCTTTGCACTTCACAATGCACAGTGGTTAAATAGAATAATGCAAATTGATCATCCTTAAAATCATGATTCACTCAGGAAATATCCTTATTGTATCAGTCACCCCATGGAACTCTTGTTCTTCTTTTCCGTCATTGACAAGTCGCACTTAGCAAATAACATAACTTGGAAACGGAAGCATTAGCATAACTTTTTATGTGCACAACAAAAATTATGACAGTCCATGTTGCAATGAGTGAGGAAGAAGGGGTTCTGGTACCTACCAACTTCCAATTCATGCTTAAAATTGAAGAGTCGACTCAGTTATAGTTTCTTGGAGAATAGATACAGCAAAGGATGGAGTAAATAGTTTCAGTTGGTCAGTTATGAGATTCCATAAATTGAATTATACAAAAACGATAAGAAAAACCCCGAAAACAAGTTTTGTGTTGGCGATATTCAGACATACATCAGCCAGGTACAAAAACAAAATATAGTTAGCATGCAAGTTTAAGAAAACAAACAATCGGCAAAATATAGTTCAACATGGCTTTTAAAAATGCGTCATGGGTAAAATGGAAAAGCTATGCCTTAGTTCAAAGTATATGATATTGCTGACATCTTTAATCATTTAACATTCTGTTTCCAGGAAAAGGGACAAAAGCCAATCATATATTTCCTTGTATTTTCAACTCTAGCTCAGAATCCTTCAAGTACGTACGGAAATTATGTAATGATTGGTCATAATCTAATGATAACAAGCTACAATTTTGTTCAACACCTCTTGAAAAAAGAAGACAGAAAAGATGAAGAATTCTAATATTGGGTTTATTCCATTTTACTTCCTCGAACTATGCCCTCTCCTCTATTTTGATCCCTGAACTCCTATTTTCTTAACAAACACCGAAGAACTATCATTCCATCATCAATCGCGTCCCTCCGCTTGTTTTCCTGTTAAATTGAGGGGTAAATTAGTGCAACTCAAAACTACACCCTTTTTCTTGTTTTTTCCCCATTTCCTTATTTTCTCACTCTTTTCATCATCACTATTCTTTTTCCCACACCTGCCACAGCCGCCACCACCTACACCACGCGGCCACATCCACGGCCCCATAATCCTTGGGCACATCTCACAAACCTAATCTTAAGTCTCCACCACCACTTTCCACCATCTTCTCCCCTCCATTCATCATACCTTACCCTACCACCGGCACCCCCACTGCCACCATTGCAACCACTACCACTAACCTGAGGCTGCCGCCACTACCAACATTAGCATATCCACCATTCTACCTTACCCTAACCACCTGCACCACTACCACTACCACAATTGCAACCACTACCAATAACCTATTGCCACCGCCGGTAATACCATCATCAGCATACCCACCACCACAATCCTGCCACCACCACTAATTACTACCACCCATTTTAAAGGCGCAGGCGCACCTAAGGCACAAAGGGCCCCAAGAGCCTAGGCGCAAAATGCAAGCGCGCGCCTTTTTGAAGTGAGGCGCAAAATAAAAATAAATAGATATTATTGCATTAAACCAATTAAATCATGTAAAAATTTTGGAACATGAAAATTTAACAAAATTTTAATACTAGAAAAAGTTTCAAATCCAATGAGAAGCAGTTAATCCTAAGTGAATATGACGACGTCCTCCTCATCATCAGTGAGGGCTACGACAACAATGTTTTCCTCAAAAGGGAATAATAGGCTCCAAGTATGGTAGAAATTTCTTTTCAATTTCATCTTCTTTGTTTACAAGGTGAAGTGAAGGAGTAGATTTACTTAAAAGAGAGTAACAATTGGGGACGAGACACTAGGACAATTGAACAACAATAACAAATTGATTGATAGGGATTTTAGGGTTTTTTATGATTTAGTTATTGATCTGTTATGTCATGAAACAAAATATAAAAAGGAATGAACAGTTGAGATGATGAGATGATGACACGATGAAAAAATCAAAAAATAGGATTTTTGGGCTTTTTTTCCGACTCCACCACCACCTTGTGCCTGGGCGTCTAGGCGAGCAAGGCACGCACCTTTTTGAAGGGACTGCACCTAGCCCTAGGGAGGCGCAGAGAGTGAGCCTTGTGCCTAGGCGCGCGCCTTTGAAAAAGCTGCACCCAACCCATCTCAATCACAGATCTACCACTACCGTATAATCCCCACATCACCACAATTGCCTAATCAGTCATCACCACCAGCACCAGATAACCCACCTCCACTAGATCCACCATGTAAGGCACACCATCGTCAATAATAAGCATCTGCAGTCAGACCACATACCATCTCTATCAAACCCATGAATCACTCAGAATTCGTTTACATCTAATTGCGGACTTGGGTAAAATCCCTAGGTTTTTTGAGGCATTGAGCGGCAGCGAGATATAAGAGGTACGAAGATGGAGAAGAGAGCAACAAGGAAACCATGGTGGTGAATTAGGAGGTGGTGGTGAAGGTTTTGAAGGTGGTGCTGTGATGGTGGTGGTCATTTTGGGTGGTTCGGGTCCAGGGTGGGTTTAGGGAGTTCACTGGAAGGAGATAGAAGGGAGATTTTTTCATGACAGAAGTGCTCTCAATAAGATCTTTCAATCACAGTAAAACCCCTCAATCTTTAACGGAAACCGTAACTAAGTCACTAATTACGTGACAATAACTATTTTAAAAAAAAAAAAGCAATTTAGGGATTAAAAAAATGGGCATAGTCTGATGGACTAAAATGGAATAAACCCTTTAATCTTCTAACAAGTTAGGTTATGATACTACGGACGGCTCCTCTTTGTTGGAAACAAAGGATGGGTTACAAACGAACTCACAAACTAGGAGCTGGCAATCGACAACATTTGGTTAATACACAATACTCATTTCTACTTCATCTCTACCATATACCTCTCCACGCCTGATCAAAATGACTAGCTACATAGGTTTTTATAATGCTTTTGAGTAACTCCTTAACATGCAACTAAGCTACTACTAACCTGGCCTTAGGGCTCTAAAGTCTCCAAATGCCTGAGGCAAGAGGCGGCAATCTTTGTAGAAAAAAAGTGAAAAATAATACGCTTGTAATGAAATAAACCTAAAAAGACATTCGACTTCATGTCGCCCAAAAAAAGACAAATAATAATATTGAATTCAAACATCCGTCAATATTCTACCACTTGAAATATTGAAGAGTCTATAAGTAAACCATGTGACCAACTAAGACTAAGGTATAGTTCAGTACAAGTCAAATTTAAAAAAAAAATAGCAAATGGTTATTCAAATACCATCCTCATAACAAAAAGAAGAAAATGAAGAACAGGGGTGAAGTTCAAAGCAGGAAACCAAAATCCGGAGGAAAGAAAGGAAAGGAAAGATAGAAGGAGGACGGAGGAAAGAAGAGGAGCAAGGAAAAGATGGAAGAAAATTTTACAAAGTAACATAACTCTCGAGAGGTAGGTCGCAATCCAGAACAAGGTACTCTTCTTCGCCTCTACAGCTAGTGGCTGCAGCTTCTTCGCCTTTTTTTTCTAAGGCAATGCCTGCTTTGATTTTGATCAATCTACAATAAGTAGTCTAACTTATTGCCTCTTCCTTTCCTTAATCTTATTTTCAGATATTTTACCCTTTGACTTTCTCAGGGACAATATCACTTGTGTCCTTGAGTTTAGGGGTAAATTACATTCAAAGAAACAGTTTCCACAAAGTTGACATACGTATCCAAAATGTGAAAATTGTGTATCAAATTTGCCCAATGTTAGGGTTCCGTAACCCTAACTAACGATTTCGGCTAACATGACAAGTTTGTATTTGAAAAATGTCAATACTACCGTTAATATATGTTTTGACGCTAAATACGTATTTTTATACCTATTGCTCTTCCAATTTTTCTCTCTCCTCTCTCTTTCTTTCGTTTTTCCCCTCTTTCTTTCTTTTTCCCCTTCTCCATCTTCTTCTCTCCTCTACCTGATGTCTCCGTAGCAGATCCCCAACCCACAATTGACCACCCAAGTCACCATATCATCACTAGGTCACCCACCCACCACCATTGTCGAACGTCGTTGCGACCCACTTGTCGAGCCGGTAGCTCGAAGCCGAGCTCTAGTTAGCGATCGTGGCGTTGTTACTGGCTGAACCGTCGCCGTTGTAGCGCGATTGTCGAACTTTCGGTTGACGAGGTTACAGTGGCACCTAAAGTCGTTCTCGGGGTAGAATTTGGCTCAACTGCCTACAGACATTTTGGATTTACACACAGGAGATCAAGTGCAACTGCAATAATATAATTTGAAATTGGAAAAATATCACGGAATCCAGTGGGGTGTTTTTGCGAGTATAAGTTGGAGTCATGAAATTAAAGGAAATGGGGGCTGAGTGAGTCATGGAGGCAGGTTGACTTGGTGGGGTATTAGGGAGTGGGGCTGTTGAGTCAAGGATTCTCACAAGGACACTTTAGTAAAGCTTAGGAACTGGTGATGGTACTGAACTGGTAAGATGGTATATAGTATGTATTCTTTCTTTTTCAATTAATGGTTAGGCAAAGGAAGGCTGTGGACAAAGACGGGAGTATATTCAGATTTGTCTCCTAACCACAACGACTGCAGGGTTAACAATGATGGAAGTAGCCAGCATGAGAAGGGGGCACGGAGAGATGGTAGTGGTGATCTGAGAATGGCATAAGGTAAGCGAAGGAAAGGGAGAGGGGAGGACAATCACGTCCTTTCACAAAAAATTTCATTGCCGTGTTCTGTCTGGTCAAGGGACATAAGTGATAATAACGGAAAACACTATCCACTGCTGTTATTTACCCCTAAACACAAGGATATAATTGATATTATCCCTTTTTCTAAAAACACTTTAACCCTTTAAAGTTGGGCTCTGAAGCACAGACACCCCTCCTAGGGGGGGGTTTGGTGTCCTAAACGGACGGACACCCCGACACCCTCTGGACACCGCCCGACACCCTCCGGACACCGCCGGACACGTGTCCGACACGGCCAATCGGTGTCCGATTTTTTTTTTTTAATTTTCCGACACCGTGTCGGACACTGCATCGAGGAGTGTCGGACACGGTGATGTGCAGTGTCCGACCGTTTGGGGCTACTTTGGAATTTTTGGAACTAATTTCAGGGGTCAATCGGTATTAAATGTAAGAAGTGGGGGGTTTTTTTAAGAGAAAACAGATTGTGCCCTAAATCCCTAATCTGAAAAAACAAACATCTGCGAATCTCACCTTACGGCCGTCAGCTTGGAAGCACCTCACGGAAGCCATTATCGACTTGTAGCTGTCGCCGGAGCTGTTCGCGACCATTCCGAAGCCGACGCCGACGATTCCAATCGCCGTCGCCCCTCGCGAAGACTGAAGCAGCTGCTGCGACTCGCCGTCGCTATCGCCGGAGGTCACTGCATCGTCGCCGGAGGTCCTCGCCGCCGTCGCCGGAGGTCACAGGTACCTTCTCTTGAATCTTCGAAGTCGTCTGTGAGGCAACTGCTGTGCCTCTCTCTCTCTCTCTTTATTTCTCCCGAGTGTTAAGTCAACATTCAAGACTCGTTACTTACACTTTGCATGTACTGTGCATCTTTTGTAGTTAATTTCCAAATGTTGGAAGTTAGTCCACTTAATTAACTACTGAAATTAATTTAGTCAACTTAATTAATTTCAGTAGTTATTTTGTCAACTTAATTTCAACTTAATTTCAGTAGTTATTTTGTCAACTTAATTTCAGAATGCAATGTGTTAGTGTATATTTATTATTAGTTTATTACTTAATTTCAGAAATGGATGAATCTACTAGTGCTGTAAGTGGATCAACAGCAACTATGAACGACCCTTTAAAACCGTTGTGGAAATTCATAGTAAGGACCGGAAGGTCTGCACATGGGGGAGGAAACTTGCCTTGGGAGTGCACTTTTTGCAAAGTGCAGAAGAAAGGGTCGTATACAAGGGTGAGGGCACATTTGCTAGCTATAAGCGGTGCTGGGATCAAACCTTGCTCGAAAATGACAAAGAAGGACATATTGGAGTTCAAAAGATTGGAGGAAGAAGCCGCAGAGAGAGTAAAAAATGCTTCTAATTTTCAGGTACCTTTACCCCCTAGTAGTGGATCCGGTTCTAATGTTGGTGCATGTTCAATATACATGGAAGAGAATATAAAAAAAAGAAAGGGGACAAATAAACTTGAAGAGGCTTTTAACAATGAGGAGCGTGAGCAATTAGATAATGAAATTGCTAGGATGTTCTATACGGGGGGTGTGCCATTCAACTTAGCGAGGAACCCACACTATCAAAACTCATATACTTTTGCCGCTAATCATAAGCTTGGAGGTTATGTTCCACCAGGTTATAATAAGCTGAGGACCACTCTTTTGCAAAAGGAAAAAAGGAATGTTGATAGGTTGTTAGCACCGATTCGAGCCATGTGGGCTGAGAAGGGTATAAGTATTGTTAGTGATGGGTGGAGTGACTCGCAAAGGAGGCCACTCATTAATATCATGGCTGTCTCTGATGGTGCTCCTATGTTTTTTAAAGCAATAGATTGTTCGGGTGATTATAAGGACAAACATTTTATTGCCGGGTTGTTGAGGGACGTGATTGTGGAGATTGGGCATGAGAAGGTGGTCCAAGTTGTCACGGACAATGCTCCTGTTTGTAAGGCTGCTGGGCAACTTCTTGAGCAACAATTTCCAAGTATTGTTTGGACACCATGTGTCGTTCATACTCTTAACTTAGCATTGAGGAACATATGTGCAGCCAAGAATGCGGACAATAATGATATTACTTATATGGAATGTGTTTGGATTACTGACGTCATTGGGGATGCTTGGCAAGTTAAGAATTTCATTATGAATCACGCAATGAGATTGGCAATGTTTAATGAGTTTGTTTGTGAATTTGAAGTTGCTTTCTGTGGCCGAAACTCGATTTGCTTCTGCTATTGTGATGCTTAGGAGGATTAAGCTCATTAAGGGTGGTCTTCAAGCCATGGTAATTAGTGATCGTTGGAATCTTTATCGGGATGATGATGTAGCAAAGGCTAGGTTTGTTAAGGAGAAGGTGTTGGCTGATGAATGGTGGGATTCCATTGATTACATACTTGCTTTCACTACTCCTATGTATGACATGCTCAGGATTTGTGATACCGATAGGCCTTGTCTTCACCTAGTCTATGACATGTGGGATTCAATGATTGAAAAAGTTAAGAAGGCCATATATGAGCATGAAGTGAAAAGACCCGACGAGGAGTCCACCTTCTTTGATGTGGTGCAAAATATTCTTGTAGATCGTTGGAAAAAGAATAATAATCCACTTCACTGCTTGGCACATTCTCTAAACCCAAGGTAATATCATCCTACGTTAACATTTGAGTTGATTTTTTTGGCTTCTAGTCTTCTACTAATGTAGCCCCTTACTTATAGTTATATATCTAAATGTGTTCAATGTTCATTACTTTCTTTCATAAGGTACTATACCCGTGAGTGGCTTGATGAGGATCCTTCTCGAGTTCCTCCACACAAGGACAATGAGATCAACAAGGAGAGAATGAAATGTCTTCGGAGGTACTTTCCAAACTTGGAGGACCACAACAAGGTCAATCTAGAGTATGCCGAATTTATTGGGCCTAATGGAGATTTTAGAGAGTTTGATTCCATGTCTAATCGCTATGGTATGGATCCCAAGACTTGGTGGTTTCTTTACGGTGCAAGTGCACCTATCCTCCAATGCATAGCCTTGAAACTTCTTGCACAACCTTCTTCATCATCTTGTGCCGAAAGAAATTGGAGCACCTATTCTTTTATTCACTCGGTGAGAAGGAACAAGATAACACCCCAACGTGCGGAAGACTTGGTTTTTGTTCATAGCAATCTCCGTCTTTTGTCAAGGAGGACTCCAAAGTATAGCCAAGGGGAGACCAAAATGTGGGATGTGGGGGGAGATAATCATGATGGGTTTGAAGATGTCAGGATGCTTCGGTTTGCAAATCTATCGCTTGATGAGCCAGAGATGGAAGCTGAAATATGCAGGGATGAGAATAATGATGGAGATGGAGGTGAAGAGGACGATGAAGAAGATGACACGATCGATGTAGATTGAGCACTTGATCGACTTATTACTTATTTCAGTTATTTCCTTTGTTTCCTATTCGTATAACTTTGTAAGACTTAATTTCTAATGTTATGTACCATGTACATTGTACTATGTTGGATTTAACGTTTAAGTATGATTTGTATTTGAATTCCTTGTTTTGGTAGTTTTTCATTATTATTTATTATTTTAGTTTCTGGAATATATTTGATATTTATTATATATATATATATATATATATATATATATATATATAATAAAAGTATTAAAAAAATAGTGGTGTCCTGCGGTGTCCAAAATCCAATTTTTTGGAAATTCCGGTGTCCCCGTCGGCGACACCGTGTCCGTGCTTCCTAGAAGTTGGGATTTCTCACCTAGGCATGCCTTTTTTCCGTCTTACGTCTTTTATCACCTCACATCTTTTCCAAAAAGGCGTACGCCTCTTTGAAGTTGCCTCGCCTGGACCTGGGCGAGGCGCTATAGTGTCGCCTAAAATCAACTCTCGACTGAGGAGTATTAATCCTCGGGTTCACATCCCTTTTTTTGATGACTCTAATCTATTGATTTGTGATATAACTAACTTGTGCATTAAGTGCTATTTCAGATATCCGTTAAATCAGTTGCATGGAAGACTTGGATCTCTCAACAGTGCTGATGACCTTCAAGTAAAGTAGCTCCTCTTATTTCCCTTATAGCCATTATGACCTAAGTTTTCTTAAAGATCTTCAGAAAAAGTGAGCTAATCGAAAAATGCTTGCCTTCTCCTTTTCATAAAATATTCTCCAGGCAAGACAGTTCAGCTGTTTGTATCAGTGAAAAATTTGATACACTGACAAAAACAGTTCAACTGATTTCAAATCAGTTTAACTAATTTTTAGAATCAGCTCAGCTAATTCTTTCAGTAGCTGAGTTGTTTTTCTTGCAAGTTTTCCAACTCAACTGAATTGCAATTCAGCTCAACTGATTCGTGCAGAGGTGTTGAATGTTTTTGAAAAGAGAATCAGTTTAACAGAATTCATAATCAGCTCAACTGATTCGTACAATTTCTCTGAACCATTTTCTAGATCAAATTCAGTTGAACCGAATTGGTACATGATCAACCGATTCTTATGTTGGATCTGTCCCTTTGATATTTTCAACAGTCTTATTTCCTTGCCTATAAAAGGGACACTTGAGAGCATTTATTGTATGTTTTCTGAAAACCCTCTAAGCAATTTTTTTTTCTCTTATAATTTCATCATAAACATCTGAGTGAGAAATTCTTTAAAAAGATTTGTTGAGCTATTATCTTGGTTCAGCTACTTTGTGATTAAGATCTTTTCACCAAAGAAAACATATCTCGCCTTGTCCTTTATTGTTACATCTGCTCATCAAGGAATGTAAGTTCTGTAACCGTTTTCTTTGTAATCGCAATTTTCAAGTGTAATTATTTGAAAGCCTTGGATAGTTTAGTTGTATTGAGGATTGACCTAGCACCCGAAACTAGCTTAAATAGTGAAAGGCTCGAGTGGGTCTCCCTTGTGTGGAGCGCTCGAGGACTGGACGCAGACAGGGGCTGAACCAATATAAATTTTTGTGTACTCTCTCCATTGTATTTTGTAAAGCTTTAAATTCATACATCGCTCTGTGTAAACCCCTATTCACCCACCTCTAGGTGTATTTAGGGACATAAAGCGAAGGCCTTGAACGACAATGGCCACTACTTCAACAGCTTATTAGCACTAGCTCCACTAAGCACACATGGCACTAATGCATTTATAACCTACGTTACAAAAGCATCATTAATCCCCCCCCCACCACCAAATCCACAACCCCAAACTTGATTTTGTAGCTCCAATTGAACTCTATCTCTGAGTGGTTTGACAATGATGCCAAAAGTGCTACCATGGTTCGAATTCCTTCAATTAGTACAAACATTTTTAAGATTGGGAATCATCTTCATGTTGCACCTCCGACATTTCTACGTTACTTGTGTGTGTTCGTAATTGATGTTGACCATTCTATTTGGCTATATCCTGTAACTCCTCTAGATTAAACAATGTCTTTATGTTCACTAAATCTGTATCACTTGATATATTCTCCACATCCAATTTTAAGTAGTATCTTTGAGTTTTACAGGCCGGCTTTCTTTGACAAGTATAACAAACAACTCACCAAGCTGATTGCCACTTATATAACTTCTGAAGTTACCATCTTTAGTACTCTATCCGTCCCATAATATTTGATCGTGTTTGACTTCACGTTTATTTAGGATACAAGTCATATTTTATGAGTTTTCCATTATACCCTAAGAGAGAGATAGAGAGATAGAGAGGGGAGGGGAAGAAACTGGGCTAGGAGAGAGAAAGTGGGTTGTGGAGGATTAAATGTGGAGAGAGAAAATAGAATAAAATAAGTGTAAAAAGGGTAAACACGGAAAAACACTTATAGGATCTTCCTTAATTTGGAAAGTGATCAATATGTTTGGGACAACCCAAAAAGAAAATATGATCATTTTTTGGGACTGAGTAGTATACTCTTGTTGCACCACCTCACCATGGAGAATAGTAACGAAGTTGTTGTTCAATGTTTGCGAGTCCGTGAAATAAGAATAAACCAAACACTTTTTTACTCTCCACGCTAATCAAAGTGGCTAGAAAACAAGGGTTTTATAATGCTTTTAAGCTTTTCCTACTACTAAGCCACTAGTTCAACAACTTGCTAGAACTACCTCCACGAAGCACACATGACGCTAATGCATTTGTAACCTACAAGAGAAAAAGCCTCTTCCTTGCTTCCCTCTCCTGGAAAAAATTAAACCCCCAAGGCCACAAAACAAAGGCGGCAGAAAAAAGAATCAAAGGCTTTTCAATATGAAGACAAGACATCTTTGGACAAGGGAAATCTAAAATAGTAATGCAATCCAATGCAAGAAGTTTTGGTGAAAACAGCATAAAAGGTCTGCTATATGGGGACAAACAGAACTACAGAAGATTATAACACAATTCAAGCCTTGGTTTCTTCTATGGACAAGGCACAAATCTTCAGATTACAGACTAATAAGCCTAGAAGTCAATTTAAACCCCACGAGCAAAACAACTCTAAAAGAAGCTGGTTATTCAACCAATCACACTTAGCTGTGAAACAATGTCATTAACACAGAGACAAACAATAACTCAACATGTACGCACATATCACCCACATTGATGTCATCAAAATCTCAAACTCCAATCACAGAACAACAAATGACCATGCATTTATTTGTATTTTAAAACATATCATCCAAAGATTGTGAACAATATATATATTTGTCAAGCACCTTGTACAGAAGTAATACATTTATACAATAAAGAGTCAAGTCAATCACCGTAAGACAGAAATGATAATAAATAAAATCAAAAAAAAAAAAAAAAAAATTCGGGGTGGGGTTGACAAAGATACGTACTTGAGATCTGGGAGACCTGATGAGGAGTCAATTTGGCAGAGAAGCCACTGGCGGCGTGCTTGTAACTGTAGAGTATCGCCTCTTTAGCCGCATCCTCACTTGCAAGTAACAACAACAACCGCCCCCAATTCAATCAAAACCCAATATTTGCGTGCGTGATTGTGTATGTGTGTGTTGTGCGTGAGAAAGAGAGAGTAAAGGGCAGAGAATTAGAGAAACAAAACCTGCCAAGGACGGAAGTTAGGGTTCGGATGTGAAAGGCCTCGGGTTCCTCGCCGTCGGGGTTTTGGGTGTAGATGATGTGAACGGCAGCAGGAGCAGCCGATTCTGTGGTTTCTGCCATTGAGATTGTTACGATCGAAAACAAAACCGATAAACACAAGAAGGAGCTTTTAAGGATTTGCATTCCAGTCTGTCCTGTCTGTCTCTATGTTTGTCCACAAACTAATCAATTCACAAGAAGGACCACCATGCTTCAGGACCAAGCTTCCATATAAATACTCGGAAAAATCCCAAAACAAAATACTCCACTAATTAAATGATGAACGGATAAGATTGTTCTTGTTTGGTGCCCAAATGAATTCCGATAATGCCACGTCACTTTAAAGCGGCACCAGCCTTCAGCGACAATATAACTCCCCACTGTTCTTGGCCTCTTATTTACCCACCTTTTTAATTTAACTAGTACCATGCACGTAAATATTAACATGTGACAAAATAAGATGATAAAATAGAAGTCATAGTCACAGTCCCATGTATTCTGTAGATTATGAAAATCAATTTTCTGTGGTTTAAGTATACACGTTAATTTAGTTGAGGTAAAAAAGGCACGTTCTGTTTTTACATGAGGATTATTCTAAAACATTATGAATCTATCTATAAAATATTAATTCTCCTACAACTATCTTCATCTAGCACTACTGCTATAGAACATAAAAAGGTATAATTCGATTTTATGTCAATAATTTGTTATCCCCCTTTGATGGTCTTACCCACACCCACATGGTGGATTTGAAGTAAAAATAATTAAAATCTCAAACCGTTGCATAGTCTAAACTAAAAGGTGTTTAAGAAGTAACAAAATAATATTTATCTTTATGCCAACATCTATATAGTTGTACTTTTTCGATTTTAGCTTTCAATTATTTTTTTACTCATTTATATTATTTAGTAATCCAACTTGATGAACACAATACCTATCGTGAATGTATCACAGTCGTCTTAGTCACCTTATTTTATATAATATTTTCCGTATTTAATTTGAGATAGATGTTCTTATAATATTAGTATCTAACACATTTACTCGTTAGGATTCGTAGTAACGAAAAGTTAGTAATTTCGAACCTATAAAACATAAAAAAATGCCTATCTATTTGAAAATGCACGACTAATTTCTATAATTAATATTGTTATTAGAATTTTCCTTTTTAAACGAAAAGGGATTTTACGTTGCAGACTAAACAGCAATCATGTTATCAATTGCTTCCAATCTCGTTACTCTAATATTTTGACACGTAGAATGATTTAGTGGTATTTTCAACTGCTCCTGTTTTCTGTTACCGGCAACCAATAAATCCTTTACTCCTTTGTTGATGTAGTGGTAAATATAATTTTGGTTATAAAAAGATGAAATTCCAAAAGAGAAAACAAATAAATAGAAAAAAAAAACAATGACTTGTACAGTTGAAATTAATTTAATTTGCTCTCTTCTATTTCCGGTAACATTAAAAATGGTATAGAGAATTTTTTTTATTATTTTAAAGTTAATTTCTAATTACAAACATGTAGAACCATCCAGTCATCTAGTATCTAATTAGAGATTGCCTAAACACGTAATGGTAGTATACGTATACATAAATTAGAAGTGAAGTCATAGTAACTTACACAAACAAATGCAGAATGTGTTATTTTCTTGTAACAATGACAGAATATGTTTGGCAAGTGCTCATCAACATATTGTGGGATACCTATGTAAAGGTAACGATAGCCATCTCTATTAATCTTTATTTTTAAGGTTCAGATTTTAGAGAAACAGAAGAGTTGGAGTCACCCTAAGTTAGAAGGTTGTGCTCATACTAAATCAATAATTGATATGAAATGAGTAATTTTAAGATTTTATTGGATCACAATATTCAAAATATATTTCTAATCCTAGCCACAACAAAAATAAATAGGAAGACGGTGATAATACTCCATAACAATCAAAGGAAGAGAAAGAAAGTTAAGTTGCTCTATATTTTGAAGTTTGCTTAGAGAATTACTAACATTTTCATGACCAGACCTAAGTCATACAATTAAGACACACACATATATGTATACAAATATGATATCAGATCTTACAGTCAAATGTAGAAAAGTTGAAGGAAAATATTAATTCCATGTTCCTTTACAATTTTGATTTTATGTTTTCATTTCATCATTTCTATATCCAGTTAAAAAAGGTTGTGTACGTTTATGATTTTGACAAATTTCTTTTAGCTACTTTTCTATGACAATGGGTGAGGAAGGCCGAAGAAGGTAGGTATTTCTACATTTTCGTACTGTTTGGGTAAGATTTTTTACAACAAAATAAAAAATGGCAAACGCACACAAGCACAAAAATCTTTTTGGCCAAAGTTAATTGCTCTACTTATATCATAAGATGTTATCATCATCATCAAGTATGTCCTAAGCATTAAGTTGTGGATGACATTAATGAACATACATCACTTTATTAATGATAAGTTTATGAAAAATGAGAGAGATATTCATGTACTAATTATAGCATTTACGAGTAGTGAAAAAAAATGAATTTATTAAAAGAATCTAGATTCTAGGTATATTAATTGTATAGTAAGGTAATAATTATTAAATATAGGGTTAATTACAAAACTGTCCCCTGAGGTTTACACGTTTTTGCACTTTGCTTCCCGTGTTTACAACTTTTGCAATATTGTCCCCTGAGGTTGACAAAACCATTGTAAACAGCTCCAAAATTGGATGGCCGTCTAAATTCGGACGTTACGTCAGCATGTGTTGCGCACATGTCATTTTGGCATGGGTAGATCTGTCATTTCGCATAGTGTTAAATACAAAATTGTCCCCTGAGTTTACACATTTTTGCAAATTACTCCCTGTGTTTTCAACTTTTGCAATAATGTTCCTTGACCTTGACAAAAAATTGCAAACGAGTCCAAAATTAGATTTTCATTTAAAATTGGACGTTAAATCCGTATGTAATGCGCGCATGCTTTTTGGCATGTGAATATCTGTCAATTTTCACCTCATCTCCCTTTCCATTTAAAAAATTTGTAACTATTGTTGCCATAATTGTAGTTTATCACATGTAAGTAGAAAATAAATTCTACACCTTATAAAACTCTACTTAATCAATGTATCATCATATTAGGATTTAATTTTAACTATTAACACCTTAAAAATACTTTAATATGTATAAAAGAATGTAAAATATTTTTATAAATGAAATCATATCACTTTGTAAATTATTTTTGAAAGATCTTTATTTATGAATTATTTATTTTTTATTTCCGATTTTCAATTTTAAATATCAAATCAATTTTCATTTATTATTCTCAATTTAAATTTAAAAACATAGAGAAAGGGAGATGGGATGAGAATTGACAGATATTTCCATGCCAAAAAGTTGACTTTAAATTTAAACCTCATGGAAATATCTATCAATTCTCATCCCATCTCCCTTTCTCTATGTTTTTAAATTTAAATTGAGAATAATAAATGAAAGTTGACTTTAAATTTAAAATTGAAAATTGTAAATCAAAAATATATAATTCATAAATAAAGATCTTTCAAAAATAATTTACAAAGTGATATGACTTCATTTATAAAAATATTTTACATTCTTTTATACATATTAAAGTATTTTTAAGGTGTTAATAGTTAAAATTAAATCCTAATATGATGATACATTGATTAAGTAGAGTTTTATAAGGTGTAGAATTTATTTTCTACTTACATGTGATAAACTACAATTATGGCAACAATAGTTACAAATTTTTTAAATGGAAAGGGAGATGAGGTGAAAATTGACAGATATTCACATGCCAAAAAGCATGCGCGCATTACATACGGATTTAACGTCCAATTTTAAATGAAAATCTAATTTTGGACTCGTTTGCAATTTTTTGTCAAGGTCAAGGAACATTATTGCAAAAGTTGAAAACACAGGAAGCAATTTGCAAAAATGTGTAAACTCAGGGGACAGTTTTGTATTTAACACTATGCGAAATGACAGATCTACCCATGCCAAAATGGCATGTGCACAGCACATGCTGACTTAACGTCCGAATTTAGACGGCCATCCAATTTTGGAGCTGTTTGCAATGGTTTTGTCAACCTCAGGGGACAATATTGCAAAAGTTGTAAACACGGGGAGCAAAGTGCAAAAACGTGTAAACCTCAGGGGACAGTTTTGCAATTAACCCTTAAATATAAGAAGGGTATTGTGGTCAAAAAAATAATTTTGAAGGATTCACACTTTTATATGTAGTATAGATACTTACAAACCTCTTTATGTACATTGGTTCCTTTTTCTTTAAATAGAGATATAGTCAATTCTTAAAAGAAACCAGCACCACATCACACACATCATAGATGCACGAAAATGCATACCACCTGATGATATCCTAATTCGGTACGAATAAATATCGTTATCAAGAAGTTAAAAAGCTATCGTGTCTAAAACACCACTAGCAGTACTAGAGGCGGCCAAAATGAGGCATTAACCTATACAACATCAAACTAGTCTTGATGCACCAAATAGCTAAATTCAGAGCCAAGTCTAGGATGCGTCCTTTGCCTCGGGCAATATGTATACAATGCAAAATATAATAGTTGTAGATCATGTTGTACACCGTGATGTTACCTCTCTATCGTTCAAGAGAATTAGAGCACGAAATGAGAAAAATAATATAGAGACATGTATCTTCAGATTATATAACGGCATTAGCTAGGGCGGTTAGCTTATCAGCAACCAAAACAGAACACCTGTAAGATCCAACCGGGGCTAATCTTGTGCTTAATAAGATATGCCAACTCCATCACGGGGCCCCAATTAAGCACATAGAAAAATGAGCTCTTAAGTGCACTATTGATAAGCAACTGAAAATGCCTAACATTTATTACGCATGGAGCTATATAGAGAGACAAATCATCGAGGATGCACAAATTGTCTGATCGTATACTTACTCGGCATGTTCCGGTTAGGTTCAAATGATATGTCTGACAAAATGGATCCATGCAATGCCAGTGTGGCCAGAGAACGCCTTTGATATAGCCACCAATAAAAAAAACCCTATTGGGATTCAAGGGGGACATCAAGAGACGTGGAAACCTAATAACGGTCAGGAAAACCTGGTCCCAAAAAACTAGTCAGGCTCAGTGCGATCCTCTTCATAGATAATTGGCGTCATGGTGGGTCAGCCAAGCATGGAGGAAATGAGGGTCAGGCGCGATTGGTACGCCAAGAATGTCAGGGTCGAGGCTTAGCCGAGGGCTGAGGGTGAGAAGGAGCCTTGAATTGATGGCTTGTGTGTGGGTTATTTAGACACCCCACTTTTGTAGTCTTCTTAGTTATTTATCATTGGTGGGCTTTATTCATAACTAAGTTTATTATTGCTATGGGTTTCGGCCTAACAATATAATGAACCTAATCTATTTAATGAAGTCCAATAAGTTATCTAGTTTGGTCCGGTCCAGTCCAGTGTAGTGTGATTTCAGTCCATGTTAGAAGATTATGATTACTTAGATAATTCTGAAATATCTTGAGATCAATCCCTGATGAATGTAAATCTCATTGCTTTATATGAAAATTAAAGATAACTCCCAAAATTTGGTACATCTGATTTGTTTAATAAAAAACAATTACCAAATTAGGGATAGATAATGTTCCAAAATTTAGAAAAAAACCCTTAAAATATTAAGGAATGAACTAACCGATTTTTCGTAAATCGGCTGGTTAGTTGACTTTTGTCCAATCTATGATTTTAGTCAAATATCTGACTCTAACAAGGATCTCAGACTCAAAAATTATCTTTATCACTTCGTTTAGCCTTAGACCTCTATATAAAAAGTCTTTCGGCTACATTTTAAGGAGGCTAGTCTCTATAGAACTCTTGGACCATTTTTTTTTTCTATAAGTGATGCATCATTTTTAACACTACAAGAAAAAGGGTATTTAGCGACGGACTTATAGCGACAGACGCAAATCCATCGTTAAAAGGCTCTTTCAGCGCCGGATACAACCGTCGGTAAAACTCCGTCGCTAATTTTTTTTTTACAAATGAAATTCTACCGACGGCATTTTAGCGACAAATATTCTGACACTAAATTTTAACAAAAATTCCTATTTTTGGCCGCTTTTTTTATTTATAATTTTGTAGAAACTTTTTAGCGACGAAATATTCCGGTTACCCCAAGGCTTCAGCGGATGTACAACTCATCCAATACAGCTGAACATATGAGGGCTCATTGTGAGACTTGTAGCAACGATGCTGATGAGCTGACACACCATGCTGATGGAGAGGCGTGGAAGGAGTTTGACCGCAAGCATCTAAGTTTTGCTCAGGAAGTTCAGAATGTTAGACTTGGTTTGGCAACTGATGGGTTCAATCCTTTCGGACAGTCTAGCACGCCTTACTCCACATGGCCTGTTATTATTGTCCCGTATAACCTTTCAATAGGCATGTGCATGAAAAATCCGTACATGTTTTTATCGTTACTTATTTCAAGGCCGAAAAGTCCCGGTAAGGACATAGATGTGTATTTAAGGCTCCTGATTGATAAACTCAAACAACTATGGGATCATGGAGTCGAAACTTATAATGCATCCATTAAATAGAACTTTCAGATGAGGGCTGCTTTGATGTGGACTATACACGATTTCCCCGCATCGGGAATGACGTGTGGCTGGAGCACACATGGAAAGTTAGCATGTCCTGCTTGTATGGGCATGAGCCTCGGTCATACGTTAAAGCACGACGGAAAGCCCTTATGGATTGGATGTCACCGAAAGCTTTTGCCACTAGAACATCAGTTTCGTAGGCAGAAGGATAAATTCGACGGAACAATAGAGCATGAGGTTGTCATACTAGACTATCCATCTAGTGAAGTAGTGCTCTCACTCCTGGAGGCACTTGATACTGCCATACCATCCGGCAAGGGTGTGCCGGATCAGAAGATTCTAAGATACGGGAAATAGCACAACTTGAGGAAACAATGTATTTTCTAGGAGTTAGACTACTTGAGGACACTCATTATTTGAAACAACATGGATGTGATGCACATTGAGAATAATGTTTTCGATAATGTGTTCAACACAGTGATGAATGTCAAGGGAAAATCGAAAGATCACATTAAAGCGAGAAAGGGTCTACAACAGTTAGGTGTATGTCGTGAACTGCATCCTCGGATAGTCAGCGGGAGGAAGATACTTCTGAAAGCACCTTACTGTCTAGACAAGAAACAGGTGGTGAAGGTCTGTCAGTGGGTTTAAAATTTAAAGCTTCCGGATGGGTATACGTCCAACATATCTCGTTGCCGCAATGTATCAGAATGCAAGTTTCAAAGGATGAAGAGTCACGACTGTTGTGTATTTATGAAAGATTCATTCTTATTGCCTTCTGAGGACTGTTGCCAAGGGTTGTATGCGAGACTTTGACTGAGTTATCTCATTTCTTTCGAGATATATGTCTTCCACAATCCGGGTGAGTAATATGGAAGTGCCTGAGAGGAATCTTGTGGTGACAATTTGCAAGCTCGAGAAAATCCTCCCACCGTCAATCTTCGATTCAATGGAGCATTTGCCTATTCACTTGGCATATGAAGCTAAGATGGGTGGACCTGTGCAATATCAGTGAGTGTATCCATTCGATAGGTAATCCTTTAACTCTATGTTGTTCTTTTACACATAATGTAACCCCTGTTATCATTGCTATTCCACTTAACTCTATTCGTTAAACTTCTGGGTTCATATTCCATCTGAAGAAAAAAGTTTGTAGTAAAGCTCGTGTTGAGGGCTCAATTGTTGAGACTTACATAATGGAAGAGCTTGTCAATTTTTGTAGCCATTATTTTGGGCCTAACGTTAATACCAGGTTAAATCAACTGGACCAAAATGAGCCCAGAGTCAACACAAAATTTTGAAAAGCATTTATCAATATTTAAGTAGTTGAGTAGTCCGTTTGGATGAACCTATACTCGGTGGCTAACGGATGAAGAGTATAGTACTGCAACAATATATGCTTTTCTTAATTGTGATGAAGTTTTAGCATTCGTTGAGTAAGTTACTATCTTCAAACAATTATTGTAAACGTTTGAAAATGTGTGATCAAGGGGTTAACTATATCGGTTTGCAGTGAGTTCGATGTGGAATCTCTAATTACTGATCCGACTGGACTCGAATCACATTGGAAATTGTAATTTGTTGATTGGTTCAGAAGACATGTAAGTCTTTAACCAAACTATATATACTATGTGCTATATATAGATATGTGGTTTATTAGTATGCTGATTTATTCTTAATTTTCACCATCTTCTATAATAGGTTCAATCGGTTGACACACCAGTAGACTCTTGCTTGAAAGTACTAGCTCAGGGCCTAATAAACAAGCATCATGTCATGGAGGCTATTTAATCATCGGGTATAGGTTTAACACAACAGTTGATGACCAAACAAAATAAACCCAAAACAGTAGAGTCTTGTCAACGATGACTGTTATGACGAGAATTGCATGGACTCTTATGGAGAGCTAGATGAGATTGTTAAGCTAACATATCTGGGTACCCAAAACTTCTTGGTATTGTTCAAGTGTACCTAGTTTGATATCACATGATGTAGAGGAATCCGTGTTAGCTCGCAAGGAATTGTATATGTAAATATTAAGTCAAGACTTGCATCAGACGAATTGTTTGTGTTTGCTAGTCAAGTTGTACAAGTGTTCTATGCAGAAGATGTCATAAATCCTAAATATTTTTGGTATACTGTTATCAAGTCCAAGAAGTTGCCCGTCGCATATGACAGTGAGGTAGACATCTTTCAAGCCGACCAAGCACCTGTCTTGGTACCTATTGAGTGAATAACGAGGAGGACGATCTTCCTCTTTAACCAACACATGATGTAGGAGAAAAAGTCGTAGATGATGATGCAGAAGACGTAGAAAGTGTTGAACATGATGAGGCTGAGTCTACTGATGATGAAAATGAATTACAAGATGAAGAGGACGACGAGTCTCAAGTAAAAGAGGATGATGAGTCTAAAGATGAAGACGATGATAATTCTCAAAATGAAGATGATGATTGACTTGTAATGTTGTCACATGCATTGTAATAAGTAACTTGAATATTTCACTTAATGTTACGACATAACAAAGCCATCTTACTCGTGTACTCGGTTCATATAGTGTTTCTACAATAATATGTTAACTTACTCGTGTACTCAGTTCATATAGTGTTTCTACAATTAAACATATGTGAACTTACTCGTCTACTCGGTTCATATAGTGTTTATGCCGTTTTAGTGTAATCGAAAGCATGTCATAGCAGTTACGTGTTGTCATTTAATGTGTTAATTTCTTTGGACTTCTTTTATACAAAGTCAATTATGAATAGATTACGGGCCATTTGTGGTCGCAATGGACGCCGAGCTGCGTCCACCCCGGTGGCTTCCACTTTGTCATTGCCCGTTAATGACAAGACACATAGTGTGAGCATCCAGCAAGTGGGGCCCCAGCCTCAGCCCTAGCCGCCACCCCAGCCCCAGACCTAGTCCTCCCACCCACACGCTGGTTCCCCTTCTTCTCCCCAGCGTAAACAGAGAGTTACTCTCACAAAAGAGGGGCAGTAAGTAAAAAATCACATAATGCAATAGTTATCAATTTAATTCCGATAGTTATTACGGTTCACTTATTTAATGCTATTAATGTATTTCTTTATTAGGATCCTGAAGTGTCCGACGAAGAAGAAGATTCGCGTCCTTGTGAAGGGCCGATTCTTTAAGCCACGACTGTACTGAAAGGACTGGGATGCCGGGACGAGGGAGGCATTGTGGGAGGAGTGGCTGGTATGGTTTTAGCTTTTGTCAGTTATTATTTGTTTAATTAGTACCTAATATTTAAATTAATAATACTGATTGTGTAATTCGATACCTTGTAGGAAGGGTTCGACTTTGAATAGCCTGAGCAGCAGGCGTTGGGGCGGCAGGAATTTTTTGCCTATATCGGTAAAAATTACTGGCGATGGATGCACGACGCACGAAAGCGAGCAAGGAAGATGTTACCCGAGGGTGCCCCGATGGAAGAGTGGAAGGGGTATCCCCCTCACTGGATCTCACCATCTGTATGGGGGCAGATGGTTGATCAATGGATCACTGATCCAGCATGGGAGGCGAAGAGTAAGAGTGGGAGGGAGAACAGACATTATCGCGGTCCTACGCACACAAGGAGGGGGTCGGTGCCTCACGACGTCATCTTACACAGGAATGCAGCTGAGCACCCGAATTTGGAGCCGGATGAGGTATGTGCTCTGACGTACACTCAGACGCAGGTGAAGAAGAGGGATAAGAACAATACTCATCGGGCGGGGGACTTCATTTAAGATATTTTTTGGCAGATCGATGTAAGTTAAAAATTAATTTCTTTATGTTAAATTTCGGCTATGTATTCGATGTCTGTTGCCTTAATGTCAATCATTGTTTTGCAGGCCTCATACGAACAAATCAGGGGATCTGGGCAGCAGTCTGACCAGCCATTAGCGTCCACGAGTATGGGTACGAGTGCTAGGGGATTGAAGTGGTGCCTACACCGGGGGTCGATAGGCAGAAAGGGCACATACACTGCCTGCCCAGCACGACTGTCTTTCCTTATACCATTGTTTGTATGCAATAAGGAATAGAGGCTTTGGGGCCCCTTGCATGTGCTGTGATCAGAGTGTCCCCACCCCTTGTTGCCCCTCCACAGACGCAGACCACCTGCGAAATGACTTTTACACCTGACCAATATCCGTCGCATTGCGGATGTGGTATTCCAGATGATCAGCGGATGGGGGAATTAGCAAGGCCCTGCTGCTGGACATCCAGTGTAATGCCCGAAGCATTTTATTATTATTATTAAAATTTTCGGACCAAAATAAATTTTTTTTTTAGTAATAAACCCTTACTCAGCATTGGTATTTTTATTAGAGCGACTTATAGCGAAAAGTTTATAAGTAATTATTTGAGTTCTTTTGCGATGATTTGCGTGAGTTAAAAGATTGACAACTCAAGGTGGTTAATTTATTTTGTTAGCGACAATAATTATACGTAATATTTAGCGTCGATTGGCTGAGCAATTTTCATTGAACCTTTAGCGACAATTGTAGAATCAAAAGTTATAATACAATAGCAGTTATAACTAATATTGATTGAGGTCTTTAGTGACGATTAGCGTTAATGATATATTTTTTTAGAAACAATTAGCAACAATTTCTATATTTTTGCAGCGTTATTTTATTAGAACAATCTTTAGCGACAAATTAATGGAGCGGGGGACATAACACTTCGTTAAATTATGCTAGTATCTTAAATTACCATAAATGATGATTTTTGGAAATTTTCGCAATCATAAAAAGCTTCGGATAAAAATTTAAACGATTAATGAGAGAGTAAAGGGATTTTGGTAATTATTTGAGCTAGGGTTTACTATTATATACTCATTAGCCGACCCTAATTCCCTCCTTATACTCTCTGTAAGCGGCTGAGGAAGAGAAGAAGCGTGAGCAGAGGTAGAGAGAGAGAGAACGCAACAAAGAGTTCTTCCGACGAAATTTCGGTAAACTTTATATATATATATATATATATATATATATATATATATCTGAGAGATGGACAGCCGTGGGAGGCTGCATCAGGTGTGTGCTCGAGTGTTGTTGAAGGAACCATGTATGGGTGTGGCGTAATGGGCTTCAGTGAAGGACCATTTACACGTAAGAGAGATTACAGCAGCCGTGTTGCCGTGATGAGTTGTGGAAATGCAGCCATGGCTGCCGTGGTATGGTTTGCCGTGGGTGATGGTTGCCAAGGGAAAAGAAACAGCTACGGCGCGATGCGACGGAAATGGATGGCTTGTATGAGAAGAAAGATCCCACTGCCGTGAGGCAGTGGATATAGCATGTGCATATATATATATATATGTGTGTGTGTGTGTGTGTGTGTGTATGTGCGCGCGCGCGCGCGCGTGTGTAAATTGTAAGGAAGTGAACTGGTGAAATGGTTAGAGAAGTGGAAATGATGTGATGTGTTTGGTGAGTTAAAGAAGAGAGAAGAAGGAGGGGGAAGGCAACTGTGAGTGAAATGATAGATTAATGGGTGTGTCGTGAAATGTTTGGGCAAGACAGTAACTTTGAAAGAAATTGTGGAGAATTATTTGGGTGTTGTGTTGTGTACATGAGAGTGATGTGTGGATGAGTATGTATAGAAGTGTAGATTAATGGGTGTGCATGTGCTTATGTGTGTGTGTGTGTGTGTGTGTGTGTGTGTATATATATATATATATATATGGGTAACTGTGTGTGTGGGAGAAGATGAAAATAGCGAGTTGTGTGTTTAGTGAAGAAATGAACTGTTGGGTTGGTGAGGAAGATGGTCTGGGAGAGAGGAAAAGAGTTGAGAGTTCAATTATTGAACATAAAAGTGTCGCAAAAGGTAATATTTTTTAAGCAGTTTTTTTCCTGAATTTTTTGATAAATATAGGAACTTATTTGCATGAAGTTCAAAAGAGTAACTTATATTATTTGTGCAAGATCTACACACTGGAAAATATTTTGATTTTTCTGAGTTTGGGAAGCGTGCTAACTAATTTTATCCGGAAAAGGGATTTTGTTTTATTTTAAAATAGTAAATTAAGTTATTAAATTCTAAAAATTTCACAATAATTATGTGTAGCTAAGATAGTATTTTTTTCAAAATGAAATTTTTTAAAATCATTTTCTATTTTTAAAGTTGTTAGTGGAGTAGCGGTCGATCGGATATCGCGCAGAACGTTACTATTGCAACAGTTTACTAAACTATTTTTAAAGACCTATTCCAAACAAATTTAGGCAAAGTGAAAAACTAAAACTCCAGTTATTTTGGAGAGATCCTTGACGTGGAATTTTCTGGAGTTTGTTCGGGGATGGGAAGGGTCTCAAATGATTTTACTTTGAAAACAAGTTTTTTTTTTAATTATTTGGTATAGCGAACACAATTATTTTTAGCCTAGAATTTTACAGTAATCTAAAATTACTGTGACTCTTGAGTGTCTGATTTTTCGTTGTATTTCGGTGCCGTTTTATATATTTTTGAAACATGAACATTAGCGCTCAAATTAAAGAGCGGTTTAGGGTTCTGAGCGGAAAATTCTCCGAAAAGCCATTATTGTCTGAAAAACCCACTTAGTTGTTTAAAAAGATTCTTTTGGGTTATCTCTAGGTGTGTAACGATACGTTAGGTGTCAGGGGTACATAGGTAATTTTACAGAAGTCTAGGGGCGATTTGGTAATTTTACTCACTTGAGAGAAACTTAATACTTAGGCATGCTCGAGCAGAAATGAATGACATCCGTGTGGTTTGTTAGTTAGGTTTCGATAGATAAGAGATATGATCGGCTTTTGAACGAGCTCAAGAACCAGTTACTGAGTGAGGTAAGTACCCTGCCATATTCCTCCTTATACCCTATTTGAAAAATTATTGTATACATGTTCTCAGTCAAACGAAAGTTTTGAAGTACTTTTATTGCACCTGTATTCGTTATAAATAGTTTAATGAAAATTGAAATAAAATGCCATGGAATTGTTGTGTGAGTAAATGAACTATGTTCGGTACATGTAGAATGAGATGATAATTTGATTGAGTTACTATGCCCCATATCCACCGGGGAAAGTGGATTCCGGGTCCTGGTCAACGGGACCATACGTTGATGCACAGTACTGTTACATCGTGATTCGCCCTTGCGTCCACATTTTGTTATCCGGGTGGAGGAGGGATTATGGGTCCTAGTCAGTGGGACCCTACGCTGACCATATTATACCAGGTTATGAATAATTGTGACAGTTCTTGATGAATCTTTTTGTTGATTATATTATATTTCGAGATTTCTTATGTTGCAAGTGCATATATGTATATAGATATGTTGACTAAAATTTTATTTTAGTAACATTAAATTCCTGATTTTGAAAAGGAAAACATGGCAAGCTTGAAACTTTAAAACCTATTTTAGGGATATGGTATGTGTATTTATTGAGCCCCCAGCTCACCACTTTTTATAAATGTTTTCAGGTGATCACTTAGATGAATCCGAGTACTATGAGGGTAACGAGGATTGAGTCGCATGAGATGCTTGTTAGGAAGTTAATTTAAGTCTCTAGAGAAATTTTAGTACTACTTATTTACATTTTTGAAAATTGTTTGGAGCTTAGATCTCCATGAGGTTTCTTTTTGATAATTTATATTAGTCTTCTATGGAGGGATTTAGTAGAGACAATTTTGGAAGATCTATAAGTACCGCTTTAGAAGTCATATTAAGGTGCTAGTTAATGCATGACTCTAGATTTGTATAATGAGGCCTAACAGAACCCAAAATGGTTGTCTGAATGGGTCTGCGGCAGGTCATGGATCTAGCGCACGGGTTTACATGTGGGTTCAGGTCGTGACATCCAGAGTCGAATCCGGATGACAATATCGACGATGAGTAGGATCCTAGTGTCGGCAAGCCCTGATCGAGCCCTTCCCATATTCCCCTCCTGTGCTATCCTGTACTTGTGCTCCCATCCCTCCCCTATTTGTCTCCCCATCCCGCTCCCTGTTTTATCATTTCCAGAATGAACAATTTTGTATTGATTTTATGTTTAATTAGTATATATAGTTTTGATTGTTGAATTTAATATACTTTATTTTATGGTTAAATGATTGCTGATCCATCAGCAATCATTTAACCCTAATGTGGACTGAAGAATTGGGATTGAATTTGAGTAAGAGGTTGGAGTATTAAAAAAAATTAAAATTTTAGCGACGGATTTTATTCCGTCGCTAAAAGTTGGGTACAAATCTTTTAGCGACGGAATAAACCGTGGACGGCTACTTTTAGTGACGAAACCCCGTCGTTAAATGTCAGTTAGTTTTTCCCACGGACTTTTAGCAACGGGGATTCCTTCGCTAATATATTCTATCGCTAAATATTTTTCAAAATTATTAATTTCAAAAAATATTAAACTAAAATGCTAAAATTATATCTTACGACGGAATTTTTGTCGCAAATGAATTTATCGTCCCACCGCTAAAGATGGTCTTTTTGGCGACAAAGTTTCAAATTTCGTCGCCAAACTTTTAGTGACGGGCTTAATCGCAACGGACTTGTCCCGTCGCTAAAAGTTTTTTACGATGAGATGTGGACTTTTAGCGACGAAAAATTCCATCGCTAAAAGTCTAGTTTCTTGTAGTGTAAGGAGAACTTCAGCATTTCATGCAAAACTCTTCATATTAGTGATATACATTACCTCGTGGATTCATTTTCTCTAAACCGTCGTCATCTAGAGGTAATTTTATCTTTGCTTTCTAGTTTAGTCTACAAAAATCTAGTGCATTCCCCTTTCTCGCGCCAAATTTTGGTCAACAAAACAAGTTTTACAAAAAGAATTTTAGAAGTTCAAATCATTTCTCTATATTCGTGTCAAAAACCGAAGTATAAGTTGCCTCCCGTAGGGTCCGGTCGAAACATGGTGGTTTGATCCATGTTGGTCTCACTGGGTACGTAGGCCATTTGACCATAGTAGTCGAATTCAAACAAAAAATGTAGAATTAGAAATAGGGTGCATTTATTGGATTTTATTTGTTATGTGTTAGAAGGCCAAAAATCAGTAAAAACAAAGTAGAGACCGAAAGAGTATGGTGGGTGCCTAACACCTTTCCGCCTTATAACAGTCCCCAAATCCATCTTTTTTTTTTTACGTAAATTAGAAGCACGTTTGGCATTTTAGAATCTTGAAACAACAACTTGGGTGGTCCCTCAACTATAAGCGTTTTTGCCATATTAGTCTTGAAACACCACGATGTTTGCCATCATGGTCCTTTTCTCCATTTCTATCCAAAAAAAAAAACGGTTAGTGGCCCCCCACAGCAGAGGCACTAGAGTGATTTTACAATCCTCTAGAACCAGAAGCTCCCTTATGGTCCCCAAATTATTAACGTGGCACTAAATATGTCCCTAAACTAATTCTTCCACTCTTGGTCCTTTAACATTGCATCATTAGCCAATTTCGTCCTTTTGATCACTTCAATCACATATTTGTATGTCAATGAAAAAAGTCATTGTATACCCTATCAAGGTGGCTTTGTCTTTGTTATTCACCATCAACACCATCTCATCTGCCACCAACACAACAAACACCGCAACATCTCGTCCCGGCACCACTTCACCACTGCCTGAACTACTAGCGTGCCATTAGCTTCCACCATCAGTAGAAGACTGTAGCCAGGCTGCCGCCAGCCCCCAACCTCGAGTTGCCACCACCATACCATCAACCAGCGAGCCAGCCCCCCACCTCTGGCAGTCGATCGCTGGTTGACGGTAAGGCGGTGGCGACTGGAGGTTGGGGCTGGCGAATACCGACAGTGGTGGTTGCCTCGGTGGTCAGTTGCTATAACTGCCAAAAGTGGTAACTAACGACTGACTGCCTACAGCATAAAGCTAGGGGTTGCCTGCAACCAGCAGCAATGGTGGCGGTTGGGTGATTTCGGTGGCAGGTGGTGACCATTATGAATGGGTTATGATGCCAAACCCAATATTACCTAATATAATATTAGTCAACCCATCCTATCCCATTGAATTAAGTGAACTGGACTAGGGTAAGTGTCAACATTTTCTTGAATTGAATTGGTTAAACCCATAAAAACTCAATCCAACTTACATCCCTCCCTGGATAGAGGGTGTTGGTAGTGTATAGCAAGAAAAAAGCCACCTTGCTAAAAGATTTGTGGTTACGGTACTAAAAGACCATGGTCATGGTGGCAACTTATTGACTTTTTTCATAGACGTACAAAATCGTGATTGAAGTGATCAAAAGGACGAAATTGGCTAATGATGCAATGTTAAAGGACCAAGAGTGCAAGAATTAGTTCAGGGACTAATTTAGCAACACATTAATAGTTCAGGGACCATAACGGAACTTTTGGTTCTTAAGGATTATGAAATGACTTTAGTGTCCCTGCTGTGGGAGCCACTGACGTTTTTTTTGGACGGAAATGGAGAAAAGGACCACGATAGAAAACTGCTAGCGTTTAAGGACTAATATGGCAAAAAAATTTGTTTAAGGACTAATATGGCAAAACGCTTATAGTTGAGGGACCACCAGGGTTGTTGAATCTAGAATCTTTTTATGGTTATTTCTTGTTTTTCCCTTTATTTCATACAATAAGATGGCGACTTCAAGTTTCTCTTGTGACTTTTCAGAGGTCGAAAGGGAAATTTTTAGAAGGGGGTTCGCTACAGGTTTTGGTAAGCCAATCGAGGCTAGATCAAGGTGAGAGACGGGTCGAGGGTTTGGGTAGTCAAGTGCAGAGTGATAGAATAAGAAAGCCTCACCTGAGGAGGGTGCTCGCACCGACGGAGAGAGTGCAAAGTATAGCTTGGCCGACGGTATGGAAAGAAGAACTTTGACCGCGAGGGTAAGTACTTGTTAGAGAGAAGCTAGGTGGAAATCACAGTAATACAATATAATTCATTGAGTTTTGAGGATCTAATACCAAGGTTTGCGTTGGGAAGCTGAGTGCACTAAGCCTTTAGTCCATTTGTCTGCTCCAACCGGGTACAGGTAAAATCCAGTCGGGTCTGGATAAAAAACGGGATGTATATAGTTTACCCGAATTTTTTCGGGTAGACTTTTTCGGAGCCATACCCTACCCATATTGGTCGGGTATTACCTGCAGGTAAATGACCAAATTTCTTATTATTTTTTTGTAAATAAACATATTTTAATTATCTCATTATGCTGGTTACTACTTACTAGTTAGACATATTTTTGTTTCTTTTGCTTATTTTTGCTAACACATTTCATGTTTTTGGTAGTTGTAAAAATGGTTTTCAATTTAACAAAAAATAAAAATTATGTCAAATATAACTCATAGTCTCCTACTTAGTTACTTACTACTAAGTACTTAGTAGCATGTTAATTGTTAAATACCATAAGAACAATTTCAAGCATCTAGCCCCATTTGCCAATCCCCACCCATAATCCAAAATAAAACAAGTAATCTTTAACACAAATACGTCATCACATGCATAAACTCATTCAAATTTAAGTCTTCAATTCCTTCAACGTCAACTAAAACTTCAAGTCTTCAAATCTCCGTCAAGCTTCTTGCATCCAACGAACCATCCATATTCATATTGATGGTCAAAGGTACCACTAGTTCACTATCCTCCGGATCTTCGCCTACATTTAAGCAAATATGATTAAACTAAATCCAAAAATTCATAATTGTAATGCTTTGAAAATAATGACTTACTTTGAATTTCATGACCATACAATCAATTACATCCGCAAACCAAAGCTTGGGCATTATCTGGAGTAAGTGAACTCCGATATTTTGAGAGAACTTTTGTTCCAATACTAAAAGCCGATTCGATGGCAATAACGGTTATTGGGATGCTCATAATGTCGCATGCCATATCAGAAAGAATGGTATACCTAGACCGATTATCTTTCCAATACTCCAAGACATCCAAATATGCATATTCTACGCGATCATACAACTGACTCCTCCAAGAAAAGATCTAAATCAAACTTCTTCTTGGACTCAAGTCGTCACTTTTTAAAGTACCCCTACATTTTTTTTAACAAGAAATGTAGTAAACAAATTTTTTTTAAACAAGTAAACAAGAAAAGTAAACATAAAAAGGAAAAAACTTACTTCAGCTTTATCTTCTTCCACAGAAATAACACTTGTACCAACTGAAGCTTTATCTTTTAGAACAACGGAATTTTGAACAACATATTCTTCATCGAGCTTCTCAATCTTCTTTTTGAATTCCTTTCCCTTTTCTTCCTCTTTATCGGCATCCATCTTTTAATAGAAATATTCCACATAACCCAACATGTAGTGGGGATCAAGCACTATTGCTATATCTAGTATAATACTATAAGACATCCAATATTTTAAAAACTTTGGATACATTTCCATAGTCATGCTTCTCAAAACTAGATCCTCACTTTCCATCTCTTCCATTATACGTAACTGAATTCTCCACACCGAATTAAAATACAGACTTGACATTGGGTCCTCGGTCCCGGACACAAGATTGGTCATCACAGCAAATGGGGCCAAAAACTTTTCAATTTTAGCCCCCCATCCCATTCTTCAGTGGTAGGACAATACTTGTAGCATGGTTCAATGAGAGAATAGTTCACAAATGCTAACCAAAATTTAAGCGCACGTCTAGCATAAAGAAAGTCGAGTTCCAACAAGTGGGAACATCCATGCGCAAACCCGTTGAAGTTGCCACACCAATTTGCTCACAACATTGGGCAAACTTTATGAAGCTACTCTCAGATCCTTTCACATACTTGATGATCCCCCTAATCTTGCAAATAGCCTTATTAGAAACTTTCAACCCGTCTTGAACAACGAGGTTCAAGATATGAGCTAAAGATCGTATATGAAAATGATCCACATTACTCACCAATACTTTGTTAACTAACAGTCAATTCTTCAAATGTATTGCATGTTATTATAGCTAGAGGCTTTATCTAAAGTGATGGAAAACACCTTTTTCTTCATTTCCTAGTCCTTCAAAAAATCATATGCTTTGTCACACAAGAATTTACCAGAATGTTGCGGAGTAAAATGAGAAAAATTTAGAATCCTATTATGCAATTTTCAATTTTCATCAGTAAAGTGTGCAGTCAAGCAAATATATCCCTCATATCTAATAAAGTCCACACATCCCCCATAAGACATAATTTACCACTAATTCTGCCCAAAGTAAGGTTAAATATGTCTTTCTAACTCAACGAGAGTTCCAAACTATTAGCTTTTACAGTATTATGAGTATCATGTTTGATCTTTGCATTCAAATAACTGTGAACCTTTCTAAGACCCTCATGTTCAACAACCAAGAAAGGATAGTTATGCTTCTTTATCGAAGTAGCCATTTTTCGCGATAAACATCTTGAGAAATCTTTTTGGACCTCAATCTTACATAATAATCTAACTGTATTTGCTTTATGTCCATAAATTATTTCTTGTACCGTGCTAACAGAGCCTAACAGAATTACTTGATTTGATAAATTGACAAGTCTAATGGTCACTTTGACACAAATCGAAGTTCAGTGACCAAAGCTGAATTTGCCTAATAGTACAATGGTCAACAGAGTAGTTAAATTATTTTGTTTCAAATACAAACAGTTCAAGAATATGTGCAAACTTTATTGATATGCTATGAAGGAGGCACGGACTAGATTAGCATTATCACGGTAATAGGAAGTAGACATAGTAATTTTCTGCCCATACCCGCAAGTCAACCCGCACCCACTCGTACCCGGTCAAAAACCCCAAGTACGAGTACATATATGTGCTACCCGTTGAAAATAGACCCGTACTCGAGCTGAAGCGTAATTTTCAGGTTGGCCCGGGTTGTGTGACAAGTTACATGGTTTACCAATTTCTCAAAGTTTATATAAAAAAATATTTGTGCCGTAACTGGCTAACCCTTCATTTTTCACTTTCATTCACACATTTTTCTCCACTCTCACGCTGGCGTAGCCCATCACACTTGAGACGCGAGATTCACCCGCGACCGGATAGTCACTCTGTCAGGCGTCAGCCCCCTCAGTCGATAAAGGCCAATTAGCCCTTTCACGCTTCAAGGCCGCAGCGGCACCGCCCCAGCGGGCCCAAGCTTTTTCTGTCACCATAGCAGCACCTCTCACTCGAGAGTTGAGAGTCAAGATCCACATCGACCTTCACTCCGTCAGCCCCCTCACTCTTCAGTCTTCAAGGCCAACTTCCCTGCTCTGCCTGCTACCGATCGAGAAGCTCACATCCGCTAGTGCCATCGACACTGTTCAAGCCGTTCGACATGGAATTCTACATTGAAGGTGAGTCACTCACTCACTCTCAAACTCTTACTGTAAGTTTACTTGATGTCTTGAATTGTTGAATTTGTTTTCTATAAATTGAATTAAATGGTGGATGTTGTATTGTTGTTGGACAGGGAATAATTCATTCCCTTAACACTTGAACTTGGGCAATTGAAGATTGGATTTGGATTTGGGAATAAATGAATGAACTATGGACTATTTGATTTTTTTTTCTGTAAATCAAAATTCCTATTAATTGTTCGATGTTATTGTTGTTGGACACTGAATAATTCACTCGAATAACACTTGGACTTGGACAGTTGAAGATTGGATTTGGATTTTGGAAAAAAAAAAGGAGTAAATAATGGACTGCTTGTTGATTAAAAATTAAAATGCTAATGAAAATGGAAAAATGTTGTACCATGTTCATGATTTTTGCTTTTTGAACAAAAATAGAAGACATGATATCAAATTAGAACCACTAAATTACCATTTGCAAATGTAGGGACATGAATTCTTTTGACGGTGTTTGGAATCCAGTAATCTGGATGGATTTGTAGTGCATTATCCATATGCTTAAGGTTTATAATGTATGTTGTATATGCATCTGCTGAAATTGTTATGTATGCTCTCGCTTTTTTTTCTTATTCGTTGTTTTGGGCTATTATAGAATCTACGGAATCTGTAAACAAGAATCCACCCGTTGAGAATGTTGATGTTGAGGTTTCTGATGTTAAAGAGGAATCTCCTCAGGTTTGTACTAATCCTGATGAAGTTACTAATGACATTAGTGTTGATGAAAAGTCTAGTAGAGGTGAAATTTGATATTATGAAGGAAAATAATAAACATAGGGCCGTGAATAAGTGGTGTAAAGAGAAGAGTTTTGCCATGGGCACAACCCCTGATCGGAAGCCATGCAAGGGTACACATGGGACTTCAAATATGCATAAACATTTTAAGGTTTGTAGTGTTAAGTTTCAAATTTTAGGGGTAAATCCATCACTCTTTTCGTAAGGTTCCCAAGTATATTACCATTGTTTTCTTTCTTCTGTTCTTTCTTCTTCTTATCACAACCATCATTGCCCTATCAACTTTATTCTTTCTTCTTCCATTCACTACCATCACCGCCCCGTCACCTCTTAACCACCGACGGCGCGGCACACACAAATACAACAGTTCAAAACTAACTATATCTAATATGCCCTAATAACACACTAGATCTGTAATTGATTTGGGCGGTGAAGCATGGATCAATGTGTACTTATCTCAGATGGGAGGAGGGGGTGATACATGCGAGGCGATAGAGGCTCGCGATATGTGGCACTAGCCGTGGCAGCTATGAGGGTGCACTAGGGGCTCGGATGGTAGTGGTTGGGGGCTAAAGGGATTTAAATGATGGCGGTTGGGGCTGCAACAATTTGGTTGTGAGTTTTGGGGCAGTGACTGTTTGGACCAAAGGTGATGGAGTTGTTGGTGCCTCCCGATTGAGTGATGGTGGAATTGGTGGTGTCTATGGCTGTGGGTCTTTTGGTGTCAGTGTAGTGGTGGTGGCTTGGATATGGTGGTCGTGGCATGGGTTTTCAATCCAAAAATAATTGGCTTTGGAGACTGATGTTGGTGGGGACTTGAGGTTATGGGGTGCTGATGTGGTAGTGGCATTAGTGTTGCATGTATGGTGGCAGAGGTGATGGTGGGTGGCAGTAGTGTTTTGGTAGGGGTATCATTATGGTGGTGTTGGGTATAATGATGATCGAATAGAGGAAGAGGTCATATTCACAAATGGGTTTGATGGTGAAGTAGAGCACAAACCATGGTTGATGGAATTATGCTTGCTTAGGTCTCCACTTGAATGTTGGCACAATTAGACTTGTTTTTCTGTAGTGTTTGACTGCAAACAGTGTTAGAGAAGAAATAGAGGGAAATAAGAGTGTACAATGACGAATATACCCCTGACTAAAGGCACTTAACAGGAAGGCATCATGGACAGATTGATGGGATGACCTGATTGAAATGAATTTAAGAATTTAGTGGTCAATTTGACATAAATCGATGTTTCAGTGACCAAACTTGAATTTAGCTACTAGTACAGTGGTCAACCAAGTAGTTAACAAAATGCAAATATAAGGGAAAATCATGAAAAGCAATATTTTAGTACTAGTTTTTGTAGGCTGACTGTGTAGTTATACATAAGAAATACTAATTAAATATCGATCCCATTCGGCAATGGACATAAAATATGTATCAGCTTAAGTCCAACATAAACCAGATGACCCAGGGAGGCAAAGCTGACTAATAATACTTCTGTTTGAATTCACCATAAATATATTTTAGTACTAATAACCGAGCAGCACAAAGCCAAAAATTATTGTAGACCATAGCCAACAATACCATATATGTACCCATCGTACTCACTAGTACATACCACTTTTTTCCTTTTATTGATAGGGTATCCTTTTACATTTCGTAAATACCAGTTCGTACATGTTGCACTGGCCAGTACAGGTGATACCGCTTGAGAACTATGTATCGGTGTATATTTGGTGTTTTGTATGATTATGTAAATTGACCATATAAAGACAATAATGAAAATATCCTAGGTTCTATTATATTGATCAAGGGCTCTACAGCCTCTTCATCACAATATTCATGACAATTTGTTGAATATTTCGTAATAAGTCTTCAATCTTCATCACAATATACGGTTTACTTCTTTACTTTTCTTATTATCTTTGATATACTTTAGAGTTAAATACGCAGCTGACCACTTTACTATTAGGCAAATTCAGTTTTGGTCACTTGAAGTCAATTTGTGTCTAAGGGACCACTGAATTCTTAGATGAAGCCTAATTGGGTTATTCTGTTAAGTCCAGTCAACTGCAGCCCCATTAAGTCCCTTTAGCGAGGGGTGTATCCGTCACTTCATGTTATATTTCCCGCCCAATTTGCTTTTAATCTTCTTTCCCTCGATTGTGCCTCTTTTGTACTGCCCAACAGTCTCATCTCTTCTTTCCCTCTTCCTTCTTCCTCCCCATAACTGCTTTCTCCCTTATTTACCTCAAATTTCATGGGTTGTTATTGTCCAAAGATTCCAATCATTAAGATGGCATGGACACGAAAAAATCTAGAGAGAAGATTCATGGTTTGGGAGCTTAAAATGAAGATCCATGTGAGTATTTCATTTGGATTATCCACCCATGTGTGAGCGGGTGGTGCAAGTGATTGCTAAACTGCTACGAAGAATCAATAGAAATGTTGAGGAGGTCCGAAGTCTTATGGTACAAATTGAAGGGAAACAGGATAAATTGGTCACATACAATCAAACGAAGAAAATGATTTTGTTGTTAGCCTTGATGTGCTCATGGGTGTTCAGTGTGATGAGCTTCAACTCATAAAGTACAAAAAGTAGCAGGTTGCTTTTAGAGCTTGGGGACCTTTGATATGGTTAACACTTAAGGAATGTAAGAATGTTTAAGTAATGTAATGGATTGTCAATGTCATCTGTATTTTAGTGTTACTATTCACATCATAAGCATTGCATCAATAATAAACAAAGCAATTTCCAAGAATGCTCATAGGTTGCCAATACTACAGAATACTCACGTACCAATTTTGTAACCAACTGAATACTCGTGTACCAATAATAACCAAAGCAATTGTACAATAACATTGCTAATGAGATCACAAAAGAGTACCCAGATATGGGTACTACAATGTACCAATTGATAAGATCCGAAAAGAGTATCCATATCGGAGTACTATAATGTACCAATTTGTTACATGATTCAATCCCAAAAAAGTTTTCCCAAATCAGTTAAAATATTAGGCTTTAGATCAATATATCCACAAAAGGCTACAACTATTACACTTTGGATCCTAAAACAAAAGGCTACAGATCAGTATCTCCATAAGAGCTATCCACAAAAGGCTACAACAACTATTACACGTAAATCCTAACATTTTAAATTTTCATTGCATTATCCCCTAGATAAGAGACCTTGTTGTAGCTCTTGCTCCTTCTTGGCTTGAAGATGCTGTGGTACTCAGACCTGCACCTACTATTGCTCCTTGTTGGCTTGAAGTTGCATTGTTTCTCTGCACCTAAAAATCACAACACAAATAACCAATTCTAAGGTCAACACAAATAATCAGTAAGTACTCACATGCAAAATACATATAGCTAAGAGTAAAAATAACAAATTCACTGGTATTTTCTTTCTTTTAGCTTCAGGTTGTATCCCGCCTTTAGGGTTTAGATCTGTGACCTTCTTCCTCTGCTGCCTTCTCTTTTGACTGGCTTGTATAGTGGATCCTGCCTTCACAGTACGATGACCACCTATAACTGTGACCTTCCCTCTTACCTTATCCTGGCCATCATTCACCTGACTTTTCCCATTCCCCTCCTTAGGTTCTCTTGCTTTTAGTTGACACCCTTGCCCCCTACAACCTCTACTGTTGTGCCCAGCATTGCCACATCTACTACAAGTTATGGCTATTCGTCTTTTTCCCAATTTTCCAGCCCCATCAAGTGTACCCTTATTAGATGGTGGGACTTCATCCTTATCCTTCCTCAGCTTCTTAGGCGTACCAGGGTTCTTATAGTATATATGTGGAAGAATGGTCCCTTTCTTTCTTACTTCCCAAAGGTTAGGACCACTCGAAGGGTTTACTAAATTGTTATAGACTATTTTGAAAGTCTCAACCCTAAAACACTTATTAAGCCACCCCAGGTTCACCCCCACTCCCTCTAGCTGAATGTCCACATGGGATTCCATAAAATCCACTTTCTACAGCTACAAGTTTTATTGCTCTGGTCAACCACAAAACCTTCCCCACTTGCAGATGGTATACTGTATAGACTGCCACCATTCCAAGCACAATTGTAGTGGTAGGACTTCAAGTTCAATTTATCTAACTTTGCCTGAATCTTAGGACATAACAGACTGTCACGCCCCCCGGAAGGGGAAGTGCAACGCTAACAAGCTGGTTAACACATATACCTCAAGGATAAACAGAGCTTTACTACAAAACCTCAAAAGAAACAGCGGAAGTATGCTTAAACATTACAGTCGTCCATAAGTGGAAAGACTGAACATAACATTATATTACAGACCACCTATCTTCTATACAAGTACTACACTCCAAAATAAAAGAAGAACAACTAAAACGTTGCTCACCCAGCGTAATACTCTTGAGTCTCACCGAGGTAATCCTCTTCGTCCCTTGGCAAATACTCCGACTCCGAACCTAGAAAAAAAGGTATCGGGAATGGGTCAGCCTAATGGCTCAGTAGGGTATCCGGTGTTTTTAAGTCCAAACATGACTTGATCATATTATGTATAGTTAGTATGAACATGCAAGTCACTTGAACAGATGATACCTACGTACTTAAGAATAATTTAACATATCGAGTAACACATGCAAGCATCTGCTCACACTTGCCTTCAAAAGAAACGAGAATAACATATCGAGCAAGATTTGAAATCTTGTAGAACATACACGAGAATGACAAGCAAGACCTAAATATTAAATTGATCTCGCCAAGAATAACCATACAGTACAAAAAGTTCAAGACAAATATAAGCCAAGTACGAGAATATCAATATGCAAATATGCCCCACATGCACGAGCCAACCTTCCCTGAGTGCGAGAGACTTTTCGTATCGCAACCAACTGATGTAGCGGGTTCGATAGAAGAATTCCAACGCCATCACAGGCACGCCAATAATCCCTTTCGAGAAGTAGTACGCATAGCTAATGCGTACTATCAAGACATGAACGAGAACCCTGGCCGGATAACTTCCAACCCCGGCAAATAACACCCTCAACTCACTTTTTTTCCTCCTCCTTCACGTGATATGCATAATCATGTACATACGTCAACATGAATGTCATCAAGTACCTCAAAAGAGGTTTAATCCCCTGTCGAGTCATATTTACCGTATTATCAACAATACATGCCAAACATGTAACCTAATCTGCCCAGTATTTCAAATGGCAGCAGGAGTAGTCTGTACTCCGAAAATCATAACAATTTAATTACAAGGCTTCTACAGTCAAACTATATATTTATGAAAACTAGACTTAAAGAGATACATCCCAGTATTTTACTTGACACGAAAATATTGTTTTAAGATCATATTAAGCCCTTTAAAAAGACAAACTTCAGAATCTGCCTAACAACAGTTTCACAAGATAGGTTTCAATCCACGAATTTTAAACCATGGCAATAGTACTTGAAATAATCTGAATTTTGGTATGTATACTATATACATGTACTAGTGTAACATATAAAATAACCAAGTCCATATCTTAACTAAAAGTATACATTTCTAAGCATAAATATTACTCTAATTCCATGACTGTACAGTTTCACAGAACAGGTTTCAAGCCACGAATTTTAAACCATTGTAATAGTACTTGAAATAATCTGAAATTTGGTATGTATACCCTAAACATGTAGTAGTATAACATATAAAATAATCAGGTCCATATCTTAACTAAAAGTATACATTTCTAAGCACCAAAAATAACCCTAATTCCATGACTGTTTTTGCAGATTTCAGCATACATGAACACCCTTCTCCTTGAATCTTTTCAAGAAAATATATGTAAGTGTTTTACTACCATCATAATACTTCCCATACATGTTCTGAAACTTAAGAAAAAAAAAACACAAGATAACCTACCTCCAAGCAAATCAAACTCAAGGGAATTCAAGAAACTTTGATGCTCTCCTTGTTCTTTCTTCTCTTCTTTTCCTCCTCCCTTTCTCTCTTTTCTTTCCTTTCTTCTTCTTTCTCCCTTTTCTTTTCCTTCCTCCTCCCTTTCTCTCTTTGTTTTTAATCTTCCTTCATGCCCGAATGGTTAAGAGAGTCTTTCACATGTTCATCTTGTTTCTAATTTATCCACTTATTCCTTTGATTACTCACCACCAACAATTAATCCTAAGGCAACACATGGCATGCCACTAATACCAACTTTTCATGTTTGCATTTTGGCCCCCCAAGGTTTTGCACAATTACTTTTTAACCCCCAAGGTTTTACATAATTATATTTTGGGCCCACAATTAATTTCGATATTTATTTTATGTATACAAATATTATAACACGATTACATTATTTCAACCAAATTTAAATATGTTTAAACTTAATAAAATGATTAGTAGCTAATTAATATCGGGGCCTCACACAGACCATCCCAATTTCCTATCTCTTTTCTCTTATTCACAATCCTTTGCATTACATGCATGACACAATACAATTGTTCACACAGAGGTAGCACTTCTTCAAGTGCTAAGAGTAAACCCAAAAAAGTTACAAAATATAGCAAATAAGTCAGAATATGGTAAAATTAAATGACAAATAAACATTACAAAGAACAGTAATGGTTAATTTACCTTTTGCCGGTCTAAAATGAAAGTTCATTCACTATGGTCCTCAATTTGCAAGTCCTCTTTTAAAAGCTTGATGAACTGTTTCCAAGAGATTAGGTTTTCTGCCTGCCTCAGCAACTGTTTATGAAAGGGATATATGCCATTATCAGGGTCAATAAGCATAGCCATTAATAGCTATCTTGGGAAATGATCCTTTATAAAACACCCATCAAGCCCCACAATCTTCTTACAGCCTATCTGGAACCCATTCTTCAGAGGCCCAAACAAATGAACAACTTAAAAAAACAGGAATATTTCACCAACTATTGGCTTAATAACTTTATAATTAAAATAGTCCCTACATACACCTGGTCACCTCATTAGGGTAGTCCCATAACCCCTTAAATAGCTCTTATAACTTCACATATCCGTTGCCTTTCTTTTTTGTCTATATGCTTTACTTCTAAAAATACCAAAATTCAACTATGTTCTAGTTGTTCTCTTATAGACTCAAGTGGCCATGTGAGATTTGATTTGAACTTATCCAGGCTTCTTTTGGAGATCCAGTCAGCTTTGCCATTTTGGTTATACTATATGCGTGGACAATGTCTCAACAATAAGCTATCTTTCTCAGTAAGTTTGGAAGCATATAAAACCCATTCACAGTATGCACTTTCTTAACACTTTGCTCTAATCTTTGTTTCTCATTAGTGTACAACTATGTGTTTCTTCTAGTCAGGATTGCATGCTCTCTTATAGCTTGCTTCAAGACCATTGCATTACTAAACAACTCACCTACCCTAAATTTGGGCTTTCTCATGCCTACTTCTAGATTAAATAAAAAAAAGCTTTTCTTACCTTTGACAGCTTCATCCTTAGACCCACTTGCCAAACTCCTTAGTTCATCAGAGTCATCATACCATGATGTTCCTTCATGTTCCTCAAGTTGTACAACATTTTCCCTATGTGTCCTGCCATTCCACTCTTCACTTACATCTACAGTTGCATCATAAAGATTCATATTCTCCTTAGCCTTATACTCACTATCATGTAAATCATTAGGATATTACTCTGAGTAATCTGAGTCACTATCATGCTCGCTATCTATATGCTCATGCTCACTCTCATTCTGATTAGTACCTATGTACCCATGCTCACTCTCATCCTAGTAAGTACCTATATGCCCATGCTCAATGTCTATGTTAATAGTGTGTAACTCTTGCTCATTGGGATGTACAATTTTACATGAGGGCTAAAGAAGCTAGGTGAAGTCAGTGTTCTCAAAATGTGATACATACTGCTATTAAAAATGTGCATGAACTGTATAAGTATTTCATCTTGAGTATCCATTGGATGATCATCACCTAAATACATCCACCAAGTGGAGGTACAACATACTCCTTCATTGATGTGCTTCCATGCTCAACATAGATTTCAACTTACCACTTTTGTTAGTTTCCTAATATGATTATCACCTCCTAGGACCCTCAACCCATTGTGAAGGCTCATCCCAGAAACCTTATAATAAAAAAATCACCTCATGACCATAACCTAACTCTTTTAATGTTGTATTCACTTCATGCATTGACATCTTATCACACTCATAGTAATCGAAACAACTAACAAGCCACCAATGTACTGCCTATTTGGAAAGTAAACAAACTCCCCACCACTCCGCAACTTAGAGGTGTCAAAAGGGCCGGGCGGCCCGCGGGCTGGCCCGACCCGGCCCGGTTCTGGCCCGGGCTGGCCCGGCCCCGTCCATGAACAGTAGCGGCCCTGCACAAGGGGGCTTGGGGCCTGGGCCTGGACCAGGCCTTCAGATTCTGCGAAAAAGCCCGGCCCGGAAACGGCCCGGTTTTGGCCCGGCCCGAATCCAGCCCGGTTTTGGCCCGGTTTGGCTCGGGCTTGGCCCGGTTCTGCGGCCCGGTTCTGGCCCTGTAGGCCTGTTTGGCATTTTCTGTTTCATTTCTCTTCTATGTTTCCTGTTTTCTTGTTTTTTTGTTTTCTGTTGGTTCTTCTTTCTTTCCCATAAGGGAAAGGTTTTCCCTTTTTTTTCTTTCATTATCTTCCACCCAATGCATCCATTATCCAGATATCCCATATTTTAACATTTAACTAACATAGTAATTGTAAGTTGTAACAAGGAGGAGGTGGCAAGACTATAAAACATGGTTTTTTTTAATTATTTTTTATAAAATTACACAAATATCCCTAAACTTTACGTATTTATAAAAGCACCCCAAACTTTGAGAGTCATGGTGATATTATTGAGAAACGTCTCTATAAGAATATTGTTGCTCCGCACTTAGGATAATTAGCAATCATTTTTCAGTAGACTTTCGGACAAAGAAACGTAATCTTGGGACATATTTTGAGATCGAGATTTGTGTACTATTCGAATTATACTTACAAGATTTTCTTTGATTGCACGATTTTGACAAATCTCATATTCACGTCTCTTACGAAAACAACGAGAATTGGCACACAAAAAGAAAACATTTTTTTGCTTCTCGCTTTTGCTCTAGTTCTTTTTTAGTATTGAGGAATGATAATGGTAAAATATAAGAGCGCATCAACAATAAAGTTTTTCGAGCCTCAACCCATTATTAAAAGTAAAAGTAGCCTACAACAGTTTGCTCTATATAACCATCATTGTCGCTAAATGTTATTAGTGTCATTTTGCATGCATTCTTTTAACAATTGTTTTAGCATTACAATCGTTTTGCATACGTTCTTTTAAGAATTGTTTTAGCGTTATAAAATAAAAGTTACTAGACATATTTAAAAGGAAATACTCATGTAGTAACCAATTCTTTTTTCCAAATTCAAGATAAATTCATGAGGAAGTTGTATCTCTAATAAAACAACATTATGAGTAAAGAGGGATAATTATAGCCAATTAAAGAAAGAAATTACACACAAAAAAAAAAAAAATTGGGCCCGGGCCCGGCCCAAGCCCGGCCCTAAATATTGGGCCTAGGGCCAGGGCTTGGACTGGGCCTAGCATTTCTCCCAGTCGGCCCGGCCCGGTTGGCAGCCCCACAGGCCCGGCCCCGGCCCGGCCCCACAGCAGGCCCGATGGGCTTGGGCTGGGCCGGCCCAAGCCCGGCCCTTTGACATCTCTACCGCAACTCAGTCGTAAAGAAATCTACTTATGTATTATTTAACACTTCATTGCTTACTTCATTTCTAGATTATAAAAAGCATATCACATTTGTAAAAAAACAACAAATTGCTACTCCCTTAGTCCATAAACGAATAAGAGTTGAGATTAACAAAGTTGAGCTTTTTGTTGTTTGCAAATCTGTGTAAACTACAATTTTTTTTTTGCATTGTGTGGTGAGTGTGCCTTAGCATATAGATCGGATTCGCTTGGATTTTAAATAAAAATCACTAAATTTAAACAGTGGATAAAAGAAACTTACTTTATAGATCCTGTATAACAAGGACTGTTCCTTGCTATCTAAGAACGCACACCATCGTGATCTCTTTTCTCAGTTCAACTCCCTTTATTCGAACGATCCAAATGATTTTTTGTTATAGATGTGATGATTATCTACGAAGATGAAAATGAATTCGATTAGATGAACAATATCAATCAAAGAAGAGGAAAGGACCAAAACAGAGAGAAGAAATGAAATTGTGTGTTAGTTTGGGAACGCTAAGAATAAAGACTGGCATATTTATCCCTAAAAATTTGAACTTAATGACTTCTTATTGACGGAACTTAACATAGTGACTTGATTGGACAAATTGGTGCATTGAGTGGTCCCTTTGACACCAAACAATGACCAGTAACCAAAGTTGAATTTGCCGAATAGTATACTGGTCAACTGCTTATTTAACTCTATACTTTATACGAGCTTTCATCATATTCTTTAATGTATATGACGTACTAATTCATACACACACTTGAACCTAAATACGTTATTCTTGAAGGAAAAACTAAAGACGTTATTCTTGAAGGAACAACTTATTCTTCTATGAGAATTATATAATTCTAGGGGAGGTAATTCAATTAAATAAGTTGTTTGTTCCTCATACTACTATATAGAAACAAAAAGCTTAGTTGAAAAAGGAGGTAATTCAAAATGTAGAATAACATACGACTTATTTCGGAGGAGCTGTGAGAGAGAAAATATATGTATATATCTTTAGTTTTGATGATGGATGAGTACTACACATATAAATATAATTTACAAAAATTCGAGACTGTACCAGTACCCGTATGCACTCTGATATGGTATGAATAATGGACTAAATTTCAAGTAGTACAAAGTCCAAACTAAGGCTCAAATTCAATACATCAGCATTAAACTCAAGATCCACACGAGATAACAATAGGAAGGACAATACATAAGATGTCAGAAATTCTAGGTCTACTATCGTATGCTGCTTGCCTTGTGGACGAAGTCCTACTTCACACACACACACACACACACACACACATATATATATATATATATATATATATATATGGAGAAAAGCTAGTACATTGCTAGCCTTAGGCAACTTGCCTAAGTGACACACGGTGGCCTTTGATGGCACAAAGGAAACCGCATGTGGCACTCGACTTGCCTCTTGCAAGAAGAGTTCGCCAACAAATCTCAACAATCTACAGCAATCAGTGCATCAACATTGCATAAAACAGTGCACAAAGAAGTAATTTCAACACAAGGGCAAAACGATCCCAAATATTCTCATTACTTCAAAATCATCGTTACAACTTACAGAAAGCTTTGTTTGTATCCACAATGTGCAATCTAGCTAAACAGCCAAGCTAAAACAAAGCAAGGGACTCTCGGGTATGGGTGTACATGTACTCCCCATATAGTACCACTAAGAGGATTTTCCTAAGTGACAGTAGTAGACGTTACTATGTGTGAGGAGTCATAGTGCCCCTTTTTAGAGAAATACAACTCGGAATAACTTGAAATTTTACAGGGAAACTTAAATATATACAAGGGTGATCTCCACCAAAATTGAGCAAAAATGCACGCCTAGATCTTCAGATCTTCACGATTGGCTTTTGACGTGCGCGGGCACTATAGTTGGGCGCGCGGGCGCTGTGCTTGACGGGCGCATGGGCGCGAGACTTGAAGAACTTACAAGGACGCATGGGCACGTGCAGGATGGGCACGGGGGCGCTGTGCAAGATGGGCACGGGGGCGCGGTGCTAGGCGGGTGCAAGGGGCAGCCCGTGACATTCTCCCCCCACTAGAGCTGTTGACACCCTCGTCAACTTCTGCATGTGGTAGGCTTCAATCTTGTCGGTGTAGGCTGACAAGTCTACTGCTTGTTCCCAAGTGTTCTCTTCGTCCATATATCCCTGCCACTTGACTAGGTACTCCTGATGGCGTTTGCGGGATGCTGTAATCACTCTATCATTCAAAATAGCTTCAGCAACTCGCTTTCCTGCCGCTTTGGGTTTGAGTCTTGGTCTCTTGATTTGGCCCCTGGAAGGGTCTGCTGTGTCTTCATAGAATGGCTTCAACATGCTGACATGAAAGATGGGATGGAGCTGGCGGCTCCACCAATTTGGCGGATCAACTTTGTAAGCCATCTTGCCTATCTTCTTCACTATAGTCAGGGGTCCCTCATATTTCTGCAAAAGACGAGTCTCTTCCCCTTAGAAATTTGTGATCTTGTGGCAGTAGCTTGACCATAACTTTGTCGCCCACGTTAAACTCCTGAGATCTCCTGTTCTTGTCGACGTGTTTCTTCATTCTTCTGGCTGCTTTCTCCAGGTAGGAGTGAGCTAGATCTATATTCTGCCTCCATTCTTCGCTGAAGCTTATGGCCCTTGGAGATTTTCCTGCGTTGGGGACATTTACCGTGTGGGGAAGTAACGGTTGTTGTCCATTCACAATCTCAAAAGCACTCTTCCCTGTCGAAGAGCTTTTGCGTGAATTGAAACACAGCTGGGCAACGTCCAGTAGCTTGACCCAATTTTTCTGTGTTGCACTGACAAAATGGCGGAGGTGCTCTTCTAGCATGGAATTGATCCACTCCGTCTGACCATCCGATTCTGGATGATAACTTGAACTCATCGAAAGTTGGGATCCAAATAACTTAAAGAGTTCAGTCCAAAAGTTTCCAGTGAAGCGGGAGTCCCGATCACTGACAATGTCTTGAGGCATGCCCCAATACTTCACCACATACTTAAAGAAAAGTTGCGCTGTGTCTTCGGCTGAGCAATACTTGGGTGTTGCGATAAAGCTCGCATACTTGTTAAACCGATCAACGACAACAAGAATCGTGCCTAAGTCTTCAACCTTCGGCAGACCAGTGATGAAATCCAACGACACACTCTCCCACGGTCTCTTGGCGATCGGCAGCGGTTGTAGTAACCCTGCTTTCTTCTTACGCTCCACCTTGTCCTGCTGACAAGTAAGGCATGTCTTCACATACTCCTGCACTTCATCCCCCATTTGGGGCCAGTAGTAACCTTGTTGAAGGAGAGCTAATGTTCTTTCTCCTCCGGCATGGCCTGCCCAAAAGGTGTCATGACATTCTCGAATCAACGTTCATCTCAGATCATCAACTCTGGGGACGTATACCCGTCTTCCTTTGGTCATCAACAAACCATCTTCTTGCCAAAACTGTCGAGTTTTACCGCTCTCGATCAGTTTCAGCAGTTGTTGGACAACCGGGTCCCTGGTAAGGGCTTTCCTGATCTTCTTTCCGATGTTGATGGCAACTCGACTGTCTGCTCTAACAATAGCATTCATGGCCATCAATGCTACCTGATCTAGTTCGGCTCTCCTGCTGAGGGCGTCTGCTACGCTGTTGGTTGAGCCTGCCTTGTACTCGAGTGTGAAGTTGAATTCTGCCAGAAGTTCCTGCCACCTGGCCTGTTTTGAGGTGAGCTTAGATTGACTCAAGAAGTGGCTCACAACAGTGTTGTCTGTTCACACTATGAAGCTTGAACCAAGCAGGTAGTGCCTCCAAACTATGAGACAATGCACTACCGCGAGTAACTCTTTCTCATGAGTCGTGTAGCGACGTTCTGCTTCGTTGAGCTTCCTACTCTCATATGCCACCGGGTGGCATTCTTGCATTAGAACCCCTCCAAGTGCAAAGTCAGAAGCGTCTATATGAACTTCAAAAGACTTTGACACATCGAGGAGAGCAAGTACCGGATCTTCAGACATAGCCCGCATCATGGCCAAGAAGGCCGATTCACATTCCTTGGACCATTCCCAAACTTTGCTCTTCTTCAGAAGTTTGGTTAGGGGATGGGCCATTCTCGAATAATATCGAACAAATTTCCTATAATAGTTGGCCAATCCTAGGAAAGATCTCAGTTCTGAAACATTAGTTGGCGGCTGCCACTTCTGTATCACTTGAACTTTAGCTGAGTCCATCCTGATCTGACCCTGTTCTATCACATGGCCCAAGAATTTAATCTTGGTCTGGGCAAATGTGCATTTCGACAGCTTCACATATAGCTCGTACTCCCTCAGTCGGGTAAGCACCTTCCTCACGTGCTTCAGATGCTCGTCCAAGCTGGAACTGTAGATCACAATATCATCTAGATACACCACTACAAAATCATCAATGTAGTCCCGCAAAACCTGATTCATCAAGGTGCAAAATGTGGCCGGGGCGTTGGTCAAGCCGAACGATATGACCAGGAACTCATACGCACCGTATCTTTTGACACAAGTTGTCTTCGCCTCATCACCTTCGGCGATTCGGACCTGCCAATACCTAGACTTCAAGTCCAACTTGGTAAACACTCTCGCCCTACTAAGCTGATCAAAACAATCGGCGACTAAAGGGATAGGATACTTGTTCCGAATAGTCACCTTGTTTAGCGCCCGGTAGTCCACACACATCCACAAGGAACCATCTTGTTTCTTCTGGAAGAGGACTGGTGCACCATAAGGCGACTTCGCTGGAATGATCAAACCCGCGTCTAGCAACTCTGTCAGTTGTTTTCTAAGTTCAGCAAGTTCTGGTTGTGACATTCGATACGGAGCTCGGGCGGGTGGCTTCGTGCCTGGCACAAGCTCGATCTCATGGTCAATTGCCCTTCTGGGTGGTAATTTCTTCGGCAATTCATCAGGCATCACATCTTCAAAGTTGTTTAATATCACTTTAACTTCTTTGGGTAATGGTCCCGATACTTCTTCAATCTCGTCCCACCGTAGCATGGCAAGGTAGGTTGTTTCGTCTCGTTTTAATCCCTTTTTCAACTGGAGGGCTGAGATAGAACGCTCTCCCGCCCTAGGAGATACAGTCGGGATGACACACGGTTTACTCCCAAGCATGGCCAGAGAGTTGGTGCATGGCATCACGGTGGTCTTTGTGTCACGCAGAAACTCCAACCCAAGGATCAGCTTAAAGTCATCCATGATGACTACTGAAAAGTTGGTCCTTCCTTCGTATGGGCCAATCTTGATCAAAACAGATCTCGCTATTCCCGCTACTGTTTGTGCGGCAGAGTTGATAACCTTCACCCATCCGCACCCTTTTTCTAGAGTTAGACCCAGTCTTTCCACTTCGGTGCTTGAAATGTAATTATGCGTAGCTCCTGTGTCCACCGTGGCCCTGATGGCCTTCCCGTTAACCTTGATGTCCACATACATCAAGCCTTTCCCTAGTACATCGCTCTTTTTCTTTGGCGGCATGTCTTTAGGCTTTTCCCCAGTCGAGCTCTCTTCGGGGTTCCCAACCTGCGTTGTCACAGCATTACACCACTGAGGAAAGGCCCCGACGGCATCTTCCTCTTCGTAATCTTGTGCGTCTGTTTGTTCCTCTGTTGGTGGCTGCCTTGATTGAGAGCCAGATTGTCCCCCACGTTGCACCTGCCCCATGTTGTCAAAGAAGGCATTCATCATCTGTCGTTGCGGACAGTTAGCGATCACGTGCGGTCCTTGACATAAGAAGCAACCCCTAAAAGCAGGTTTCTTCACTTCTCCGCTAGTGCTAACGTCAGGCTTGGCTTTGAACCCAACTCCACTCTTCTGTAGGGTAGAAGAGTTTGACGCCCAACTGCTTTTACTGCCCCAACTTTGGTTTGGCGCTTGACCCCCTGGTTTCTTGACACCATTACTCCTGCTTGGATTCCCTCTCTGAGGGGGTCTCTGTGGTTCGTAGTTGTAATCTGAAAGGCTCTCGGCAGCGATGATGGCTTCGTTAAGGTTGTTCACCCGACGTCTATTAAGCTCGGTGCGAGCCCATGGTTTTAACCCTTCCATGAAGAAGAAGAGTCTGTCGACTGCAGACATGTCGCTGATGTCCAACATCAAGGCAGAAAATGCCTGGCAATATTCCCGGACCGATCCGGTGTTCTTGCATTCTAACAACGCTTTCCTCGCGTTGAATGCGGTATTCTCTGGGAAAAACTGGCTCTTTAGCTCGCGTTTGAGTATTTCCCATGTGTTTATGACGCAAGACCCATCTTCGATCTCTGCGTACTTCTTCCGCCACCATAACTTGGCATCTCCAACCAAGTACATGGCAGCCATCGACACCTTCGTCGCTTCCGAGTCTACTCTGATGGCTCGAAAGTATTGTTCAATATCGAAAAAGAAATTTTCCAATTCCTTGGTGTCACGGGCTCTCCCGTAACTCTTGGGCTCTGGCACTCGGGGCCTCGATGAGTGCTCCGCACCCCCTGCGGGTGAGTTAATCACTGCACGACTAAGAAGCTCCACTCGATCCTGGAGCTCCTGAAACTTGCCCTCCCAATCCATGTTCTCAGCATATCGGGCATTATCAGTGGCTTCAACATTCACTTCCAACGCGTCCAGGCGAAGGGAGAATTGCTTCAGGATGCCTGGAGCATCCTGGTCACTCTTGAACATGCTCTGTATCTGTGCTTCCAAAGCATCCATTCTCTCTTTCGTGTTGGCCATAGTTTTTCTCAACAAACTATCCCACAATATATTCTTAGCTGAAGCCACGGTCCCTTGGGCAACCGCGGCTCTGATACCACCTGACACACGGTGGCCTTTGATGGCACAAAGGAAACCGTATGTGGCACTCGACTTGTCTCTTGCAAGAAGAGTTCGCCAACAAATCTCAACAATCTACAGAAATCAGTGCATCAACATTGCATAAAACAGTGCACAAAGAAGTAATTTCAACACAAGGGCAAAACGGTCCCAAATATTCTCATTACTTCAAAATCATCGTTACAACTTACAGAAGGCTTTGTTTGTATCCACAATGTGCAATCTAGCTAAACAGGCAAGCTAAAACAAAGCAAGGGACTCTCGGGTATGGGTGTACATGTACTCCCCATATAGTACCACTAAGAGGATTTTCCTAAGTGACAGTAGTAGACGTTACTATGTGCGAGGAGTCATAGTGCCCCTTTTTAGAGAAATACAACTCGGAATAACTTGAAATTTTACAGGGAAACTTAAATATATACAAGGGTGATCTCCACCAAAATTGAGCAAAAACGTACGCCTAGATCTTCAGATCTTCACGGTTGGCTTTTGACGTGCGCGGGCACTATAGTTGGGCGCGCGGGTGCTGTGCTTGACGGGCGCATGGGCGCGAGACTTGAAGAACTTGCAAGGACGCATGGGCCCGTGCAGGATGGGCGCGGGGGCGCTGTGCAGGATGGGCGCGGGGGAGCGGTGCTAGGCGGGTGCAAGGGGCAGCCCGTGACACTAAGGCTAGACTTCAAAACTACTTAGTTTTGATGAAAACTACCTAATTTTTTCTTCTCTCTCTCTCTCTCTCTCTCTCTCTCACACACACACACACACACACACACACACACATGTCTCAGACGAGTCTCTTTCACACATATCTCAGACTCCTCCCACCTTCCATCGTCAGTCTCCCATTGACGGCAACCTCACAAACCACTACCGCATCATCAGAGATCACCCACCCCGACCACCATCATAAACCACCGCCACCATTACAAAACCCACCCTTGCCACATCTATCTCCTCCCGTCCATCACATAACACACCATGACCATATCACAAAACCAACCACCACATCGCACAAACCCATGACCGCACCCCTTCTGAATTCTAAAATTTTACTGATGAATACATTAATTTTGACTTAAATTTGTTGAATCGGAAATAATTAGAATAATCGTGAATGAATTACTCAAATTGGCTAGTCTGTGACAGCGGTGGGTGCTGTGTCATCAGAAAAAGAGGATGGCCGCAACGGAGGCTGGTGATTAGGCGAGAGAAACGACAGTGATGGGTCTTCGTATAGTGGCTGTTGTTTGTGTTGGTAGGGTGGTGGGTTGCAGGCGAAGGAGGCCGGTAAGAGACGGAGGCGATAGCAATGATGGAGGACGGCCGACGACGGAGGCCGTGGTAGGTCTCGGCGTCTTGGCGGGGCCTTGGAAGGGTAGTCTTAGGCGGATCTCTTTGAGAAACAAATTAAGCGTTGGCTAGTTGTTGATGATGTGGGCGCTAATGACGCAGAGCGTCACCGGGGATTCGGCGGCGACAAGCTGAGGGTCAGATTTGGGGCGGCGAAAGGTCTCCCTCGATTAGGGCTTCCACTTGACAGCGATGACGGAAAACGGATGGCGACGGAGGCCACAGATGGAAGTGGTTGGTGTGGAGGCTAGTTGGCGACGGTGCGCTTTTGGTGTCTGCAGGTCTAATGAATGAGAGAGAATGTTTGATGGGGAATGAGAAAAAATAGATAAAGAAAAAGAATTATAAACAATTGGCAAGACGACATAATTTTGGTCGCTAGCCTTAGGCAAGTTGCCTAAGGCTAACAATATATCTGTTTTTTCAAAACAGCTATTTTCAGATATGTTGTCGCCGCTAAATTTTAACTGTAATTTGAAAATAGCGGTGGATAGAGAAATTGGGCGTTAAGTAAAGAGTGAGTGACAAACGAAAACTTCACTGCCTGAGCCTTCCACGAGTTTTAGAATCTGGCATATATCACCGTGATAGCCAAGTTTTCCTCCTTTATATGCTGCTTTTTGTTGCTTGAGGCCTTCGCAGATACCAACATCCAAAAAGTCACTACATAAACTTTCTTAGTAAAATCATCAAAAGGTGGCATACTCATCTCTTCCCCAAAAGGTTAGCATTCTCAAGTCATTTTCACAAAAAAAAATTCTCTCTTTACACTATTTCTCTCTGCCTTCTCTCTAAAAACAACTTTCCACAGTCACCATGGCCGCCCCACCGTGCTTCAGCGCGCGTGGGGCACCAGCCATTCCGACGAGCAGTCTATAGTTCTATGTTTTCATCTTGTGTGGTGGTAGCCTTAAGGCATGATCAATGGGTGGCCGACGGCGCAAGTGATGGGCGGTCAGCGGCGGTGTGCGTCTCACCAGAATCAGAGACGTTGACCTCTCGGTAAGTCTCCGATCTCGGTCGTTATAGGCAGATCTAAGTAGATCTGCTCGTTTCGTCCCCTTTTCCACCTTCGTCGAGAGTGGCCAAAATTTCGCCGGTAGTGACCAGAATTGCGCCGGCATTTTTTGACAGTCATTTCTGAAAGCTCCTTCATTTATGCATTTCTTTCTTATATGTTTCCTGATATGCAGTTGTGGAGATTGGGTTTGTGTTTGGGTGTGGTGTCTTTGGCAGTAACGGGATGTTTTAGTGTTGTGGGGTCTTAGACACGGTTTTAGGTTTGTCCTGGGGAATCCGGGGGTCTTGGGTGGGGGGGGGGGGGGGGCGGGGGGGCTGATTTATGCTTGGGAGAAAAGGGGGGATTTCGAGGCCCGGGGAAAGGGGGGGGGGGGGGGTAGGGCTTCTTTTGGTGTCTAAGTATGTCTATTGTGATATGCTGCGGGAAAGTAGTGGTTGCTCCGCCTGTATTGTGAAATTTGGTTCGGATTTGATAATAAATCGTAAAAGGATGAAATTTGCGGTGTTGAAGATCTTGGTGGTGTGCTGCGCCTCCTTAATCGGTGTGCTCACATTTGGGTCGTGCAGTTCCCGTTGTCTGAACTATTGTTACCACCTTTTGGTTGTTTGCTTGTGATTATTTACCTTGTCCTTTTGACTTTCTAAACCTGTAGACTGTACATATTACTTTAAATTGAGTTAAAGTGAAGAATATACTCTGCTTTAGTTCAATTGTAATGTGTATAAGTTTATTTGGTTTGTCGTTAATTTTCGACCTTTGCGATCATGTATACCGAGTCACGGGAATGTCGTGACCTATAATATTTGCGGCTTTAAAATAGAGCGATTGTGTAACTTTACTTTATCAATGCTATTCTCGTATTCTACCCAAAAAAAAATTCTCTTCCCCAAATAGTTTGTCCCAGCCTAAACTTTAACAGCATAAGTAGTCATCTTCATCTATAGATTATGCTAGAAGATTGTAGTCAAGATTCCAGATCTGGATTCTACACGTACGTACTATATGCTAGAAGAGTATACATAGGTCTGTACCATAAGTTCTTCTCTAATTAAGAAATCCACAAGCTGTGCATAGCATGCAACTGACTAAAATCTGGGTTTGACTTTAACGACATCCTGTAAAGCTCCTTGAGCTTTCCAACATCACCAGACCTATTAGACGATGTTTGCTGAGGGTTGACAGAAGATCTGCTGGCATTTGTCGCAAGTGTTGCAGATAACATCCTCTTCAATAGTACCTGCAACTGACTCCAAAACTTCTTATGCACCTCATTTCCCAAAGCATCTGGAATCATTTCTTTGGATATGTGGCGTCCTTCAAAAAGGCCAGTCAAAGCTGACTCCAGCATCTGGAACACAAGCAAAACACCAGTCATTTGCAGCATTAAAAAGGCACTAAGAAAGATTGTTTTCACAAGAATTTAACACTACAAAATAGTTTTAGTAACACCAACAGAATCTTTGTGGTAACCAGGATTGGGCTATTTAGATATATATTTGGCGCTAGGTACGTGTTGGGGGCAAAGATCAGAAGATTCCCACCTCTATGAAATGTTGTTTTCAATGTTTTGAACAACTTTATTTAACACAGCTCTAATGGAGCTACCAGATCTGGACGCACCTGGGATTACATTCCAGAATTCTAGCAATACCCCTGATGGGGCTATGACGAGGCTATGAGTCTTGACCTCGGAAGGCTACTTGTTGGATCCCTGGTGGCACTGTAAGAATTTGACCCCTGACAGGTCTATGCAAAATGGGCCTGACAGGCTGCTTCAAGCTGCTCCAAAGAGCTACTAAACACTATCTCTGACCACTTATGCACAAAGCGAGAGAAAGAGAGTATTGACGTGGCTAAATTTTCTTGAAGGGGTTGTAAATCGTAAGAAAGGATGTCTAACACCAAAGGCTATCATCAAATAATAGTAAGACTACCAACAATAGCAACAATAACTAGTTGCAAAACTCCTGCAACAAGGATATGAGATGGGAAAAAGTAGCACAGGCAAATAAAACATATGATGGAAACTTTTTGCAAAGAAATGGCTACTAAAGTATTATAAAAGACCAACACGCGAGCAGTGTGGAGTGGGGTGGCCGGGGGGAGGGAAGGGTTGCCACAGACCATGGGAATAGTAAGATGGTAGTATTGGAACAGCTACTGTAGACGCCATCACTATTTCTTCTTCCTCTTTAATACCCCTAACCTAAAGAGACTTCTTTTTACTTTTTAGTTGGTATGCCATGAAGGCTAAACCTGCGGACTGTGGAAGTAGTATGACTTCCACAAACTGCACTGTTCATACCCATCTGAGACAAAAATCCGACATGCAGATTGAAGGCATTAAGTTGAAACAATATCCATGCTAGTATTTTCCTGATTACTAGCACATCGACCTCACTATAAGATTTCTCAGTTTTTACCTTGAACTTAGAAAAGTGCATTAGCCTCTTCAAGGAACGACCAAGGACATGGAGCAAATCATTGTCAAGGAGCACGCAAGAAAGACTAGATTACATATTAATTGTATTTGCATTTTGATTATGTTAACTATGTTACATGGACTCTTTAGCATGTATTGAAGAACCCATATCGGACACTCGACACCTAGACATGGCTATGGCATATGTGTCCAACACATCTCACATGATATGCTACAGTGAAAACTATCTTATAGTGTTTCTTTCAATTTGTTTGGCTTTGAGATGAGACAAGTTCTCAATTAAAACCATGAGCGTCACATAAACATCGTTTTACCTAAGAAATTACTAAAAAAATATCAAATATGAATATTTTGCCGTGTCCTAGTGTCGGGTGTTTTAATCTTAGACAAGTCGGGCACTTAGACACGTACCTGAGCCGGAGACTTGTACCGAGTCAATGTAACATAGATGGTAACTAGTCTTAAATTGATGCATGAGTTGATGACTTTGCCCTAGATTGACCCTAGGCCTTTGTGATCACTTTGAAGAAGATTTTTGCTAAAAAAAAAACAATCGAAACTTTCCTAGAAAATTCTTTGAGACGCCTCCAAGTTGTCTTAGAGACGCCTGTCTCAACAATTTAAAGACTTCAGCAAAGATAACTTATAGACTTCTGTAAGTAAACTTCGAGACTTTCTCCAAGTTGCAAGCATAATGGCTAGTTATGAACTTAGAGACGCCTGCAAGTTTCTATGAAAACTTTCAGGAACGGCACACTAATGATTCCTATATTTCCCTTCCACACTATAAAATCAATGAGACTTTTTCAAACCCTTAAGGAAACCACATTTTAAGCTTCTATTCAGTAGAAAGCATTGATGCTCAAGATTCTAATAATATTGATTTTGATTTCACAAATTAAAGCGAGTAGCTTGCTTCATCGTCGTGAGGGAAGCACCCCGGATCACCAGCTAAGGCCCCTAAATGACCGCTAGGTCATAAAGGAGGTAGGGGTGCAGAGACAGCCAGGAGGGTCGCCTTGAAGCAGCCACCCTTGGAAGAGTGCATAGCTCACTGATAGAGTGATCTTGTGCAGAAGATGAACAAGGCTAAGCAATCCGCCGAAGTTACGGGATGAGCAAATTATAGAACGAGAGTGAGCATCCATAGGTCATCAATTCTCTCATCTCGCAAGTTCTAGATCTTAGATTCTACTCAACTTGCAAGAGGGTCTCATTACACAAAATGATCATTGCATAAGGTGATTGTATCAAGGCTAAGAGTTGTCAAGTCTGGAGTGAGCTTTGTGGATCCAAAGCTTTTGGTACTTGGTGTGGTTTGCATCAAGGTCCTATGGTAATTAGGTCATAACTCGAAAGGAAGACCTATTTCTGGTGGATTTTGAGGCCCCTGCAAGGACCTTCCTTGAAGACTCCTTGAAGAGGTGGATTCGAGAGTAGTCAGGCCGAACCATTCAAATCATTGTCTCAAGTAACTCTGGACTCTTTACTTCATCGTCTTTTACTTTAGTAAGAGATGAGATTATTTAGAGAGCTTATTTTAATTGCTTCAGATTGTATATATGATTTATCATTTAAATTGCTCATTGGATTGATTTTGAACATTGATTAATTGACATATTAGTCAAATTGAACTCTTGTTGTTTGAACAACTTGTTTGTAGTTAATTTTAATTCCCTGTCAATTTTCTAAGTCCAACCCCCCACCCACACACCCCCCCAACCCACCCCGGGTTTACTTATTGGTTTCACGCCACTGACACAGTTTGGACGTCAACTTTTAGTTTTACTTTTGAATAAAGGTTGACGAATAATCTATTGGTCCCTCTGCCTCAAAACTACACTGTTATTTCCTTATTGGGATGTCCTAAATACATGTCAACTAACTACAATATTTGCCTACAGATCGCATAATGCTCCAAACCCGTGATGATTATGCCACTGCTATTGAACTTCCACTTGAGTAAGTAGTATAATGGGGAAGACCTTCAATTACTTCAAGCAGCTATCAATAAGAAACCCTAGATGACGACTTTTGGTTGTAAAATGCTAAACCCCGTCGTTCTTTCTGCTTAAAATATTATAAGGTGCAATCTAAAATACAATGAGCACACTTCTTACAATTTTTCGATCCATCTGCGCTGCAAAACCTTTTATTACCCCATTGGTAAAATATGAAACTTCATCCTCAAATGTAACAAAAGAAAACAATTTCCTCAATTAAAAAAAGTGCAGATAACTAGTAAAGCTACTCACCAGGCAAGAGCAAAGATGCATAATCATACATCTTAACTATTCAAAATAAACGAGAACGAATTTGATATGTTATACTTCCTGGTAATAGTACTAAAGTTCCGGTACTAAACATTTTTGAATTGACACAACCATATGACAAAATAGACATACAAATATAGAGGCAAAGCACATATATAAGAACAATAATGTCTAAAGCATACCGTATTCGAGTGTAATGGACTCGAGAGGGTCAATGACAGAGCCGATCTCTCTATGAGAATAGTCAGGAACATCATGGGATGTGTCTTCGGTCCATAAAATTCTATGCATTTCTGCCAGTTCCTCTCAGCCAAGGAAGCATATTGCTTAACTCGTTGGAGGACACTGTTTTCACTTTTTGAGAGATTGCTTTTCTTCTGATCTGACTCCAAAAACCTTAAACAGCAATCCCTTTGGTAGCAAGCAAGCTGGAAATATGCATATGCAGCCTCTTGTTTGCGTAACTCACCTAAGGTCTTCTCATATACATCTATAGCCTCCCTAATGGCATCATTCGCCGAAATCTCATGCTTTGTAAGTTCTTTCTTTGCTCTTCTGACACTGGGACTTGTACAATCCTCCAGGACTCCAAATACCTCGGCCGTAGTGTTTTCTCGTGCCAAAAACATGCCAAACCGTAAATATGTATGAGCGAACTGTGTATATACTTCATCCCTCAAGTTGATTGGAACAGAATCTGCTTCCTCAGCAACAGCATTAAGTTCGGCCTTAGCTGCTCCATAATACATTAGGGCTTCACTGTATTCCACTTTTGCAGTTTCAAGTGCTTGGTTGTATGCGTTCTGGAAAATCTCATGTTTCTTGAGACCTTCAATCTTTGATACCATCTCTTCAGCCAGTGCTCGTCTTCCATGGCCCAGATTACAGTTGATTAGTATGATGTTAACATGGTCTGAAACTTCTTTGAATGACGTTACTGCTTGAACAAATGCAAGTTCAGCTTTGTCCAATTCTTTTCTTGCAAGCCTATTTCGACCCAATTCATTGCAAACCCATCCTTTCTTTTTAGCCACAGATTGCAGTTCTAAGGAACCAGTAGGCTGCCCGCCCAATGCTGTTCTAGCTTCTTCGTAACAGCTTAAGGCAGTTGAGAGATTGAAATCAGCATCTTCAGTCATAGAACCCCAAAGGTACTTGAATATACCACCACTTTTTGCCTTCACTTCTCTCGGAGCAGTTGCAGCAACTGTGAATTCTGGATTATGCATTTCCATAGGACACTCAACTCTTAGGGATTGGCTAGCTGCCCAGGACTTTTTGCCAGCATCAGTCCCTTTACCAAAAGTTTCTTCTAGGGTGTCAATTGTATTGTGCTTCAGGTATGCAAGTTCAGAGCTGGTTCCATCTTCCCCTTTTTGATAAACATGAAGCTCTTCAGGGTTTGCAAATTGCATAGAGGAAATGCCTTTGGCATATGATTTTTTACCCTGCTTTCTGCCATGACCTAATGGGCGCGTATTCCCACTGCTACTCGCGCTGCTTCCACTACTGGCCCTGTCACTCTGGCAGCTGCAGTTTACCAAGGAACATGAAATGCAGCTCTGGCTAAAGTGCCCTAGTTTCTTCTTGAGTCTTTCAACCTCCTTCAGAACTTCAGATGACATTTTCAACTCTCTATCGCAAGGTTTCCTCGCTGTTTGTACTGAGATCTCTTTTCCTTTTACTATGTGGAATTTAACATACACATCACCTACTAGTGTCCATGCCTTGGCCCAGAAGAGGTACGTAGAAGGAAACCGTTCCAAAGTAAAAGGGCCATTAGCTCTATCAGAGTTTCTCTTTGTTGCGTCATCTACAAGGGATGAAATAAACCTCGTGTCTTCAAGATGCTGCGGCATTGATCCATAAACTAAACAAGCTAATTCTACAATCTTTAAGGCTTGATGCAACTGATCATCATCCAAATAAGCTTCTCCAAGTGCCAAATAAGATTCTCCAAGCAAAAGAACGAGTTTCCATAATTTGTCATCCAATTTTGATGTCGGAAGCCATTGCCTGATGTCACATACTTCAATGCAATCAACATCTCCACATGCACAGACAGAGAAATCCATGGATGAAGTAGGCCTATCCTGGGTTCTGCCGCCACGGTCCAAATCTGATTCAGAGCTTTGTAGCTGGCGCTTCCATCTTAGAGATTTTATAGCTTGAGAAACATGATGTATAGCAGCCTCCTTCGAGGATATTGGATCAACAATGGTCTGCACAATAGGAGCAGAACCTGTAGATGTTTCACAAACTACAAGGCTTTGATCACTGGAACTTGGAATGAGTCCTGCACAGCTGGAGTCTGTCTCATTTGATGCAGTAAGTGCTCGGGAAGCAGATATATTTGCCTCCAAAGACATCTTGTGAGAATGTTGTGATCCATGATCATGCAAAGTTTCTGCATCTTTACAAGGCTCATCCCCTGTGATGGTTGAGTAAATTATTTCATTGTTCATAAATAACATTACGAAATGAATGAACAGTTAACACAGTAATACCACTAAATATTTCAAAAGACTCTTCTTCTGCATTAGCAAATGTAACTTTGGACTCCACAGGAATCTCTTCAGATGCTAAATCCCGCTCGTCGTCATAGCTTAAAAGGAGTCTTGCAAATTGTTCATGTGCAAATGCACGTACAACCTATAACCGAAAATGTATTATAATGAGTGCATTCACCTTTCGTATACTAGGACTTATAATTAACCAATTATACAAGACAAGAGGAACTGTTCAAAATACAGTTCCATAAACATACAAGATTATCCGGCTCATCCAGGAAATCAAGACACTTTCTGAAGAACCTCGCACACCTGGCCCTGTTCTGAGAAGACTACAGAAAACCATATTGTCTCAGTCAAAGCCAATTACAGCAAAATATTATGTTAGAAGTACAACAGTATCCTCACCACTGAAAGTGAAAGCCTGTGAGCAATACGATACAAGAGGGTCCCCAGCGAAGGTAATGAATTACTTTTCCCTCTATTAACTAGAGATGGTGAAGAGCTTGAGCTATCATCACCGTTAGTGGAGGAATGGTCTTTACGAATAACAGACAGATCAAAAAGTTGAATAGCATCTTCCCCAGCACTTTTGTACAGCTGCAAAAAGGAAATTAGAAAAGAAAGGGACAAAGACCAAAACCGATAAAAAAAATAGAACAAGGAAATATCAATACTACCCAATAAGCACCAGGGTCTTGCTTGCAGTTTTCCTGAAGGAACCTCATAACAGAGTGGCCATTTTGCTGGACAACATGAGGATGAAAAGCAGGAGTGCCATCCTCAGAGATGCCCTTGGATAAAAATATATCATCCGTTTTAAGAAGCTCGTAACCCTGAACAACACCATCTTGATGATAACATATTGCCAATTCAGGCACACAAGCCATGATATTATCAAGCCAGGCTTCAAGCCAAGTTAATGGAGTAACCTGTAATATTGGGGCAGAAAAATCGAAGCTCGTGAATGACAAGGACATGGAAAACCTATTCCAGTTTTACTTTTGTTTTTTCCTTGTGTTTGATTATCATTTATCCAAATATCTACCACCCACCTGTCTCGAGACATCCCATAAATGCAAGCTCACGGCAATGTACTTCTCATTACTGAATATGAGCATATCACTACCCAGAAGCATGCGAAAGTTGTGAAATTGCCAAAACAAAACCCTTAAAAACCCATCATTACTAACTCTTCTGTGTTTGTCAGACTCTTGCACCGAGGATCTGGGCTGCTCTTTAACTTGCGAGACCTTTTTCACAGCGTGACGGCCTTTATTCCTCTTATTCTTCTTACTTCCCCAAAAGAAAGTATCCTCTTTGACTTGTGGGCAATCCGACTGGTTAAATCCGTCCTCTTGAGCAACATCATTGCACTGTGCAAAATGCTGGGATGTATATTTTTGTGCCGTATGCTCAGAAGAATCAGAAGAACCCTCCCTTGACTCAAATCTTCCAGGAAGAACAGAAGAGCTTGACTGCTCCATTGAAGTGGTATGAGCTGTCGGACAATCACAAGCCTCCATCCTGACTGAATGCATAGCGAAGTTTAACAACAAAGATTTTTCTGCAGATTGTGATTGGTTGTTGTGTCTCCTAACCAATTTTTCTCCCTCTTCGACATCAGGCCTGTACCCCACAAAATCTTGGAGATTGTAATTATTTCATAAGAGAGCAAAACAGTATAAAACCATAAAGAAAAGGAAAAGGAAAAGGAAAAACAAAACATACCCTGAGTTGAGAATTAAAGTCTGTCCTATACGACGAACCGCAATAGACAATCTAGACTTGGAATATGGTATCTTAAATATTTGCTTCAAAATATCAGCTGGAGCAATTACATCTATCTCATCTCCATACTCAGCTAAACCAGATACAGCAAGGGCCTCTCCCTTCCTACTAAGATTTGATGTAAGAGAGCCACCTTCATAAGGTAAATCTGCCAAGGACCAGTAGAGAAATATTTAAATTCAGAAACCGCAGTTTTGAAGTTGAGAAAAGTGAAAGGGGCAAGGAGGTCATAACTTGACAACTATTTGACATAAAGATGATATAAACACATAATACACTGTTTATAGAAGCTCAAATAGGACAGGCACCTTAGGCAAAAGATGTGTTATTATTAGCTAAAAAATCACATAGAACTAACAAACATCAAAGACTTGCCAGGTCACATGGACTCTTAGGAAAACATTGACCAACACTTCAATTTGGATATGCATAGCTACCTCCTCACTTAATTTAACAATGTACTCCCTGCATCCAGCTAATATTTGTTAGTGTGGATAGAGCACAAGGTTGTGAGGTTAATAACAAGAGGCTTAGTTGCTGAATTAGTGGCATCAATAGAAATGGGTAGCTTAGTCCATTTGGCTTTGGAAGTTGGGATGTGAAATGTGAAATCTTATTCAAAGCCTTGAAAAGCTGATTGACGACATAACGGACTCAGACTTATTCCTAACTACATTGTATCACAGCTCTGGAGCCTTGAAGCGTCGTTATTCAAATCGAAGTCTCAGGGGGTTGCAAATTGATCTAATCAGGTCCAATCTTTTAAAATTCCAGATTGATGACAGCAGGCTATCTTTAGCGCATTTTTCCCCAAAAGTTGTCAGTGGTGTAATTCAGTAGCAAAATGGGGCCTACTACTAACACTTGGTTAGTTTCCAGAAAATTCATGTAACTTTAAGCAGACAATTTGCAAAATATCTCCAGATAGCAATACTTGTGGATAAGTGTCATCAAAAGTGTTGCTAAAGATTCTAAAGCAGTCATCAACCTAGTCCTCTGATACCAATTTGAACTTGGTGTGAAAAGTTATCAAACCACTGCCACTTTAAATTGAAATTAGTATAAGGGGGTCATGTGTAATATGCTGCATCTATTGGAAGGGTGGGGGTCAAATTTAGTTAACCCATGAATTGTACGAGTAACATGCTACATATTTTGGAAAGGCAGCATGAAATGTAATTAAGACTCGAATTTACGTATCCAGTAGAAACCCATTGTTCATATAATTCTTCATTTCCTTGTCTACCATAACTTAAGTTTACCCAAGCGAACTTTTAATCCATTTATTTATTTTGTTTTTGCACAACTTTACGTTTTCTTCAGAGCATTAAGAAGGACACAAACAAAGTAGTTAAATCATACTTACCAAAGAACTAGAGTAATAACAATAACAAGTTTAGCAATAAAAGGAAATTCAACACATAACAAAAGCTCATTCATTACCTTCTATTCAAATGCAACAAAAAAAACATATGGGTATCAAATCCCACAGACCATCCCAGAGAAATACAGTCATAACCACCGGTTTGAGTATCGCCAACAAAAACAGCAAAGGCCATACTAGGAGCTAGGTTTAGCTCATTATACATACTATTTTGCCCATTATCATCAAGACGGCATATTATATAGCCTTAAGTCCTTAGCACAGGCCACAGAATAACAACAGTAGTAAGGGGAAGAGAAAAGGCAAAACGACAATTCGTACCTCCGCCAGTCCTGGAGTGCACAGCAGCTAATGGCAGAACCTTGTCAGGGATATTGGGGAGAAGAGGCAGCGTGTTTAGATCAGTTTCCGTTGGAATCACCCGGTATTGCGGACCACTCACCCTAAAATCCATCCAATCCACCCACCAATTACATCACCCAACCCACAACGGAATAATTCCCACATTTCAACCAAGAAAAACACATGCACTTCATGAAAAGATTACAATCAAATGTAACTTACTTTTGCGGGGTTGAAGGAACGAGGGCGGAATTGAAGTCATGGAAAGACGCATCGGTGGAGACGGGAATGGAGCCGCAGAGGAAACCGGCTGGTTGTGGCTTGACGATTTCCATCCTTCCCACGCACTGCAGCTGCTCATGCGAGCCGCCACTGCTGCTGCCGCTGCCGCCGCCGCCGCCGATTGGCGACGCTGCTTTCTCCATCCCCTCGGCTTAAGGGTTTTGCTCCTCCTTCCCTCTGGAATTGGAGGTGTGCCTCTCTGCTTATCTCAGAGATGTTTTATTTCTTTTCTCCAAGAGATACACTTGGAAGTCTACGGCAATTTATGTTTGCTAACGGGGGTGAATTATACTCAACCCCCTAACTCTTGCACATTTTCCTACTAAAAAAAACCTACGACTTCGGTAGCATTTGACGAGGGTCTTTTTTTTTCCAGTTTTTTCTCGAATTTTATAAACTCGAGAAGAAAAACCCGTTGCATAGACAATTTTTATTTTTTTCTTCAGTTTTGAAAATCAATTTTTAAAACGGAGCTGTTTTTGAAAACTCTATTTTAGAGTTTTGAGTTTTGTTTTAAGATCCAACCTTCAAACTTTATTAAAAGAAAAAAATTGAATAACATTTAACAAAACCCCCATCACAAAAAGAGCACCACCACGATCACCAGACCTGCCGCCGTCACTATGACCCACCACCACTGCCATTTTCACCATCACCACACACCGCCGCCGGCCACTGCCCTTCACAACCATAATCACTGTCAACGTCCCACCACTGCCGCCAACACCACGACCCAACACCGCCGACCGCGCACACCCATGACCACCATCGAGACCAGCGCAGCCACCCCACCACCGTCGCCACTTACATTCCTACCCCTGCCCCCCGCCGTCATCGCACCGTTGCTGATATGCCCACCGTCAGACATTGCAGCCATTGCCGTCACCTTCACCATGCCCGCAAGCTTCGCCAATCACACCTAATCACACCATCGTCGTTACGGATCTGTGATTTGATTGGGGGTGGGGGTGGTACGAGTTTGGTAGGGGTGGTGACTGAAGGTGGACGTGGCATGAATTTCCCTCACCCCCATTTCCCATCCTCCATCAATCACCACTAGTGCATGCACACACACACACACAGCCTCTCATCATGTCCCGCCCCGCCCTCACCCAATCCTTCATCATCATCACCGATCACCGATCACCACGCACCCACACCACCACTAACCATGATCCCTCACCCTTCCATCCACCATCACGATTTGAAGCCTTGGTCTCTACTCTTGCTCTATCCCCCCATTATCATACTTGATTTTTTACTCAGACTGTATTCTTTGTTGAAACTCCACATATATAGCTAACCCACTTCCTTGGCATCCAAGTTACCATGTGCTACCTCATGCACTATTCCAGTTGGACGGTTACCTCTTGCAATAACTTATTTCATCCATGGACTTTGGATGCCATGGATGTCTAGTCCATAAAAATGGTCTCAATTATATGAACAAATTATCGATGTTGCAGCAATTGATTGTAACTAGCCATGGATGTCTGTGGCGTTTAACACTGTAGCTATAATAGTGGGTTTCATGGTGCTTGCAATGTCGTGCAGTGAACAAGTTGTGATGATGGCAGTGGGCTGGCCGGTGATAGAAGAGATATAAAATGGACATAGTCTTTTGCTTCAGCGAAAAATGGGATCTTGGGGGGGGGGGGGGGGGGTTCTATTACGTTATACAGATAATAAAAAGGATAAAAAGATAATTCACCACAAGAAAACTTTTCAGTGACGAAGTTATTGTAACATGCAGCTGAGTTGTCACAATTGATTTTTGAAAAAGCAATAGTGACAACGTGGGTAATGTTGCCACAAATTTTACTAGCGAGAGTGACAAAAGGACAAGTTGTCACATATTTTTTAAATGAAAAAAGAAAATTGTATTTGTGACAAAGTTGTTATTGTCACAATAATACTTAGGCGGTCGTCCTCCCAAACTCTCTCGGTCGCATGCAGATTCGACCGTGTTTCTCAAGTTCGTTAAGCACACACACACACACACACACACACACACACTGAAATTGGCCCCCTTGACCCATTCATTTAGCTCATCTGCCTAAAGGATTGATTTTTTTATCTTTACTCCTCAAACCTAGATCGATTGATCAAGAGGAGTATCAATTTTAGCACTAATATCTGAAGTTCAGCAAGAAGGTCACTTCAGACCATGAGCCTGATATATATATATATATATATATATATATATATGTGTGTGTGTGTGTGTGTGTGTGTGTGTGTGTGTGTGTGTGTGTGAAGGATATTGGGAATTTAAGATTTTGTGGTCTGATATTTGCCACATAGAATTGAAATATTTGTGAATTATAGGTTTGGTTTTAGATTTCTTATGTTGTTGATTGAAGAATAGATGCACCAGATTTTGTGGTCTGAATCGATGCACATAGAATTGAAATATTTATGAATTATAGGTTTGGTGAATTATCTCTGATTTTATAGATGCGATGTACCAGATTCGAGATAATTCATTTTTAACCATAAATCTGATTGATTCAATCTTTGCATTTGGGATAATTCACAGATTACTTCTCCAGATTTTCTAGACAAACTAAATAAATTAATATAGACACTTGACTGGACTAACACTGTGGGCTGGACTGGACCAACATTGGACTGAATATGCAACTGAACTAGACTATTGGTCTGGACAAGACCACATGACTTGACAACTAGACTTAAGGGTCTGTTTGAAATCACCTACGGTTTTGGTTTTCAGTTTCCAGAAAAATAAAATCAAAACTAGTTTAGTTTTTATTTTTTACAAAAACAAATGGGTGTTTGATTACCCAGTTTTTATTTTGAGTTTTTTCTTTGGTAGGGGTGGCGGTGGCGGGGGGAAGGGGCAGCGGCGGGGCAGGGGTGGTGGGGGTTGCGGTGGGGGTGGAGGCAGGGGCGGGGGCGGGGGCGAGGGTGGTAGGGTGGCAGGGGCGAGGGCGAGGGCTGGGGCGAGGGCAGTGGGGCGACGGTGGGGTGGTGGTGGTAGCGCTGGCAGTGGGGGTGGCGGTGGTAGCGCTGGCAGTTGGGGTGGCGGTGGTGGTGGCAACGGCGACGGTGGTGGTCTCAAAACAAAAACCAAAACCCAAAACTCCAAAATGAGAATTTTAAAAAACAGTCCTGTTTTAAAAACTGATTTTCAAAACTAAAGAAAAAAAAGTAAAACTGTGTGTCAAACGCATTTTTTTCTCCTGTTTACAAAACTGGAGAAAAATCTAAAAACTTAAATATTACCAAACGCTACCTTAGCCTCTTAACATTTGGACTGCACTAAATTAATTAAGTCACATTACTATGCTTAAACTTAATAATGAACTCTAATTAATAATAAAGCCCACTAATTATATAACTAATAACTACAAAATTGGGGTATCTACAGAGCCCCTCGGTGAGGGAGCTCGTGGGTTGGCGAACATCGTTGAAAAGCAGCACATTTTTGTAGAATAACATGGAAAAGACCACATGACTCTGAGCAAAGTCAAGGAATGTGATACAAATATGAGATCAGACCTTTAAAGGGCTTCCTACGTATCCTCTAGAGAGGAATCAGATCAACGTAGTTTGAATATAATACAAAAATTGCTCTAGGCTGGAGCCAACAGTAACAACAGTTGGTCATCGAACAATGGCATCCTTAAAAGCCGGAGCCAACAGTAACGACGGTTGGTCGTCCATGGATACATAATCTGGAACCATAACTTGAACCGGAACTGAAAAACTCACTGCCTAAGAGCCAGAGCCAACAACGCGTCACTAAGCGGTTGGTCGCTTAGGTAGAGGAGAGTAACATGTCTAGAATTTGGAGCCAATAGTAATGACGATCGGTTGTCTAGACACACTGAAAATTGGATCTAGAACTGGAACCAGAATTGCCTGTTGTCGGAGCCCCCAAGAAGAGTTGGAAGGATCGACAGACAGGGAAATAACGTTGTCGGAGCCCCAAGACATGTTGAAAGGGTCGATAGACAAATTTTTATATCTAAGAGCCAACAATGCGTCATTAAGCGGTTAGTCGCTTGGATACAACAAAAGAGGCGATCCTAAGAACCAGAGCCAACAACGCGTCACTAAACGGTTGGTTGTTTAGGAACACTGACACACGTCCAAGGAGCCAAGAACGTATTGCTTGAAAATATGCACATTTCAGGCACATCACTCAAAGTCAAAGCCAACAATGTCACCATAACAGCTGGTCATTGAGTGCCGAACATATCAATACAATTGATATGAAGAAAGTGTTACTTCTAGCAACACACACGGGATTTTTTTACTTGCCTTACACCGTACAAAAATCACTAAATGGAACAATAGATTCAAAAACCTCGGATTGCAAAACGATCTTGGGATAAGATCATGGACATGCACAGGCAGGCATGCAAGCACACAAATGCTGAATAAACGCGTTTTGGCGGAATGTATTAATTATTATACGAAATACACAAGCAAGCAAACACGCAATACTATGACGATGTAATCATACAAGGTATACATGCACACATAAGCATGAATTTCGCGTATGGATGTAAATTATTTTTTATTAAGGGTTTGAAAACCGGCCGGTTGGTTAGAGACTAGAAAATTTTTGAAAATTCAAAATTTTGAGTCGAAAACTGGTCGGTTAGTCAGCAGGTTTTTGAAAAAATAAAATTCTAGAACGAAAACCAGACGGTTAGTCAGCCGTGTTGGGATTTTTTGAAACTGAAGAGTCAAAAATCGGCTGGTTTGTCAGCCACGTTAACCAACTTAATGATAGAACCGGCTGATTAAGCCGCCCAGTTTTGTGCGTGATTTTAGGGTTTCTTCAAACACATTAAACCCAATCTAACTCTAAATTCTCTCGAATTTCTTTCTCCTAAGACCTCTAAATCGTGTAATCTTACCATAATCACACATCTACTATATAAATGTCATCAAACTCCCTCATATTTCTCTCAATTTATTGAAGAGTAGCTGAATACATCCGCATAAGAAGAGGACACGAAGGAGCCCACAAATCAAAAAGATCTATCGATTCCGTCCCACGAATCGGCCGAATGATCACTCCTTATTAACTCTGGAGCAAGGAACGCACCTTAGCAAGCATTTTTTTTCACATATGAGGTAAGTTTTCCATGAATTTTTCTACTGTTACACACATTCTTCAACCTTCCTTCACATACACACACCATGCCCGTGCAAAGTAGAACCCACATGTGTAAATTTTCATGCAATTCATACACGAACCATGGTTCCTCAAGATTTCTTCCCCATTTTTCATTTTTGCAGCCCTTCCCACAAACTTGCGCTATAGGGGCTCTCCTAATCTTGTTAGACAGTGGTGGACAAAAATCCCCGGATCCATCAAGGCTAGGGTAGCCGTAACGGAGTTTGATTTCTTTCTCGACGGGTTGCACATTGTCACCCGTAGAGAAAAACACCTTTTATGTTTAGTGGAGCGTTGGTAGGATTCCACCAACACTTTTCACATGTCGTTCATGGAAGCGACGATCACCCCATTCGACTTCACGAACATTATTGTTGTTCGTGCTCGAGGGAGGCCTGTACCATGGGCCCATGATCTCAATAAAGACCGGGACCTCGTTTGCTCGGCTATGGATCGTCCTTCAAAAAAGGGCAGTTCGATCTTGTTGGGTACTTCTGCACGCATTATGAGGGTATGGATTTAGAGGGGGCGGAGGGCCCTGCGATTGACCAGTTTGTCCGACGATTTTTGCTCTATGATTGAGGGGAGACCCTTTTTAGCAACAGGGATGATTCCATTCAGCAGTGGTGCCTACGGGCATTGGAGAACATAAAGAAGATATGGAGTATAACTGGGGTACTCCCGCTCTACCGTATTTGTTTCGTTCTATGGGTGCAATATCCTTGGGGCAGTCCCTTAGTTTTATGGGCTACTGTGATATTTTGGAGGTATCTCAGCGCTTCCTAAATTATTTTCAAATTATTTTCATGCATGCTTTTAGACATCTTCCCTCACACGTGGTGTATGTTCACAAATGTAGGCCTTCGAGGTCTTCGGTTCACGTGTTCCTTGACTGAGGGAGGAGCACACTGCAGAGACTTCATTGATGATGTACCAGTGAAACTTCAGAGGTGAGTAGATTGGTGCGCCCGAGATGGTGTACTATGATAGTTTTAAAGAGCTGAAAAAATGCCATGTAAATATTCACTAAGTTTTAAAATTTTCTATATGTATGCTTATGAATTCTTACATTTTGTCTCTCTTGGTTCAGGAGTCTCAGTCCCAGTGGGGGACGGCCGAGGAGTATCCTGAGGAACTGGCCCGCACTCGATGCTAGTTATTGCTAGTGCGACCCTCGTAGGAGGATTTCTACTTGGGAGACAATGTGCTCTTCCAGCACCATCAAGATGTTGATGTCAATTTCTGGCTGCCTCTTCCATAGAGATGTATCAGAGAGGGAGCTAGATAGGAATCTGAGACAGAGTCTGATTAAGGGGATTACAGTATCCTCCCTTAGGTGGCAGAATAACCCTCACACTTACAAGGCGTTCATAAGAGAAGACTTGGCCCCTCCCCTGACCTCAGAATGGCTGAAGAAGGTATAAAAGGCTAGGGCATTCTAGGACAAGAAGGGGAAGGTCAAAAAGGAGGAGGAGTCGGCTTAGGGCATCCCATTCCTTTCATGGACAGTGTAGGTGTTCTTGAAGGAGAAGACTGAGGAGCAGGAGCCGATCCCTCAGCCAAAGAAGGACTCTGAGGTGTACGGCTCAAGGAATTAGCAAAAGTCCAAATGGTAAATTCTATACTCGACTTGATTTGAAATTATTCTCATCTGCTTGATTTTAATTATGTGTACTTCTTCATTATAGCTCCCCCACCTAATGCTAAACAAATGCATACCAGATGATCCATAGCCTCAAAGTCATGGTATTTGGTCATCGAGACTTGCTATCAGTGTACGAACCCTCATATGAGGCTATGGAGGTGCCTACTCCCACTCCCTCGATGCCCCTTTTGGGAGGTAGATCAAGTGGCTAACAAAGCTCCATGGAGCCCCCTACCCTGTTACTGCTGCTTCTGAGACCCCTAAGGTGAGCCCAGTGGTGAGGAAGGGAACACAGGTGAAGACTAGGGCGACGAGCCAGACATGTATGAAGAAAGTGGTTAAACCAGAACTGGTTACATCTAAAGGAAAAAAAAGTCGCCACTGAGAGCAAGAGGAAAGTGCCATCCCTCCGCCGAAACAGAGGCATTAGTCTTTTTGGGTTGCTTCAGAAGAAGAGTATCGAGAGGGCGATGATGAAGAGAAAGAGAACGAGGAAGTTATGGAATAGGCTGAAGAGGCAAGTGAGGAGGCTGAGGAAGAATTTGAGGAAGCTTTGGAGTCCGGTGACGAAAAGGAGCCTAGCCCAAGGAGGACCCGGAGGAGGCTGTGAAGATGATTGATTGTCTAGCCTAGGTCTTAGAGTAGGCCTAAAGTCCTTGAAGGACTTATTTTAAACTCTCGATGTAATCAAACTCTTATTTTTCATGTGTTTTGAGAGATAAACTACTAGTTAATTCATATCTTAATGTGTATTCTAAGGGCCAATTTGACAAAAAAAATTTGATCTTTTTTTTTCAGTTTTTAAAAACTGAAAAAAAAAGGAGCGTTTGGTAACCATTTTTTTTTTCAATTTTAAAAACCAGTTTTTAAACTGAAGAGTAAAAAAAAAAACTCCAGAAACTGGTTTTTTTTTCTTAGACGACCACCACCACCCTCCCACCGCCGGCAGCCACCTCAGGCGACCATCGTCGGCCGCCGGCGACCACCGTCGGAGACTGCCGGCCGCCGGCGACCACCGTCGGAGACTGCCGGCCGCCAGCGACCACCGACAGCCACCTCCGGCCGCCGGCCACCACCGCCGCTTCGGCCGCCGACGACCACAGCCGGAGACTGCCGGCCGCCGGCGACTGCCGGCAGCCACCTCCGGCCGCCGACGACCACCGCCACCACCGCTACACCCCACCACCGCCACCGCAAACCACCAAAAAACAAAAGTCAAAATAAAAAGGGTTACCAAACACCAAAAAAAAAAAACTCAAAAAAAAGGGGTTATCAAACACCCACTTGTTTTTATATATAAAAAAAAATAAGCTGTTCTTTAAAAAACTGCTCTTTAAAAACTGAAAACCAAAAAAAAAAAATTGTAAACGAAATTATCCTCGCACACATGCACAGAAAAGAAGGAGGATGGGATACAATTGGTTGAGAGATTTGAAATTGAGTTGAGTTGTTTGACAGGTAAACGGTTTGGCCTAAAAGTAGGCAAATCCTGTCAATTTTCAAATAAACTGACTAATTAGCCCGTTTGTCAGTGGCCAAATTAGTTTTTTAAGGAAAATCGGTCGGTTGGTTAGAAACCAACTCAAATTTCATAGTAAAACCAAACGGTTGACCAGAGACAAAGTTGATTTTTCTGATAAACAGGCCGGTTAATCAGAAGAAAATTAATTTTTCTTGAGAAAATCGGACGATTGATTAGAGAGATGAACAGGAAAATATTCAAATCAACTAGGAAAATCGTCCGTTTTTTCGATAAAATTTTCTAATTTAAAAATTTCCACTCCTATCTCTATACAACTTTGGGCTCTCTAACTATATATTCGAGACTCACCCTTCAGAACAACAACTCCATTCCCTTCAAAGAACTTCCAATGGCTTTCGAGGATGATCCCGCGATCTTCGAGCTCCAATTCCGCGCCTTCGGTGATTAATTAAACAAGATTGAATTAATCCACTTCGATGGGTGATTCAACCTGAAATCTGTCATGAGTCTGAAGAACTAAGTTTTTCACGAAGACATTCTTCGTGCGCCCTGAAAATTCTAAGATGTTGATGACCACGTCTTCTGTTTCGGCTTGGATGAAATCTACCCTGCATACGAAGAATTTTTTGCTCTGGTGGATATTTCGGTTAACCTATTGATTAGCGTTTTGGTCATCTAAGATTGTCATGTCAAGGCCCTCAAAAGCTTTCTGAAGGTTAAGAAGGAGCGTGCTAGATCTTTCATCCGGGGTGAAGGCATTATGCTCTCTCTTGAGCTGAGACTCTTTCCCATATTGTTATCAAGCTATGTGTGATTGTTTGAAATCTTTTCCCATATTGTCCTTGAACTATCTGTACTTGTTTTAAAATTCTTTGAAAAATATCATCGAATTGAATCTTGTTGTAATTTCTTCCTTTGTTCCTTGAGCAACCTTACTGAGCTCTCAAAAGCTCACTCTTATTTGATCTCTTCTTACATGTAATGATCAATTGTAGATTGCTGGGGACGGGTTAGAGCTGAGTGAGAGTTTAGAGTGCCCACCACTATTTTGAGTATTGGGACCCCTGTGTGGGTCAGTACAGTTAACCTGTTCAGTACGTAAAGAACTTAAGTTTAAGTTTGAAGTTTTTTTAGCCTCTATATTTTGGAGAATTTGAGTTAATGTCTATTGAGATGTTCTGGTATGTGTTGGAAGTTGCATTTGAGTTGAGATTGTTTCTTTCAGTGAGCAGGGTATGATGTGATGTGGTAGGTTAATACTCCGAAAGATTGAGGCATCAGAGCTCCCGCCTTACGGGTCGTTACATGAAACCCTGGATGGCATTACCGACATACATAAGGATCTGAGTGTCCTTTTGGGGGGCATCCCTTGCTTCTGTATAGGTGGCTGCTGGATCACGTGCGTCTAATAGCTCCTCCTACTGAGGGAACCTATCGCCCATTCTCTTTCCGTTCTTGGCCATTATTCTTTGGAGGTCACTCGGGCATAGACGAGTGAAGTCGTTTTTTCTTCATGTGGGAGTCCAAGGATATTCACTGGTACTATCCCTGGTGGGGAGTCCGTGGCTCGACTCTACAGACTTCCGGATATTATTGTGTCTGTTTCCAGGGATTCTACTATTCTACCTTTTATTTCGCCTGTCGAATTCGGAGACAGGTCGGGTACATACAGGCTGTTTCGGACTTCTACAGTACTTTCTCTATCGTGCAGAATATCATCAGCCTTTCTATGATCAAAGTCGTTTCCAAACGCTGGGGTTCTCCTCCCTATTTTGATTGGTTCGTTGGACGTGACACTTTCGCTAATTGTATGGGTCTGGTTGCTCCCATGCTATCTGAGGAGTATGTCCATTGGCTTTGGAGAATAAGCTGAGGGCAGAGTAGAACTGGGATTTTCCAAGTGCTTATGAGATAAGGTTCCTGGAGCAGGCCAAAGAGGAAGCTTTGGCCGCTATCCTGTTGGGGCCGGAGGCGCCTGGTTCTGGCAAGTCTTCTCAAAATATAGTGTAAAGCTTCAGGAGTCCTCAGGCTGAGGAAAAAGTCTGGGTTACTTGGATCAGGTGGTCATGGATTAATTCATGAATGTTTGAAGAGAAGTTTGATGTGGACAAAAATCCGATACAGTCTTTGCACATGGATAAGCCCTGGTGACATCCTTTTTTGCTGGCATGGATGCTTATCTCGAGAGTTGATTTGATCGCAGGCGAGGCAAAGGTAAAGATAAAGTGGATCAAAAACCGGCTTTTGAGGTATAGGAGTTAGATGATGTTATCCCAATATCTCATACTAGTAGAGGTGTCAAACGGGCCGGGCTTGGGCCGCCCGGCCCGGGCCCATCGGGCTTGAAACAGGGCCGGGCCGGGGGCGGGCCAAGTGGCTGCCAATCCGGGCCGGGCCGACTGGGGAGAAATGCTAGGCCCAGTCCAAGCCCTGGCCCTAGGCCCAATATTTAGGGCCGGGCTTGGGCCGGGCCTGGGCCCAAATTTTTTTTTGGTGTAATTTCTTTCTTTAATTGGCTATAATTATCCCTCTTTACTCATAATGTTGTTTTATTAGAGATACCACTTCCTCATGAATTTATCTTGCATTGGGAAAAAAGAATTGTTGACTACATGAGTATTTCCTTTTAAATATCGATACCTTAATCCCAAGAATTGGTGACTACATGCTTTTATTTGTTCGTTCTTAGATATCGATACCTTAATCCCAAAAGTTGAGTCCAAAAGGAAATATTGCCATATACATTGTGAGATTATTTCCAAACAGAGAAACTGTTTAAACAGGGGACCAAAAAGGCAAACATTCAAAGATGGTAATAACATATGGTTAGCTAGATACCGGTACACGACTTGAACCGGCAGTGGCTTATTCTTGAGTAGAATTTGGGTTCTTAAGCTTTTGCTGCTGAAAGAGGTTGAAATCTTGAAATATGGGGTTGTGTGGAAAATGGTGTAGTCAAAGAATGGCAATGTAGGTGGTTGAATCCTAAATGGACTCCAACCCAAGAAACTAAAAAAAATTGGATGTCTTATCCACTCATCTTATGAACCCATTTTGAAGTAAACATGAAAATAGCAAGTCACCAGAAAATCTCGGAATTGGTCAGGAACAAGATTTACAGCTTTGGGTATAAATAGCAAGAATAATTTCAGTATGAGTAGGAAAGAGAGAGAGAGAGAGAGAAATATGCAGATAGGCACACAAATAAATAAAGAAGGGTTGGTGGCTCTCGTGAGAAATGAGAAGCCAAGATCCAACACCTACATGAGTCATGAACACAAGAAAGTCAGATGACTCAAAGTCATTTTGGGCTCAACAAAAAAGAACAGGACAGAAACCAAAATGAAAACACAAGAAATGTTAATGGCAAGTTGACAGAACCTTTTCAAACGTGGGACACACCCAAACATGAAGCATGATGCCAAGGATTCATGCCCCAACAACCGGGCCGCAGAACCGGGCCAAGCCCGGGCCAGAACCGGGCCGGGCCAAACCCAGGCCATTTTCGGGCCGGGCTTTTTCGCAGAATCTGAAGGCCTGGTCCAGGTCCAGGCCCAGGCCCGGTCCAGGTCCAGGCCCAGGCCCCAAGCCCGCTTGTGCAGGGCCGCTACTGTTCATGGACGGGGCCGGGCCAGCCCGGGCCAGAACCGGGCCGGGTCAGGCCAGCCCGCGGGCCGCCCGGCCCTTTTGACACCTCTATCTCATAGGTTGACTTATAAGAAGAGTATGAAAATGTGGAAGTCAATAATATGTCTGGATGAGGAGGATACTCCGGCTCAAAAAAAGAAGAAACAAATGCTGATTGATTTCCTTAGGTTGCTAATAGAACCTAGAATTTTTCTTTTGCCCTGGTCTCCCTCTGCAGTGTTTTCGTTCTATCGGATATTTTTCAATTTTTTCTAGTATTTTTTATTTTAATTTTTTATTTGTAACTTTTGCATAAGCCACCCTTTGCAGGTTTTCGTCCTAGCGGGAATTTTTAATAGGAATGTAGTCTATATCTTAGCCAGTGGAATAAAAGACTTTTTTTAAAATTTGACCTCACAAGAGGTAACTTTACGGGCTATCTACGTACCTCTATCTATGTGTTACATCAATATGGTGTGTGCTGGAATGATATTAGGGAAGATCAGGTCATTCGTATTTCGTTTACAACCCGATTCCATCTAAATCGACTAACAACGCTGCACCCCCAGTCATAATTTGTTTGATCATATAAAGACCTCACCAGCTGGGTTTGAACTTTTTTTGTGGCTTCCAGATATGTCCAACGCTTTTTGTAGACACCCCATTCTTGTAGTTTTATTTTATTTTTCATTACTTTATGTTGGCCTTTATTAGTAAATAAAGTTTATTATTTTGTAACATCCCAGAATTTTCAGAATGTTAACACTCACTCGATCATATACACTAAGGCAATAAAACCCTCAAACTCAACCAATTTAGTACCACCAGCCAGTCAGAGTAACTAAACCATTGATTAATATAGTACTCTCAGTGCAATTTCATATTTAAAACATCAAGTCTAAGCCAAAAATTCTAAATAGCAATATTAACCCACGTAGGGGTTCTAATAACCAAAACTAAAACTTAAATTCTATTTCCCTCGCTCGGCTCTAATCCATACCCAATGCGATCTATTGTTGGTAATTACTTGCAAGAAGGAAGTCAAACAAGAGTGAGCTTTTGAGAGTTCAGTAAGGTCGCTCAAACGAAGAATTTACGAAATAACTCATAGATGCAATTCAGTGAGGGTTTTTCAAAAGTTTCAAAATAATCATATCAAGTTCGATCAGATGTCAATATGACTTTCAAGTACGATACAAACAATCACAGATGCTATTGAACACGAGCAATTGTAAAGTCATGCAGTGCAGGGTAATTAGTTAACAAATCCACAAAGGCGATGCTCACTAACACTGATAACCACATATGCATATTTACACCAACTAGTCCATCAAGGTACTAGCCCACCCCAATACACACCAAATCCTTCAATACACACCAATTCCCGCCAAAACATACCAATGCAGAATCTCATGTCAATATACAGAATGACAACAATTCGATAATACAACATGTTATTCAATGCTCGATGGGCAATAGATAATGAGCATAAAGAAGAGTTTCAATAAACGTTTTAACGCTCAATGAAAGGTTTTTAAGGCAGTGATTTAACAGAGTCCAATGGCATTCGAAAAATAATAGAACAAAATATACGAAATCAAAGTGATGAAGCAGGGTTCGGATAGGAAATCCTTACCTCAATCCAAGCTATGCGCTACTAAACAGCCCCGATCCAAAATCATTTGAATTAACATAGATCGGGCAAATTATTTATCAGAATAAACTCTAGTATCAAAACACTATGAAACCAATGCTAATTTCTTAAATGTTGCTTGCTCCGACACTCTCAAAATAACACAAATCGAAACGGGTCCCATGTACGTCCAAACCTAACTAGGAACCCACACATTCCCTCAGGTATTATGATACCCCCTAATTCATAATAAATCCTTATAAAGTACTTTTAGAGCTTAAAACATTATAAAAAGTTAAACTATAGATTTTCTAAATTTTAGAATAAAAAAATAATTTTCTTAAATACCAGAAAAGCTCAAAAATAGCCATTAATATTTATAGGTAAAAAAAAATCCCATAATTTTTATAATAGCCATAAAATATGTAATAAAAATATAGAAACTAAAACCAGATCAAAAAAATCATTAAAACTATTTTTAAATAATTCAGTTTGCCCAAGCAAATGCGATACAGAAATCATGTCAAATCATATGTAAAAATTATGAAACTTGAACTGAAATATCTTAGAAATATATAAAGAGTACATAAAAAATTTCAGAATTAAATAATTATTTTATATAGTTGAAATAGATTTTAGAAGTGTCAAACTTGCGCAAAATATAAAAAATAACAAACAATAGCAGAAAATTCTGAAATTTCTGAAATTTCTCAAAAATTCTAAAATTGAAATAAATTTGAAATTATAAAACAAATTAGCCAGAAAAGTGGCCGGAGACTATCCCACACACCACCCACACTCCACCCACGCGCGGCGCACGGGTACTGTTCACCATCTTCAACAGCAACTGCATAGCAAACCCTGGTTTCAATTTTCTCCATTTTTGCTTCATTTTTTCTCATTTTTCTTGCTCTAATTCATTCCTCTAGCATTCTAATATATTCTGTTAACCCTACGATTATTTAACCTAGGATTATATTTGGTTTTGATGTTAACTAACATTGATGTTTATGTTGTCTAACATGCATTGAGTTGATGAAGCAATATGAACAATCTCATACTCATCCAAACGGACTATTAGAGGAGCAACACGATCAAAGACTCTCAACGGAACGCATCAAAGAAGGATTTCGTCGATTGAATTTTACAACGCTTTATTTCCTTCTTTGTAAACTAGACATAGAGAGATGATCGTTACGATGACTGTATACCCAGAACTTGCCCATAGATTTTCCTTGCATGCATAAAAGCTTTTCATTCTTTGAAAACAAGGAAAACCGTATTTTCAGGAATGCAGTCGACTGCAAGTTGGGCAGTGAGGTATTACAGTCGACTGCATTGGAATGCAGTCGACTGCAATACTTCCAGTAGCCTATTACAGTCGACTGCATTGGATTACAGTCAACTGCAAGTTGGAAATTTGAATTTTCAACGGCTACTTTGGGAATACAATCGACTGTAATGGGGCATTGCAGTCGACTGTATTTACCGTTTGGCGCATTTAATGCTCCACCTAACTCCAAACGATCATATTTATTTCCACCTCTATAAATACTCTTTTTGGCCTTTGTTTTGATTCATCAATTGCATTCAAAGCTCTCTTATCTTTCATATTCTCAAAGATCAAAAGCAATTGTTCAATCTCTCTTGGTTTTCATTGATTTCTCATCCATTTCAAGAGAGCATTTATTGTGAGCTTACATTTGAGAGATATACACTTTCATAAGTCATCATACACTCATCTCTCTTGTTCTAGTGCTTAAACTTGTACTCATCTACTTATTGAGAGTGAAATCTTGTACATAATTCTTCATCGAAAGGTTTTTGTATCAAAGCTTGGGGTTGTCAAGCTTTGGAGCTTTGGGTTTGTCAAAGCTTGTTCTTGATATGGGCATAGCATCAAGGGATTGTAAGAGGTTCGATCTTGACCCGTAAGGAAGATCATACTAGTGGATTCTAGGGCCTTTCAAGGGACTTCCTTGAAGGGGTTGACGTAGGCTTGAGGGTATATCAAGCCGAACCATTTAATTCTCCTTGTCAAGTATCTCTAAACCCTTCTCTCTTTACATTATCGTTTTACATCTGTGTTGAGATTGGTTGTTTGCTTATTTAAGTTATTGAGATTGATGTTTGTTGTTTGTTAATTTTTTAAGTAGTTTTAAAACCCTATTCACCCCCCCCCCCTTAGGGTTATTTTATTGGTTTCAAGTGGTATCAGAGCCTCGGCTCTTGTTATATTGGGTAACGCCAAGAGAGTTAATCGATCATGGCTTACGTTGGGGGTATGGAGGGTAGTTCTACCACTAGGCCTCCATTATTTAATGGGACCAATTATAGTGTGTGGAAAGTTAAGATGAAAATCTACTTAGAATCTCAAGACTATCAGATGTGGGATATTGTTGAGAATGGCACATTCGTTCTGATAAAGGTGGTTGACAAGGTTGAATAGCCTAAATCAAAATCGAAGTATAGTGATCATGACAAGAAGATGATTTGTATGAATGCTAGAGCGAAAAATTGTCTTGTGTGTGCTTTAAACACTAATGAACTCAATAGAGTCATTATGTGTAATTCCGCTAAGAGTATTTGGGATACTCTTCAAGTCACTCACGAAGGGACTTCTCTTCTTAAAGACTCCAAGATGAATTTATTGTTTAGAGATTATGAGTTATGCCATATGCTTCCAAATGAATCCGTTACGGATATGAATACTCGTTTTACTAACATTGTGAATCCTTTGGAGCAATTGGGCAAGGAATTCACTAATGGTGATCTCGTAAGTAAGGTGATTAGGTCCTTACCAAGAGCTTGGGATGCAAAGATCACCGCCATCCAAGAATCGAAAAATCTCAATATCTTTCCTCTTGATGAATTGATGTGCTCACTCATGACGTACGAAATGCAACTCAAGACCTTTGATCAAGAGGACGTCAAGAAGAAGCCTACATCAATTGCTCTTAAAGCTTCATCTTCAAACCTTGAGTCAAGTGATGATGATGAAGAATTTGATGAAGAGGATATTGCAATGGTTGCAAAGAACTTCAAGAAGTTCTTAAGATTTAGAAGGAATGATGGGAGAAGGCAAAAAAATGCTAGCAACGAAGCAAAGCTTTGCTACAAATGCCATAAGCTGGGACACATGAAGATGGATTGTCCTATCTACAAAAGAGAGAAGAAGGAAAGAAGAGATGTATGGGAAAGAGCTAAAAGAAGACAATTCTCTAAGAAAGAGAACAAGGAGAAGGAAATAGCAATGAATGCCGAACATACTCCAACATGGAGTGATTTTGATTCAAGTGATGAAGAGAATGATCAAGCAAATGTATGCTTCATGGCAAATGATGAGGTAAGCTCTTCTTCCGGTAGTGATAGTAATAATGAAAGCTTATGATAGCTTATATGAGGAATCCAAGAAAATTTTCAAGAAAAATATTATTTTGTCTAAGAAATTCCTTGAAGCTAATAAGCAAATTGAGAAGTTGATAATGGAAAATGATAAGTTGCATGCCAAGAATGAATACATTTCCAACCATTTATTTGTGAAATATGTGAATAACGATTTGGTTGAATTACTTGTTAATACTCCTAGCTCAAAACAAATCTCTTCCAAAACTTTGGCTTTAGAAATCAAAATGAAGATTTAAAAGTTGAGATTTGTGATTGGAGAAAATGTCTTGAAAATTTTGTTGATGGTCAAAACAATTTGGATGTCATGCTTGGACGCCAAAGAATTGGCCTAAACAAAGGTGGTCTTGGATTAGATCCCATGGCCATGCCTCCTAAAGTTTTGCAACAATAAGCTAGGTTGAATATTCACACAAAACGACCAAAGAACTATTGCACACCTTTTACACATTGCGGTTGGTGCAACAAGAAAGGGCATACGACTAATCATTGTCCTTGTAGAATTGTTTTTGTTAGAGTTAGAAAGAAAATGTGAATTGTGAAAGGTCAAGAATACAAATGCAAGACTAACATCCAAGGACCCAAGAAAATTTGGGTACCAAAAGTCACTACTTGATTTGTGTTTATAGGTATGTCTCAAAGCAAATTCTATTAACAAGAAGTGGATTCTTGATAGTGGATGCTCAAGACATATGACCGGCAACATATCTCTTTTCACCTCGATTGATCTTAAAGAAGGAGGAAATGTGACATTTGGTGACAATTCTCAAGGAAAAATCAAAGGTAAATGAACTATTGGTAAGGAACCACATTCAATTGAGAATGTGTTATATGTTGAAGGGTTGAAGCATAACTTGCTAAGTATTAGTCAATTTAGTGATAAAGGTTTTAAAAGTTATCTTTGAAACTTCTCATTGCATTATACTATCCTTGAAGAACAATGAAAATATTTTGGTAGGTAGTAGAGATAATAATGTTTACTCCATTCAATTAAATGATTTAGCTAACCAAGATGTCAAGTGTCTTAGTGTTATTAGTGAAACATCTTGGCTTTGGCATTGAAGACTTGGTCATATGCACATGGAGCACTTGAAGGATATTTCAAGCAAAGAACTTGTGAGGGGTCTCCCGAAGATCAAGTTTGAAAAATATAAAGTATGTGATGCTTGTCAAATGGGTAAGCAAAAGAAAGTCTCTCACAAACCGAAGAAAATGGTATCTACTTCTAGACCCTTGCAATTACTTCACATGGATTTGTTTGGATCAATCCCTACTACTAGTCTTGGTGGTAAATCATATTGTTTGGTTATTGTTGATGACTATTCTCGCTATACTTGGACATTCTTTTTTGCTACCAAAGATGAATCTCTAAATGTGTTCACTTCATTTGCAAAACGTGTTCAAAATCAAAAATGTTATTTGATTACCAACATTCGAAGTGATCATGGTAGAGAATTTGAAAATTTAAAAATAGGAGCCTTGTGTGATGACTTTGGGATATCACATATTTTTTCGGCTCCTAGAACTCCTCAACAAAATGGTGTTGCCGAAAGAAAGAATATGTCTTTGCAAGAAGCGGCAAGAACAATGCTTAACGAATATGGTTTACTTAAATACTTTTGGGTGGAGGCGGTCAATTGTGCTTGTTTTGTTCTTAATTTTTAAAGTTTACCCAAACTTTCTAATATTACGAAAATGCCCAAAATACTATTTATGATAAGTTAATGTATTAGAAAAATTTAACGGGTGTTACATAACCCCGCTACACTAATCGTCGCTAAAAGTTACTAAATAAAATATCAATGTTAAGCAAAAAAAATTGTCGCTAAAATTTTTCAAAAATATATCGTTTATGCTAATTTTCACTAAGTACCTTAATCAGTATTACTTATAATTGCAAAAGTTAAATTATAACCTATGATTTCCAAAAATTTCGTTGTTAGAGGTTACTGAAAATGAATGAAAGGCCTTATTGACTTAATTTAGCTTAATCAGACCAGTCCAGTAGTCTGTCTGTCAATCCAGTCTAGTCAGCTTAGCCCAAATTAATTACTCCCGGTCCTTGCAAAGTGATATTTTTGCTCTCTCAAGAATCTTAGCCATCCAAATTCAGTTCACAAAATCCTTTTAGTCTGTGCATCGTAGATCATTTAGAAAACATCCTCAAGTCTTCAAGGAAAGCTACATAAAAATGTAACTTTTTATAGTTTTTTTAGCTTAGAAATCATATAGATTGTCTCCCTTTCCCGTAGTCGCAATTCACTTCAAAAATATCAAAAAGAGTCTTTTACATTTCTTTGGGTAGAGTCTAGGTTTGAAAAGTAGACTACATCCCGTAGGATTAGAGTCACACTACGGCGGTCTTGATTCCGATTAGTCCGATAGGATACGTAGACAATTCAACCCTTGATGTCGAGTTCAAGCCAAAAACAAAAAAAATTAACATAGGGTTAGTTTTATCATGTTTTACGTGCTATGTGTTCTTAAGGCCAATGATCAATAAAAATGAAGTAGATACCAAAAAGGAACGACGGGTGCCTAACACCTTCATGTTGCTAACTTAGTCTCTGAACTCATATCCCGGTTTTGATAGATTATTCGTCTTTTTAGTCACTTTAGAGTCATTTATAGCTTTTTCTTATTTTTTTCAAATTAAATAAGATGGCGACTCCTTAAAATTCTCCTTCCCGGAATTTTCTTGAGGCGGTTTGCCACAGTGGCGGCTCTGCTGGGGACAAAACAACTAAGAGAACTAGACTTCAAAAGTTTTTCTTTTTGGCCTTGTTGTATTTTATTTGTATTTCGTGGCATGTAAAACATGATATAACTATGATACTTGCGCTTTTATTTCCATATCTCGCACACACGCACATTTTCACCCCTACCCACCCATTCGAGAGCGACAGTTGAAACCTTTGATCCTCCTGGTCACAAGGCGATCTTTAGATTGAGCTCTTAACTCCACGGTCTAGTACTAAAGATTCCTCCTAGTTTCTTGGTGTATCAAGCGACTTGTATACGTACTGGTGATTGCCCATTATTAACTTCTTAGTTACGAGTGAAAGGTATAGTCGAGCCGATTGAATGAAATTTACACCGGCATTGAGAGAGAAACCACACACCCAGACCACTCAGTGTTCTGCCCTTTCTTGGGAGAATACCTGTATCGGCCTATGGCATGTTGGCAGGAAAACGAACCAACACTATGTAAGCTAAACTAGTAATGTCACAAAATGGGGAGACTCTGACTAACCGGGCGGTTAATTGTGCTCCCAACCGACTATTTAGTCAATATGTGCATTGCTTGAAAGTTCAAAACTAATTGGCTTATACCTCACACTGACCAACCGGCCGGTTCAATCATCGAGTGATCGGACGGTTAGTTTGAATTCTGACTTTCCCAAACATTTCCAAAAACCTGACTTTCCCCGCTGACCAACCAGCCGATAGGTAACTAGACAATTAGTCAACATCCCACTTTTTCAAACGTTTTTCCCAAAATCCCAAATTACCCGGTGAACCATTGGACGGTTAATTCACAAGGATATCAGTCGGTTAATTAATGGCCAATTCTTATAAGGGTATAAATCAGCTGTTTTAATGTGCTCTATGTGATCCTGTTAGGCTAGCTAGAATCTTTTTTAATCCTTATGGTAAAAATGTTATTAAAGAAAAAAAACATATTTATACCGGGACCAATCCATAGGGTGACAAATTCGAAGTTTTCAAAATATTCTTCTTTTCTTTCTTAGAAGATAAAAAGTCCCATGACCAATCCGTAGCGTGACAAAATTATATATATATATATATATATATATATATATATAAGGGGTTTCTTTAAGGAGTTGAAGATATTTTTTGAAAGGTGACAAAGCTTTGGCATCGGGACCAATCCTAGGATTCTCGTGCATTCTAATGGCTGAAGAACTCCCTCATATCCTTGACTTGGTCCATATCCTCAGTAAACTGCAAGAAGACTTATAAACCAACTTCGCTTTCTTAACACTTCGGCAAGAGAAGATCGCCAAAGAGGTGGAATCCTCATGAAGAAAGATAAGGGTAAGGTACCTGAAGAGGAACCAAAAAAGGATAAGAGAGAGGAAAAGAAGGAAGATGATGCTAAGTTGAAAACTGGTTGCTAGTATGATTCCGATGGTGAAGGAAAGTTTATCATTACATAATCGGAGGAAAAATTGGCAATGTTTAAATCTCAAGTTGCTCGAATGAAAAGGGCCAATGACCCCATGGACTTCAGTATCCTTACTTTAAACTCCGAAGATATGCTTCCCCCTAAGTTTAAGATGCTCGACATGGAAAAGTTTGATGGGACTTCGGATCCAAAGATCCATGTTAAGATGTACATGCGCGCTTTAGCCCCATATAGTTAACCATAACCAATTAGTTCAGCTGTTCCACCAAACCTTGGTCGGGCTGCCTCTTGATGGTTCCTCACCCTTGATGACTCTGAAATCCAAACGTGGGAAGATGTAGTAGAGAATTTGTGAATCAGTACTAATATAACTCTGATCTCGACATCACTCAAAGAGACTTGGAAACCACTAATCAAGAGCCACTGAATCAATATATGTATTTATCATCCGATAGAGAAACAAGGTTGCACAAATGTTCAATCGCACATCAGAAGAAGAGCAGGTGAGCATAATTAGGGACAATCTTCTGCCGACATACCGTGAGCATATCTTTGGCCACTATCACACTACATTCAAGTTGAGGATGCCATCAACGAAGGGACAAATAGCCCAAGATGGAGAATAAGGAAAATACGAGAATGGACCAAAGACTCCTAGTATGTCTATAGACAAGGATGTGAATACATTTGAGTTTCAAGAAGAGTACTCACGGAAGCCAAATACCAGGAGAAAGTTCTTTAACTTGCATGCCCCAATGGCCAAAGTGTTTGAGTAGTTACCTAGTAAAGGTATGATTGCCAAGTTACCCACCATTGCTACACCAAAAAGGCCTGACCTACAGGCTTGATGTGAATATCACTAAGGATTCGGGCACTATACGGATAGGTGTATGACCTTGAGGAATGCTATTCGAGATCTCATTGGCAAGGGTAAGATTTGCCCTTCTACCAAACGAAATGCGGAAAAGAGCCTATACATGTACACCAAGTGAACACAATTGAGGCATCTCTCCGAGTGTTAGATCATTCATTACTCAACCAAGAAGATGATACCGTGGGTTCCTTAGTCAGATCATCCAAGTTTGAGACAAATCATGTTTGCTATCAGAATGATTTTCCCGATGCCGGGCTAAAAAATTATCTCATTTCCATTTTAAGTGTTGTTCTTAGTATTTCCTAGATTATCTTTTCGAACTTTGTATTCTTTTGATATATAATGAGTCATTGTTCTTTTTTACTCTTTGATTGTTGATTTAGTCCTTTGTGGCTAATGATAATAACACGAAATTTTGAAAAAGTAAAAAGTAGTTTCTTCCCCTATTAGAAGTCTCTTTTAAAGTTTGAGTCAAATAGCGTTTGTATTTCTAATAAATCTAGGAGCCCATCCTTAGCAACTCGAGAACATACCAATTTTCAAAGCAAGAGAGAATTGTCCAATTTCATACCAGTGTGAATTAATAATTGACCAATCACTTTGTGATATTGCGCAAAAGATGATTTTGAATATTAAGGCTAGTGGTCTATCTCGTTGATACTTCTTCTTCGCACTTAGGGGTGGTGACTCACTGTCTTTTCAAACGTAAAAATCAAAATTTCATTCCGTTCAATATTGAATGTCAAAAAACATAACAGGAGAATTTAGTTCAGAACTTGGACATTCTAATGAGAATTTAGGAGACTATCAAGAAAAGGCCACAACTTCTTTTCTTGGCCAATCTCCCATAACCCTCATTCACCCAAAGCAAGCCTAATCTTCAAAGATAGTGAGGTGTCATGTCAATGTCAAGACTTTCTCTTGTTCAAAGCTCACATATTCCTTCTCCTAGCTTGGACCATTCATCTTGATAAAAAAAAAAAAAAACAAGAGAAGAAAAAGCCCGCTAGGCTGAATACCCTGAGAAGGGCGGTCTAGGCAAAATTTAAAGCACCAAAAATAAAATGAAAAAAAGAAGTTCTCAAAAGAATTTAGGTTTGCATAAATCTTCTCTAAAATAAGAATTACTGATGATGGGAGGCCATCGTTTGGTCACTGTATAGCATCCTGATTACCTTATACAGATCGTCCCATTTGCTAGCCCGTTGTTGCATAAACAGTTTAGCATTTCTTTTCAGAAGCCTATATTTCTAACCTTGGGGTGGGAAGTCTCCTGGTGTGTGCCATGTCTCAGTAATACCGTAAAGTCATCTCAGCATGAAAAAAGGTTCTCTCTCATAAGAACCAAAGTTTTGAAGACAAAATATGATCATCGGTTCGGTCTCGAAAAAAAGAAACGGAAATGTTAAAAGAAAAAAAAGAGGAAGAAGAGAGAAAGAAAGAAAAGAAAAGAAACAGATACGACTGAAAAATGAATATAAAAGATCCAGCACATAGAATTGCCATTTACTGGCTTCAGAGAATAAAAATGTCTATATCCAGCGGATCTGATTTGAACTACGTCCGACCTAATTCTCCCAATGGGGATGAGTAGGAAGCTTAGTCACCTTCTAGATTCGGTCTCCATGGGTACACACTAGGGGCTTTGATTTCATGTTTCGGTTGTTGAGCTTATTTACCATTCGTTTCTTAGCCCACACCATGACTGTAATACCCCAGATTTTTAGCTACTTGTGTAAAGAATAATTAAAAAAAAATATTCTTATTTTGAATTAAGTAATGGACCTTAGAGAATTTTCTTAGAATCCATTAGTGACGAAATTAATACTTAATAGTGTTAGTGGCTAATGTGATTAGATTAGAGGATTGTTAAAAAAAAATTTGACTTGGATTAGGATTTTAAGTATTGTGATTAAATTAGTAATGAGGACTTTATGATTGCACTAGCTATTAGGACTTCAAGTTATATTAGAATTAGATTAGCAAACTATATATGGGGAAAGAAGACATAAGAGTCTTCATATTTTTTTTAGAGACAAAAGAGAGAAAAGATAAAACAGTTATTGCATTCTTTTGAGTATTCAAGCAAAAATGTGGTGATTGATTTAAGATAGAAAGAAGATTTTTGACGTCATATTCGTTACTTTGAGATAAGGGGTTTTATGCCATATTTTTGTTTAACACACGAGAATTTATGTGTTGTTATTTGATTCGAAAAATATATTGACCTTTAAACCTATTATTGATCATCAAGCTTATTGTAATGTTATCCAATAAAAAATTTACCGTCTTATAACTTGCGTTAAAGACGGTTCTTTACGATTTAGAGTATTATTTATTCTTTTTAGCATTCGCTATTTACCTTCTGAACTTCGTCCTCTGTTCACGGTCAAGGAGACCGATCTTTGCTAGTTTAGGCCTTCAAAGCCACGTGTCATGTTTTCATCCATCATTTCACATATGTTTGTTTTATTTTTTCATGATTCCATGGTACTTCTCCCATATTTTTTATTTAACCGTATAATCTTCTTTCTCTCCTTGCCACATGTCATCTTTTGGATGGTTTCTTTTCCTTTAAAAAGTTGATCGATTTTTGTGCCTTAAGTTTTCCACCCAAATTTGTTTTTACGATATCTCATTCATTCGATCTCCGAATGAGATGATTTTTGTTTCATTGGATTCATATTTTTGTTCTCTTCAGTTTGAGTTTACAATGACTATTTTTAGACTTCAAATGAATATTTGCTAAATTTATCAAATTACTTTATGGTTGATATTTGTGTTTGAAAGTCACTTTTAATTATCGTGACTTATACGTGACGCACCGGCTGCGATATTCGAAATGATATAACCATGATTTGTGATGCTTAACAATAAGTAATTGTGTATGTGTCACATACAAGTTTTGATAAATGTTATTTGATATTTGGCTTATTGGTTATTTAACTCTCTTATGGTCATGTTGTTATTCGTTTGTAAAATTTGATTGAGTTATCTAAATTCCTATCTATTGGTTTGATTCGATAACTCAAATTTGTTATTTGTTTTTTGTAACCCTCTTTTGGTCACCTTTGTTATTCGCTTGTGAAATTTGACTAAGTCATCTAAATTCCTATTTATTAGTTCTACTCAATAACTCATGTTTCATATTCGTTTTGGCCTTATGTGTGTAAAATATCTTACTCGAAAATTCGTGCTCCCCCCTTTACTTTTTGTTTCCTTCCTCTTCCAAGCCCAGAGCATCATGAAGGGCGAGATGCTAGTACAACAATGAAATTGCTTTGGTGTTTGATATTGAGAATAGTAGAGGTTATGAATTCTTTAGACGAATTATTGGTTAGTTGATTTCTTTTACTATGGATTCAGATATTTAGTCTGAGAGATTTTTTATAAAGTTTTGAAGTATTTTGGAGTTAAGTTTTTGAGCTTTAGATAATTATGCCTTACGGTATTTTAGTTGATCTGCTCGACCTTTAGAATAGTTACGTTATCGACGTGTTTGGGTTTTGGTTAAGGACGCGTACAGACCCTCAGGTTCGGGGCGTTACAGAATGGTATCAGAGCTTAGCTTTGAGATTCTGTAGACTCCTAAGGCTAAGATATTATGTGATTGGGATTCGACCTTGAAAAGGTGGATTAGGTTTTGAGAATTTATTTCATATTTGAGCATAAGATTGAGATTTTGGCATAAGCTTGGAATTTGGGTCGTGTACGCAATAGTAGAACGAATGTTATTTGCCTTTGGAATTCAAATATTTTTAAGTGTTAATCAAAGAGGATGATTGAAGGATAGGACTACGATATTTTGATGTCTATGAGTAGCTCTATCAAATAGTGTACGAAAAAACGTTGTGATTTCAAGATACAAGTGATATGGTGACATATATTTTTTGTAGTGAATTTGAAAGAAGGTGTTGGCATTACTAGATCCTGACGCCAATTTATTCATTTGTTTCGATATCCTTTTGTAAACATCTAAGTGTTAGACCTAGAAACTTGAAACCACAGTTATATGCAGTTACCCTTATGGAAAACCCTGTTGTGGTCCTTATTTATAATTCTTGCCCCATCAATACCGATGATAGGGATTTGAAAGTTGACTTAATTTCTGGATATGAAACACTTTGCTGTTATTTTAGGTATGGACTGACTGTCTTCCATTCATTCCAACATAGATTGCTTTAGAAAAGAGAATTGTTAAAGGATAAATTATGATCTTCCGGTGAACAGTTCTAACAACTAGTAGCTATAGGTTGTGTTGTGATTGAGAGATACAAGTGATGTGGTAGATTAGAGAATTAAACTTTGGTGGATGCGTAATATATGTGTGTAATTATATTTTGGCACTTTTAAGGTAATATTTTTTTCTCAAAGGATAAGATTATGATCTTCCGGTGAATAGCTCTAACAGCTAGTAGTTACAGGTTGGGTTGTGATTGAGAGATATAAGTAATGTGGTAGATTAGAGAATTAAACTTTATCTGTGTGTAATTTTTTCTTGGGTACTTTTAACGTAATACTTTTCTCTCTGACGGATTTGGTAATAGTTTGAACTGGTTTGCTTTTGAGGAATCAGAGTGTGCAGTGAAAGCATGGTGGTCTTTTGGTGTGATGCGTAAGTACTTATAGAAATTGGTTATTCATACTGGCTAAGTCAAAGTAGTATGCTTCAAAGTTATCCGATGATATTGGTTTTGGTGTCAGACCAATAAACATAGATGGAAAAAAAATTATCCTTTGGTGATCTCATGGTTTTGGTTAGTGAACTTCGTAGATATTGTATTGTTGCAATTTTAGTTAAGACTTGGATATTGAGTTTGTGGTCTTTGTAGTTGATAAATATGGGCAAAAAGATTGACTTTGCTGCTGCTATCTTGAGTAACCGTGTGTTTGAAGTACTAAGATGTTTATGGGTATAATCTTGAAATATTCAACGTTGGAAATTTGATCAAGTATTATCATACTTGAAAGGCTAATAGTGCAACTGATACATAAGGCGGAAAGCGTGCCAATATCTTAGCAACTTTAGTTACTACTTAATCTCAGTTGTCAGCGAAATTTCATTAAAAGAGTATTGAGATGACTCAATTTGTGGTTTTATATGGTAATAGATTTTTATCACATAAATGCTAGTATAAAGTTGGAATGACAATGGAAATGGAAGTTAGAACCAAAGTTTTGAATCTCGTAGAGTACAAGTCGTATGAGAAAATTGCTTATTACTTTGATAAACCGTAGGCTTGAAGATAAGCACGTTACTATTAGGTTATGTGCAAAGGGTATGGTTTGGTATGCAGTGGAAGCGTGACGAATTGGATATTGATTTCAGTTGATTCCTATGTGTTGAATTTGAATAGGGTAATTTAGTTCACTATGATTCGTATGTTAGCTAATTCATAAATATTTTGAGGTTGAAATTTCGTTCAAAGTAGGAGGAATATAATGACTCGTGTTGGAAGGCAAGAAGCTACTTTTGATGATTAAGGAACATTCAATTCCGATGATGGAATAATTTTAGGGGTTGGGGGGGGGGGGGGGGGGGGGGGGCAGGGGGGAATGTAACACCCCAGATTTCTAACTACTTGTGTAAAGAATAATTAAAAAAATATATATACTGATTTTGGATTAAGTGATGGACCTTAGAGAACTTTCTCGGAGTCCTTTTAGTAACAAATTAATACTTAATAGTGTTAATGACTAATGTAATTAGACTAGAGATTATTAAAAAAAAAAATCGACTTGGATTAGGATTTTAAGTCATATTGTGATTGAATTAGTAATGAGGACTTTAAGTTGAATTATGATTGCACTAGCCATTAGGACTTCAAGTTATATTAGAATTAGATTCGCAAACTATATAAGGGTGTGTTTGGATATAAGATTTGAAATGGGGATTTGACTTTGGTAGGGTATTTGTAAATCCTTTGGACAAAATATCTTGTTTGGATAGTTCACAAGGGAATTTTTGAAATTTCGAAGTGATTTGAACTGTGGATTTGGGGTCACCAAATCCACAGTTCAAATCACTAGTCTGAACTAGTTATTTGTCAAATCCACACTAATCAGTTACAAACCCACAATAACTAGTTCCCTATTTTTTAGGAATCTTGCCTCCCACCTTTTTTAACAACCTTTTGCTTCCTTTCTTTCAAACAAGATATTTCAAAATGATAGAATTTGTAAATCAAGGAATTTCGAAATGAGGGTATTTAGAAATGCCCAGTATTTCAAAATTACATATCCAAACACACCCTAAGGGGAAAGAAGACTTATGAGTCTTCATATTTTTTTTAGAGGCAAAGGATAGAAAAGATAAAACAACTATTGCATTCTTTTGGGTATTCAAGAAAAAAGGTGGTGATTGATCAAGATAGAAATAAGATTTTTGATGTCATATTCATTACTTTGAGGTAAGGGTTTTTACGACATCTTTTCGTTTTACACACGAGAACTTATGTGCTATTATTTGATTCCAAAAATATATTTACCTTTGAACCTATTATTAATCATCAAGCTTATTGTAATGTTATCCATAAAAATTTTCACTGTCTTATAACTTGCGTTAAAGACAGTTCTTTACAGATTTAGAGTATTATTTATTCTTTTTAGCATTCGCTATCTACCTTCTGAACTTCGTCCTCTGTTCACGGCCAAGGAGACCGATCTTTGCTAGTTTAGGCCTTCAAAGTGACGTGTCATGTTTTCATCCGTCCAACGACATATATTTGTTTTATTTTGTCATGATTCCATGGTACTTCTCCCATATTTTTGACTTAACCGTATAATCTTCTTTCTCTCCTTGCCACATGTCATCTTCTGAGTGGTTTCTTTTCTTTTAAAAAGTTGATCGATTTTTTTGCCTTTAGTTTTTCACCCAAAACTTCTTTTGACGATATTTCATTCATTCGATCTCCGATTGAGATGATTTTTGTTTCATTGGATTTGTATTTTTGTTCTCTTTAGTTTGAGTCTAAAATAACTATTTTTGGATTTCGAATGAATATTCACTAAATTTGTCAAATTACTTTGTGGGTGATATTTGTGTTTGAAAGTCACTTTTAATTATCATGACTTATATGTGACGCGCCGACTGCGATATTCGACATGGTATAACCATGATTTGTGATACTTAATAATAAGCAATTGTGTATGTGTCACATACAAGTTTTGATAAATGTTATTTGATATTTGGCTTATTGGTTATTTAATGCTTAATAATAAGCAATTATATATGTGTCACATACAAGTTTTGATAAATATTATTTGATATTTGACTTATTGGTTATTTAATCCTCTTTTGGTCATGTTGTTATTCGTTTGTGAAATTTGATTGAGTTATCTGAATTCCTATCTATTGGTCATATTCGATAACTCAAATTTGTTATTCGCTTTTATAACCTTCCTTTGGTCACCTTTGTTATTCGCTTGTGAAATTTGACTGAGTCATATAAATCCCTATTTATTAGCTCTACATGACAACTCATGTTTCGCATTCGTTTTGACCCTCTATGTGTAAAATCTCTTACTGGGCAATTCGTGCTCACCCTTTTACTTTTTGCTTCCTTCCCCTTCCAGGCCAAGAGCATCACGAAGGGCGAGATGCTAATGCAGCAATGGAATTGCTTTGGTGTTTGATATTGAGAATAGTAGAGGTTATGAATTCTTTAGACGAATTATTGGTTAGTTGATTTCTTTTACTTTGAATTCAGATATTTAGTCTGAGAGATTTGTAATAAAGTTTTGAAGTATTTTGGAGTTAAGTTTTTGAGCTTTAGATAATTATGTCTTGTGGTATTTTAGATGCTCTGCTATATATTTATAATAGTTACGTTATCAACATGTTTGGGTTTTGGTTGAGGACGCGTACGGATCCTCGGGTTCGGGGCGTTACACTGGCCTACATTGTGTCCCGTATAAAGTCTTCTTTAAGGGTATACTTAATTCAAGAGAGACAAAGGTTCTACATTTTGATGCGATCGAAAAGAAAAATGAAAAAAATATATACAAAAAAAGGAAGATAATGGTCCATGCACCTTTTTGAGCTCTCTATATTATGACGTGATATGTTGACCTCCCTATGACTTGCTTGGTGACCCTTTAGTTCCTGGTCTCCCGAACCTTATGTGTTCACCTCCTTGTAGCCTGATGAGAACCCACTAATCTTCATGACCTATCCGGCCTGCCCTATCCTGTACGGCAACCATACTTTGTATGATAGTTTGATATTTTTTCCACCACTTTAGTGATTATATGAAAGGCTTATGACTTTATCTTGTACCTTCTTATCACATACTAATTAGTCATGTACTTTTTCTCAGCTTAGTCATATACGCTGATCTTTTGGCTAATCATGGGCCAAGATCCCATCGGCCTCACAGCTTTTACAGCCTCACAGCCCATACACCAACATTCCATACATCCTCACTATCCACCGTTTGGGCCCAACTTTTTCATGGTAGTCTTGAGGATTCAAACCTCAGTGTTTAAGTTAAGAACTAACATATCCTCTGAAGTTTCATGACATTTAATGATGGTCTTCTCTCTTTGAATAGAGATAGATGTGTCAACAGAGTTGGCACTAGTGCCTTAAATTCTAAAATGCAAACGAAAAGATCTCAAAGTGGTCAGTTGATTTATCATATTGGGCAATCAAAGTGATTGTCAATTCAAACATGCTCTTGAACTGTAAAAGGATATTATTTTCATCATAGGTTCTTCTTTGTAGATGTCCTTAGGAGTTTCCCTTGTGATCCGATTTTCATTAGGGTTGTGAGTCTCTCCTCACGACAATCGTGATAGTGTCTATCTGTCTCTAGTCTATATCAGTCTTGTCCATATGCATTTCGTCTAGGGGCTCCTTAGGAGTCCCCTCTCACGACAATCGTCATACTGTTTGTCTTTGTTTTTTCAGTTTATTGCATGTTCAATGTCGTCTGCATGCATTTTGTTGAAGGGACTCTCTAGTCCCATTTTTTATGATAGTTTTTTTTTGCATGCGTTTTATCTTAACTCAGGGGTTCCATATGAGTCTTGATCCCTGACTGTCATGATGTCGTCAGTTTTCATCTAGCTCATTACATAGTCAGTATAGTTTGCATGCATTTTGTCTAGGGGCTCCCTGTGATACCATTTTCGGGACAGTCGTGATAGTGTCTGTCATTTTCTAGTCTATTTCATAGTCACTGTAGTATGCATGCATTTTGTCTAGGGGCTCCATGTAATGGTAGAGTTTGTCATTTGACAGTTCATTATATAGTCAGCATTCGCCTGTATGCATTCTTGTCTAGGGGCTCTATGTGATTCCCCTATCCCGACACTCAGGGTCAATGTCTTTGTGTCATCTAAGTCTAGGCTATGGAATTCTGTCTTCTACCTTTAGTCTTCAAGAAGAAAATTGTGAAGAAGTTTCAGCTTTCATTGAGTAAGTTACTGTCTTCAAATAATTATTTAAACGCTTGAAAATGTGTGACCAACATGTTGACTATATCGATTCGCAGTGAGTTTGATGCGAAATCTCAAATTACTGATTTCGCTGGACTTGCATCTCATTAGAAATCACAATTTCTTGAATGGTTCAAAAGACCTATAAGTCTTTAACAAAACTATACTATGTAGTTTATTAGTATGTTGATTTATCCTTAATTTTATCGTCTTCTATAATAAGTTCAATCGATCGACAAACCAGTAAACTCCCGCTTGAAAGTACTAGCCCACGACCTTAGTAAACAAGCATCCTATCATGGAGATTATATCGTCAATGGGATTAGTTTAACGCAAAAGGTGATGACCGAACTAAAGATAAGGTACTAACTAAACAAATGGTTTCGATAGTTATTACTGTTCACTTATTTAATAATATTAATGCTATTCTTTATTAGGATCCTGGAGTATTCGGTGAAAACGAAGATCGGCGTCCTTGTAAAGGGCTGCTTTTTTGAGCCACTGCTATATTGGAAGAACTGAGATGCCGTGATGAGGGAGGCCTTGTGGGAGGAGTAGCTGGTATGATTTCCTTTTTATCAGCTATTATTTGTTTAATTAGTACCTTATATTTAAATTAATCGTACTGATTGGTAATTGGATGCCTTGCATGAAGGATTCGAGTTTGAGTCGCCTGGCCAGTAGGTGTTGGGGTGGCATGATTTTTTTGCCTACATTGCCAAAAGTTACCGACGATGGTTATACGATGCACATGAAGGGTCGAGGAAGATGCTGCTCGAGGGTGCCGCGATGGAGAAGTGGAAGGGGTATCCCTCTTATTGGATCTCACCATCTGTATAGGGCAGATGGTTGATAGATGGATCACTGATCCAACATGTGAGGCGAAGAGTAAGAGTGGGAGGGAGAACAGACAAGATCGGGATCCTACGCACACTGGGGGGGGGTCGGTGCCTCACGACGTCGTCCGACGTAGGAATGCGGCTGAGCACCCGAACCTGGAGAAGGACGAGGTTTGTGCTTTGACGTACATGATGACACACGTGATGAAAAAGGATAAGGATGATGCACATTGTGGGGTGGGGGACTTCGTTTCAGATATTTTCCGGCAGATCGATGTAACTTACAAATTAATTTGTTTATAGTTAAAATTTTGGCTATGTATTCAATGTATGTTGCCTTAATGTCTTCAATGTCAAATCATTATATTGCAGGCCTCGTACGCATATATTAGGGGGTCTGGGCAGTAGTCCAGACAGCCGTTAGTGTCCAAGAGTACGAGTACCGGGGGATTGAAGCGGTGGTTGGATAAACCAGGGGTCGTCAATAAGCGAAAAGGCGCGTAAGCGGCCTGCTCAGCACGACTGCACGTGCCGTGATAGGTTTGTCCTCACCCCCTACTGTCAATCCATAGACATAAACACTGACTGTGGAGCGACAGTTACACCCAGACGATGTTCGACCCATTGCTGAGGAGGTATTCAGGATGATCAAGGCTCAGAATCAGGTACAAACACTATATACGATTACTAAACACTATATACGAGTACTATCGAGATTAATGCGTCCATGCCTTTACTTGCAGAACACTGTTGCTGGACATACCGAGTCGAATCCGAATGACAGTACCCCCGTGGACGAGGACGATCAACATGATTTAGATCTTGGTCACGACGAGCCCTGAGCCCTTCCCCTATTCCCCTCTTGTGCCCTCCTGGAGTTGTGCTCCCCTCCCCTCCCCTATTTGTATCCCCTGCTCGCTCTTGCCCCCACCATCTATTACATTTGGTTCACAGTTCTGAATAGACTTTGTATATATATTTTTTTTCAATTAGTATATAATTTTAAATTTGGATATATATATATATATATATATATATATATATATATATATATATATATATATATATATATATATATATATATATAGAGAGACAAACACACACACACACTATATTTAAGGGTTAAATACTTGCTGATGGATCAACAATTATTTTACCCTAATGGTGATTGGGAATTGAGGTTTAAATTTGAATTACATGTTTGAGTATTAAAAAATAAAAAATATATATTTTTAAAAAAAGTTATATTTATAGCGATGGATTTTATTCCGTCGCTAAAAGTCTTTAATTAAAGTGTACTAAAAACCTTTTAGCGGCGGAATTTTTCGTCGCTAAAGTTATTACTAACGGACTTTTAGCGACAGAAAATTTATTACTTTTTACCCATGGGCTTTTAGCAACGGATCTTCCGTCGCTAAAAGCCCGTCGGCAATACCTTTAGCGACGGAAAATTTCGTCGCTAAATATTTTTTGAAATTATTACTTAAAAAAAAAGAAATTAAATTCAAGTACGCAAATTATATTTAGCGACGGAAAGCTCGTCACTAATTAATTTATTGCCCCGTTGCTAAAAGTTAATTTTTTTGCGACGGATATTCAAATTCCGTTGTCAAACTTTTAGCGACAGGGTGTTCGTCGCTAAAAGTCTTTGCGACGGAATAGGAACGTTTAGTGACAAAATTGTCCGTTGCTAAAAAGTTCATTTCTTATACTGAAGGTGAAGCCATTTTCCAGTCCAAGTTTGTGTCTGAGGGTATGTAACCCTCAGTTCAGGTTATTATGTGTAGGTCACGTACATTCCCCAATTCTTCAGTCTGAGAGTATTAAACCCTCAGTTTAGGTCGATATGCGGATTGCATACCAAATTATCCCAGTTTTATTCTAAGTCCAATGTCCACATAAATTCCTGTGTGCTTTCTCTACATATACCTTTCTCTTGGTGTCAAAGAAACCAACCGCTTCCAAATGTTGTTGGCTCCGACTTTCGCACATGAGTCTTTTCTTGTGTGCCTAAATGTCCATCTGCTTTTATGCATTGTTGGCTTCGACTACTACACATGAAGCATCCAATCGCTAGCAAGCGTCGATGACTCTGATTTTCACACATAAGTCCTTTACATGTGCCTAAACGTCTTTCCGTTTTTACACGTTGTTGGTTCTAACTTTGAACGGTACCTTTCTTCTGGACTGCGTTCGTATGATTTCTTTTCAGGGATACGTAAGAAACCTTGCGAAGGTTCGACTTCATATCTGTGTGAGTCTTTGAGTCTGTCTTCAGTCAGTCTTGAGTCATGTGATCTTTGTTCTGTATTCCTTACTATAAAAATGTGATGTTTTACGGTGATGTTCGCTCGCATGCGAGTTCCCTCACCGAGGGGCTCTGTAGACACCCCATATTTGTAGTTTTATTTTTATCTTTTTATTACTTTATGTTGGGCTTTATTATTAAATAAAGTTTATTATCTAATGTTGGGTGTAAACCTGATGATGATGAATGATAGGTCTTATTGACTTAATTCAACTTAGTTAGTCTAGTAGTCTGTCTGTCAGTCTAGTCTAGTCAGTTTAGCCCAAATTAATTACATCGGTCCATTGGATAACTAGTATAGTTAGTTAGGGTTAACCCTAGTTAGGTTAGAGTCAAGAAGGTAAGTTTGACTTGAAAACTTGAGGATCAATTTGAGAGACAAAGTAATTGGTATGAATATAGGAAGCGTTTTTCGAATCTGGTATTATCCCTGACAGTTGATTAAGATAATTACCTGTTTTGAGACATGACAATATCTCGAAATTCGTAAAAAATATATAAAAATTTAGGGGTAAACCGGTCGGTTTTCGACTAACCGGCTGGTTAGTTGACTTTTTTCAATCTTCGATTTTATCATTTATTCTAACTTATCGCCAACTTTTGAGATTGACATTGCCAATCTTATCAGATGATGCGACCCTGAGCACTATCAAAAAGGACCTTGGCCTTTATTTTAAAGGGTCCATAAACTTATTCTTCTTAGAGCTTGCATACCATTTTGTTGCTCTCTCTCAAGAATCTTAGCCATCCAAATTTAGTTTATAAAGTCCTTTTAGTCTTTGTATCGTGGATCATCCTTAAGTCTTCAAGGAAAGCTACATCAAAAGGTAACTTTTTATAATTTTCTAACTCAGAAATCATATAGATTGTCTCCCCTTCCTGTAGTTGCATTTCAATTCAAAAATATCAAAAATAGTCTTTTAAATTTTTTTGTCTAGAGGCTAGGTTCGAAATGTAGACCACTTCCCATAGGATTAGAGTTGAACTATGGTGGTTTTGATTCCGATTAGTGCGATCAGATACGTAGGCAATTCTACCTCTATTGTCGAGTTCAAGCAAAAAACATAAAAATTAACTTAGGGTTAGTTTTATCATATTTTGCGTGCTATGTATTCTTAAGGCCAATTTGGATCAATAAAAATGAAGTAGAGATCGAAAGGGCACGACGAGTGCCAAAAACCTTATGTTGCGTAACTTAGTCTTTGAACCCATCTCTCGATTTCATTAGATTAGTCGTCTTTTTAGGCACTTTATAGTCATTTCTAGGTTTTTCTTAAATCAAATAAAAGGCGACTCCCTAAAATCTTCCTTCCGCGAATTTTTTCGAGGTGGTTCGCCACATTCTCCTTTGACACCAAATCTTCTTCTTTCAGACTGCGTCCTTTCATCCGCTTGTTAAAGGCTCGGGCAATCCACTTATGGTAAATCTGAATGTGGTATAAATCTTTCAGCCTTTTCTCATCTTAACTCTTTGAATCTGTGTCTCACCCATTCTTCTTCGGCTATCTGATTCTCTAAGAGTACATTCAAATAATCGACTCCAATTCTACTGGGAGTACGACCTTCATGCCGTAGATTAGTGAATATGGGGTAGCTCTAGTTGACGTTCTCACTGATGTCCTATAGCCCCAGAGGGCGAAGGGTAGCTTATTTGGCCAACTCCTACATGAATCTGTCATCTTACTCATCATGTTCTTAATATTATTGTTGGCGGCCTCTACAGACCCATTGGTCTAGGGATGGTATGGTGATGAACGATGTTGAATAATACCATAATCTTTGACTTTTCCTTCGAAATGTACCTGTTGTCCGAGATCAACTCCCTGGGCACTCCGTATCGGCAAATGATGTTCGTCCGAATAAACTGGGCTAGCTTCCTAGCATTGAGCACGGCATACGAAGTGGCTTCTACCCATTTCGTAAAGTAATTTATGGCTACTAATATGAATTCATGTCCATTAGAGGCTTTGGGCTTGATCTTCCCTATCTTGTTTATACCCCAAACTGATAACGGCCAGAGAGATGTCATGTTGTATAACTCTCAGGGAGGGAGATGTTGTAAGTTGGCATATACTTGACACTTGTGACACCATTTTACATACTCTACACAGTCTTGCTCAATTGTTCTCCAATAGTATCCTTTTCTTTGCTAACATTCGGCCGTTCAAATGTGGTCCACAGTCTCCTGCATGTATATCTTCCATGATTTGATTGTTCTCTCTCTCTCTCTCTCTCTCTCGGTTACACGCAACAAGTGTTTCTCTATTATAATGTCTGTTGTACAATATTTGGTCACATGTGATAAACTGGGTTGTCCATCTTCTCAAAGCTATTCGATCTTTTGTGGAACATCCTTTAGGGTACTTCCATCCTTCAGGGTACTTACCGTCTCAGATAAGATTCTGAACATCGATGGACCAAGGTTTGGCTGCTCCATCCTCCTCTACAGGTGCTATCATGGAGCAATAAGCCAGTAGATCTCTTTTGTGTATCACGAACGGCTCTACCTCCTGTCCCTCGGGTATATCAACCGTAGACGCTAGGCTGGTTTAGGCATCGGAAAAATTGTTCTTGAGCCAGGGTAGGTAGTGAAACTCTACGTCCTCAAACTGATCTACAATCCTTTCCAAGTGGGCATGATATGCTTTTAGACATTTATCCCTGATTCTCCACATACCCTGAATCTGGTAGATGATCAGTGCTGAGTCTCCATACTCTGTAAATCTCTCAAACTCCTAGGTTTAGGGCCATCTCTAAACCAATGATACAAGCTTCATATTCGGTGGTACTGTCGAAACTCAGCTTGATTGTTATAGGTGAATGAGCTCCATCTAGTGAGATTAACCATATCCCTACTCCGAACCCCTTGCGTTTGTTGCTTCGTCAAAATATAACTACCACCTCATTTTTGAGTCTACAACACATACTCCTTCGTCTGGGAACTTTGTCTCCCATTTGCTACTATCTTCTATCGGATAATCGACTAACAAGTCGACTACAGCCTTCCCCTTGATTGACTTTTGGGTGACGTATGTAATATCAAATTCTGACAGCAATAAAAGTCATTTGGCTGTACGGTTGGACAGTACTGGCCTCTCAAACAGGCACTTCATGGGATCCATTCTAGCCAACAGTCTAACGGGGCTAGGCCAAAACATAAAGGCTGAGTAATTCGGATCTCCTCGGGTCAGCTTCTTACTGACATAAGGCTGAGGGTGGCTCTTTCAATCAAGGAATTCTCCAAATATTGAGCTAACATGGCTCCAGCTGTGGTATCGATTACAATTAGATATAACAATAAAGGATTACCAGGTAACGGATGACTCATGACTTGGGGGGGGGGGGGGGTGGTGGTGTGTGTGCTAAGGTACTGTTTGATCTTCTCGATAGCTTCTTGGCATAAGGGGTTCCATTCTTTGGTCAAATCCTGTTCTAATGTTTGAACACAGGCTCACGGATCATAGTCAATTGGGATATGAACTGGCTGATGTACTAGATTCTACCCAAGAGTCCCAGACTTTCTTCTTAGTCTTGGCTGGGGACATCTTAACTATGACTTTGATCTTGGCAGGGTCTACCTCTTCTCACCATAAAACCTAACAACTTTTGCCTGTAACCCTGATTACACACTTCTATGGGTTTAGCCTCACATTGTACTACCTTAACCTCGCAAAGTATTTTATTAACACTGTGTAATGATCTTCCCGCTTCCTAGACTTCCATGATCATATTGTCTACATACACTTCTACCTCCTTGTGAATCATATCATGGAACATGGTGGTAGCGGGATCATGGGTATGTAGCCCTAGGATTTTTTCAAACCAAAAGGCATCATAGTGTAACATAAGGTACCCAAGGGGTGGTGAAGGCTGTCTTCTCCTAGTCTTTAGGAGCCATCTTTATCTAGTGTACCCAGCAAAGCAATCTACAAAAGATACCAACTCATGCTCGGGTGTATTGTATAAGATCATGTCTATGATGGCCAAAGGAAAGTCATCCTGGGAAAATCGGTTTATGCCTCGGTAATCGACACACATTATGACTTAACCGGTAGGTTTAGGGACTGGTACGATATTGGCTAGCCAGGTAGGGTATTCAATTAATCTGATAAATTCAATATGGAGCAACGCCATCACCTCCTCTTTAACCTTGATGGACCACTCCGACCTCAACTTACGGAGCTTTTGTTTGATAGGTTTGGCTTTGGGCAGAGCAGGTAGGTAGTGTTCCACGATCAACAGGACTATACCGGGCATGTCACTATATGACCAAGCAAATACATTGCTAAATTTTCTAAGGAATGCAATGATTTATTCTCTCTCTCTCTCTCTCTCTCTTTCTCTCCCCCCTCCATCTAGGCCAGCCCCTACTTTGATTTCTTCTATATTCTCGGGCGTGCCTATGTTGACTTTGACTGTTTCTTCAGCCACTGACTTGACACGACTAGATTCCCAGTATTCATTTTCTTTCATAAATTCTTTTATATATTTATTCTCTTTCGGGTCCATTAGTTGTGATTCATCATTAACCGTGTTGAATAATTCATCATAACCTATATCAGCAACCAAGAAAAATCAAAATCAACCATCATATTATAAATCAAATAGTAGAGAAAACATAATAAGTGAGCAAATTTAAATTGGCTAAGGTAACATAAGTATCCAAGTCTTCCGGTTCTGGAACATCTTTGACAATAGGACCCCTTTTGAATCTCTCCTATAGTCAGCGCTACGTAATAGATCATCCAATTTGGCGCATCGCTCTGGGCTGGAATGATTAAGCTTGCTGGGTACATGATCTGGTCGTCCACTTCAGAAATAAGCACCTGGATATGCATATCAGTGAAGCATGCTGTCATTACTTTGGGTTCCACTGAATCCATCCTCTCTGAAACCTTCGGTACCCGGCTCAGTCGGGACTGACAGTTCCTCGTCTTCAACCCATTTATAGTTGTAGAATATCTCATATCCTTTGATCTGTTTCCTAGTTTTAATATTATAGACAGGCTCTATAAATCCATAGAATGGCCCAGACTCTCCTTCATAGTGGGGACATTGGCCATGCTTTTGACATTCACGTGCTGCCCACTTTCATTTTCTTTCTTGGCCTATGCAATCTTTCTCATGACCTCCTTCTTTTTCTTTTTGGTCAGCTTATATACTAAGCCAAATCAGTCTTATTTATTCTCGATGACTAGAAAGCTGGGAGTTCCTTGACAGTTCCAACACAAACCTTTTTCGAGCAAGTAATGAAGCTATCATAGGGAGCACGATCATACTGCTGTAGGGGGAAAATGCGAGGAAGTTTTCACCGTGAAAAACTTCAACATATTCGAGACACTGAACCGGGCTATCGATTCTAAATCCACTGAGTAAATATCCAACGAGTCGTGTAGTACCTGAACACTGTCCTTTTCTTTCTTTACCTGATTGATTTGAGGTAACTGTGAATCTCCTGTTATGGTGAAGACGGCCTTATCTAGAACAAACTTAACCTTTTGGTACAACGTAGAGGGGATTGAACCTATAGAGTGTATCCATGGTCTTCTGAACATGAGCTTAAATGTAGCAGATATATCCAAGACTTGAAATTCAACTTCAAAATTAGTGGTTCCCACAGTCATTGGGAGCTTGACTATACCAATCACTTCCCTTCAGGAGTTGTCGTAGACTCGGACGGGTTGGTTGGTATGGGTGAACGCTGATGGGTCAATGCCCAAGGCTTGAACAATGCATGGGGGGTGAACATTCAAGGCAGAACCACTGTCTATGAGGATTAAGGGATCCTTTCTATCAAGCGCTCGCATGGTTATATCGGTTTTTTGTGGCTTGGTCCTAATTTGGGCAAGTCTGATTAGGAAAACGTGAGGATGTTTCCGTAATGTATAGCCCCTAGTACTTGGAACATGTCTTTGGGCTGGGTTGGGATCGGTATCTGGGCCTTGCTAAGTTATTTGATGAGGGCTTAAAGGTGAGAGTATGAAGTAGGTAACAATCCCTATTTGGAAATGTTGGCTTGGGTTTTCTTTAGCTCTCTTATGAGTTCATCATCAAAAGGGTCTTGAGAAAATAATAGGTCCGATGTGGTTGGCTGGGGGTACGGCTTGGTACACTCGGCCTGATCGGGTAAGGTGAGATAACTCGGCATTGGGTGGGAACATAAAATCAATTTCTTCATCATATTCTTCCTCAACAGTAAATGCCTCACCTTCCATCAACTTTTGCCATGTAATCACATCACAAAACTACGACAGAGAATCATACAATGAAACTAACTTCCAAACTGGCTGGCTGGCTAGAATAATAAAGACGGTCGAATCCATGACTAGTCGGCTATCATCAATGCAGTTAACCTTGTGAGGTGGCAAGGGTTCTTTCCGGACATTCGGCCTTGCGGGAGGGGAGACTTTGCCCTTGTCAATAAGGCATGTCAGAGCGTTATGTATCTCTTCATAGAGTGTCCTTTCCCTTCATGATAGGCGCAAAAAGCCTGTACATCATATCCTTTTGGTATTACTGCTAGCGTAGGCGTAGGCGACAACTTAGATATCATAACCTTTCTTAACAACTGCTCGAAGACTTTAGGCAGCGGTGACGGTGTGAACTTCCTCCTAGGCTCGGTAGTAGCCTCCCATGACACTATCTGGGGTACTTGCACATTGTAGACATTGTTGGCTGTAATCGACTTGGGCTGTGCATTAGAGCTCCTTGGACCGGCTCAGTATACCCCTGGTTTCGACTCACGAGAGATGGTTCCCTTATTGATGACATCTTTTATATGTATGAGAGATCCCATAAGAGCCTTGGACAATGTGTGGTAATGGCCAAAGACATAATCATGGTATACAGGAAACAAATTGTTCTTGACAATATTCACTTGCTCTTCCTCCATCGGACGGTTCATCATTTGAGCTGCTTTATTTTTCCACTTCATAGTGAAGGCTGGCACTGACTCCCTCGGCTCCTTGTTTTGTTGTTTCCAAATCTCTCCGAGTGACATCTAGGTCAGCATTATAATGGTACTACTTCACGAACTCTCTCATAACATCTGCCTAAGCCCGGACTCGAGCTTCATCCAAAGTGAGGAACCAATGAGAGACGACTCCTCTGAGAGTACGATGGAATAACTATATCAACTGGTTCCGATTCACTCCATATGCGGCTAGTGCAGATATTTACATCTTAACAGAGGTTTTTGGATACATGGTCCGGTCAAACTTATCCATCTCCGGCATCTTAAACTTGGGGGACAATCTATCCTTAGCGTTCATGATCAAGGCACTAAGGCCTAGAGGGTCATCGGTTCTGCTTATCCTGGCATTTGGGAATCAAGTGTCGCCGGTTTATCTTTCCATTTTGGAATTGCACGGGGTTTCATTTCCTCGTCCTCGGATTCCTAGTGCCAATCAAATTCTGGACCCTTTTTGTAATCATCCTTCTTTTCCCCTTATTCCATTTCTTTCCTACCTCCCCTCTTGAGGTTATCCAATTCTTCGCCTGTCCGTGAAAATCCTTTTACCGTTTATTGATAATACGTACCAAATCTGAAATATGTGGGAATTCCTTAGCCATTGGAGTTCGTGAGAGCTTTTCAGATGAGTCCCTATACCAACCACGCTTAGCCTTAACTGTATAGTGAGATTTATTAAAAATTTAATTACGCATACCACAGAGATCGAGCTAGCTGGCTCATACCCTAATAGGGGTAAGGGGGGATTTTCTGGTCTTTGGGGTGTTTTTTTGGATCTTTGGAAGTTGAGGGGTGAGATTGACTAACCGTCTAGTTATGCAGAAGGAAAACATACCGTTTGATCAATAGGGTTAGGTTTTATTTCTGGGAATTTTTTTGGAGGGGAAGGTTCTGATTAACCGTCTGGTCATCCTGATGGACAAATAGGCAGGTTGGTCAGTATGGTTAGGTAGACCTGACAAAATGATGTCCGTACCCGTTACCCGAACCGTACCCGGTCCAAAATGCCGGGTACATGTACCAATATTCAATACCCACCGAAATGAGACCCGTACCCGAACCGACCCGTAATTTTCGAGTCGGTTTGGGTCGGGTACGGGTTACCCGGCTTGTGTGCTATATAAATGCTTTTAGGGTTTCTTACCTTTATTCTCCTTTCATTTTTTCTCGTCCTACCGCCGCTCTCTCTCTCTCTCTCTCTCTCACAGACCGTCCACTCCACGCCAAACCCACACGACAGTCCTCGGTCGCCACCACCGAGACTCCATACTCAACAAGATCACAGATCCGCATGACCACTACCGCGCCGTCAGTGCACCTCCGTAGATCTACTACCACCGACACCGTCAACGGCGGCCACTTCCACTCCAGATCTACGGCTGGCCACTTCAACTCCAGATCTACCGCTGGCCACTTCAACACCCTCTACTTCTTTCAAGTTTCAACCCCTGTTCTAGTTTGGCGTGATGCTACTGTTGCGATGAATGATTTTATTATTTCTTTGTAATTTGCAATATTTGTTAATTATTTTGTTCGGTAGATCCATTCTACTTCTTTCAAGTTTCAACCCCCGTTCTAGTTTGGCGTGATGCTACTGTTGCGATGAATGATTTTATTATTTCTTTGTAATTTGCAATATTTGTTAATTATTTTGTTCGGTAGATCGATGAATGTATGAATGTTAGAGACTTTGAGTATGTTGTGACTTTCAGAGTTTCAGTGGTGGATTTTGATGGTGTTTATATAGATGTACAGATTGTTGTGTTATGAATTTTGATAGAGAAGAAAGATATAGAACATTCAGGAATGAATTTGGCTGTTAAAATATGGCAAAGTGATGTAATAAAAATTTGTTTTATTAAAAAAATAATTAATCAGAAATTGGTATTTTACCCGCGGGTAATACCATACCCGCAAGGGTAGGGAACGGATTCTAAAAATGCCTACCCGAAAAAAATCGGGTAAAATATACCCGATCCGTTTTTAACCGGATCCGGCCGGGTTTTACCCGGACTCGACGGGTATACCCGTTTGCCAGGTCTATGGTTAGGGTTTGTTTCTGGGAATTTTTGACAAATTTTTCTGGAGGATAAATATCTGACTAACCTTCTGGTCATCCTAATCGATAAACCGGCCGGTTGGTCAGTGTGGTTAGGGTTTGTTTCTAAAATTTTTCTAGGAATTTTTCTGGAGGATAAAGTTCTCATTAACCATCCGGTCATCCTGATGGATAAAGCGGCTGGTTGGTCAGTCTGGTTAGGGTTTATTTTGGGAAATTTTCTAAAAAAATTTCTAGAGGGTAAGGTTCTGACTAACCGTCCGGTCATCCCGATGGATAAACCATCAGGTTGGTCAGTGGGGTGGACTAGGGTATAAACAAGCCAGTTTCAAAATTTTCAAGTAAGGCATGTACTGATTAACCATCTGGTTAGGAGGTCGGTTAACCAGTAGGTTAGTTAGAGTCTCCCTTTTTTATGAAATTACTAGTTTAGCTTATAGAATGTTGGTTGGTTTTCCTGCTAACATGTTGTAGGCCAAATACATGTATTCTCCAACAAAGGGTATATTGAATGGTCCGGGTGTGTGGTTTTCTCTCAATGTCGGTGAAAAGGTCACTCATATCGGCTCGACTGTACCATACATTTCCCGCCTTTAAGTAGGATGTTAATAATGGACGATCATTAGTATGTGTACAAGTCGTTTAATATACCAAAAAGACCAGGAGGTTCCTTTAGTACGAGCTCGTAGAGTTGAAGGCAGAATCGAAAGATAGCCTTGAGACCAGGAGGACCAAGAGCTTAAACTGTTCCCCTCAAGTGAGTGGTTAAAGTGAGACGTGCACGTGTAAGATATGAAAATAAGAGTACAAGTATCATAATTATATCATATTTTACTTGCCACAACATACAAAGAAAATACAACAAGGCCAATGATCAATAAATTTTTGTAAGTATAATCCTCTTAGTTTTTGGTCCCTAGTGTAGTTGCCACTGTAGCGAACCGCCTCAAAAAAATCCCGCTAAGGATTTTAGGAATCGGCATCTTATTTATATTAACAAAATAAGAAAAATAAGAAATAACCTAAGATGACTCTAAAGTGTTCAAAAGGACGACTAGTCTATTGAAAACTGGGAGATGGATTCGAGGACTAAGTTATGTAACAGGAAGCTGTTAGGCATTCGTCACTTGTTTTTGGTCTCTACTTCATTTCTATTGATTATTGGCCTTTAAAAACATGTAAGAAGAAAAATATGATAAAACTTACCCTAAGTATATTTTTATGTTTTTTGCTTGAACTCGACATCGAGGGTCGAATGACCTACGTATCCGGTCAGACTTACCGGAATCAAAATCGTTGTAAGTCGACTCTGGTCCTATAGGAAGTAATCTACATTTTGAGCCTAGGCATAGACAAAGAAATCTAAAAGATTCTTTTTTGTTTTTGAATAGAAATATAACTACGAGATTAGGAGACAACTATAATGTAATTTTCTACACTAAAAGTTAGTAAATATATCTCTTGAAGTAGCTTGTCGCGAAGACTCGGGGATGCGCTCGAATGATCAATGATGCAAAGAATAGAAGGACTTTTGAAGTGAGTATGAATGGCTAAGATTCTTGAGAGAGCTAGAGTATCACTTCACCAAGAAGTGGTACGCAAGCTCTAAAGAAAAAAAAGCTTTCTGACCTTTGAAAATGAAGGCCAAGGGCCCTTTTTTTTTTATAGTGTTCAGGCTCGCAGATAAGATTCTGTGAGGCTAGAGATAAGTCAGAATATTGGATAAAATCGTAAATTGACAAAAGTCAATTAACCAGCCGATTTTTTTATTCATTCCATAATTTAGAAAATAAAATTTTTCAAAATTTCGGGGTATTATTTGACCCTAATTTGGTTATTATCTCTGATTTTACAGATGAGATGTACCAGATTCAGGATACTTCATTTTTAACCATGAAATTAATTGATTTAATCTTTGCACCAGGGATAATTCATAGATTATTTTCCTAAATTAACCAACCGATTTTTTATTCATTCCAGAATTTAGAAAATAAAAATTTTCAAAATTTCGGGGTATTATTTGACCCTAATTTGGTTATTATCTCTGATTTTACAGATGAGATGTACCAGATTCAGGATACTTCATTTTTAACCATGAAATTAATTGATTTAATCTTTGCACCAGGGATAATTCGTAGATTATTTTCCTAAATTATCTAGAGAAACTAAATAAATTATTATAGACACCGGATTGGAGTAACACAATTGGGCTGGACCGGACCAACATTGGACTGGACATGCAACTGGAGTGGACTATTGGTCTGGATAAGACCACAAGAGTTAACAACTGAACTTAGATTCTTAACAACTAGACTGAACTAAATTAATGAACTATAATTAATAAGAAAGCTCACTAATTATTTAATTAATAATAACTACAAAAATGGAGTGTCTACGGATGATCTTCTTGATTTTGGAATCTTCTATCTTCTTGGATCATCAAATATTGGCAGATTAAAAAGAGGAGCAGGGACGACAAGGAATATGAAGTTGTAAAATAAGATGAATTGAATATATGCATTTCGATTTTGTTTTTACATATATTTCTTGTTACTTGATACTGCTTGTGATGCTAGACGGATCCGGATCCTCTGCCGTGAGTAGGGTTACCGCAGAGGTGCTGTGGCCCCAGTCACGGCCGTTGGATCAAAATAAGTGGAGGGCAATGGATGAGATGAAGCCACATCACCGGACACATTGAAGCCAAACACTCTCTCTCCAAACTCCCACAGCACCTCTGCCTCCTTCGGCCGCCGGCGTAAACCAGCACTATCTCCGGCGATAGACGGCGACGGCGCGTCGTTTGGTGAACCGGCCGGAGACGCGCACCACCGATCCACCTTCCGGCCAAACGACGACGCCGGCAGCAACGAAGTAACAATCTGATCCACAATTCCCGGCGACGGCGCATCCGCTCTCTCTCTCCTACAAATCCCGGCCGGCAGCAGGAGCCCCTACAAATCCCGGCGACGGCGCATTCGCCCCTACACCTCCCGAGCTAGCCCAGTATCTGCATCCTCTCCTGCTCAAGGTGGCCCAGTATCTGCCTCCTCTGTTGCTCAAGCTGCACGTGAGAATCCGTCCAGCTGTGTCGTCGCAAGAAGGTGATGCCCATGCATCAATTTCAGGCCGGTGGCCGTCGGAGGAGAGAGAGGGCCATCGATTTCAGGCCGGTGGCCATCGATTTCACCACCGGATGCCATCGCCGTGCCTTGCGGAGTTTGGCGGAGGAGAGAAATTGGTTCCGGAGTCGGATAGCCGGAAGGTGGATGTGGGTCGCCGGGAATTGGACGGCGTGGAGGAGCATCCGCCGCCGCCGGCAGAAGGAAACTGGAGAGAGAGAGATACCCGACTGGTTTGGTTTGTTGGGAGAGTAAATGAGCTTCTTTAAAACTTCTGGTGACGTAGCTTAATCCTAGCTGTCCTCTTCGACCCAACTGGATCGAACGGCTGTTGCTGGGTTACAGCATGCCTGCTGTAACCCTAGCAACCGCAGGTGATCCGGATCCATGCTAGACGTAACAACATTGACTGTTTTTAAATGGTGACAACTTTACTTGGCTGACACAACATTTATTGTGCCTTACATTCCACTAGACCATGCTTATGTTTGTAGGTAACGGTCATCAGATGTTTGTAAGTAAGAGCCAAACAGAAAGGATGATGCTGCTTGGGGAAATTTGTGGCAGTGATCATGAGTAAATGATGCAGCTACGACAAAAAAATGTGGGGCTATTCCTTCAACTTAAGACACTGATATTAGAGTGAACATGTATAACCTCCAAGCACTAGTAAAGTTATATTTTGAAATTCCAATGGGGGATCTTAGTTGGTGCTAGTTGTCTTGGGAACATGTATAACCTCCAAGCACTTGCAGAATTACAACTATGACTAGCTTACTTGCTCCTGTGAGTTATATTTCTTTTATTTTTTACAATTCAGGTGTGCAAACAAACATTTAATGTGACAATATTAAGCCCCTGTTCCTTGTCCACTGAGATCTTCCAGGACTTCGACAGAGTGTGGCTGATTTTTGAGACTGCACAATCTCGCAACTTTTGCAAGGTAGATCAATCTAGCATGCAGATTATTTAGTTCAGTACTTGGTTTGATCAGTTTTTTTTTTTTTTTGGTTAAGTAGGTTTTGCAGGGGCTTTTTCGTGAGCTGGACTGCAAGGGGTACTAACAAGGAGTAATTCGTAGGTTTCATGTCTTGCCACTTGTTAATGGATTGAGGTTATTTCGTGAATTCTTTTCGGTTCTGAATTTGTACGGCACGCATTAGGAGTTAGTAGATTCTCTGGCTTGTTCCAGGCTTGGAATTTCTTAGAGGAAGTGAGCCGAGCTTTTGTAATCATCCATCATGCTTGGCTCCAAAACTGTAAGGGCAAAGGTGGAAAGATCTAATCTCTTCAGGGATAAAAATTCGAGCCATACTAATTAGACGGAACAACGATTTAATGAGTTGGCTATAGAAATGTCAGAAATGAGAGCTTCATAAAGGGAGACAAACTAGCTGCGCCAATCTTTATTGGCACTTGCGAAATGACAACAACAATTCTTTCACTTAATGATGAGTTCGACTTCCTGTTGAACTAAACTATTTGGTCTGGATTATTAGGAAGCGTCACGGTGAGAATTTCAGCATTATGTGCTTATACTATATGAATGTTATTTCATCTTATCATGTTATGGAGATATATTGATTTAAATCTTTAGCGGTCTGGGCTAGTTTTAGTTGAATTTTAATATCCCTGACTTCCTTCAAAATTATTATTCATTGACTACGTTGAAATAGATGGTCCACACATATTCATGAAGTATTGTCATAGTTATTTTGTTTTGTGGTTTGGTGATCATATTATATTTCCTGTGCAGTGAAAAATGATTGTTGGGATTTAGTATAAGGTATCAAAGACGAAGAGACAACAACACCCTTACCCTAAGAGTTATTGTACTTTCTGATATCATAAACGTAAAGCTTTTAGTCTAGGATGGTGTCTTTGGATGATTTTTCAATTTAATTCCATGATTTTTGTACAATGAAAATGGTATAGCAATATATATATATATATATATATAGGAAGTTTGTCATTAATATGTATAATAACCTGAAAAAAATCAAAATGGTAACAACAAAATGAACGTTCTAGTGAAAGCACAACAACTTTTCCATAAAGGAGAATTTTGATAAGATTAACTTTCACAAAGTGTAATTGTGACAATATCGGTATTGCCACATATTGAAAACATAATAACATTACACTCATCACAAGTGACATAGTGGGACAAGTCAGTTTGCACCAAATCTCAAATCAAGTCTATTGTATGGGTTCTTTTGTGATCACCAGGAGATTTGGTAACAACATTTGAGAACATTAGGTGACAACAAAGTTATCAATAAATAGATCAAACCAATACAATAGCGCCACGTGTTTGTAAGTCTTATTTTTCAGTGTTGACATAATTGCGCTTAGAAAAGATGACGTCGACTGCGAGCCTCTGTCCACCTCTTGATTGATTCGAGTTGAAAAAGTAGATTTAAGTTGGATTTAATGTGTACCTCAAGACCTAATTTTGGAATTAGCCAATTGATGAAAATCAAACATTCGATCTTCCCTAAGGAGTTCCCTTGTATCAAATTCGGATACGAACTTCAAACCAACCACCATAGTACAAAATCTAATCATATTGTATTTGATTCTGATTGTCTATCGGTACGTAAACAATCCAGACTTCGTTCTCGAACTTGAATATACTTTTGTATGCTTTTATATAGAACAAAATTTGGCTCCTAAAAGCCACTAAAAACATTTAAAGACGATTGATTGTCGCTATATAAGAGGTAGGAGGAAAATTCCTCCAGCCTGGGGTAGCAGTCAAATTTTTTCCATCTTCCTCCTACCTCCTATATAGCGACAATCAATCGTCTTTACATGTTTTTAGTGGCTTTTATTTAGTGACGCTAAAAAAGTGCTGCTAATAACTGTCGCTGAAAATATTAGAAGAAAAGTCACTAGAAACATTTAACGACTATTAATTGTCATTATACACGGGGTTTGAGGAAGATTCCTACAACATGGGTAGAAGCCAAAGTTTGTTCGAAAAAGATTCCTACAACCGGGATAGCAGCCAAATTTTTTTCTTTTATATATGTGTTTTTCTGTTACCTGTCAAGTCGTATTAAGTTTGTCACACGGTTCTTGCGTTTTTGTGGTACCCCTCAAAGAATGGTTGCATACTGACTAGGGTGCGTACATGTCCACCTTATAATTTTTGACAAACAACTTTTAATCTCCAACTAAAAACCTTGAATCTTATTGAATGTCAAATTATCGTAAAAAAAGTCTTTCGTCAATGAAAGCTGCTGCCGTCTTTACTTTTAAACACAACAAGAAGTCGTCACACCTGCATCGCATGCAAGGATGGATCGTCTCATTCCATATAGAGCATGCATTTTGCTTAATCTGCTCTTAGTCCGTTTATTTTCCGGGCATACAAGATGGACCGTCCGTCCCTACGACTGCATTTGAAGCCAACAAACACTCTCATCCCCACCAAACAACTTAGAAGCGCATACAGTGTACCATTCCCAAACGTGTCCGGCCCGGAACGTACCACCCCCAAAAACAGCCCATATTCCGCTTCGCCTTTTCCCCATTCTCTCTCTGCCTGCCTCTTCATACGTATATACATGTGTAGTAGATACAGAGCAGGAGTAATTGCTTTCATCTCTCTCTACTGCCTTTTCTGTTTCTCTATCTTAAGTGAGAGAGAGAGAGAGAGAGGAGAAAAAGATACTTGCAGAGTGGGGAACGGCGTCTAATTGGGTTACTTTTGTCTACTGACGATCCCCCATTTCCCTACTTTTTTAGCCATTTATTTATATGGGCTATGGCCAGCTCGCTCCTCAGCTTCCGCCACGTATAGCATATGTGCTGTGAACCTTTCTGTTTGACGTGGCCAGCATTTGGAGCTCACATCCACATAAATAGCCAACCCCCCCGGTCTCCTCCTCCCACATCCCCTTCACTTCTCTCACTCCTCTTTCCATTTCCAAACATTTTTTCGGTTCAGTTTGCTGCCGGAGAAGAAAGCAAGAAGGTGGAAGATATGCCTGTGTCTGTGTTTACTACTGAAACTGGAAACCCAGATGGGCTTCCATCCAAACTGCACGCTGCTAGTATTTCCCAAAACTTGCAATCCATAATGTCTTCGTGTTACCCCATCACTCTGAAGGTAATTAATTAATGTCTGCTTGACTCGAAGATGAGAATCTGTTTGACTCAGTTGACCATGTACGCTGACTCTTGTTTTTCTCTTTCTCCTACTTGGTTGTTTTTTGCAGTTCATAGACGTGTCGTACAAAGTAAAGCCGGAGAACAAGAACACTAGTAACATCAAAAGGATGTTACCCACGCCAACGTTGGGCCAGACGGCAACGGTTCAAGAACGAACTATTCTGAACTGTATTACCGGAATGGTATGTCCCGGAGAGATCCTAGCCGTCCTTGGCCCATCTGGCAGTGGCAAATCAACGTTACTAAATGCACTAGCAGGAAGGCTTCAAGGGACCTGTCTCACCGGAGCAATCCTTGCCAACAACCGGAAACTCAGCAAAACGGTTCTGAAACGAACCGGTTTCGTCACCCAAGACGACGTACTCTACCCACACCTCACGGTTCGGGAAACCCTAGTTTTCTGCTCACTGCTCCGGTTACCGAACTCACTAACAAAGGCGGAGAAAGTATCAGTAGCCGACTCAGTGATTTCCGAGTTGGGTTTGGCGAAATGTGAGTCCACAATCATTGGAAACGGCTTTATACGCGGGGTTTCCGGAGGAGAGAGAAAGCGAGTCAGTATCGCGCACGAGATGCTGATAAACCCGAGTTTGCTGATCCTGGACGAACCCACGTCCGGTTTGGACTCGACGGCGGCGAACCGGCTGGTGACGACGCTGGGGTCGCTGGCTCAGAAGGGGAAGACGGTGGTGACGTCGGTGCACCAGCCGTCGAGCCGGATGTACCAGATGTTTGACAAAGTGCTGGTGCTGTCGGAAGGGAGGTGTACTTATTTTGGCAAAGGGTGTGAGGCGATGGAGTATTTTGCGTCGGTCGGCTTCTCTCCGTCCTTTCCCATGAATCCTGCTGATTTTCTGCTTGATCTCGCTAATGGTACGTACATGATCTCTTTCTCTTACGCATCATTCATTGCGTATTTAGTTTTGCTTATACACGCGTACTTGCTTTGTCTTGGAGTATTTCGTTAGCAAGTTGCTGGTGTCAAGCCAGTAACAACTGCTGCTATTTTTAGCCAGCCTGCCTGGTTCTTGTAGCTTTCTGCTATTAAATCGACGTTCTAAATCCTTATATAAATTTTGATCACCCAGCTAGCTACGGTTTTCGTGCCAAGAGTTATATACACATACATGTTGATATATAGTACTTTCCTAGTGTTGTGTCACCTTTAGCTTAACCTGGGAAATGACAGTAATGCGGTGTGGATGTAAACCAACTCCGTTCCATATTAACGTATGCATTCATAGTAGCAGCCTAGGAGGCATCGCTCTTCATATACTAGAACTATATTTTAGTTTGGCGAGAGTGTTATATGTAACAAGAAATGGAAATACACGCAGTAAGATTCTCGTGAAGAAATGTTTTGGAGCCGCATTGGTCTGATTGTTGGTCGCTACAAAGAATAGCTTTCCGAGGTTGTTGGTAGTTTAATTAGAGCCCGGCCTTATTCGAATTGAGTACAGGGGAACGTGGTACTAATCTTGTAACAATTAAATCGAGGACTCATTGACAATGGCCCAGCTTTGATGCATGGATCAAAACAGTAAAGAGTTCAGTGGTTCAAGAGAAAGGGCAGTGGCTACTGGCTGCAGATTCATAGGTGAAATTGGCCGTAGTTTTTGTTCCCTCGCAGCTTGATGATGACAAGTATGATATGATGGTCACCATCATTGTCTCTAGGTACATCCCCAGTGTTGTTGTGACTCGTGACTGCTGCCGAGTAAAAGCTGATGAAGAGGCGGTAGTGGGAACGTTGATGAGGGGAGTTGTTCTTGTTCGTAGGACGATTTTACTCTTTGGTGAAGAGGAAAGGTGACTTTGGACAGTGGACAGTGACACTATCTATATATGCGAGTTCACTAGTCCTTACTAGTGCTTGTTACACACATCGCGTGTCCCCGTCAAATTTGAAATTGTCAGTCTTTCCTTTTCGAACTTGTCTAGAAACTTATTATATGCAAGGATAACAAGTTTTTAAATGATTGTTAGTAATAATTAGTGAACATGCAATATTTGTAGGAAAAAATTTGGCTGCTACCCCGTTGTAGGAATCTTCCTCGTACCCCCTATATAGCGGCGACAATCAATCGTTTTTAAATGTTTCTAGTGACTTTTATTTAGTGACGCTAATAAAGTGCTGCTAATAAATGTCGCTGAAAGTGTTAGAAAAAAAGTCACTAAAAATATTTAACGACTATTAATTGTCACTACATACGGGGTTGGAGAAAGATTTCTACAACCCAGGTAGGAGCCAAAATTTGTTCATATTTGTCCATTACATAGAAGTTACCAGTTAAGTAACTTCAATCCCAGATCTCACTGTTTAAGTCAAGTAACATGTTGTGATTTTATTCTTTTTAAAACAACAAATCCTAACGTTCCAGAACACATGATTTGCTGTTTGCGGCATACTGTCATATCATTTGAAAGTTTAGAAAATAAAGATTTGAAAAACTTATCATCGCTGCGCATTTTAGTCGAACTTTTCTCATTTTTCATCTCACTGCCCTCTCAGGCTCGAAAGTTAGCGAGCTTATTTCGTGTTTAATTTTGATGTAGATATGCCCTAGGGCGCGTGATTAGATCTCTAAGTGGGCATGTAATTGAGAATATATTAGATCTGATAGATTCGATCGGCTTTAATGTTATGGATCCTTTGGTGTTGGAATGTGGGAAGTAATATTTTCAGAATCCCGTGTTAAGTGTGCTGTGCTCGGGTGCTATTTTCCAATGTGGTATCTATTTGACATAAATGAGACCCTTGCAATATCATCTTTTACAATATTTTGTTTTGCATTAAAAGTAGTGATAAGGCTGCAGCTTGTGTGGACCGTAGTGAGTTCATTCATTGTCAACCAAGTTCATCTGCATCAATGGGGTAAAAGTAGGATATTCATAGCATGTCGGTCAAACCGATGAGATTTCCAAAACTTTTAGTGAAGTTGATAGAAAATAATTATGTACTCACGATTTAGGAGAAACCCTTTTGATTTTGACACTTTAGCTTGACCTTTTCCTAAGAAAATTGGATATACATAGAGGCCTGGGGAGAGGAATGTTACGGAAATTTCTTTTTCTACTATAGGAATTCAAAAAGGTGTAGGGTATGCAGCTTTAGGTCAGTATACGAGCAGCGAATAAAGCGATGTTCAAGCAAATTTGGAGCACTACGTGAGTTGTGCTTTGAGTTCTTGAAAATCTAGGTTTAGACTTTGGGGGTGGGGGCACAAATTATATTTTAAGTCCTTACACTTAGTGGTGTTCTAAGAAAAGAATTGGTGGGGGGGCACGTCACTAAGCCAAGTCTAAAGTTAAACAAATGCATCTTCTATCCTTTGTGGAGATCAATTTGCGACTTGTCATCATTAGATTGTTTAATGCTAAATGAATGAAGTGTAAAGACAGCATTGTTCCTTCGCTTCGTTAAACAAATATATGTAGATCAAGTACTAATGGTCCTTCACCTGACGATGTTCCATCCATTTGTTGCTGGACTAATTGAAGTATTGACAGCAACTCTTCTTTGGGGTGTGATTACTTTCACCTATAATAATTAGGCGAGTGACGTTCTTTAATTTGTTGATATGAATAGTTATATTTAAAGCCTAATTATCAATTTACGAGCTTTACACCTTATATACCTTTCATAAAAACGAGATCTTTACATTTTATCTAGGACTGAAGCGATTAAATTGACAAAAATTGCTACTATTGGAGATCACTGGGTATGTATCTTCGACGTTTTTAAGGCAATCGTGTTGAGTAGTTGGCCAAGTCCAACGCTTATTTTCTCCTCAGGTGCTTGTGATTGTCAAGTCGTCGGTGGTCCAATAGTTAAGGCCCGCCCGTCTCCCATTTTCGTCGTCCTCCTCCTCCTTTTAGTACTAAGCTGCAACTTGAGCTTCATATCCTCCCCGAAAAGAATAAAATAACTGAGAAGATGAAGTTAGTGAAGAGGATCCTGATTTATTTACTAGTATTTATGAGGAAGAAGAGGGAGAAACATAATTATTCATAAGGAGAATCTTGATTCCTTTCTGAGTGTGTCCTTTAAGTAGAAAAATATGCTCTTCGACTACTTTATGTAGTTGGAGAACATGTGATGACCACCTCAGTACTCTGAGAAGCATGTCATATGGCATGTTCTCGCTCACATGGTAGGTAGAAAGTTTGTGAACATTTTGGGGGGAGAGAGAGAGAGAGAGAGGTGAAATTTCACCTCTTCAAACTTATAGTTATGCTTAGCACTTGTACGTACGCGATTACAAGACTTGTAGTAACTTAATTACAGAATATAAAAACAAAGTAGAGCACTGTGGACTGAATTTCCCCTAAGGTTCATCCACCTTTACTTTCAGTGAGAATACTACTCCTTCCAAATGGTTTTAAGAAAAAACTGAGTCATGCTCAGATTTTAGGAATATATTTATTTATTACAACTCTCTTTATATTGACAATTAGTGGTCGTTAAAATTTTTTAGTGTCTTCTATTCCATTCAATGTCGCTAGAAAACTGCTGTTAAGAATTTTCAGTGAAAGTATATATTAACATAAACGTTACTAGTTATACTTAGCGCCTATTGAGTGTGAGGAGTCATAACTATCTTCAATTATACAACTAGAATAACAGCAAAAATATATCTTTGTTCGAAAGCTTGAACGAACTTGGATAACATTTCTCATCAAAACTGTCCTCAAACTTAGTCTTTGGGCTACAGCCTAATCCCTTAATTTGAAGGTAAATTTATACGGAAAATAGGAACAGAAGCATGGGTTGAAAGTCGCAAAAAAAATAAAATAAAAAAGGGTTTAGGACAGTGAGTGATGTGTGGGAAAAAGCAAATTAATAGACCCTTTTCCTCCAAAAGATGGGCTATCCAAAAGTTGCTTGAGAATAAGCTCGTCCTAGCTCTCTATTCTTCCATATACTTGTTAACCTTTGACCCTAATTTCATAAAGCATCGCCACATCCACTTGCCCAGAAAGGGCTCTCTTTTTTCTTTCTTTCTGTATTTGTACGTCTACAACTTTGAGTAGTATAGAATGCGGAGGGCACCACGTGTTGGGATGCTTTGCATATGGAAGGTGCCATCATTCAAGCAAATTAAAGTGAGGATTTTTGTTTGAAAATTTGAGTGGGGGTCTGGTGGCCCAATCCATCAGCAAGCACCCACTTCGATCAGTGGACTCCCACCTTACCACCAACATTGGCCAGCTTTTATTAGCTCCGGATGTGCTACTTATTACTGCGTCGCTAGTACCAGCCACTAATTCTTAAATTATTGGATTATTTAACCTTGAAAAAATGATGTTTTCTAGAATTCTCGGTGCGATTAATAGTACGGCTTTATTTGATTGGTGCACGTCACGGATCCTCACATGCATATGTAACAGTTGTTCATAAGGGGCGGTTTGACTCGGGATACCATGATCTGGAGTGAGCACTGTCCGGTCGGATTGCTCGGTTTAGTTTCACTGATTAGATCGATTTGAGTGATTTAAATGCTCACCCGTACCAAAATTCCAAAATCAAACCACCAGTATGGAGACTGCTATACTTAATAAAAAATAGGATAAGATGGTATTGATTAATACCGCTTCAGTTTAGTTTCATTTGGGAAAAAATTTGCTATACAACGAAGGTCAACTTCAATTTTGTCAACTTTAGCTTTGGGCCGCGGTTGTTGACTTCATTTGCCTGTAGTTTAAAAAGTTGCACCAGTTTGCATTCACTCTGCGTTAGGACTTTGCCAACAAACAATAGCCAACTTTAAGTCATTTTCGGGTTTAAATATGCCGCTACTTTTAACAATCTACCTATGTTTGTTTCACTTTCGGCTTAGCAATATGTCTTTTTATATATTTCCAATTATTAAACTGAAAGTGGTGAACTGCAATGTAATGAAACTGACAGTGGTGAACTGCAGCTTGCTCGAAGTACCTATCTAATCTTAGGCTAAGACGCACCCTTCCATATCTACTACGCCCTAAACGTCCACTAATTTTTGCGTTAAAATTTTCAGGGGTATGTCAACTTGATGGTATAAGCGAGAAAGATAAACCAAACCTAAAGCAATCACTTGTATCTTCGTATAACAGCGTGCTAGCTCCCAAGGTGAAAGCAGCTTGCATGGAGACCCCAAATTTGGCATCAAAAGAGATGATGGTGAGAGCAAGCAGTCATGGGTCAAAGGATTTCAGAAGAACATGCACAAATTGTTTCTCTAGTTGGTTTAATCAGTTCTGCATTCTCTTACAAAGAAGCCTGAAAGAGAGAAGGCATGAAACCTTCAACTCTCTTAGGGTTTTCCAAGTAATTGCAGCCTCATTATTAGCCGGTTCCATGTGGTGGCATTCGGATTTTCACGACATTCAGGACCGACTCGGCCTCCTGTTCTTCATTTCCATCTTTTGGGGTGTGTTCCCATCCTTCAACGCTGTTTTCGCGTTCCCCCAGGAACGCGCCATCTTCATGAAAGAACGTGCTTCTGGTATGTACACCCTTTCGCCCTACTTTATGGCGCGAGTTGTGGGAGACTTACCAATGGAGCTCATCCTCCCTACATTATTTCTCGCGATTTGCTACTGGATGACTGGACTTAAACCCGATCTGGGTGCCTTTCTGTTAACCCTAGTAGTCCTCCTTGGCTACGTGCTCGTGTCACAAGGGCTAGGCCTTGCTCTGGGTGCGGCCATCATGGACGCCAAACAGGCGTCAACCGTGGTAACCGTCACAATGTTAGCGTTTGTGTTGACAGGAGGGTTTTACGTGCATAAAATGCCCTCTTGCATGGCTTGGATTAAGTATATCTCGACAACATTCTATTGCTATAGGCTTCTCATCAATGTCCAATATGGGGAAGGGGGAGGTATTTCATCTTCATTGATATGCAACCACCATGGAAGCAATAATGCAAGCTGTAGGTTTATTGAAGAAGACATATCAGGGCAAGTACACCCATCAACGAGCGTAGGTGTCCTGCTTATCATGTTTGTGGGTTACAGATTACTGGCTTATCTCGCATTGAGGCGCATCAAAGCTTGACATTGTTGGATTCTGATACTTAACTGACCTAAATTGGTATATTTGGAATGAGCAAAGGACGCAAAATGTTGAGTTTGCTCGTTGTCGTGGTGCACGCTATTAGATGTTCGTGTTACCCTCTACTAGTATGACAGGTTTGTTTGATTTAAATTTCACTGCAGTTTTAGCATCAAAGAACTCTATCTGCGTTGACAAGTGTAAAGAAAGTAAAGAGCAAGGCAAAGTTGCGAAATCGGCAACAAAAACCATGTTTTGATGTAAGGGTATTTAGCAACAATGTCAACCTCTCGAGTGAAGATATAGGAGTTTGCGTATATAAAAAGCCACACATACCTTCTCTTCTTCATAATACAATGGGATGCATCGTTTATTAAGAGGAACCTCTCGAGTGAAGATATAGGAGTTTGCGTATATAAAAAGCCACACATACCTTCTCTTCTTCATAATACAATGGGATGCATCATTTAAGAAGAGGGTGTGGGATGCATCATTTATTAAGAGGTTTTTTGAGATTGATTCTAAAATGGTTAAACCTGATTAAATACAGATTAAATCCGGTATGAAATCTTTGGCAAAAAAAAGTAAACTGATTAAATATGTTCTAATGTACTCAAAACTGATTAAATCCCGAATCCTCATTTTTTTGAATTCTGATTTAATCAATTTTGGAGAATCAGGTTTGATCAAAAAAATTACCAAAATGTCCTAACATGTACACATATATTAAATGCTACCTTTTAATTTTATTACACTAAATGGTAATTTTGTGACACTAAACATACTTTAGTCCCTTTATCCAAACACCTCCAACAACTTTTAATATATTATAGTTGAATGTTTTAAAACTCGTTTTGGACTAACTTTTCTAATTTTTTTTAGAGGTGTAATTGGAATGGAAGTCTAACGGTTATTTGATTTTATTAAGGACAAAAAATTGGTCGCAGGGAAGGGGTTTAATCTAGAACACGAATTCTAATTTGTTACGGAGTATATGAGAAGGAACAATGAGGTAGAAAATCATACATTTTGATTTCGACTGATGGATCTCGACTTTGGGATTCTCAGCGGTGCGATGCGATGAACCTAACTGACTAAAGTATAAAAAGGACTTCTTACTTTTCTCTCTCTTCCTGGTATATTTCTCATAGAAAGAAGGCAGCCTCAGGGGATTTCTCTATCTACAAAATGACCTCGCTTTCTGGGAGGCCTGGGGCTATTTATTAGAGATATGAGGGTCTAACTCTGCAGAGAAGCTGTTTAAAGAGGATAAAAAGAAGGGAAAAATTAGGAAATGAGGGGTTTTGGGGTAAAAGTTTTATAAAAGGTGGGTTTGTTTTGAAAAATTGTGAAAAAGTGGGGCAGGTTTTTAAAATTTTTGAACAAGAGGAGAGGTTAGGAAAAAATGGGTTTTCTTAACTCCTTTAATTTGCTCTTCCCAAATTACCCCTGCTCCTAAAAGAATGACCTCCTGTTATGGTCCCTTCCCCACGCCTGATTTGCTCCCTCCTTGGCAGTGGGTGTGTGAGAGGCAATGAGAATATATGCTAAAATGTGTGATCCTGTGTGTGTGGGGTGAGAATAGTGGGACTGCTGTGTGGGAAATGATATATGTGAAATGGGTTTGTGAGATTTCATGAAGTGGGTTTGTATATTGCTTGTGTGTTTGTGTGATAGTGTGTATAAAGGAGAAGAGGAGGGACAGCCGTGCTGTTTATGAGTGTGTTCTGGGTTTGGACAGAAGGTGTAGAGAAGAAGAAGATGGGTAAAATGTTAACAATTATGTGCAGTGGGAGTGGTACACTGTGCTTGCACAGTTGTACCACGTAGCTATGGGGCATCCTGCAATTCTCATAAAATGCTGAAACTTTACAGGGATATTCTTAGGACAATTCTAGAATTACTGTTAAAATTTCAGATTTTTCTGATATCGTTTAATATTTTCAATATTTTCTGAAAGTTTAGTTACTCTAAAACTAGTTTGGAGCCCTTAAAATGGTTAATAAATTCTGGAACAGTTACTGTAATGATTTTATGATGTAAATAAGTTCCTTTTTAAGTTTCGTAATTTTTAGAGTTGATTTGATACTAATTCCATATCGTATTTGATTTAGCAAAACAGATGATTTTAAAATGGTTTCGTTACTTTTTAAATCCTAATTTCTGTTTCACTATTTTTCTTATATATTTTGAAGCTATCATGAAAATTATGGGACTTTGATTTGGGCTAGAAGCATTAATATCTCTTTTTGGGTTTTTTTTTCTGGTATTTAAGAAAATCGTTTTTAATTTGAAAATATTCAAAAATTCAAAAAATTTATATTGTAACTTGTTATGCTGTTTTAAGGTACAAAAGAATTTTATAAGAATTTATTATCATTCTAGAGTGTCTTAATGCGTTACAGAGTGTGCAAGGTTATCGGTTAGCTAGGTTTAGCTGCTCGAGCAATCCGGTTCGTTTTCGTTTAATTTAAGAGTGTCGGAGTGAGCAATGATTAAGATTAAGCATTATATTAATAATTTGTGAGGCTAGGCTGAATTCTAATAATTAATTCTTCCATTTAGGTTAATTCGAGGTTTGAACAAGGTTGAATAACAGCGAGCGCATAACCTGGATCGTATTAAGGAATTTTTATCCGAACCAAACTCTTCATATTTGATTTCGTACGTTCTCTTGATTTTTTATCGTTATTCTTATCATATATGAATTTCTTTTGTAATGAAAAGTACCACGTTTTGTCACTTCTCAATTAGGTCGCAATTTTTCGGCCCAAATATACACGTTGGTGCCGAGGAGAAAATGATCCACTTCGGAGTGTGTTTACCGATCAATCATAGAAGAACGGTGTAGAAGCACGGTCTGGGTGAAACTAGTCACATTCTGCCGAAACACAAGTCCTTTTATGCAAAAGTGCATGTCAGATTCTGCTGATGCCCCAGTCTTTTTATGCAGAAATTACGGGGGGCACAAGCGCTGCTTTTGCTTCGGTGAGACTCCTAAAAAAAGAATCACTTTACATGCAAATACACTTTCCCTTGCTAAGGGTGTTGGGATTGAAGAAACAAATGCGGTTTAGCCGTTTTGTAATGAAAAGCAAAGCGTTTTGTCACCACTAAATTAGGTCCCATTTCTTCGGCCCAAATATACACGTAGTTGTTGATGAGAAATTGATCCGCTTCGGAGTGTGTTTACCGAGCAATCATAGAAGAACGGGTGTCTGGCTGTGCCCCCTGTAATTTCTGCATAAAAAGACTGGGGGTTGGCAGAATTCGACATGCACTTTTGCATAAAAAGACTTGGGTTTCTGCACACAATGACTTGTGTGGTGTTAGAACCAAAATACTTACTTTTTTCAGAGTAAGACTTGTATCACCACGACCATGCATCACCCCTCACATTCCTAACCTTAAAATCTACACCCAACTCAATCATCACTCCCACTTCCTCCAGAAGTATATCGAATCTTCTCAGAAACATTTTATCAAATAGTTGGCGCCCACTCTCACCCTCCCTTAATAGCCACCGCCCTTTTTAACCTCCGCAAATCCCCTCACATAATCCTCAATTTTATCCAACAAATCAATCTCAATCGCCAATATCTTTATTTCCACTATGCTAGTAACGTTAGTCAGCACTTTCGATGGTTATTATACAACTATGTCATAAATTCAAAGGATATAACTTGTAGGTACATACAAGCGAGTTTGGATCAGTTCCAACTTTTTTTTTTTAAATTAGACGTTGATATTTAAAACTTGATATTTAGTTTTTCATTTGTTCTAAAAGCAAAGAAGAAATAATCCTGCTTTTCCCTCACTTCTTTGTCTACTCACTTTGAAATACATAATAACTATTGTCTTTCTCCGCTCACTTTGAATATATCCTCTTAGACTTTGGGGTTAAGTTTTTGGGGTTTTGAATAATATTTAGTTATTATTTCTGCTTTGCTTTTAGAACAAATGAAAAACTAAATATCAAGTTTTAAATATCAACGTCTAAATTTTTCTTTTAAAAAAAAGGGGGTTGGAACTGATCCAAACTCGCTTGTATGTACCTACAAGTTATATCCTTTGAATTTATGACATAGTTGTATAATAACCATCGAAAGTGCTGACTAACGTTACTAGCATAGTGGAAATAAAGATATTGGCGATTGAGATTGATTTGTTGCATAAAATTGAGGATTATGTGAGGGGATTTGCGGAGGTTAAAAAGGGCGGTGGCTATTAAGGGAGGGTGAGAGTGGGCGCCAACTATTTGATAAAATGTTTCTGAGAAGATTCGATTGACTTCTGGAGGAAGTGGGGAGTGATGATTGAGTTGGGTTTAGATTTTAAGGTTAGGAATGTGAGGAGTGATGCATGGTCGTGGTGATACAAGTCTTACTCTGAAAAAAAGTAAGTATTTTGGTTCTAACACCACACAAGTCATTGTGTGCAGAACCCCAAGTCTTTTTATGCAAAAGTGCATGTCGGACTCTGCCAACCCCCAGTCTTTTTATGCAGAAATTACGGGGGGCACAAGCGCTGCTTTTTCTTCGGTGAGACTCCTAAAAAAAGAACTTTACATGCAAATACACTTTCCCTTGCTAAGGGGGTTGGGATTGAAGAAACATATGCGGTTTAGCCGTTTGTAATGAAAAGCAAAGCGTTTTGTCACCTCTCAATTAGGCCTCATTTTTTTGGCCCAAATATACACGTAGTTATTGATGAGAAATTGATCCGCTTCAGAGTGTGTTTACCGAGCAATCATAGAAGAACGGGTGTCTGGCCGTGCCCCCCGTAATTTCTGCATAAAAAGACTGAGGCATCAGCAGAATCTGACATGCACTTTTGCATAAAAGGACTTGTGTTTCGGCAGAATGTGACTAGTTTCACCCAGACCGTGCTTCTACACCGTTCTTCTATGATTGATCGGTAAACACACTCCGAAGTGGATCATTTTCTCGTCGGCACCAACGTGTATATTTGGGCCGAAAAAATGCGACCTAATTGAGAAGTGAAAACGCGGTACTTTTCATTACAAAAGAAGTTCATATATGATAAGAATAGCGATAACAAATCAAGAGAACGTACGAAATCAAATATGAAGAGTTTGGTTCGGATAAAAATCCCTTAATAAGATCCAGGTTATGCGCTCGCTGTTATTCAACCTTGTTCAAACCTCGAATTAACCTAAATGGAAAAATTAATTATTAGAATTCAGTCTAGCCTCACAAATTATTAATATAATGCTTAATCTTAATCATTGCTCACTCCGACACTCTTAAAGTAAACGAAAACGAACCGGATTGCTCAAGCATCTAAACCTAGCTAACTGATAGCCTTGCACACTCTGTAACGCATTAAGACACTCTAGAATGATAATAAATTCTTATAAAATTCTTTTGTACCTTAAAACAGCATAACAAGTTACAATATAAATTTTCTGAATTTTTGAATATTTTCAAACTAAAAACGATTTTCTTAAATACCAGAAAAAACCCAAAAAGAGCAATTAATGCTTCTAGCCCAAATCAAAGTCCCATAATTTTCATGATAGCTTCAAAATATATAAGAAAAATAGTGAAATAGAAATTAGGATTTAAAAAGTAACGAAACCATTTTAAAATCATCTGTTTTGCTAAATCAAATACGATATGGAATTAGTATCAAATCAACTCTAAAAATTACGAAACTTAAAAATGAACTTAGTTACATCATAAAATCATTACAGTAATTGTTCCAGAATTTATTAACCATTTTAAGGGCTCTAAACTAATTTTAGAGTAACTTTCAAAAAATATTGAAAATATTAAACGATATCAGAAAAATCTGAAATTTTAACAGTAATTCTATAATTGTCCTAGGAATATTCCTGTAAAGTTTTAGCATTTTATGATAATTGCACAGTGCCCCATAGCTACGTGGTACAACTGTGCAAGCACAGTGTACCACTCCCACTGCACAGAATTGTTAACATTTTACCCATCTTCTTCTTCTCTACACCTTCTGTCCAAACCCAGAACACACTCATACACAGCATGGCTGTCCCTCCTCTTCTCCTTTATACACACTATCACACAAACACACAAGCAATATACAAACCCACTTCATGAAATCTCACAAACCCATTTCACATATATCATTTCCCACACAGCAGTCCCACTATTCTCACCCCACACACACAGGATCACACATTTCAACATATATTCTCATTGCCTCTCACACACCCACTGCCAAGGAGGGAGCAAATCAGGCGTGGGGAAGGGACTATAACAGGAGGTCATTCTTTTAGGGGTAGGGGTAATTTGGGAAGAGCAAATTAAAGGAGTTAAGAAAACTCATTTTTTCCTAACCTCTCCCCTTGTTCAGAAATTTTAAAAAGCTGCCCCACTTTTTCACAATTTTTCAAAACAAACCCACCTTTTATAAAACTTTTACCCCAAAATCCCTCATTTCCTAATTTTCCCTAAAAAGAAACTCTACCCACCAAAAAGAAATAAGGAAAAAAGACCAAAAAAACCCCTTACTAAATGAGAGCCGGCCGGTTTATAGGTGAACTAGCCGGTTCTAAAAGAGAATTGACTTGTTTTCTTTCCCTCCTTTGTTTACTTTTCTACCAATTCTAGAAGGAAAGAATACATTTTTTTATGCAAGTCAACTACTCAGACTCTCCATCCTCTGGACTATGACTCGGGTTAAGCACAAATTGACTAGACCAAACTAAACTTGACTAGGCCTACTAAACTGGACTTATATAAACTTGACTCAAATAATTAAAACTAGACCGAACATATAAAAAACAAAAGCCTATAATAAGTATATTGAAAAAGGCCTATGAAAGTAGGGTGTGTACAGAGTCTCTCGGTAAGGGAGCTCGCCCATGAGCGAACATCACCACAAACAACACATTTTTGTAGCAAAAAACATGAAAAAGACCACATGACTGATAATTGACGCTAAGACTCACATAAAGAGAGGTTGGACCTTTGTAACGCTTCGTATGTATCCCTGAGAAAAGGAATCAGACCAATGTAGTTCAGAAAACTGGATTAAGACGTCACTTGAAGCCAGAGCTAACAACGGGTTGAAGCGGTTGGTCATTGAGAAACGTTGATAGGGATACTGAGATTGAACTTTATCTCAAATCAGAGCCAATATTGACAACGATTAGTCGCTAGATAAATGAAGCATTTCTAGAAGCCAGAGTCGACTGTAACATTGATTGGTCGTCTTGGAACAATAAAAAGGGAGTCACATATAAGATTCAAAGCCAACAGCAATAACGATTGGTCGCCTAGGCATAAGGCGCACCCATAGAAGCCGGAGCCAACAATAACAATAATTGATCAGCTAGGGATACTAAAGTTCATGTCTAAGAACCAAAGCCAACACTAACGATGATTCGTCACTTAGACAAGAGAAATGAAGCATATATAAAAGTCAGAGCCAACAGTAACAACAATTGATCATCTAGACATATAAAAAACTTATGACCAAGAGCCAGAGGCGCTTAGCCACATGGCCGCACCCCAAGTAGCCCGAGCCAATAGTAACGATGATCAGTCGTCTAGGGATACTAGAAACTCATGCCTTGGTGCCAGAACCAAGGTAAGGACGATTGGTCGCTTAGACAATGAGAAAGAAAGCATATCTAGCTGCTTGAGCGAACAGATGATCATATTGGTCATCTAGACACACCCAAAGCAGCAAACTGAAGAGCTAGAGCTAACAACGTTGAAAGCGATTGGTCGCTTAGGAACGCAAGGGATTCATATCTAAGAGTCGGAGCTCATAACACATGAAAGTGTTTGGTCGTATAGATACAAGTGAAGAAGCATATATGGAAGCTAGAGCCAACAACATGTGGGAGTGGCTGGTTGTCTAGACATACTTGACTTATGACTACGAGTTGGAGGCAATAACACGTGAGAGAGGCTGGTCGCTTAGTCACATGGGAAACAACAAACCTAAGCGTTAGAGACAGCAATGCATGAAAGCGACTGGTCACTTAGATACAAGTAAAGAATGATATCTAGAAACTAGAGCCAACAAGGCATGTAAGTGGCTTGTCATGTAGATACACCAAGATTAGCTGCGCAAAGTCACTTACACCGGAGTTAACAAGGCCAAAGGTTAGTTCCTTATTGAGTGACGGGAACAACATAGGTCAACCCTCTTCTAGTGTCAAGAAGCACAGAAAATGAACCACTCAAAGTCGATGCCAACAACGTCGAACAACAGTTGGTCATTAGTGACAGAGCAAAGACAAGTCAACTTTTTTCTAGAGTCGAGTAGGGTAGGAATGGGGCTGGAAAATCACCACAAAAATCCATTTTTTTTTCCTTCTTATATATTAATTTTATCCTTTCAAAAACTCTTTTGTTAACCAAGGGTAGAATTTAAACCCTAGGACCTAGGCTTAGACAGACAAAGACAGACACTATCCTGAATATTATGAGAAAGGAATCATATGAAGCCTCTAGACAATGCAATAGGCTAGACAATGCATGTACGTAGTAAACACCGACAATGCAATAGGCTGGACGAACAAAGACAAACACTAACTGACTATCAGAAAAAGGGAATCACAAGGAGCCCAGAGACAACATGCATCCTATAACACTCCAACTTACGGTTATCTAAACCAGGCCAGAGTATTACGACACGTTGGCTAATCTAATCATTCTGATGATACAACTCATACTTATTCACGTGATAATTAAAACTCATGATACAACATCAGAGGGTTTACATTTACAAAACACACCTAGCAAGCTCTCTGCTAGATCTCAGAGTTGAAATATACAAATGTCCCATTGCCCATCTTCTTTCCGTGCCTCACACATTTTCTTTACCTTTCGAGGGACCGACTCCTTGATCTAAAATATTACGGGTGAAAAAAAACATGTCAGCCAATGACTCAATAAAATTATCAAAGACATTAATGTAGGTTTCAACTCAAGAATATTGATAATACATGCTATTACAATTCAATCAAATCAAGCAGATTTACATGTGCACATTACACATACCAGATGTTCAGACTTTGTTGAGCATTATGAAAGTTTACCATTCTTGAATTCAACCCAATTAACAGTCCACCCTTTTATTATCACGCCTGCAATGTAAGTTCACAACCTTTGCCTCGGCCAAAGGCAAAGTAATTATAATTGTTCGGCACAAACGATGCATCGCTACTCAAGCACAGTCAAATCCACCCTCAATCATATGGAAGAGGTAACAAAATAATTATCAACTATGTGTCAATCATCACTTACAATGAAAGGATGTAACATGCTCATGTGTAAGCAAACAACTCATTTCATGCATGTACTTGTTGTAATCTTCATGTACTTGCACCATACGACTTGGCTATCAAATATTTAGTCACTTTCATCATCAAACCTAATCTTCATAACATCTTGAACATGTAATATGATAATTCATATTTAGCAAATGAGCTTTCATTATATAACTTTACAAACATGTTTAAAACATGTCTAGTTTAACATAATTCCATAATTCACATGTATCATACCCTATTTCATGTCACAAGTCTCCAACAAATATGTAAAATTTCGAAAAAGAATTCATTGTGAAGAATTACGCTAACTAAATTTTATCCATGTTCATGCCTTAAAATCCCATTAAATACATTTAATTATCTTACCTTAAAGAAGAGATGAGAGAACTAATTTTCAGAATTGAAACATTGTTTTGAGGCTCCCATAACGTTGCCAAATCAATTGCTTGAGGTTCCCCCTTCAAGAGCAAGCCTCAATTCTAGATTTTGGGAGGTTTTTGGTTTACATTTCTTACAATTTCCTCATAAAAATGTTATAAAAGGATTAAACATGTTATTTAGATTCTTTTTATCAAATTGGAAGCAAGGAGGAGGTGTCAAGTCGAGGTGAAGTGGTGAAGAAGTCATCAAAATTCAAGCACGAGGCGTGGATTAGAGAAGTAATAATCGCTGACTCCTCAATAAGTACCGGGTGTCACGGTTTTGTGCTGGCGGCACATACAATTTGTAGGTAGTCTGATCGACTAGTTACTCCCTGCTGAAATATTAAAAATTTTTGTTTGAAACTCTTTTAAAAGCATTTTTTTTATCATTCCAAGTGATCATTTAAGGTTTCTAAACATCGAACTGAGTCACATTGGTGTTCGTACGTAATTTTTTCCATTTCTAACACTTCATTCATATTCTTAGACAATTTACCCCATTCAAGAACATATAAACATCCATCCAAACACATTATCATGCATATTTCACCATGATCATCTTGGGATACATGATGCATCTGATCGTACTTACATTTGTAATCAAAGCATGTGTAATGTTGGGTACTCACACCCTCCACTCCTTTAAAGAAATTCGTCCCCAAGTTCATATCTTAAACCTACCAATTAGGTGCGGATAATCTTTTTGCATATCCTCATCTATTTGCCACGTGGCTTCTTCCAGTTCATGACTTTGTCACAAAACTTTAACCAAAGGAATGCTCTAGTTCCTCAAAAGTTTCACATCAAATGCTAAAATCTACACTTGCAACTCTTTATATGACAAGTCTGACTGGATTGATATCAGTTCAGAGCTTATCATATGAGATGTGTTAGGGTTATACTTCCTCAACATAGAAACATGGAACACATAAAGTACTCCTTCTAAAGATAAAGGCAAGGCAACTCGTATGTCCAATTTCCAACACGTTGAATATTTCATAAGGTCCAATATATCTCGATGATAATTTTCCTTTCTTTCCAAATTGCTTTATTCCTTTGAATGGTGACACCTTGAGAATACAGAACCTTCAATTGAAAATTCCAAGTCTCCTTATCTGTTACCAGCATAACTATTGTGTCGACTTTGAGCAGTCAAAATCTTTTGCCAAATTTTTTAAATCCTTTTAGTGATTTCTTCAACTATCCGTGACCTAATTAAACTTCTTTTCCCAACTTCACTCAAAAAAATCGGGGAGAGACACTTTCGTCCATATAGAACTCCATATGGTGCAATACCGGTACTAGCCTGATAACTGTTATTATAAGCAAATTCAGCCAATGCTAGATGCTGATCCCAACTTCCTTTGAAATATATCACACATATACTAAGCATATCCTTTAATGTCTGAATTATTCTCTTAGATTGTCCATCAATATGAGGATGAAATACTGTGCTAAATTTCAAATTTGTACCTAGCGCACTTTGCAAACTTTTTCAGAAGTAAAATGTAAATCTTGGATCGAATCTATATACTACCAAACTATTTCTTGTACACAAAATGAGGCTAATTTATCCAATGAGTAAGTTCAAGTACATGTAGAAAATGAGCAGATTTTGTTAATTATCCAAAATCACCCGTATTGAATCATGCCCAACAAGGGTCCTTGGCAATCCTTTAACAAAATCCATCATTATATGGCCCCACTTTCATTCTGGTACATGTAATGGCTTCAATCCACACCTAGTCTTCAGTGTTTGGCTTTCACTTTCTGACGTACAATACATCTTGAAACAAAGTCAACTACTTCACCTTTAATGTTATTCCACCAGTAATTACATTTCAAATCCTGATACATGCTCGTTCGACCTGGGTGCACTGCATACTTTGACTTATGTGCCTCTTCCAATATGTCTCCTTTCAACTAGTCATTGTTAGACACATCTATCAGGTCTTTATACCTTAAAACACCATTAATATCCATTGAAAACTCAGGTTTGAAAGTTTCATCTTTATCCTTTACTTATTCATGCAACTCCTAATCTTTTTCTTGTTCCCCTTGGATTCTCTGTAATAATGCTGGTTTCATTTATGAATTTACAAAAATATTATTTGACTAAGTAAAGATAGTTTTCATGAATGTTCAATTAACTTCCTCTCTTTCACCATTGAGTTAGTAACTTGTACTTTCCTACTCAGTACATCTGAAACGACATTGGTGATACTGAATCGTATAACGATAAACATTAAGTACTTCCATCCACTTTTTCTGTCTCATATTCAAATCCTGCTGAGACAATAGATATTTCAAACTCTTATGATCAATAAAAATCTCGAACTCAGCCCATACAGATAATGTCTCCACTTATGCAATGCAAAAATTATCACCGCTAGCTCAAGATCACGTCTTTGATATTGTTGTTCATAGGGTTTCAGCTTTCTCAAAGCATAAGCCACAATTTTGCCATCTTACATCAATTCGCAGCCTAATCTTTCCTTTGAAGTATCGTTGTACACTACAAAATTCTTATCTTTACTCGGCAAAGACAAAATTGGAGTAGTTAAACACGCTTTTGACTCCTGAAAACTTGCCTCACACTTATCGGTCCATGATACGCCACTTTCTTCTGGGTCAATGTGGACAATGGTGTAACTATCCTTGACAAATCTTGTACAAGTTGGCGACAATACCCCGCCAATCCCGAGAAACTTCTAACTTTTGATACATTTTTTGATGCTTTCCAATTCAAAATAGCTTCTATTTTAGACGGTCAACGTATACTTCCGCCTCAGACAATATATGACCTAAGAAGGCTACTCGATTTAACCAAAATTGACATTTACTGAACTTAGCATACAATTTCTTATCCCGTAATACTTGCAATATAATCGTCAAATGACGGTCATGTTCCTCTCTACTTTTTGAATAGAAAAAATGCCATCAATAAATACTATTATAAATTGATCTAAAAACTCCCTAAAAATTCGGTGCGTTAAGTCCATGAAGGGTGCAGGAGCATTCGTCAATCCAAGCGATATCCAAAAAAATTCATAATGTCTATACCTTATGAGAAAGCCATCTTTCGGATATCATCCCCTTTTATCCTTAACAAGTGGTATCCAGATTTCAAGTCCAACTTAGAAAATACTATTGCACCTTGCAGCTGATCAAACAAGTTATCTATATGAGGTAGTGGCAGTATTATTAAAGGCGCAGGCGCACCTAAGGCCCAAAAGGTCCCTGGAGCCTAGGTGCAAGGCGCAGGCGCGCGCCTTTTCGAAGCAAGGCGCAATATTAAAATAAATAAAAATAAATAAATAATAGTGCATTAAACAATAAAATTAAGTAAAATAAGTCATGATGGGTCAGAATTGTTGATATTTGGGAAGTGGAGTACTTATTTGGAAAGGGGAAGATGATAATATTTATGCTATTTTTTGTCTCTAAAAGTTGTACATGTGATTTTTAAGATTTTTAGCGATAAAAGAGAAATTCAAATATCACTTCCCCTTTTATTTACCTCTTTTTCAGTAGGGCTTTTGTTTAGAAAATATGTTATGTCATAACCAATACTTTGAGGCTAAGTTTTTTGCAAGACTGCTACAACTTTTGTTTATATTGTTTTCAAAAATGATAAACAAAAAGATTACAGTTAAAAAATTCAGAAACAAAATTAATGGTATTCCGGTTAACTCCCGGTAAATATGACCGTTAATATTTGGTTTTGTGCGTGATAACAGTGCAGTATTCGGACAAAGCAAACGTCACGAAAGACCAAGAGTCTTTTGTAGACCAACTTCCAAACCTCAAACAACCAAGTACCGACCTTACAGTCCACAGTCCACACCACACCACCGCCGGCTTATGGCTCAAGATCATAGCCGGAGTAGACAGCTTCGGCACGGCCGTCAAGGACGCCGCCGTCGCCCACCTCCGCTCCCTCCGCATCGACGTCGATGATCTCGACACTGACAAGTACTACTCCGTTGCTGAGGAGATCGGCCGCCGCGTAAGCTCCGCTGACGGCACCGCCGCAGCCTCCCGCCGCGTAAGCTCCGTCGCCTGCGGCACCGGAGGAGATGGGAGATGCGACGGCGAGCAGAGATAAGAGATGCGACGGCGATGGAAGGTCGGGACTCGCGAGTTGAATGTGAGAGATTGAGAGCTTGGGTCTTGCCGTCTTGGGTCGTGACTCGTGAATCAGGAACTGATTTGGGGGTTTTGACTTGGTAAAGACAAAAAGGAAAACGAAAATCAACGGCCCATCCCCATGTGAAGAAAATCGAACGACAATAGTCAAGAAGCGCCCAGCCTTGTGCCTCCACCGCCGCTTCACTAGGCGCGCTGAGCCTAGCCTAGGCGAGGCGCGTTGTGTGAGCATATCTACGCCTTGCGCCTAGGCGCGCTTTTCATAACACTGGGTAGTGGATACTTATTTTTTATTGTTACTCTATTCAATTGCTGGTAATCAACACACAACCTCATTGTACCATCCTTCTCGTTGACAAATAAAACTGGAGGTTGATTAGGTCAACTAAATCGCTTCTCCAGTAATACTTGTAATTGCAACTTCAATTCCCTCAAGTCACAACCTTATGAAACAATCTATTGATGCCCGATTATATGATAGCCAATCCATTCCCAACAAATCCGCTCATAGGCAAATTAATCAAGTCAGCACATGTCGTACGCTCATGCACAATCACCGCACAAGATTTATATATAAAACTAACTAAAGTACATTATCCTAGAGGAGTAATAACTTCCAACTCATAACGTAGTAACTCAGGTTCTTGATGTAACATGCACCATATACGATAAAATAAACAAATGAGTAGAACCAAGACCAAATAGTACTCTAGCAACAAATTGAAAACATTGATTTTACCTTCAATAACTCCGTTAGTATCTTAAACCTACTAAGATTCCATTGTATAAGCTCGGCCTTCAAATTTTGGCTTCTCACCATTCCCTTGCTGATTCCCTCTACCTTGATTATCTCTGGGCACAATTTGATTTTCAGAATAAGGGCAATTTCTCCCAATATGTCGAGGCTGAGCGTACTTCATACACAAGCCCATCTTTTTGCAACATTCATTCTCTATATGTCCAGTCCAATTACATTTTGTACATCGCTCTCCACGTTTTGCTTGCTTTGATTGTTGCGTGTTTAACATCTTAGTCTGATTACTCCTTTTATTACTATCAGCTGAGTCTGATATTGAAAAATTGACTTGACTACTAGTATAACCATTCATTTGATTACATGAATCTCTTCCCTAACCATTCCCTTGGAAATTATGATTTATTCCTTGTAAAGCCCTTTAAAAATTTCCCTGCCAGTTATTTCCAATTGCTACGGTCTCCCTGTCCACAGTATGATAGTCTTCTAAATTCTTCTATATTAACATTCTTTTTTTTTCTTTATTTCAAATCATTCTCAATAGCCAATTTCATTTGTAACTACAAGCGGATCAAATTATCCCAAAGATCCTTATTCAAACCTTTAACAAACTTTATTATTTTTCTTTCTTCTGTATCCGCCAGACGTTTACAAAATATGGCTAAATCAGTAAACTATGATTCAAAAACTGATTCGTTGTGTTCAAACTTTATAAAATTTGCTTCTCTTCTCTTGGGTCGCCGCTGATATATATTTATTAACGAACTCCCCTTTAACGCTTTCCAAGTCAAGAGTCTTTTTGCACTAGCCTCTAGCATATTGGCCCAACATTCGGAGTATTTATTAGTCAAAAGATCTATTATTTATGTCAGTAAGAAGTTTACCCAGGGGGAGATGAATTACTCAGCTTTGAGGAAGACATGCGTCTCCTTAGTCTGGGTAACACAGAGCTTGCGACATTATGTTTTGGCTTACCCGATTAGATTATTAGTCATGATGGATCCGATGAAATATCTGTTTGAAAAGCCGATCTTATCTAACCGCACTGCAAAGTGGCTCCTACTACTTTTAGAGTTCGACATCACTTATGTCACCGAAAAGTCCATAAAAGGAAAGAGCATGGCCGACTTGTTAGCCAATTGTCAGACGGAGGATACTAGTGGATGAGAGGTGAAGTTCCTGGATGAGGAAGTTTGCATCATAGAATTGGAGACCCGGTGGCAATTGCATTTTGACAGGTAACGAACAATAAAGGATTCAGAGTAATAATACTGCTTATCTCACCAGATGGGGACCATTCGCGCATATCAAATAGAATTTCGACGGTACTAACAACACCGCTAAATATGAAACATGCATTATCGGTTTAGAGATAGCTCTGAGCCTAGGAGTTTGAGAGAATATAGTATACGGATACTCAGCCTTAGGACGAACGTCTACAGGCATATCACGCCCATTTGGAAAAGTTTGTGGACCAATTCGAGGATGCAAAGTTTTATTATCTACCTCGACTCAAGAAAATATTTGCTATTACTTTGGAAACGCTCGTATCGATAATAGAAATACCCAAAAGATAGGAAGTAAAGCCACTTGTGATTTAGAAGAGGGATTGACCAGCTTATTGCTTTTTGATTGCACCCATAGAGGAAATTGAGGTAACCGAACCATGGTACACAGGTATCTGGAACCTTATCTGAGATGGTAAATATCCCGACGAATCTTTCACAAAAGACCGTACATCTCTGAGGAAATGAGCAATGCAGTTTATCATGTGTGATTGAAACTTGTATAAGAGACACTACAATGGAGAGCATTTACTGTGTGTTACAAAGTGAGAAGGCCATTAGATAATGGAAGATATACACACAAGAGAATGTGTGTGACACCCCCAGCCTAAGTGACGTCACTGCAGCTGAGATGTCAATTATGTGAAAGTCACAACCTTTAATACTACATAGAGCTATTACACTTTTAAGATCATAAACGATTGTCACAACACGTGCTTACAAACATTTTCCTTCAAAGTACACATAGTACTGCAGCAGAAACTGTACGACATAATACAACTTAATATTTACACCAATTTTGCATCATTGTGGAGATATATTTTCTCATAGAACATTAGCATAATTTCTCGATCTTTACCTTAACCAGAGGTTTCTCCTTGTTCAAACCTAGTACCTGAAAAATCATATTAGATAAGGAATGAGAACAAATTGCCCAGTAAGGATAATACGAGGAGTACAACGCACAACCCTTTCGGAAGCATCGGAGAATCGATTATGAATTTTCAACAAAGGCAATGAATATAAGAATGCCAAGAACAAACATCTTCAATCACCTTTGTTAGCCCTATGGTTGGATAACCTAGGCTTACATCTTGTTTTGATGAGAACTACACATTGATTATATTCTAATGTGTGCTTTGAGTGTATTCTTAGTAGGTGTATACATGCAAACTCTTGAAGACACATTTGAGAAGTTGGATAGATGGATTAAAGCCAAAGAAGCTTAAAGTTATAGTGGACATGCTATAGAAGCTTCATCAAGTCCAATGTCGAAGAGCAACAAAGAATGCATCGGCTAAGTTACTATCGATTATAATTGATCTTTCCTATTATGTAACTAGTCTTGGTTTGATGCTTGGATTGATGACTTTGACCTAAAAAGACCTTAGGACACCTTGTGCATTGCATGTGAGTTCATAACCATTCACACAAGTGCGGTTTTTAAAAATGAGTGAACTTTGGAGCTTACTCAGTTTTTCTCAAAAATGTTTTTGGTTCTAATCTTTTCATATATTGATAAAAATTTTCATTAGCTTTCCAACTCAAAAAATGGCACCTCAATCCAATTTTTCTAGAGAAAGTTATGCCCAAAATAGGAAAAGGGGTTCCGTGAGGCAGCTAATTGGCAGTAAGGTAATACATTCGACTGTATTTGAATCCAGTCGACTGCATTCCAATGCAGTCGGGTAATACAGTGGACTGTATTTGAATACAATGCAGTCGACTGCATTGGTCAAAATTCAGTTCCAACGGCTATTTTCGAAGACAAAACTCCAACGGCTATTTTCGAGGGAATAGAGTCGACTACATTGGATTACAGTCGACTGCAATGGCAGTTTTGCCCACTTTATGCCTATAACGGCTATATTTGATCTCTTCTCTATATAAATGATTTGGGGCTTCATCATACACTATGGAAACCACATTCTAAGCCTCCATTCATTAGAGAAACATCAAGGCTCATAGATTAAACTTATCTCTCTTTATCTTCATGATTTTACATCATTAAAAAGAGCATCTTTGTGAGCAATTCTTTGATTGAGAGTGAGCATCCTTCAAGTCATCAATTCTCTTATCTCTATATTGTACTAGAGCTTCATTTGTACTCATTTCCTTTTAAGAGGGTTTCTTTGTACACAATTGATCATTGTAAAAAGATTGTGATCAAGGCTTGGGTTTGTCAAGTCTTGGGTGAGCTTTGTGGATTCAAGGCTTGTGCTTGGTGTGGGGATATCACCAAGTGTTGTAAGGGTTTTGATCTTGACCCGGAAGAAGATTTTTGCTAGTGGATTCTAGTGCTCTTGCAAGGGACTTCCTTGAAGAGGTGGACGTAGGCTTGAGGGTAGTTCAAGCCGAACCATTTAAATCTCATTGTCAAGTATCTCTAACTCAATCTCTTTACTTATTGCTCTATAATTGCTTGAGATTGTGTAGTTAGCATCTTCATTGAAGTATTACTTGGTTTGATTGAGTTTCATGATTGCTGCTTAGTTTAAATTCCCCATTATATTTTAAAAACCCTATTCACTCCCCTCTAGGGTTATTTTATTGGTTTAAAGTGGTATCAGAGCCTCAGCTCTTGATTTTTTTATTAACACCTAGAGAGTTAAAAGATAATGGGGTTTCCTTGTCTTGAGGAGAGTTCTATTACTAGACCTCCATTTTTTTATGGGTCTTCGTATAGTACATGGAAGATTAAGATGAAAGTATTTTTAGAATCTTTAGATTATGAAATGTGGGGAATCATTGAAGATGGCCCTTATGTTCCAACCAAGTGGATTAGGAATAAGCTTGTGCCAAAGGAGAAATCCGAATTTAATGACTATGATAGAAATATGCTTTGCATGAATTCTAGAGCTAAGAATTGTCTTGTTTGTGCTCTAAACAGAAATGAACTCAATCGAGTTATTATGTGTGATTCGGCTAAGAGTATGTGGGATACACTTTAAGTCACTCATGAAGGGACTTCTCTTCTAAGAGATTCAAGGATGAATTTATGGCATAGAGAATATGAATTGTTTCAAATTTTTTCCGATGAATCTATTATGGAAATGAATTTTCGTTTCACTAAAATTGTTAATACTTTGAAACAATTAGGAAAAGATTTCTCTAACGGTGATCTTGTGAGAAAGGTAATTAGGTCATTACCTAGAGAATGGGATACAAAAATCACCGCACTTCAAGAATCAAAGGATCTCAATACCTTTCCATTGGATGAATTAATTTGTTCCTTGATGACCTATGAAATGCAACTCGAATCATCCGTGCAAAAAGTTCCAAAGAAGAAGAAGAAGTGCATTGCTCTTAAAGCTTCATCAATGATGGATCAATATTCAAGTGAAGAGGAAGAAGACTTGAATAACAAGGAGATGGACATACTTGCAAAGGAATTCAATGAGTTTCTCAAAATTAAGAAAGTTGGAAACTCACACAAGAGCAAGAACAAGTCAAGTATGGAGAGTACCTCAAGGGAGAATAAGAAGAAGAACGAGGCAAGAAAGAAGCACCCCATAAAGACATCAATTAAAGCCATTATTTGGAGCGATAATGACTCAAGTGGAGATGAATGTGGTGATTTCGATGATAGAGATTCAAATCTATGCTTCATGGCTAAAAAAGAAGGTGAATTAACTTCTTCATATAGTGATAGTGATAACAATTGCTCCAATGATGATATTTATGATGCTTACGCTCTTTTATACGAAGAATTCATGAAATTAGCCAAGAAAAATTGTACTTTGAAAAAACAAGTGCATGCGATTTCAAAGGGGCTAGATGACTTAAAAAGTGAAAATAATGAGTTGCATGCCAAGAATGAAAGCATATCTAGCCATTTATATGTAGAGCATGTGAATAATGATATGGTTGAATTGATTGTGAGCATTCCTAGCACAAAACAAATCTCTTGTAATACTTCAATTTTAGAAAAACAAAATGACATTTTAAAGCTTGAGATTTGTGATTTGAAAAGATGCCTTGAAAAATTTGTTGATGGTAAAAACAACTTGGATGTCATGCTTGGACACCAAAGAGTTGGCCTAAACAAAGGCGGTGTTGGATTAGATCCCCTCACCTTGCCTCCTAAAGTTTTTAAACAACAAGCTAGGTTAAATGTTCCTCCAAGACAACCAAAGAACTATTGCACACCATTTACACATTGTGGTTGGTGCAACAAGAAAGGACATAAGACTAATTATTGTCCTTGTAGAATTGTTTATGTTGGATGTGTAAAGAAAATGTGGGTTGTTAAAGAGTTTCTTAATGTTGCTAAGACTAACACTCATGGACCCAAGAAAATGTGGGTACCAAAAGTTAGACCTAAATTGTAATTGTAGGTTTTTCAAAGCTAAAGGCAAATAGCAACAAGGAGAAGGCTCCAAGAAAATTTTGAGAAGGAGGAGCAACAAGCTAAATCTTAAAGAGGAGTAAGCATTCTGAGATTGGACATGCTACTTCAAATGAGGAGAGCCTCAAAGCTTGTCAAGAAAATGGACTTCAAGAATGATCACTCATGAGCTCAATTCCTTGGTAATTCACCAAGAGGGTAAAACTTTATGATCTTCTCAACATTGTGCTATGTGCTAAACTTATATGTTATCAAGTATGCTTAAATTGTCAAATCTATAAATAGCTTGCTTGTTGAGAATTAATGTGAACATTGCCGATGAATGGTCCTCTTGCATTTATATTGAAAATATTGATTGTTGATGACCATTATTCGCTTTGTGAAAATTCCATGTTGAAATTATGTCATCTTAATGCTTCACAATGCCATTCAGACACACACCCCTTTTGGTAATGCCGAAAAGGGAATATGACTCGGTTAGACATTCAGTTGTGTTTGTTGGATATTATTGGCGTGCATTGATTGAGGGGGAGCATACATTAGGATGGTGTATGCAAACTTGATAGATGGAGCTTACATGCTTGAATCACATTCTATCTTGGAAAATACATGTAGTAGAAGAGATTATTAAGCTCAATTCCATATCTTCCTTGGGATCGTTAAAGAACTCTTGATGTCATGAGTTATATGCACCTCACGCCATTATCTTGCTTATAACTATCTTTTCACACACGCATACCCTTGTCTTTTTGTTGATGACAAAGGGGGAGAAATAATATTGATTCTATATGCTATGTGATTGTGTGAGAACATTAGAAGAATAGCATATCTTGTTTTAGCTAGAGGAAGCTACCTATGAGCTTAATTGCTATACGAGATAAATGGACATGTCTTGAGTATACCAGAAATGATTGAATGTTCTTTGTGAGATTGTTGTGCTTAATTGACTATAATATGATACATCTTACCCTATATAGAATCAATGTTTGTCATCATAAAAAAAGGGGAGATTGTTAGCCCTATGGTTGGATAACCTAGGCTTACATCTTGTTTTGATGATAACTACACATTGATTATGTTCTAATGTGTGCTTTGAGTGTATTCTTAGTAGGTATATACATGCACACTCATGAAGACACATTTGAGAACATAATCAATGTGGAGTTATCATCAAAACAAGATGTAAGCCTAGATTATCCAACCATAGGGCTAACAATCTCCCCCTTTTTGATGATGACAAACATTGATTCTATATAGGGTAAGATGTATCATATGATAGTCAATTAAGCACAACAATCTCACATAGAACATTCAATCATTTCTGGTATACTCAAGACATGTCCATTTATCTCGTATAGTAATTAAGCTCATAGGTAGCTTGCCCTAGCTAAAACAAGATATGCTCTTCTTCTAATGTTCTAACATAATCACATAGCATATAGAATCAATATTAACCTTGATATGTCACCTTTATTCAGACTGAGCGGCTTAAGCTCAATAGAACATCGTCATTTCCACTTGGACATACTCATGGACTATGCAAGTGCAATGCAAGAGAAAACACTAAAACAAATAATCATCATGAGAATAACAAGACAATCAAATCAGTAATATCAAATAAAATCAATTACAATGCATTTTTGACTTGACACGACACAACAGACTTTAGCGCGCCAATTACTTCACTTCACGTTGCCCTCCCCTTATTGATGCCCGATCATACGGAGTGTTCATCTCAGTCTTCAATAGCTTTAAAAATACAGTTTTCATCAAAGGAACGGACTTAGAGAGTATATAAGTTCTCATTAACTTATCACGCTTCAACAACGAGCAGACTAAGGGAAACAATTCTAGCTTAAGTTCTCAACAACATACTTAACAAGAAATACCGGGTCATAAGTTCAACGAGTTTTCAAGCATAACAACAGGAGTTCAACATAAGCATCATCAACATGGTATGCTAAACGAAACAATGAATAGCATAACGAAACCGCATTATCCTTACTTGTTTGGTTTTATAGCCGATGAACTACTTACCTCCGAATTTTCCCAATTAATGAAATTACCTATTCAAACAAAAACTTTCTTGTTAGACAGCCTTAAGATACAAACACACACCCAGTCTTACCCATTCTCGCTTATCTGTTCACAACTTATTACCGCTAATCAGTTGACCGAATTTGTCATAACCCATAAAAGTGCCTCAATCGCACTACCATCATTCTTAAACGTATTTTAACTCAAATTTCACATTGCTTATGCTTTTTCTGCTTAACCATGAGTTTCTACAAAATTCGTCACTGGGTGTGAAAAATTACCAAAATACCCCCGGACATAGGGTAAATTACTTAAACACTCCCTGCCGACTCTTGCACTTATAAATACTCCAAAAGGACTCAATTAAAACAAGATAAATTGATTTTTGGACTGATAAATCATTCGGTGAAATTTTTGCTCGAAATTCCTATCCAGATAACCAAACCGAGCGCTAGGGAACCAGTTTTGTTAAAAATAGCAATCGACATAAAAAATGTCATGAAATTTTAGAAACTAAAGTGACTCATTTGCATAAGATCCCCATAAAATTTTCAAAATAACCTGATTTGATATTTTGAAAGATTCGAAACCTTATTTCAAGGATAAAAATATTTGACATCCTTAGAGAACTCAGAAAATCCCAAAACTTCACATATTTTAGATCTTTTAAAGAGAACAAGAGTTTTTCTTTTGCGTTTGGCCAATTTTTGGCTTAAAAGTATGTTTCAAAAATAAATTTTAATATCATAAAAGAACAAGACTTTTAGTGACAATAACAGTCACAATTCATCACTTATGAATCAAATTCACACATTTTCTCACCTCCCAACACAAACCTGCATTGTTTTTGGGTTCTTGCACTCCCAAGTTTTCTCTACTTTTTCACACACACATGCATATTCTGCACACATAAACAATTCACCCCTCAATTCCATTTCATGTCCCAAATTGCCCTATGTTTCTTGAGTTTTCTTCCTCTCCCTTTCTTCTATAACTTCTCAGTTGAAACTTTTCCAAAATTCTCTCTGGATTTTTCTCTAGTCTCCCTCAAACAGCTGCTCCCGAAACATTTGCTCATGCCAAGTCATCCTCCACTTAACTTCATATGCACACACTCCACCTCTTGGAATTTTGAGGTGTCATTCCTTTATGTTTGTGGCTGTCTTTGGCAGCCATGAAATTAGACAAAGTTTGTTTTTTTATTATTAATAATAATAATAATAGATAAAAATTATACTCTCTGGGAATATAGGACATCAGTGAGAACATCGATCAGGGCTACCTCGTATTCTTTAGTTTATGGTACGGAAACATTCCTGCCAGTCCAATGGAATTAGAAGTAGCCCTCCCTTAGGGTACTATTGGCGAATCAACTAGTCGAGGAAGATTGGATACCAAATCGCTTTGAAAAGCTAGCACTGGCAGGCGAGAAGAGGTAAAAATCTCTACCACATTCAGGGTTATCAGAAGCGGATCGCCCGATATTTTAACAAACGGGTGAAGGGATGTGGCTTAAAAGAAGGAGATTTGTTATTGAAGGAGAATACCAGATAAATCTAGAAGCCACGGGAAAAGTTTGATCCTAACTGGTCAGGTCCCTATATCATCAAACAAATCATGACCGGAGGTGTAGCTTTTTTAGTGAATTTAGATGGAATTGAATAGACCGAATAAACAATATTATGCATGAGGGACCATTATAACGGAACTACGAATGACCTGGTACTCCTTTAAAAACACTATTCAGCACACACATTTCAATATAATACATCATATGGAGGTATGTAGGCCGCCTCTAAAGATACTTCGGGTGCGGTCAAATTTTAGTAGAATGTCTTTTTTTTCCACTTGCTATGAACTTGACTACATTCTCAAGAAAAATAAGATGCCTACTTGGACAAAACCCTGAAAAAGGGCGGCCTACAAAATTAGGGCAAAATAAAAAAAAACTACTAGAAAAATATAAAAAAAAGTTCGCTGGGTCAAAAAACCCTTTAAAGGGCAGCCTAGAAAAAAGTTAGGGCACAAGAAAAACTTTTTAAGTCCTATAAGCAACCTATAAGAGTAAACTACCATCATATTCCTTTCTTCTTCTACGAGGGTGGACGATCATCCTAATCCAGAAATATGACTGAGCCAAACTTTAAATCCTCTGGAATATATGTTTCAGCCGTTGACCTTTTCACTTATTTGATTTTTATCCCTTTAGCACGCTTTCGGTCAAACCGACCTTCAATATAAGCATCTATACCATTTTCTTAGTTCGGGGTAGCCTTGATAGTCAGTGGTCTCTTTTGGTGTTTCTTCTTCACCGGCGACGGACGGCTCTTCTGAGTCTTATCAATATGTAAAGACCATATCAGATTCCCGTCTACGTCGAACTTGTCTTCAAATAGATAAACAACCAATCCAAGACCACCGAATTCATGTGACTCAAACTTCTTCCTTTGTCTGGGGGTGCTGTAAACCTTAACTTATACTCTTTGAAGATTTACCAAAGTCAGACAAATTGGGTTACAAACATGTTGCAGCATGAGCTTCCTCTTTAGCTTGCTCCGAAATTTGATTTCACAGGCACTTGAAAAAACTCAGTTCAGTCTGCCTACAGTCTGCTCTCAAAAGTCAACACCTTCTCCCGAATGAGGGGCCAACACCAACAGATATAGGCATCAGACAACGGGGGAGAATCCGGGTCTATACCAGTTAGAAACAACCTAACCTGTATGGAACTATGAGTGTAAGGCAGAGGGCCCCAACCTTAGAAAACAACCTTGATGAGTGAAGGGCTAAGGTCTCTCACCACCTCACTGTAATAATTCAGAACCATTTGTTCATAATCAAATTGCCTCAGAATCCGATAAGCAAAGAAGAATAATGAAGAGCACAGTCCCAGAAGATAGACACAGTGATACCCTAAAGTCCGCAGAGTAGGCGCATGGGGCTTCCAACAATTACAATAGTAGCAGATATTCTTGAATTTTTGGACACAGAAAAAGCGAGTCCATTCATCTATACCAGAAATACCCTTAAAAAGTAAAGGCCTAGAGTAGAAAGAACTGGGGCGATGCCTCACCTCAGGAGGTTTAGCTATTAGCCGCATATGATCTAGAAGCCACATGTACGAAAGCAAGGGGATACCCTTAACTGCAGCACTTGTATCCTTATGCACCTCCATAATGACATTTGGGGTTTCAGCTACCACTACCAAATTAGGATTCTTCGTTACATAGATATCTGGGGTATCAACTCAGCCAGTCTTACATCAGTCACCGCTGGGCCCAAATGATAAGATATTTGGCCACCAAACACAACCCAAAGCCACCACTGACTACTCGTATATTGCAGACTATGGTTATCCAGTTTAGCAAAAAAAATAATCAATGACAAGAGAAAACATAATATGCTTACCTTAGTTAAAAGATTTAGCCTACTCTTCACTAATTTCTAACAAACTCCTAAGAGGTAGGATATGTCCATCTTGAATGAAAAGAACTGCGATGGGTATATTGGCCGAGACATTCACCAAAGTCGAGACCGCGTCAAACGGAAGTGCCTATCAAGATGAATAAGCTATACCTTGTTGAAGGACATGATCTTCGAGATTCCAAAATTTTCATGTAGTTCGAAGAATGTCCTCATGAATACTACCATTAGCAAACTCACGACCGCGTCAAACGGAAGTGCCTATCAAGATGAATAAGCTATACCTTGTTGAAGGAATCAACGAAGGATCAGAATTGCAGCTCGAAGATCATGAGATTATCTTCGGAGGCCATTGGGAGTTTGTATGAGAGAATGAGAGTTGAATGCTCCCTTGAAGGATGACTCCTGAATATGCAAGGATGAAGCTGTAAGTTGTATAAAGATAATACTCGAAAGTTAAAAAAAAATAAAAATTTTATCAGACAAACCGAGCAGTTTTTAACAAACTGACAGGTTTTCCCTTTGTTTTAAATTTGTGAAAATCGATCTCTTTGGTCAGCCTTTCGGTTCTAGTCAAAGAATAGATTTTTCTTCTAACCAACTGTTCGGTTTTACCCCAAAATTGGATTTTTCTTCTGACCAACCGGTCGGTTTTAAGCCTTAGAGTAGAAAATTTTACCAGCCTCACTGCCTAACCGGCCGGGTAGTTAGCACTTGTGGAAACTTTACGGAGTTTGTCCATTTGAAGGCCAAACCCTGTACCTGTTCTCAATCCAATCCAATTCAAGTTCAACCCATGTTTTTGTCCAGCTTCCTTTCTTTTTGTACAAGTGTATGATGCATTGAAATATGATATTCACATAGGGAGTACTAATAAGAATGTACGAATTTGCTACTAAAAAGGGATGTTCATTACAATAGAGCTTGATAAAACGAGTTCCTAATGAACTATGAATCCTACTTCAGACTAGATCAACTAATCATCAGTCTTTCCATGGCTTCTTGAGGCTAGGTTCCTCCTCGTCGCTGGGTCTCGTGGGCTCATCACCTCGTTTATCCTCATAGTCCTTATCCTTGGGGTCGGGTGATGACTCCAATATCATGGGCTCGGTCAATCCATCGAGCTTCTCATATGTCTTGTAAAGCGATGTGGCAACCCTGGTAGATCGACGAACTTTCAATTTCTTCGGCTGTGAGAGGGCAGAAGTTTTCTTCTCGCTCATTCTCCTCGTGCGGTGCGGACTCCGGCTTAAGAATTGGCCAGAGGGGGACATAACTCGTAGCTCTTGTCTTCCTCTGGCCTCCCTTCCGTGGTACCGGAGCTCACCTGTAGGGATCTGACCAACAGAGTAACAGGATCTGCAGAACTTTGTCTGGCACTCGATTCACCTTCCAAAGGTGGCATCGAGGGGGTAGGTGTATGCATTTCCATTGTCTCTGTAGATGGCTCGTTCACTTCCAGCAAATACCGCAGGGTGGATACCATGTCTTTTAGACAATGGATCATTTAAAAGGCAACATTCAGCAGTGAGCTCGGGACCTACAAAGGGAGAAAACATAGGATTAAAAGCAAGGCCTAAATGTCAAGTTGCACAAAATGAGGATTTGAGTTTTTAGTCTTGATACGAGGTAGCTCCTTGAGCCCTGGTATATCATTGTCCATTTTTTCTGGGGAATCACTTCCATCTTATGGCTCGTGCCTTTCAAGAAAGGAAGGTGATCCCCTATGCGGACTCCTTCTTCTTTTAACCTTTGCCTTTCTGGTCCCAGGTGCCCTAGCCTGCTGAATCCTCTTTGCCCACTCTGTAATCAAAGAAGGGGTTAGATCCTCTCGCACGAATGCTTTTTAATTACAAAGATCATTTCACCACCTCAAGTAGAATACAACAATCTGTGAATCAGACTCTGTCTTTGCCCCCAGTCCAAAGTCCCCATCTGATACATTTTTATGGGAAAGGCCACCGGGATAAAAGCCTCGACATCTGTATGGTGCTGGAAGAGCACACTTCCCTAGGTAGAACTCCTCCTAGAAGTGCCTTACCAATGGAACCCGGTACCCGGTGAGCTTCAACTCCTCCTCATAGGACTCATCTCTTTGCCGCTTGGACAAGGACCCTTAAAAGAAAAATGGATGTGAATATTCATGAAATATACATTAATAGAAACTCAAGGGCTAAAGAATAATGAGCATTAAGTCAACCTGTCGAAGCTATCCCAGTAGGCCTCCACCATGGCCCCAACTCGCTTATCCAAAAAATTCCCCAGTACAATGCCAGCTCAGTCTCATTAGTATGCCCCTGCACCAGTCACAATGAACGCGACCCCAAAAATTCAAAAGCCAAAATTCGTGAGTGAAAATAAAATATGAGCAGTATGTTTATCGCGTGAATGAGAATAATAAAAAAAGCTTAAAAGCTAAAACATATCTCCCAGACATCACAGTATCCCATGAAGCTCGAGGACAACCCTTCGAATACCACATCCATCGAGTGATATAGATGGGCCCTGGCTGTAGTACCTCAGTCGTACTCCCCTATCTCCCGAATCTCTTCCAAAGCTCTCAAACACCAGAGCTGCACTGAGTCATCCCCATTGCGGAATAACGTTCCCCAAGACGTATAATAGGAATCCCCGGACATATTGATCAAGGGACGCCTCATCGGGCCCTCATAGTGGGAACACAAAGTACAAAGCAAAATAGAACCACCATTACTGTAGGACGGCTCAAATCCAAGTTACTGGATCACGAGGTAACAGTCCTTGTCGAGATCATAGGTCCATGGGATAGGCCCCCCTCGAACGTGAATACTCGTGGTAATTGCAAAATCACACAGGGTAAGTGTCGCCTCCCTAAACGATAGATGAAACGTGTTGGTGGAATCCCACCAATGCTCCGCCAAGCACTAAAGATGCTTTTTTACTCTAGGTAAAAGCATGTAACCCGTTCAAAAATAGATCAAAGCCGGTCTCGACTATCCTATTCTCCACCGAAACCGATATTATCCCCTACCATTCTTGTACTAGATTCCGGGAGCCCCTATAACTGTTCCTAGGGAGGGGCTGCATAAAAAAAAAAAAAAAAAGAAAGAACATGAAAAGCCATCCGGTTTATGCATGGGGTGCATGAAAAATAAGAAAGGAAATTGTTGTAGGTCCTATTTTTGCATGGGAGTGCTTAGTGTGTGAAAGAAGTGTGAAAGAGTGTGTAATTGAAAGACAATTGATACAAAACATACCTCATCGGTAAAAAAAATGATGGCTTATGTGAGCATTTTGATCCAAAGTGAGCACCGAGTGATCATCCATTCAAATGGCGGGCCGGAATCGTGAAACACGCCCAACTGGCCAGTTTTTGACATTTTGATTTATCAAAATCTAAACTCTCTATCGAAACGGTTTTCAACCTATCATTTCAACTCTTCCTCTTCTCTGATAAACCACCAGTTCTTGATCTAAATTTTTTTTGCTTGTTTGAAATTGATTTTGCATGTCCTTGTGTGCTTGTGTGTCTTGCGTGTCTTACGTGCTTTAGGTAATCCCTATTTTCAGGAGTTTGTGTTCTTGCCTGCTTGTATATTTGGCATGATGCCTAGTTTATTCACCTGTGTTTTTATTCAGTATTTGTGTGCTTGCATGCTTGATTGTGCATGTTTGCTCTCCTATCCTCGGATTGTTCCGATCCGACTATTCGAATTTGTTGGTCAGTTGTCCATCTAGATAAAATGCTATCCCTTACTCTATAAGGATATAGCTAAAAGGTTTAGCTCCCTCAGCTATCATCATGATTGGAGAATGAAGCTTGTGATGTTGGACGGTGTAAGGCCAGTACAACATCTCATGTTTTGTTGCCAGAAGGAACACTTTCTTCATATTAAGTGAATGATATATTCGGCACTCCATTACCAACTGTCCTTTGACATTGTTGGCTCTATCTTTGAGCGATATTACCAAAATTTATTTTTGTATTGCTAGATGACAATTTAAATCAATTTAGTAGCTCCTACAACATACAAGATTCCCTTTTTTTATATCTACATGACCATTCAAACGGATTTGGTGGCTCTATCAACTAGCAGAGTTATCATTCCTTTTACATGTCTAGACAACGATTCAGATCGATTTGGTGGATTCGACATCTAGATATGGGTTTTGTCTGTCGATCATTCCAATTGCTTTGATGGCTGGGCAGAGTTATCATCCCTTTCAATATCTAGACAATCAATTCAAATCAATTTGCTGGATCCGCCACCTAGATTTGGATTTTGTCTATCGAACATTCAAATCAATTTCATCGCTTCGGCAACAGACAATATTTCATTTTTGTATTCCTAAACGACCAATAGTAGTTACCATTGATTTCAAATTCTAGGGGTATGTCCTTATGGCTAGGTGACCAATCATTGTTTCTATTGGCTCCGGCTTTTAGTCACTGGCCTTCAGTGCATCTAGATGACCAATTGATGTTACTATTGGCTCTGGCTTTTGATGATCTTTCATGTTTAAGAGACTAATCATTGTTACTATTTGCTCCAGCTCTTAGACATGACTTTTCAGTATCATTAGATGACTAATTGTTTTATTGTTGGCTTCGGATTCTAGGGATGCGCTCCTTGCCTCGCGAGCAATCATTGTTATTGTTGTCTTCACCTCCAGACAAGGTTCAACATTATTTTCCCTTGTAACATTGTTCGACAATCAATCGTTGTTTGTGACGACCCGAGTCGTTAATCACACAATTCAATATTTTTCAACAAAATCACAACGCAATCACAATCAGATTACAAGACCCACATGGCTAATACTATATCTTCAACACAAGCACAAATAATCCCAATCAGATTACAAATTCTATAAATAAGTTGCGAACATTTCTAAAACTCCAAAGCTGCAAGTCCTGCCCACATCCCCGCTTGCATATGCTCACCAAAATAATCATATGTGCTGGAAAGGTAAATGGTGGGCGGTGAGCCGGGTAGCCCAGTAAGTGGAATAATCATAGCACCATAGAATCAGAATCAAACACGCTAAACAATTCTGGTTCAGTTAATCTATTTGGCAGTCAAATCGTCAACACACTGTGGCTTAGTACCTCGAACAATTAATAAACCAATTCAATATCCACATAAGACTTCAGCATCTTGCTTCCAGTATCCTCATAGGGATCCGCCAAAGCTCAGCTATATCATAATATACCATGCACATCGACAAATCACTGGAGCACTGTCATTGATCAAAAGTACTTAAGCCACATCCCGCAAACATATTTCAAAAACAAGATATTTACCAACATTCAAAACAAAGCATTTGAGCAAGATTTCCGAACAATAGTGTTTAGGAGTACAACGAACGTTGAGAAATAAATAACCACGTGGCATAAAAGAATAGTGATATGGAATTCCCCTTACCTAAATCATGAAGAATCCACTTAAACAATTCCTCCAAATCAGGTACTAGGATTCATCTTCTCTCACTCGTTATCCATCTATCTATTCATGAAAGTCAAAGATAACTTAAAATAATTTAGAAAGAGATCAAAGGCCAATTTATAAAATATTCTAGGAAGCACGAGCTAGAAAGAAACACGACGTGGCGAGACAAGGCTATGCCACCTAGCAAGCAAGACAATGCTAACCAAAGCACGACAAGGCTCAAAGTGCAAGTTGGCAAGACATGGTTGCGCCACCTAGCAAGCACGACAATGCTAACCAAAGCACGATAAGGCTCGAAGCCCGAGGTGGTGAAACAAGGTTGTGCCACCTAACAAGCACGATAATGCTAATCCCAATTGTCACTGAAAATCATCATCCGGTTTGTTCTCAGCTAACCAGTAATTATTTTGGACACCTCTAAAAACTCGGGGTGTTACGTTGTTACAGTTGGCTTCGAGCAATATCCCTATTGTTATGAACTACCTTGTTCTGATATCTCATTGGAGAATATGTAGGAAGCCTTGTAAAGGTCCGACCTCGTATCTGTGTCATGGTCCGCGAATCTTTTCGGAATCTTGTAGTCTTTTTCGTATTTCACTACAAAAATGCATCAGTTTTCGGTGATGTTCGCTCGCTGGCAAGCTTCCTCACCAAGGGGATCTGTAGAGACCCCATTTTTGTAGTTATTTTAATAAAGTAACTATTGGCTTCATTAAAGGGTTAGGCCTAGTAATATAACTTAATTAATTTAATTTGATCCAGTCCAGTAGTCCAACTACGTCTAGCCCAGTTTAGAGGTCCAGTCTAGTTTAGCAGTCCAGTCTAATTGGGGTTCATTGCAGTCCAATTATGCCAGTCTAGTCCATGTCTAGATTTTAGGATTTCTTTGAGTTTTATCCTTGATACGTGTGATTAAATCATGGATTTAAGCGAAATATGAAGATAATAGCCGAATGTGGTACATCCCATATGCAAAATCAGAGATAATTACCAAGTTAGGGTCAAATAATGTCTTAAAATTTGAAAAAATATTTTTAAAATATGGGAAGAACCGGCCGGTTTTCGACAAACCAGTCAGTTAGTTGACTTTCGTGAAGTAGTAATTTTTATCAAATATTCTATCTTATCATCAGATCACATATTGGCATGGCCATCTTTATCATTTTCGACGTCCCAGAGCTCTATAAATAGGGCCATTGGCCTACATTTTCAGGGATTCAACTTTTTCTCCCTAGAGCTTTTTTACCATTTCTCTTACAAGTGTTGTATCATCTTTTAAGAGAAATCAGCACTTCATATGTAACGCCTCAAACTCGAGAGTCCGAACACGTCCTTAATCAAAACCCAATCCAAAACGTAACAACCGTAATGGTAAAGCAGAGCATCTAAATACCGCAACAAAATAATTTGAATCTCAAAATCTTAACTCCAAAAATAACCCAAAATTTTATTACAATCTCTCAGACTAATTATCTGAATCCAAAGGAAAATAAATCAACTAACCAATATTTCATCTAAAGAATCATAAGCTCTATTCTCAATATCAGAAACGAGAGCAATTCCCGCCGCTGTACTAATATCTCGTCATTCGTGCTACTTTTGGCCTAGAAGGGGAAGGAAACGAAAAACAAAGGGGTGAGCACGAATTGCCCAGTAAAAGTTTTTACACCCAGACGGCCAAAAAAAATTGAATACCAAATTAGAGTTATCGAATAGAGCCAACAAGTAGGAATTTAGATAACTCGATCAAATTTTACGAAAGAATAACTAAGGTGACCAAAAAAGGGTAACAAAAAATGAATAACAAATTTGAGTTATCAAATGGAACCAATAAATAGAAATTCAGATAACTTAATCGAATTTCATAAGCGAATAACAGAAGCGACCGAAAATGGGGTTAAATAACCAATAAGTCAAAAATCAATTCACACCCGAATAACAAATACCCAAAAAGGGGTTACAAAACCAATAAGTCGAATATCAAAATATATTTATCAAATCTTGTGGGTGTCACATACAAATTTTTTTATTATTAAGCATCACAATCATGGTTATACCATGTCGAATATCACAGTCGGCGCATCACATATAAGTCACGATAATCAAAAGTAACTTTTAAACACAATTATCACCCACAAAGTAATTTGATAAGCATATCGAATATTCATTCGAAGTCCAAAAATAATCATTCTACACTCAAACTGAAGATAATAAAATTACAAATTCAACAAAATAAAAATCAGCTCCATCGGAGATCGAACGAGTGAGATATTGCCAATAAAAGTTTTCGGGTGAAAACTTAGTGGCACAAAAATCGAGAGAATAAAAGGACATTGTCAAGAAATAGAAGCCACCAGAAATTTGACACGTGGCAATCCAAGCCAAAGTATTACACGACTAATGTGGAATATACAGATGGAAATTAATGAAAAGAATTCAAGAGCCAATAGAAAAGTGACATGTGGCAAGGTAAGGAAGAAGATTTACATGATTAAGCCAAAAATATGGAAAAAGTACGATGAAGAACATGACACGTGGCTCTAAAGATTTGAAACTAACACAGATCAGCCTCCTTGGCCGTGAACAGAGAACGAAGTTTGGCAGGTAAATAGTGAGCGCTAAAAGCAATGAACAGTGTTATAATCATAAAGAACCGTCTTTAACCCAAGTTGTAAGATTGTAGAAAATTTTATGGTTAACGTTAAAAGTAAACTTGAGGATCAACAATATGCTCAAAGACAAATATATTTTTGTGAATCAAGGCATATCACATAGATCTCGTATATAAAACGAAAAGATGGTGTAATAACCCTTACCTCAAAGTAACGAATATAACGTCAAAAATCTTCTCTTTATCTTAGATCAATCACCACCGTTTTGCTTGAATACCCAAGAGAATACACTAACTCTATTCTCTCCTTTGTCTCAAAATATCAAGACTCTTATGACTCTTATGTCTTCTTCCTCCTTATATAGTTCACTAATTTAATTCTAATATGACTTGAAGTCCCAATTTCTAGTGCAATTTTTAACACAAATAAAAGTCATTATTGCTAGTGTAATTATAACATAACTAAAAGTCCTTATTGCTAGTGTAATTATAACACAACTAAAAGTTTTTATCGCTAATATAGCTTAAAATTTCTCTTTTAATATCTAATCCAATTTCATTAGCCACTAAATATTACTAAAGACTAATTTCGTCAGTAAAAGAGTTCCCAACCTAATTTTCTAATTCCATTAATTAACTATATATCAAAACATATTACTATTTTTTTTCTAATCAATGTTCACATAATTAGCAAAAATCCAGGGTATTACATCCCCCCCCCCCCCCACTCCCTAAAATTATTTCGTCCTCAGAATTGAACGTACCTTATTTATCAAAAAGTTGAGGATGCTTTTCCCGCATAACTTCCTCGAGTTCCCAAGTAGCTTTCCTTTTAGAGTGGTTACGCCATAACACCTTCACAAAAGCCATCGTCTTAAAGAGCATCACACGCTTAACGCGTTTCAAAATGCGTTCAGGTTGCTCCTCGTAGGATAGATCGTGCTTAACTTGGATAGGCTCGAACTCAATAACATGAGAGGGGTCAAAGACATACTTCCTCAAGGTCGAGACATGAAAGACGTTATGTATGTTTGACAAATTAGGAGGTAAAGCTAGTCGATAAGCAAGTGTACCAACTCGCTCCAAGATCTCAAATAGTCCAATACATCTCTGAGCTAATTTCCCTTTCTTTCCAAACCTGAACACACCCTTCCACGGAGAAACTCGTAAAAATACATGATAACCAACATTAAATTCGAGTTGACGATGCCTCATGTCTACATAACTCTTCTGTCGACTCTGCGCAGCCTTAAACTTGTCTCTAAACACATGAATTTTGTCCGTAGTAATCTAGACAAGTTCTGGGCCTATCAATTTCTTTTCCCCAATCTTGCTCCAACATATAGGTGATCGACACGTTCTTCCATAGAGAGCCTCAAATGGTGCCATCTAAATGCTAGCATGATAACTATTATTCTAAGCAAACTCAATCAATGGTAGATGACTGTCCCAATTACCTCAAAAATCCAAAACATAAGCCAGAAGCATATCCTTCAATGTCTGAATAGTCCGTTCAGACTGTCCATTTGTCTGTGGATGGAAAGTTGTGCTAAGATTCAAGCTTGAACCCATGTTCTCTTGCCAACTACTCCAAAAATGGGAAGTAAATCTCGGGTCTTTGTCTGACACAATGGATAAGGGCACTCCATGCAATCTAATGTTGTCACGTGCATTGTCATAAGTAATTTGATAATTTCTTTTAATGTTACGACATAACAAAGTCATCTTTCCCGTGTGACGTGTACTTGATTACTCCGTAATAATATGTTAACTTACTTTTGTACTCGGGTCATATAGTGTTTCTACAATTAAACATATGTTAACTTACTCGTATACTCGGTTCATATGGTGTTTATGCAGTTTTATTGTAATCGAAAGCATGTGAAAGCAATTTCGTGTTGTCATTTTAATGTGTTAATTTATTTGGGCTTCTTTTATACAAAGTCAGTTATTGATCGATTATGGGCCATTCGTGGTCGCAGTGGATGCCGAGCTGCGGCCGCCCTGGTGGCCCCCACCTCGTCATTGACCGCTGATGACAAGGCACATAGTGCGAGCATCCAGCATGCGGGGCCCTAGTCCCAAGCTGAGTCATCCCACCCGCACCATGGTTCCCTTTTCTGTGGGTTCAACCTCAGGTATATTTGATAATAGCGTTTAGTCGTAATGTTGAACTTATATTTTAATTATATTTGAACTGTATTAATCTTGGTATTTTGTAGGATCTCGTCGAGGCCTTGGCCCGACACGCGAGGTGCGCATCGATCCCCAGCGTAAATAGAGAGTTAGTCTCATAGAGGAGGGGCAATAAGTAAAAAATCACATAATGCAGTAGTTATCAATTTAATTTCGATAGTTATTACGGTTCACTTATTTAATGCTATTAATGTATTTCTTTATCAGGATCCTGGAGTGTCCGGCAAAGACGAAGATCAGCATCCATGTGAAGGGACGATTCTTTGAGCCATGACTGTACTGGAAGGACTGGGATGCCAGGACAAGGATGGCATTGTGGGAGGAGTGACTAGTATGATTTTCCTTTTTTTTGTCAGTTATTATTTGTTTAATAAGTACCTAATATTTAAATTAATCATACTAATTGTGTAATTGAATGCCTTGCAAGAAGGGTTTAACTTTGAGTTGCATGAGTAGCAGGCGTTGGGGTGGCAAGCAATTTTTTTGCTTATATCCGCAAAAATTACCGACAATGGCTACACGACACATGGGAACGGGCGAGGAAGATGTTGTCTGACGGTGCCCCAATGGAGGAATGGAAGGGGTATCCCCTCAGTGGATCTCACCATCTGTATAGGGGCAGATGGTTGATTAGTGGGTCACTGATTCAACATGGGAGACGAAGAGTAAGAGTGGGAGGGAAAACAGACATGATTAGGATCCTACGCACACGGGGGAGAGGGGGGCAGTGTCTCATGACGTCGTCCGACACAGGAATACGGCTGAGCACCTGAACTTAGAGCATGATGAGGTCTGTCCTCTAACGTACACTCAGACGCACGTGAGGAAGAGGGATAAGGACGATTGATGTAAGTTTAAAATTAATTTGTTTATGCTAAATTTTAGCTATGTATTTGATGTATGTTGCCTTAATGTCAATCACTGAATTGCAGAACTCGTATGAACATATTAGGGGATTTGGGCAGCAGTCCGACCACCCATCAGCATCCACGGGTACGGGTACGAGTGCCAGGGGATTGAAACGGTGGTTGGATACATCGGGGATCGTCAGTAGGCAAAAAGGGTGCGTACACGGCCTACCTAGCACTACTGCACATCCCGTCATCGAAGCGTCTCCACCCCATGCTGCCCCTCCACAAATGCAGACACCAACCGCGGAGTGAGCTTTTACACCCGACCAATATCTGTCGCAGTGCAGAGGATGTGTTCCGGATGATCAGCACACGGGGGGATCAGTAGGGCCCTGCTGCTGGACATCCCGAGCCGGATCCGAATAACAGTACCGACGATCAGCGGGATCCAGATCCTGGTCTTAGCAAGCCCTGAGCCCTTCCCCTCTTCCCCTCCCGTGCTTTCCTGTACTTGTGCTCTTCTCCCCTCCCTTATTTGTATCCCCCTCCCGCTCCATGTTATATCATGTCCCCACCCCTTGTTGTTGAATTTAATATACTTAGTTTTAGGATTAAATTATTGTTGATGGATCAGCAATCATTTAACCCTATTGTGGATTGAATAATTGGAATTGAATTCGAGTTACAAGTCTGGGTATTAAAAAAATAAAAATAAAAAGTTAAAAAAAATTAAACTTTTAGCGACGGATTTTATTTTGTCGCTAAAAATTGGGTACATTAAATCTTTCAGCAATAGAATATAATGTCGCTAAAGCTATTAGCGACGATTCCTTTTAGCGATGAAATCCCCGTCGTTAAATGACTGTTAGTTTTTTCATGGACTTTTATCAACGGGGAATTCGTGGCTAAAAGTCTGTCTCTAAAACCTTTAGCGACGGTATACTCCGTCGCTATATATTTTCTAAAATTATTAATTTAAAAAAAATTAAACTAAAATACGGAAATTATCTTTAGCGATGGAATCTCCGTCGCTAATGAATTTATCGTCCCGTCGCTAAAATTAGTCTTTTTAGCGACGGATTTTCAAATTTTGTCGTCAAACTTTTAATGACGGGCTTAAACGCAAGGAAATTTTAACGACGGGGCATCCGTCGCTAAAACATTTTGACAGCGGGATGTGGACTTTTAGCGACAGAAAATTCTGTCGCTAAAAGGCCAGTTTCTTGTAGTGATTATTTTGATCATTTTGCACTCAATTATTTAATTTATACTTTATTTTGTAGCATCTGGTCGAGCCCGGACCCACACGCACCAATGATTCTAAACCCCCAAAGTGAACTTAAAGATGTTCTTAGTCCAACGGGCATGTCGGTATTGTTTACATTGGCACGTACTTAATCTATAATATAATTATAAACCGTTATATGGTGCACTTATGTCATCCTATTTTTTTGCAGCTTCATCGAGCGTGTGGCATCTATTAAAGTTGGCGTTATTATTAAGTATTATTTTTTCAATCTTATGTGTACTAGAAGGAACGAGATGTAGAGAAGAGAGAGGGGTTTTGAGTTTTCATCAAAGGGCAACAAGCGATGGGCAGAGAGACCTTTTTCGCCCATACTAACAAAAATTATAACCTGCGGTTTTAGTATGCACGTGAACAGGCTACGAACAAGTTGCTGGAAGGTTCAGCAATGGAGGCTTCAAAATATTTTAGCCCTCACTAGGTCACGCAAGGAGTGCGGGTACTGATTGTCGAGAGATGGCTAAGAGATAAAAATTGGGATTGGAAAAGTAATAGTGGAGGCAAAAATAGATCTAACGAAGACCTACTCGTATGGGAGGATCATTTCCACATGATATAGTCAGACATGATGCTGCAGTCGTGAAGCTAGATTTGGATTAGGATTAGGTGATTACTTTGTCAAACCAGAAGACCCACAAGAGGAGAAATGATAAAAATCAAGCACATACAGTAAGAGAGTTTGTTTCTAGAAAATAATGTCCATGTAAGCTCAATATTAGATTTTATTCCTGTGAGTTTTGAATGTGTTCATTGCTTATTGTCGATCATGCATTAAATTCACCCCTGAGGTTCACCTTAAAATACACACGACTCTGTCTATTTTTTTTTATTACACTCTGCTCCCTGAGGTTTGTACCCGCTTTTCATGGGGCTACACAAACATGACAAGAAACTTGACTCTATTTGGAGATTCTCTAACAAACCATTTTTGCTTTTTAATACCCAAACTACCCTTCCTTTATTGAGTCAAATCCAAGCTTGTTTTTTTGGATTTTTTAACATCCAAATAATATTTGAGAGTTTAAATTGCACAACCAACAATGCATGTTGTACAACCAATAATGCATGTTGTACAACAAATAATACAGGAACAATTTACATTGCAAGCCCTATCACCAAACAAACCCAACAACATTGCTGCTAACGCCATCAATCCCACCAGAATTAGCAGCACGGCCACCAAGCCTATGCCGACAACACCCTTAACCAATCGCGACACACCAACAGCCTTATTAACGGCCATCACACTGTCTCACACCACCGCCTACTGACAAACCACCACGGGCCACCACCCAACAATACCATCCTGCAACACCTCCGGCAACGCCCCACCTGGCAACACCCTGCGGCGTCCCAAAGATACCCACTAACAGCCACCAAAACCCATCACCGGACCACCAAATCATTGTGATCGTCAATCTGTATGATATGTGTGGTGGTGTGGTGTATGGCTGCAGGTGGTCGTCGATCGGTGTTATGTGTGTGTGAGTGAGAAAAAGAGAAGTAGATGGGTAGTGGAGACCACACTGCCCCGCTGTGACCCACCACCACCGACGCAACCCACATATAAATCCAGCCCACCCACAACTACCTATGGCCATCTCGGCACACCCACAACCACCAACGGCCACCAATCGCGAAACCGAAGGGCCGCCTATGACCACCCACGCATCTCGTCTCGAGTTAGCAAACCCACCAATGGCCACCATACTGCCCCGCCACGGCCCAACAATGCCGGCCCACCCACGGCCATCCCATCACACCCACGACCACCAACAGCCACCAATCACAAAACCTGGATACCTTGCTCCTTGGTGGGTTACAGAGTGTTGCTCTGGCCCCGAGATCAAGGGTTCAAGATCTGGTAGAAAGAGGAAGAGCGAGAGAAGAAAAAATGACCAATCAAATTTTGTGAGGGCAGAAATGTCTTTTGCGTCAAACCGTTTAACACCATCAGAAAAATCGAGAGTCAAGGAGCGGAGTGTAATAAAAAAAGATAATCGGAGCCGTGTGTAAAGCCAAGAGTAATTTACCCATTCTTTATTTTGTGTCGATCTTGATTGTTTTGTAGGCTAGGTTTTTGCAGTGTTGTTGTCTAAGCATGCTTCGGGTCAAGCATCATGCTTATCGAGTACAGATGAAGAGCCAATAAAATTGTGGTGTAATATACATGTGATCGTGAATAACTTGCATGCACGTTTGGTGATGGGATCATCCTCGTCTGCTATTGCACAAACTCAAAGATAGAAACTGCAATAAGATTTTGACCCTCTTTAGATTTCCCGCCTTGTAGGAGCTTTGACAAAATATATGTATGAGCATCCAGTATAAGTATGTTCACATTATTTGAGACATGTCAAAAACCAATTGGCAGTCGATATTTAATTTGTTGAGTGTTAATACATTTATTAACCATAGTGTAGGGTATGTTCTTTTCATGTAGTGAGGAAATGCTTCCCAATCGGATCTCAGTGCGGCTCCCGTCAATGACTTTTAGTTGTTTATTTTTTTCCTCTAAGTTGGGAAAACATTAATGTAACTCAATTTATAACTTGCATTGTATATATTAGCATTTAGAAGTTGTGTGACATTTGTGTTTATTCCATGACGTTTTGGGTTCATTGTTAATGTGGATTGATTGATTAAAATAATTTGTGTGAGTTGGATTAAAGGAAACGGGTTTTTATTTATGGGAAATAATAAAATAATACAGCTTCTTAAGGTGTTTTAGTGATGGATTTTTACAAACAAATTTCCGCTGGTAAAAATAATCCAAAAGGTACCTGTTTTTCCCCTAACGGACTTTTAGAGACGAAATTTCATCTTAATGGTTTTTCTTTTCCTTTCTTGCAAAAATAAGAAAAATAATGAATTATATGTTAATTTTGGAAAATATATTTCCTGATTGAACATTCTGTCAGTTAAGGTAGTATTTTCCATCAGTAAAAGTCTAGAAATTACAAATGGAACACCCAAATATGTCCTTAAACTTTTAGTGACGGGATTATCAACCATGAATTTTTACCAAAGAAATTTTCATCGGTAGAAGCATTTATTGACGAAATGTCCCTCTTTACTATCCGAGTATTCCATCGGTAAAAGCCAATTTTGGTGTAGTGCAAACTCCATTGAGGGGCTCTGTAGACAATCTATTATTTTTTATTAACAAATATAATTTATTGTTAGGCTTTATTTTATTTGGTAGGTTTTACTATTGGACTTTATTTAGTATAGGCTTAATAGTGTTATACACTATTATGATTAGTTTATGTCTGATGCCAAGGAATGTGGGTTCGTACCTACGTGGAGGTGCCACAAAGGCTGCAGTCCGAGTCAGCTTCCAAGTATGCCAAGTGAAAGACAGTGAGGGCGGGGTAAGGGCAGAGAGCAAGGCTCCCCAAACAGGGCTGGCAGTCGACAATCCAAGCTAGGGTCTGAGTCAGGGGTGCGGTCCGATGTCAGAGGTCCAAATGTGTTTCTCTCTCTAGAATTCCAGAGAGAATGAGTTTTTAGAGAGAAAGTGAAAATGTCAAATGAGAGAAATCCCCCTTAAATGAAATCCCAGGTCCCCAATTTATAGGGAAAAGTATTCATGTGTCATCAGTTGACACGTGTCATCCCCTGGGAGTGACACGTCACCAGGGGGTCCATAAATATCTGTTCTCCGTCGGACTGTCGGTTCCCGAATTCGCACTGCCTTGCCTCACACAACATCTTTATACCTATCTGAGAAGACTGATCACACACGACGGCATGATCAGAGTAAGCCCGTTTCCCCAGCCACCGGTCCAAGCCCTTACTGAATCCCACAAGGTGCGTCAAGAGACGCGTAGAGAACCTGACAGCGGTGAGGGTTGCCCCGGTAGCCAACTACCAGGCGAACTAGGCGTGATGCCCTCCAAAGACCTGCTCTTGTCCCAGAGTGACTTAGGGGTCATCGCCCTGGGGCACCGTTGATCACCGGTAACGTGAGTGGACATGGTCACAGCTCAGTGCCTAGTTTCATCCAAGCCACCCTAGATGGTGATAGCTTTGTGGTAACGAGCCTATCCCGCTACGAAGGGTCCTCATGCCAGAGCACTACGAGCGGAGCCCCCCCGAAATGAAGACGGCGATAGCTTTGTGGTAACGAGCCTATCCCGCTGCGAAGGGTCCTCGTGCCCGAGCACTACGAACGGAGCCCCCCGAAATGAAGACGGCGACAGCTTTGTGGTAACGAGCCTATCCCACTGCGAAGGGTCGTCGTGCCGGAGCACTACGAGTGGAGCCCCTCAAAATGCTGCACACTTCGGAGAGTGGGTCGAAGCATGTTCCACGTCCATGGCGTGGGCACATGGTGTGGTGAATGAGTGTAGTGCCCGGGGGCCTGTAACATGATTGTGGCGCATGGGCACGGCGACAACCGTCGCGATACAGTACCTGGTGCCGGGGGCACGTATCATGGAAGTGGCGCAGGGGTGCAATTACGACCGTCATGAGACCATACCTGGTGCTGGGGGCACACGTCATGAAAGTGGTGCATGGGCGCGACGACGACCGTCGCGGGACAATACTTGGTGTCGAGGCACGTCATGGAAGTGGCGCATAGGCGCGGCCATGGTGCCGAGGGCACTATAGTGCGACAGAGAGCCAGAGGGCACATCTTTATAAACAGCGCAGCGCATGGGAGTGGCGGAGTGTTAGAGACAGTGCGAGGGTGCTGGGCATCGCGGAGACGGTGCCCGGGCAATAGTGCGCGGCCGCGAGTGACGGTTGCCACGGCGACGGTGCACGTGTGACAATGGGCGCCGTGCGGCCACATGTGATGGGTGAGCATTCCAAAGAGTGTGTTTGAATGTGATGCAAAAGAAGGTGTCAGCAGCCCCCCGTGACAAGGGTGGCCGACCCCCCCCCCTCCCTTTTAAAGAGCGTGGCCGACCCCCCCATTAAAGAGGTGGTCGACCCCTCTTTAAAGGGAGTGGCCGACCCCTCCTTTAAAGGGAGGTGGCCGACCCCTTAAGGTGGGCATCGCGCTCACATCGCAATGTTGGCGGAAAAAAATACGTTGTCATGAATTGCCGCAAAAATTTAATAAAAGATGCATTTTGACCAGCTGAAAAATTGACCGTTGAATATGTAATGTGTCGCGCAAAACGGGACCCCTGGTGGGCCGTTGGGTGCTACTAGAATAGGTTGGGAACATAAGCCCCCTGCGTGTGGTGTACACGGAGGGGCGACCGGCGCCGCACGCATAAACGATGGTGCGGAATAAAAATAAAAATAATAGCAAAAACCATGCGATGCGATGTGTGTAGTAGAGGTTGCGAAAGAAGAGAAAGTGGCGCTACAATAAAATTTTTGGCACGAAAAAATAGGTATGCGTGAAATTGTTTGGTAGCGGAAATATTAATATCGAAGAAATTTTTGATAGCGTGTGATGCCAAAGTAGCGCGCAAAAATGAAGTTAGCGCTAAAATGGGATTATCCGGTTGAAAATAGAGTTGTTGGATTTTGGGGGGAAACTGTGTGGTTTAAAATTCAAACGAGTGGCCAAGATTGAAGCTTGGCCCACCCATATATAAAGAGAGATAGGGGTGAGTCTTCCACAAGACTAATTCAAACTTTCAAGAGAAATGGAGAAAGAAAAGAAGAAAGAAGAGAAATGGTAAGAGAAGGCAAGAAGGTGGCCGAAGGCTTGGCCATGGTAGGGGGTCGGCGAGGAGGAGTCAGCGCTGGCGTTGGGTCGACCGCCCCTAGGGGCTCTGCGACAGGGGGAAGGGAGAAAAGGAGAAAGAAAAGGGAGGGTCGGCCAACCATGGGGGGTCGGTGGGTGCAGGTGGCAGCGGGGGAAAGGGAAGAGGAGGGGGAGGGGGGGTCGGCCCGCCATGGGGGCTTGGCGGGTACAGGTGGCCGAGGGGGAAAGGAAAGAGAATGGGAAATAAGGGGAGGGGGCTCGACCCGCGCTGGAGGGGCGGCCGGGTCAAGGGGGTCAGCCACTGCAGGGGGGTCAGCCAGGGCAGGGGGGACGGCCGGTGGGTTGGCTGGATCAATGATGGAGGTAAGGGTTATGGCCACGCCTGCCTAGCCAACGTCGGTGTTAAAGAAAGTGAGGCAGAAGATGTGGGCGAAGCCGCGAGGTGCAGCGGTTAGCGTATCGCGACCACTGCGGGGCATGACGACCGTGCCCATGTCGACGCCGCCGATAGATGATGCCGCAACAGAGCCTAGTGGGGGGACGGGAGTGCCATTGACCTTTGACGATGGTTCGGTGAGGACGTATGATCCGGAGCTGGACAAGACGAACACATTGCTGGGGGTGAAGGGAGTGGTACCTTGTGTACCAGACCGGGAGCTGTCGAGGGAGTTGGCAATCTGGGTGGCTGATGGAGCGTTCACGACACTGTGGAGTGGTCCGTCGATAAGAGAGGATCCACGGGTGCCATCGCCATATGTGCGTGCTCCAAGCTAGGAGGAGGTGCATGTGATGTCGTCGAGATACATACCGGCATTGTTGGTCAAGCGGGAGGATATACCCTGGTCGCCTGTGGTGTTCAAGGGCAATAGTACGATGCTGATAGGGTGGGACTTCTGGTGCGAGCACATGGTGGAGACGCTGGAGCGGGCTGGGTTGTTGCAGTCATTGAGGTTACTGCCAGCGATAGATATGACCGCGAAGGAACTAGAGCTGTATAGGGATACGCCAGGTATGACCCTATTACTGTCGAGGTGGAGCACGTAGTCACATACCTTTGTGACCGAGTTTGGAGAGATCGGGCCGACGCTACTCGATGTGCTGATGCTGACAGGGCTATCGATGCACGGGGAGGTAGATACACGGGTGACCCAGCTGAGTGGAGATGAATGGCTATTGCACACATAGTTACTAGATATCCTGGCGGAGATGAGGAAGCACCAGAAGGGGACGTACAGTGGGTGGCTCTGACAGTTCTATGGTACGGCGCAGGCGAAGACAGGACAGAAGCTGGGCAATGCTGCCTATTTCGTGATGGGGCCATATCACGGCAATGAGCGATACAAGATGGTGGCGTTCTTGGCTATGTTCTTGTCGAGGTAAGCGTTGTACTGTCAGTTTATTGTATGCTTGTATACACGGTAGGTTACTCTTGCCATGTATAATCAGTTGCTTTGTGCTTGCATGTATGTGTTTGAAGGGACACCGGAGGATGGTATTTCCCCGAGGGTGTTTCCCCTGGCTATTTGGATGGCGCAGGGCAAGCGTGTCGGGCTAGCTTCTGTATATCTGGGCATGCTGTATTCACGGCTGGATCAGTTCGTGAATGACGTGAAGAGGTCACATGGGAGTTATTAGGTGGCGACGTACGTGGACTGGATGTTCCTACAGAGGTATATGTATGAGTGCTTTCCAGATTATCGACCGACAGGATACCCGCTCAAGCATCCGTCACCGACGATGGGTACGGTGACACGGAAAAGCAGGTCACGGCAGGTTTCTCTATGGTGCAGCGGGTTGCGGGCTTTTGCTTGGGTAGGCTTAGGCATTAGGAGGCCGGAGTGCCCGTTGGCGCAGATCTTAGATAGACGGGAGGCATGCTTGGCGCGGCCGTATATGGGCATGCATGCGTCATATGGATCGCCACCATGGTTGCACATGCATGAGATAACGACAGACCTGACCAGGAGAGGAGACCTGGGGCCGGGTCAGCTTGTACTACTAGTGGCCTATTTTTCCAGTTGGCTCTCGGTTATGACAGATAATGGCTGGAAGCCTGCCGAGAGCCGGTACTATATGGCGAGGTATAGCCTGGACCGTCTGTCGCTGGCATTCGGTTATGACTTAGAGCCTCCGTGTGGGTATTGTAGCCCGTGGAGTGTGACGACCGCTTTTGGGTATACTCGATATGACAGAGTCCGCGAGTGGCCGGCACCGACGACAGAGTGGAGGCGACCGGGGATAGAGGTAGTAGGGGCAGTGACAGTAGAGTATGCACAGTGGTGGGAGTGACTACGAGGTAGCTGGGCAGAGTGTGTGGCGCAACCGTCGGCCACGCGTAGGTGTGTTGATGTATTTGCATGCGACCGGGCGTTGAGCTTGATATCGGCCACAGTTGCGAGACAGTCGGGCATGTCGGTGCTAGTGACCGGGAGTTCTTGTGTGAGCTCGGAGAGGGATGCAGAGGAGGGTGCCAAGGGGTCTGATGGTGATGCCCCGGATGAGGAGTGTGGAGAGGAGCCGGTGGTGCAGGTATCGAGGGTACCGGGGGCCAGTAAGGGTCCCCTGTCGGCACTGCGAGTGGGGATGATGGAGATGGCTCACAAGGCTAGTGCATGTACATCAGCCCCACGCATATCAGGGTCGAAGAGGCTGCGTGATGCATAAGATGAGCCAGAGGTCGAGGTTCATTTTGTTTTGTTGTTTCCTTTGTGTTTTCACTATTGGTTGCATATGATTATAGAGGTATATGGACTGACAGCTACTTTGACATGAGCATGAGGAGGAAGTTATCGAGCGCGGTAGCGAGGCAGATGCCGATGCCGAGGTGGAGGAGGCGATGGCAGCCGAGTTCGGTAGGCCAGTAGATGGCGATGAGACTGAAGCGGTCGAGATGTGGGGGGCCGGGATGACTGGCAGGATGAGTCCAATGCCTGGCGCCGAGGAGATATTGGAGGCCCTATACGGCTGACCGGTGAGCGATACTTTGATGTTTGACGCCAGTGGCTACTGGTGGACAGGCATAAAGACAGAGGCCGCAGTAGGTGATCATGGGGACCTGGCGGAGCTCGAGCATGTCATTGCAGCCCCGGTTCAGTCTGTTGCGGAGTGTCATCAGGACACATTGCCGGTGTCTGCAATCGAGGCTGGTGTTGTGCTGCTAGCGATGTACTCGGTGAATATTGGTGCACAGACGGCGGGAGGAGTGCCGGAGACGCCCTTAGCGGTTGGGAGTGGGGCAAAATCCAGAGAGGCTAGTAGAGGGTCCTCAAGTGGGTAGGTGGATGTGGCGACGTGGGAGGGTCTCCAGCTGCCTGTCGAGAGAGTGCGCCGGCTGGAGCTGGTGAAGGCAGCGTTCCCGCAGACTTTTGAGGGGGTTACTATGGGGAACCCGGTACTGCAGAGGTGGGTGTATGCGGGGTTTATGGAGTGGTTGTTGTTGTTTGCTAGTGTGCCACCGTAGGCTGGACTGCAGATTTCATCGGTCGGTCATTGTTAGAGTTCGCGCCATTTACATCACTGAGCCTACAGTTGGATTGGCTGGCGGACTTCTTTAGGTCGAGGAGTGAGGGGGTTTGTGGGGAGAGGATGGCCCTTGTACGCATGGAGGAGACGTTGCTGGAGAGGCGGCGAACAAGGTTTGAGATGGAGCGGTCAGAGATTACTGGGGAGTTGGCCGGGATTGACAGGCAGGTAGCAGACATACAGAGGCAGCTGAACGACCTGCAGAGGCAGCTGAACGACTTGCAGAGACAGCTGGGCGATTTACAGTGGCGACGTGACGATGTGGAGGTTCGAGAATGTTTGGTCATACATGTTTGGCGGCTTGGAGGACAAGGTTGCCTTTGACAAATGAGCGTGGCTTGACTGTCTTCCCATAGGCTTTCGTGAACTGTTCATGATATTTCTTCATGCGGAGCAGGGCATTGGCTCTTCGTTCGTCGAGGCCTTCAAATGCTACCATTCTGGTTACGTCCTCCCCGAGACCGTTGTTTAGAGAAAGTCAAGCCGAGGGCACCGCGATCTCGGCTGGTACCACGCATTCGTCCCCGTAGACGAGGGAGAAAGGTGTGGCCTTCATTGCTGTGTGCTTGGAGGTTCTGTAAGCCCAAAGTGCCAGACTTAGTTTTTTGGACCATAACCCGCTGGCGTCATGAACCATCTGTGACAGTACCCGGAGCAGAGTCTTGTTGGAAGCTTCAGCTTAACCATTGCCTTGTGGGTAGTAGAAAGTTGATGTGGCCTGGTTGATGTTGTATCCTTCCATGAGAGCTCGGATGTCCCTGTTGATGAACGGTGTGCTGTTGTCGAAGATCATACATCGGGGGATGCCGAAGCGACAGATGATGTTGTCACATAAGAAGTTGGAAATGGCGCCTCTCGTGGCTCTCCGTAGAGGAATGGCTTCGACCCACTTTGTGAAACGTTCAGTTGCAACCATAATCCATGAGTGACGTCTGAACGGCAGGTGGATGGGGCTGATGAGGTCGAGAGCCCAAGAGTGGAATGGCCAGGGGGCCAAGATCATGCGTAGGTCGGATGTTGGTGTGTGCATTCTATCGGCATGCCGCTGGCATGGTTGGCAGTGTCAGACATGGGATATGGAATCAGGCTCCATAGTCGGCCAATAATAACCCAATCGTAGTAATTCTGCATATAACTTTTGAGATCCTTGATGCTCCCCATAGTCACCATTGTGCACTTCATTAATTACTTCCACGACCTGGGCACCTTGCAAGCATCGCAGTGAGCGGCCCGAAAACCCTTTACGAAACAACTCGCCTTCCGTCACAAAATACCTGATCGATTTTCATTTGATAGATTGTGCCGAGCTGCGGTCAGGAGGTAGAATCCCATGAGATAGATATTGGATGAAAGGCTGACGCCAATCACCCTCGACGTTGATCACAAGAGCTTCCGCACTATCCGGCGCATATAGACAGTCGGGACAATCCCGTTGTATATCTGAGGCATCATTGGCCATGGATGGCCAAAAAAGGCCCATGCACTGAAGGCGACAGTATAGAGGGGGACCGTCGAGGTCGCAACACTTCTGATGGCCGAGTTGAAGTTTGTGCTTTGCTTTTTTCCGGTGCTAAACACCTGGCTAGAGTGCCTCCGGGACATCGTCTGTATATGACATCTCCCAACATCAAAAAGTCTGTAAGGGTAGAAGCACAAGCAAGAGATGGTGCCTTAAGTTGGCGATGATCGGCTGCCTCAAATCGTCTACGGTAGTGTCCTTCGGGACTAAGTTGAATGTTGTGCAATGTTATGTCCTCCTGATGATGGTTAGCATGCGCTGCTTACCATCAACTTCTATCTTTGACGTGATCGTGGCCAAGCTGTTCGCATGTCTGTTGTGGCACCTGTTGTGATTTTCATATTGGACATGGCCAGGTTTTCCTTCCAAATGTTGCACCAAGGCACGATAAGGTGCCAAGGCTGACTCCTTGACTGCGAACTCTCCGTCAGATTGTTTCATGATCAAATTTGAGTTTCCTTTCACACATAATGCTTTAGCCCCCATACTGGTAGCCAGCATGAGGTCGATGACAAATGCCTCATACTCCGCTTTGTTATTACATACCAGGAATACAAGCTTGAAGGATAGGGATGTGGTAACACCTTTCGGGTTTCGAAGGACTATAACGGCACCCCCTTGCCGGAGGGGTGCTCCATCGGTACCTTTGCTGGTGGCTGAGCCGTTGAATTCAAGCGTCCACCATTCATCGATGTCGGTGATCAGGGTCGTCTCCTCCCCAGGCAATTGATCCGAGGTCGGTTCAAATTGTTGTCGTGGGAAGAAGGCCAAGAGGTCTGTAAGTGCTTGGCTTCGTAGAGCTGTAGGATTCTTGATAGATAAGCTGAACTCGGCCAATAGCAACAACCAACGGGTAAGTCGGCCTGACAGGGCAGGGCGTGTGAGCATGTACCGGAGTGGATCAGCCTTGGTGACAAGTGTGATCTGGTGCGCCAAGAAATAATGTCTGAATTTCTGTAAGGCATACACCAAGGCTAAGCAGTACTTCTCGAGCTCGGAGTAATTGGCTTCGAGTCCCCTAATTGACCGATTGAGATAATACACTGGACGCTCCACCCTATCCACCTCTTGGGCGAGCAATGGAGGTCAAGTAAAGCAAGAGGGGGATACATCATTGTGGCACGACCATGGTTTGCGGTGACATGAGGACCGACTTGATATGTTCAAATGCTTGTTGTTGGGGCGCACCCCAACTCCACGGTGTGCTCTTGTGCATCAAGTGTTGGAAGGGTGTGATGAGTTCGGCCAAGGCAGGGATGAATCGACGAAGGTAAGAAACCTTACCGACAAAGCTCTTCAACTATTTGGTGCTCTTGGGCGGGGGCATCTATTGGATAGAGGCGGCTTTAGAAGGGTCAATGTTGATGCCCTGTCGACTGACCAAGAAGCCGAGGAATTTGTCGGAGGAGACTCCAAAGGCACATTTTAGCGGGTTTATCCGCATATTGTACTGGTGATAACGATCAAAGATTGCTCGGAGGTCAGTGAGGTGATCACTTTCCTTCTTAGACTTGATGATGAGATCGTCGACGTAGTTTTCCACTGTACGGTATATCATGTCGTGGAAGATGGTTGTCATTGCTTGTTGATAGGTAGCACCCGCATTCTTAAGACCGAAGGGCATGACTTTCCAACAAAAGTTACCAATGGGAGTTCGGAAGGCTGTTTTGGCACAGTCATCGGGATTCATCCAAATTTGGTTGTAGCCGGCGAAACTATCCATGAAAGATAAGGTTTCATGTCCGGCGGTAGCCTCCGTAAGCATGTCGATGTTGGGCAGTGGAAACTCGTCTTTGGGGCATGCTTTCTTCAAGTCCCGAAAGTCAATACAAATGCGGACTTGGCCATTCTTCTTTTGTACATGGACGACATTAGCCAGCCATATAGGATGAGTGATAGGTTCAATGAAGCCAGCCTGCAGAAGTCGTTCTATATCTTGCTTGATCTTCAACTCAAGCTCGGGGTGGAAGGACCGCAGATGTTGTCGGACAGGGATGGACCCGGTAGCAATGTGAAGATGGTGTGTCACCAAGGCATGGTCTAATCCAGGCATCTCGTTGTAACTCCATGCCAACACATCGCGATACTCGCGAAGGAGGGTAACCAATTCCTCTCTTCGGACTGGGGCAAGTTTTGTGCCAATGTATGTCAGTCAGGGTTCCTCACCCGTGTTAGCCAGGTTGATTTCTTCAAGGTCTTTAGCCTGCGGTTGAGGGCCGTCTTCATACCAGGGCGGGGCAGCGCCCAGGGTAAGTTCGGGGTCTGGCGGGCAATGCTCGGCCACGCAGCACCATTCAGTCTCCTGGGTGGGTCAAGGTCGAGGGGGTCAGACGACGGACCACCTGTAGCCCCTGCACACCGTCATAATTGGTAGATCATTTTTCCATCTTTGACGATGTGTTGGAAGGCTAGTTCGGCCTTTTGCTTCTTAGAATTGGGGGATGAAGGCAGGGAGTTGGTTGTGACAACGGGCGGTGGCACTGAGGTTGACCCCTTGTTCTTGTTACTTTTCTTGGTCTTGGACTTGGGAGGCTTGTTTCCACACAGCTCGTCCCAAGTTAGCAGTTTGGTCGAATGGATGTGAGTAGCATTCTCACCATCCTCGACAAGCTCAGTGAAGAAGGAGGCCTCAGCGAAGTAAGATTCGACACATTTGAAAGGGGCCTTGGTTACGGGTATTGTCATCGCTACCTCATGTCCCGCAGGACCGGCCACCAGTTTTACACACTAGTGGTACATTGAGGGAACAACCTTGTTGACATGAATCCAAGGTCGGCCAAGCAGAAGGTGGAAGGCAGGCTCGCTGTCTATCACATGGAAAGTAGTGTCGCGACGGATAGTTCTGACCATGAGGTCGATAGTGATATGGCCGAGGGTCGACTAGGCACCCTGCTCGAAGCCAGTGATCTTGACAGGGTCGCAGATGATTTTTCTTGGGGGAATGCCGGCCCGTTGCAAGGTGATGAGAGGTATGATGTTGATTGAGGCACCACCGTCTACTAGGGCGCGGTGGAAGCCCGTGCCATTAACGATGCATTCGAGGAACAACAGTCGGTTATGGTGTTCAACCGACGGTGAGTCCTCGTCTGAGAAAATGAATGCGGTAGAAGGGATATGTCTGAGTTCGGCTTGTGCAGCGAAGCATTCAGGACCAAGGCCTATAGTGACCTCGATCAGACAGTTGGAGAGGTAGGTCCGTGTCGCGGGTGAAAACCCTATTTTATAGAAAAAAAAGCCTTTGATTTTCGACATTTGCCCAAATGAGGACGTTGGCTGAGTGGCAGGAGGCACGCCAAGTGCAGCTGTTGGAATGGCCTCCGTCGAGGTTTCGGTGATGACAGGCTCAACATGGTCAGTGATGGCTATGAGCACCTGATGCTCCCTGTTGTTGCGGCCATGGTGTAGGTAAGGGTGCCCAAGCACATTGTTGTTCTTCCGTAACTTCAGGTCGCCTGCCGCGACTTTCCTTGCAAAGATAGCTTTTAGCCCATTGCAATCTTTGAGATGATGTCCAAGAGCTTGATGGTAAGGGCAATAGTTGGGTCAGTCCTTCTCCGCATCCGTAACGTTGACCCTCATTGGTGGCAGTTAGAAGTTGTTGTCATTTTCCACCCATTTCGCCAAAAGTTCTTTCACCGTGTTCAAATCACATAGGTAGTCGGGTGCAGGCTCTCGTTGCCTTCGCTTGTCAAAGCGTCGGTCCCCATCTTGGAATTGACGCTTGAAGCCACTGTGACTGTTGTTGTTGTTACTGTTATGGTTACGCTGAGTGTCGGATATGTCTACTGAGGCCAACAGTGCATTCTGCGGGCGAGGTTTCCGCGACTTGACAAGGCTGACCGTCTAGTAAATACGGCGGGCTGTTTCCTTGAGGTGTCACCATGACCTCAATTGCAGGTTCTCGATATGCACCCGGTAGATGTCATTCATGTTTTTTATGCATATGGGAACCAATGTCTCATCCTTACTAAAATCTGTACACTTGAGGCATTTAAGGTAGAAATGGTGCACATATTTGTTTAAGTCTTCGCAGGGATTCTGGCGTATGCCAGCGATGTCCACTATGGTGACTCTTTCAGCTTCGTAGTGGAATTTGTCCAAGAATAGTTGGACCATTTCACTCCAAGAATGGACAGTCCCCGCAGGGATCTGATGGTACCAAGTGTATGCCAAGCCTGTGAGGGACTTGTGAAACTCCCTCAACTTCAAACTATCATCCGGGCCATATTGCTCCAATGAGCCAGCAAATCCTGTTAAGTGCTCACGGGCGTTGCCCTCATGTCCGTTAAAGAGCACAAATGTGGGTTGCTTGTATTTGAGTGGGTATGGTGTGATGGTTATGTCGTTGGCGTATGGTGCATGACATGTTAGTCGGGCTGATGAGTCGGGTGCAGAATTCTGTGACAGTCGGTGGAGGAGTGCGTCGAAGTCTGACTTGGAGACGTAGTGGGGGGATGGTTCTTTATGGCTAACCAAGGGATGTGGCTGGCTGGGGCCCCGCGAGCCCCCCGACGGGGCAACTTGATGAGCAGGAGCAACAGAAGAATGATATATGCGGTGTGTCAGCTACAGGTGGGGAAGATGTCGTGAGTCCTACCGCCAAGGGTCTGGACGTTCGAGGTGGCGGTGGTCACGACACTGGGGCCTGGGCGGCGTTAAGAAAAGCCCCAGGTCTTGCAGGCTGGATCGGTAGGACGACTTGCTGTGAGGCTAACGCCTGTATGGATTTTTGCATTTCCATGATGGCGGCCAAAGAGTGGTCTACGAGTCTTGTAGGTTGGCTATAGTGGGAGTAACCTGCTGGTACTAACCGCAACTTGTACGTCAGGTGCGGTAGTTGGTGGCTGGTCTTGGAGACGCATGGCACTAGTCCCCTCCTATTCACCAAAGTGGTCCTCTTATTGCACGGTATGGATAAGGCCCTGGCTGGTAGCCCTCATAACTCTCCGTTGCATAGGCATGGTGCCTAAGTGTGGAATACAGGCAGACTGCAATACGATGCTCACCACCCCAGCGGAGTCGCCAAAATGATGCCAAGGAATGTGGGTTCGTACTTCCGTGGAGGTGCCACAAAGGCTGCAGTCCGAGTCAGCTTCCAAGTATGCAAAGTGAGAGACAGTGAGGGCGGACTAAGGGCAGAGAGCAAGGCTCCCCAGACAGGCCGTGAGGGCTGGCAGTGCTGCGCAGACAAGGATGAGACGAACAAGGCTGGCAGTCGACAATCCAAGCTAGGGTCCGAGTCAGGGGTGCAACGTCAGGGGTCCGATGTCAGAGGTCCAAATGTGTTTCTCTCTCTAGAATTCCAGAGAGAATGGGTTTTTAGAGAGAGAAAGTAAAAATGTCAAATGAGAGAAATCCCCCTTAAATGAAATCCTAGGTCCCCTATTTGAAGGGAAAAGTGTGCATGTGTCATCAATGTGTCAATCCCCTGGGAGTGACACTTCACCAGGGGGTCCATAAATATCGATTCTCCGTCGGACTATCTGTTCCCAAATTCAGACTACCTTGCCTCACACAGCATCTCTCTACCTATCTGAGAAGACTGACCACACACGACTGCATGATCAGAGTAAGCTCGTTGCCCCAGCCACCAGTCCAAGCCCTTACTGAATCCCACAATGTGCTTCAAGAGACGCATAGAGAACCTGACAGCGATGAGGGTTGCCCCTGTAACCAACTGCCAAGCGGGCTAGGCGCGATGCCCTTCAAAGACATGTTCCCTTCCCGGAGTGACTCGGGGATCATCGTTCTGGGGGCGCCGAAGATCACCGGTAACGTGAGTGGACATGGTCACAGCTCAGTGCTTAGTGTCATGCAAGTCACCCCGATAGCTTTTTGGTAACGAGCATATCCCACTGCGAAGGGTCCTCGTGCCGGAGCACTACGAGCGGAGCCCCCCGGAATGAAGACGGCGATAGCTTTGTGGTAACGGGCCTATCCCGCTGCGAAGGGTCCTCGTGCCGAAGCACTAGGAGCGGAGCCCCTCAAAATGCTGCACACTCCGGATAGTGGGTCGAAGCATGTTCCAAATCCATGGCGTGAGCACATGGCGTGGTGAATGAGTGTAGTGCTCGGGGGCCTGTAACATGATTGTGGCGCATGCAGTACCTGGTACCGGAGGCACGTATCATGGAAGTGGCGCAGGGGTGCAACGACGACCGTCACGAGACCATACTTGGTGCCAGGGCACATGTCATTAAAGTGGCGCACGGGCGTGGTGACGACCGTCTTGAGACAATACCTAGTGCCGGCACACGTCATGAAAGTGGTGCATGGGTGCAGCCATGGTGCCGAAGGCACTGTAGTGTGATAGAGAGCCAGGGGGCACGGTTGTATCAGCGGCGCGGCGCATGGGCACGGCGGAGTGTTTGAGATAGTGCGCGGGCGACTGGCATCGCAGAGACGGTGCCCAGGCGATAGTGCGTGGTCGCGAGTGACGGTTGCCACGGCGACGGCGCACGGGCACCGTGCAGCCATGGGTGATGGGTGAGCATTGCAAAGAGTGCGTTTGAATGCGATGCAAAAGAAGGTGTCAGCAGCCCCCCATGACAAGGGTGGCCGACCCCCCCCCCCCCACCTTAAAGAGGGTGGCCAACTTCCCCTTTAAGAAGGTGGCCGACCCCCCCCCCCCCCCCCGCGCCCTTTAAAGAGGTAGCCGACCCCTCTTTAAAGGGAGTGGCTGACACCCCCCCCCCCCCTTAAAGGGAGGTGGCCGACCCCTTAAGGTGGGCATCGCGCTCACTTGCATATTTTTCCTAAGTGTTGGTGTCGCTGACGTCGCTACGTTGGCGACAAAAAATACGTTGTCATGGATTGCCGCGAAAATTCAATAAAAGATGCATTTTGATCAGTTCATAGCGTTGAAAAATTGACAGTTGAATATGTGAACGGGACCCCTGGTGGGCCCTTGGGTGCGACCAAAATAGGTTGGGAACAAAGTCCAATTTAGTTGGTCTAGTCTAGGTCATCTGGTCTAGTTGGTTCTTCAAGATAGTTTGAACTTAACCCATGTGAAGTTCGAGATAAGATAGGAGATCTAGTACTTGATTTGGATTAAAGTTCGATATCTGATGACCCCGAACTCATGATTAAGCCATTTTAACTATTGTTGTCGTCAAGGGTGGCGCCGCTGCCATCGTTCTTCAACTAGCGGCAAGGCTCAAGGCTCCTAGACGATTCAGCCACCCGAGATCTCCTCTATTGAATCCTATTGTGTCGTCTCTTAGATGATTCCTGCATATCTTGAGGGCCTAGGCTTAGTTGTGATGTAACCCATAGGCTCCTTTGTGTTGGAACTCGTTCAACAACGCCAAAACTTTTTTCAGGATAGCTATGGTGGATGATCTCCATACCTTAACAATGTGTCACAATGATAAATATAATGGACCTTCAACGTTTTACATATATATCTTATATTTTGAGCTGCATATATAGCATGACTCTTTTGTTTAGGAAAAAAAAAGCTATATAGTTTTATAAGTCAGAAACGGAAGCTTCAAAAAGTTGTTATGATTGGAGGTGTCACCAAAGCTCCATATTTCAATCTTGTCAACTTAGTTGAAGTTTGGACAAACCTCTTCTCATTTCTCTTGACGTACCTTCGGATAGTGTTCATTCCATTTAAGTCTGCCCCCTCCTTCACATCGTGCAGAGATGAAAACAGCTAAATGACTAGGAGTCCTTGCCAAACATTTTCCTCAACATGAAGTGCATAAGCATAACTATCTAAAGACAATGTTGCGGAGAACGAAGGCAACCGAAAACATCCCAGAATTGCCAGGTACTGCTGGGTTATGGTTGTAAAGGACTTTGAGACCACAAGTTATAGTCCATGATCTTCAAATAGATTTCCGAGTTCGGCTTCAAAACAAGATTAGAACATCGGGTGCAGATGCATAGAAACATGTTAATTTTGTATCATGCGTACAATCTACATAGGCTACCCGTACGTACTACGGCTCCACCATGTTCTTAAGAATACAAGATCAACCTTACTACTCGTGCTCCACAACATGAGCACTTCATATCAGAGTTCCTATCATGATAGACGTTCGCATGGTTTTCTCATTTCTTAAGTAGGAGTCAGTAGGATATGGATTCGCTGCTTGATATGAAAGTCTCTAATAAACAAAAGGAATATATTGGTTGAACTCATTGTCTTCACTTCACTTTCATCGAGGAAAATTGTTGATATATACCTACTTTTAATAACACTTATGGTGAAGCATTTAGTTTTTAAGCACAGGTAATAATGTTTGTGAAAGTGATGTAAGAGGCAGTTTTCGTCCTTCACTATGCCAATTTACCATCTTGTTTGTCGTTAAAAAATGAATAATTATTGCTTAATTATATTTTTAGGGACCGAAAAAGTTAGTAAAAAGCTTTATATATATATATATATATATATATGTATATATATATATATCATCTTTTAACCATATTTGGAGACGAGGGGAGTAAAAAAGAGCCTCTAAAAAGAGAAATGTACCATTTTCTTGAGGTATTTTCACAAGTGATGTTGAACTTGTTGTGCCATTAGGAACCATATATCGGGCTGCTACCAAATTATTTTCCAAAAAAATGTTGCCTGCTACAGGAGTTGAAGGAATTGTTTTCCTAACCCTCATGTGGCGACAATTAATGGTTACTAAATGTTTCTAGTGATTTTTATTTAGTAACACTAAAAATGCTGATAAAAATTGTCGTTAAAAGTGTTAGAAGAAAATTCAATAGAAACATTTAGCAACTCTTAATTGTCACTATATACGGGGTTCGAAGAAGATTCCTACAATCTATGTAGCAAAATTTTTTCTTATTTTCCTATAAAACTACTTAAAGAAAGTATCTTTAAAATTGTCGTAAAAGTTTAGAGGGAGGCTTTTTTCACCTTCCAATATACCAATTTACCGTCTCGAATTGTCGTCAAAAAGTTAACACTTGTTCTCAGTATTACATTTTTAGAGACAAAAAAGAAGATAAAAACAAAACATATAAGAAAAGATAAACGTGTCGTTTTTTAACCATTTTGAGAGACAAAAGAGGAGTAAAAAAACTCCAGAGAAGATAAATATGCCATTTTCGCAAGTGATATTGAACTTATTATGCCATTACAAACCAAATTTTGGGGTGCAGCCAAACTTTTTTTCCCAACAGAATTACCGACGAAACCCAGTTGTTACTACACCCGGAAACATTTTCGGGAGGTGATGCACGCCAATAATCCCAAGTCTAACTACCCCCTTAAGGCAAAATTAGCCTTAAAGATATACATCTATCCACTTCAAACCATCATCCCTATCACTTTCCTTTATTACTTTTTAGTCCCCCCTTACAACCTCACTCATGCCCCATGGGTTCGTTTTGCTAGTCAAAACTCTTCTTCCCCTTTTACCTTTCACTCACTCACCCACCCAAGTCTCAAGTTGGAGCATGCACTCCTTTGAAAGTATATAATAGGTCAAAGACCCAAGAGAGAGTGAACTCCACAGACCATACAACACCACACTTGAAAAGTCATGGCTTCACCTAGAGCCTTCAATGGCCCTGCCCAAATGGAAACATTTTCCACACCGATCCGACCAACCACTCGCCGTACTCCGTCTCTGTCTTCATCCCCATCATTCTCCTCAAATTCATCTCTTGAAGAATCCCCGTTGATTAGTCCAAGCACGCCCCTCCGGTCTTCCGGGAAACCATTTTCCTGGGAAAAACTACCCGGAATTCCCAAGAAACAAGCGCCCAGAACGAAGGACCATGCTGTGAATCTCCTTCCACCGCCTCCGGCTAGGAATCCAGCTCCCTCAAAGAAATTAACCAGGAAAAATTTCACCAGTGACAGCTTCCGAAAGGATCCATTCTTTGCGGCATTTGTGGAATGTTCAAAGGAGGATGATGATGGCAGCTTTTGGAAGGGATCGAGAGTAACAAGGACTCTAAGCGATCGGTTCGGACTTATCAGCATGTACACCTCCTGCAAAAGCACTTCTGCTGTTTCGGAGTCCATCGTTTATCTTCCCAGATCAAGCACAGCACATGCTATATACAACAGCCGCTAAAGCTATGATCCAGCGTTATATATTAGATAAGTTGTTTTTCATATGCCTTTGTTAGGAGAAGTTGCACTAAACGCACCTAAAGTTCTCCATTTGCTGCCGTTCTGACCCCCAAGGCTTTTCTTGTCAATTTAGCCCCTGCAGTTTATTAGTTTTGGCACCATAAGATCGACATTTAGCGACACTCTGAGCAATTTGCTACATTGAAAGCCGGTGGTGCTTTCTAATTAAGCAATTTGCTACAAGCATCAATTAAAGTTATTCAAAAACTACCGCTTAAAAGAGTGACTTTCACCGGTTTTTTAGTTATAAATATGACTAAAAGCGGTAAATTTGTCGTTGAAAAGGTACATTTCTTCACAACAATTCGAGCTTATCGCTCTCGTTCTGGCGATCAAGTTACACACTAGATTGCTAAATTCAGTAGACTCAAGAGGCATAAAACGACTAGAAAAAAGCTTGGGGGTCCAATCTTGCAGAGATAGTGTATTTTAGGTGGGGGAAGTGAAACTTATCCTTCACTGCATGGTGTGTGAGGACAAGTCAATTTGTCCCCGAATCATAAAAGTCTAGGAACCAGTGTCAATATGGCTTTGTTTAGTGTATGAAGTGCCCTGTTCTTCGTCTCATTTGTGAGACAGTATTATGACCAGGATCTATATAAAAATATGCACGATCCTTTCTGTACTCCATGTGAAGATTAATGGCATATATGTATGAGTGAACCTTACTCGTTCCCATGTGAGTGCTGCGTCCATTAGCAATGTATATTGGACCACAGTAGAAGGAAACAATCACCTCGCTACAATAATCTCCAGTCTTGTTATACTTCGTCCCTTCCATTCAAGAATAGGTAGATGAAGACATGAAGTGTTGGTTTCTCCTTTTCTTTGAATAAACTACTCTTGTAATATGGAGTTTATAGATTTTTCTGTTTATAGATGCAGCATGAACTATGTTTCAAGTAAGCCTTTACTCCATTCTCTTATAATTATGTGAGGGATTCAACGGGGTCAACGACCGCTGGTTGGACTCTAGTGCCTTTTGCTGCCACGGCCTATAAAAAACGAGAGAGATGATGTATGATCATTTAGGTCTCTATACTGTATACTTGTGTACCGTATAAAATAAAATAATTATTTAGATTCGAATTGTATATCAATTATTAAAACTGATGCAAAACTTCATTGGTGGCACTTAATTATAGCTATAAAATTCACTATCAATTTTGTATTTATTATAGCGAAAGAACTATAAAGTACGGAGAGTTATTTCTACTGTCCGATATGTTAATTCAACCTTTTTTTTGCAATTAAAAGTTCAACACTTGTTTTTAAAGTCTATTTTTAACGATAAAAGAGGATGGAAAAAACATACAAAGTGGTAAAAATAGCTTGCTTCATAACGAAAAAATTGCAACAAAAAATTAAAAAAAGCAACGACAATTTTTTCTCTCAGACAACACGACTCAGAGCAAATATCTGACCGGATTTTTCAGTTGTCATTAAATATGATCAAAATGCCACAAAAATATTGAGCCGCATGTCTTTGTCTCTAATAATACATAGTAGTAGTCACATCACGTCATCTACTTGTTTTTGGTATTGTCTTTTTTTGGTGGCTAAACTGCCACATACAATACTCGATAGCTTATGGCCACAACCAACCATCATAAAAAGGAATAAGAGCTGAACCACATGCTTAGTGGGTCAGAGCAATATACAACAAAGCCAGCGACATCGACCCGCAAACCCTTCAATACATTGGCCTCAGTTTACCCCAAGGAAAAATGCTAGCGCTGCAACTGTCTCCGTACATATTTGCGACAAACATTTCTTGGTTTGTTTATAGTTAAAAAAATGTGTTACCGCTGCTATCTTTTTATAGAACTCACATGCATAGCTCCTCCTTCTCTCTACTTTCTCTCTCTAGAAAAACCCACACAACTGCTCTGATTCCGCCGGGGGAGGGGGTTGAGATGCTCTTCCTCCCCTCTCCCCCCCCCACCACCCCTCTCTCTCCGTCTCAGTTTTTAGCATCCCATCTCCCTGTTTTCTTCTCAAGTCTAGCCGACAACCGTCCCGTAGCCCGGCCGATCACCTGCCACCATCATAGTTGTTGTCGTATCATTGCTTCTCACGCCTGGCCTTAAACGACATCACTGCCCAGCCACTTCACTGCCACCATAGCCTCGAAGATCAAGCTCTAGACTGCTCTCACCATGGCCTCCAGATCTTTTTTGCTTTTCTTCCAGATCTAAGTTACATCTAAATCCAAGTGGAGGTGTAGCTTGATCTAAGATTGATTCTTATTTTGTTGTTTTTGTTTTCATCTCTCTGTTCCCGTTCTTGTTTATCCCTTCTTGCTTCTGTTCTTCTGGGGGATGGGGGGTTAGGGGACGGGGGGCGAGGAGAACTGGGTTTTTTGGGTGTTGAATCTATTTGTTTTAGTTTGCTCTTTTTTGTTCTTTTAGTGTATTGTGGGGAGGGTGGGTGAGGGTAAGAGGTCGGGGTAGACGGTGGGGGAAGTGGGGAAAGGGGCTTGGATCCTTTGGATTGTAAAGAAATTGTGGCTTTGACGGTGCTTTTTCAATTTTTGCCTGATCTGCAGAGGTGATTTTCGAGAGGTGATTTTGCAGCGGTAGTGCTTCTTAGAAAGGGTAGGATGTGACTTCTGTCCCACTAATCATTAATGGGGTTCTAAAGTCTTGATTGTTGGGCAGAGCAACTAACATTGGGCAGATGAGCTAGTTACTTTTTGACTTTAAAGAGGTCTAGAATAGATTTAATTTAATTGAGTTGTAGTGTTTTTTGATCCATCAAAGTTAGTTTCTTGATGTTACTGGTATTACTTTAGCGTAGATTTATCTGGTCTTCTTGAAAAGTAGCATAGCTACTCTTGTAACTAAGAAGATGTAGCGCTCCAGGATAGTAACTTGGCTACTCTTGTAACTTGATTCGCATATTAATATCATCTTTGTTCACAACCTATCCGGACCGCACCCCAGGGCCCGCTAAAAGACCCCAGTGGCACGACGCGTCACCCGCTCGACAGTCAAATTTACTCAACATCATTTCTCGGTCAAAGCGCTACGTGCCTCGACATCGTTGCTCGGTCAAAGCGCTTCGTGCCTCGACATCGTTGCTCGGTCAAAGTGCTCCACGCCTTAAGCATCCAGACGGCGATCGAAACTGCACTTCCCTCCCGAGGGGTCGGCCACCCCCCTGAGAAGGGGGTTGGCCACACCCTGAGGAAGGGGGTTGGCCACCTTCTTTAAGAGGGGGTCGGCCACCCCCTGAGAAGGGGGTCGGCCACACCCTGAGGAAAGGGGTCGGCCACCCTCTTTAAGGGGGGTCGACGGGGGTCGGCCACCCTCCTTGTAAGGGGGTCGGCCATCCACTTGGTGAGGGGGTCGGCCACCCTCCTTGGAAGTGGGGGGGGGGGGGTCGGCCTCCCTTGTCCTTGGGGGGGAACCTACTTGCCACTGTTATCACCTCACTCAACGCATTCTTCAACGCTCACTCATCACCAGTGGTCGTGTGACTCCCGTTGTCGCCCGCACATCGTTGTCGTAACAACCGTCATGCACGAACGTGCATCGTCATCTAGGTATCGTTCCGCGACGTTCGTCGCCACTCCGGCCCTCACGGCGGGACGGGCTCACAACCATAAAGCCCTCACCGGCACAATCAACGGGGGCTTCGGCCCTCGCCCGCACAATCAACCGACTGGCTCCAGCCCTCGCGGCGGGACGGGCTCATAACCCTAAAGCCCTCGCCGGCACAATCAACCGGGGGCTCCAACCCTCGCCCGCACGATCAGCCGAGGGCTCCGGCCCTCGCCTGCACGATCATCCGGGGGCTCCGGCCCTCGCGGCGGGACAGGCTCACAACCCTAAAGCCCTCGCCGGCACAATCAACCGGGGGCTCCGGCCCTCACTCGTACAATCACCTGACGGGCTCACCGAGGGCTCCGCTCATAGTGCTCCGGCACGAGGACCCACCCGCCACGGATTCCGAGTATCGAGCTGCGGGCATGTACGCTCATGTTACCATTAATCATCGGTACTGCCAGGGTAATGACCCACGGGTCACTCCGGGACTGGAGCAGGTCCTCGGAGGGCATCGCGCCTAACTCGCCTGACAGTTGGCTACAGGGGTAACCCTCGCCGCTGTCAGGATCTCCACGCATCTCGTAGGATTCAGTAAGGGCTTGGACTGGAGGCTGGGGCAACGGGCTACTCTGACCATGCTACCGCAGAATGGTCAGTCCCCTCAGACAGGCAGAAGGATGCTGCAAGGGCAAGGCGACATGAACTCGAGGACCGGTAATTCAATGGACAATCAATACTCTGGGACCCCCCGGCAACGTGTCACTCCCGGGGGATGACACGTGTCAGCTGATGACACGTACGCATTTGTGCCTATATATAGTGAACTTTGGAGCTTATTTGAGGACTTCTTTCTCATTTTAACATTTCACTTTCTCTCTCTAAAACTCATTCTCTCTGGATTTCTAGTGAGAGAAAGACATTTGGACTCCTGTCATCAAACCTTTGACGCTGCACCCTTGACTCAGACTGTCCACCGCCAGCCCTATTCGTCGTCGCCCTGCCTGCGCGGCGCTGCCAGCCCTCGCGACCTGTTTGGGGAACCTTGCTCTCAGCCCTTACTCTATCCTTGTTGTCTCCCACTTTGTTTACTTGGAAGCCAACTCAGACTGCATCCTTTGTGGCACCTCAACGTGGCAACGGACCCTCTTTCATTGGCAACATTTGGCGACTCCGCTGGGGAGGTGAGCATCGTGTTGCAGTCTGCTGCACCTAGGCGCCATGCCTATCCAACGAAAAGTTACGAACGCTACCAGCCAAGGCCTTATCCATACCATGCAAGAAAAAGACCACTCGGGTGAACAAGAAGGGACTAGTGTCGTACGTCTCTAAGACCATCCCGCACCTGACGTGCAGGTTACAGTTTATACGGCCATCCAGCAGTTCACTCCCACCATAACCAGCATACAAGACTCACAAGCTACTCTCATGGCCGCCATAATGGAAATGCAGAAATCTATACAGGCGATGGCCTCGTAGCAAATTGTTCCACCGATCCAGCCTGTAGGACCCGGGCCGTCCCCTGACGTCGCCCAGGCCCCAGTGTTGCGACCACTGCCGCCTCGACCATCTAGACCCCTAGCGGTAAGACTCGCGACTTCTCCCCCGCCCGTAGCTGACACATTGCATCCCGTGATGCCATCACACAGACTACAATCGGACCTTGGACCAGTATTACAACAAGTCCTCCCTACGGTTGCGCCTCGACATGTACCAGCCAGGAGCTCTTCCAAGACTCACGAGTCCATTGAGATGGAGCCTAACCCATACCCGACAGAGCAACATCAAACGACCGGCCAAGTGGTGGATATGTCTCGTCCACCCACCCACGCCACCGTACACCTGCCCGCATCAACACCTGCCATGTATCGTCCTTCCACTGCTCCTACCCACCAAGTCGCACCGTCAGGGGACTCCAGGGCTCGCGGAGCACCGGCCAGCCATCAACCTTTAGTCGGCCAGGAGGAGCCGCCCTCCCATTATGTTTCTAAGGCTGACTTCGATGCACTTTTTCACCGTATGTCACAACATTTCGCACCCGACTCATCAGATCGATTGACAGGCCACGCGCCATATGCTAATGAGATAGCCATCATACCATATCCACTCAAGTACAAGCAACCCACTTTTGTGCTCTTTAACGGACGTTAAGGCAATGCCCGTGAGCACTTAACCATATTCGCCGGTTCGTTGGAGCAATATGGACCGGGCGATAGTTTGAAGCTGAGGGAGTTTCACAAGGCCCTCACGGGCTTAGCATATACTTGGTACCATCAGATCCCTGCGGGGACGGTCCGTTCATAGAGTGAGATGGTCCCATTCTTCTTGGACAAATTCCACTATGAAGCTGAACGTGTCACCATAGTAGACATCGCCGGCATTCGCCAGGCCCCCGGCGAAGACTTGACTAAATATGTGCACCGTTTTCATCTTAAGTGTCTCGAATGTACAGATTTTAGTAAAGATGAGACATTGGTGCCCATATGCATCAAGAACATGAACGACGTCTACCGGGTGCACCTCAAGAACTTGCAGTTGAAGTCATGGGGACACCTCAAGGAAACGGCACGGCGTACTTACGAGACAGTCGGGCCCGTCAAACCATGGAGGCCTCACCCGCAGAATACGCTGTTGGCCTCAGCAGACGCATCCAACATCCAGCGTAACAACAACAGCACTGGCAACAGCAACATCAATAATTACACTGGCTTTAAGCGTCAGCTCTCGGATGGGGACCAACGCTCTGACAAATGACGACAACAGGAGACTCCACCTGCCTTTCCATGTGATTTGAATACGGTGAAAGAGCTCTTGACAGAATGGGTTGCTAATGACAATAACTTCCAATTGCCACCTGTGCGGATCCCCATCACAGACGAAGAAAGAACCAGACCCAACTACTGCTCCTTTCACCAGGCCCTTGGCCACCCTCTCAAGAACTGTAATGCATTGCGAGCCATCTTTGCAAGAAAGATCGCGTCGGGAAACCTACAGCTGCCAAAGAACCACGATGTGCGGAAGGAACCATACCCAAATCATGGCAACAACAACCGCGAGCATCAGGTGCTCATGGTTGCTACCGACCACATCGAGTCCCTCGTCCCGAAAGCTCCTGTGAAAATCTCACCTATGGTCACAACTTGTGTACCTCCCGCCCCCCAGCCAGTGTCCTCGGCTGGCCAAATGACGAAGATCAAAGGCTTCTTTGATGAAATAGGGTTTTCACCCGCGGCAAGGACTTATCTCTCAAACTGCTTGATCGAGGTCACTACAGGCCTCGGGCCCGAATGCTTCGCCGCCCAGGCCGAGCTCAGACATATCCCTTCCACCGCATTCATTATTTTGGACGAGGACTCACCACCAGTTGAACACCATAATGGGCCGTTGTACCTTGCAGCAGGCCGGTATACCACCAAGGAGGATCATCCGTGACCCCATCAAAATTACTGGCTTTGGGTAAGGCCCCCAATCCACCCTTGGCCACATTACTGTCGACCTCATGGTCGGAACTGTCCGTCGTGACACTATTTTTCATGTGATAGACAACGAGTCTTCCTTCCACCTCTTACTTGGACGACCTTGGATTCATATCAACAAGGTTGTGCCCTCGACGTACCACCAGTGTGTGAAACTAATGGCCGGTCCTACGACCAAGGCCCCTTTTGAATGTGCTGAGTCTTACTTTGTTGAGGCCTCCTTCTTTACTGAGCTTGCTGCGGATGGTGAGAATGCTACTCATATCCATTCCACCAAACTACCAGATTGGGACGAGCTGTGTGGGAATAAGCCCCACAAGTCTAAGTCCAAGTCCAAGAAAAGCAACAGAAACAAAGCATCAACCTCGACAGCGCCATCTGCTGTCACGACCAATTCCCCGCCTTCATCCCCTAAGTCCAAGAAACACAAGTTTGAAGCCAATTTCTAACGCGTCATCAAAGACGGAAGAGTGATCTACCAGTTATGACGGTGTCCGGGCGCTCTAGGGGGTCCGCCGCCTGACCCCCTCGACCACGACCCACCTACGGAGACAGAATGGTGTTGTACAGCCGAGCATTGCCCGCCGGACCCCGAGCTCACCCCGGGCGCTGCCCCGCCCTGCTATGAAGACAGCCCTCGACCGCAGGCCGAAGATCTTGAATAAATTAACCTGGCTGACGCGGGCGAGGAACCTTGACTGACCTACATTGGCACGAAACTCGCATCGGGTCGAAGAGAGGAACTGGTTACCCTCATCCGCGAATATCATGATGTATTAGCATGGAGTTACAACAAAATGCTCGGATTGGATCCTGCCTTGGTGACACACCATCTCAACATTGCTAACGGGTTCAGCCCTGTTCGACAGCATTCGCGATCCTTTCGTCCCGAACTCGAATTAAAAATCAAGCAAGAGATCGAACGACTTCTACAGGCTGGCTTCATTGAACCCATCACTCATCCTATCTGGTTGGCCAATGTTGTTCCCGTACAAAAGAAGAGCGGACATGTCCGCATTTGTATTGACTTTCGAGATTTGAATAAGGCGTGCCCTAAAGATGAATTTCCACTACCCAATATTGACATGCTCACGGAGGCTGCCGCCGGGCACGAGACCTTGTCCTTCATGGACGGCTTCGCCGGCTACAACCAAATTCGAATGAACCCAGACGACTGTGCCAAGACAGCTTTTCGGACCCCAATGGGTAACTTTTGTTGGAAAGTCATGCCCTTCGGTCTCAAGAATACGGGTGCTACCTATCAGCGAGCAATGACAGCTATCTTCCATGACATGATACACTGCACAGTGGAAGACTATGTTGACGACCTCATTATCAAGTCTAAAAAGGAAAGTGAGCATCTTACGGACCTTCGAGCAGTCTTCGACCGGTGCCGTCAGTACAACATGCGGATGAACCCGCTCAAATGTGCCTTTGGAGTCTCCTCCGGCAAGTTCCTCGGCTTCTTGATCAGTCGACAGGGTATCGACGTTGACCCCTCCAAAGCTGCCTTTATCCAAGAAATGCCACCGCCCAAAAGCACCAAGCAGTTAAAAAGCTTCCTCGGCAAGGTTTCCTATCTCCTCAGGTTCATCCCTGCCTTGGCCGAGCTTATAACGCCCTTCCAGCATTTGACGCGCAAGAGCGCACCGTGGGATTAGGGTGCGCCCTAACAGCAAGCATTTGAACAAATCAAGGCGGTCCTCATGTCACTGCACACCATGGTCATGCCGCGCAACGAGGTCTACCACTCTTACTTTACTTAACCTCCATGCCCAGATCCATAGGGGCGTTACTTGCTCAAGACGTGGACGGAGTAGAGCGCCCGGTTTATTATCTCAGTCGGTCAATCAGGGGACCCGAGGCCAATTATTCTGAACTCGAAAAACATTGTTTCGCCTTGGTCTACGCCTCCCAGAAATTTAGGCACTACTTCTTGTCACACCAGATTACACTCGTCACCAAGGCTAATCCATTATGATACATGCTCACGCGCCCTGCCCTATCTGGCCGACTTACTCGTTGGTTGCTGCTATTGGCCGAATTTGGCCTGTCCATCAAGAATCCTACGGCTTTACAAAGCCAAGCACTCGCGGACCTCTTGGCCTTCTTCCCGCGCCAACACTATGAACCAACCTCACATCAATTGCCTGGGGAAGAGACAGCCCTGATCTCTGACATCGATGAATTATGGACGCTCGAGTTCAACGGCTCAGCCACTAGCAAAGGTCTCAATGGAGCTCTCTTCCGGTAAGGAGGTGCCGGCATTTTGTCCTCCGGAACCCAGAGGGTGTTACCACATCCCTATCCTTCAAGCTTGCATTCCCGGTATCTAACAACGAAGCTGAGTACGAGGCCCTTGTCTAGCTATCAGCATGGGGGCTAAGTCATTACGTATAAAAGGGGACTCGAACTTGATCATGAAGCTAGCCGACAGAGAATTTGCAGTCAAAGAGCAAGCTTTGGCACCTTATCATGCCCTGGTACAACACCTGGAGGGACAGCTTGGCCATGTTCAGCATGAACATCACAACAGGTGCCACAACCGACATGCGGACAGCTTAGCCACAATCGCGTCAAAAATAGATATCGACGGTGAACAGTGCATACTAACCATCATCAGAAGAACAGCACCATGCACATCATTGAATTTAGTCCCAAAGGACACTACGACCGATGATTGGAGGCAGTCGATTGTCGACCAACTTAGGGCACCGTCACTCGCTTCCGTCTCCACCCTCACAGCTTTCTTAATGTTGGGAGACGTCTTGTACAGACGATGTCCCGGAGGCACTCTGGCCCAATGTTTGGCCCCAGCAGAAGCAAAGCACAAGCTGCAACACGGACATCAAAAGTGTTGTGGCCTCGACGGACCACCTCTATACCGTCGTCTCCAACGAATGGGCCTCTTTTGGCCATCCATGGCCAAAGATGCTTCGGATATACAGCAAGATTGTTCGGAATGCCTATATGCGCCTGATAGTACGGAAGCTCTTGTCATCAACATCGAGGATGACTGGCGTCAGCCTTTCCTACAATATCTATCCCATGGACTACTACCACCTGACCGCAGCTCGGCACGATCTATCAAGCACAAGTCGGTCAAGTATTTCGTGACGGAAGGCGAGTTGTTCCGCAAGGGATATTCGGGTCGCACCCTGCGATGCTTGCAGGGTGCCCAAGCAGTCGAGGTGATCAGTAAAGTGCACAATGGTGCTTGTGGTGAGCATTAAGGCTCTCAGAAGTTGTATGCAGAGTTGCTAAGGTTGGGGTACTACTGGCCTACTATGGAATCTGACGCGATCTCTCGTGTCCGACACTACCAACCCTACCAGAGACACGCCAACAAAATGTACATGCCAGCATCCGACCTTCGTATGATCGGGGCCCCTTGGTCGTTTCACTCTTGGGCTCTTGACCTTATCGGCCCCATAAATCCGCCATCGAAGGGTCATATTTGGATCATGGTCGCGACGGAGCGTTTCACAAAGGGGTCGAAGCCATACCTCTGCGAAAATCCACGGGGGGCGCCATCGCCAAATTTTTGCGTGATCACATCATATGTCGCTTCGGCATCCCCAGATGCATCATCTCTGACAACGGCACGCCGTTCATCAATCGGGATGTTCGGACTCTCACGGAAGCAGACGACATCAATCATGCCACGTCAACTCCTTATTATCTGTAAGGCAATGGTCAAGTTGAAGCCTCCAACAAAACTCTGTTGCGCGTTTTGTCACGCATGGTCCATGACGCGAGCAACTCTTGGTCCAAAAAGCTAAGCCATGCCCTTTGGGCTTACAGAACTTCCAGGCACACAGCCACGAAGGCCACACCCTTCTCCCTCGTCTACGGGGACGAATGTGTGGTGCCTGCCGAGATTGCAGTCGCCTCGGCACGACTATCCCTCAGCAGTGGTCTCGGGGAGGAGGAAACCAGAATGATGGCACTTGAGAGCCTTGATGAAAAAAGGGCCAACGCCATATGCCAAATAAAGAAATATCATGAGAAGCTTGTCAAAGCCTACGGGAAGACCATCATCACAGAAGGCGACCTTGTCCTCCAAGCCGCCAAGCATGTACGGGCCAACCTGTCAGCTCCTAAATTCACGCCCAACTAGGAGGGGCCATTTCAAGTACATACAGTCAGAAGCGACGGCTCCTACCTCCTGCTCAATCCAGATGATGGACAGCTTACCGCCCCTATCAATGGTCGCTACCTAAAGAAGTACTATGCATGACCGGTTTCCAGCTTGTTCCCCCCGACCCGCCGCCTGTAGTTTATAACGCTTAACACAGCATTTTGTGTATATACACACCTGTACTGGCTTGTAACTTCTGTTGTTTATTACAAGTTCCTTTTATGTAATGGCGTTTCTTTGATCCAAGCACTATCAATATACAGTCTTTTCACTACATACATTTATGCTTAGCCTACACTTATGTATCCTTTTATAGTCATTAAGTGTTTGCCCTCGCCAAAAAAAAAGGGGGGAAGGGGGGAACACCAACAGACAACCAACAGGCGCAAGACATTCAAACAATCGCAACAGACAATGATCGTACCATGCATCCACGACAAATATTAACAAGACAGCACACAACTACACTTTACATACCAACAAGATATATATATATATGCATAAGAAGTTGTCGGCCACTATCAGGCAATGCCTATACATCAATCTATAGTAAGACCTATCGAAAGTTAGATAATAAAGCTGCTACCGGATGAGAGCTAAACGCCTGTAATGTCTGATGCTGAACCAGCAGCGCCGACCATCCCGCCTAGAACTCAGCCTGACGCCTCAGACGCTCAGCTTCTCGCACCTCCACATCCACCCGCTGCCTCTGGAGATCACTCAGCCGTCTCTGCAAGTCAGTCAGCTGCCTCTCTATCTCTGCCACCTCTCTGTCGATCACGACCAACTCTCCGTTGATCTCTGACCGCTCCACCTCCAACCATGTGTGTCGCCTCTCGAGCAGCCCTTCATCCATACGCACCAAGGCCATCCTCTCGTCCACACCACCACCCTCGCTCCTCGACCTAAAGAACTCGGCTAGCCAATCTAGCTGCACGCCTAAAGAGGTGAACAACGTGAACTCTGTCAGCGACCGCTCAATAAACTCTGTCGTCCAGCCCGCCGCAGGAACACTCGCAAAAGGCAGCAGCCACTCCACAAACCCTGAGTACACACACCTCTGTAGCATCGGGTTCCCCACAGTCACCCCCTCAAACGTCTGCGGGTACGCCGCCTTCACCAGCTCTAACCGGTGCACTGTCTCAGAAGGTAGCTGGAGGTTCTCCCATACTACCACGTCGGCCTGGCCGCTCGATGATCCCCTGCTCGCCTCTCCAGCTACTGTGCCACTCACCACCATCACAGGCCTCTCACGAACTCCTCGGGCTACCTGTACACCGACGGTCATCGAGTGCATCGCCATCAATGTCGCACTCGCCTCAACAGCCGACCCTGACGACGCCCCCGCAACAAACTGCACCGGCTGCACCGAGATCTCCACCTCTTGAATCGGGACCGCCACTGTAGGCTCCAACTCCACCAAATCCTCCCGCTCAACCATTGCGGCCTCAGTCGCCGTGCCCATCCACCAGTAGCCACTGGCATCGAACATCAGCGACTCGTCGACCAAGCCGCCATACACATCCTTCACCCTCTCCTCAACATCTGGCAGTGGACTTACCCTGCCGCTTGTCCCGGCCCCCGACACGTCGGCCGCCACCGGCTCATCAACCTCGGCTGCTCTCGCCTCATCTGTCTCGACCGCCACATTTGCATCACCGTCCCTCTCCACCACTTGTCCCTCGTACCCCTGTCCAAAACAACCGTTAGCATATCAACATTTTTTTTCTGTTGTATGACATCAATAAACAAGATTTAATCAAAAGCGGAAACAATCAGGCCTACCTCAACCACTGGCTCCTCCGACGCATCTCGCGGCCTTTTCGATCCCGTCAGCCATAACCCTGAAGTGCCCGCACTCGCCTGACGAGCACTCTCCATCATCCCAACTCCCAGTACCGACAGCGGCCCCTTGCCGGCCCCTGGCACCCTCGCCACCGACACCACCGGCTCCTCTCCTTGGTCCTCCACCGGGGCATCCTCCTCAGACTCCTCGCCCTCCTCGTCAGGATCCCTCTCCGAGCTCACAACCGCACTCGATGTCGCTAGCACTAGCATGCCAGCTTGCCTCGCCGCTGTCATCGATATCAAACTCAATGCCCGGTCACAGGCAAACACGCCAACCAGTCGCCGTGTCCCCGATGGCTGTGCCAACCACTCCGCCCAGACCGTCCGCAAATGCTCCCACCACTGTGCATACTCCACCGTCACCACCCCCACTGCCGCTATCCCCGGCCTCCTCCACGCTACCACCGGTGCCGGCCACTCACAGACTTTGTCATACCGCGTGTACCCGAATACGGTCGTCACATTCCACGGGCTACGATACCCACACGGCGACTCCAAGTCATAGCCAAATGTCTACGACAACCGGTCCAGGCAATACCGAGCCACGTAATACAGGTTCTCTACAGGCTTCCCGCCATCATTAGTCATCACTGGCAGCCAACCTGGAAAATAGGCCACCAAGAGCACAACGTCTGCCGGTGGCAAACCCCCCCTCTTGGTCGAGTCTATCGTCATCTCTTGTCCGTGCAACCAGGGGGTACTCCATATGACACATGCATCTCTCTGTACGGCCGTGCTAAGCATGCCTCCCTTGAGTCTATCAACCGTGACAATGGACACTCCGGCCTCTTGATGCCCGCCCATGCAAATGCCCGTGACCCGCTGCACCACAGTGCCACTTCCCGCGATCTGCCACCGTGCATCACTGTCCTCGTCCTCGGTACTGGATGCTCAAGCGGGTATCTTACTGGACGATACACCGGAAAACACTCGTACAAGTACCGCTGCAGAAACATCCAATCCACGTACGTCGCCACTTGGTACCGCCCGTGCGACCTCTTCACGTCATTCACAAATTGATCCAGCCGTGAATACACGGTGCCCAGATACGCAGGAGCTAGCCCAACACGCTTCCCCTGCGCCATTCGAATTGCCAGGGGAATCACCTTCGAGGAAATGTCGTCCTTCGGCGTCCTTTCGAACATGAATCTGCAAAAACACGACAACGCATTATACACAACCTCAACTAGCATCACATATACAAGCATACAAACAATGGAACGGATAATATTTACCTCGACAAGAACATCGTCAAGAAGGCCACCATCTCGTATCGCTCATCCTTGTGATACTGCCCCATCACGAAATGGGCAGCATTGCCCAATCTCTGCCCCGACTTCGTCTGCGGCGTGCCATAGAACAATCGGAGCCACCCGCTCTATGTCGCCTTCCGGTGCTTCCTCGTCTCTGCCAAAATGTCAAGTAGATGCGTCTGCAATAGCCGCTCCTCGCCAGTAAGCCGCGTCACACACACATCGAACTCTCCATACATCGGCAGCCCTGTCAGCATCATCACATCCAGCAGCATCAGCCCAATCTCTCCAAACTCAGTCACAAAGGTATGTGTCTAAGTGCTCTACCTCGACAGCAACAGGGCCATCCCACGCGTATCTCTATACAACTCCAGCCCCCTTGCCGTAATGTCAATCGCCGGCACCAACCCCAACGTCTACAACAACGCCGACCACCTCGGCGTCTCCATCATATGCTCACACCAGAAGTCCCACCCAATCGGCATCGCACCATGGCCCTTGAATACCATAGGTGCCCAGGGTATATCCTCCCGCTCCACCAACAACACGGCAACATACCTCGATGACAGCACGGGCGCATCCTCTCAGCTCGGAGCCCGCACATACGGTGATGGCACTCGTGGCTCCTCCCCCATCGACGCACCACTCTAAGGCACTGCGAACGCACCATTAGCTACCCGGATGGCCAGCTCCCTCCACAAGTCTCGGTCAAGCACGACCGGTACTACCCCTTTTACTCTCAGCGGCGTGTTCGTCTTATCCGGGTCCAGATCATACGTTCTCACCAACGAATCATCAAATGTAAGTGGCACTCCCGTCTCACCACCTACCGCAGCTTCGGACTCATCTGTCAGGGGGCGACACCGGTTCCGTCGTCGCAGTTCACGATGGCCGCGCTGCGCTCGTCGCCCCACCTCGTGGTTTCACCCATATCTTCTGCTTCAACTTTTTCAGAACGGGCACCGGCTCGGCAGGCATGGCCTTGGCCCCGCCGACCTCCCTCTAGCTCCCGACCCCCTGGCCCCGTCGACCCCCCTCCAGCTCCCAACCACTTCGGCCCCGCCGACCCCCTTTTTCTCATTCCTTCCTCTCTTCCTCTTCCCCCCGCGGGAGCAGATCCCGTCGACCCTCCTCTTCCGGCCGACCCCCCTCCCCTCTCCCCCTTTCTTCCCTCCCTTCTCTCCTTCTCTCCCCCGTGCTGGTCGACCCCCTTACCCCCGCCGACCCCCCTCTTCCGGCCGACCACCTTCCCATTTCCCCTCTTCTTCCCTCCTTCCCCCTTCCCCTATTTTTTCCTTCTCTCCACCCCCACCAACCCCTTGGCCGCACCGACCCCCATCTCCGGCCGACCCCTCGGCCACTTGCTTTCCCTCTCGCACCATTTCGTCTTCTCTCTTTTTCTCTTCTCTTTCACTTGCTCAAAATGTGCAATTGGCTTTTTTTTGGCAAAACCCTCAATCCCTTCCCTATTTATAGGGGTGGGCCATCCAATCTCAACCACCCATTTCAAACGTCAACAAATTCTTTTCACAGCTCTCCTTTTCCTGCCAGTTACGCATTTTCGCCAAGTTCATATTTCGCTCCCCGAGCGCATTCAACATCGTTTATACGTGTGACGCCCGCTCGGGTTGCCCCTCCGCGCACCCCGCACGCAGGGGGCTTATGTTCATAACCTATCCGGACCGCACCCCAGGGCCCGCTAAAAGACCCCAGTGGCACAACGCGTCACCCGCTCGGCAGTCAAATTTGCTCAACATCATTGCTCGGTCAAAGTGCTCCATGCCTCTACATCATTGCTTGGTCAAAGCGCTCTGTGCCTCGACATCGTTACTCGGTCAAAGTGCGCCTTAAGCATTCAGACGGCAATCGAAAGTGCACTTCCCTCCCGAGGGTTAAAATGGGGGTCGGCCACACCCTGAGGAAGGGGGTCGGCCACCCTCTTTAAGGAGGGGTCGACCACCCTCTTTAAGGGGGGGTCGGCCACCCCCCTGAGAAGGGGGTCGGCCACCCTTCTTGTAAAGGGTCGGCCACCCACTTGGTGAGGGGGTCGGCCACCCTTCTTGGAAGTGGGGAGGGGGGGTCCGCATCCCTTGTCCTTGGGGGAGGAACTTGTTTGCCGCTGCTATCACCTCACTCAACGCATTCTGCAACGCTCACTCATCACCAGTGGTCGCATGTCGCCCGTTGTCGCCCGCACATCGTTGCCGCAACAACCGTCATGCTCATGTTACCATTAATCATCGGCACCGCCAGGGCAATGACCCACGGGTCACTCCGGGACGGGAACAGGTCCTCAGAGGGCATCGCGTCTAACTCGTCTGACAGTTGGCTATAGGGGTAACCCTCGCCGTTGTCAGGATCTCCCCGCGTCTCTTAACGCATATCGTGGGATTCAGTAAGGGCTTGGACTGGAGGCTGGGGCAACGGGCTACTCTGACCAACGCTACCGCGGTATGGTCAGTCTCCTCAGACAGGCAGAAGGATGCTGCAAGGGCAGGGTGACACAAACTCGGGGACCGGCAATTCAACGAACAATCAATACTCTGGGACCCCCCTGGTGACGTGTCACTCCCGGGGGATGACACGTGTCGGCTGATGACACGTGCGCATTTGTGCCTATATATATTGGACTTTGGAGCTTATTTGAGGACTTCTCTCTCATTTCAACATTTCACTTTCTCTCTAAAACTCATTCTCTCTGGATTTCTAGTGAGAAAAAGACATTTGGACTCCTGTCATCGGACCTTTGACGTTGCACCCTTGACTCAGACTGTCCACTGCCAGCCTTGTTCGTCGTCGCCCTGCCTGCACGGCGCTGCCAGCCCTCGCAACCTGTCTGGGGAGCCTTGCTCTCAGCCCTTACTCTATCCTTGATGTCTCCCACTTTGTCTACTTGGAAGCCAACTTAGACTGCATCCTTTGTGGCACCTCGACGTGGCAACAGACCCTCTTTCATTGGCAACAATCTTTCTCCTGATTAACCTAAAAAACAAAAAAATACCTCTATTCTTTTTTTTTATGTGTTTTTTTTTTTTTTTTTTTGAATAGGAGAATTGCATTGATAATTTAAAGTTACAAAGTTGTTTGAAGTCGCTCTAGAACAGAACTTACAGACATTAGGTCACGACATTCCCGTGACTCTGTATACATGGCCGCAAAGGTCAAGAAGTAACAACTAACCCAATAAACATGTACACATTCTAATTAAACTAAAGAGCATATCCTACACTTTAACTTAACTTAAAGTAACATGCGAAGTCTAAAGGTTTAGAAAAATCAAAAGGACAGAATAAAAATAATGATCTACAATGGACAAAGTAGTAACAGTAGAGCAGACAACTGGGAACGACCCAAAGATGAGCACAACCCTCTATGGAGGCGCAGCACATAACCAAAGATCTTCAACACGACAATTTTCATCCTTCTACGATCACTTACTAAATCCGAACCAAATTGAGTAAATACAGTGCGGAGGAGCCACTAGTCACACAAAACAGACCAAATAGTATATGCAAAGGATGCTCAAACCAGTGGAAGCCCTAAACCCCCACCCAAACCAGGGGGCATTATGATATGGCTAAAAATATCCCCCCTGTCGGGTGATGACACATGGTGGGATAACTCATGGTCGGCAGTTAATCTCGGATTTGAGGGTTACCCTGTCAATAAAGTTAGAATCCCATAATGATACTTATGTTTCATTCTATGCTTTTGTCTGCTTTGGAAGAACAGCCAAAAGCAAGGGGCATTATGATATGGCTAAAAACATCTGCCCTGACGGGTGATGACACGTGGTGGGATTACTCATGGTCGACTGTTAATATCGGATTTAAGGGTTACCCTGTCGATAGAGTCAGAATCCCATAAGGATACTGAAAGATATTGATATTATCGAGAAGAGGTTGTGACGGGATCCCCCAAGGATCTTAACACGATCCTAATTGATCTATCCCGTATCCCGAGACCTATCTGTCAATAGATACAAGCCGATCAGGACTCTAGAATCTATGCTTATATTATGAGAGTTATCCCAAGGTATGCAGGACAACTACACACACACATATGGACGGGGTGATTTTGGCTATTCGGAGTTCTACTCCTGTAGCTACTTCTGACTTTGGCATCGAAGAATCCTCCGTCGGAACCCCCCGGGCGGTCACTCTGTGTTCTATTTTATAGGACCATTCTCCGGTCGTGGTCCCCTATCAAGTTTTCAGCAGAAACACGGCCTAAAGTAGTTATAAAAGCCCAAATTACTCCGACAAGTAGTTCCAAAATAAATTTTAATTATTATATCTAAAATGCTAATAATGACTCAGGTATAAACTGTTAATTCTCAATCTCACAGCTAGCCAAGTAATTCAGTCCCCTCTGATGGTCACCTGAAAGGAAAACAATAAGTGAGTGAGTCAAATGCCTAATAAGGTCGCTAAATGGACCAACCAAAGAGATACAAAAATATCTGAGAAAATGAAATTACGAACGTACAAAATTCATATTGAATAGAAACGGGACATAATTTTAAAATGCAAAATATGTTTTCGTACAAAGATAGACACCAGAAGCCATCCAAAAAAAAGGTCACACGTGTCACTTGGCCTCACTGACACGTGAGACGAAATTCATAGAATAAGATCGCGATCTCGAACTCATCCAACTGAGTTGGCCCATGTTCTAATACACGTGAGTAAGTCAAAAACGGAAACGTCACATGCACTGTGACATGGCTCACATAAATTATTACACTTAAGTTCAATAAATTAGGCGAGATATTAACAAGTGGCCTAGACCATGTAAATTAATGGATCATATACACCTTGCGGCTTGCGGCTCACGCCAAGTGTCGGTGATAAGTTACGCATAGTCTGTAACATAAACATAGACAAATATTGGCAAGAACATAGACAAATATTGGCAAGACAATCCAAGAGGAGTATCTGAAGCAATTTTTAAATGCATTAGTTTTAAATCAAATAGGGCAAAAGGACATGTTCCCGGCAAATGGAATACTCAAAAACAGATTTTTGCAAGGGGTTATACGGACATTACATACGTTAAAGTACAACAGCTTAAATGTGGTCGATTACCTAAATCGTCGTTAAACAGGTGTTATAGCCGAGAATTTAAGAAGAAAGTGATGAAGGCTTTTCAACAGTGAACATGTAGCAGAGAACTTATTACTTCACAAGTAATAACAATAAAGTAATGAAGAAGGCAACAGCACTGTTTAAAAAAAAGGGGGGGAACCTAGGATCTTTTCTGCTTCATGGGTGTAATTACTCTGACTAGGAAAGGAAGGAGAAAGGAAGCAGAGAGGAAGCTGCATAAGCCAATGGTGATGATCCCCACCTGATCCAACGGGTGGAAGCTAAGAAGAAGGGAACAAGTCTATCTTGAGTGTGGGTCACAGAAATAAATCAGAGTCTCAACATTCGCCATCTCCTTCAATAGCTTAACATGCATATGTGTGTTATCAAGCATTAGGAAAGAGCCCAGTATAAGAGGAATTTTATGACACCGACTCGCAAGAGAGATTCTCCTATCAGAAACGGCTACAGCACTTACGACAAAATCAATGTGAATAGCGACAACGAACGAACAACAGTACACAAGGTTAACATCAACAGTCCTGCTCTCTATCTTCCTCCCATCTCCATAGAACAGTCTGCTCTGTAATTTTATCCATTTTGGGGTATTTTGAGATGAAGTGTGATCGCGTGCTGGTATAGGAGTGGAAACTGTGGTACACGCCTGGGATTGCTGGCTAGATCTATGTCATTTGTGGACTGCTACCTTGCCTTAGCCTTGGCTTGTAGTCGCACTGTTAATTGGGTTCGTGGTTTGATCACCAGCCCACTAGAACGAGCAAGGAAACTTAAAGGCCGTCATATAATAATTAACTAATGAGTAAATAAGACTGTATAGACCGGATCAAAGTCTCTCTACCCGCCTTGTTAAGTAACAACTCGTCTATAGACTACATTGGTCTTGCACCTTTTGAGCCAAGCTAATGCACATAGCTCGATGAGTGTCCGACTCAACACCGAGGTATTTGCCAAAGGTATGTTGAGGCTCAACATACCTTTGGCAAATACCAGAGGTGCGCGAGAATGTAGAAGCTGAATTTAGTTTTAGGGCTCAACAGTTGAGCCCTAAAACTAAATTCAGCTTCTACATTCTCGCGCACCTCTGAGCGCTCATTAATTAGGGCTCAGATTAAGACAAAATTTCTCCGAGTATATCTGATGGCCTAAGCACAAGCAATATCGTGTAAAAATATCAGTCAGCGTCCTTACCTGCGCTTTGAAGTTCTGATGAAGGCAGGAAAAAAAGAAAAGTATGATCTGCATATATTAGATGGTTGGTGGAGTGTTAAATATGGAGAGAAAAATAAAATAAAATAAAAGTATAAAAAATGGGTTAAGAGAGAAAAAAAGAGTTGATGGAGAATAAAAATGTGGAGAGAGAAATAAAATAAAAAAAAGTGTAAGAAGGGTAAAGATGAAAAAACACGTACACAATCTTTCTTAATTTGAAAAAGTGAGCAATTTTTGTAGACAGTCCAAAAAGAAAATATGATCAATTTTTGTGAAACGGATATCTCCTTCCATTATCAAATGTTTTGCGGGTATCCCAATAAATTAGATGCGGAGAGAAATGAAGTGAACTAAAGGCAAACATTCAAATCTCTCAATTTTTTCTTATCATAATTGCTTACCTGCGAAATGATGGATGTTTATGTACCCGTGCTTCTATTTTGTCACGCTAGGGGGAGTGCCTAAAGAAATGGCAAAAAAAAGGCCCATGAAAAGGACTTTCTGCCCCAGTAGTTCAGCTATCCCCATCACACAATTGATTAGCTTCTCTATGGTATCTTACCAAACAAAATGATGCATTATCATATTAAATCAAGTCAAAAAGGGAATCCTATAGCAAATTATACTAGTGTGGGAGCCAGAGAAACTGTACTGAATCTTATTTTTAAACTTAATAATTAATACTTAAACTTCATTTTAATTATTTCAGCTCTATTTATGTTGTTAAAATGGATATATAACCAGACTTTTAGCAATTAAAGTGGAGCTAAAATTGTAAAAAAAAAAAAAAAGGAAAAACTCAAGTACTGCTTTCCTTAATTTTGGTAAGTGTGACATGCAAAATAATAATTCAAATTATTCTCGATTGAACAATCTCAGAACATTGAGGTGGACATTTTTATCCATGTAACATTAAATGCATGATATATATATATAGGGGGCCGATCCCCATATATATATATATATATAAGAAAGAAAACGGGAGTAGAAAGTGAACTTGTGCACACCATGCTACTTACTTGCTTCCTCCACCATTTATTGACCGCTACACACATACCTGCACGCACGTCCACAAACACACACGTGCGTATGAGTGTGTTTTTTGACGCCACAAATGGAACCGACGGCACAAATAGTCGCATATGAAGACACTTACGATAGTAGTAAGCAATTTGCTCTTGTTCAAGTTTTGAGTAGCAATTTGGCTGCAAGACTCGTGCCAGCTGTCAACTTCTTCTTGTTCTTCCATGTCCCCTTCTTTTCCTTGGTCATAATGGTGATATATATATAACTATAACCATAGAATGTAGTATTCTCTTTTTACTTCTTCTTGTTCTTCCCATGTCCCCTTCTTTTCCTTGGTCATAATGATGTTGATATTTAACTATAGAATGTAGTATTCTCTTTTTACGCGAGTTTGAATTCTATAATAAAAACAATAATAAGATTTCTTTTTTTCTTTTGGAAAACTAAGAACCATTTTATTTATTCAACTAAACTTTGAATAACTCACAGCATGGGGTGATTCTGCCATATTTATTATTGTACTGGTTGGTTGACAAAAATAGCGGCGCATAATCTTGAGTTTCGTACAAGTCTTGCTGATAACCTGTCTGTTTTTCCATCAAGTCCACAAAAAAAGTTAGTTTTCCTATATACATGGGTGACACATACCTGCCATTGTCTTGTAAGGATATCATCTGAGTCAACTGCAAGTATACTGATATATGTCAAAGCACTGAAAAAGCAAGGGGTAAGTTCAAGGCTTCCCAGCAAAACCTGAAGAGTGTGGTGGTGCTGCGAGGGCGAGGGCGCAAAGCTAGTGTGGATCCACAGTCAGTAGTCCAATTATTAGTTCAGAGTTAGGGTCTAGAATCAAAGATCCAGAGTTAGGGTCTTGAATCAAAGATCGGAACTCAATAGTCCACTTGTGTTGGTGCTCCGCAGACTATAAGATCGCATTTGCTCAGCCTACTTGCACAACTTCACTCTTTGTATCTATGATTACTGACTCACATAGTGTCGGCGTGGCCAGATAAGGCCCTTGATCTAGTCACCAATCAGAAGTCCTTATCGAGTCTGACATGGAGCGTCCAAAAAAGCAGGGAATCCGACATCTGTGAGGAAGGCCTGATGTCCAACTATCAAGTGGACTATGCACGATGCCCTCCGGAGACCTGCTCTTTTCTCAGAGTGACCCAGAGATCACAACCCTAGAAACATTGATGATCATTGGCAATGTGAGCGCAACGAGGTCACAGCTCAAGCGTGCCTCGTGTCATGCATACTGCCAAGGCAAATATAGTGTCTTGGAGAATAATTCTATTCCCGCTGCAAACGGTCCTCGTGCGAGAGCAGTACAAGCGGAACCCCTTGAGATGTTACACTCTCCGGAGTGGGTCAAAGAATGCACCATGTCCAAGGCGAGGCGCAAATGGTGTGGTAAAGTGATGGACCATTGTCCGGCCTTGATAGTATGAAAGGTGTACTGGGGCATGACTGTATAAGTGGTGTGGCACATAGGCACTGCCAGATGTGTGTGTTTACAAGGGCACGGTCATTGCAAATGGTGAGGGGGCACAATGAATGAGTGCTGTGAGGGTGCACGTGACATGCAACGACATATGGGCACAGCCGAGGGAAATTTTTTTGGTGATGTCAGGCATAGCGTAACTGGGGCACAGCGACAGGGAGCACGTAGCACAGAGACGGCGCTCGAACACAATCAGGTGGCACGGTGCTAGTATGCAGAGATGAAGGCGATGTAACAAGGAGCCCCCAAGGATAAGAGAGACCAGAGGGTGAGGGGAGAGAGCACCAATGAAGGGTTTTTTTGTGCCTCCGCCGTCAAGGATGGGCCTTGCCCCCCCCCCCCCCCCCCCCCAAGGGGCTCTGGTCTCGCCACCCCTTAAGGAAGTGGCTCTAGTGATGCTCCATTGCCAAGCGGAGCGCCCCCGACTCCCTTGTCTAGGGAGAAGGCATGTCGAAGCAAACACTGAAGTATTTTTAAAGAGAGTAAAGTATGGCACGTGACTTGGAGCATACTCTCTAAGTTCACCGGATCGGTAGAATTAAACTTTAACCATTGAATGTTTGTTGATGTGTCATGAAAATTAGGACCTAAGAACGATCAGAGGGTGTGGCCAAGACGGGCCAGCAAATGGATGTTCTTTATTTCCCTTCCTAATAGGAGCATGGAAAAAATCATAATATAGTGATAATCAAGTGAGAGTTCAAATTTGGATGCAACCACGTTGGTGATTGACGCAAGGCGATGACTCTGGTTGACAGGAGGTGGCAATGGTTGTGATTGGCATAATGAGAGGGCGGTGGTTGACATGATGCGACAGTAGTTGTAGTTGACGTGAGTCAACAATAATAGTTGATAGAGCTCGGTGGGATGGTTGAAAGAGCCGGTAGGACGGTTGAAGGAGCCGGTGGGACAGCTAAAGGGTGTTGTGAGAGTGGAAGGAATGAGACAAGTGGGTGGCTATGCAGAGGGGGAGAAGACAGGCATTGGTCAACGGCAGAGGTGTGGTTGTCGTTGTATGATGGAAGGAAAGAAGAGGAGAAAATACAAACCAAGATACAAGTGGCTATCTATTTTTAGAACATATATAGTTTAGGCCTCATGCAATATAAGGAATCGAAGTACGTAACTACATTTGTCTTCACTTCTTAGCTAATTTCTTTCGCTAAAAATCATGTCTTTGTTGGCAGTCTAATTTTGCCAGCGTAAAATCTCATGTGAAGGCATCAAAAGACAAAATGGAATCAATTACAACAATTTTGAAACCTTAGGGAACTAAAATGCTCGATATGAAACCCAAGACATTGTATGCTAAAACTAACAAACCTCGTGGAGTAGAACCAGGAGAGGACCAACTGCATGAAACCCGCGGGGAGGGGGGGATAGTCACCCCCAAGTTTTGGAAAAAAATTTAATTCTTTAAATAATGAGTAATACTTCTTTAAATAATTTAATTCCGTGTCAAGGATTTAAGTAGTATACACCGGCACAAAGTGGATCAGAATAGAGAAAACGGGTTGTGGATGTAAGATGTGGAGAGAGAAATGAAATAAAAAAGCGTAAGAAAGTAGGTCAGGAGAGAGAAAATTGGTTCGTGGAAGGTTTTATGTCAAAAGAGAAATATAATAAAAATAGTGTTAAAAGAGTAAACATGGAAAATCACTTATAGAATCTTTTTTAATGTGAAAAATAAACAACAGCCTAAAAAGAAAATATGATCGATTCTGTTGGGATGGAGGAAGTAATATTTTTTATATTTACAAAAGACCTTTTATATTGTAACTAATGAATGGATTTCTTTTTTTGTGTTTTTAACTTTTTATGTCACCGGCCGTCATAATCTTTGTCTTTCTCTGCCTCCATCTTCATTATTCCAAATCTTCAAATTAAAAAGGAACACGAATACATCAAAGTCAATTCTTTTTTGGCTTAAATTCTTTCTATTTCCCTTGTCTTTCGCTTTGACCATCAATTCATACATATAAGAATAGTTTCTTTTCTTATGTTTTTCTATTTGTGAATCACTAAATTTAATATTTTTGAATTTTCGTATATTTTACTTAAACCTTCAGAATTTTTTAATCATTTTTTGATTCTTCCGATTAAACTTCTTGAATCCTGAGGAAAACTATTTCGCGTCGTTATAATGAAAAAGGTCAAATTCAGGCCTGGTGATATGGAGGAAGACGATAGCTACTGCTACATTTCTTTGTTCTTTGGGCTCTGTCACTCAAAGAACAAGCTACGGAGGAGGACAAGGTGCTTCACGAAAGATAGGGGATTCTTATATTTCTTTTCAACATCAAGCCTGTCCAATAAGTGTGGGTTACGAATGAACTGACGGTGATAAAGGATTACGTATATTGTGCATAAAACTAGGTCTTAGATGCTTTCATTGATTGCGATCCTGCTACTGTTTCAAAGACAGGTGTGAAGAGTGAACCTATACAATCAAAGTATATTCATTCACGCAAGAGAACGTAAACAAATCGGCCTTACACAAAATATACAGAGGAAAATGTAACACGATAGCGGAATCACCTCCTACAGATACGAAAGAGAGAACAAAAATGGTGGGGTATTGAGATATAAATAAATCTAAACACCGCTAAGGTACAACAATGCGCTGTGGTTGGCCTTTCTGAGAGCAGTTGTAGGACATGGCATGTCAATCTTGCGTCCCAAATTGGTGGAAAATGCAAACCCATGAAGTTGGCATCTTGCGAAGAATCTTTCAAAGAATGATATTTTCTCGACCCACTGGACATAACAAGTGCTTCCGGGGACTAGTCATCAAATCTTGGGAGCTTTGCTATGCACTTCAAAGTGCAAATCTTCTATACAGAAACCTGTAATTGAACTTGAGAAATCAAACTCCTGTCTTCCAGAGAGTTCCGAGGTAGTTAAAAGCTTAAGCAGCTTTGCGAGTAAAGTGAAGTGCCAGAATTATTATCTACATATTGAGTTTTCCAAGTTCCATCATCCCATGATGTAATTTCTCTCTTCATATTCTGCCTAACCAACCAATGTTCTTGATCTTAAAAATGAGTATGGATTGATGCATACATGAACAGTATGTTTTCATGAAATGGTGCGAAAGTAGTTCAAAAGGCTACTCAAACTGGGTCAAATTTTACGCTTTACCTTCAAGTACGAACCCACAAGGGGTCCAAAGAGAAAGCCTTCTCATTTCGAGCTGCTGAAGCTCCTAGCGGAGGTGCATGTACTGTTATAGGAAGAACCCACTCACACTTGTCTCTTCCCTCTATCAAGAGAGGATGCTCAAATCTGAATCCAAAGACAGATATACTCTCAAGACTAGTAAAAATCAGAGATAGAGTTAAGAAAGAGCGGTTCCAAATGCCCTAAACCGATTCACATAGGAAACAAACTACGAAAAATCACAGCACGGTTCCAAAGCAATAATCGTGAATCAAAGTAATAAGTGAACTAATCATATGAAGCCAAACATGATGCGTAAGCAAGTCTTTTACTTAATAATTGATGTAAAAGTAAAGAAAACAAAAAGCGCGACTCAGGCCTTAACATCGTCAAGACTTGGCTCCCCTAAGTTTGGCGTGGATTTTGAAAGATTTAAAACTTGTATCCGTCACCTAAAAGTGACTCCAACATGTACACAACTGTTATTCTCGCTTATTTACATCTTAGTACGAGGTAAAGAGATAGTGGTGCTCAGGAGGACCACACTAGACTGACGAAGAAATGGCAAAAACTGAATTACAGACTACTATTCTGCATCCTTCTATTCTATTGACTTTTCATCTAATTAGTCTGAAAGGATGTCAATATAGAACCCCACGGAGGTGGGTTGCTGGAAGCTTAGACCAGCTACATATAGCAATATACGTAGTGGTTGCATCAGGCCACCAAGCTCACATCATACAAGTCATTGCATTACCTTCTTTTTTCCTCTCTCTGAATGAAGTAAACATTATCCTACTACTATATGCTATGAAGATAAAGAGTCGAATATTTTGTAATAGAGTTTGGACCAAAGAAGGCAAAAGGAGACGTGGAAATAAACCGGGACAATGACAGATACACCTGTAAGATAGACAAAAAGTTGGTGGTGTGGGGCACCAAGTTCAAGACCTCGGAAAGCATGATAGTCATGCCAAGACATCATGCAGTGTTACACCCTGACGACAGTGTGGAAAAGGTCGAGATCAGCCAATACTGTATATCCCTATGTCCACAAATATCAGTACATTATAGTTCTTGTGCGCAACATAAATGCAACAAGTGTCTAGCCTTTTTGCTTAAGGTGTGAGAAGCAAGCATCCTAAACTCGAGCTTGAGGCTTGGAAGTTATTATGATTCCCCACAGAGAAGGTTTTGTTACTAGTTTTGACAAAGAATGTTAATTCCTACCATGGTACAGACAAGCAACTATATCTAGGACAAGTCATTTCTCCACCTTAATGACGTTTATGTGATCCTTCCTTTTGCAGTAGAACCTGTGATTCGTTCTAGACAGTTTCATTCTATTCCATGCTATTTTTTTAAGCTAATTGCCAAAAGCTAAATCCTATGACTCCCACGCATGCAGGTACAGAAACTCCTCGATTTAGGGTCATCATCCAAGCTCCGAAAACTTTTTCAGCAAAGCAAAGCTGATCTTGTCACTAGAAATTGCCATACCTAGTCCAGTCCATATTCTTTGGAGTGGTAAAAAATTCAAACCGGAGTGCCCACTGCACAGCAACATTGCGAGTGGAAAAAGACATGGGCCCGTCCATTGGAATGGAAAAGAGAAAACTTGTCTGTACCAAATCTGCAACAACCTCGTGGTGATCACTCTGGACCTGCAAATGTTTAAAGATGATCCAGCAACAGTGATATGATATCGACAAAAGGGAAAACATTATTTCAAGATTTATGAAGTTTGAAAAGCAGTCATGGTTATATATAAACGATAGACTCAAGCAAACACAAACACGTTAGCTAGTTTTTACATATATCCAGTGATCTCTATAGCCATTATCTTTGGGATCTCCAGGAATAATCTTTGAATTAGTTGCAAATAACCAGATGGACACAGGAAATGAGTGTTATAATGCCTTCTTGTTCTGTTTATTGCTGCTTTTCTTCCCATATAATAACTAGCTTAGAAACATGATCATCAATGACCATAGTGACTCTAGTGATTTAGGTGAAGTTTTTAGAACAATATTCGCTCTTTATCAGGAAGAGTAAATTTCAGAATCACTGACCACAGAGGTAGGTATACAACTTAAGATCAAGAAGTATACCTTAGTAATTGTAGGGGAGTGTCGGCGTGACGGATGGACAGAACGACGACTTATAGTCTCTGACATCTCCAGTGTTATTGAAAGCTGTAAAAACACCAAAGAAATTAGTGAACTCCATAAAGGATCAACATATGGCCGGTCAATGGCTACTGAGAATTGTACTCTTTAACATATGTGATCACCTCAAGGCATCTCCTAGCTCCTTCCTCATGAAAGAAAGTAAGAGTTCCACCTATCTATACCCAAAAGCACAGGGGGAAATTGACGTTAATCCGTCGAGAACAAGCAGAAAACGGGAGAAATAGTGAAATTACCATATCACTGAAGTAATAAGTTGAGTCAGAGTTCTTAGGGGAAAATCTTAGCAAAACTTGGTCATCCAGCCGAATATTATATGACCTTCCACGAATAAAGCCTTCTGCTGCAGAAAATGTTGGCAGCAACTTAATTTTTGAAGGACAAAAATATAAGACGAAATTTATAACAAGGAACGAATATTTACATGCTACAGGTACAACAGTTTCCAGGACAGATGGTATTCTTGACTCATCCTCTGCGGAGAGAGATTTTGCATGTTCAAGTTGCTGACTTGGAGATAAAATAGCTGATGACTTCTGGGGTGACGAAACATCTGTTTGCATAATAACATCTGTTAAAGCTGGCTCCACTTTATCGCAACTAGGAAACGAACAACATTATAGGAGTCGATTCCTTAAGGGACATGCGAAGAAGCCAAAATGAGAACTGTAACCACTAACTTATGCCAAACATTAAAAACAGAGAAATAAATAGCTAAAAGACAGCAATTGTGACAGCAACTTCAAACAAAACCAACATTTGACATTTAACTCTCATACCCCCAGTAGAATCATATAAGACCTCAGCCACAGACAGCCGAGGAATCGCCATATATGAAGATATGCTGGTGCGATCTTCGAGATAAGGAGCATCTTTGCTCGAAGACCTTGCTATAGATGATTGCAAGGATAGCGAACTCCCAAAGGTTTTGTGTATACTGTCTTTGGTTGGATTATAGGAAGAAACAGATGAAACTTCATCCCTTGAGCTTTCATAACCATCCTCAACTCCATCATATGTTTCATTAGCTCTAGCCTGCAAGTAGCATTACTTTATCACATAACGTATAACTATATCCACATCATGCTAGGACTAACGTGCAGTGTGAGAGAGTATTCGGCACCCGAAAGGCAAGAATATCTCCTATTCCGCCGAAAACAGGAAACAAGAATATAAGAAGATAAAAGTAATGCGTTGCACTCACCCAATCAGAATCTCCATCCATCTCTTTCCAGTAAGCATCCAGTAAAATGGGTGTAGCAGGAACAATTCCTGCAGATGACCATGACTAGAGATCAAATTATGATATGTAATTTTGAAAATAAAACTCCTTGACTACACAAAATTGTTGAAGAGCATAGTTCGTGTGAGCTGTTCTACTTTTACTGCTTAGAAGTGAAGAGAACCGCTACCCAACTAGTTAGGGAGCAGTAACACTTTATTGCATGTCGAGTGACTAAAAATGTTCTCTGATAGATGCCAGAAGAAACAGCCAGTAAATGAAATTCTGAGACAACGTAAGAGGACAGCATCTACTACTTGTAAACCAGCAAAAAAAAAAAAGGAACAAGCACATAATATTCGAAACAATTCAATCACATGTAGAACTAAATTATCAGCTCGCTAACTTTTTGTTCGGACCGTAACGTCAAGTTTATTACAGAACTTTTTTTTTATACGGTACGTGTACTATTCATCCTTACCAGTTGTACAATTATCTTTTTGGAGATGGTTACATACGTGCCAGGCACACAATATTCTGTCGCTTCTACCATTGAAGTATTGCAGGGCTAACTATTGCACCAAGGCTTCTTTCTAGCACATACATTGCAAACTTGCTCTTCAAACTATCAAAGCAGAAATTTCAGGTCTTATGTCTCTATGTCTGGAATGACCTTGGAAAAAATAGCTCCAAAAACTTAAAAGTTCTCAGGTCTTGTGATAGATCCCACAATCCCAATTTCCCTATGAAAAATGAAATTTCAAAATAAAATGCATTACTGAAAAGGATAAAAGAAAATCAGATGACCCGGTCAAGCATATATATCCACCTGAAGGATCTTATTCACTCTGTCTGTGTTTTTGTGTGTATAAATACATACATATACATACAGATATATATACTTACAAGCACACAAACGTGGGCGCGCACATGCACACACATATACACGTCAAAAAATTAGTGTTTCGTGGTCCGTGTCAAGATCACTTTATCATCATTCGAGAACTAACATCCATTTTCAATCACCTCTTACCAAGAAATCAACCCTTTACGAGCAAATTAGTAAACGTAAAGAGGTAGCTCTGACGCTTGACAGCACCAGTTAAGGTAACCAGCCATATTCAAAGAATGATACTACAAATTCCTAATCTCAAGACAAGGTAGACAAAATAAGCAATATCTTCGTGCTAACATTCATTGCTTAAGACCACAACTTTCAGACATAGACAGTTAAGGCCAAAACCAACAGACAGGGTTCATGCCGAAAAGCACTTGAACAAAAAAAATTTACCATCTGTTCGACCTTCTTCAGCTAGCAAGCCATTGGTCTTCTGAGTGACCCATATTTGCAATGGAATTCGGGCTTCCTGCATCCATTGAATGTCAAATCCATGAGAAAAATAAAGAGGGTGAAATTTTAAGAAGAACCAATCATCCAAATATCGGTCGCCATATATCTGATATCTAGAACACTTCCTACAAAAATTTCGTAGTGGGAGAGAACAAAACCTAATCTTCTTCTCCCCCACAGGAACAAAGGGCTGAACTACCAATCTCCCTTCGCTAATGCTGAAAGTTTTATTGGAAATACGTAGTCAATATACTTTGTGCTTGTATTACCTTTAATGCTAAGAGAATAATAGAAAAGAAAAACAGAGACAGGCCATCAACAATGATCTAGACAATATTGAGAGGGCAACAAGTTTCTATGCAGCCAATGGAAACAGATAAAAAAATAAAGCAAGTAAGAGTGCAACTAGAAGAAGAAACCAAATGGCTTTCCTAGTAAGTACACAATGGTTCAAAGGCTCGATAACAGTCAAGTTTTCAATTCAGAATCTATTGGTGAGGCCCACTCAGTATGGATAACAGGCAACATCCAAATTCAAGCTACTTATAGGCTCTAAAAAAATTGTAAAAATTGTGAATATTTTCTTAAAATATGACGATGGATTGATTAGACTAAATAATAGACTTTGCATTGTTTAGATGATAGTACAGACTATTGAGAACCGGTTTAGATCAATATTACATCATAACTCACATAGTAAGGTCAATACACTAAAAAAGTGACAAATGTATTATAAAAGTCATCCTAAAAGGTTATGCAACTAATATCTACAGTATGGTCAAGCTACTTACGTTGTAATTTAAGTATGAATGGAATAACCTTATAATTGAGGCATAAAAGCTACAAAAAGAACACCTTAATAACTTTGGTCCGAGTATCGACTCAAAACATTCATTACAAGCTTACTTTACCACACTTTTAATGTAGAAAACGTTTAACATGGTCTTAGTACAGATATTTGTACTAAAGTTTTTCATGGTCTAAGTAAGTGATTAACTGTAATAAAAAAAACGTAAATATTTCATCCCGGCCATTTTTTATTGTGGGATGCAAATCCTAAATACAAAGGGTCTCTTATTCTCGCAAGAACTTGAATACCGTCGTTTGGACCAAATAAAAGGGAAAACGACAAAAAAGAAAGCCTCAGACAGAATAAATATAAACCCCAAACATTCACTAATTCTTAATATCACATCCAACAAGTACTTATACAAAGGCAGAGAGTCGTGTCTGAGGGGGGACAGAGGGAGAGAGAGAGAGAGAGAGAGAGAGAGAGAGAGAGAGAGAGAGAGAGAGAGAGAGAGAGAGAGAGAGAGAGAGAGAGAGAGAGAGAGAAGAGAGAGAGACTTAGATTCTATGCCTGATGCAGAAGCAGAGCTGCTGGTCCCCGGAAATTTTCACCTCACCTGAAGTTACCCACATCGGCGAAGTCATTGGAACAGAGCGAAGTCGAGAATTCAGCCTTGAAGGCACCTTGGGTGATTTTCAAATTTCAGTTAAAGATTGTGGTGAAACCAGTTAGGGGATTACAGTAGGTATGAAATTCCTCGCAACTACGTTATCATGGCCAAAACTCAGCCAATTTCTTGACATCTTGCCCTTTATCCTGATTTCTTTCTCGCCGATCTCGGCGAGATGTTTCTTTTCAGTGTGGCGTCGACTCAGTTTGGTGGTTTCCGACACCACACCGAGACCGATTTCTTAGCGCATTGGCTAAATTTTTGAACCATGAAGTACATGTCGGAGGATAACAAGTAATTCGTATTAAAGTGAGGACAGAGGTCACCTGAGATGGCTTAGTGGGTCTTTCTTCCATTATTAATTTTATTTTTATTTCTTTTTCCTGGGAGGGGGGGTGCGGGTGGGGGGTGGGGGGTGTTATGGGTAAGGATATGGGTTGTTGGAAGTGGTGATACCAAGCAGATGAACCTTAATTACATGAGCTCAATGTGAGCACAGTGCAAGGGTACCTATCTGAGACTGTATTCCCATCCCACCACATCACTAAGAGAAAGACCTTAGGAACCTAAAATTACAACAGGACGAAGGGCATAACCCACAAAATGCACTCTTTCATGCAGGAATTAGTGACTCAAGATCTGTAAGATAAATGAAAAAAATTAGTTACCAACTGTTTACCATGTTAACTAAGCACAATAATCAGTACAAACTTTGCAAAAGCAAGACTATCTTGATTCATGTCTCATTGATAGCCCCCCACGTCGTGCTATCTCTCTCGCGTGCGCGCGGGGGGGGGAGGGATGGTGAAAACGAATTTAAAGCAAGATATACAGGACAAATAGCTGCAGAAATGATAGATATGCCAAAAGAAGCTGGCCAGGAAATGATCGTCTGTGTAACGGAAAATAGAAATAAAGTTACAGATGAGAAGATTTTAAGCATCAAAAGACCAATTAAAGAAGTCAAAAAACTAACCAGCTCCGCAAGATCTTGTACTAATTCTCCCTGAGACTGACCATTCTCCAGAATTAGATATTGTCCTGACAATGCACTTCGAACATAGTACAGATAACGTATTGTAGCGCCTCTGTAGGATGGTGGAATAATGGCAGGAAGAAGGGTTCGCACCACATCTGCGTATAAAATTCTGGTTTTAAAAGTAAAATTTAAAAATTTTCTAGTCTTTTGATTGAGCTCATACTTTTCACATCATACCAGAAACAAAAAAGCAGAACTAGGCAGTAAGCAAAATAACACTTCCACGTTAAGGATTTGCACTTCTAAACAAAGCAGGCCGAAACATGGAAGGGACAAAGAGATTGATTTTCTGGAACTGAAAGAGACGCAAACCGAGATGTCTATCTTGCAGTTGGGGCGAATAACGGGAATTGCTTTATAGAGACCTACTAAAAAAGTGTCAGTGGATGTGAGAGAGAGAGCGCCCAGGTCTATATGCTTTTCGAATTAATTTTGATGTGTTGTTGTAAAAGAACATAGACATGAGTCACCTTGGATTATGTCAAATTCTTTATGCTTCAAGTTCAAGTATGCGTTTAATTTACGTGTCTGTTTATGTACTACCTTGTAAGAAAAATAGAAACGAATCTTATGACTCTCGATTCGATACGATTGAATGACTCACTCTGCTTTAATTCAGTCACAATGTAGGAAGTATTAACATGAGAATCAAATCCAATCGTGCATTTTGAATCGCGAAATGTACTAACTACAGTCGAAACTTACAAGTTTCATGTTGTCTGCAAGTCGAATCAGGTCTGCCGCTCATTTTAATACCCCGAAAGGGTATGAGGTAATTTAAAAGGGAACTGGCATTATTGATGCTTGCTTCAATTTTTCATAGCAAGGTATAAGAATTTATCGTAATGTCCTCGATGTCTCTGTCCTGTCCTAGTCCTAACCTCTTAAAGTTTCCATTTTCAACTTGTCTTCATCGTATCTTATCCATACCATGCTTCTAACCTCTGGTATTCAGAGATCAGTCTAGAAGCACTTAAGAATCACTTAGATTTCCATGCTAGCTAGTAATGAAGAATGCACCAACAAGAGAACCAGAAATTCAGAAGGTGCTTTAATTATCTACACTTGGGGAACAACTGGATTTGCTCTGACCTGCTAGGTTTATTATTAGTTAGGGAGCTTTACCTAAGGTACCAGAGCCATTAAGCTATCTTTGGTATTGGAATTTCCATAATCCATATCTAATCCTGAACCAAGTAGGATAGGTTCCACTTCAGCCTATGTATGCAATCACCGAAGTTCTACTATAAATCAATAAACCTGTAGCTGCAGACATTGTGAACCAACTAAACTAATCTCCTCCCCACCACCCCAAGGAAAAAATAAACTCTCGTCTCGTGTGCCTTATAATATCCCTTTCACGCTCAATTTGGCATCAGTTATGGTATAAAAGTACAAGCCCATCAATTGTGCAAATCTCCAACACAAACAAAGTGCAATCGAAGCCGCGTCATACATCCTTGCATTGTGGTACTTAGCACCATCATCAATGAACACCCACTGAATATCAGAAGCATTGTCTTCTAGCCTCTTACACTTTATTCGTCAATCTATCCTCAAGCGTAAAGTTGCCACCATAATCAGACTTAGGTACTTCTCAACCAAGTGCCATGATCCCTTACAATCAAGATGGTGCATTCTCATCCTTGTCCATTGTAAAGAGATGAATCTACACACTTGAGTTGCCAATTTGCAAAGAAGATAAAACCTAGAGAACCAAGGCAAACCGACCACGGCAAGTGAAAACATAATCAAAACAATTGCCAAATGACAAATATTCGTGAAAAGGGGGAAAAATAAAACTCAAAGCAAGACACGGCATTGGATTTCTTAATTGAATTATGCTTCGTTTTTATCTTCTCAGTATATCTGCTTTTTTCAGAAGCCTCCGAAGGATGTTATGAAGTATTAACAATTTAACATCAAAAGCTGCAATCTGCTTCCTAAACAAGCCCTTTGGATGTGGAAGTATCTCACCCTGTACATATGTCTAACAGATTATACAATTGAGTTGCTTCTTCTTCAAACCTCTCGTGACAATATTTAGATAACACGTATATCCTTGAAGTCATGTTAAATGCCCAATTAGAGACCTCTATAGAAACCTTTGCCATCAGAAACACTATTGCACTCCCAAAAGGCTACTTAACTAGCGGAACGTCAACATCCATTCATCCAAGCCGCACGCACTTGGACCCACCTTTTCACCAACTTTTCATCTCCAAAAACCTCATCCCCAAACCGCAAGTGAAACACATTAACCTTGAACTTGGTAAAAGTGGCGGCTTCAAACACTCGTACAGCTGCAAATTGACATATCAAAACACACAAATAACCTCCATTTGAAGAGAGGGGAATACAAAGATTGGCACCTGTCAACTGAAGTTAGTCTGCGACCTAGACATTTTTACACCATGGTTCATAAAGGATAAACATCCTTCAACTCAAATATATACTAAAAATATGGATGTCATTTACATATAATATGGTATATAGAAAGAGCGCCAGGTTATAATATCGACTGGCCGCTCCACTCTTGGTCTCCCCTGTGAAAATGCCAGAATTGCCTTCTCTGCAGATGTGATGCTGAATCAGCTACACCATCCCCTTTTAATGATCGTATAACAATGTCTTCTGCTACAAAAATCACTAAAGTAACCATAAACACAGTCAAGCGAAGGCATGCTACAGATTGACACCTCCGATCGACGACGATGATGATAGATAGCGAGATTTTGACTGGCGACAAAGTCCAGATTTGATAAGGATCCAGGTCAAAGCTAGATCTGTGCAGTCTGATGATCTGTGGTCACCACCCATAATTTGAACTATGGGACAAATGATAGTAGCCAGGTTGCACTGAGACAAAAAATTTGGGTTGGGGCCATGGTCTCCGTAACAAAGGAGATGCAATGATCTCCCCGAAAAGAGGTACATCACTTGTTAAATTAAACGAACAATTAAGCATTCTCCATAAGAGGGTTAGACTTGGCGAAACCGTAAGATTGCTCCATTGCTGTAGTAACCGGGAAGCCTCGTGCACTGGACTGCCAATCATCATTCTTCATAAATTAGCTTCTAACGTATATATAAATTCTGTAATGTAACCTTCACGACAGCATTTGTTCTGGAATAATCATGTGTTTTGTTTACGCGTGCACAGGCTTGGTTTTCAAGAAAACACAAATTTCTTGTTAAATGCATGATATTCCTCAGAACCCAAGTTCCAGCAAAAGATTCTTCATTGCAACATGGTGAATAGGAAGACGTAGATGGCATGTTTTAAACTAACCACATATAGCCAAACAGAAAAACATTGAAATCGCTCTCTCTCCATTCATATGGTAGCTAGCCAGTAAGATGGGGGAAGTCATAAATTTTTTACAAAAAAAGTCACATAGTTAAACAAAAACACGACAATGAACATTATGGATTATGAATGCTGCTCAGTGGTCATTAGAGAAGACATGTAAACGCTAAGCCCAATGATATATGCACGTAAATTTTTTGAGTAACCTCAAAATGATCATGATCAGCATTAACCACAGGATCAATTAAAAAAAATCTCCCCTGCACTCTTTAGAAAGATGATGATATTCGATGGTAAATATGAAATCGTCATCCCAAGTTTTATGATGTCCATAAAATAGCATTTAAAGATGTAAATGACCATATATATGACAAAATTGGCTTACATGTTTTTGAGGCTCCTGATGAGATAATCTGATTTGAAACTATTGATGGTGTTGAGCAGTCCATGAAAACATACTCACCTGAAAAGCATGTTAATAAACATACAATTATAAAGATGTAAATCGATATCACAGATAAACCATGAGACAACATCTTTTCTACCATTTTTTGTTTCATGTATTCAACGTGCCAAACCAGAGGCTCTGAAATACTGAAATTGAGTGATGGAGACTATACTTCATATCCGCAGAACATTTTCATGGATGGCCAGCAAATTCTGCCTGCTGTGGTAAGAGTACGTTAAGGATCAAGAGGGGCAGCAATTCTGTTGATGCAAGTTCATAGTTACTTTATCAAGCATATGGGATTGGTGGGATAATGAGGGGACATGGGATTTGGTGAGCCTTTAATCGAGATGTGGCTCAGAACAGTGAAGGGGATCAATAATTGGTTTCCAAAGGTCGCTATGGGACGACAATTGATACTTCTGAGTTGCTTTATAAGGGTGAGAAAAAAAGTTGCCTCACATTCTTACTTGAGTTTATAAGTACATCGGATTAACATGCTAGATGTTTGGTAAGCTCTTTCTTTGGAAGCAACTATTGGCATGAAAGTAATTCTAGCTGACACTTGATCAAGCAATTATAAGTATAGGTTGCATTTTAGCAATAAGTTGTAGTTCAGATTCGGAATTCTTTCGAGTTATTGTCCAGCTCAATCTCAAACATCTACAAATCAACATGTCTGAGTGCAATAGTCTTATAGCCTGTTTGTGAGTTTCTTTGGATGTTGGGATGTTTGCAGTAAACTCAAAGGCTCATTTTTGTTTTTTCTATTGTGACATTAATAACTGATGTAAGGCTTATCACATTAGTAAGGTATAAAATTTGTATGATGTCATTGATGACTAATTTGTTTCCCGGTCAAAATCATGTTCCTTTTTAGGATCATACATTCATAGTTTTTGCTGGAATTATCACAATGTAGTATAAGGGTACATACATAATTGGATGTCTTTCTTTTCTTTTCGACTGAATTTACAAACAAGGGAAAGGAATGATGCTTTATGTTCTCTCTTAAACTCACAAACAAGAGGAAGGAAACTTGTCTTCCCTTCTCTTTCTTTCTCTTCTCTTCTCTTCTCTTCCCTTCTCTTCCTTTGTTTTCTTTTCTCCCATCTCAAAACTCACAAACAGGCTATTAGTAAAACGGAAGGCAGACATATTCTAAGTGCTGGTCCTCACAGAGCAAACCAACCCCCTTTTGCGATTCATCTTGTTCTTTTCTCGCTGCCGAATAAGCTCGAAATGCTTCTTAGAACCCACTTAGGTGACATTTGGTAAATTCTGTTTGTTCCTGGTGCATTCAGAAGTTTTTGACATATATTTAACTAATTATTTGATCCAGGAGAATCTCAATTTACGTTAATTTAAAGACCTCGCAGAGCAATGGAAGACTACTGGAAGGGTTTGGAAAGCAATTGTAGCATTTGGAGCAAGATTGACTTTTACCGTTATCGACTGTTTCACAAAAACGCACATAACTTTGCCATGCGGACTCTGATTGAAGTGATTTACGAGTTGTTTGAAAGCTGACGAGGAGCACTTCGCCCAAAAGGAGCGTCATTAGCCTTTGACGTACTGGCAGTTCCAAAGGGACAAAATCAAACAAGAAGGCCCTCAAAACAGCGGTCAAAGTTTGGGTCAACTCTTTCACCAACTTTGATGGGACTATTTGACCACTTTCGGCCCAAGAGGAACTTTTTATGCTTATTGAGCAGGGAATCCATCTGTTTTAGGGCTTGCCCGTAGGGAAATTCGGTTTTGTGTAAAATTGCCTCTCTACCGTTAGTTAGCATTAGCGTACCCTAAGGCTATATAGACGCAATATATGTATTGTTTGTCATGAGTGCATTGAAAGCAATAACATCTGCTAGGAAGATAATCCTCCCCTCAAACCAATTATTGTATGTTTATTCTCGTTTATTGTTTTTATAATCATTACTAAATTTCACAAACCCGTTTCCAATTATCTATGGGAGAGATCTCTCTGCTTCGATTTACGAATCAGCTGGTGGTCCGAGAAGGTCTTCTTCCATTAGGAATTCCATTTTATGCCTTTATGGTCCAAACTCACTCTTGAAATTACACTTAATTAACACAGGAGATGGTAGACACTGTTGAAAAAATCCGAAAAAAGTATAGGTTTTAAAAAAAAATAAACCAATACGTGCCCCACGATCTTCTCTATGGTATTACATTAATATGATAATATATAAAACAAGACCAAAAAGAAAACTAACCAACTACTTGGCTGATCTAGCAGGATTCGGCTACGATGGACTGAGCTTCTCCATAGATTTACGTATGACTTTCGAGGACTCCAAGATTTTTCTCCCAAAAACTTAACTTTCAGAAAGCTTATTCTGAGGTAGAGACAAAAAAAAAAAGGTATTTTGGTCGTCCCAACAAAACGTGATTGTCGTAGATTCATAGTATCTATAATACTAGGCCAAATCCTTCCTCTCACTTAATCTAATAGTTAAGCCTAGGAGGGGGATCCTAAAGGGTTTCCTCTTCTAGCAACAATATGATTCTAGATTTCTGATAAGGTTATATCACAACCTTATCAAAAATCAATCGATTACAGTTAATACAACCAAATAACTGTTATTTAAGTCGAGGAAAGAATTTTTAAGCCCTTCTACTAATTATCTGCGAAATTTCCCTCTATTAGATATTCATAAATGTCTCGATTTTAATTTACTGTAGTTTTGAATCATTTACATCTAATCCTTAAGTATCTAATTATAACTTTGATCATCTATTGATTTAACAAATTAAACCAACCTTCTAGTAATATATAATATACCTTACTGAAAGACTTTCCTAAGTTTCATGATCAACAATGAATTAACTAAAGGAAATAACATATTCTGAAAACATTCACGTAGAACTTCATGACAATAGATAACAATCTCAACATCCATAACACACATTACCCAATAGCTGAGGTATTAATCATAACAAAATAACACTTATTTGAGTATCAAAGCAGTGTATTTTATAAATTTGAGTTCATCACTATCTCAGGTTGCGGATTTTCACATGTTAGTATTATCGTGAAAAATATTTTATCAGACAATGCCACAATAATATATTGTTCACATTGATCCCATTAAATACATTACACTAATGCACTACTACTTAACTTGAAGTCTCCACTTCCATAATCAATTCAAGACAAACCATCTCACTAAGCACTACAACCTGCTAGATGATTTCTCTAAAATTAGCCTAAGGAACATAATTATTTTTTTATATGTATCACATTCACATGATTTGTATCTTCTGTGTATAAGTATCTTTGTAAATAAATCACATTACATATATAGAGATAAACGAATAACATATACAACAAATTGATGAAGCGTGAAGTGTTATTAAACCCAAAAATAACGACAATCAAAAATCAAGATTTTAGGGCGAACCCCAACAGACATATCAAGAACGAAGGAGGGACGAGGGAGGAGGAAACACAACTGTCTGATCAAATAACTGAATTATTATTGACTATGACAATGATGTTACACAACCTCTCCACAAACTCTCGAAAAAGGATCCTCTGTAGGTCCAAAATCCGATTTTTAAACTCCTAAAAAGCCAGAAAGAGGCAAGGGGAAATCAGAACAGCGTGACCGGAAAAAGATGCACCATGAAGGTAGTTCCTCTTCGAGTCCCCAAAATTCTATGCAACCTTGTAAAATTGAAACAAAATCTGATATCCTGGCTTTTGATTTGGATCACGTTCTTAACGATGAAAAACTATATCAATAAATAAATCAGGTCTTTTCCATTTACTGGTTCAATCAATATCAGATAAGTTAGTTTTGCTCGTTTCCAATTGTCTAGTCATGCTTTTACGTGGTGGAATTCATTTACTAAAAAACGTGATGTGTCAAAAATAAATTGGACTCGGTTCAAACCATTGATTCATAAATGGTTTTTTCCAGATCAAGTACGAGGTATATCGTTATTTTAACTGGCACTATTTGCGACAGCATTTTTAAACAAGCTGTTCAGCTTACATCACTGGGGTTCATAAGCTAGCCATAGTTCTAGGAAACTCCATTAGTAATATGAGGCCCTTATGAAGTATATTGGTGGGTTGCATAAGTCAATTAAAGAAGCTAAACTCTTTCACATCAGTAGTACCTACGAAGCCAGCGTGAAAGCGATGGCGACTGGATTAAGAACAAAAGACCTGGGAACAACAGGTCCAAAAAAAATTGAAATTAAGAAATAAAGTTGAGAAAAGTATGCAAGGGAAATAGAAGAAGAAGCAGGCTGACACCGCACTGGAAATTACTATGGCAATGATGAGTGAACAGTCACGGAAAGCACAGGTTGTGGGTTCTGCATCCAGAATTGCGGCCGAAGAATTTCTACGAGAATAAAAAGAAGAAAGCTGGACTCAATGAGTTGTGGTAAGTTGCAAGCTGATGGAGAGTCGACGCTTGTGGCCCGTTCTCGAGACAAGCCCTTTGTTACATGAACTCTTCAAAATGATTGAAGTACCCGTGTCGGACACTCGACACTTGGACATGGGTATGGGATCTGTGTCCGACACATCTCATAGGATATGCTACTATGAACACTATCTGATAGTGCTTCTTTTAATTTGTTACTAGTTTTCGTGGCACACGACGCGTGCACAAAGATAAGTTAGCAATATAATATTTAAACAGTATCAACGTGGGCTTTAGAATTTCTTTTAACTACATTTTTTAAATGAAGTTTAAATTATGAAAACCAAATACGTCCTTGTAGGTTATTTATCATTTAAATTTTTTATTTTGTGTCACTTTATAAGAATTTTCTTAGAATGCCACATGTCACCATTTTAGATAGGTACTTGTGTACCACAAAAAAAAAAGTGTTACACCAAAAAAGGTGTTCTCTTTATAGATAGTATAGATTAGCTTGAGATGAGACAAGTTCTCAGTTAAAACCATTTGCGTCACATAAAACACCATTTTACCTTAGGAATAAAAAAAAAAGTATTAATATATGTGATTATTAGCCGTGCCCCCTTGTCATGTGAATCAAAAATTAGATGAATCCGACACATGGACACGTGTCCGACCCAGACACTCGTACCTATTCCATGTAACATAGGACAAGCCAAATAAATCTAAGTTGCAAAAGGAACTCTTGAACGTGGAGATTGAGGTTAAACAGAATATCGTCAAAGCAACTATCGATCCAAGCAATCAGAAGAACCATATATCATAAGGTCTTGGTAAGAAGATGGGCCTCACAATGACACCACAACCCTCGGCCTTTAACCGTCAGTCAAATCCACAAAGATTTGGAATTCATGATTACCAAACAGTTTACTTTCAAGTTTTCCATAATCTATTAGTACATAGACGAGGTAACATGCAAGGTAGTCCCTCTCAATGTCTACCACATGATTCTACGCTGTCCATACTGATGGGGTAGAGATGCGATGCATTATAGACGGTTAAGGAAATACATTTTTGAGAAGGATGAAACAGAGTTCATGATCAATGCTACAAAGCTGGCAGAAGATTCTGCCGCTTTGATTTCAGGCTTAAGGACGATGAACGCGTGGGGGAAATTTGTATGACTTTTTATTTGTGTGGATAAAGATTGTCCCGTAAAAGTACAAAAGTGCAGTGCCCGATGAATTTGAGTCCAAAATAAATAAAAAATGGTTGGAGAACCTACTGTAACAACTCTGCCTCCTCCTCAATGAGCCATTAAACAAGCCATTCAGCATAAGAATCAGTTAATTTCATATGCTCATCTTTCGAATCGGGGCATGTACCTTAATTTAGTAGTGGATAATGAAGGGAGTAAGAAGCAAATAGAAGAGCTTCTTGAAAATGGGACAATGAAGCCTAGTTCATCCCCTTGCAGGTCCCCATTATACAGATTGCTAATAAAGATGAGTGCTGGAGGATGCACACATAACACAGCCTTAAACAAAATTACTGTCAAAAACTGTTACCCGCTTCCATGTATCAACAACTTGATGGATTAGTTGTAGCATGCCAGGATATTCACGAAGCTCGATCTCAAATATAGGTATCACTAGGTTGAGGTTCGGGCTTGGAAAAAGACACTTGGAAAACTAGAAAACTACATTCAGGACAAAACAGGGACTTTCAAGTGGCTCGTGATGCTGTTTGAACTTTGTAATGTTTCAGCTACACTCATGGTGGTTGATGAACTAGGTACTTCGCATCATTTCGCTGCTGTCTATTTAGCTGGTACACTTATCTACAATAGGAGGAAGACCATAACGAACATGTCAGAATAGCATTGGAGTTGCTAAAGAAAAATCAGCTATTGTAGAACGGGAATAAGTGTGAGATTGGGTCTTTGGTGTATTTTGGACTTTGTTATTGGTGGAGGAGACTTGAATACTGATACCTACAAGGTCAAGGTTATTATGGCAAGGACTAGAACTAAGTCAATGACTGAAGTTTGCAGCTTTCTACGAGCATGTCCATATTTCGGCAAATTAATCATACACTTTTCACAAGTTGCTACATCTTTGCATACTCTTACTAGAGCCAATTATATGGTTTGGGTGCAAAAAGCGTTCCAGCTACAGAAGAGAAAGATTCGTGAAGCGCCTCCTCACCTTAAATTACCGATGTAGTCTAAACGCAGGATGGCATGCCAATAGCATACTATTCAAAGATGTTCAGTGGATGAACAATGAGCTAGCTTTATGCAATACATCAAGATGTGAAGCACTTGATCGTCCATCATTCATTGCAGTTTTGACAGACTCAACCCTAAGCTGCAGCAAGCTCATCATATGAAGTGGATATCATACCTTGAGCAGTATAAATTGGTCATAACGTAAAATAAGGGAGTAACATATAACCTGGCTGACACGTTATACAGACTGCCTGCCCCAGCTAGTAAACAGCTTAGTGGTTGCTTCCACATACAACCATTGTGCCACATGGAGTATACCGAGCTCTAAACACTGATGCTGACTTCGCACAAATTCTGAAGCTGAAAGAGGAATTATTGTAGAAGGGGGGCTATTGTGTATACTAGAAGCTGACATAATTCTGTGGATCAGCGAAGCTCATAACTCATGGTGGCAAGACACTTTGGGGTAGAGAAAACTCAACTGAATCTGCGCAGATATGTTTGCAGGCCAAATAAGCAGCAGGATGTGGACAAATTCATTAGAGGTCGTGTTTTCTGCAGCACATCTAAACTGTCCAATAGAAAGGTTGGGTCATACACACCACTAAGCAGACCATAACATGTTCCACGCAGACCCTGGGAGTGTATTTCTATAAATTTTGTTAGTAAGGTGCCAAGAACGAAGTCTGGGCATGGATATTTTTTGTGGTAGTGGACCGGTTCACCAAGATGGCAATTCTGATTCCATACAAGCATCTCTGAATTTGTTTGGGTACACATTGGACTTCCTCTAGAATTTGGAGATCCCTTTGGGCGACAATGGACGCCGATGTCGAACCGCAGAATTGCTCTCCAACCATGGACAGACAGACAGAGGTCATGAACACAACAATGGTAGATCTTTTGAGGGGCTTTAGTTCCAAGAAACCAAAAACGTGGTATGACAGCCTTTATAGTTTGCATTTATTTGGGCAACGTACAGTTCTACAAGGAGGTCTGCTATTCAGGTCAGCTTGGACTATATTCCACTAAGTCCTTTTAACCTTGGATTTACTATTAGCAATCAACAGCTAGCATGTAAAGAAGAGGACGACCAGACACAAGCTCAGAGCTCTTTGGTGAAAGTTCACAACAAACACAATAAGGTTGAAGTGCTCTTACAGTGGTTAAAGGAGTGATACAAGGGCAAGCATAATCATAGGGTGAAGTGTGACTTCAAGTTCGAGATCTTGTATAGTTTCTGCTCAGTAAAAAGTGTCTCAAGGGGGAACGTAGAAAGATAAAGGCAATCAGATAGGGACCTTTCAGAATTCGTAAAAACAATAGGGGAGATTGAATCCTACAGAACTGGTAAGAAAGGACAGCTGCCTAGTTAGCCTTGGATTCAGGAGGACCGGAAAAAAATTGCTTGAAGGCCGCTAGGAGCAATAGTGGACAATTAGAGAGTAATTGGGCATCAACATCAATTGTAGCACTGAGGCAGAATTGAGTCCTACAGAATTGATAAGGAAGGACAACTACCTAGTTCTAGAACAGCAAGAAGCACGGGCAGTAGTGCCCCCCACAGAAACCGGAGGATCCTTGATTCAGGAGGATCTGAAAATCATTGTTTGAAGACCTCTAGGAGCAATAGTAGATGATTAGAGAGTAATTGGGAACCAATTGTAGAACCTGGAGCAAGTTTGAATTCTACCATTACACAATGTTTCACTAAAATAGGCATAACATTGTCATATGAACTCAGAATGAGGTAATCTATGAGTTGTTGGAAAGCTATCAAGGAGCATTTAACGCCTCTAAGGGGCAGTGTTAGCTTCGGTGTAGTGGAGATTCTAGAGCGGCAAAATCAATCAAGAAATCCTTTAACCGGGGTCAAATTTTCGGGTGTAATCTTTCACCAACTTTGACAGAACTGATTGACCACTTTCGGACCGTTCTCTGAAGTTGGCCCAAGAGGAACTTTTCATTCTTATCAAACAAGAAACCTATCCGTGTAAGTGGCTTGACCAATAACGCATTTCAATTAGTGAAATTCTAGTAGGGAGAAGTTCTTCCAATCAAGTCATTAATTGAGTGTTTATTCTCGTTTATTCTTTTTAATCACTATTAAATTTCTCAAATTCAGTTCTAATTTACAAATTATTTTGCAACGGAGAGAAGTCGGTTTCAGGACAGGGGACGGAAATAACTATGTAAGTTTTGTGTATTTTTGGGGTGAGCAGGTAGAATAGAAGTACTTTGAGACAGCATAGGAACCTACGAGACCGCCAAAATGGTTGAAAGGAACTCTCAAAAAGTGTTAGGTCTAGACTAGAATAGACAGAGAACCCAATTGTAAGTTTTCCCCATTCCCGTGACGCTCCCACTCCATATCGCTCTGAACCTCACACCCAATCCCATCCCAAGAACAATATTACTAGTAAGGCTCCCTGCTCCCACTGACTCCCTAGCTTTGTGTAACAAAGACAGGGAATAACGTTTTCGCATGATACAAGCTAGGATCTCATGGCAACAGGTAATGAGTGCCAAACAATTAGCTAAATGATGGCATTTATCATGGACAAATTTCCCATACAAAGTGGAACAGCTAAGTAGTACCAAAACAACAACTAGCCCCAGATAACAATGATTACCTTAAAGTGCACCTTTAATACAGTATTTGTTATCAGCAAACAAAAATCTTTACAGACGACATTGATTATGTTGATTGTTCAGCATTTTCCACACAAACAAAATAATAATCAAAGACAGACACGCATAATTATTACGTTTACCAAAGCATGTAAGTCTCGTAGATCAGATCACGTATTAGACAAAAGCAAACCTCTGCGGTGCTTGGACTCGGGCAAAGGCTTCTGAGCTGTGAACCACTGAGTGTCCAGCTTCTCGATCCCTTTGACTTCGAAGCTCAGCCGTTGGACCAGCAGCGAGCACACCCCTGGTGGATTTCCAATCTCGATCGTGATGGTAATGGGATCGCCAGGTCTGTATACATTTTTGTCAGTGATCAGCTTTAGCGACGGTGGCGGATCCACTTGCTTGAAATCGCCGCCGCCGCCGCCACCGAGGCCGAGGCCGAAAAACGAGAATCCGCGGCGGGAAGGTTTTGGTGGCGGTGGCATTGCGTTCGGAGCCGGGAGTTTCTCGGTCTGCTTCCCAGTGCTGATTGACCCCCTTCGCGGTGTGTTTTTAAGGCTCCGTTTTGGTCAGTAGAAAGAGGAAAATTGGTAGCATATTCTTTGCTTCCCGGTTCTATTATTTGCTCTTTTTTAACATATTTTTCCCAATTTTTTCTTTTGTCGGTAAAAATGCTAAGATTAATTACACTCGACAATTTTGGGGTGTTTTTGTTTACTGCTGTAACGCCCCAGAAATTCGGAGCTCTGTCACCCCGAACTCTCAGGTCGTTAACCTACCAAATCACATCAAACCTGTGAGACATGTTCACTAATACATACTTCAAAACATTTAATTTGATACCATCTCAAAATTCTTCAAACACAAGCATACAAGGTTACTCAAACTGTTAAAACCTAAGTTCTTTACAAACTCGAGTCCTCATGAAACACTGTGACAGTACCAACTCATGCAGGAATCTTACTACACTATAGTGGCGGGCTTACCAGAATCTCACGCAGACTCTAACTCATTCATGAATGTGATATCGCTTATTATCACTTGCAGAATGGAGTCAAACGAAGGTTGAGCTTTTTTTTTATAAAATCGAGAATTGCATAGATAAAAGCTCAAAAGAGCATATTACAGTAAAGACGAGAATCATGACATGTCATGATTTAGCAAAGTATTAGAACTACGATAATAAGACAACACTACAAAACAGAAAAACACTTCACCGATCAGGATGTGACCAAAACATTACAAAAGGTGGTGGGTGAGCGGGCAAGCAACACTAGGTAGCAAGAGTGTGTCAATCCAATCTTGATGGACATTAATTCTGGCTTTGCACGCAAAAGAAGTGAGGATCTTAGCCTCCTTGAGATGTGCTTTACTACCCCTATACATACTGAAATAATGAAAGTTAGTGATCATATAGCTAAAGTCATAAAACATGGCTGTCATTGAGTCCATAACGTCTTCAGAATCCAAAATCTGAGAGAGTAAAAAGGAGGAGTCAGTGTATACGTTGATGTGAAGAAAATCATTTGAAAGGGCCCATTTTGAAGTAAGTAACAGGCCTTTCAAAATAGCTGAATAATAATCCGATGCTAGAGTAGAAAATGCAGCAGAACCACATCGCTCACGCATTGCTGTCATACACGTAATACCCACACCAAATCTAAGGTTAGCTTTGTTGAAAGAAATGGCAAAGAAAATATTTACAGAGGTATGAATATTGAAATGACAAAGAGGATTTTGGGGTTGAATGACTAGAGGGAACGAAGAGTAATTTTTCAAAGGCTTAGGTTTAGAATAGGTAATGCGGTGGGAGGTTTTGAAGGTAATGATCATTTGACCCATATAAATAATTTGACTGATAAAATTTTCAGGTTGCATTTTAGAGTTTCGGAACATTTGCTGATTTCGGTTTAACCAAATGAACCGTATAGTAGATGAAATGAAGGCATTATAGAACAGGTGTTGGTTGGCGGAAGAAGTTTTGGTAAGCCAAGCGATTAGCCAGATTTTAAAAGAGGATTGATATTGATCAGATTTAACGCCGAGAGGACCACCAAACCAAACATGCCGAACACAAGGGCAACGAAAGAATAAGTGGTCAACAGATTCCTCCTGATTGTTGCACATAGGGCAAAGCGGTGAATCGATAATTCTAAGTTTATGAAGTTTTTCACGGGTTGGGAGACAGTTCCAAAGAATTTGCCAGATAAGGAAATTTATTTTGAGATGGATAGGAAGTGACCATAAGGTTTTCCAAATTGAAGGTTCGATATTATTTAGAGATGAGCTTAGGCCTCGGGCCATTCTTTCATCCTGGCCACAGGAGTAATAGAGATTATAGGCTGAGTTAACAGTAAAGAAGCCTGATTAAGAGAAGAGCCAAAATTTTTGGTCAGCCAAAAGGTGTTCTGAGAGATAAATAGCAAGAATGTAATTGGCTATATTTGCCGAAAATAGTTCACGCACCAATGAGGCATTCCATGAGTTATGGGTAATAAGGTCCTTCACCAACAGAGGCTGATTAGGCTGAGGAATTTGACAACTTGTCAATTGGTCTAGGGTCACTTTCAGCCCCGGAATCCACAAATCTGACCAAATGGATATTTTAGATCCCGTACCTACATGTCATCGGAGACCTCGACTTAAGACTTGGCGGCCCGAAATGATGCTTCGCCAACCCTAAGAAAAATTACCAGTGGCTGAGCATTCTTCAAAAGAATGTCGAACACAATATTTACCCGTTAGTACTTTGGAGAGAAGCCAGTTTGGGTCCGTCAAAATTTTCCAGCTTGTTTTGGCTAATAAAGCCAGATTAAAGAGGTGTGTGTACTTGAATCCAAGGTCGCCCCTGTCTTTTGGAGCACAGAGGAAGTGCCAATTGATCCAGTGCATACCTTTCCGATTATCGTCCCCTGACCACCAGAAATTGGAAATAACAGCATTAATCTGTTTACACGCGTTCTTAGGAAAAAGATATACATGCATGTGGTAAATAAGAAGGGCCATCGATTTAATGAGAGTTGCACGCCCAGCTTTGTTAAGAAGTATACTCTTCCATCCAGCGCATTTTTTCCTTATTCTTTCAATATCCAGCGTACCACCCAAATAATTGCCAAAGGAGTCCATAATTTTGAGGCCTAATAATCTGGAGACTTGCTGGAAGAGAACAAGTGGGTATGATGGACTTAAGGTGATGGATGATTTTTTATGATTGATCATTTGACCTGAAGCTCCACAATAAATGTCTAACAGCTTTTTTATGGCTATGCAAGACATAGGATTTAGCTCTAAAAATATTAAGGTGTCATCAGCAAAGAAAAAATGATTTATAGGAGGGCTACGAGGTCCAGCTTTTATGCCTTTGACTGATCCATGTGTCTTTGCCAAGGTCAAAGCTGCAGATAGGGCTTCTGCACATAGAATAAAGAGATATGGAGATATCGGGTCTCCTTATCGTAGCCCACATGAAGGTTTGAAAACTGTAGAAGGCGAGCCATTCACTAGAATTTGATAAGAGACCGATGATACACAAGTCATAATGAGGTTGATCAAATGACTTGGGAAATTCATTCTAATGAGAAGGGCTCTCAAAAAATTCCAGTTAACACGGTCATAAGCTTTGCTCATATCCATCTTAATGACGCCAAGGTGATGATTGCATGTACGATACTTGCGAATCTTGTTTGTCAGTTCTTGGGCAATGAAAAGATTATCACTTATGTGGCGTCCATGGACAAAGGCATTTTGTTCTTCAGATACGAGTGAGTTAAGAACAGGTTTGATCCTGTTGGCTAATGTTTTTGCGATCACTTTATAAATGGTGTTGCAAAGGGAAATAGGTCTGAAGTCATCTGCACTTGAAGGTGAGGGTACTTTGGGGATGAGCACTATAAAGGAATTATTTACCTCGGAAAGCAAATGACTCGATCGGAGGAAGGAGAGAATTGCCGCTATAATTTGTCTATCCATAAAATGCCAACATTGCTGATATACCACTGCTGGAATACCATCAGGACCAGGAGCTTTGAGAGGATGAAGTTGGAATAAAGCTTGTTTTACTTCAGATGCAGTAAAAGGTCTATCAATCCATTCTGTTTGGCGGGGGAGTAGTCTTTTGGTGATAGAGTCCATACTCTGTGAAATCAGGGACTGATGCTCTACCGTTGGCCTTGTGCTGAAGATAGCTTTAAAGTGCTCGACCAGACAGTGGGAAATATCACCGTGTGATTCTAAGAGCCTACCCGAGGCATTTAGTAGAGAAGAAATGGAATTTGATTACCGTCGAATAAGAGTTGAGGTGTGAAAAAACTTCGTGTTTCTATCTCCGTACTGTAGCCATTGAATCCTTGATTTCTGAGCCCAATGAATTTCTTCACATTCAAGGAGCCAAGAGAGATGTCGTCTAGCATTCTGATCTAAAATATGTGCATCTTGGTTTGGCAGTTGAGATTGAAAGTGGGCAATTTGTGCCTGGGTCTGTTGGATTTGAACATTGAGATTTCCAAAACGCTCTTTGTTCCATAACCTCATAATTTGGATCATGATTTTTCCCCATGCCATGACTTTGAACAAAGGAGAGCCAGAGACGAAGGTAGACCAGGCTATTTTAATGATTTGAAGCCCTTGCGGATGCTTAAGCCACATAGCTTCAAAACGCTTCGGCCGAGGTAAAAAGTGAAGATCAGGTATTAGGACAAGAAGGATAGGGGCATGATTTGAAGATTGAATGCCTAGGTTATGTATTTGGGCATTTGGGAATCTTAGGATCCAGTCAGGGTTGGCAAAACCGCGATCAAGCTGCTCATAAGTACATGCATTCTCAGTTCGGTTGTTAGTCCAGGTGAATGGGGGTCCCACCCATTTTATATCTGTAAGGTGATGATTTCCTAAGAATTCTGCTAGAAAGATGTGACCCGGTATGCAAAGATAATTAGGCCCACATTTATCAGCTGGGGTGAGAACTTGATTGAAGTCTCCAATCATCATCAAAGGTAAAGAGATGGATTTGAGAGCTCCAGAAAGACGAAGCCAAGTTGCCCGTTTTTTAGAAAGATTGGGTTGACCATAGATAAAACCCGCTACCCAAGGCGAGATGTTGAGGCCCTTAAATTCCACAATAATAAGGTATTTTATCAACAAAATGATTATTCCGGATACGTTAGCTTTCCACCCAACCCACAAACCACCTTTAGTACCAAGGACTCCCGTCGGTTCGGTTCCAATGTACGATGTAAACCCCATTTTGTGGAACATGAGGAATACAAGATTAGGAGGTAGTTTTGTTTCATGAAGGAAAAGACAGTCAGGTTGGTGGGTACTGACCAATTTACGGGTTGCTCGAACTGTGAGGGGATGGCCTAACCCTTGGCAGTTCCAGCTAAGAATTTTCATTGGGGGTGAAGGGGTTGCTTAGGGGTAACACCCAAAACCCGACAGCACCTTTTACTCGTAGGGTTGTCTAAACAGGAGAGAAACGGAACAAACGAAGATGTCGCGTAGAACAAAGGAATCGCCTTTCCATAATTCATGGAGTTGAATTGAAAATTCTCCAAGTCTTCAAGGAAGCGAGAGACTATAGGACGGGGACGTTTTAGACCAGAGAGAGATTAGTCCTTTTCGGTCTCTTAACTGAAATCAGTCCCAAACCAGCTTGTGTAGATGAAGATAGAAGATCATCCCTTAAACAGTCCGAAAAAGGATCACAAGTACTAAGCAGATGAGAATAGGCTAAGGATGAACATTCAAAGACAGACCGTTTTCTCTTAAAGTAAACCGATATGTAGGTTTTGAAATTATGAAGCTTCAGCCATTGTAGGACTAACCTTAGACACAAGGAGTTTAACCAGTGTGGATCATACAAGACGGTTTGCAAGAATAAACTATAGCCTTTTGAACAATCATGCAGTAAATGATGGACTAAGTGAAGATGCCGCTCTAAGCAATCAGATAGACTAATATTTAGGAGAGTAGCCAATAAAACGAAAATGATAAGAAATTGTGTAAGTGCACCTGGTGGTTCCTGATGGCTTACTTTCTCCTGGATGGCTGTAGATTTACAGCGTTTGGTTCCTGCCGAATCTATATCTTCCTCCTGATCTGCATTGCATTTGCGTTTTACATTTCCTGAGTGGCCACTATCTATTTCACTTGAATTTGCTGATGAAGTCATCTGAGATTTATCAAAAGAGTGCAACATAGTCAAAGATTTAGAACAATTTTTAGCCTTCCTTTCTTCCTCGTTTATTTCTTCCTCAAAATCCGGTGCAGAAAAATGGGTTCCCATATTGTTGGTAATCTTGATTACAGGAGATGAGTGAAAAGCATTGGTAGGGGTTGATTGTATTATTTCTGAAGATTGGTTTCCAACAGTTTTAGGTTGTGCCAAGGTAGTTGCGTATATGGAGAGAGTGAGGTCCCTTCTGAGTTGGTTCAAATCCAGAGGGTCAAAGGAAGGTGAGATAGAGGAAGTAAACCAAGAAGAAAAAGCAGAGCTAGACGGCAGTTTATAGACAGTCGGCGGGTTGTAGTTTGAGAGGGAGGAGGATAATTGCTTTGGCTCAGCCAGGATTGGAAAGACCTATGGATCCAGCGGCCTGATCTGGAGGGAGCAGCCGTTTGGTTCTGCTGGGCTTTGGATAAGAGACTGTGCTGAGGCATGTGATTGTAGAAATGTTTGGTTATGAGAGAGATAGAGGTTTATAGGTTGGACAAGTAACTTTAGCCCAAGTTTCGAAAGGCTTATAATAAATTGGGCCCAGGCTTGGAGTGTTCTCGTCAGGCCCATCATTGTTCCTTCCATTGACCCGGATGAAATAGGGGTAAAGGTTAAACTATGCCTTTGCGTGAGAGGTAAGCTCTCCTCTGGTCCCACCGCCCACCTTGTATCAGATATCATACCAAAATCTGAAGAAGATATATTGCCTACAGTGAAGTGAGGTATGGGAGGATTTAGTGAGATTTGATTATGTAGCTCCCCTAGGATCTCCACTGACGAGTTCAAATCTGCAAATGTCGACGGGTTTTCTGGATCTGGGTGTATGATGGCAGAAAATACTGTAGGGATTTGTCTCAAGATTTGGTCATTATGCATAGGTTAGGTTGTCACTGTTTTGTTCGCCGGCACCGGAAAGGGTTCTGGGGAAGAATTTCCTGGTGAGAGATCTACCGATTCAACATCGAAAAGTGAGTTAACCTCAAAATCATCATCACATATGATTTCGTCAGCTTCAGTTTCTCCGTCAGTGAATTCGTTTTTCGCGTTTTGATCGATATTAATATCCATGTCTATATCCATCATATCATCTATCGGTAGTTGTTCCAACTGTTCCAGGATGTCATCTATGGGTGGAAGATGAGCGAATTGGTCAGACTCCACATCTGATTGTTCGCCCATGGCTTGACCATGAGCCTAAGGTTCCAGTTGAGCATTCCAATTTTCAGGTATGAAATGCGGTAAGTTGTCTGGGTTCATATTGAAATTAGCTTGGGGGTTTTGATGTTCGAAATTGTCATGGTGGTGCGGCTACTCCTCACCAATTTTGGTTGCCAAATCTGCAGAATTTTCCCTAGTTTCGGAATTTAGGGATTGGGTTGCTGTTACGAAGGAGTCTTCTTCACTGGAAATAGGGGATGGATTGGGTGAGAATGCTTCATAAGCATGGTTAATATGAAGGTCTAAATCATCACTGTAAACTGAGATACGTGAGGTCCTATTCCAGTCCGAATTAGGCAGGGCTCTAAGGGGTTGGGCAAACATGGGATAGTTATTGAGAAAAAAGGTTTCATAAAGGTCAGGACCGGGAATATGTGCTGTTCTTTTTGCAAGAAGGGCGACGATGGCGGGTAATGAAGCTTTGCATTGAGTGTTATTATGCCCGATACAACCACACCTAAAGCAAGCCGAGAATACTCGTTCATATGTACACCTAAGAAGTTGCACACCAAGGCTGTCGAGGAGATGTATAAAAACGCATGGGATGAGAGGGGTATCGATAAGAACTCTTACTTTTATCCGAAAATAGTCTTTGTTCTTTTGTCTCAACTCCGACTAGTTGATTTCTAGAAGAATTCCAGTAGCCAAGCCAATCATCTCCGCCAAATAATAGTGAAAGCAATCACTCGGTACTTCACTGACTCGTATCCATAAATCGGCCGTATACAGTAGAGTAAATGACGTGGGGATACCACACTTTCAATAGCAGTAAAGCGCCGTAAATGTTCCATGGCCCATTATTTAGCACCAGATAAGCATCGGATTCAACAGTGAATTGAAAGAGAAAAACAGAGGGAACTTTAGAGACAGTTACATGTCCCTGTAAAATCCAGCATTCGTTGATTCAACGTTGAATTTTTCGTTCTGAGAAGACTCGATTGTCAATAAAGCTGCCAAGTAGGATCTTTTATGTACCTTCACGTGCATTGCGGACAATTTGTTCATTCAGCGAAATCATATACGTCCGCATATTCAGGTTGCTTTCTTCATAAATGTTACCATCAGATGGAGAATACTCCTCCATGTGCGTAGCTGAGTCAAAAGAAAGGTGGAAAAAGTAAATGTGGTTGATCAATGTAGCTGAAAAGGATGTTTGTGCGGTTGGGAGTGGTCCCAGAAAGTGAAGAGAAGCTTTATGGAGTCCTGAGGACTAAAAAGTTGATTTCCAGCATAGAGGTTGTTGTTTGGATGGACGATAGTGAGGCAGTTGGTGGTAAGTGACTTCAGATTTGCATGTTGAACTCATTTATAGGGTAGGGTGTTGTCGGAAAAGGGTGAGCTTTTGAGAGCTCAGTAAGGTCGTACAAGGACTACAAAAAGATTACAACACGATTTTCGAGAATCCATAAGCATGACAACTCTGAAAATCCTCCACAATTATCTCATTACAAGTTCATAATTTTCGCCTCATCGTGATCTCATTTGGTAGAAAGGGACTCTCATGTTTACACATCTTCTCCCAAGGGCACCAAAAAAAAAAAGGAGAAAACGTGTTAGAGTTGCAGTTTATGTAGTTGAGTAAATCAATACTTTTTCTTTCTTTTTTTAAATTTTGAGTGATTTATTGTATGGTGTGTATTTCAAGGGACGGATTTATGAGGGACGGATTTATGAGGGACGTTTTGAATAGCTGCATTGCTAAAAACTAGATCACCAAAGGGAAGACAAATGGCTTCAAAGTTAGCATTATGCTCTCAATTTTGCGATACATGTCTGGGTGCATTTTATTTGTCTTTTCCTACATGTATGGATGTTTAGGGCAATAACAGTATTGTAGTATTTGCTGTCTAAGCAAATTGTATTGTACTTGGAGATGCAATAGAACAGCGCTGGACTTGAAACCAACTTGCATCTTCTACGATAAGTTTTATGCCCTAAAGCTGTTTAAATCCTATCAATAGCATGTTTGTCATCTCAATTTGCTCATGAAAATCGTTTCTAGGTTTCTCCCAGGTATCCGTAATCATTCAATTTTTCCAGTCGCTCGCTTCAAGACCTGCATTGTGATGCTAACTGTTTTAATTATTTTCATTGGGGTTGTAATTTACATTGGTGAACGTTGGTGACTAAATCAATACAATTCCATATTTTTTAAATTTGGTTCCATAGTTCTCTTTTTAAACTCCGTTGCAATTTCTGTTTAAAATATTTTCTCTTGATAAATTTGTCAACTGTTCACATCGGCATTCCCATATCCTCAAAAACACCCAGAAATTGGTTTCACAGCATAGTAGTGTTCTATTAAGTTTTCTTGGTAATTCTATTAGTCTTTAATTCCAACTTAATACTGCTTTATGGGTAGTAGCTTTATTATGCCTGGTGATTTTTGAGGTTTCTTGGAAGAGTTTTTGATGGTTTGCTCCAGTTTGGTACATGGGTAATTGTTTGCTTTGCTGATGTTCTGCAAATGGAGTTTGTACTGAGATTGTTGTTGGTATTGTATCAATTTTGTGTATGATACAACCAAAGTTGTGATTTGATTATGCAAATTGAAGTTTCACTGTTAAAACCTTTGGGAGCCTATTTTTTAGGATGACGTTTTGTGACCCCCATTAGGTGCTGGTGTTCTTGGATGACCATTTTTTAAGAAGTCTACTCAAGCTTTCTCTTGGTAAGAAGTCTACTCAAGCTTTCTCTTGGTAAGAAGTCTACTTATTCCACCTTTTCTCTCGGTGCTGGTGTTTGAACAATGTTGTGGGGTAATACATCTTTTGTTGCAATAGTGGCATGAATGCCAATTATCCATTATTTATACTATTATTATTATAGTTGGGGCTGGTCACCATGTAGTTTAGATTTGGGAAAAATTGAAGATGGAACCCTTATTCTCTCGATGCTGGTATACCCGCAACACCCGGCTGAGCCATATTCTGAAGTAACTTCCTATATGAGATTTTTCTGGAATTAATATCCCATTTGATGTTGCTAATTAATTCCCATTGCTTTAGTTATTTTCCTTTTTAGAAATTTATGCCTTTTCTAGCAACTGTGTAAAGGCTGGCAACAACATTGAAGTGGATGGATACCGATTTGGTTTAACTTAAGTTTATGATGTTGCTTGGGATTCTTTTCTTGATGTAAGGATTCTTATATTTGAGTCATTTACTATAGGGTGTGCATTGTGTATTGTGTATTGTGATGCTTCATGCAGATATTCAGAGTGAAGTTAATAGCGAGCATTAGCAATAGTGAAAGGAGAAAGTTATTGACCATTTGAGCTATAAGTAAGTTATTGTCCATTTTCAGAAATATTTTTGCCTCAAGTATCAGTTTTTTTTCTAACAAAGGAAAAATGATAGTGGCTACTTGAATTTGTGACTGTAAAAACAATGCTCTCGTGTGCAATGTGTGGGATCAAAACTAGTATCTTGAGATTAATCTCTGATACATGTTAATCCCCTTGGTTTATATGAAATTTGGAGATAATTTCCAAAAATATGGTACATCTCATTTGTTTAATCAGATATAATTCCTGAATTAGGGACAAATAATGTCCCGAAGTTTAGGAAAAAAAAATTATAATATTATGGGATGAACCAGCCGATTGTTGACAAGCCGACCGGTTAGTTGACTTTTGTCCGATCTACGATTCAAATCAAATATCTGACTCTATCAAAGATCTCAGATTCAAAAGCTACATTTATCACTTCAGTTATCCTTGGACCTCTTTAAGTAGAGCCTTTTGGCTACATTTCAAGGAGGCTAGTCTCTCTAGAACTTTTGTACCAGTTCTTCTTAGAAGTGATACATCATTTTTAAGGAAAACTTCAGCACTTTCATACTCTTTTTATAGTGAGAATCGACATTGCATCGTGGCATCATCTCAAGGTGGTTCTAAACTCTCCAAACCATCGTCTTTTAGAGGTAGTTTTACATTGCTTTCTAGGGTAGGCTAGAGAAGTCTTGAGTTTTCCCCTTCATGTGACCAAAGTTTAGTCATCAAAACAAACTTTCCAAAAAGAGTCTTTTTAAATCTATTTTCTTATTTTTGTGTCGAAGATCAAAGTTAGGTCGCCTCATGTAAGGTCCGAGTCGAATTGCCCTGGCTTTGATCCTAGTTTGTCCGACTGGGTAAGTAAGTCATTTGACTCCAGTTGTTGAACTCAAACAAAAACTATAGAATTAGATGTAGGGTATATTATGTGCTTTTAAGGCCAAAAGTCTACAAAAACTAAGTAGAGATCGAAAGGGTATGGTCAGTGCCTAACACCTTCCCGCCGTATAACTTAGTCCCCGTACCCATCGTTTTTGTTCTCATTAGATTAAAAGCTTTTGTAGCATTTTTTTAGTCTTTTTAGGTTTTTTTCTTATTTTCCTTAATTTTCATTAGATAAGATTACGACTTCGAATTCCTCTGGAACCTCTCACGGTTCGAATGCGAAATTATTCGATGCGGTTGATTAGAGTGGCGACTCTGCTGGGGACATGATTAATAATAAGAGGACTAGACTTGAAAATTTTTATTGCTTATTTTTACCTCATGTGTTTTCTTTTGTTTTGTATAACATGTACAATATGTTTTAACTGTCCTAATTGTGCTTTTATTTCTGGACTCACAAACACGCACGATTGTCTTAAACCAACCTACTCGAGGACAACAATTGAAACCCTGGATTTTTTACTTATCGAGGCAAATTCAACTGTAGTCTCACCTTCGAGGCCTAGTACTGAGAGCCTTCTGCTATCTTTGAATACCGAATGGCTTGTGTACAGGAACCGCTGATTACCCACTATTAACTACCGAAGTTATAGGTGAGAGGTATATCGTACAGGTCAAGTTGACAGAGCTGGGAAACCGGCTGATATTTTATAAACCAGCCATTATTCTTACTAAAGGTAGATCACAAAAAATAGAGGTTCCAACCAACTGGTCGGTTTACCAATAGGTCAATCGGACGGTTAGTCAGTAAGTGTTCTTCTTGCAAATACAAACCAGCCGATTTATACCCCCTATTTTTACGTGCTGAGTAATTGGACGCCTAACCTGCAAAGTTAATTGGATGCTTAATCAGTACGCAACCATTTCCCAAACACCTTTTCGAAAATCAAAAAATAGCTGACGGTTAATCAGTACACGACCCTTTTTCCAAACATCTTTTCAAAAATCCAAAAACAACCCACTGACTAACTGGAGGTTAGCCAATACCCCAAGCTCTTCCAAGTATTTTCTCCGAAAATCCAGAAAACCCACTGATTAACCGGATGGTTAGTCAGTACCTTACCTTTTCCCCACAAACCTTTTTTAAGGTCCCCAAAAATACTAATTAAATGGATGGTTAGTCAGCACTCATCCCTTCTTCAAATATTTTTAACTCCTACTGAGTAACCAGATGGTTTACCCGCCAGGGCAACAGATGATTGGTCAGTATCCCACTTTTTTGAATAAACCGGCTAGTTTTTCATATGTGTCCTATGTGATTAAATTTTATAATTTATCATATATACAATTAAGGGTAGGAAACTCTAGTATTGAGATCCGTCGGGAAAGCTCACAAGAACCACAATGGCCGAAAAATTCCCTCAAGTCGGTGATTTGGTCCGCATCCTTAGCAAGTTACAGAAAGACTTTCAGAATAACTTCACAACTCTAGCAGCCCAACAGGCAAAAACCGTCCGTCGAAAATATAGAATTCCTCATGAAGAAAAGCAGAGAAGATCATGAAGAAGAACCCCTTAAGGTGGAAAAGAATGAGGATAAGAAAAAAAAATAGAGTTTGATTACCAGTATGAGTCGGAGGATAAGGAGGCAAAAACAATCGCTCCAGAATGGAAAAAACAAGGTAGCCGCACTTGAATCCTATATTACTAGGATTAGAAGGGCAAATTACCCCATGGACCTTAGTGCCCTCACCTTGAACCCTAAAGATATGCTATCACCCGAGTTCAAGGTGCCCAACATGGAGATGTTTAATGGAACGGTAAGATGTATATGTGAGCATTGGCCCCTTACGGAGTCAAAAGAAACCAGTTAATCCAACTTTTTCACTGCACTCTGATAGGAGCCGCTTCACGATGGTTCCTCATCCTTAATGGGGCCCGAGTATGAACATGGGAAGACGTAGTACGAGAATTTATGAACCATTATTAGTCTAATGCAGATTTGGATATCACTCAGAGAGATCTGGAGACCACTAAGCAGGAATGAAAATGGTCTATGTCCGTATTTTAATGAGATTGAGGAATAAGGCTGTGCAGATGGTCAACCATTCCTCAGAGGAGGAACAAGTCAATATAGTAAGAAACAATTTGTTGTCAGTGTATCACGAGTATATCTTTGAACATTATCACACATCTTTCAAGGCTTTGATGGGATCCTTAGTGAAAATTAAAGATATTATCAGCAAAGGAACCATATCTTGATATATAAAGCTCGGAGGTTATCGAGCCGGTCCAAGGAACTCCACTGCCTAGCCTAAACCTGCCAGTACCAATAATGTTAACAATGTCCGAGTGCAAAAATTTATGTCTTGGGAAGCCAATACTAAACAAAGGTGAAAGTTCATTCTATTGAATGCTCCTTTTCCTAAAGTCTTTGAGCAATTACTGAGAATGAGAATGATCTCCAAGTTACCCCCTACTCTTACACCGATGGTGATACCTGAAGGATACAATGTTCAGGCATTTTGTGTAAACTACCAAGGAAAAGGCCATCCTACGAGAGATGTATCACCCTCAGACATTCTATCCAATACCTTATCGACAAGGGTGAAATGTCCCCCTAGCCAAGCCCGATGTAAGAAAAGAACCCTTGCCAGCTCATAGGTTTAATGTGATTGATGATGTTCTGCGAGTGCTAGATCTTCCTACACTCATTATACCAGTGGGTCAACATGTAAATGTTTCATCTGTTTATGTCCAAAATCCCTTGTCAGAATTTCGCGATGTGATTTCTTGGGAGGAGTTGATAGAAAGTGAAGCTTACCCTTTAGAGGAAGAAGACTATGACGAAGATACATGTATTGTGTCCAGACCCAATAGTGCTGTATCAAACTTAATTTGGTTTGGTCGGGCTAACCAGACCCACTAGCCAGCTGTTTCAGATCCTTTGTTCTTCTAGGACCCGTTAGACGATGAAGTACTTAGGCAATTGAAGAAGACTTAAGCCAATACTCTTATATGGAGATTGTTGTCTGCATGGATTCATCCGGTTGAAGCAATACCCACTACTCTACATCAGAAGGTCAAGTTTGCGCTTAACAAAGCTATTTTCATGATTATAAGGGATTCCCAACTGCCACAGATAGGACAAGTAGAAGATGAGAAGGATAATGTCACAATCTCGCACAATTCGCTAGACCTACTTTTTAGTGGGTTTAAGATTAATGGTCGAGTACAATGTTTGGTGCTGAAGAAGTCTGTCAACTAGACTTCCCTCAATTTCACACCTCACAACAATATCTCTATGCTCCCATGACGAGGAAGCTTCACTACCTTCCTGGGAGAGGGTTAGGCCATAACTGCCAGGGGCTTCCTAGCTTCCCTATTCTAGAGAATAAGAAAGACCAATTTGGTTTGGGATATAGTGTAATATCCGAACTTCGGGAGTCGGTTGAAATAACCATCTGGGCTCTGAAAAATAAACGGACAATAATTTTGACCAATGCTCGGCTGTTAGTAGGGTATCGAAGTTTAAAAAAGATTTTGGGGTAAAAATATAAAATTTGAAACTTTGGGGGCATAATTGTAAATTAATGTTTTGGTGATGAAAAATAATAAAATGATTGACAGTGTATGTTTTAGTGACATTTAATTAAATTAATAAATATTAGAAGAATCTTGGGGCAAAAGTGCAATTTTTGAAAATTTTGGGGTCATTTTGTAAATTTTAGAACTTGAGGGGTTATTTTGCAAGTTTTGAAAATTTAGCCTTATGTGTTAATTTTTCAGAAATTTCATGTAAGGAGATGCCACCTCTTGTGATAAGTAATCTGATATATTTTTTTTTTATGTTAGTTTGGTTCTATCCTAAATGGAAAAAAAGAAAAAAAACCAAAAGAGGAAACCTTTCCATTTCAGGAAAGAAAGAAGAACAATAATAGAGAACAAGAAACAGAGAAGGGAAGAAAAAAACAGAGCAGAAAAGAGGACGAAGAACACAAAATTTTGGGCAAGGGGGAAGCAGAGAGAGATTAGGCAACACTCAAGGGTAAAATTTTCACTTCAAGTGTTGATTTCAGTGGGTATTTCGGGTACTCAGTGTGCATAGTCCCCTGTGTGTGTTTGTGTGTTCTTGAATATACGGGTTGCGCACATATGAATTGGGAGTTTAATTGTGTGATTTAAATGGTGTTAGGATGTGTTTTGTTGAAGTTAAGCTTATGTAGGTTTTGTTTTTAGTGGATTAATGGTAAATTCGTGGGTGTATGTGTGAGTTTGTAGGGGCTGGGTGCTGCGGCTGAAGGTTGAAGATGTGCACGTTTTGGGGTGAAATACTAGGTGTATTAAATCTGAATAATAGTTGTTTTCGTCGCTAATACTAGAAATTCATTTAGGTAGTTTTTTATAAACTGTTAGGGCCAAAATTAGGCAAAGTACAAAACAATAACCCCCAATATTTTGACAAGACCTACGCTCTGGAATTTTTCGAGAATTTTTCGGTGTCTGCGAAGGGCGCTAATTTGGGGTACCGATTAAAGAATTTTGTCGAGTTATTTAGTGTAGCAAACCAAGTTATTTTGATCTGAAAATGTTAATAAAATATTATTTTACTGATATGATTTATATTCTAAAATTACGGGTCATTCTGAGGCCGGTAGGTATTTTTCGTGAAACTAACATTTTAGCGCTCGGTATGGACACCGGTTCGAGATTTTTGGACGAAAATTTGCTAAAATATTTTTTAGGCCAGAAATGATATCAAGATGCTTAAAATAGCGTTTTAAGATGTTTTGGGGATTTTTTCGGTGTTGGAAACCCCCAGGGGCATTTTGGTAATTTATCACCCCGAAGGGGTGTTTTGGTAATTTGACCTAAGAAAGGTATTTTTGGGTAAATTTGTGTACGGTAAGGTTATTATAGTGATTCTACTTACGAGAAGACCATTTTGGTGATTTAAGTCCGAGGGGCATTTTGGTAATTTTACACCTATAGGGGGCGTTTTGGTAATTTAACATACGCTTTGAGGGAGGTTCATTTTAGGAGCATGTGTGAGTCCATATTAAGTTATAATATTGTGCTGTAGACTATGTTCTGATGATTTGATCATCTTATTTAGGTTAAAACTAAAGACTTCTGGTTAAGATAAATTAGCTACGGATCCAGGTAAGAGATTCTATCTGAACCCTGGGTAAGGACTTTCGTCCGAACCCTTATTTTGATAGCTCGTACTCATAAGTACTCATTTTATCTACTTGTGGCTGATGCCAAACTCTAAATTATGTACTGATATCAACATGTTATTGCCCAGAAAACCCCAATGTTGAACCTAAATCGATTATTTGGAAATCTTTGTGACGTTCGCATGTATTGGATACTGGCAAATCTAATAATTGTTGTATCCGTTCTTCTGAATTGTTGTGCCTAAATCCGATAACCATTCGTAATCGTTTTGCTATTCATTTATGACTTTCTTTTGAAATTTCGAATGATGACTTATCCGGTATATTATGGTTATTAAAATTTGATCTGATTCTGGTAAATTGAGCTTATGTTAATGCTCATTAATATTGTTGATTTTTCTGTGTTGACCTGGGTTTCCGGTTTGTAGGAGGGCGTAATAAGGCTGGTCTGAATCCTACAGAAAACGCAGGCTAGTACCCAAATGGATTAGTAATTATTTTGGTACATCATGCATGTGTACACTCTGTTAGCTTGTCGGAATGGCATTGTAATCGTCCAGGATCAACGTTGATTTTTTATTTTCTCTGTTCTGTATATTGCCGTGACTGCTACGGAATTGACTAGAAAGTATTCTCTGAAATAATTTGTGCTCATGTTGAAATCTTTTTGAGAAATCTTCAATGTATTTTGGAAAGAACTGTCTCAGATGATTAGTGTAGGTTTTGAAATCCTTTGGAAAACCATCATCGTATTTTGGAATGATGGCTTTAGAGATGATCTTTTATTAATCATTCTGAAACCCATCACGAGTATAACTGTTTATTTTGGTATCTATTTTTGATGAATTTTGATCCTTTTGGAAATCATTGAGTTTTTGACCGTTTGAAGTATTCTGGAAATTTTCGTCGGTTGGATTCTTTGGAATCATTTCATGATTCTTTTATTAGTCCTTGTACGACCTTACTGAGCTCTTAAAAGCTCACCCTTCGTTTGACTCCCTTCTGCAGGTGATGATCAGCTGTAGCATGTTCGGGAATGGGATAGAGTCTGTGTGAGATTCCGGTGAGCCCACCACCACTGTGTAGTGAGACCCCTGTGTGGGTCGATATTGTCAACTCGTTCTATAAGGACTCGAGTTTGTAAGGAACCTAGGTCTTAAAAGTTCAAGTTTAAGCAGTTTTGTTATATTTTATGTGAAGAATCGGAGTTGATATCGGATTAAATGTTTTGGAATATGTGTTAGTGAACATGTCTAACAGGTTTGATATGATCCGGTAGGTTAACGACCCGGGAGTTTGGGGCGGCGGAGCTCCGAATTTCTGGGGCTGTTACATATAGGCCCACAAAGAAGGAAAAGAAATAAGCCCTCAAGAAAAATGGCCCATATTAAGAAAGTCTGGAAGCATGGCAGTTTATGGATTTTCCGGCTATACCTAAAGTCCCCATGTTGAATGAAGGTGAGAAAGAACCTTACAAAGGATTCTCTGAGCCAGTCTACAACATGGAAACTAGAAAGCTGATAAGAGGATGGGACATCTTTTATGACTGTAAGCGGGTGGAAGACGAAGAAATACCAAGTCTGATGGAGCCAAGCAAAGACAGTGCTTCTGATTGGATGTATTTAATGGCAATGAACGGAATAATGGCATGTTTCAATGATATGCATATCCTTGTGCTTATCTGTGAGATGGACAAACAAACTCTTGACCCTAAAAGTCTGATCACCTCAACCTAGAACAGAAGACATACTTGAAAGATTTGAGTATGGACCGCTGGCTATAGGGGAGATCACCGACATCTAGTTATGGGGGAGATCACCGAGGACCATCGTGATGCCAAGTCTAAATACAAGTCAGATGATCTAGATGCTTTTGTTTCGCTTGAAAATCTGAATTTAATTGCTTATTATGTTTTTCCCAACTTTCTAATTAATAATATAATGATCGATTTTGATTACGCCTTGGTTGCTAATATAAGTTACGATGAATTAATCCACACGGTTAATAATAAATCATAGCTAATGGATAAATAAGAGACAAACTATTTAAAAGAAATGATGACAGAAGTGGAACATCGAGAGTTGAATTGAGTTAAGCCAGTAGCAGAAGAAACTGTAATAGTCAACATAAGTACGCCTGAAATAAATAGCTAACCAAAATAGGGGCTAGCCTAAATGAGGTAGACATAGATGGAGTGACTGAGCTTATAAAAGAATTCATCGATGTTTTTGCTTGGTCATGCAGTGACATGTCTGATATTGACCTTTCAATCGTTGAACATCATCTACCCACACTACCAAGGGTTAAACCTGTTAAGCAAGATCTCCGCAAGCTGAGGCCTAAATGGTCTCTTAAGTTCAAAGAGGAAGTCGTGAAACTCCTCCATATAGAGTTCATAAGGGTTATAGAATACCCTACTTGGTTGGCTAACGAGTTCCTGTTTCTATGCCAATCGGCCAAGTTTGAATATTCGTTGATTACAGAGACCTTAAACAAGTCTTTCCCAAGGATGATCCTAGACAACACTGCGGAGCGCGAGTTGGTTTCCCTTGTGGACGATTTTAGGGGACATAACCAGATTAAGGTGACTCCTAAAGATCAAGAAACAAAAACCTTTACTACCTTTGGGGCATCTTTTATTATACTGTGATGCCTTACGGATCGGAAAACACAGGGGCTACCTACCAAAGAGCCGTAACTACTATTTTCCACGATGATCCATAAAGAAGTAGTGGTATATGTTGGTGACATGATTAGTAAGTCCAAGAAGAAATAAGATCATTGTGCAGTTTTATGAAAATAATTCAAAAGGTTGAGGAAGTATAATGTGAGACTTTATCCCCAGAAGTGTGTATTCGGAGTTACGGCCAGTAAACTTTTAGGATTCATGGTCAGTAAGCAGGGCATAAAAGTTGATCTAGCTAAGGTCAAAGCCATAGTAGAGATGCCGCCATCGGAGAAAGAGAAAGAGATGCATGTGTAATTAAGAAGGTCCAGTACATTAGTCGCTTCATATCTCAGTTGACAATGATCTATGATCCAATTCTCAAACTATTGAAGAAGGATACCAAGAAGCCTTTGATGATATCAAAAAGTATCTGAGTAACCCTTAAGTTTTAAACCTTTCAATACCATAAAATCCTGACCGATACGACAGTTGGAGTGATGCTAGCCCAACATTTGGAGAACTCACTGACAGAGAGAACCATCTACTATGTTATTAAAAAGCTAATGGGAAATAAACTCTTCTGCTTTAGAAAAGACACGCAGGCCACTAGTATGGGTAATGTTAATAAAGATTGCGACACTATCTGTTGGTGTACCGATCAAATTGTTGGCTAAGATGGACCCAATGAAACACCTGTTTGAAAAGCCAGTCTTATCCAATTACACGACTAAGTGGCTCCTGCTACTTTCTGAATTTTATATCACATATGTCACTCAGAAATCGATAAAAGGAAAAGCCATAGCAAAAATGCTAGCAAATTGTCCCGCAGAAGATACCAGTGAATGAGAGGCAAAGTTCCCATATGAAGATGTTTGTGCCATAGAATCAGAAACTAGATGCCAATTGTATCTTAATAGGGCTGTGAACAATAAAGGATTCTAGGTAGCAATACTCCCGATCTCACTGGACATCGCACACACCCATGTAGCTATTAAACTAACATTTGACAGTACCGACAATACTGCCGAATTTGAAGCATGTATCATCAGCTTGGAAATAGCCTTAAGTCTAGGTGTGAGAGAAGCTACTGTATATGGGGATTCAACTCTAATTATCCATCTTATACAGGGAATGTGCAAATTTGATACGAGTGTCTACATGCTTACCATGCTCATTTGGAGAAAGTTGTGGATGAGTTCGAAGAGCAACCCCTTTGGAAATATTACCTGAATGGTATTTCTTTCCTGTAATTCAAATACTTTGTTCAATACCCAATAAATGCTACGGATAAAAAAATTCCTAGTTGGAGTGGTCATGACACTTCTAGTTATATTAATGTTATTCGATGTTAAGGAAATTCATAATTTCATCTCTAATGACGGTTTTTTAGTTACAGATAGTAATGGGGACAATTATTCCATATATTTTTTATATTGAAAATCAGAGTTTTGAGATTAACACTGGTCATTCTTATTTCAGTACCTTTCTTGGCTTAAGAATAATTTTTCCAATGCATTAGCAACCATTTCATTGATGAAAGAGATACCCGAAAGGCCAGAAGTAGAACCATTTGTCATCAGAAATGGGACCACCAGCCTACTGTATTATGATTGTACCAATTTGCACCGATAGGTAAAGTCGAGACAGAAGAAATGTGGTCCACAGACGTGCGCCATTTGATCCAAGATGGGAAATACCCTGAGGGAGCATCTGCAAAAGACCGCGTGTAAAAGGCATTATGCTTGGGAGCACCTGTTATGTGTCACAGAGAAAGAGGGTTGTCAGATTATATATAACATGTATTCAGTCGGGTGCGAACCCCCACATGAACGGTTAGCTGTTAGCAAAATAGGTGATTTGGCAAGGATACTATTGGAACGGAGTGAAGCTTCATCGATTATGTATGCAAGTGCCACAAATGCCAGATATACGCCAACCTGTAATATCTCCCTTCCGGGAGTTGTACAATATGACATCACCTTGGCCCTTTTCGGTATGGGGAATAGACATAATTGGAAAAATCAGTCTGAAAGCCTCCAATTGACATGAGTTCATACTCGTGGCCACAAATTATTACACAAAGTTGGTAGAAGCCGCATCATATGTCATGCTGAATGTGAAGAAGGTAGCCCAATTTTTCGAGCCAACATTATATGGCGATATGGTGTTCCACATGAGTTGATATCTAATAATGGGCTGCATTTCTGGGGAGAGGTGACAGATGTGATCGAAGAGTATGGCATAACCTGACATCAATCTTCACCATATCATCCATAGACCACTGAGGCTGTAGAAGCCGCCAACAAGAATATTATGAATATCTGTAGCAGAATGATAGATTCTTGTCGTAGTTAGCAAGACAAAATTTCCTATGCTCTTTCAGACTATAAGACATCAGTATGGTCATCGACTGGGGCTACGCCCTCCTTATTGGTTTACAGTATGGAAGCAGTCTTGCCAGTAGAATTAGAGGTAGTTTCTCTCAGAGAACTTTTGGAAAATCAGATAGCCGAGGATGATTGGGGTTGGAATCACTTCGAAGAGCTAGCATTAGTGATTAAAAATGAATAAAGGCTCTTTACCTTATACAGGGTTATGAAAGACGAATTGCCCAAGCATTCAACAAGCGAGTAAAAGAACGTGGTCGAAAAGAAGGAGATTTAGTTCTAAAAGAAAACATCGGACAAGTCTGGAAGCCACGGGGGAAATTTGAGCCTAATTGGTCGAGACTCTATATGATCAAGCAAATTATGACAAGAGGTGAAGCCCAGTTAATTGATTTAGATGTGATTGAATTATCACAACTTGTCAATTTAGATCAATTAAAGAAATATCATGCTTGAAAGTAGACTTGAAAATGAACTATGAGTGGCATGATCCTCCTTTAAGAATGCTACTCAGCACAAAGGTTTTGATGTAACACTTCAGATAGATGTAGTAGGCAGCTTGTAAAGATGCATCGGGTCCGATCAAATGGTAATAATTTTTTTTATTCCATTGGATTGATTTTGACTACATTCTCGATAAAAAGAAAAATAAAAATCCCGCTAGGTCGAAAACTCTGCAAAGGGCAGCCTAGGCAAAAGTTAGGATAAAACAAAAAGAAAAAAAAGAAGCCCACTAGGTTGAAAACTCCTACAAATGGTGGCCTAGGCAAAAGTTAGGGTAAAAAGATAGAAAAATAACACTTCTAACTCTTATCAGCAACCAAAGAGTGCTCTATCTGTCATTATGTTGTCATGTTCCTCTTTTCTTCCCTAAAAGATAATGGTTATCCCCATCCAAAAGAATAGTCGAGCCAAATTTGTGCTTATCTTTCCCTCCAAGAGTTAGCCTCTCAAATGTTGAAATCCTCTCCTTTTGAATTCCTAGCTCAGTCACCAAATCCTCCCCCCATCCTTTCAATCTTTACCCTTTTCCATCGTCTTCGGTCAAACTTGCCCATAAGCATCTCTACCATCTTTGGAATTGGTGACAGCATTGGCATTAAGTCGGTCGCCTCGGTGGTTATCTTTGTCAGCTGCCAGAGTGAAAAACTGACCGATCAGTCATCCATCAGAATGTTATTTCCTAATCGGATTTCCATCAGTATCGAATTTCTCTTCAAAAATTCAAGAGCCGGCCCAAGATTGTCGAATCTAAATGACTTTAATCTCCTCTTCGTCTGAGGTCGATGATAGCCTTGTACCATACTTCGTGATGATTTTCGGGAGTCCTGGAATTCGGGTTCTAAGCCTTCTTACAAACGGGCCTTTTCTATAGCCTTATCGAGGAATTTAATATCCTACTGCTTGGAAAGTCCCAGTCTAGTTTTGCTCACAATCTACTCTCGTTAGCAAAAAATTGTCTCCTAAATATGTGGCCATATCCAATTGACATAAGAATTTGACAGTAACGGGGATAAAAAAAATACACCATTATTGTCCACCCTGACGTTCATAGAACGATGGCGATGTGAGTAGGTCTCCCACCCTTGAGAAATACTCCCAACTAGAGAAGGAGTGAGTTCTCGCAGGGAGAAGAAATTGCTATAAGACACAAGATGATTTGCGTATAACCAGACTGCCAAAGAATCCCGCAAGTAAAATAGAAAGATGAGAATCGTAGTCCTATGAGACAGACAAGTGGTATTCACGCATCCACAGAATAGGTTCGTGAGTCCTCCGCCAATTGTAATACGAGCGGAAATCTTTGGATTCCTTAGTACAAAGAAATGGGATCAAAGAAGGGTCTTAGATCTAAAGGAGTGAGGATGATACCTCACTTCAGTCAGTTCAGCTATTAACCACATATGATCCAAGAGCCACATATAGAGTAGCAAGGGGCTAGCCCTAAACGTAACACGAGGTTCTTTATGTACCTCTTTGATAGCATTACTGGTCTCTGCAACCACCACCAAAATTAAAGTCCTCCCTTAAAAGGACACTTTAGACATGAGGTCTGCTAACCTCACATCAACAACTCCTAGACCCATAATGGTGAGACACTTCACAACTAGACATAATGCCAAAGCAGCCATTCGGACACTAACATATCGTTTGTCATGATTAGCCAATTTATCAGAGAAATATTCTATCAAGGAAGAAAGAAGAATGTGATTACCGTGAATGAAAACTTTGTCCACTCAGCACTGACCTCTAGTGAACGCATGAGAGACATGTGATATCCATCAAAGCCGCAAATTCCTCGTAAGTAGGGCAAAGAATGTGATTACATGCAAGCCGCTGGGAGAATATCTTCATAAATGATAATAGTATGTAAGCTCATGATCGTTTTCAAACAAAAATGTCTGTCTAAGTGAATGAGCTCTATTATGTTGAAAGAGCTAGCAAAAGATCAAAATTAAATCTCAAAGACTGTGAGAGCATCTCCATCGTTGGCCATGAGGGTTTACTTGTGAGAATCGAACTCAATTATCTGATGTTTATAAAAGGGACAGCCGTGATACCAAGAGAAGAGAAACCTTAAACCGATAAAAAAATTTAATTAATAGGAAAAACCGGACGGTTCTAACAAAATCGGCCGGTTTTTCTTGTAAGAAAGCTCGATGATTAACAATTTGTGATTATGAAAGAGAAAGTTTTCTTTTAAATCTGTTGACCAACCGGTCGGTTTTGCTTTGAAAAAGAAAATTTTAAAGATAGACCTACTGATTAACCAGACTGTTCTCGTCAAACGAAATAATTTAAAGTCTATTCCCTAATCAATCAGCTGGTTTATAGAAAGATGAAATTTCTCAAAGGTGCTGCCTGACTAACCGACCGGTTAGCAGTTTTATGGGATTTTCACAGAGATGATTTCTAGGCTAGTCTAGTGGTTTAGAATAATTCTCATCTCCCGCGACCACATTTTCATTTCCAGTATAAAATCACTAAGAAAAACTCTTTTCATTTTCTAGTTCGAGTTTAAGACCGAAGTGTTGGTCGCCTCCCATAGGATCAGAGTTGAACTTCGATGGTTTTGATTCCGATTTATCCGATCGGATATGTTGGCCCATTCGACCCCTGATGTTGAATTCAAACCAATAGTATAAAAGTAAATTTAGGGTTTATGTTATTGCATGTTTTACATGTTAAAAATGCAAAAAACCAATAGAAATGAAGTAGAGACGAAAATGGTATGTCGGGTGCCTAACACCTTTCCCATCATATAATTTAGTCCTCGAACCCATTTCTTTGTATTCAATAGAATAGTAGTCCTTTAGACATTTCAGAGTCATTTTCAGGGTTTTTCTTATTTTCCTTTGTTTAAATAAATAAGATGGCGACTCCTTAAATTTTAGAACCTTTTTCTGGGCTCTAAATTTTTTCTAAGGCGGTTCGCTACAAAAGTGATAAAGATAACTTTTAAGTCTGAGATCTCTGATAGAATCAAATATTTCATTATAATCACAGATTGAACAAAAGTCGTCTAACCATAATATTTTAAGATTTTTTTTTGAATTTTAGGACATTATCTGTCCCTAATTAGGTAATTATCTCTTTAAACAGATAAGATGTACCACATTTAGGGATTATCTCCAAATTTCATATAAATCAATGAGATTTACATTCATCAAGGATAAATCTCAAGATATTTCTAAATTATCTAAGCAATCATAATCTTATAACTGGACTGGACTGGGCTGGACTTGACCAAACTGGAATGGACTAAACTTGACCCAACTGGATTTGACTAGACAATTTTTGGACTTAATAAAATAGATTAAGTTTATTACACTATTAAGCCTAAAATATTTAATAACCAACAAAGCCCAATAATAATAAATAAACAAATAAATTACAAAAATGAGGTGTCTAGAGAGCTTTTCGGTTAGGAAGCTCGCCTGCGGGTGAACATTACCGAAAACAACATATTTTTTTAATGGAACACGTGAAAGACCACAAGACTCTGGACATACTTGGAAATAAGACTGAGATATAAGGTTGGACACTTGCAAGGTTTCCTACATATCCTTTGAAGAGGGGAAGCATTACCGAAAACAAAACATTTTTGTAGTGAAGCACGTAAAAGACCACAAGACTCTGGACATACTTGCAAATAACACCAAGATATAAGGTCGGACACTTGCAAAGTTTCCTACATATCCTCTGAAGAGGAATTAGACCAATTTAGTTCAAAAAAAGCTATCACTCGAAACCAGAGCCAACAATAACAACGATTGGTTGTCGAGTGACATTAAACTTCATCTGCAGCCGCAGCCAATAGTAACGACAATTGGTGCCAGATGAAGGCGTATTCCTAGAAGCCAAAGCCAACAGTAACAACTATTGGTCGTCTAAGACTACTAAAGAAACTTATGCCTAAGAACCGAAGCTAAGAGTAAGAACGATTGGTCACTTAGCCATAAGGCGCATCCTTAAAAGCCGGAGCCATTAGTAATAATAATTGGTCATCTAAGGATACTGAAAGGGCATACCTAAGGGTTGGAGCCAAAGGTAATCACAATTGGTCGCTTAGAAACAAATTGAGGTACATCTAGAAGTCAGAGCCAATTCTGATAACAATTGGTCGTCTAGATACACCCAAGATTTATGACTAAGAGCCAGAGCCAACAACAATAACAATTAGTCTCTTAATCATAAGGACGCATCCCTAGAAGCTGGAGCCACTAGTAACAACAATTGGTCATCTACAGATACTGAAAAGCCATGTCTAAGAGCCGGAGCTAACTGTTACGATATCTAGTCGCTTAGACATGAATATGGAAGTACATCTAGAAGCTAGAGCCAAAGGTAAAGACAATTGGAAAGACTTATGACTAAAAGCTAGAGCCAGCGGTAACGACATTTGGGTGTCTAGGGATACTGAAAATTCATGTCTAAGAGCAGGAGCCAAGGGTAACAATAATTGGTCGTTTAAAGATGAACAGGGAAGTAAATCCAGAAGTCGAAGCCAAAGGTAACGAAAATTGCTTGTCTAGATGAACTAAAGACTTATGGCTAAGAGCCGGAGCCAATGGTAACAACAATTGGTCACTTAATCATAAGGAAGCACCTCTAAAAGCCAGAGCCAATGGTAACAACAAATGGTCGATAAACCTAAAGAGGATAGTTGTAGAAAGGTCACCCAACACCGGAGCTGAAATTGCCCCAGGGGCAGTTGATTGTTAAGTAAAGGAGCAAGATAGGTTAACTCATTTTCTAGAGTTGAATAGAAAGAAAATATTGCTCTTGGTAATAAGGGACTTGGATGTGATGCTGGCCTTACACCATACACATAGCTAGGCTGGAGCTAGAGTGGACTGTAACAGGGACTAGGATTAGGACCAGACAAGAACTGGATTGTAGACAACGTCTGCGTACTAACTTAAATTGAGGGTTTGCACCCTCGAACACAGATGTATGCTAAAATGGGGGTGGATAGATGAAGGCACGTAATCTGCATATCGTCCTAGATTGAGGGTTTCTACCTTTGAAATAGATCTGAACTGAGACTGGAACTGAGACTATAATAGGACCGGACAGAGGAAGGCACACGATCTACCTACCAACATAGATTGAGAGCTTTTACCTTCAAATATGGATATGGGACGGAAAATAAGACCGGAACTAAAGAATAGACTATACATGACCTCCATCTACTATATTTAGTTGAGGGTTAAATACCCTCGGACTTAGACATAGGCTGGAAGATGAAGTCTGTATGTGACCTCCATGTATTGACCTACATTGAGGGTCAAATATCCTCAGATATAGACCTAGAATGGATGATGGCTGCACCCGATAAAGGTTCCCTACATACCCTAGTCTGGAAAGGATCAAGCCAAATGTAGTTCGAACTGGATCTAAAAAGAAGACTGTAGGTGACCTCCATGTACTGACCTGAATTGAGGGTTGAATACCGTCGGACACAAGACTTGGACTAGAGAATGGAGAATGTACGCGACTTCCATATACTAACTTGAATTAAGGGTTAAATACCTTCGGACTTAGACTTGGACTAGAAAATGGCTGCGCCTTATAAAGGTTGCCTACATACCCTCATCCGGAAGGGATCAAGCCAAATGTAGTTCAAACCTAAATCTTAACGAAGACTGCACGTGACCTCAACATCCTGATATGAGGTGAAGGTTAACGCCCTCAGAGATAAACCTGGACTACGAAAGAATAACAGGTGAAGGGCTGGAAAGATAAGTTCGCTCTCTTCCAAAGTCAAGAGGATAAAAGCGTGACTGAAAATTAACAACAAAAATCATAATTTTGTTTTTATTTTGTTGTTCAATTTTTATGTTATCATTTTTCAAAGATTGTTTTGAAGACTAAGGGCAAAAAGTAGAGTACTAGGACCCAGACTTAGACAAAACAAAGACAAGCACTACTTGTGACAGTTAGAAAAGGGGAATAAAAAGGAATCCTTAAACAAAGATGCATGGTAAAGATACTAACTGATGCCATGGATTGAGTAAACAAAAGGACATACTATGCCGACGGTTGTGATGGGGGAGCCACAGGGAGCACCTAGAAAAAAATGTAGACTGACAAAACTGACTATGTGGATAGATTGAACAAGGACAGTCACTATCCTGACAGTTAGTAGAACGGAATAATGAGGAGCCCCTAGAAGAAATGCATTTAGACAAAACTGACAAATGCAATGTACTGGGCGAACAAAAATAGACACTATACCCTAGACAAAAATATGGGCAGATAAAACTGACCCTGCAATAGACCAGGTGAACAAAAGACAGACATTACCACGACGGTGGTGAGATGGGAACAACATGGAGCCCCTAGACAAAAATGTGGGCAGATGAAAAAAGACAGACTCTATCATAACTGTCGGAAAGGGGAATCACAGGAAGCCCCTAAAAAAATGCATGCAAACTATGCTGAAATGAACTAAAAGATTGACAATACCATGACTGCCATGAAAATGGAATCAAATAGAGCCCCTAGACAAAATGCATGCCGAAGATGCTGACCATGAACCAAAAGATAGACATTACCACGACTCTCGCGAGAGGGGAACGACATGAAGCCCCTAACCAAAATGCATGTAGATGCTGCAAACAAAGCAATAGACTGGATAAAGACAGGGACCATCATGACTGTCAGGGGAAGGGAATCATGGGGAGCCCCTAGACAATACAGATGAATGCTGAGAGGAGACTCATATCAAGTCCTTAGGTATACACAAGAAGGACACGGAGACAGACACTATCTAACTATCGTGCGAGGGAAATCCTACGGAGCCCCTAGCTGAAATGCATGTGGACATGACTGACCATTGCAATAGAATGGAGAAAGACATACACTATCACGACTGTAAGGAAGGGGCACTCATAGGGAGGCCCTAGACAAAAATGCAAGTCAGGTTGACTCTAGCATAACCATAATGGAAGGGGGATCACAAGAAAAACCCCTACAGATGTTGATAAGGAAAAATCTAAGTCACATAGAAAATCCTTCACAAGTGTGAGAGCATATTTGAATTGAACATTATTTTCAGTGCCCGATATGACGAGTCAACCAATCACTTCAAGATTTGTTCCCATTATCTTTTGCACAGATCATTTCATCATTTAGAATTCAAGGCAATGGTACCCACTCTTGACAAGTCTATCTCTACATGAAGAGGGGAAGACAACTAGAGTTTTTGATAAAAAATGTTTCAATTTCTCATCATTAAGTACCCTTCCACTTCACTAGAAAAGTTAATTTCTAAGTTAAACATTCAAGTTTGAATCTTCCAGATTACCACGAAAAGGTTGGGCCCAAAAGATGGATAGTAAGGTTGTAGGTACGTGAGTTATGAGCTGATAGGTATGATGTATAAGTTATGTGGCTGATGAGATCTTGGCCCAGGATTATCCAATGCATCAATACATATAACTGGGTAGAGCAAAAGTACATGACCATCAAGTGCGTGACAGAAATGCACAAAGATAAAGTCATAAGACTTCTCATATTATCAGTGCACTTGTGGCAAATATATTAGACTACCATACAGAATATGGTAGGCCAGATAGGTCTTGAAAATCAATGGATCATCATTAGGCCGCAAGGAGGTGAGCTCATAAGGTTCGGACAAGTATGAATCAGAAGGTCGCAAAATAAACCATAGGGAGTTGAACATATCATGTCATAATATAGCAAGCTCAAAAGGTAAATGGACCATTGTCTTTTTTTCCTTTTTTTTATATCGTCATTTTTTTTTTTGTGTTTTGACCTTATAAAAATGTAAAAAGAGCATTCATGCCTCTTAAACAAGCATAAACTCAAGGAGGACTTTATATATGGGAGAAAATACAAGCCAAGGTGTGGGCTAAGAAATAGATGGTAACGAGGCTAAAAAATCCAAATATGAAGCCAAAGCCCATAGTGCATGACCATGGACACCGAGCTTAGAAGATGACTAAGTTGCCCATAAATCCCCATTGAGCGAATCAGGTCGGACGTTGTTCAAACTAAATCTGCTGAAGAACTATTCTTTGAACTCACACCATGGCAATTCTATGTGCTAAATCTTAACTGTCATTCTTCAACCCTATCGATTTCTCTTTTATTTTTTCCTTCTTATTCTCTTTTTTTTTTCTCTAAGATCGAACAACTGATCATCACAATTGCATTCATCATCTATCTTCAGACTTTGGTTCTAATGAGAGGGGACCTTTACATGCTGTATCGACTTGGAAGTAATAGTTGGGACATAGGCACACACAAAGGAACTTTCCCTCCCAAGGTTAGGAATATAAGGATTTCAAAAAGAGAGGCTAAACTGTTTAAGTACAAAGGGCTAGCAAGTGAAAAAATCTGGTAGAAAGCAATCAAGATGATATGCAGTGGCCAAACGATGACCGTCAATCATCAGGAATGCTGATTTTTAGGAAGACTCGTGCAAACATACATTCTTCGGAGTTTTTTTTTTGTGCCCCAACTTTTTCTTAAACGCCCTTTTTAGGATTTTCAATGTAGCGGGCTTCTTATTTTTCTCAAGACAATAGTCCATGTTATGAGAGAATGAGCTTTGATTGAGAGAAAGTCTCAACACTAATATGACACCTCTATCTTTGAGGGTTTTGCTTGCTTCTAGTGAGTGAGGTTGTGAAGTATTAGCCGAGAAAGGAACTCACAGCCTTTTCTTGATAGTCTTTTAAATCCTCACTCGAATTTTTAAATTTTAAACCAAATTCTTCTATTAGGTTCTTGACATTCAATATCAAGGAAACTGAAATTTACTTTTTAAGCTTGCAAAGACGGTTATCATCACCACCAAGCAGAGAAAAGAAATGTCAACTGGATGGACCACTGGGCTTAAATTTAAAATCATCCTTTTTGTAAGTTTGTAAAGTGATTGGTCAATAATGAATTCAATTGCTATGAAATTGGGCAATTATCTCTTACTTTTGAAAAGTTTTTTGTATGCTCTCAGCTTACTGAGGATGGACACCTAGACTTATTGGAGATATGAACTCTATTTGACTAAAACTCTAAAAGAGAAATCTAAGAGTTAAAAATATTTTTGACTTTTTGTTTGGATCCATCATTAGCCACATCAGATTAAATTGATGATCAAAGAGTAAGCAGAAACAATGACTACATTCTCAATCAAAGAACAAGTCCAATAAATATAATCTAGGAAATTCTAGGAAAATCATTCGAGATTGGACTAAACTAAGGTTCTGGCTTGGCATCGGGAGAGTCTCTCACCATCAATCTGACAGCTAACAACTCTTATCTCAAACTCATCTGGCTAACTGAATACACGGTATCCTCCTTGTAGTCAGGCATAGAAATATCTAGCACCTAAAGAGAGGTCTCACCAACGCTTTTCTTTCACATTGGTTCCGACGGGAGGGTTGATCTTGCCATTGTCGATGAGATCTTGAATAGCATTCCTCAAGGTGATACACCTCTCCATATGGTGTTCGAATCCTTCGTGATATTCACATTGAGCTTGCACACCAAGCCCTTTTGGTATAGTGGGGGGGGGGGGGTAATTTGGCAATCATACTCTACTTAGCAGCTGCTCAAACACTTTGGTCAAAGGGGCATGCAGATTGGAGAACTTTTACCTAGTGACACCTGGCTCCCATAAAACCACCTCTTGAGATACTACCGTATCATTGTCTGCAAACATCCTCGACTGAACGTTAGGATTCTTGGACCAGTCTTGTGTTCGCTTGGCATTCCTTCCTTTAATATTTCTCCTTTGTTGATAGCGTCTTCCATTTGAGTGAGAAAATCTTTTAACGCCTTGAATGTTGTATGGATGTATGCCATCTGCTCAGCGAGGTCCTCTTTAAACAATTATAACTCCATAACTATCTTTGCCTGTTGAACAACGATGGCAGTGAAACCTTTCTGCATACCTATGAGGATTTGGACTAGGACGCAGATCTGAGGGTATTTTTCAGCCATCAAGATGTGCAAGAGTTCTCTGGATTGGTCCTGATGCCAGAGCTTGGTCCCGATGTCAGAGTTCGTTACCTTTTAAGAGAGAAAAGAAAAGAAAATATTTTGGACTTTTTCAAAAAACATTGAACATCCTACTTTTTTTCCTTTTGACTTTGTTTTGTTATTATCATTATATATCTAACCCTAAGACCAACATGGAACTAAAGGAAGATGACTTAAGCTAGAAAACTAGGGCCTAGATAAGACCACATAATCTGAGCACGCACATATATACACCATAGCATCACAAAAAAACACATTAAACTGGTCGGTTTGTTCCTTGCAAAACAAAGCATGGTTTTGACGAGCCAGCCGGTAAGGGTTACCAGCTGTTGGGCTAAAAAAAATGGTTCTGATGAACCGGCCGGTTTGGCCTTGTAAAAAATATGGGTTCTGATAACTGACCGATTTGGGGTTTATCGGCCGGTTGGTTAGACCCCCAATTTTTGGGATTCTTTGGGAAACAGTTGAAAAATGCAACATAACGTTCCAGTTAACCTTGTAGGTTAACCATCCAGTTACCCTTGTAGATTAACCGTTTAGTTACTCAGTGTGTGGGATGAAAAATGCTCTGCTGACTAACCGTTTGGTTAGCCTTCTTGTAGCTTAACCATCATGTTGCTCAATGAGTTTTTGGGATTTTTGGGAAGGGATAATTCCATTTTACTCCCTCATATTTTTGCCCTTTTTTTTATTTCAGTCCTTGAATTCCTAAATCCTTAAAACTAGTCCATGTATTATAGTTCGTCATCATATTACTCCCTTTGTCTGTTTTTCCTGTTAAAATGAGGGCTAACTTCGTCTTTTTATGCTTTGAAGGCAAAAATGGCATGTGCCTTTCACGTGACAGGCCCCAAATCAATTTCTTGTCCAACCAACACCGCCTCTAAAATCGCCATCGTCCAACACAGCCACCGTCCAACAGAGCTACATGTATCTTTCCCTCAACAAACCCACCACGCCATCACTGCCTTTACACTCATCAATGTCCTCTCGCGTAGGGAGAAGGCCACTGCTGTTGTGTACCACAACCATAGGGTCCCCATTACAACCAAATCCAACCACCGTTTTCACACCCACCACCATTTTCACCTAGCAAAATATACACCATAGCCCCCATCGATCAACCAACCTACCACCATTTTCGTATGCACCACAATCTTGGTCAAAAGAAATGAAAAGGGAAAATCATAATTAATAAATTAAACAAAACTATAGAACCTAGTCACTTGGGCACATGATTTGGTGCCTGTCATAGATTAGGGAGGTCCGTGGAGATATGGTGATTGGATGGCTTGTGGTGTGGCAGTGGTGGATTCGATAACTCCGCGACCTTGATCTGGTGGTTTGAAGATCGGTGCAAAGGAAAGGGTTAAACGGTGGATGGTTTATTCGTGGTGGTGGAGTGATGGTGGCGGCAGTTGTAGGGGCTGATGTTGATCGAGCTGGGGGAAAATTGTGTGCTAATGGTGGTCGAGTTGATGGTGTTGTTTGGCAGAGTGAAGGAGTAACGATTGGATCGGTGGCAGAGTGGTGGTGGGATCTAGGTGATCACTGTGAGGATGGAAAATAGGGGGGAACTTGGAAGAGAAAAGTGGAGGGTTGGGGGGGGGGGGGGGGGAAAGGAAGAAAGGGAAGAGAGAGGTAAGGCTTTGAAGCTAGGGCACATTTTTTTAATTGACCAAAATACCCCAAAGTTTACAACAGAAAAGCTAACAGAGGGACTAAATCAATGATGGAACTTAGTATAATGATTAGTTTCAAGGATTTAGAAGGAGAAAGACTGAATAAAATGTACAAAGTACGAGGGACCAAAATGGAATTATCCTTTTTGGGAAATTTCTGAAAAATAGTGCACTGACTAAGTGTTCGGTAATTCGGTGGGGGTATTTTTGGGTGTTTTGAAGAAGTGACTAAAAAGATGCTCTAACTAACTGTTTGGTTATCTTTTTGGGTTAACCGTTTGGTTACTCAGTGTGCTCTTTTTAGGTGAAAAGATGGGATATAAACTGGCTGGTTTTGATTTGCAAGAAAAGCACCTATTAACTAATCGTCGTGTTCACCTGTAGCTAAACCGGTTGGTCAGAATCTCTTTTTCTGCAATCTTCCCTTTAGTGAGAATACATGTTGGTTTATAGAATCTCGGCCGGTTTCCCAACCGATATGCCATAAACCTGGCAGGTATTCTCCCTAAGGGTAGACCACATAAATGGTCAGGGTGTGTGGTTTGCTTCTCAACTCCGAGTGTAAAGTTTCTCCGTCATCTTGACTCGTACAATATGCCTCCCACCCATAACTCAGGTAGTTAACAATGAGTGATCACCACTACGTGTACAAAAGTCATTTAATATGTCAAGATACCAGAAAATTCTCGGCACTAGGCCTTGGAGGTGAGAGTACAGTCGAATTTGTAGTGACAACTAGGAAGTCTGGGGGTTTCAACCGTTAGCCTCAAGTGGGTTTAGAACAATCATTTGGGTGTGTGAGTCACAAAAAAAAAGTACAATTACCACAGTTAAAGCATATTGTACATGTTATACAAAATCAAGGAGAACACAAAAGACCAAAAAAGCAATAAAATGTTTCAAGTTTAATCCTCTTATTTTTAGTCCCCAACAGAGTCGTCACTGTAGCAAACCACCTTGAAAAAAATTCCTTTTTGAGCTGCTAAAGGTCTAAAAAAAAAAAAACTCGGAGTATCCATGTTATTTTATCAAATAAGGGAAAAATAATAAAAAACCTTAAAAAGACTCTAAGATGCCAAATAGGCTTCTAATCTATTGAAAATAGAAATGATGAGTTCGGGGACTAAGTTATATGGTGGTAAGGTGTTAGGCACCCACCATACCCTTTCGGTCTCCAGTTTGTTTTTATTAATTCCTGGCCTTATAACATATAACACGTAAACATGCGTTAAACATACCTTACTCCTAATTTTAGAGTTTTGGTTTGAATTCGACAACAAGGGACAAATAGCTTACGTACACAGTTGGACAAACTAGGATCGAAACCACTATAGCTCGACACAGACCCTATGTGAGCGACCTAAATTTCGATCTTTGACATGAATATAGGAATATAGAATTGAATGACTCTTTTTGTAAAGCTTATTTTATCGACCAAAATTTGGTCGTGGGTAGCGAAACACACTAGACTTTTCTAGACTAAACTAAAAAGATAAGTAAAGTTACCTCTAGATGACGACGGCTTAGAGAATTTAGAACCATGTGGAGATGAATCCACGATGCAATGTGGATTATCTAATAGAGTTAGATATTTGATTTAAATCACCGATTGGACAAAAGTCGACTAAGCAGTCAGTTTGTCGAAAACCGGCCAGTTCATCCCAGACTATTTTAATATTTTTTTCTAGAATTTTGCGATATTATTTGTCCCGCATTTGATGATTATCTGTTATTAAACATATAAGATGTACTAGATTTGGAGAATTATCTCTGAATTTCATATAACTCAAGGAGAATAACATGCATGATTAGGGATTAATCTCAAGATATTTTTGCATTATCTAACCAAGTCATTATCTTCTAACATGGACTGTACTTATACTGAATTAGAATGGACTTGATCAAACTGGACTGAACTGAACTAAACAAAATTGAACTTAATTTAATAAATTAAGCTCATTATACTATTAGGCCTAAACCCATAATAATAAAATTTAATTATCAATAAAGCCTAATAATAATAAAGAAAAAGACTAAAAAAATTGGGTGTCTATAAAGCCCTCCAGCTAGAGAGCTCGCCTGCATGCAAACATCACCGAAAACAGCACATTTTTGTAGTAAAGTACGACAAAGATGAAAAGACTCTGGACAGACTTTCAAACAACAGAGACATGTTGTAATGTTTCCTACGTATCCTTAGAAAAGGAGTCAGACCAACGTAGTTCGGGAAAAGATATCATCAAAGCCGAAGCCAACAATAACAACGATTGGACGTTGCGGGACATTAAGCTTTACCTGGAGATAGAGCCAACAACAACAATGATTGGTCGCTAGATTAAGGTGTATTCCTAGAAGCCGGAGCCAACAATAACAATAATTGGTCGTCTAAGAATACTGAATGCAACCTCTGTTCATTGCCAGAGCCACCCAAATGATGGTTGACAAACAGAGGGTGTGTATCTAGATGCTGAAGCCACCCAAACAATGGTCGTCTAGACATACCAAAAGCATAACTCTGTCTGTTGCCGGAGCTACCCAAACAACGGTCAACGAACAGAGGAGAAGTATGCTTAGATGTCGGAGGCACCCAAAAGACGGTCGTCTTGGTATACCTGAGTATAAAACTAAAAGTTGCGGAAGTGGTTGGTTGCTCGGACATATGGATTTATACCTAAGAGCCGGAGCCAACAATGCGTGGAAGCAGTTGGTCACTTAGGCACAAGGATCTATATCTAAGAGTCGAAGCCAACAACGCATGAAAGAGGTTGGTCGCTTAAACATAGAGATTTATATCCAAGAGCTAGATTCAACAACGCGTGGAAGTGGTTGGTCGCTTGGACATAAAGAGGAAAGATGTAAGAGGATCACTAAAAGCCGGAGCCAACGATGTCTAAGGGTTATTGGTCGTTGACGGTCGGATCATATCAATTTATTCCTTAACTGATATAGAGAAATTTCACTTCCGATAAAAAGGGATAAGAGCTGATACTGGCCTTACACCGTATCATATCAATAAATTGAGCAACAGATTTGACGAATCATAGATGTTCATTGATTTTGAAGGTATAAGTACACAAGCATGCAGGTACACAAATTCACAAAAATTTAGGACCATGTTTCTAATTTAATTGAGAACACACAAACTTGCAAATGAAAAGAAAATTTTAAACAAGCACACATGCACAATATTTTCATTTTTTTAGTTACATAAACTAGACGATTTTCGACATTGATTTGATGAAAGTTAAAAAGAACTAAAATTAGATGGTTAGTTAGGGGGCAAGAATAATGAAAAGAAAGTTGGCTAGTAGTCAGAAGACTGGGAGAATTTTAATGGAGATGCAAGATGGTTTATCAGAAAGTCTAAAAACTTACAGCAAAACCAATAGTTTTACTGGTTCAGATTTTCGACACTAACTTCAAAATTAGGGTTTGACTTATGATCAAACACTCTATTGACATCATTATCTTCTCCTTCTTGAAAGGAAATTACCTAAATCTCATATCTGACTCAAATCTCTCTCTTCTCCAAGTATAAAACCTAAGATTTTCCCTTTTTCTTTTCTATCTTAAACCTATAGGCATGGAGAGAGTGAAACGAGGTCATGAGGGAGGCCTCCAAGTTAGGCAAGTTTTGAAGTTTCGTCCACGGTTCTGGATGGATGATAGAACAGTTCTAACTCCGGAACAAATCACGCGTTCAAACGACGCCTTCTTCAATGATCATGTATGATTTCTATCCCTCTCAGGCATATTATATATATATATATATATATATATATATATATATAGTTAGGGAATATTCGAAATTAGGATTCTTGCATGCAATATAGGGTGCACGTCCTATTTTTTTACTTGTTTTACAAATCCCTTGCATGAACCGGTTGGTTTTCTGAGTTTTTTCCTTTTCTTTTTTTGCTTTGATTGCATGCAGCCACTCTTCAAGAATATTAGCTTATAGGGTTCACCTAATTTGGTGAGGGAGTGGTGGAAGAAGGTACCTGATGTGGTAAAGGAAAGGGTTGCCTTGACGAATTTTGAGCCATTTTTTGATCGGGTTGCACTCATTCACCCGTACCAAAAAACACTTGTTGATTCTGATAGAGTGTTGTTTAGATTCCACCAAAAATTTCCATCTTCCCCTGGAGAAGCAACCCTCTCCTCATAGCACTTCATGCATATTATGGGCATTAAGGTGAGGGGTAGACATATACCATGGGCCTACGATCTAGACCAAGACCACAACATCATGGATAAGTTACTATGGTTCATGTCGTCATTCAAGAAGGGCGGCTCGATTTTGCTGGCTACCCTCATTCTCACTACAAGGTTATGATATTAGAGGATGCTGATATGACGGTGGTCGATCACTATGTTAAAGGTTTCTGTTGTATGTGCTCGGGAAGATGCTATTTAGCAATGGGGATGACTCCGTGCAACTCTGGTGTCTGGGGGCGCTAGAGGATATTGGGGAGGTGGAAGTACGATTGGGGGGCTCTAGCCCTGGACCATCTGTAGCATTCTATGGGGTCGTCTCTTGACAACAGACGGTGAGTTTCAAGGGATGTAACGATGTTTGGGAACTATGCTCTACTCTTATATTCCCCATTCCCCCACCTTTTTATTTCTTTCCCGTACCTTGCTAGATTTTCTCTCATAAACTACCTTTCTTATTTTCTACAGATTTGGGCTTTTGAGGTGCTACAACTACGCCCTCCACAGCTAGCTGAGGGAAAGATGCCGAGACGAGTCCGCGGATGTATCAATGGAACTTCCGGTCAGAGCGATCCGACTTGACCGCAAATATATACCAGGATTGTCTTAACAACCTAGTTCAGCGGCTTGTAAACTCACATTTCTTACCCTTATCCTTAAATTTAATGTGATGCACATGTTCATTATATTTTTTCCATGCCTAGGATTCGGTTTCAAAATGGGGGACCAAGGGATTGTCATAGGAAGAATTGAGGCTCACCCAAAGCCAGGCCTTATTGGTGGGACTTTGCCACAAGGAATTCTATTTGGATAACAGGATCCTTTTGCAACACCATTTGGATGTGGAGCCTCGGATCCCAGCTACCCTGCGGTGGAGATGTACAAGAACGAGGACAAGACATGGGCTTGCGGTAGAGTTTGCTAAGGGGATATCCTTATCCTCCTTGAGGTGACCAAACGATCCTCGGACCTATGAGGCGTTTGCCTAAGAGAACCTAGCTTCTCTTTTGTTCGCAAATATGTGAAGTGGATTAGAGATGCTCGGGCAAGGCATGAGAAGAAGAAGGTAGAGTAAGGAGATAAGTGGAGAGGATATCCATTTCCCTCTTGGACTGTGCCAACCTTTTAGTCGATGAGAACTCTCGGGTGGGAGTTGATTTCGAGGCCTAAGCAGGATGCAAAACACATGGGGCTAAAAGAGCTAGCCCGGCGAAAAATGGTAACTTCTCAACCTTTTAAACTTTCTTTCTTTTCCAAGCATCATATCCTAATTTCATTCTTTCATTAGTAGGTCCTGATTGAATTGCTTAGAGATGCCTATCATATTATTCACAGTCTCGAGAGCATGGTATAGGACTTCTAAGAAGTGATCTATGGGGTGATGAAGGAGACCACATATGTGTCAGCCCCTCCATTGGTACCACTATTCGGGAGAGGATCTGAGGCTGGATCGGGAGAGGCTCTATCAGAGCGAGTCAATATCATTTCGCATGCTCAAGGGGAAGGGGTCCTTTGGTGAATAAAGGTGGCCAGATAAGATGCGGGCTTCAAGTAGAGTCCTTTCCAAGCCTACCGACAAGTCTGACTTCGAGCCGCCGAAAGATAAGGAATCCCTGAGTACTATCAAAGAGAAAGCCTCAGTTACTGCTAAGTCAAAGGGGAAAGAGAAGCTGCCGGTTCAACGCTCTACTAGAGTTCAACCCGTCTTCTGGAAAAAGTTGGGTCCGATCTTAATAAACGAACCGATAGAAGTTGGTGGCACACCTCTAGAGTCTGGGGAGGAGGCGTGGGAAGGAGATCAGGATGCAGCGACCTCAGATTCCTTAGATGTTGAGCCTATCTCTAATAGATCACAAAAATTATATTGGACTATTAGATGTAGGATTTCTAGGAATTCTAGGTTTATAATTGAATATTTGAACTGTCATTTCAAACTCTTGTTTAGGTTAATTTACAATACTTTACTTTATTTGCATGTTGTCTTTCAAATATGTAAACACACATAGCAGCGCAAGAAAAGGAGAATATTATTAAAACAAAATGCAGATTGATTAATTAAGAACAGGTACAAGGATAGGCCAAAGAATGAACACACTAAAATATACCTAGCAAGTCTGCCTGTCTAGAAGACTCGAGAATGCTTTGTGAAGAAGCCATGACGCAAGAGACTAAGAAGTCTTTAGAGGTGAATTATGAAGTGCTAATATCTCTTACGAGATGGTATATCACTATTAGGATAAATGATATAAAAGCTCTAGGGAGAAAAAAATTGGTCTCTGTGAATGTAGGACAAGCGCCCTATTTATAGAGGTCTGGGATACCAACAATGATAGAGATGGCCATATCAATATGTGATTTGATGATAAGACAAATTATTAAATCAAAATCGCAGACTGAGAAAAGTCACCTAACCGGCCGGTCAGTCGAAAATCGGTTGGTTCATCCTATAATTTTATATTATTTTTTCCAAATTTTGAGACATTATCTGACCCTAATTCGGTGATTATCAATGGTTTAATCAAATGGGATGTACCATATTCATAAATTATCTTCATATCAATGATTTTATCACTTACATCAAGGATAAATCACAACTAATTCTTAAAATCTTCTAAACAAATCGTGATCTTGACTTGGACTTGACTAACCTAGTTTGACTGGACTGAGCACAATTAATTGACTGGACTAGACTGGACTGCTGGATTGTACTAATGGACAGAGCCCCTCGGTGAGAACTGCTTGACTGGACTAAATTAAATTAATTGAGTTATATTATCAGGCCTATTCCCTAGTAATAAACTACAATTAGTAGTAAGGTCCAATAATTATTTAATTAAAATAATACAAAAATAGGTGTCTTCAGAGCCCCTCGGTTAGGGAGTGCGTGTGCGGGCGAACATCACCGAAAAATAACATATTTTTGTAGTGAAACATGAAAAAGACCACAAGACTCTAGACAGACTCGCGGATAATTACATCGATATGAGGTCGGACCTTTGCAAGTCTTCCTATGTATCCCCCGAGGAGGAATCAGACCAAGGTAGTTCAGATGTGAAGATATTCTTTGAAGTTGGAGCCAATAGTAACAACAGTTGGTCGTCTAAGAATACTAAAGATTGGGGCTGGAACAGATAATGATGATGGTCACTAAGTGATTAGGACCTTGTCAATTCCTGGAGCCACTTAATTGATTGAAGTGGTTGACAGACAAGAGAATGGTATTGCTAGATGTCAGAGCCACTTAATCGATTTAAGTGGTCGTCTAAGAATACGAGAAAGGGAATCTTGCCTGTTGCCGGAGCCACTTAATCGATTGAAGTAGTCGACAGACAAGAGGGGTATTACTAGATGCCGAAGCCACTTAATCGACTGAGGTGGTCGTCTAAGAATACAAGAAAGGGAATCTTGCATGTTGTCGGAGCCACTTAATCGGTTGAAGTAGTCGACAGATAAGAGGCCGGTATTACTAGATGCTGGTGCCACTTAGTCAATTGAAGTAGTCGTTTAGGAATACGAGAAAAAGAATCTTGCTTGTTTCTGATCGATTGAAGTAGTGGACAGACAAGAGGACGTTATTGCTAGATGCTAGAGCCACTTAATCGATTGAGGTGTTTGATAGTCAAGAGGACGGTATTACTAGATGTCGGAGCCACTTAATCGATTGAAGTGGTCGTCTAGAAATAAGAAAATAACTTTGGCCGTGCTGGAGCCACTTAATCAATTGAGGTAGTCGACAAACAAAGCAGAGGCTTGACTAAGAGCCAGAGCCAACAATGTGCCAAAATGGTTGGTCACTTAGTATGACTTATATCCAATAGCCGAGCCAGAGTCAACAGTGCCCTTAAGCATTTGGTCGCTTAGACATAAGGATGAAAATTTCAGAAATGTCACTCGAAGCCGGAGCCAACAATGTCCAAGGACAATTGGTCGTTGAGTGCCAAAATATATCAATTTACTTCTTAAATTGATATGAACCAAGTGTTGATTTGGCAACAAAGCATGGGGTACTCCACTGGCCTCATACCACACAACATTGCTAGATTGAGCAATGAATCCGAATAATTAGATCAAAATATAATCCTAGGATAGGAAAGCAAACATGCATAATCAGCGCATGCGAGGATACAAAAACTTGACAAAAATGCCTAAGCAAAATAAGCTGGGTAAGACATGCAAACTTATGAAAAGAAAGATTAACACAAGCATGAAAAGCATACAAGCACATAATATTCATAGAAATTAAGATTATACTTGAATTCTGATTGAAGGCATGCAAACATGCAAGTGAACTTCAAACAAGCAGGCAAGCACACATTCTTTTTTTGAGACCTAAAATCGGCCGGTTCGTCCAATTGATTTCTCTTATGTTAAATTTTCAGTCCTATCTTCTCCTTATATATTCAAGATTCGCCCTTCAGAAGAGGTGTATAACTCTTATTCTCTCAGATAAATCGCAATGGCCTCCGAAGACAACTCCACAATCTTCCAGATTCAATTTCTATCCTTCGCCGACTCTTTCAACAAGGTAGAACTCATTCACTTAGATAGGCGCTTTCATTTGAATCCAGTCATGAGTTTACGCACAGTGGTTGTCCATGAAGATATTTTTCGGGCTGCATGCAAATTTTGGGATCCCCAGGATTATGTCTTCCAATTCTGACTCGACGAGCTTTGCCCTACATATGAGGAATTCTCGGCTTTGGTGGATGTCCCTGCTATTTTGCCCATTGATGTTCCAGTCATTCAAGATGAATACCTCATGTTAAGGTTATTGGAAGTTAGCACTGAGCGGGCTAGGTCATTCATTTGACGTGAGCATATTCTGCTTTCTCCTATCATCGAGTATTTATCTACTAAGCTGGATAATCGTGGTTTGAAATATGTGAACAGCTGGGTGGTGGATCTGAGGCTATGTATGGTGGCCAAATACCTTACTATTATGGGCCCAGGTGTTACCGATATGAGGTTAGCTGAACTGATACCTCATGTGTCTTTGTGAAGGAGAACCCTGATTTCAATATTGGTGGCTGAAAATATTAATGCCATTACTGAGGTGCGTAAAGACCCTAGTGTTGCATTTAGGGTTAGCCCCTTACTTCTGTACATGTGGCTTTTGGATCATATGCGGCTGAGAGCTCCCCTTGCTGAGGTGAGGTAGTACCATCGCTCTTTCCGCTCTAAACCTTTACTCTTGAGGGTCGTTCTGGTATAAATGCTTGGACTCGCTTCTTTTGTGTTAGATAATCCAAGGATATATGCTGTTATTGTAATTGGTGGAAGCCTCATGGACCTACTCTATGGACTTTTGGGTATTACTATGTTTGCCTTCTGGGACTGCGCTCTTCATCATTCTACTTTGCTTTTCAAATTCTGTAGTTTGGTTATGAGCAAGTTGTTTCAACGTCTTATAGTGATTTTTCTGTGGTGAGAGACCTTACTCCTTCACTGATCAGGGTGATTTCTCAAGGTTGGGATTCTCCTTATATTCATAGTTCCACAGAAGTTAGGTTGTTGCTTACTGGTATAGACGCAGTTGCTTCATTGTTGTCTGATGCTTATATTTGTTGGCTCTGGCCCCTCATTCGGGAGACGGTGTTGGCTACTGAAAGTAAGTTACAGGCAAAACTAAACTGAAAATTTTCGAGGGGCTGAGAGATGAAAATTCTAAATAGAGCTAAAAAGGAAGCTCATCATGAAGCAAGTTTAGGGCTCGATCCCCATGACTCTAGTATATTGACGCAGAGTATAATTCAAGGTTTCCATCAACCCTAGGCAGAAGAGGAGACCCGAGTCATATAGATCCGACGATCTTGGATTGGCTCTCAACTGTTTGAAGACAAGTTTAATGTGGACATGAATCAAATAAGGTCTTTGAATTTGGATGAACCTCGGAAGAGCTGTTCCTCACCAATTAAGAAGAGGCACCAAAAGAGGCCACTGGCTGTCAAGACCACCCCAAGCCTTGAAGATGGTAGATGCTGATATAGAGGGCCCGTGGAAAAGGGGCAAAAATTAGGAAAGTGGGGAATGGCTCAACGGCTGTAACGGAGATTCCAGAGGAGAGGGTTCCAATAGCAGAAAGGTTGACCTTCAGGATGGACAGGAAAGTGAGGATGGTCGTCCTTCCTTAAGAAATAAGAAAGGAGCATGATGATAATAGTTTACTCTTAGGTTGCTAATAGGACTGAGAAGTTTTTTTTTCTTTTGCCTGAACTTTTGTCCGGACCGCCCTTTATTGGGTTTTTGACCTAACTGCCCTTTTTTTATTATTTTCTTCTAGTATTTTAATTTTTTGTTGTTGTGTCGTAACTTTTGCCTAGGCCACCATTTGCAGGGTTTTTGACCTATTGGGCCTTTTTTTTTTATTTTTCTCGAGAATGTAGTCGAATTTATAGCCAGTAGAATAAAGATTCTTTTTAATTAAATTTTTTACTGCAACCAAGGCATCATTAGGGGCTGCTTACTACCTCTATTTCTAGTGTTACATCTAAATATGTGTGCTGAATAGTGTTCTTAAAGGAGGATCAGGTCATTCGTGGCTCATTTATAATTCTCACTCAGGTACAGTATTTCTTTAGTCGGTCTAGGTTAACTAATTATGACAATTTGATTAATAAAGTTGCACCTCCTGTCATGATTTGCTTGATCATATAGGGACCTGACCAGTTAGGTTCAAATTTCCCTTGCGGCTTCTAGATATGTCCAGTATTTTCTTTAAACACCAAATCTCCTTCTTCTAAGCCACAACTTTTCACCAGTTTGTTAAATGCTTGGGCGATTCGCTTTTGGTAACACTGAATGTAGTAAGAGCTTTTAACTTTTTCCGTCTACGAAGGCTGATTCTTCAAAGCACTGTCGTATCCAATCTTCTTTGGCTATCCAATTTTCCAACATCACCTTAATAGAAGCTACTTCCAATTCCACTAGGAGGACTGCTTCCATACCATAAACCAATGAGTACGAGATAGCCCCTATAGATGTTCTCACTGACGTCTTATAGTCCCAAAGGGCATAGGGAAGCTTATATGGCCAACTCTGACAGGACTCTGTCATCTTACTTAGCATATTCTTGATGTCCTCCTTAGCGGCTTCTACAGCCCTATTATCTGCGGATGGTAAGGTGAAGAGTGATGTTGGACTATACTATTCCCTTCGGCTAAATCTGTGACTTCTCCTGCGAAATGCAAATCGTTGTCAGATATAAAAATCATGAGGGACGCCATATTGATAAATTATGTTGGTTTGAATGAACTGAGCCACATTTCTAGCATTTAGCACGACATACGAGGTAGCCTGTACCTATTTGTGAAGTAACCTATGGCCACAAGTATGAAATCGTATCCATTGGAAGGTTTCAGACTGATTTTATATTACATCGATTCCCCCAACCGAGCAAGGCCAAAGGGATGTCAAGTTGTACAACTCCCGAGGAGGGAGGTGCTGCAAATTGGCATATACTTCGCATTTATGACACCTTCTCACGTGTTCGACGCAATCTTTCTCCATCGTACTCCAATAATATCCCTATTGGAGAAATCTCTTTGCTAACATGTGGCCGTTCATGCGTGGTCCACACTTGCCTAAGTGTATATCTTCCATAAAGTGATGACCTTCTCTTTCTGTGACGCATAATAAATGCTCTCCATTGTAATGTCTCTTACATAAGTTTCGTTCGGATATAATAAGATGCACTACCTATCTCCTTAAAGATATATGATCTTTTGTGGAAGCTTCTTCGGGATATTTACCATCTCAGATTAGGTTCTGGATATCCATATACCATGGTTTGGCTATCTCAATCTCCTCTATGGGTGCAATCGTGAAGCAGGTGCTGGTCGAGCCCTCTTCTGAATTACAAACAGCTCTACTATCTGTTCTTCTGGTATTTCCACCATCAATGCAAGTGTCGCTAAAGCATCAGCAAATTTTTTCTTAAGTCGGGGTAGGTAGTGGAATTCTACATCCTCGAATTAGTCCATAATTTCTCTAAACCGACATGGTATACTTGTAGAACTTCATCTCTAATCCACCACATCCCTTGTATCTGATATACGATTAGGGTTGAATCACCACATACTATAATTTTTTAAGTTCCTAGGTTCAGGGCTATCTCTAAAGCAATGATGCATGCTTCGAGTTCAACGGTGTTGTTCGTACCATTGAAGGTTAACTTAATGGCTAGGGGGTATAGGCCCTGTCTGGTGAGATTAGTAGTGTTCCACTCTGAACCCCTTACTGTTTACCACTCCGTCAAAATGCAACTGCCACTTAGTCTCAAATTCTATGACAAAAACTTCTTCGTCCGGGAATTTTGCCTCACATCAACTGGTATCTTATGTTGGACAATCGGTTAGCAGGTCGGCCACGACCTTTCCTTTTATGGATTGTTTGGGTGATATAAGTGATGTCAAACTTGAAAAGTAACAGGAGCCACCTTGTTGTACGGTTGGATAAGACCGGTTTCTCAAACAGATGTTTCATCGGATCCATCTTGGTCAACTGTCTAGTGGGGTATGCCAAAACATAATGTCGTAATATATGCGTTACCTAGACGAATGATACACATGTCTTCTCTAAAGCTGAGTAATTCAGCTCTCGCTGGGTCAACTTCTTACTGACATAGTAGATAGCCCTCTCGACTAATGAATCCTCTAAATATTAAGGAGGATCACTCCGCCTGCGGTATAGATTACCGTTAGGTATAATAATAAGGCATTACCTGGTAGTGGAGGGCTCAAAACTAGAGGGTTATTCAGGTGCTGTTTAATCTTATCAAAAGCTCTTTGGCATAGAGGATTCCACTCTTTGGCCGAATCATTCTTTAACAACTTGAATACGAGCTCACAAATCATAGTTAGTTGGGATATAAACCAACTGATGTATTGGATCCTACATAAGAATCCTCCGATTTCTTTCTCGCTCCTTGGCGGGGGCATTTCCACTATAGCCTTAATTTTAGCTGGGTTGACCTTTATGCCCCGCTTGCTGGACCATAAACCCTAGTAGCTTTCAGGCTGTAAAAAGCTGTAACCCCGAACACACACTTTTGTGGGTTGAGCCTCACATTTTAGTGTCTCAATCTCTCAAAGTACTTTCTCAGGCCTCGTTCAGTGATCTTCTTGCTTCTAGGACTTAATAATCGTATCATTTACGTACACCTCTACTTCTTTGTTAATCATATCGTGGAAGAGAGTAGTAGCGGCTCGTTGATATGTAGCCCTGGAATTTTTTCAAATCAAAGGGCATTACCGTGTAGTAGAATGTCCCCCAGGGTATAGTGAAAGCTATTTTCTTCTGGTCCTCAGGAGCCATTTTTATCTGACTGTATCCTACAAAGCAATTCACAAAGGAAACTAACTCGTGCTTCGCGGTGTTATCTATGATCATATCTATAATAAACAGGGAAAAATTGTCTTTGGGGGAAGCTCAGTTGAGGTCTCGGTAATCAACACACATCCGGACCAGGCATGTTGGTTAAGGATCAACCCTATGTTTGCTAACCAATTATGTATTCGATAACCCTGATAAACCCTAAGTGGAAGAGTTTCATGACTTCTTCCTTGACTTTGAGAGACCACTCGGTCTCAACTTATGAAACTTATGTTTAACGGGTTTGACTTCTGGCAGAGTTAGTAGGCGATGTTCAACGATTGACGGGTCAATACCGGACAAGTCACTATATGACCAAGCAAATACATCTATAAATTCTTTGAGGAGTGCAATAATTTTCTCTCTCTCTTCTTCATCTAGGCTAGCCTCTATTTTAATTTCTTTCACATTTTTGGGCATGTCTATGTTGACTTTGACTGTTTCTTCTGCCACTGGCTTGGCTCGATTAGACTCTCGATTTTCTATTTCTTCATCATTTCTTTTAAGTATTTTTCTCTTCTTTGTCCATTAGTCATGACTCATCATTAGCTGTGTTGATTAATACAACATAACTTAAACTAGCAACCAAAAAGTAACCAAAATTGATCATCACATTATCAATTAGAAAGTCAGTGAAAACACAATAGGTAAGCAAGTTTAGGTTGTCTAAAGAAACATAAGCATCTAGGTGTTCCAGTTCAGGAATAGTCTCATCATCAGGACAACCTTAGTGATCTCTAGCACAGCCAGCTATCGGTACTCGATCTTCTAATTCTACATGCCACCCTGTGCTGAAGTGATCAGGCTTGTTGGGTTAGTAGTCTGGTCATCCATCTAGGATGTGCTTATCGTTGAAACATGTCATCATTCCCACCGGCTCCATAAAGTCCACTCAATTAGAGGCGTGCCCCTTGCTTGGCTCAGTCAGGCGTGGCAGTTCTTCATCCTTTACGCACTCGCAATCGTAAAAAAAATATTTGAATCGTTCATTAGCTTCCTTGTCTCTATGTTGTAGGCCAACTTTGGGAATCTGTAATAAGGTCTTTTTTCCCTTTTTTTAACAAAGTATCCATTCATTGTAGGGACCTTAGTCATGGCGTGGAAGTCTATAAGCTGTCAATCTCCCTGGGCTTTCTTGGCATGAGCTATCTTCTTGGCAGCTTTCTTCTTTTCTTTCTTGGTTGGCTTGTATCCCAAGTTAAACTAGTCTTTTTTTCCTTAGTACCGGGAAACTACGAAGCCCCTAGCAGTTTTGGCCTAAACTCTTTGTTGGGAGGTAATGGAGTCTTCTCATCTTGGGAAGCATTATAGTGTTACCATGGGGTACGGAAGTGAGAAAGCTTTCACCGAGACAAACTTCTTCAAACTCCAAACACTGAACTAGGCTATCAATCTTAAACCGGCCAAGAAGCATGTCTAGTGAGTCATGCAGAAGTACAACACTGTCCTTGTCATTCTCCACCTGTCCAACCTGGGGTATTTGTGAGTCTCCTATAATCGTGAAAATGGCTTTGTCAATTATGAACTTGACTTTCTGATGCAGTGTAGAAAGGATCGCTCTGACTGATGTATTGATGGTCTCCCCAACAGAAGATTGAAAGTAATGGGTATGTCTAACACTTAAAACTCTACTTCAAAATTAGAGGTCCAGACTACCATAAGGAGTTTGACTGTGCCAATAACTTCTCTCCTGGTGTTATCATAGGCTCGGACAGCTTGGCTAGAAAGGGTAAATTTTTAGGGATCAATATAATGGCTTGAACGGTATGTAGGGACAAACATGGGGGGGGGGGAGCAGAACCATGGTCTATGAGGATTAGGGGAACCCTTTTATCAAGAGCGGCTAGCCATTGTGGCTTGGTCCTGACTTAGGAAGTTTAGATTCAGAGAATGTATTCCCGTGATAAATATCCCTGAGTACCTGAAATAGCTCTTTTGGTTGCGTCTATATCGGTATTTGGGCCTTGCTAAGTAACTTGATTAAGGCTTGTCCGTGAGAGTAATAAGCAGAAAACAATCCCCATATGGATATGTTGGCTTGGGTCTTTTTCAGTTGTCTTAACACCTCATCATCTGGTGAGTCTTGGGAGAACAATAATATGGCTGGTTGGGAGATGGTTTGGTAGACTCGACCTAATCTCATCAAATGTGACACAACTATATTGGGTGTAAACACGAATCCCCTACGCTTGTCATACTATTCTTCTGTAGTGAAGGCCTCACCTTCCATAAACTCTTCCCATGAAATAACAAAACTCTGGTAATAAATAAAAATAGAGGACTGAATATACTGGCTGGTTAGAGTAATGAGCATAGAAGGATTTACCACTCGGAGAACATCATCAATGGCATTAACCCTATGAGTTAGTAAAGGATCCTGAATGGCATGTCAGAGGTTCATACATCTCTCCACGGAGTGTCCTTTCCCCTGATGATATGAACATAAAGCTTGAACATCATACCCCTAAGGTATCACTATTGGTGTGGAGGTACGAGGTAACTTGGATATCATGCATCTCCTCAACAAGTGCTCAAACATCTTGGGTGGAGAGGCATTCAACGAGGTAAACTTCCTCTTGGGCTCAGTACTTGCTTCCCAGGACACTGCTTGTTATGCTCGGACATTGTTGACATTGTTGGTGCTGGCAGATTTAGGTTGGGCATTGGGATTTTTAGGACGGCTCGGTATATTCCAGGCTTCGTCTCATAGGAGATGGTCCCTTTGTGCATAATGTCTTCTATATATACTAGGGATCTCATCAGTGACTTGAATGATGTATGGTAGTGTATAAAAATGAATTCAAGATTGACTGGTACCAGATTAGTTCTCATTATGTTCACTTGTTCTTCCTTCATTGGGCGGTTTACCATCTGAGCGGCCATGTTTCTCCATCTCATGATTGACTCTCTTGGCTCTTGCTCGGTGGTTTCTAGGTGTCCACGAGTGATGTTTAAATCAGCTTTGTACTGGTACTAGTTCGGACTCGGGTTTCTTCTAGGGTCAGAAACCATCGAGAAGCGGTTCCTGTTAGCATAAGGTGGAAAAGCTGGATTGGCATTGACTCCATAGGGGGTCAGTGCATGCGTGTGCATCTTGATGTGGATTTTTGGGTCTATGGTTCCATCAAACTTGTCAATATCAGGCATTTTGAACTTAGGAGACAATCGGTCCTTTGGATTCAGAGTAAGTGCACTGAGATCTAGTGGGTCATAAGCTCACCTTATTCTGGCGATATGGGATTCAAGTGCAACCAGTTTATCATTTCATTTCGGGACGGACGGTTTTTCTTTCTCACCCTCGAACTCATACTGCCATCCGAACTCGGCCTTCTTCTTTCCCCTTTTTCTTAAGGTTCTTTATCTCCTATGTCATCTGTGTCTGTTGATCTGCTAGGGTCGTAAACCTGGCCTAAAAATCTATATGTAATTCACTCATAATGCGGACTAAATCTGCCAACTATGGGTACTCTTCGGCCATTGGGGTTCGAGTACATTTCTTGGATGAATCTCGATAGCAACCTTATTAGCTTTAACTATAAAGAATCCACAATACAAGATACTAAGAAGTCTTTAGACGTGAATTATGAAGTGCTAATTTCTCTTATGAGATGATATATCACTTTTAGGAAAAATGATATAAAAGCTCTAGGGAGAAAAAGCTGATCCTTGAAATGTAGGCCAATGGACCTATTTATAGGAGTCTGGGATGCCAGAAATGATAAATGATGGTCATATCAATCTTTGATTTGATGATAAGACAAGTAGATAAAAATATGCAGAATGAGAAAAGTCAAGTAATTAGCCGGTTCATCCCATAATTCTATAATTTTTTTTTGAATTTCGAGACATTATCTGACCCTAATTCAATAATTTTATTTGATTTAATCAGATAGGATGTACTAGATTAAGAACTTATCTTTATATTGATGATTTAATCATTTGCATCAAGGATAAATCTTAACTAATTCTTAAATCTTCTAAACAAAGCATGATCTTGACTTGGACTGGGCTTACCTAGTTGGACTGGACTGGACAACTGGACTTGACTGCTAGACTGGACTATTGGACATGATTTCTAGATTGGACTAGATAACTGAACAGGATGTTGGACTGGACTAGACAACTGGAATGGACTGTACCAAATAAAATTAATCAAGTTATATTATCACGTCTAACCCTTAATAATAAGCTCTAATTAATATTAAAGCCAATAGAAAATGGCTACAAAGATGGGGTGTCTACAACTTTGGTTGGCCTCAGACCTTTATTAAAAGGGCTTTTTGGCTCTAGTTTTAAGGAGGCTAGTCTCTCTAGAACTTATGTATGCATCATTTGTAAGGATAATTTCAGCACTTTCATACTCTCTTTAAATTGATAATCTACATTGCAACATGGATTCATCTCAAGGTGGTACTAAATTCTCTAAGTTGTCATCATCTAGAGGTAACTTTATTTGCTTTTTGGTTTTGTCTAGAGAAGTCTAGTGTGTTCCCCTTCCCGCGACCAAATTTCCGTCAACAAAATAAGCTTTACAAAAAAAGTCTTTCAAATCAATTTTTCCTATATTTATGGCAAAGACTGAAGTTAAGGTCGCCTCGCGTATGGTCTGTGTCGAACTACGGTAGTTTTGGTCCTAGTTTATTCAACTGGGTACGTAGGCCAATTGAACCTAGTTCTCGAACTCAAACGAAAACTCTAAAATTAGGAGTAAGGTATATTTATCGCATGTTATATGTAATAAGGCCAAAAATTAATAAAAACAAAGGGACCGAAAGGGTATGATGGGTGCCTAACACCTTCCTGTCGTATAACTTAGTCCCCGAGCCCATCATTTCTATTTTTAGTAGATTAGAAGCCTATTTGGCATCTTATAGACTTTTTAAAGTCTTTCCTTATTTTTCCTTTATCTCATAAAATAAGATGGCGACTCCAAGTTTATTTTTTTCACCTTTAGTGGGTTAAAAGGGAGTTTCTTTCCTTCACCTACGGTCATTGTCTATTGAAGTTGTCTAGGAAATCCCCTGCAATTACTATTTAGATTTTCGCCAACAAATTAATTCAAACAAGTCTTACTTTACTATAGCCCTATTAACAACCCCACTACTACAAGAGCGGCTGAGTTATGTTTCAGTTTCCATTTTGAAGAGCACTTTGGGCAATATCTAGGATTCAACCAGACTAATGCTTGATCGGAAAGAGATTTTTTAGAGTCTTGTTCCGCGACTGCAGGATAGATATTGCCCCTTGAAGGATTTACTACTCAACAAGGCGACCAGAGCAACTGTTCTGTCTTATCGTCCTTATTGATTCAGTACCTCTAGTTTAGATTGGTCCGTTATATGTTCGTAAACGTACTGATCAGGTTTGACATGGTTTGTTTAGTCTGGAAAGGCTTCTTATCAGTCCACTCGTTTGGGTGTCCTAGCAATACTTTTTGTTTGCCCAAACACATGGAGGGATTAAGTTTTTTGGGATACTAAAAGTTCTAATCTTGCCTTGTTTGTGCAACATGCATGGCGGATCTAGACTAATCAGGATCCTCTTTTGGCTAAGGTACTTGGCAGGTAGTACTACGTGGAGACTCCCTTTCTCGAGGCCATGTGTGTGGCAAAGGCTTCTTGGGTCTGGCAAAGTATTCTTGTAGAGAAAAAGGTTACTAAGTCGTATGCAATGAGTTAGAAATGGAAAATGTATATCTGTATGGAATTACTTGTGGATTCAACATGCTAGTCCAGGATACCTACCAGAGTTTAAACAGACGCTCAATAGGGACATTAAGGTGTCTGACCTCATTTTTTCATAAACTTTTACATGTAATGTTAGACTTTAAAAATACATTCAATACAAACATGAGGATGTCGACCTCATATTTTCATATGCTTTTACATGGAACCCATGTAGGGTTGTCTGATGTTTCCCACCAGGCTTGAGTCACTTAATTTTTGGTCTTCACCTTTCAAGATGGGTTTTGACTAACTGTACATTATAGCCATGTGAACGAGAAGGTACATTCTCGATCACCTCTACCTATGGTCAGTTTGGTCTACTGACACAGGGAAGTCTTACACAAACCGTTTCTTGTCACCCAAAATATGGAGAAAATTATGGCGTTTACCTATCCCAGTAAAAGTTTTTTACTTTTGTTAGAAATTAAGCTGGGGTCCTCTTCTGCTGCAGTCGAAATTAAGTTAAAGATAGTGTACTACCACTTCCTCCTATCCATTTTGCTCTAAAGTTATTGAGACATTGAAGCATTTATTCTTGTCCAGCAAAATGGTGTGCATAGTGTCGGATGTTGGGCATTCACTTCGTCAACTGACTAGGTGGAAAGAGTCTTTTATTCCTAATTGGACTACTTGGTGGCTATCCAAGCCAATCCTACGAGACTCAAAATGGCTCAGTAGGTTTGTATGGGTAGTTGTCCATTAAGGACCTAGAGCTTTGGCACAAAGACACTAGCCCAATATGTGCAACACCCATATTTGCAACACCTGGGCGATCAAAGCCTTTATGTTGTCTAAGTCAACCTTTCACCCTGCTAGTCTTGCTTAATCATTGGAAAGCACTAAGCCAATGCTCATGTCTTGCTTTTCGTGTGCCATTCATAAGCCCTGCGGCTCTCATACTAACACACACTAAGACAAAGTTGGCTAAGAAAAGACGTATTAGAAATATAAAGTAAAAGACTTGGCATAGGACTTAGATACTCTTACACCTATTTATAGCCATTAACCTCCTTAATTGACAAACAAGATTGTCTCGATCTTACGGCTGCAATTATTCTTTCGAAGTGTCCTCAACATTTCTATATGTTTCCATACATTTTCTACGTCTCTCTAGAACACTTTAGAGAATGCTATACAATTCTATACAATTTTTTACTCTTCTGACGAACAGACATTCCACGTAGTCCAATTTTGCCCAGTCATCATGCGCATGGAAGTCCAATCAGTGTTTGTGTAAGAAAAAGACAAGTCCCAAAGGTTGATCATTGCCAAGTCCTCCATGCTTTTTGAGTAGAACTGCCTTGTACGTTCCCTAATGCACTTTTTCCACGTGTTGGTGTTTCACATATTGGTATAACAATGTCTCAGCCATAAAGCAGGCAAATCTATAAGGTACATCACTGTTATTTTTACCTTATTATCCTCAGCCTTCGATGTTAAGTGCCTTAAAGTATCGCTTGAAGTGCCAAAAGAAGTTTTCAACTTGCCTTGCATCCCTCTCTTCATCGTAGGACTTAGGATCGAGCACATTCTTCCTCTTCTGCTGCACATGAGTTGTACCACCTTGCCTCGTGGCCTTGCAAGCTCCCTCTTACAAGCAACCAACTCATCTATGAGGTGTACCACTTGATCCTCGATGTCATTGCACTGTTGTACCTCCCCTTTGGTGATGTGGGCAATCTTCTCATTCATTGAGTCCTCAATCCCCATAGTGAGCACATCAACTTTCTTCTCCAACACACAAAGACAATTATCTAACTCTAACTCATCTAGCCTATAAAGGTTGGCTCTAATTGACTTGTGTTGTTCTGCTGCATGCAGTCTCCAACTGCCTCGAGCTCAATCTTCATCTGTTCTTTAACATCTCGCATTGTACAGCTCTAATACTTGGACATCTTCTTCGGTTTGGAGGGTTGACTTTGAAAATCTCATCTCTCGAGGTTGCAACCACTGCTCCTTTACTTAGGATCTTTCCAACCCAAGCTTTGAGACCACCACTCACAAATAGTGTTTTGGCATGAAGACTCTAGCCTAATCTGTGCCGCTAATAGATTAAGCAATCCGGTCTGTTGCCTAAGACAACATTTCACCCCACTAGTCTTCCCTAAACTTGGCAAGAACCATGCGACAACGTGGTTTGTCCCACACTAGCACTTCCTCGCAATAATTCAACCAAGGGCGATCCTATTACAGGAATAGTTTCGAGTACACCTGTTATAATTTTCACTACCTAAAATAACCAATTTGGTCCCGAGGTAAGGAATAACCAATTACTCCAAAAGATGCGATCAATACACCCAGAACCACACATGTAACCCAAGTCAATTTTTGAGGTTTTTGAATCCACATGTGAGATACGCACGGAATACATGCAGGATCATCATTAGGACCATCATACTTTTCGACCATCGATGAGCTGATCGGATTAACCAACCAAAATTAGCTTCAGTCATTATATATTAAACAACTCATTTCCTCCCTCTCAGTGTGTTGCTCACAAGCCCTTCGCCTCTCACACTCATATGCACTAAGGCAAAATTAGCTAAAAAAAGATGTATTAGAAATATAAGTTAAAGACTTGGAAAAGGACATGGATGCTTTTAACAAATGACTCCTACCTATTTGTAGGCATCCACCTCCTCAATGGCGAACAAGATTAACTCAATCCTACCTATCTCTAAGATTCATACATTTTTATATATTCCTAGAACACTTTAGAGTACACTATACAATTTTGGACTTTTTTCACACACAGACACTCCATATACAGTCCAATTTTGCTTTGTCATCATGCGCATTACACTCCAATCAGTGTTTGTGCAGGAAAAAGCATCCCAAATTGTATGGAGCATTACTTGTAGCTTTACTGGTCATTTGGTATGGTCAAAATTATGTTATCTTTCCGCGATGAAGATTTTTTAGTTGCTAGTACTATTTCCAAGATCAGAAATCTGGTTGCCTCCATCAATAATACACCTCGGTATCAGAAGCCATTGCGTAAAATACACCATGGTGCTGGTCTAAAGCGAACTAGGCGCACCTTTGCTTACGACCGCTTTCTAGTATTGCTTCTTCCGATGCTAATAACAGTGATGCATTACCAGATTTCAGTTGCCTGACAACCAGGCTCAATGGATTAAATGCCCGGTCATGATTAAGTTTACTCTTGTATAATTCTAAGAGGGAGCCTATAGGGTCTTTGATGCGATCGCTATACGCAATAGATCCTTTTAGCACTCGCGCCTCTGCATAGTCTTGGAGCTTAGTTGGTTGTCTCGACATCAGTTTTGTTCTTAAAATCTTACAGATTGGGAGCCCAAAGATGGATGCTCTTAGGATTAGAAAAGCATTCGTTGTGGCATACATCTTCTACTAAAAGGCTTATTATAGATGATTGAAAGAAAGGAATCAAAAAAATAAGATTTTGATTAATGATGAGTGTATCACAAAGTTCAAAACTTCCAGGTCTGGAAGCTAGAATATCCAATCGATAGGTGTCAAACCCTTTAAACATAAAAAGAAGAAAAATAAGGAAAACAGACTTAAAGTCAAGCCATGATTTGTTTGAGAGTTGAGTTATGTCTTCTTTCTCTCATTTTCTCCTTTTATCCTTTTCCTAATGTAACTGTTTGAAATTGTCAAAAGCTGCTTTGTTTGAGTTCTTCATAATCGTTGAGGACTGCGTGTTCATATCCATTCTAACTACTGTCGACTATTTCTCTTTTATAAATAGCTATTCAAAAAACTGCCACTAATTTCCTTCAAAGCAAGTCCCATATTCTTATGGGTTAATTACACTTATGTCCCTGAGGTTTAGGTGTAATTACACGCGTGTCCATAAGTTTGGAAAATAGGCACTTATATCCTCTGACCTAACGGAATACCCAAATACATAATGGAATTGTCAAAATGACCATATTGCCCATGATCTCTCTTCAAATTTTCAAATGCCAATCATCTCTTCAAATTAGGGTTCAGTTTCAATTAGGGTTTCAAATTTTCCAAATTAGGGTTTCAAAACCCTAATTTGACAAATTAGAGGTTTCGAAGCCCTAATTTGGAAAATTAGAGTTTCAAAATTTCAAAATTAGGTTTTCCAAACCCTAATTTGACAAATTAGGGATTTCAAAGCCATAATCTTTCAAATTAGGGTACATTTGTTCAATTTAGGGTTTTAGGGAAACACTGATTGAACAAATAAAAAATATTCCCTTACAGATATACCATCCGAGAAGATAAATGAAGAATGGATTCCTTTTTACTTTTCTAATGTGATTACTTCCATTAAAGAGCAACAATGTCCAGTTCAGTAGTCGGGCCACCAAAACTTGTGTGTCATCCCCAACATGACGAATCCATTCTATCTGAACAGGACAAGTGAACCCCACTGTCAAACCATTTGCCGACGCCACCAGCATACTTACCTTCCAATAATGTGAACCATTTCTATAAATATCAGCCCAACATCCTCTAACCAGCTTCATAATCTCTAGCCCATCATTACTTTTGGTGAGGATGAAGCCTCAGTGCTTCTCCGGTGATGGGTCTTTGATCAATGAATCCAAGAAGATAGTGGGAGAAAAGCTCCGGCAGGCTTACCAGGCAGCTATGGTGGCCATGGCCTTCCCTTCCCCCAACCCCGCTGCCCACCCCCTTCCCTTCCCCCAACCCCGCTGCCTATCTCTCCCTTCCCCCAGCTCGCCCCCTCTCCCTCCCTGCCGGCGCCATTACAGCCACGGCCGCACATCTGCCGCTACACACGCCGCCGCCCCTCCCTCTCCCTAACCTGTTGCCCGCCCTTCTTCCTCTCCGCTGATGACAACAGGCCCACCGCCGCACAACGAGCCCATCGTGTTCTGGTAGAGGGAAGAGGCTGTCGGCGGCGAGGTGGGGTGAGGGAGGGGACTGCCGGCTGGGTGGGGTGAAGGAGGGGCTACCACTGGGGTAGGCTGAAGAAAGGGGTTGTTGGCGACTAGGTGGGGTAAGAGAGGGGGCTGCCGGCGGTGAGGTAGGGTGAGGGAGGGTGCTGCCGGCGGCATGGGGCGAGGGAGGGGGCACCGGAAATTCAGATTTGGAAGATAGTTTCTAAAAATATTTGGAGAGAGAAACTCATTTCTTTAAAAATTAGGTTTTTAACAAGGGTAGTATTGTCATTTAAAAAATACATATTGATGACATCACCGAAAAAGTACACTTTTTGGACGGATACTTGACGGATGGACACAAGTGTTACCTTTTTATCGTTTGTGGACACGGTTTGTTACCTTTTAAAACTTTGTGTCCTTGACTGTAATTACACCTAAACCTCAGGGACATAAATGTAATTAACCCTATTCTTTTAGTCTTAATTGTCTTTACTTATCATTAGTAGCCACATGTCACATATCATTAGTTGCCACATGTCACCAATATTCATAACTTGTCATAATGGGAATGATATGTGACTTAAATTTCTAACTCCATTATCATGTACATGTATTCATATCTTATTGGTCATGCCATACTTTTCATTTATGTGTGCCATTGTTGTCCCCTTGATTCTTGCGAATTTCAGTAATCGTACGAGTCAAATAGGTTTTTTCAATTTGAATTCTAGGTTTTAGGCGGTGACTTGTTTTTTTTCAACCGCTCGAAAAATTTGTCATTAAGTCAAATTGTGATTCTTCGCCCATTCACAAACCTAGTTTCCATTAATCACAATCCTCCTTACAACTTTGACTTCTAATGTTTAAAATTCCACTCTCCACCGTAATCAAGGGGAAGAAAAAGCAAATATCGAAGGGTGATCAAAGAGGATATATTCCTTATCATCCTCATCATCAATAGACCCTAAAGAGTCTTATTGATTACGTAGCTCCCATAAATAAAAACATCCTGATTCTGGTCAAGAAAAACCATAAGTTCCTCAGTCCTCATCTTTTAGGTCCGTCTCAGAGATAGGGATGCCCTTACCTTACCAAAATATGTCATCCTGAGATAGAAAACTTAATGCTTCGTGAGCCTTGTTTATCCTGGATGGGTTGGTCAACTAATGGTTTGCCGATTCGATTTTGGCCAACCGTGATAAACCTCAGCTGGAGTGTTTGGGTAGGTCGGTTGTCCGTTGTTTACACTAATCAGTAGAGAAAATAAGGGAATTACGAGCTCATCCATATGTGCAAACATCCTCCGGAGGTAAACAAATGGCTTTTAAGCTCATATTTTTGTTTTTGATAGATACCATGAATGTCTTTATGTTTAAGGCAAAAATGATTTTCCCTACAATATATGATGTATGTGTTTTGACTAGGCTATTGCCAATTAGTGCACATGCTAATGCTTTATCCTCTAATAAGCCTTTGGCATATCTCTTTAGTCTTTCATATGTCCCCTCTAAGTACACCGGATGTTGTCAATCGATGGTTTAGGGGTCCACCTACACACAGACTCCAGTTGAACCTGATGTTTTTGACTGACTGCCTTGTTGTGGATCTAGTTATCTAAACAAGTTCTCTATGCCTCTAGCTTGGCTTTGACCAAAGAATATATAAACTTAGCCACCTTTGGCCTCTGTAAAAGTTTATGCTCTTGCCCCCTTTGTACGAGGCAGTTTATATAAAGCCATGTATGTTATGGTCACGAGAAAAACCCACTGAAGCATAGCTGGTCCTTTCTGACTTATGCAGCTTTAGTTGTAGTCTTATTTTCTAGAATTTAGTCCCTCAATCCCAGATCGTGTGCCTCTTCTCATTTATGGCCATGGCTGCATTATAATCTTCTACAAGAAGCTCCTTTTGCATGGTAATTGTAAAATATTTGACTATCATTTCCATTGGCATTGATGGATCATGTCAATAAATTAAGGCATATGAAATTACTCTTGTACAAGTTTTAGGAGATGCCCAAAAAGCCCATAACAACTCAGACAACAACTGATGCCAATCACTTGGCTTATCCGCACTTACTCTTTCCGTAATATGTTGTATGGAGTTGTTAGTGGTTTTCCCTTTCCCATTTGCCTAAGCAAGTTCCATTATCCCCCCCCCCCACACACACCCACCCACCCACCCACCCACCCACCCATAAAAAATTAATTATTAGCAGTAATAGTTTGAGGTAACCCTAACTGATGGATTATGTTTTCTTTTAAGAAATCAAAAACATCTTTTTGATTCACTAAATTTTATTGGTTTGGTTTCAATCCATTTTGCAAAGTACTATGTTGGTATGATTATGAAACCTTGTTTCTTAGCAGTATAGGGAAGAATTTCTCCTACTAAATCCATAGCCCGGCTAGAAATGGCCATGGCTTTACTATCGACACGCAGTGCAATGCAAGGTCCCCTATGATTTACTCCAAGCTTCTGACAACCTTAGCATCCTTTTTTGTGTACTTTACACAGTTTATCATTATCATAGGCCAATAATGGCCATGTCTTCTAACTAACCATCTCATCTTTGCACCTTGGTGTGCTCAACAATAACCATCTCATCATCGCACCAGATTGGTGTGCTCCACAAAAGCCTTTGTGCACTTTAGTCGTTACTTGCATAACTTTTTGCTGTCCGAGGAATCTCAATATTAAACCCTCAGGCGTCCTTTTAAACAGGTCATCGTTTAATATGAAGTGTTTGATTTCCTATATTTTGGTCTGATGTACACTTTTGATTGCGCATTTTGTAAAAATTGTGTGATTGGGCTTCTCCAATCAGCTTGGGTTGAATCGATTGGGTTTATCATTGCGATTTGTTCATATCTCTCGCCAATTGATGAAAATTATTTTCTTACTCTAACCCAATGCTCATTAACTCCACCAGGAAGTTTTAATCCAAATGCTAACTGCACCATGACATTGGCATCTCCATTCTCTATTTTTGGAACATTTGTTATACTAGCATCATCAACTTTATTAAGTAAGTACAAAGCAAGGTCAAAATACATTTCCAGTCCCAGTGCATATCATTTGAATCCTCTATTTTGTTGTTTTATGACTAGCTGGGAGCCTAAAAAATATGTACAGTTTTCACATACATTTCCAACAACAGTTCTAAGCCAATTATTAAAGCCTCATACCCAGGTTAATTGTTTGAACAATCGTGATCAATTTGGAAAAAACTGATGCGTATTTCTGGTGGGTGAAATTAGAACTATTCTAGCTCCAGCTCCATTACTTGTTTTCTGGCCCATCGAACATCATATTCCATGGTATTATGTCTATGTACATTACCTTGGTTTTACCATCCTCACTTGGACGATCTACTAAAAAGTCAGCTAAAACCAACCCCGTGACAGCCTTCTGAAGGATATAAGTCGGATTGTATTCGATTAATGCTCTAATTCACTTTCCAGTTTCTCCCCTCAAAACAGGTCTAGTTAGCATGTTCTTTATCAAATCAAATTTTTGCCACTACCAACACATCATAAGGCATCATAAAATATCATAAATTGACTACAGCAGAATATAAAGTTAGACATACTTTTTCTATAGCTTAGTACCATTGTTCAATTACGTTCAAATTTTTATCAAAATAGTAAATGAATTGTTCATAACCTTGATCATTCTTCTGTGACAAGAAACTGCCAAGTGAATGCTTCGTAGCCGATATGTATAACCTCAACGGCTTCCCTATTCTTAGCAGCATCAAAACTAAAGGCTTGACCAAGTAATCCTTGATTTCTTGAAAAGCATGTTGATGTTCTATCTCCCACTGATATACAGTATCCTCCTTTAGTCCTAACAACGTCGAAAAGGTTATCACCTAGCCTGTTAGATTTGCAATGAACCTACGTAAAAAAAATTAACTTGGCCAAGAAAATGTTGCAACTCTTTCTTATTAGTAGGAGGTTTAACATTGATTATGACCTTAGTTTTATTCTTACTGATTTTGATTCCTCGTTTATGAAATTTCCAACAGAAACTCCAAAGGCACATTTTAGTGGATTCATCTTTAGTCCATGTCCTCTCATTCTTATAAAAGTATCTTTGAGATGTTTTAAGTGTATCTGGTGGTCATTTGACTTAACCACCACATCACCAATGTAAACTTCCAAAAAGTTCCAATGATGTCATGAAAAATTAGGTTCATTGCTCTATGGTATGTTGCTCTAGCATTTTTTAACAAAAGGCATTACAACCATTCTAAAGTTCCAATAGAACCTGAACATCTAAATGCAGTTTTATGTACATCATATTGATCAATAAAACTCTTATTATGCCCAACATTTGCATCCATAAATGACATAATAGTATGTTTAGATGTTGAATCGACAAACTAGGGGTTGCAACGTTTATATTTCCAAAATCTATGCATACCCTTAACTTTTCATTTTTCTTTAAGACTGGAACTAGTTGGAAATCCATTCAACATACCTGGCATGCCTAATAAAGTTGGATTTTAACAACCTTTCAATCTCCTCTTTTTACCTTCAAAGTCAACTGTGTTGAAATCTTCATTGGTTCCTGAACAAATAGTTTGAAGCATTATTTGGTTGGAAGTTTATGCTCAACCAACCTCTATCTAATCTTGGCATCACTTCGTAACTCCGAGTGAAGCAATCCTTATATTCCCTAACTAATTCAATGACCTTTCTTTGCATCTCTTCAGGTAGACATGCACTAACGAAGATAGGTCGTGGGTCAGCCTCTGCACCTGAGTTCACTTCTATTAGCGGGTCTTAAACTTTAGCTCTTAAATTGTCCAGTTTTGCTGGAGCTGTCTATAAGTCTTCAAGTCTAATTCCGTCTAGCTTGACCCAATCATCATTTACCACACACTCTGACCAATCGATAACAAATAACTTTCTCATTCTTGTTTTCCATTACATACACTAATAATTACTGGAAAGCCTCAGCTAAGCTACTACAACCTGCCTTGGCTTGCTTTATCATAACTGAAACTATTGCTCTCAGCCCCTATTGGTTGTACCACACTCTTTCCAAGACTTGAACTATCTTTCACAATTTTAAAGTCCTAAACAAGAGATTTCCAACCTCTTGTTCTTCATCCATTATTTTTTTTGGTGTCTATTCATTGGAAACACTTTTGTTAGCATTTGGCAGAGAGCTTTTGAGACTTACATCATTTCTAGCCATCTCAACTTTGCTCAACTGGACTTGATCAATTACGTCCTTTAACCAATCAATATTTTGGTTGCATTTGACGACCTCTCCACCAACACCTTCTAGAGGTTCCGCTCTCTGTTGATAAAAATATGCTTCTACACAGTTAGAGTTAGCCACAAACAATTTGTCATTTGCCTAAACCAATTCTGCCACTTTACTCCCACTTGGCTCTTTCCTCTAGAAAAATCAACAGTTGGTGAAGAGAATAAGATATGCAACCATTAACGTGAATCCAATCTCTTCCTAGTGAAGTATTAAAAGTTTGAAGAAGATTCGATAGTGAAGAATAGTGACATCTTTGTCTTTTTCCCCTATTGTTAACTCAATTGGCACCACTTCCTTAGGTTTGGAAACTCCACTAGCAAAATAACACACCATTAATTCATAAGGAATCAAAATTTTCTCATCCTTGTATAACTTCTTCAGCATCCGAGTGGGTAGAATATTAATAGTTGGTCATTGTCTATCAACACTCTAGCGAATGGTTGGTCTTTCATTCAACGTATTTGGGAATAATGGGATGAGATGCTTAGTTTTTTGGAGGGTTTGGTCTAGTTAGCATGACTCTGTTTCCAAGATTGATAATGATTTCGCCATTTACAGACTCACTTTCTTCCTTTTCTACAAGGCTGTCTTTTTTGTCAAAAGCTAAACTATTTGGTGTTGGAATTTTACTCTTATCTACATCTCCTTCAACCTGTGAGACTTGGCTTTCTCTGGACCTAAATATCATTGGCAAAAGGAATGCCATACTGAAATCGACTGTGATCTCATTTTCTCTGAAACAAACAACTCTTGACCTCCAATTTCTTATCTTTCTCCTCCTTTTTGGCCTAATCAACCTAGCCATTCGAGGATTCTTTTAGCATTTTAGACTTGAACTTGACTCCTTGGTTTCTCTGACTTTGTTCACTTACCATCTTATGTTTTGTCTCTCTCACTCAAGTCCACCTTTGTCGATTTACTTGACATTTCTATCCTGTAATTCTTTTCTCATCATAAAAGTAGATCTCCTTGAACCCTTCTCTTCTGGGTTCTATCTAGATCTTGATAAGCCCCTGAGGATGGGAATTTCTCTTGACCTTCAATTGGATGCCACTAATCATCTTACAGTACTTTGGGCTTAACCATTCTTGGTTCTTATCGCATGCCTTGTGCAGCTCTCCCAAAATTTGAGGACCAAAATAACCAAGGCCTCACCGATGCTGATCTAAAGTGTGTCATCCCCATATTATTATATACACCACTTGCTTAGCCATAGTTGGTCGTTGAAAGTTCACGGTTGGTTGAAAAAAGCCTTATCCATATTTGCTTTTATTTCAAGCCATTTTCTTGCAGCTTTTTCTTTTGCTCTAGACCCTCATTTTCGTGTGCCACATCTGCCTCGACTACTTAATGGATGAGCCATAGCTTTGGCAAACTGGTTTTCCTCCTGGTCCAAATTTTGATACTGAGGTCCCAAGTGTTAAAAGCACACTTCTCTATTTTGAACTCGATTCTCCATCAGCCCAAATAATCTTTTCTTCTCCTTCTTAACACCCTCCCATGGTTTCCTCTCTTTGAACTGTCACCGCTTGAACACTCGATTGGACTATAATCCACAGAAACCATATTGTTATCTAGTATTATTTGGGAAAGGATCTCTGTGTACTTCCATCATTTTGTTTCCTTTATCAACAACTTTCAGCATTTCGAAAAATGACACATGATAGTATTGCGGCCAATAGTATTATGCCACTTACAATTTTTGGTCTTTTTGTCCTTGAAGAGCCTTGAACTTGGATGAAATATATCTTCAACAAGTAATCAAAGATTTTGTTAGCCTAACGTATGTGGAAAAATAGTTCCTCGAAGAAGGTGACGGATTTTGTTTGGTTAGGCTGTTTGAAAGACAGTCTAATTGGATTTCTTGTCTTGACTAAATGCTCACAAATGACCGGCTTTTCCCCAATCATCTCAGCAGTATCCACTTCCATTGAATCGGTGGGATTTTGAAAGTAGGTCCCCATAAATGAATTCGTCGTGACCTCCTCCTCTCTCACCAACATCTCATACCTTACTACGCTGGAAGAAAGTTTGAAGACATTTCTGAATTCCATGCCTTCAAATTTCTTCCTAATCTACAAATCTAAGCCATTCAAGGCTAACTTATCCAACTCTAACTCTGGCTTTTGAAAATGACAGGTGCTTTTTGATGCCTTAAATCTTTATCAGTATTGTTTAGCATTTTCCCCTAAAAAATATTTTAATCTTGCAAGATCTGCTAAAAAGATCTCTAATTCATTTTGAAAAACTGTGCATAAAACAAATCTTCCATATCTTTCCATGAAAACACATAATTCAGTGGTAAGTTGGCAAACCAAGAAAAAGCAACCCCAATCAGTGGATATTGAAACCATTTATGTTTTATCCACTCATTCTAACAAAGATCTCCACATTGGAAGGTGAACCTTGCAATGTGTTCTATAATCAACTAATTGCCTTCACCTGAAAATGGCTAAACTCTACAATTTTTGTTCCTCTTGGAATGTCTATTTAATCGATAACAGCGGGATAGGGTTTTCGATACATCGGTCGATCAATAGACATGTAACCCTGACTTCTCCATGGCTGTTCTGCCTTAGGAAATTACTAAACTCTTCAAATGTTTTATTCCTCAAATCGAGTCACTTCTTCTGGTCCTCATTTGTGTGTAGGAGTGTAAGTACTCTCATTTTTTTTTGCCATTGTTCCATTACCACTTTTTGGTAATCGAATGTTCCTAGGCCACGTCGCAGGCCCTTTTTGGATGGTTTTGAACTCAAACCATTAGGAGAGACTTATGCATCCACTATATCATCATGCTAGTCTAAAAGAGCTTTCCCCTTTTGCAACTTCATATCCAGACTTGTAATGATGAGGTCTGTTTTTGAATTTTTTTTTCCAGAAAAATCTTTGACTATTTCGCTTACTAAAGCATTCTTATCCTCTACTAGCTTTTTCATTCCTCTCATTAATTTGAAAGCTGACTTGTGCTGATTACTGACCGCCTTATCAATAGCCATGGTTCGGCCATGCAGAATGTTTATCAATTTAAATAGCATAGTAGTTAAAGCCTGAGTTGATGAACTAACCTCATTCATCAAGTGGCCTGTTGTTGGATCATTTCTGCCAATCACTTCAATCTCTCTAACCACAATGTCTTTACCTATTGTATTCGTATTAACACCATTGCTAGTACTCTCACGACTAGTGATCCCAGTGTTATGAGTATTGGTCTTACTTGTTACAATATGACTATCATTCATGCCACTATTGGCCTGGACATCTCTTGTTTCCCCCATAACAACATTGTCACTATTGTTGGTCGAATTATTTCAGTCCCTATTGGCTATGTCATTTCTTGCATGAGTTCTCCTACTTAGTATCTTCCCTTTTCAGATTTAAAAGGTCCCACTAGGGCGTGCCAATGTTTGCGCTCGTAGGCGAACTCTTAATTAATGTGTGGATTATTTTCTCCTTCTTACAGAAGACTTCTCTAAAAATAGAAAAGTAAACTAAAAATAGAAAGACTGTGCGTGCAAAAAAGACAAAGAGAGATTTTGATTGATGGTGAGGGTGTTACAAAACTTCCAGGTCTAGAAGCTAGAAGACCACAAACGATAGGCATCCAACCTCTTAAACATAAAAAGAAGGAAATATAAGGGAAAAGGACTTGATGTCAAGTTGTGATCAGTTTGAGAGTTGAATTGTGTCTTCTTTCTCTCGTTTCCTCCTTTTACTTGTTTCCAAATGTAACTACTTTACAACTGTCGAACACTATTGTGATTGAATTCTTCATAATCCCTGAGAACCGCATGTTCATTTCCTCTGTAATTGCTATCGATTACTTATCTTTTATTTACGGTTGTTAAAAAAACTACCACTAATTTCCTTAAAGAAGGACTCATATGTTCTTTTAGTCATAGTTGCCTTTACTCACCATCAATAGGCACGTATCATTTATAATCATGACTAGTCTTAAATGGAATGACATGTGACTACAATCCCTAACTTCTTTATCATCATCTACACATGTCCATATCTTATTAGTCACGTGATACTTTTTATTTTTATGTGCTAACACGACCAACGAGCAATGACCATCTACTCAAGGAAAACACCACCACCATAAATGATAGGCGTCCAACCTCTTAAACATAAAAAGAAGGGAAAATAAGGGAAAAGGATTTGATGTCAAGTTGTGGTATGTTTGAGAGTTGAATTGAATCTTCTTTCTCTCGTTTCTTCCTTTTACCTTTTTTCCAAATGTAACTGCTTTACAACTACCGAACACCGTTGTGATTGAATTCTTCATAATCCCTGAGAACCGCATGTTCATGTCCTCTGTAATTGCTATCGATTACTTATCTTTTATTTACAGTTGTTAAAAAAAACTACCACTAATTTCTTTAAAAGCAGGACTCATATGTTCTTTTAGTCATAATTGCCTTTACTCACCATCAATAGGCATGTGTCATTTATAATCATGACTAGTCTGAAATGGAATGACATGTGACTTAAACCCCTAACTTCTTTATCATCAACCACACGTGTCCATATCTTATTAGTCACGTGATACTTTTTATTTTTATATGCTAACACGACCAACGAGCAATGACAATCTACTCAAGGAAAACACCACCACCACAAACGATGGGCGTCCAACCTCTTAAACATAAAAATAAGGAAAAATAAGGGAAAAGGACTTGATGTTTAGTTGTGATATGTTTGAGAGTTGAATTGTGTCTTCTTTCTCTTGTTTCCTCCTTTTACTTTTTTCCAAATATAACTGCTTTACAACTATCGAACATCGTTGTGATTGAATTCTTCATAATCCCTAGAACCGCATGTTCATGTCTTCTGTAATTGCTATTAATTACTTATCTTTTATTTATAGTTGTTAAAAAAAACTACCACTAATTTCTTTAAAAGCAGGACTCATATGTTCTTTTAGTTATAATTGCCTTTACTCACCATCAATAGGCACGTGTCATTTATAATCATGACTAGTCTTAAATGGAATGGCATGTGACTTAAATCCCTAACTTCTTTATCATCATCTACAAGTGTCCATATCTTATTAGTCACCTGATACTTTTTATTTTTATGTGCTAACACGACCAACGAGCAATGACCATTTACTCAAGGAAAACACCACCACCACCACCACAAATGATAAGCGTCCAAACTTTTAAACATAAAAGGAAGGGAAAATAAGGGAAAAGGACTTGATGTCAAGTTGTGATCTGTTTGAGAGTTGAATTGTGTCTTCTTTCTCTCGTTTCCTCCTTTTACCTTTTTCCAAATATAACTGCTTTACAACTGCCAAACACCATTGTGATTGAATTCTTCATAATCCCTGAGAACCGCATGTTCATGTCCTCTGTAATTGCTATCGATTAGAGATGTCAAAAGGGCCGGGCGGCCCGTGGCCCAACCCGGTCGAGCCCGTTTTTTGCCCGGGCTGGCCCGGCCCTCCAGTGAACAGTGGCGGCCCAAAAAAAAGGGCTTTGGACCTGGGCTTGGACCAGGCCAGGGTTTCACCCAAAACAGCCCGGGCCAGGCCAGGGCCGACCCGAAATTAGGCCCAAATCTGGCCCTTTTTCCTGGCAGGCCCCACTTATTTTCAGAATTTATTTTCCTTCCCATTTTCCCCCCAACGGCCATATTCCCCAATAATTCTGAAAATTTCACTTTTAAAAGGAATTAGGGCATCATTAAGATTACGAAATTTAAAAGAATTCATTTTGATGTCCTTAATAATTAACACATGTGAGCTTCAAATAAAGGAATAACTGCTTTTTTCATTGTAAATTACCATAAAAAATTTCAATGGTATAACACCACCACCATCTTTTGTTTCGACACACACAATATATAAAGGCAAAAATTCTTTTGATTTAACACCTGTTTCGTGTTATCAACTATTTATTCAGAATGCTGACAAGTGACATTTGAAGAGTTTTTTTGAAAAATGACACAAAATACAAATCTTAAATGGTAATAATTACCTATAAAGACATGTTTAGTTTTCATAAATTAAAATTTATTCAAAAATAGTTAAAATAAATTATAAAGCTCAAACGTGATATTACAAAAATATCATATTACTTACTTTATCTTTGCACATGTTTGGTTTTAACCAAAAAACTTTAGTTAAAAATTAAATTTAAGTTTGATATGATGATAATATTTTGTTAACTTATTTTGTCATGCGCATAACTAACTTATATTGTGTTCGTGTCTAGGACAATTAACGTTGCTACTACTTGCTTGCATACACATAAGGTAAAAAGTTTGTGCATATGACTTCAACAGATGTTTATTGTAACAAAAAAAAAAGGAAAGAAAAGAGAGAAGAAGATGTTATTGTATTAAAAAAGGAAAGAAAAGCCAAATATCATGCAAACATTTGTGAAAATTTAAAGAGCTAATGTATTAAGCAATTTGATAGAAGTAATCGTCATTTTCTATTTACCAAACTTCCGAAAAATGCTACTTATAAATTATAATTGTAGTAGGGCAAAAAATGCTTGTCAATATTACACCAAATTAACATGTATCAATCTTAACCTTAATTTGATGTATTCATGTTGGCCATCGACGCAGGTAAATAACAAGTAGTTGGGAACTAAAAAAAAAATTTGGCAGGGCTTGGACTGGGCCCATATATCCCAGATTTCAGGCCCGACCTGGCCCGTTTTCCAATCATCAGGCCTGGCCCCGGCCCATTTTCATTGGAGGCCCGTTGGGCTCGGGCTGGGCCGGCCCAAGCCCGGCCCATTGACATCTCGTATCGATTACTTATCTTTTATTTACGGTTTGTTAAAAAAACTACCACTAATTTCTTTAAAGCAGGACTCATATGTTCTTTTAGTCATAATTGCCTTTACTCACCATCAATAGGCACGTCTCATTTATAATCATGACTGGTCTTAAATGGAATGACATGTGACTTAAATCCCTAACTTCTTTTTCATCATCTACACGTGTCCTTATCTTATTAGTCACGTGATACTTTTTATTTTTATGTGCTAACACGACCAACAAGCAATGACCATCTACTCAAGGAAAACACCACCGCCACAAATGATAGGCGTCCAACCACTTAAACATAAAAAAAAGGAAAAATAAGGTAAAAGGACTTGATGTCTAGTTGTGATCTGTTTGAGAGTTGAATTGTGTCTTCTTTCTCTCGTTTCCTCCTTTTACCTATTTCCAAATGTAACTGCTTTACAACTGCCAAACACCGTTGTGATTGAATTCTTCATAATCCATGAGAACCACATGTTCATTTCCTCCGTAATTGCTATCGATTATTTATCTTTTATTTACAGTTGTTAAAAAAAACTACCACTAATTTCTTTAAAAGCAGGACTCATATGTTCTTTTAGTCATAATTGCCTTTGCTCAACATCAATAGGCACGTGTCATTTATAATCATGACTAGTCTTAAATGAATGACATGTGACTTAAATCCCTAACTTCTTTATCTTCATCTACACGTGTCCATATCTTATTAGTCACGTGATACTTTTTATTTTTATATGCTAACACGACCAACGAGCAATGACAATCTACTCAAGGAAAACACCACCACCACAAACGATGGGCGTCCAACCTCTTAAACATAAAAAGAAGGAAAAATAAGGGAAAAGGACTTGATGTCAAGTTGTGATCAGTTTGAGAGTTGAATTGCGTCTTATTTCTCTCGTTTCCTGCTTTTACCTTTTTTCAAATGTAACTTCTTTACAACTGCCGAGCACTGCTGTGATTGAATTTTTCATAATTCCTGAGAACCGCATGTTCATGTCCTCTGTAATTGCTATCGATTACTTATCTTTTATTTACAATTTTTTTAAAAAAAACTACCACTAATTTCCTTAAAGGCAGGACTCATATGTTCCTTTAGTCATCATTGCCTTTACTAACCATCAATAGGCACGTGTCATTTATAATAATGACTAGTCTTAAATGGAATGACATGTGACTTAAATCCCTAACTTTTTATCATCATCTACACGTCACGTGATACTTTTTATTTTTATGTGCTAACACGACCAATGAGCACCCCCCCCCCCCCCCCCGAAGGAGGACTCATATGTTCTTTTAGTCATAATTGTCTTTACTCACCGTCAATTGGGACGTGTCATTTATAATCATGACTTGTCTTAAATGGAATGACATGTGACTTAAATCCCTAACTTCTTTATCATCATCTACACGTGTCCATATCTTATTAGCCACGTGATTCTTTTTATTTTTATGTGCTAACACGACCAATGAGCAATGACAATCTACTCAAGGAGAACACCACCTCCACAAACGATGGGCGTCCAACCTCTTAAACATAAAAAGAAGGAAAAATAAGGGAAAAGGACTTGATGTCAAGTTGTGATCTGTTTGAGAGTTGAATTGCGTCTTCTTTCTTTACAACTGCCGAACACTGTTGTGATTGAATTCTTCATAATCCCTGAGAACCGCATGTTTATTTCCTCTGTAGATTCTATCGATTACTTGTCTTTTATTTACAGTTTTAAAAAAAAAACTACCACTAATTTCCTTAAAGGCAGGACTCATGTGTTCTTTTAGTCATCATTACCTTTACTCACCATTAATAGGCACGTGTCATTTATAATCATGACTAGTCTTAAATGAAATGACATGTGACTTAAATTCCTAACTTTTTATCATCATCTACACGTGTCCATATCTTATTAGTCATGTGATACTTTTTATTTTTATGTGCTAACATGACCAACGAGCAATGACCAGCTACTCAAGCCCCCCCCCCCCCCCCCAACTAAAAAAAAAAGCACAATCAACCAACACAATGCAATACCAACCAACTTCAAAATTCTCTCTAGAAAACTTACCACCTCCCTCTCTCTAAGAAACCAGAATCGATGTCACTGCCACCGCCGGTATCCACTAGCACATGGTGTCTAGGGGCGGAACCAGAAATGTTTTTCAAGGGGTGCAAAAATTCTATCAAATGCAACCAAAAAAAATTATAATAAAATAATATTATATAGAGATTTATATAATCACTGAATTAAACGCAATTTAAGAACTTTACTAAATCTCTATATAATCACTAAAATTAAACTATACCAATGTTTCGGTACTCAAAATTTTAGAATTAAACTCTAAGTTTATGATACTTTTAATGTACAAATATATTTGTATTGACATCTATATACATGCAAAATAATCCAAGTCTGTAGCATAAGCATCAACATACAAATATAAAATAAATAATAACAATAAATTAACGATAATTTACCAAAACAGTGGGCCACTTCGTCAAGCACTCAAGTCTCAATTAACAGACAACAGACAAATTCACCACGGCTGGATGCAGCTCCACCATGAATTGGGATGAATCAACATACGACAGACAAATTCCCAGCAGCAAATCCCATCAATTGTCGGTGCAGCAACTCGCGACAGTCGGCATGGTGACTGGGTGAGGCACTCCGTCAAGCAGATCTGGTGATTGGTCGCGTGGTCGAATGCCGAACAAAGACTCAGAGATCTGGTCGCCGGCGGAGTGCCATTTCTTCAAGATCTAGTCGTCGGTCGGAGATCTACAAGGTGGGTTTAGACCGTTCAGTCACGTGGCGTCGCCGGTAATATGCCAGATCTAATCGCCGGTCGTTACGTCCACTGTCCGATGAGAGAGAGAGAGAGCGCCGAGTTGTGGTCTAGGGAACGGGGTATCGGAGATGGGGGAACGGTGTCTCGGGAATAGGGTGATGTGATTCGGTTGTGCTGGTGGGAGGTATGGATGTAGATCCGCTCAAGCTAGGTGCGATGAGGTGTCATGGAGTTTGAGCTAAGCTCGTTCGTTGGTTGCAACTATTTTTCAGCGGTGGTGGTGGTGGTTATGGTTGTAGATGTCTTTCACTTGGGTTACATTGGGGTGTGACTGGGCTGGAGGTGCAGCGGTGATTAAAGACAGTGGTGTTTGGTGAGGTCCAATGGAGTGGGTGAGGTTTCTAGCTAGGGTTTTTTCCTACCCCTTCCCCACTAGCTCAGTGCCCTCTTTACTATAGATTTGTGCTTTTTTTGTGTCTTGGCCGTGAGTTATGGGCAATGTTTCAGGCTAGGGCTTTCCTATCCTCCTTCCCCGTAGCTTAGTGCCCAAACCGTTGTTGGATTTGTGTAGTATAGGCCGCTGGTTATGTGGTCTCGTGTGGTGGCTTGGTTGGATGTAAGGGTGGCAATTGTAACCCAAACCCATTAACCCGCCCAAACCCACCCATTTAAAAATGACCCAAAACCACCCATTTAGATAACTGGGTCAAATGGGTCAAAAATGTCAAAAATCTTGTAACCCATTAACCCATTAATTTATATGGGTTACAAATGGGTGCCCATTACCTATTAATCAATCTCTCTATTCTTCTCTCTTCCTTCATCCACACTGACGACACACGACCTTCACCCATAGTCATTCACCGTCGACACCGCCACCACAACTCTCGCCGTCAACACACGAGGGAATTTCACCATCATCACCACCGTCGCCGACCTTTACTGATAGGTAAGCTTTTTCTCCAATCGTTATCTCCATCTCTTTCTCTTTTGATCAATCTTCTCTCTTCTTCGTCGATCTCCGTCTCTCTTTTATTCCGACAAGTCAACGTATTTTGAAATCTTAGTTCATTCATATTCGAGTGTATTGCAGAGTGAGTAGTACATAGTGGCGTGTCATTGCATTCATAGAAGCTTACCTGACAGGTGCTCGATAAAATGTCTGTAAGAAATGATTCTGCTGAACGAGTTAAGATAAACCTTGTACCTAAACTGTGAATGTCTCTACAGAGTCTGTGAGAGTTTTTTGGTCCCTTTTAATGGATTCAGGGGGACAAAGATGGGTACTCATTGTTGAAGGCTTTGAAATTGGAAATCAAGAATCAAGATGGGTCTTTCTGTGTCTGCTTCTGGCTTTACCTAACAAAGTCCATCCAGTTTCCCTCTATTCTCATTCATCAGGTTTCTTTCTTCTTGAACTGCCATCTTTCTATTTCTTTTTCCTTTGTCTATCTCTGTTGCTTTGAAAAATCGCATACAGGTCTATATCTCATAGCAATTGATATACCATTCTTTTTTCCTTTATTTTAGTGGGTTTGTCCGCTTAATTGATTGTTAGTATCTAATTTTATTTTTAGAAGGGGTTTTGAGGGTTTAATCAATGGATGAGATATGCAAAGAAAATAAAAAGTCTCAGTTCTGTAGTAGCTTTTGTTAATGTACAAGCCCATTTGAGCCTCTCATTACCTAATGTTCAGTAGGAAATAGCAGCCTGAAGCTCTAAGGCATTTCTTTGAAGGGCTGGAGTTAACCCGTTTTATTATTTTGCTCATTTTGGGGTTGTAGATAGCATCAAAAACCAGTGCGTATGAGACATGAAAACATCAACTATATACAAGCAAGCACATTTGTGGGGGTATAAAGCAATGGACCAAATCATTTATTTCCTACCTCAGATCTTGTCAATGTAGATTTTGTGTGTGTATGTGTGTGTTTGGGGGGATTGGAAAGAAAGATCAGTTTGTGTGTACAAAAACTGAAAAAGGGTTTGGGTTGAACGGGCAGATCTACATAGTTTTAGTTAAATTACTGGACCAAAAACCATTATACCCTGGGCTTTGCCCCCAAATTTTAGCTTAAATCTCAGCAAATTGGTTGCTTATGATTGGACCCTAGCCTAATTATGTCTTAAGACTCTCAACTGAACCCTTAATAATCTGACAGATCTGGACATGTTCTTAAAGTTAGTATATTTGATTGATTTACTTTCACCGTATGGTATTTGTCAAGGTTTTTTTCCCCTTTTGTTTTGCTTTCTAATTAATTGTCTATTTATTTTTAAAGGTTTACATGATACTGACGAGGAAGGGGTTCTCACCAAAGACTTCTCACACTTGTTGGTTTAGGAAAGTGAAGGTGCTTCAAATGTGATTGCCTGAGTATAATAGGCCGCATTTATAGGGCAAAGTTTGAACTCCTTTTGTTTCACGCCTTCTTCTTCATTTTCATTTGTTCATATTATGTTTGTCTTTTTTTTAAAGATCTAATCATTTGAGATGAGTGCGTAACACTTTCGATTTGGTTGTAACCACAATACTATATTTTGTCTTTTCATGGAAAGTAGCTTGTCTACTCGTGCACCCATGTAAAGAAAGCGTTTTCTCCCATCCCCTCTAACATTCTCAAGTTTAAACTAAAAAAGAAAAGATGAGTGCATAACTTATTATGAGAAGTGTAGGCGTACAATTTATTATGACAATATTATCATCATTTTTAAGGGTAAATGGGTTATGTTGGGATAATGGGTTAAACCAACCCATTTAATGATTGACCCAGTTAACCCATAAATAAATGGGTCAGCCACCCATTTTACCAAAAACCATTTGACCCAAATCTAAAACCAATCCACCCACCCATTTTGCCAGGCCTAGTTGGATGGGGTGACCTTAGTTTGGGGGTGAAGGGGTGGTTATCGTGTGGTGGGTAGTGCGTTGACTAGAGGGTGGTGTACTCATGGTCGCTTCAATGGCCCCTATATGGGCAAATCTGATGGGATAATGGTGTTAGATGGCGAGAGGTGGTCAAACAACGTCGGCGGCAGAGGTTTGTAGATCTGCAGTCCGTGGAGGTGTCGCCCACGATGGCACGTGGGGCATGGTGGCCTCAAGACACGTGTCCTTGTGTTGTCTGACGTTGGACATGTCATCTGTTTGCAAGTGTAGCCTGTGACCTGCCTCAGTTGGTTTGACTTGATTTTTTTTTTTTTGGTACTTTGGGCCGGGTGGTTGTCCTCTTATATTATGACATCATCTTTTGGTACTTTTATATAGTTGTCGTCCACGGGATAGAAATTTCATGCGAGTATGAATATGCCTTAAGTCTTATATTAATGCAATTCTTCTGATTAAGTTAAATCTAATACCAAGAGGGACGAGCTCTTCAGAGAAGGGCGAGGGAAAAGAGGAATGTGAATGGAAGGGGGGAAGGCCATTTCAACAACTAGGGGGTGGATCTAGTCTCTGAAAGCACCCAAACTACTTTATCCCCTTGTTGTAAATGGTTGCCATTCTCATTTTCTAGCGACAAGGCAACGTTGGTGTGTGGAAGTAGCGGTAAAACAGTGTGGATGCAACGGTGACGAGGACTCCTTGTTTACGCTATCATTCCATAGGCTGACGGGTTAACTCCTACTTCTTGGGATGGCTCGTGTGTTTTTCAAATTGTAATAGTCATGATATGTCATGACTTCGTTTTCACTAATTCACGTTACAAATGTAAAACTAAAAAGGGCTGACTAGTTAAAACATTGTACTTATTACATTATCAATAGCATTCTCTATTTACCCAAAAAAAAAACAACTAAAGATGGAGGGGACTGACTTCTAAATCATCTAATATTTCAGCACTTTTATTTACGTCTCGGGAGGTAGGTTTTGAAACCAGAGGAGTGGATATTAAAGATTCTCGTGGATGCAAGAGACAAAGCTTTTATGTAATGCAGAATAAATAGAGCCGCGAGCAGCTGTGTACACGTGTGCATTGCAGGAATGTGAGAGGTGAAAGAGTCAAAATTTGAAGATGAAATGCATCCTATTTTCATTTCATACATCCATCGGAAATATTATAACATATTCTGATGCAGCTAAAGTTCGACCTCAAAATCCAAGTGTCTTATGTTGTTTCTTATTAATATCAAAATAAAGAAATAAAGGACCCACTTGCTTCAAAGTCCCAATTCAAAAGGCCAAAAACTACCGCAAGGAGACCAAAATGTCCCTGCCCGTCCCACCTGAAAATGTTACTCTTCATACCAGAGTACAACCCAACAAAAGGTTCTCAAATTTGGGTGTAGACCACTAGAGGAAGCAGTTAATTTGCTTGATCATAGGAGTTTATCAAAGGGAGCTTAATTTGGTAGAGCCACCTAGCTATCCAATTTTTAAGTTATCAAGCATTTCAGGCCATCCTGGGCATCACGCAATCTGACGAGTTTGGTAAGTATTTGGGTAGCACTCTCGATATTATTACCCACAAAAAAGAGTATTTTCAGACCATCATAAACAAAATTCGTGTTCGTTGCACGGGATGGAAAGGATCCCTTCTTAAGAAAGCAGGAAGAGCAACCCTTGTTATATCAGTACTCTCATCTATCTTAATTTACCACATACATGTATGTCTTTTTCCTAAAGCTAGCCGTAGAGAAATTACCTCCATCCTAAGCAATTTCTTGTGGACTGGTGATGAAGAGTGGAGAAGTATTTACTGGATAAATTAGCTTGCCCTATGTGGGAAAAAAAAACATTTGAGGCCTCAATCTTAGAGATCCTTGTATTTCTAATAGAGCTTTACTGGCCAAATATTGTTGGAGATTATCCAAGGAGCCACAAGATCTGGATAGAGTTTTATGGGGTAAATACTATGTCCGGGCAAATTTTTTCAACTCAAAGAATACAAGAAACCTCTCCTGGGACCGGCAAAGCATTTTAGCCGGTCATACAGTCTTACTCCAAGGCCTCTGATGGCAGGTGGGATCGGGATCACAAATTCATATCTGGCAAGACAACTGGATTCCAAACTTTAAATCCCCAAGTCTGGATAGCCATAGGGGTAAATGCTATCAATTACCAAAGTGAGTGATCCATCAGTAATGGCAAATGGAATCAAGAATTACTGATTGAACTGTTTCCCCTAGACATCTGCCGTACAATTTTAGCCCTCTACGTTTCCTCCAAAGGTTTTGATGATCTAAAAGTATGGGGTCATACCACTAATGATGATTTCACGGTGGCTTCTAGCTATCAAAAGCTCTATCAGGAAATTTTTATGACTTGATATGGAGCGGAGTACGTCCACCTAGATCGCTTTACTACTCACTACAGGAATGGGCTAATCTTTGGAGACTATTGCTTCCACCCAAAATGATCTATCTAACCTGGCAACTACTTTGGGATTGTCTTCCTTTCCATGCCAAACTAAACCGTTTATATAGATCACTCATACCGAAGCATGCCCCATTTGCGCCACTGTTCCCGAGACTGTGATCACATTTTCCTTAGATATCATTTAGTTTGACCTATTTGGTATGGATTGCCTCTAGGAATTCGCACAAATCATATCCCTTGCTCTACGTATTGCATGGATTATGGATTAACGGCCCTTTCAATAAATAAACCCTTATCATTTGTTGTATCTACATATTTACGACTTTATGGTTCCTTTCGACCCATCAGAAGAGCCTTAACTTTTAGACAAACCCTTTTTAACCCAATCATAGTGATCCAGCAAATTCAACAATGTCCAATATTATGACCTATACCAACACTACCAACATGACCCAAAAACCTTCCACAACCTAATTGCCAACCTTCCTCAAACTCACCGAGAACTTTCTCGAACATCATACTCAATCATCCTGCCAATGCAATAATCCTATTAGTTCAAAGTAGGCATCCATGTGTCGGTTGATATCTCTACTCTTACCGCAGGTCTTGGTATAACTTGCTTTGGCACTAATATGAATAGATGTGGCTCAGCAGCGATCTCCTTCACTTCCTCTCATATTTACTCAGCTTTTGGACGGGGTCAATTGCTAGCTGCAAACTGAGCCGTTGCAAAACAATTTGAACATATTATAGTACTAATAGATTCTAAATTTTACAGCTATTTGAGTCTGTTGACATTCTGGACATTGTGGCGTCAATCATGTTCGACTTTTGCTCTATATTGCTAAATATTCACTCCGTTTGTGTGCATAGTGGCTGTCTCGCATCCTTAAGGAAGCACACGCCCTCTCAAAGTTCACATGTAAAGCCCGAATGCAGGAAAACAACGATTGGATAAATCAAACCTTTTGTAATCTCAGTAACTAGTTTCTACATGTCTTTTGTATGGACAAATGTATATAAGAATCTCATCATTATTATTGTGTATTTTTGTAAGTCAAGGAGATGTCGTGACTAGTAAGGTGAATGATCTACCCCTGTAAACTATAGAGTTTAACTTTCTATTTATGTCACTCTCTCTTTAAACCACAAAAGAAAAAAAATGGTAGTGCTTCCAACATATTGCAAGAATCCATAATTCAGCGATATCAGTCATACAAAGATAAGAAATAAGCAATATAATCCTGAAACTCAGTTGCAAACGTGAAATAAAGCGCTCAAGAGGTCTCAGCAGGAGGTTGGGTCACTCCAAACTTAACTAGCAACTGATTCAGGGACTCTGGTGAGCATATCTGGTACTTAACTTTACCGGAAGAGACAAAAACCTCAGCCAGTTCAAGCTTCTCTGAGGTAAGACTCGTACTGTCCATTGTCTTACTGAGCACCTTCAGCGCAAGCTGTACCGCCTCCTCCCTTGTGATGTCATCCTTGTAGTCCTGCTTAAGCATTGACTGTGCTGCCTGGTTATTCGCTCCAATTGCTGCAGCCTTCCAACCAGCGTAGTTCCCACTTGGGTCACTCATGTAAAGCTGGAAACCATAGTTTTTGTCCCAACCCGCAAACAGAAAAGATACACCAAAGGGCCTGAGCCCACCAAACTGCGTGTAACCTTGCTTTGTGTCACATAGCGATTGGACTAGTTGTTCAACAGGCATCGGCTCTTGGTAAGCAAAAGTATAGCGCTGAGCTTGAACCCTGGCAGTGTTGATGAGAATGTTGGCATCCGACATTATTCCAGCCACAGCACATGCTACATGGTCATCAATCTTGTACATCTTCTCAGTTGATGTTGAGGTCTGAAGAAGTTTAGAAGTGACTTTCTTCTCACCAACCAAGACAACCCCATCTTTTGACAATATTCCAATTGCACTCCCTGCATTTCCAATTGCTTCCATCGCATACTCAACCTGGTAGAGACGACCTTCTGGGGAGAAGATCGTCGTACGGCTATCATACCGACGAGACATCTGTAACAACAACAGAAAGTTAATTCTAGCGAAAAGATGTGTATTAATATCAGGCATATACGCAGTATGCATACTATTATCTGAGCCTAAAAAGCCATCTCTCAACCATATGCATTTTCCTATCCTCTCACACGACTGATTATTTTACGGGAAGCAGAAACACTTCACTAGCACGACTCTAGAATATGAGATTTTTCTTTTTGCTAGTAAGATATTTTCATTTCATTATTCAATATGATGGGTATCCTATTAGGTCCCTAGTTGTGCACCTCCTGGATTGAACGTAATTTGACATATTGGGGAAAAATGCTTCTGTATGAACATTTAGCACTGCCAAACATGCACGACCATCAATAGACTTTAAAAAAATCGTTCTCAATGCACACTGAAACTGTACACAAGCACCCAAGCGGGTCGAGTTTACATCAGTCGCACGTAGGTTCTTTTCTACACAACCTTAAGGATATGTGTTGCTTTAAATAAATTCTATGCAACCTCAATTGAATGCATAAAACATTTTTGAACAGCACACCTCTCTGAATTAAACGAGTGAAAAACAGAATTGAATCTTTACTAGAACTTACTGGGGAGTATTAACTAGGATGAGCCTGATGGGAACCAATGCGGTGCCACCTACACAAAAGTTAAGTTGAACCTTGACCAACATTCGTTCTATTTATAATCCACATGAAGAGCAGAAACAGGATACATTAAATCCACATTTACTTGTTAATCGTGATTTTAACACAGAGAAGCTAGGAAGGATATGGGGTCAGTTTTAGCTACTGGATAAGCATTCTTCTTGTCCTTATTCATTGGTATGCTTCTTGGCTGTTTTAATTAGTGGCGCTCTTAGTTGTGCTCGATGAAGCACCAACTCCGTTGCAGGGGCCTATACGACACAGGCGCAGATACGAGGATACATATTTGGAAATTATAGGATACGGGTACGGCGGGGACAAGGCATATATATATATGAATTTCTAAACAAAAACGGGGATCATTTGAGTCTTAAGAAAGTGCATTAAAGGATATACAGTACAAATATAATTACAACAGTGCCACCAAATACATCATAACCAGTCCAAGCTTTCCATTCCCCCTTGCTTGTGCATCCAAGCTTTCCATTTCAGCTAGCTCGCTCAGTCCCACTCTTGGACATTGTTCAAACCCTGATACCCTAAACTTCAACAAATGAGCCCTAACCCTACCGTAAGAACTAAAGAATGTCCTACGACAAAGTTGCATGTCCACTAGGAATTTCTACCATATCTTTCATTAATTTTTGTGACATAATTTCATAGGGGTTTAGTGCAGTCAGAGGTGGCGGTGGAGGTGGAGGTCGAAGATTTTGGTTGTCATTCATAGCTCCAAGTCCCAACTGAAATCATAATCATAAACAATAGAAAAGAACATAACTACACTCAGGATCAAAGAGAGAACTGCCCCGAGTCCCCAACCGAAAAAATCGGTCCCGAGCCTACAATTAGCCTACAACATACAGTACTAAGGTAAGAAGAATGAGAAAAGGTAGAGTTGTTTGAAAGAAATGAGAAAAATTAGAAAATAGAGCAAACTAAGGAGAGTAAGAAAAATCAAAAAGAGGATTCACCTATCAGAAAATTGTCGCCGCTCGTCGTCGGTCGTCACTGGTGGTTGCCGCCGCTCTTCTTTCTCTCTCTCCTTGAGGTTCAAGCCCTAGATCTACTTTCTGTCTCTTTAGTAATTAGGTGTAAATAACTAATAAGTATATGTTTTAAAATTTGTGTTTTGACCCCAAAAATTCTTTCAAATATTATGTTTTCGTCCGTCAAGTATTTGATAGGCAACCATGTCGTGTCCTTGCCGTATCCAAAAATGCACCCAATATTCAGATTTAAAAACAATTCGAAATTATTGATCACGCGCCCGGAGCGCATCCATGTCCCACCCGACACGCACCCCGTGCTAGTGCTCATCCAAAATGCCGAACCCGTGCTTCATAGGTTGTGCTTTTTATTTTCTTCCTTTTTTCCTCTTTAATGACGTTACATGCACACGTACATACATATATGTATATAGATATATAAAGGGGGAGTTGATCTGTTACCCCCGTTGACAACTTAGCTAAGTTGTTACCGCTCATCAGGCCGTCCATACAATTTGTAGATGGCCCAGACTTTTTTTCCACGTTATTTTAAGTCCGTCCACCCTATAATGGACCAGACAAGATATTTTATCATTTTACGCCTTTCTTTGCAATTTATAGAAAAACTAAAATATTACTATCCGTCTAAGAAGCACGGATTCCGGTGCGGGTGCGGATGCGATACGGGTGCGGATACGCGGATACGTCATTTTTTCAAAAAATAGGATACGGGTGCGGCGGGGATACGGCAAAAATTTATTAATATATATTATTTATATGTGAGAAAAATAATGCGATTTTAGACAAACAATAAGGTATTTTGTTAATTTTGAGGGTTGCTTTAGAAATATTGAAAGTGCATAATCAATTATGACAAAGTTTGTAGAAGTTCTGTTATATTTTAAAAAGTTTGGGGCCATTTTAAAAGATTGTTAACAAAGTGGGGGAGTCAAACATAATAAAGAGAAACTTCAGAAAAACCCTAGCTTATAAGGTTATCCCTGTTTATATAACATAGCCGTCACAACTCAGATCTGGGCAAGGAGGGGCGCTGTCGCCGGAAGACCCTCGCCGGTCGCCGGAAGACCCTCGCCGATCGCCGGAAGACCCTCGCCGGTCGCCGGAAGACCCTCGCCGCTCCGGCGCAGGTTGTTTCTTCTCTTCTCCTTCTTCTCCTTTCTTGTTCTCCTTCTTCTCTTCTCCTCCTTCTCTTTCTTTCTTCTTCTACTCTCTGCCAAAAATCCCTGGGTGCGTATCCGAGCCGCACCCAAGATCCAAAAAATAAATTGAAAAAAATAAAGTTTCGGACACGCACCCAGTGCGCACCCATGCCGCACCCAGCGCGCACCCGCATCCGGTGCCGGTGCTTCCCCCAGGCTGCCAGACCGGTGCTTCATAGCTATCCGTCCTATTATGGAGCAGATGTTGATATTTTAGTATTTTTCTTTTCTCATTGTCCCTTTCTTCTTCTCCTCTTTCGGTATCTCTTTTCTTTCTCCCCAAGACCCGCAAACCCCCCCCTCTTTTGTCTTTATTCTCTCTTCCCCTGAATATTCATCGCTGCCTCCACGAGGCCACCCACCATTCCACTGCCTCGCTAAAGTCCTCAACCACCACTGTTACAGTGGGTGGGTGGCGAGACACCTGCTGATGGTAGGAGGCAGCAACAGTAGGTAGATCAAATGGCTAGAGAGGTTGGTGCTCGATAATTGTTATAGCAATGGGCCAATCTGACAGTGGGGTGACGGAGCTCTCTGAGGCAGCGGGTATGATGGTAGTGGTTGTGGGTGTATGATGGTGGTAATAAAGGTGGTTGTCGTGCGTGTGATATTGATAGCACGGCGGCGACTATTACATTGGCTGCGCCATGGTGATACCTAATTCCGACCACAACAAGAGCTCTACCATCTTCATCCATCGTCTAGGTCTGCTCAGATCTGACGAATAGCAGGATAGACGACGATGGGTGTAAGATAGTGGTGGCTGCGTTGTTGGTGGTGGTGGTGCTGGCGGCAGCGGCGATGGAAGGGTGGTCTGCGATGGTAATGGTGCAGAGAGTGGGTGGTCTGCGATTGTATCAGGGTGGCTGGCCTGTGATGGCGGCGACAATAGTCTATGATGCAAAAATGATGAAAGTATGAGTACCGTCGCCGCTGCCGAAATTTGCAATAGATGACAGGAACCTCCACTAATGGTGGCCAATGACACCCAATGGTAAAGCTTAAGCAAAGTAGAGATAAACAGAAAATGGATAAATACAGGAAGATAGTCTATGATGCAAAAATGATGAAAGTATTAGTACCGTCGCCGCTGCCGAAATTTGCAATAGATGACAGGAACCTCCACTAATGGTGGCCAATGACACCCAATGGTAAAGCTTAAGCAAAGTAGAGATAAACAGAAAATGGATAAATAGAGGAACACGACGCACAAAAACAACTGTTTAACCTGTAATGTGGCAGAAAGTGATACTATAGTTTTAATATGCTACAAACAAAGGGGTAAAATGGTAAAATGTCTTGTCCGGCCTATTATAGTGCAGACGAACTTAACAAAGTGCGAAAAAAAAATTTGGGCCGTTCATAAATAACGTATGTACGGTCAGATCGCACTGGCAACTTAAGCTGCATATATGTGTGTATGTATGTATATATATACACACAAAATATATACACATATATATGCATACACAAATGCATATTGAAGGCCGATCCACTCCCAAAGACTGGATTTTTTTCTTTTTATGCAGCGCATCTCAGCTATCCACATGACAGATTGGAGGCTGAGATGCCAATTTTTTAGAAAAAAAATGCCTAATACAAAGAGTAGCGGTCAGAATTTGTGCCAAAGACACCCCCATCGTACCATTGCCTCTCTTTCTCTCTCTCTCGATCTCGATTCCCAACACTTCCTTCATTCTGTTCTTTTTTCTTCGGTTCTTCTCCTTTCACCCAAAAACATCACCATTGGCCAGCACGAAAGCACCATAGAACCACCATCACCGCAATCATTCACATCCAAACCAAAAACCAAGCAAACTACCGGCCCCACCTTCATGCAAAACAAATTCCGGCATGAACAAATTCCACCATAGTCCAAACATGCATGACTAAGTCAATTGAATTGGTACCAGCATAAATTAGTCAATTGAAGGACATCAATTTAGCTAGGTAGCACGGACACCTCTACTAGGTGGAGGTATAGTGTCCTAAACCTACCGACACCCCAACACCCTCCCGACACCGTTGGACACGTGTCGGACACCTCTTATTGGTGTCCGATTTTTTTTATTTTTTTTATTTCCGACATCGTGTCGGACACTGCATGGAGAAGTGTTGGACGGTTTGGGGCCAATATGAAAATTTTTGAAATAATTCAGGGGTCAATCTGTAATAAGTACAATATATCGGGCTCTTTTACAAAAAAACTACTAAATATGCCGTAACCTATTGGAGGCATTACCGTCTCTCTCTATCTCCTCTCACAGCTGCTGTCGGCCGACCACAACGAATCCGTCAAGGGCCCTCACCGCTGTTGTCGAATCTGTCGTCGGAAGGTCTCGTCGTCGTCGCCGAAAGATCTCGCGACGGCTACTGTCTCCAAAGATAGCGAAACCATCAAGGGTTGCTGCTGCTGTCGCCGGAGGTCTCACCGCTGTCATCAAAAGATCTCGCCACCGTCGCGGGAGGATCTCAATGTCGTCACTTACCAACAGATGCCCTCCTTCTTTCTATATTGTTGTCTCTTTCTTTTTTCTTTTATACTGAAACCATTTTTTTTTAGAGAAAAAATCATGTCTAGCTTGAAAGTTGAAACTCTCTCATTTATTTCCCTTTTTTTCTCTGTAGTGCATATATGTGGAACTGAACCGCTATGTTTTAGATTGCTTGGCACATTTTTTGTTGAATATTTTATTGAGTTAATTTTTTGTCCAATGACCAAATAAATGTTGCTTGTATGAATTGTACCTTGGCCAAATATTATGGAACTTTAACATGAAATTGTATTTGAATTCCTTGTCTTGGTGGTTGTTCATTATTATTTTCTATTTTAGATTTTAGATTGTGGAATGGATTTGATATTTATTAAATATATATATATATATATATATATATATATAATAAAAATATTAAAAAATAACAGTGTCCTGCGGTGTCCAAAATCTAATTTTTTGCAAATTGCGGTGTCCGGTATCCCGGTCAGTGTCGGTGTCTGACATGGTGTCCGTGTCTGTGCTACCAATTTTAAATTTTACATTCGGATTATCTATGGACTTCAGCAAGGAATGCGAATCCATAAGAACGAATTAATTGAATGAAAATGAAATCCAAACTATAATTAAATAGATTATACAACCCACAAAGATTTAGAAAAAAAAATAGAAAAAGAAAAAGGAAAGCAAACCTGAGCACTTTTAAATAGAAATCCTACTACTGATAGTGGACGGCTGCGGTGGCGACATAGCGGTAGCAGCATTGGCTAGGTGGTGGTAATGGCATCGACGAGTTGGTGCCAGTGCCATCAGTGATTGGGGGCAACAGTCGCTGATGTGGCGACATCGGCAAAGTATCGGTGTAAACACCGACGTGGCGACGTAGGCATCGGCGAAGTGCACCGATAACAACTTCGGGGGACGAATGGCTACAACCTCTCCACCAATAGATCAGGAAAGGGATGCTGACAGATGCGACAGCGAAGTAGTGCTACAAGATCCGAGGGTTGGTGTTGATGGCGACGAGATGGTGCTCCGAGGTGGCTAGGGTGAGCAGTGATGGCGACAAGGTGGTGCGATAGTGATTTTGGCAAGGGTGGTGGCTGACGAGGCATCTAGGTGGTGTCGTCGTTTTGCCCCGTCGTGCTATTGGTGTTTGATGTAGATGTGTGAGATACAAAAGGAGAGAGAAAGAGAGGAATCAGATCTGCGAGGAGCTAGGTAGCACAGACACCGCGTTCGACATCGTCGACCGGGATACCGGACATTTTGGACACCGCAAGACACTGCTGAATTTTTTAATATATTTTTATTTTATTTCTGTATATATTTATATTTATGTAATATATACACACATTTATATATGTGTATTAAATATGTACATAATAAGAATAAACATCAATTTAAGTAGCTGAATTTTGTTCAAAACGAATGAGAAAGAAAGATAGTAGCATGAATGTCTCAACAATAACAAGATTAGAGTCTCAACAGTGACAAGAGAGAAGAACATGGGACAAAAGGATCAAGAATATGTCATATATAGTTAGATGGGTCTGTAAATGAGGTCAGATATGTTGACGTATCTTCTTATGAAGTGGTTAGCTTGGATGCTTTTGTTAACAAAACGAAGGAAAAGAGAGAATGAGAGAGAAAGAAGAAGGGTACCTTTTTCTGAGTCGATCTGATTAGTTGGGCTTCAGAGTTCATTTCTAAAAAAGTCCTCAAAATATCGTACTTTGGCCCTATACGTGTGGACACTTCTTCAAGAGGTGTCTAAGACAATGTCCGGTAATTAAAAAATAAATCAATAAATTTGGACACCGCTGAGAGGTGTTGGACACGTGTCCGGAGGTGTCGAGGTGTCGGTAGGTATCAGACACCATACCTAAACCTATATGAAGTGTCGATGCTTTCTAGGCGAGGAGGGACATTTTGAGGGAAAAATGGCCAAAAATGGTAACCGCCCCAAAGAGGAACAATTAAGTGGGGAAAAGTTTAAAAAAAATATTGATCTAACCGCCCATGATCACATGCGGACGGCTAGATTACTGATGAATAAATAGCAAAAAATCGAGCGCTGGATATAAATCAGCCGCTATGTATATGCATATATACATACCTGTATATATGCATGCATATGTGTACATTTATGTACACACATGTTTATGTATGTATGCATGCATATATACATGTATATACGATTTATAACATATGTATATGCGTGTATGCATATGTGTACATATATGTATGTGAACATATGTATAGATATACATGTATGCGTGTTGCAAGTATGTACATATATGGGAGTTGATAAAATGACAGCGCTGATAACTTAGCTAAATTAGCAGCAGTGACATGGTCATCCACGTTATACACGTGGGCATCCCAGACCCCCTTCGATTTTTAAGTGAATTTCGTCGTGCGCCCCATAATCCATTATAGTGCAGACGGCGAGGAAAATAAAAAAAAAAAGTTATCTGATTTGTCGGTACGCGATTGATGGACAGCCAGATTGTGCTAGCAAAATAGCTTAAATTGCTAATGCGTCCAAGGGATCAACTTCCAACATGTGTGTGCGCGCGTGTGTGGGAGCTGATAAAATGATAACGTTGGCAACTTAAGGTAAGTTGCCAACGGTGATCCCACATTTGTTGTGTAATAGGGTGGATGAAGATCCCACGTCGACTTTGTACTAGGAGAAGGTTCTGGGATATGTGTGATATTAGATTAAGTTGAATCTTGTCCCACATCAGAAGTGAGAGAAAGAATTTTGAAGTACAAGACTTTGTCAATGAACTTTGAGCACCTATTAGCTAGCCTTTAAGAGACGCTACCCTGTGGACCGAGTCTATACATTAGTACCGTGGCGTTGAGAACGGTGGAGACATCGACCATGATGGTCCTTAGGGATGGCTCGGTAGATCGTCCCTCTCCACTAAATCTTGGAAACAAAACCATGAGATAGTGCATAAGGATTCAAAATATCTAACATACAATTACTCCTTCGATTATCTGAACATTCTAACTGAAGTAATGAATAGTAATTTTTTAATTATTCAGTGAAGAGTTTGTCTTCTTAGTTACACGAGTAGCCAGGCTACTTTCCAGAAAGGCCAAGATACATAGAAGCATACTCTCACAATCATATCAAAATAAGAAGTCCTTGAACCTAGTTCTTGATTAACAAAAACCGAGCTTAGACAGTTTGAACAAATCACATAGCTTGAACCAGAGATATTTGGCTGCCTTTGCCAGGGAAAGAGCAAGCTTCTTTTATTCTTTGGTATTTTTTGTAGCTGAATCTTTCGACCTTACGTAGGAACTAACTAAATTCTACAAAACAAGAATATATCAAAATTGCTACAAGTAACATTAAGTAGCACTCACCTTGATGGATCTAAATAACACAAAATTAATATCAATAACAACTCAGCTAGTCTATCTTTTTTTTTTTCTACATCAAAATTAAAAACCTATTTTATTGCCTCCCTCTAAACTCAAAAAAAAAAAAAAACTAGCTCCTCTGCGAGAAAAGGTCCAGAGCTTGGAGACAAGGTGATCTTCCCTAACGGCCAAACACCTATGACGAGCGTGAGAGAACGTTCTGCAGCCACCAGCAGCCAAAAAGCTGTAAATTCTGGCGGGATTAGAGTATTAATGGCACCCCGCACCAAATCTCAAAGAAATTAGTTGTTCTTAACATCCCAAAACTCATAACTAAAAATGCAACCGAAGGGAAGACAACTAGGTAGCACAGACACGAACACCGCGTCCGACACCGACCGAGACACCAGACACCGCAATTTCCAAAAACCAGATTTTGAACACAGTAGGACACTGCTGAACTTTTTATTATATTTTTAGTCTGTGTATATATAAACATCAATTGGAGCAACTAAATTTTGTTCAAGACGGATGATAAACAAAGACAGTAACATGAAATAGTCTCAACAATAACAAGAAGAAAGAAGGTCGGTAACATGAAAGCAATTGAATCTCTCAATAATAGCAAGATTAGAGCCTTAATAGTAACAAGAGAAAATGAGAAAAGACATCGGACCAAAGGAATGAAGGAGATGTCTTATATATTCAGACGGGTCTGTAAATGAGGTCGGAGATGTTAACTTATCTTCCTCTGGACTTACTTCATCCAAATGTGTAAAAGATCCTAGCCGCACTTAAAAGCCGAGTACTCTACCGTTGAGTTAGCAACCCGAATCGAATAAAAAGTTAGGTAGATACAACCCGAATCGAATAAAAAGTTAGGTAGATACAATCCGAATCAAAATAAATGATTAGACGAGACAATCAAACCATTGAATTAAGAAAAGAAAGCAAAGAATCTAAATAAAAAACAAATTTGATTCGGAACATAAAAATGATTAAGTTTGAAATATTATATTTTGGTCCCATATGTGTGGAGACTTCTTCAAGAGGTGTCTGACACTTCTTTATGAGGTGTCTAACATGGTGTCCGGTAATTGATAAATAAATAATAAATTCGGACACCACTGAGAGGTGTCGGTAACGTGTGGAGGTGTCGGTAGGTATCAGACCCCATACCTCGACCTATATGAGGTATCAGTGCTTACTAGGCAGACAACCACTACCAAAGCAAAGAAGAAACCTAATCTTAATTGGAATACAATACCCAAAGATGAGAAACATTGGGGAGACCACCACTCGAAAAGGTGGTGGTGCAACTTGATGAAATAAAGACGCTCGAGAAAGGAAATAATGGTTAAAAAGAATACACGTTAAAGCTGAAGACTTAAGATGACAGCCAAAACCACCTAAAATAAGGTGAATAGGCAACCAAACATGGCCGGCCAAACACCTAAGACTGACTACTACGAGTAGTCTGCGGCCCCAACCAAAAGCCTCCTTCGCCCAACCAGCCCTCCCCTGCCTCCCCCTCCCCAAAGTCCAGAAGCACTGAAAAGGAGGAAAAATGAAACATAATCTAAATAACGCTGACCAAACGCAACACTAAAGAAATGCAAAAAAAACCCATAAATTAACAATCAAGCATCTCATCTAGCACAATTGCGCATACCCTCCGTAATCACGGGACGGGATCCTAACAAAACAAGCAAGGAATTAAAAATCTAAACCCCACCACCCAAGGCACTTTAGCCGTTGCCAAGGACGATGTCCTACAATAAAAGCACTATAACTAATTGCAAGAAACTGATCAAAAACCTCTATTTGAAGAACAAACTACCGAGAAGATCTTCAATTAAGAGTAGATAAAAAAAGATGGAGGCGGTCACCAAAGGATTGAGTAACAGCCAACAATATGGGCAACTTTTCCTACAAAAGCTAAGGAATTAGGTTCACTATCCTGCAATTTCCATGTGATATAAAGAGGTTTTCGAAGTCTTCTGCTCCAATGTTTCGTTTGCTTGAAAGATGGGAAGCTATGAGGTTGCCTTTGTAAAAGATTTATCCAGGTAGTTCTCATTATTGATTATACCACAAACAAGTACACAACGAAACATGCCATGTGAAAAAGAATGTAGGATAATTCTTCCATCATGTCCAAGAATGCATCATGAAGCAGAATACTGAACCATATAGAAGACCAGAATGTTTGCGCAAGACAAACTTGATATGGAATGTAATGAAGTCAACACAAAAATTAGAGGCAAACTAGATTACAATACCAAGGGTGAATAGGAGGAGAGGTTTGGAGCAACTGGGTTCACAATATTTGGAGTTCCAATGGCATTTAAAAAACCCTTTGCAAGTCAAAGTTGCAGAAAAACTCATAATGGCACTATAATTTGATTCTGTTGTAGCTGGTTGACTTCATTAGACACCGACAGAAACATGCTAAAAAGAGTTGACGGACCTATAGTCCACAGCCAAGAACATAAAAACAAACCAATACGTCACACATTACTGCAATGTACATCCAGTGGTTAAAACTGCCCATACCTTTGTCTCTGATTCAAGACTGTATAAGCCCGGTCATAAGCTCACTCAAGTTAAAACTAGAGGTTTCAAGAATCAAGATTTTCTTATTATACCCACCAATTAAATCTAATCTGTAAGCATTGAAGCCATTTATGTCAAATGTATTGTTTTCAAGGGCTAGCGCAATCCTACTCTTGTGAAACCGGTATCCTTGTTCTCCTCGTATGAATACTTAGGCTTCACTTTATAAAATGATGAAGCATACACGAAATCTCAGAACAATCAAAACAAAGCTGATTCAAGTTCCAGAAAAACCAATTTAGATATTTGGATTTTACAGATTCGTTGCATAAATCTCCGTTCCTGGAAAAACCAATTTAGAGATTTGGCTTTTACAGATTCTTCCCGTAAATCTCTAAAATAAAGTTTCTCTCAACTTTTCGTTTACAAGAGTTTCATCATTATCATTTCCAACCCCATGTGCAGATAATATCTAGTACTTAAGCAACAGCCTAAACCGTAAACCTAAATGCCTTTGGACTGTCGCGATTCACTATACAAGCAAAATTCATAGTACTGTTTTCGTCAAACCAAAGTAAATCCGAGAGCGTCATACCGAAAGTACCTCAAAGATCAGCCTTTACACGAAATAATCATTGAGATGAATTGAGAGAAAACTCACCTGTTATGACCGGAGCCGTTCGGGAAAAGCCGGCTTCAAGTTCAACCGGGCCGATTGGAGGAGACGAAAGTACTACCAGGTTTATCAGTGTGAGTAAGAAGAAAAAGGCAAATTGGGGGAGGAGTGTATTATTCCCCAAGTCAGGTTTGCGAGTCAATTTAACACTTTTTTGGTCCCTCAAATGTTACTTCTTTACCACCAAGCGCGTAGGTCAGCTGGTAAGGGGTTGTCCTACCTTAACTAAAGGCCTCGTGTTCGAGCCCTGAAAATGCAGCTGCGTTAAAACTTGGTAGGGAGAGCTTTGCCGCCCATGTGATCTTGCCCGGCTCGAACCCGGATTAGTCGGCTTTCAATGTAGTGTCCGGAAACCGGGTGGTCTAACAAAAAAAAAAAAAATGTTACTTCTTTGCTGTTATGTCCTCTTATCCTCCACGTTTATCAGTTTGGTCACTCTTAGGTAGACCTGGCAAAAAAGGATCCGTACCCGCGGGGTACAAGAATCATAGACCCGTTGAAATTTTACCCGTACCCGAACCGACCCGTAAATTCCGAATCGGGTACGGGTTACCCGGGCTACCCGTATTTGTTCACTATATAGCCATTAGGGTTTTTCTTTCTCTTCAGAATCTCTATCTTATTGCTCCCCTCCCTCTAAAGTTTAAACTCTCTCGCAACAACCCGTCTCTCCCTCTCTTCCCCCCAAATCAGATCCACCCACAATCCCACACGACACAACCCATCTTTCTCTCTCTCTGTTCCCCCTAAACTCAGATCCACCGACGAGCGACCACCGATCTTCACATCACGTCCACTCGCCGTCGTACTTGTCGCTCGTTGCTCATTGCTTTGTTGCTCAATTTGTCATTATCGTCTTCATACACTCCTTCGCCGCAGCTTCGTTGTTAGATCATGCTATCGTCACCGCCAAACGCTTGTCATTGCCACTCACCGACCAGAGACTCACCGCGTCTCGCTGCATGAACGCTGATCTGTTGACAGATCTACCTTGATCTACACAGTCATCTGACTAAATCGATTGATATACTTGTAATTTGTTTTTGTTCATTTGTTTACTAATGTTAATTATATTACTTTAGACTTTGGAACTAATTTTGAGGTGATTTTCTAGTTTTTAAAGATATGTATGTGCTTATCGGTTGAGATTTGAGAGTTGAGAATAGAGATTTGAGATGATTGTACTGAGTTTGTTGTGTGTTATTAAAAATTAGCAAGTGATAATTGTGTAATCGAAAAGAAGGAAAAAAAATACTCGAAAGAAAAAGCAAGTGAATAGTCAGTTTAGAAAGTTTTTTATTTTTTTGGAAAAAAATCAGTTTACCCGCGGGTAATACCCGAACCGGCAGGGTAGGGTATGAGTTCAAGAAATGGCTACCCGTAAAAATTCGGGTAATTTTTACCCGACCCGTTTTTACCCGAACCCGACGTGGTATTGCCCGTACCCGACGGGGTTTCCCTGTTTGCCAGTTCTACTCTTAGGGAACAAATATGCTCCTCTAAAAGAGTGACCAGTTTGCTCCTCAGTCACCAAAACACATGGAAACACAAAACACACACAACAGTTTAGAAAATAACAAAACCTCCAAGCCTTTTCACATAACCGAAGAACGGTCCAAAAACCATCAATATTTTCAGCAAAGCAAACAAATATCTGTAAAATATTTTCCTGAAAGAGAAAGAAGGAATCATGTTTTCATTGAGAATTTTCATAACCACGTCACATGTATGTTCCTGGTTTATATATATAACGGGTGTAACAAAATTTCACATAATTTGGGAGATTAGGGAGCGATCCGAAGAGGCTAATCCACATTAATAACTAACCATCGACTTATTTGACTTAAGTAAACAACTTAATTAAATGGTTGTATTTTAGCTAAACAACAACAATGATTATTTTTCCCCCAAGCTGCAGCATTATTCTTCTTCTTCATTCTCACTGCCTTGTGGTGCTTGCCTCCGTTTGATCTCAATCCTGAGCTTTGGACAACTGCTGGATGTTAAATCCATGTCCCCTTCAGATGATCCTTGCACCCACGGGTCAAAAATAACGAAATTTGGTCTTGATAACTCGTCAATCCTCCTAAGTTACTTCCCCTGCACTAGTGTTTGACCATTTGACCAAACACATGAGCCACATGTTTGTTGATCATGAGGCGATCAAAAATCGATCAAAGTTGACCATCTGGTCCAACCGGTGGTAGCTCTAGCTAAGGTACCCTTAATATCCTAACCTTTTCCTAATAGAGGGTCACGTGAAATACAGGGTGTATACAATAAGCAACCTTCCTAATCTTGTCTAGCACTTCAAAGGGCCATAAAACGTTAGGAGATAACTGCGATTTTGCCTGAAGCAGTGGAAGTTTGCCTGTATGGAAGCCTTAAGTACATATAATCACCAATTTGAAACTCTCTTTCAGTTATGTTGAGATTAGCGTAGTAATGCAGCCTGGCCTGAGCTTGAGTGAAATGATATTTGGTGTCAATATGCTTACTTCTTTCATGAAACACCGGGTTCTTTGCCAAGTCAAGTGCGGACTTGTTATCAACAAGAATCTTCGTAGGACCATCTTGTGTTTGGTGAAGTTCCATCAACAAACTCCTAAGCTAAATTGCATGACAAACACAAGAAGTAGTTGCGACATATTCGGCCTCACAAGTAGACAGAGTCACAATTGGTTGTTTCTTGGAATTCCATGTAAATGCAGAATTTCACATAAAGAAAACAAACCCTGTAGTACTTTTTCGATCATCTTTATCACCAGCCCAATCACTATCACAATAGCCGACAAGCTTGAAGTCTTGAGAAGATGAGTACATAATATCATAGTCAAGTGTACCTTTGATAACCGAAGTATTCTCTTAGCCACCTTCAAATGAGAAGTAGTAGGGGCTTCCATGTAACGACTCACGAGTCTAACACCAAAAAGAATATCTGGCCTTGTGCAAGTTAAATACCTTAAGCTTTCAACAAGACTCTTGAAAAATGTGGGATGGATTTTGTCTCCTTCTCCATGTTTGGATAATTTGACTCCACATTCCACGGGGGTCTTAACTGGCTTGCAATATACCATCCCATATCTCTTGAGGATTTCTTTAGCATATGCTTCTTGAGAGATAAATATGCCATCCTCCATTTGCCTCACTTCAATGCTAAGATAATAGGACATTAAGCCAATGTCCGTCATCTCAAATTCTCTAGCCATTTCCTCCTTGAATTCTTCAAATATTTTCGAATTATTTCCTGTTAATATTAGGTCATCCACATACAAACAGACGAAGAATATATCACCACTTTTGTTAATCTTCACATAAAGTGCGTGTTCATGTGGACACTTGGTGAAATTCTTTGCTTGAAAATATGCATCAATTCTGGTATTCCAAGCACAAGGGGCTTGCTTCAAGCCATAAAGAGCCTTCTTCAATTTTAACAATTTATCTTCATGCCCTTCAACCACATAGCCCAATGGTTGATCAATGTAAACTTCTTCCTCCAAAAGTTCCATTCAAGAAAGTGGATTTTACATCCATTTGATGAATTTTCCATTTGTTTTGAGCTGCCAAAGATATCATCAAATGAATTGTTTCTAATCGAGCAACTGGAGCGAATACCTCACCGTAGTCAATGCCGGCTTTTTGCTTGTATCCTTTTACAACTAATCTTGCTTTATATCTCTCCACTTCTCCTTTTGAATTCCTCTTCGTTTTATACACCCACTTGACTCCAATGGTGCTTTTGCCTTTCAACATGCTCCTTGTCATGTAGCTTTTGCTTTTGCGATCTTTAGATCCAAAATTTAATTATGTAGTAGTTGCCATTGAAGAGTCCAAGGATTTGGACACCATGACCATTGAAGAGCTAACCGGATCCTTCTAAGCCCATGAAGAACGGCTAAAGCCAAAGCAAGAATCGGTGGAGCAAGCTTTGCAAGCAAAGCTTTCCATGAAAGAAAAAGAGGAAAGGCGTGGCACGTCCCAAAGAGGTCGAGGAAGAGGACGTGGGAGAGGTCGTGGTATATATGGAAGAGGTAGCTACCAACAACCAAACAAAGAGGAGAAAAGTCAAGACTACAACCAAGGAAGAGGTCGTGGAAGAAATAGAGGCAAGAATTGGAGGACAAATCAAGGAAGGTATGACAAATCAAAAGTTGAATGCTTTACTTGTCATGAAAATGGTCATTATTCTTGGGAATGTAAAAATAATGTGGAAGAGAAAACAAATTTTGTGGAGAGCAAGAATGAAGATGGTGATCCCACTTTGCTTCTCGCATGCAAAGGTGACGAAAACTAAGAGAAGAATCTTTGGTATCTTGATTCAGGTGCAAGCAGTCACATTTGTGGAAAGAAGAATCTATTCGTGGAGCTTGATGAATCCTTTGGAGGCAATATCACTTTTGGAGATTCTTCTCAAGTTCAAGTTAAAGGGAAAGGTACAATCTTAATCCGCTTGAAAGATGGAAGCCATCAATTTATTTCTAATGTTTTCTATGTGCCGGATATGAAAAGCAATATTTTAAGTTTGGGACAGCTTTTGGAGAACAATTATGATATTCATTTGAAAGATAAGAGTTTAATCATGAAAGATGGAAATGGAAAATTGTTGGCTAATGTGCCAATGACAAAAAAATAGAATGTTTACGTTGAACATTCAAAGTGATGTCCCGAGGTGTTTGAAAACTTGCATCAAAGATTCTTATTGGCTTTGGCACAAGAGACTCGGACACTTGAACTTTGATGGCCTTCAAGTAATGAGCAAGAAAAGCATGGTGAAAGGTTTGCCTTCCATCAACCACCCGAACCAACTTTGTGAGGGGTGTATTTTTTGCAAACAAGCAAGAAAGAGCTTCCCTAAGGAGTCTATGACAAGAGCCAAGTGCCCTTTGGAGTTGATCCATTTGGATGTTTGTGGACCTATTAAGCCGTCTTCGCTTGGTAAGAATAACTACTTTCTTTTATTTATTGATGATTACTCTCGAAAGACGTGGGTCTACTTTCTGAAGGAGAAATCAAATGTGTTTGAAACCTTCAAAAATTCAAGAATTTGGTAGAAAAACAAAGTGGCTACCAAATTAAAGCTCTTCATTCCGATAGAGGTGGAGAATTCACTTCTAATGAATTCAAGGCATTTTGTGAGAAGAATGGAATTCATCAACCTTTGACAGTTCCACGATCACCACGACAAAATGGTGTGGCGGAGAGGAAGAACCGGACTATTCTCAACATGACAAGGAGCATGTTGAAAAGCAAAAACATGCCGAAAGAATTTAAAGATCGCAAAATTTTGGATCTAAAGATCGCAAAATTTTTCCAACGACCTGATCGTCTTTCAAGTCATCTCCATATCTCTTCATTTGATTGACGGTGGTCAAGACTCGTGAAATATAATCCGAAACGGATTCGGATTCTTTCATGTGGAGTGATTCAAATTCTCCCCTTAATGTTTGGAGACGAACCTTTTTCACTTTCTCTACTCCTTTGAACAAAGCTTGGAGAGTATCCCAAGCTTGTTTGGAGGTGGTTGCATTTGCAACTTTCTCGAACATCTTGTCATCGAGACTTTGATAGATGAGAGTGAGCGCCTTTTGATCTTTCTTCATGGCGGCTACATCTCCTTCTTCAACTTCATTTGCCACCGGTTCCCAAACATCATAGGCTCCAAGCAAATCCTTCATGCGGATACATCAAGTCTCATAATTTTCTTTAGTGAGTGGTGGAACTTGGAATAGAGTTCCATTTGACATCTTCTCTCCAAGCTCAATTGTCTCCAAACAAAAGAGCTATGATACCAGTTTGTTAGAAAGTGGAGAGCAAACTTGAATTCCTTTTCAAATGGGTAGAGTACATGGGTATTTATAGGCCTACTCCAAAATGAACCTAGCCTAGTACATGCATCATAAATTTAATTGCATACTTCCCCTCTTCCTAAGTACATGAATACAACCAACAAAGTCATTCATGTATGGAACATTCTTAGACTAATCTAGACACTCTAATTACTTATGAACTTATCTAGATTATTCATGAATCTAGTTTATGCATGAATCTAGTTTATATATTCAACACTACGTTATGCTCTTTGGTGTTTAAGGGTGAGTGATGACAATAAAATAAGCCTACTTGCTAAGTCTATCTACAGCCACCAACACTGCATCTTTGCTTCCAGATCTTGGCAACTCTTCCATAATGTCCATGGTGATGCAAGTCCAGAGTTGGTTTGGAATTGGCAATGGCTGTAATAGACCATGGTATGCCATATTTTCTAATATGTTTTATTAGTTCCATAGCAGTTCAATGATAATAATTTGTTAAGCTTTATTATCCCGCTCTAAACTCCTTTGTAGTTCAAGCACCCTAGTAGGTGTAAATGCAGTGACTGTCAAGTAAGTGCTATTATGTTCACCGTCCAATTATCCTTTATAAGGCATCTGCCAGTCAATTACTAATCCCCTTCTTGTACTGGATTTTATAGTGAAGGCCACGTAGTTTCAAGTGTAGTGGCTAAGATAAGGGCTCAATTTAATCACTGCATGAACCATAGCTAATAGCTTCTTCTCATGGGTAGATAGTTCCAGACTTCTTTATCCCGCCTTACTAATATAAGCTAAAGGTCTCCCCTGTTGGATAAGAACTGTTTCCATACCCACATCACATGCATCATTCTCTACCCAAAATAACTTAGTGTAGTCGGGCAAGGCTAAGCCAGGTGCTATTGCCATAGCTTATTTAAGCTGATTGAAGGCTATTTAGCATGAGGAGTCCATTGATAAGCATCTATTTTAAGCATATTGGGGAAGGGTTTGCCTAAGGCACTAAAGTGAAGTATAAGCTTCCTATAGTAGCCTGCCAATTGAAGGACCTCAAATCCTTTTTATAACTTATAAATTGACCCATTTAGCATGGGTTCCACCTTAGCAGGGTCAGTAGCTACTCTAGCTCCACTGAAGATATGCCCTAGGTATTCTACCTGAGGGTGACCAAAGATACACTTGCATTTCTTGGGAAAGAAAGTATGCTCTCTTTGTTGTTTAAGGTTAGGGCTATATACCAGTATGTCATCAAAGAAGACTAACAGGTCTTGTCAGGTAAGTTTGAAATATGGAGGTCATTAGGGACTGAAAGGGAGCAAGGGGATTAGTTAGCCCAAAGGGCATAACCTTGAACTTGGAATGGCATGTATAGGTTCCAAAGTATATTTTGGCTATGTCACCGTTTGTGATTGTGACTTGATGGTAGCCACTTCTCAATTTAGAATAGACCTTGGTTCCATGAAGTTCATCTAGTAGTTTATTAATAACATGTATTAAGTACATGTCCCGAACTCTAATTTGATTAACTTCCTGTAATCCATGCACATTCTCCAGGCACTAAAGTGAAGTATAATCCATGCACATTCTCCGCACTTAAACATCTTATTATTATGAAAGCACCTCATAAGGCCTAGCGTTCACACATCCTACCTTTATCACCAATACGATTGTAATTCAAAGAATAATTCCATAGGTTTTGACTCTCCATCATCACTAGGATTACAAACACCAATAAAAAGCCATTTGATTTTTACTAAACTATAAAAAATCTATGCATGAATAACATGTTTATTTACATCAAGTACTTCTAAATCAACATTACTTTGCCTTCTTAAGCAAGGTCCCCAAAAGTTCCCGATCGAACTCAACTTAAACTATGTGACAAAAAGCCAAGGGTGTGCTCTTTTTACATCAAAAGGGTGCACTTATTGTCACAATCCATCATGCACCAATTTTAGTCAGGAGGATGATGTATGGGAAATGAAGCCTTGAATGCCTTTCTAAAGCCCTAAATGTCGGGGAATTCCCCACGCCAACTAGTTCTAAGAAAGGATGTTGATGTTGAGGTGAAAGCCGTTTGAGGATACCTACCTCCACCTTAAGTTTTATTGGTTAATTTTTTACAAGTGCAATTAATTTGGCGGAGAAATCAGCCAGGGTGACACCCACTTACACCATGGAAATGTGTTTTGCTAGATTTTATAAGGGTGACTAAAGAGATGGGCAGCAAATTCTCACGGCTAGGAGCTGGATGAAGGGCAACAAAATTTTGAGTAGATTATTTCTAGGGTAAATTACAAAATGGGAAGAGAAAGGGAAGGTGTTTGAGGGACTAGGCTGGATAACTTGGTACATGTTGAAGAGCTGGGCTTTTAGAAAGATGGAAGTGTGCAAAAAAGGTGTGGCCCAAAGATAAGGCAACGAGGCTCTGAACTGATGCCGAGAGAGCTCTCAAGAAATTTATGAAGGATTGGGCTCAACAACACATGCATGTATGTTTGGCCTTTAGTTAGGATAAAGAGATTTTAGATACTAGTAAAGAGTGCGTGCGTTGCACGTCAATGTGATAGAGAGTAATTTTCTAGATGATATCATTAATGTTTTTTGAAATAAACAATGTAATTTAATTATGTTCGTATTTCTGTTGTGACTTGTTTTAGAAGAAAAATATATTTGATGTTCGCAATTGTGATTGATTCAATGTTTAGAAATCTTCTTTGTAGGCTGATATATTGAAGAGATGTTTGATGTTGCTGCTAAAAAGAAGAACAAATAGAGAAATTAAAAGAATCAAGTTACATCCTTATTTTTGTGATCTGTTTAATTGGTTTATTATATACACTTAAACATTTGTAATTTTCATCACTTTATTATAATTTGGTTTGGTTTTGTGAGATTTTTAGAGATTTTTTTTTCTATTGATGACAACACGACAAAAAAAAAGTTTCTTTATTTATTTGAAAATAAGAATTCCATTATATAATAAAGGGTAAATTACACTAAAACCCCTTGAGATTTTACGTAATTACACTCCACTACCGCTATCTTTAAAAATTACACTCCCCCCCCGAGGTTTGTACCCGCATTACACACAACCACACACATTTAACGGCCTGTCCAACTTCGTGAAAAGATTCCTTGACACACTTCTTTATGCAATTTTCATACCCAAAATACCCCCATTTTGTTCTCTATACACATGTGTGGTCTTCTTGTAATGTTGTGTTTTATAAAATTGCAGCCAATTCCACAGCTGCTTCTTCCCTTCCTCCACCTTCTCCTCGTGCACCCTTATCCCCAAAGTAAAATCAGACCCATCAATTTAAGGGGTAACAATGTCTTGGTCAGAAAGTAGTGAATAGTGGTTGGATCTAAGGTTTAGGTACAAGAATTGTTGGTGTCGAAAGAGGGCAAACTTGAGGATTGTTGAATCTGATGAGAAGCCAAGTAAAGGTAATTTATTCTTCTCTTGTCCAAGTGGTGGATGTAGAATGTTCAGCTGGTGCACACCTGATAGAGCAACAATGAAGCCAAGTGGAAGGTTAATGAAATGCTCATATGAGTTTTCTGAAGAGATTCAAAGGCCCGAGATCAATGAAGAGGCAAAGATTCACTTTTTGATGGAAATGGAGTTGTAACCAGTCAAAAATTACAGTTGATTGAAGCTAATCAGGCAATGCTGAAGTTGTTGGTTATTTCTTCTCTAATTTCCTCATGGATGTGTATTATGGTGATGATTTTTATTGTCCATAAATGAGGAATTTGGGTGTGTGTTTATGTACTGCAAGTAATGTGGGCTTCATTTTCCTTTCCAGAGCTCTTTTGTAATATTTTGTAATGACTTTGTATGAAAAAGGTGAATGAATGTGATTTTCTAGGGTTCTTTCTGTATGGCCTTCTCTGATTTTAAAGTCATGGGAGCTTAGTGTAATTAATGCAAACCTCATGGGAGTTCTGTGTAATTTTAAAAGTAACTATTTTTGCGCATGACATGTTGTGGATGAATATGATGCATGAATGGTTGGATTAGACTGACATTGCTGAAAAATAGCAAATCAGGACATGATCAAACACCTTGCTCAAAACTAGTGAACAAACTAACTGCTCAAAACAACTGTCAACATATTTGGGACACTGCACTAAGTGTGCACACTATGAACCTGCACCAAATCATGCCAGGGTATCACCAACATATTGCAACCAACTCCATAAACAAAATGCACCGCCACAGTAGTATGCACCAGCATAGTGCAACCCACTGCTGTACTGCAACACACTGCATAAACTCACTGAAACAGACCAAATGAAGACAACTAAGTGCAACAAATCAAATGCACAAACACATTGCACCAAACTGCAGTGTGCACACAAACTAATTGGTAAATTACAAAAAGCACTGAGATTTAATACAACCATGGTTTCATTATCCAAAAATAGACAGTTTACATCATCCCCAAGATCTAAGCTTACATAATCCAAACTTGTGCATGTGTTGACTGTAACCTAAACTTTACAAAGTGTACACATTGTCTGTCAACATATTTGGGACCTAAAGCTAACATATTCCTTGGACTTCAACTTCAAAAACTTGTATGCAGTCACAAGTTATTCACAGTTTCTTCATTCAGCTTCACAAAATAATCTTCACAACATCTTCAGTTAGCTTCACAAAATAATCTTCAATCTATCTTCAACTAGCTTCACAAAATAATCATCATTCACAGCTTCACAAAATAATCTTCAATCTGTCTTCAACTAGCTTCACAAAATAATCTTCATTCACAGCTTCAAAAAAGTCGTTTCATATCTACAAATACCCTTACCCTTCTCTACAGCTTCAAGGCTGTGACTCCTGGGTTTGAGCCACCACCTTAGGTCCTCCCTGTTAAAAAAAAAGATTGGGAAACCTTGAGGAAACAAATAATAAGTTAAAGTCTGAAAAACAACTAAAAGAAATCAGTGGTTACCTGTTCATTCATGCTAATTTGGCTGCACCCAATCTGACTGCACCCAGCTTCACTGCCTCTGCCTTGATTTCCCCTACCTTGACTGTCCCTACCTTGCCTCCCCCCTCACTGGTCTTCCAACATTAGCATTTATATTGCTTCCCATTGGTGCCCATTGGCAAGTCCTTTTATTATGCCCAAATTGATTACAATTTCCACACTTCAGACTGCATGACCTTTTCCCTTCCCTAGCAGGTTCATCAGCTGCCATCTTTTTTTCCTTTCTTGGCCTTCCAGGCAACCTCCTAAATGGGGGAGGTTGCAAAGGATCCCCTGGAGCTGGCTCCCAATGGGTCTCATCATGCAGTGGGTGCATAACATGACCATAAGTTTTCAAATAAGTATCCATATTGTAGCATTTATCCACAAACTCAACCACATTCAATCTCCTGGTGTTGATGCATGATGATGCTTGCTTGCAAGGTATGCATGTAAGATCCCAAACCCTACAACAACAACTTCTCCTCACTAAGTTCACAACATGCACCTTCCCAAGGTCAGATACCTCAAACTCTGTACCCTCAGCACCCATGACTATTTTACAGCACCTAGATTCAACAACTGCCAGTTTGCATTTCTTCATTATCCTTGGAGTTACCACTTCTTCCCGAGAAGCAGCCTTTTCAAACCTTTCATGTACCTTTACCATCAGCCTAGTTCTAATGTGATCAATCATGGATAGCACAAGTTTTCCCTTAATTTCCCTAGCCAGTTGTTGAAGGACTCCACCACATTACTGGTTAACTGCTCATTCTTAACAGTAGGGTCAAATGTATACCTAGTCCAGCTCTCTACTTTATAACCTTTTAACCATTCAGCTGCTTCTGGTGACAAGTCTTCCATCTGTCTCATAGCTAGCTTAAAGTCATCCACATTGTATGCCTTGGCAACAGACCAAAAATAGCTTTTAAGCTTCATGCCAGGGTATCTAGACCTAAAATTGCAGAAAAGATGCCTATAACACCTTCTATGAGTTGCATGTGGTATAATGTCTGCTAGGGCAATCTCAATACCCTTTTGTCCATCAGACATGATCACCCATGGCTTTGGATCAGGACCATCACCTATGATGGTATAAAGGTGATGTAGGAAAAACCTCTAACTATGTGTGTTCTCACTCTCAACAATAGCAAATCCCATAGGGAATAACCCATTGTTCCCATCTAGGCCCACAACAGTCAATAATACACCTCCATAAGGCCCTTTAAGATGGCATCCATCAACTGCAAGAAATGGCCTACAACCATCCTTAAAGCCATTTTGCATAGCTGCAAATGAAAAGAACAGCCTATGGAAGTGAGGCAAATCCAGGTTAGGTTGAACTCTTTGAGTTTCAAGCTTGAACAAGCTCTCAGGGTTAGTCTTCATCACCTCATGCCCATACATCCACAGCTTCTTATATGACTCAGCATGAGACCCATCAATCTTCTCTAATGCCTTCTTTTTTGCCCTGTACAGCTGCATTCTATGGGCCTCTACACCATAGTTTTCTAGCAAAAGCTCTTGCAACCCATCTATGGTAATATCATGATTTCCCCTAATGTGCCCAAGCAACTTCTGTGCAATCCAAGTGGAATTGGCCTCCTTGTTAGTATTGCCCATTACACAAGAATGTTCAGGACCTAAGCTTTTGATTTTGTAAGTTTTCCCATCAGGATCAGGTGATGCAAATATCCTCCAACTACATCCAGGATTGCCACAGTGGGCAGCAACCCTGTTCTTTTCATTCCTATCTCTGACCAGCTTAAACCCAGTCTAAATACAATAATCCCTCAGAGTATTCCTAAAATGATTGACATCTTCAAACAACAAACCCTTGTACAGTTCAATAGTTTCACGTGGCCTATGTTCAAATAGCTCTCCCCTCATATATTTATCTACATTTACTGCTTCAACATCCAAGTTATCATCACTCTTGTACATAGGGTTGTCATCTTCATCATCACAGTTGGACAACTCATCTTCACTTAATTGATCATCCTCTGTCACAGGCTCTTCATCACTTGTCTCTTCATCAGTCTCACTTAATTCTTCCCTTACTTCCCAATCATTATCCTCAGAATCAGAATCATCACTAGTGTGGTGCAACTCCTCATCACTGCCATCTTCACTATCACTCTCTCTCTCTCTCTCACTCTCAGGTGCCCTACTAGTCCCAGGTCTACTGTCATTTCTAGTTGCCTCTACATTTGGTTCTGGATAACTAACTACTGTAGGTTCTGCCCCAACAGTTTCTAAGAACACATGAATCTCCTCTGAATTCTCATACAGCGCAAACATGTCAAGTAAGGACTTATCAGATGTTATTTCTTCCTTGACATTGGTTCCAGGCAAAGTATAGTATAGAGCAATAACTATACCTAAACTAGAGGGGAGGTCTTTCAACATAAGATCATTTACATCGGTAAGCAGATCCATATAGTTCTATCTGTCAGGATCCACATCAGCTATGCTATCAACAATGTTACAGTAGTGGACCCTCAGTTCATATATTCTTTCAGTGCCCATTCTGTAGTACAAGGAAAAAAGAATTAGGGGGTTAAATTAGGGCTACAATTAGGGCACTCAATTTAGGGTTCATCAACTGGGGCTAAGTGAATTAGGATATTCTATTGGTTCAATTAGGGTTCAATTAGAGTTCAATTGGTTCAATTAGGGTCCAATTTGTTCAATTAGAGTTCAATTGGTTCAATTAGGGTTCAATTTGTTCAATTAGGGTTCAATTGGTTACATTACTGTTCAATTACTTCAATTAAGAGTTCAATTAGGGTTCAATTGGTTACATTACGGTTCAATTATGGTTCAATTAGAGTTCAATTGGTTCAATTACGGTTCAATTAGGGTTCAATTTGTTCAATTATAGTTCAATTGGTTCAATTACGGTTCAATTAGGGTTCAATTGGTTCAATTGGTTCAATTAGGGTTCAATTGGTTACATTACGGTTCAATTACGGTCCAATTAGGGTTCAAAATGTGTCTACGTGAATTAGGGCTTAAATCAGGGTCCAATTACGGGTTACATTATGCTATCAACTACAGAAATCATGCAAAAGAAGAAAGATCAGAAATGGGATATAAAGACATGAAGGAGTTAGGAAAACATACCTTCAAGCAAGGAGCCGGAAGTGGTTGCGTCGTCCCGCAGCACAGGTACACCGGAAGTGGTTGCGTCGTCTTTTTATGAGATTAGGGTTGTGAAATGTTTGGCTCTGATTTTTTTCTAGGCTTCCCTTCCCTCGATCGCACAATGACCCCCTACCTACCTCCCTCTCTGCCAACCTGTTTTTCCTCCTTCCCGAGAAGAAGTTTCCCTCCAATTCCCAAGAACAGGTTTTCCCTCCAAAATCCCAAGAAAACCGTCTGAGGGTATTCATATCTTTTTGCATTGCACCGTTAACACCGTAAGAGAAAAAAATATTTTTTAAGCGAGTGTAATTTTTAAAGATAGCGGTAGTGGAGTGTAATTACGTAAAACCTCAGGTGGTTTTAGTATAATTTACCCAATAATAAACAAGAAAGAAGAGCTCTAAACTAAATAAATTACTAAAAAGTTTGACTAACTCACCAGTGATACAAGTTTTATTGTGGCTTCACACAACAACAAAATGATGATGTTATACAAAAGGCGATATTTTTAGTATACCTAATGATACTACATGAAAACAATTGAACCATACTGGAGCAAAAACATCTGGCACAAGCATTCAGTAAATAGAATCAAAAACCTATTTGTATTGAATTTCTTAAAAAGAGGAGTTTAGACATACCTCAGTAATAGAACTGTGATATAAACTCCAGCCCAACTTGAACTTGTATGAAACTTCTATGAATTCGACAAAATATATGAGGAATCCCAGAAAAACATCGATTCATAATTATAATCTATCCCCCCCTCAAACCTCCCCCACAAAAAAAAAAAAAAAAACTACACAAGATACAGACCGTACTACAAGTTATTTGTCATTCAATTACATGTAAAATGTGATCATATATGATATGTTTTATGTGCACATATATATAATTGACCATTAAATCTAATCTTTTGACTAAAGTCTTCATTGCAAACTTGAATCCAGCAATTACATAATATGCAAAAGTTCTTATTAATATTAAGAGCTTCACAATTAACAAATTGTTATGAAGTCTTAGGAATCGAACAATGATACATATTTCACTATAGCTTTACAGGCCAAAAAAATGAAGATGCTTTATAAAATGTGGTGATTTTGGTAACCAAATGACATACATCATATCAATTGAATCGTGCTTGAGCAAAAACATCTAACATAGTCCTTCAGTAAACATGGAGCAAAATCTAGAAGAGAATACGCTCAACTATTGGAGAAGAATTGTCAATGTGAAATGTAAAGCTCGTGTTCTTCAACTGTAATAACAGAAAAGATTTTCAATTCTAATTCGCGTCAAATTTAAGTCTTGTTTTTCCCCCTTTTTTGGTGCATGTTTCGTTCTTTTCTATTTTTGTTTTGTCAACAATTTTTTTTCTTAACTGATTTTTCACGTTTAATTTTTTTATTTATTTTTGCTTTTTTTGGGGCATATTTCAGTTTATTTATCTTTTCAGTTTTCAATACGTTAATTGCTTGATAACCGAAAATGCCAATATATTTCAACAAAATAAAAAAAAGGGAGTAATGAAGGAATTTGTTTGTTTTGTTTTTCTTTCTCATCAGACTTTTAATTTTATTTTTCAATGTTTATAATAGATTCATTACCCTGTGTTTATTTCATTTCAACCAAATTAAAAAGGGAGTCATAAAGGAAGGGCATAAATGTTATTGACGTAATTAATAGAGGACATAATCATCCAGAAATGATTTGCACACATTCCTAGGTTGTATTCTTTCTCATTACACTTTTTTTTTTCATTGGCTCATATTTAATTAATTTAAACCAAATTAAATAGGGACTCATAAAGGGAGGGTAAGATTGTTATTGGTGTAATTAATAGAGATTATAACATTAATGTTTAGCATAAATTCATTCTACCACATTTAATTCATTTAAACCAAATTAAATAGGGAGTTATAAACGGAGGGTAGTAGTGTTATTGGTGTAACTAATGGAGGACATATTCATCCAGAAATGATTTACCACATTCGTACTTTTATAGGTAGTATAGATATAGATTAAGTCAGGTCTAATCAGGTTTGCCTTTAGGGAGGGTTTGATTTTGAATGGTTAGAATCATAAATTTCCTGTAGTTTTCCCTACAAATTTGGGGTTGGAAAATTATTTATAAATATAGCCCAAAAATCACGGCCATTAGTCGCGATTTTGGTGGTAAAATTTATCTCCTTTAATGAGACCAAAGATTTTGTGACTAAATCGAAACTCAAATTTTTTTTTTTAGTAAAAACATATTCTTATGAGGGCTCTTCCTTCATTCGATCTAAAGAAGCTAACGTCAATGGCCCATATTCCAGTTCAACTCACTTGACCTCACAGTTTCGATGACATTCAACTTCTCCGTAACCTAACAGCCCATGGATAAAGTAAAGAATGCAAAATATATTCTTAGTTTGAATCTACCCAAAATTCGCCATGAATTCCATCGCCTATTAGAACACCGCATGAAAGGTTTTGTAATTGGGGTCCTGACTTCGGTTCTAAGAGATCTCATGTCATGTAATGTCCTTAGAACTTCATTGAGTCAAGACCCTACACTTTGTCTGTGGATTTCCCTGATACAATCACTCAAAAAAGAGCCTCTGAATTTTAACTCACTCATCGACTGTATACCTTAACACAATGCTTGAGTAAAAGTATCTGATTATCAAAATTCTGGGGCCATAGAACTTTCTACATGAAAAACTAGGATGACAGAAAAATATGGATTGTCCCCCAAATTCCAAGCTTGCTTAAAGGTGTAATTGATGGTCCCATTGTTGGATAGTGTAAGTTTGCTAACAAACTCATCGAATTTATCATCAATCTCACTAAATTTGTCATTGATGATGGCCCTTTGGAATACCTCTTCCACAAGAATACAGAAAGTTTTTTGTCCATCACAATTAAGGCATGAAAAATTATGTTAATAGAAATTTGAAATCAAGTTTAAGGGTGATCCAAGATTGGTATGGCATTCTATGTAAGGAACATATAAGAGGAATATGAAGGGAGGGGGTAAAGCTAGAGTTAGAGAGGGAGAGGGTGAGGGGGAAAGAGTAGGAGAGGCTCTAAGAAGAGATAAACATAGTTTCCTTATAACAATAAAATACTTAATTTTGTGACTTAGAAGAAGTTGAAAGACTAAACCCATCTTTTGCAAACTTGGTATTTTAGCTAAGGGTGACATGAATCTTTTTGGTTCCATTTGGAGGGTAAATCGTAAATCGTAAATCGAACTGAGACACCTCCATTTAGAAATTCTTGAACCAAAACTAAACCGCTCATTATCATTTTGGATGTTTAAGTTTGGATGGTTTCACGGTTCGAGTTGGTTTGCGCTTAAAACGAAAAGCTTAAAACAAGACAACCCTAAGAATTATAATTTTAAAGAGTACCCACTTTCGTTACCACATGAAAACCTATCTAGATTGAAATAAATATGTAAAGTCTCAGGTGCCAACTTCTTCCCCTTTTCTATTTTATTAAGTTGGATCAATCACCATCAAGATAGAGAAAACTAGTAGGGGTGCTTATTCGAATAAAATATTAAATTGAGTAAGGACCCTTAAAAACCAAACTTCAACTTTATTGGTTTCAATTTCTAAATTTGGATCTGAATTACAAGCTTTTAACCCGAACCAAATTATAAGTCGGTTGTTTCAAAATTTTCAGTTAGAAACCAAAACATTAAGAGAGGTTTTAATTTAGTGAAAAATCACTTTGAACATGGCTTCATGTATTTATTTAAGGTTAAAACTGCAAATGCTGGTGACAGATTAAGACTAAAAGAGATGTGATCGATGAGAGAGATTGGAATTTGGAGTGAGAGGCAAAGAAAGAGAGGAGAAGAGTCTGAGAGAGGGGCAGAGAGACAAGAGGAGGGGAAAGGGTGTGACGAGTTTAAGTTAGCAATTAAGATTATGATTAATTGCTTTTAGATCAGACACCTAAATCCCTAACCCGAAAAACTAACCAACAAAAGGAACCTTCCATCCTAAACCAAAATTCAAAAAAATCAAAACCTTCTGCTTGTTTTTATTTTGGTTGGGTTATTTTGGATTGCCTTGAATAATGAGCACCCCAACATACATAAGTAAATACCAATTCATGGAGGTTCACAAAGGGATGAAAGGCAAAGTTCAACGTTGATGGTTCGAGGAGAAAGTGACTACCTGCAAATGCTACTACGAAGTGGATGGTCTGATTCATCCATTTGAGAAAAACTGAGAATGGGAAGTTTGACAACGTGATCCAAGAAATCTAGTTTTTTAAGTCGTGCCTTATTTTTATGGTTAACTAAAGATAGTCAACAAGGAAAACAGGAAAACCTTAAATTGAATTTTATGTCACTTAGGTCTTCTAATCTATGAAACCCCGAAATTTTGAATAATAGACAAATTTATACGACGAGAAGGTGTCAAGCATCTCATCATACCTTAAATAGGTCTCTACTTGTTTCTTTATCAATTTTTTTATAACTTCTATTTGAAAATAAGAAGAAACCCTAATTTAACCAAATTACTACCCAATCAGACTAATTTCGATCAAAACCTTATAGTTCTAACCATAGAGGGGACAACGTAAACTTTATTATGTGGTTTTTACAAAATAGTTGCATAAACTAAATCCTATTGAATTGAGTACTGGATAATAGGTTTCAACATCCAAAGACCAGAATTTGATCGTGAAGAGGGTATTTAGTCTATTATAGCTAAGAAAAGGTAGAAGAGTTTCCTTTTGATCTGGACTGCCTGACTGCTAGTTTAGATGTATACATGAGGCAAGAAGAATGTAAGAACAAGTATACAGTGTATAGGGAAGGAGATCACAATATGTTCTCTCTTGCTTAATAGAAAAGCCTCACAGAATTATGACAGCTTCTAAGGGATTTTCCAATATGTATAGGGGGTGGTCAGTGATGTTTATATAAAGGCATGTGGTTTAGAGCTATAGAAAAGTTGCACAAAAAGAATAAGATGCAACCCTAGCCGCCATCAGTAAAAATAATAGATGGAAACGATTATCCTTATCGGCCAATATGCTTAGGTGTATTGTCTGGTACACAAAGAACTATCCAATATACTTCTCCTTAGGATTTTTATTCAAACCCTTTTTTAGAAAGAAAACCCACCGCACATAAAGATGGACGCGAATTAAAAAAAAACCTAATATCAAATATAAGGCAAACCAGACTACTGGACTCTAACCTTGGTTAATTTCTACTCAAATAAATTGACTGGAAAGGACTGGAGTGGAAAAGAAGGAAACAAAGCCTTTAAAAGATTGGCTAACAGACTGAAGCGGACTACACTTGACATGATTAGAAAAAGTTTAAAAAAATCAAATATATACATGTAGGGATTGAGTCGGGCAGTGGTAATTGGGTAACTAAGGCTAGGTTTGACAAAAAAAATTTCCTCTTTTTTTTTCAGTTTTTAAAAACTGAAAAAAAAGGAGCGTTTGGTAACCATTTTTTTTTTCAGTTTAAAAACCAGTTTTTAAACTAAAGAGTAAAAAAAAAAACTCCAGAAACTGGTTTTTTTTTTCACTTTTGGTTTTTTTTTCTTAGACCACCACCACCACCCTCCCACCCCCGGCCGCCACCTCAGGCGCCCACCTCCGGCTGCCGGCAGCCACCTCCGGCCGCCGGCGACCACCGCCGGAGACTGCCGGCTGCCACCTCCGGCCGCCGGCGACTGCCGGCAGCCACCTCCGGCCGCCGGCCACCACCGCCGGCGACTGCCGGCAGCCACCTCCGGCCGCCGGCCACCACCGCCGGCGACTGCTGGCAGCCACCTCCGGCCGCCGGCCACCACCACCACCGCTGCACCCCACCACCGCCACCGCAAACCACCAAAAAAAAAAAGTCAAAATAAAAAGGGTTACCAAACACCAAAAAAAAAAACCTAAAAAAAAAGGGGTTATCAAACACCCACTTGTTTTTATAAAAAAAAAAATTAAGCTGCTCTTTAAAAAACTGCTCTTTAAAAACTGAAAACCAAAAAAAAAATTTTGTCAAACGAACCCATAAGAATCTTGTTAAAAATGTTTTATACCCGAAGTTCAATCATCTAAGCATGGCTTTAGTTTGGTAAAGTACATAATATTCCTTCCGTCGTAATTTATTTGATCAGGTTTGACTTGTGAGATAGCCTAAAAAATAAATGTACACACTTCATTTTTGTAATTATTATTAATTAAATGAATATTGGGTTTCATGATTGATGCCAAGGAAAGTGGGTTCGTACCTACGTGGAGGTGCCACAAAGACTGCAGTCCGAGTCAGCTTCCAAGTATGCAAAATGAGAGACAGTGAGGGCGGAGTAAGGGTATAGAGTAAGGCTTCCCAGACAAGCCGTGAGGAGTGGCAGTGCTGTGAAGACAAGGCTGAGACGAACAGGGCCGGAAGTCGACAGTCCCAGTCAGGGTCCGAGTCGGGGTCCAATGTTACGGTCCAAAGTTATGTCCAATTTTGTGTTTCTCTCTCTAAAATCCAAGAGCGCTCAAATTCTAGAGTGAGAAAGTGATTTTGTGAGAATGAAGAAGAAGTTTCTTTTTGAGTCATAAAGTTTACTATTTATAGGAAACAGTGTGCTTATGTCATAAAGTGCCACATGTCGTCCCCTGGGAGTGACATGTCACCAGGGGGTCCCAAAATACCAGTTCTCCGTTAGACTGCCGGTTCCCAAATTCGCGTTGCCTGCCCTACACAGCGTCGCTCTACCTGTCTGAGAAGACTGACCACACCGCGGTAGCATGATCAGAGTAAGCCCGTTGCCCCAACCACTAGTCCAAGCCCTTACTGAATCCCACAAGGTGCATCAAAAGACGTGCAGAAACCCTAACAGTTGTGAGGGTTGCCCTTATAGCCAACTACCAGGCGGACTAGGCGTGATGCCCTTCGAGGACCTGCTCCCGTCCCGGAGTGACCTGGGGGTCATTGCCCTAGTGGTGTCGACGATCAATGGTAAGATGAGTGGACATGCTCACAACTCAGTGCTCAGAGTCCGTGGCGAGGGGTCCTCGTGTCGGAGCCCCCCGTAATTGTGACGGCGACGGCTTTAAGGTAGTGAGCCCATCCCGTGGCGGCGATGACTTTAAGGTTGTGAGTTCATCCCGCTGTGAGGGATCCTCGTGCAGGAGCCCCTCGTGATTGTGACAGCGATGGCTTTAAGGTAGTGAGCCCATCCCGTGGTGGCGATGACTTTAAGGTTGTGAGTTCATCCCGCTGCGAGGGATCCTCGTGCCGGAGCCCCCCGTGATTGTGACGGCGATGGCTTTAAGGTAGTGAGCCCATCCCACGGCGGTGATGACTTTAAGGTTGTGAGTTTATCCCGCTGCATGAAGTCCTCGTACCGGAGCCCCCCGTGATTATGATGGCAATGGCTTTAAGGTAGTGAGCCCATCCCGTGGCGGGGATGACTTTAAGGTTGTGAGTTCATCCCACTACGAGGGGTCCTCGTGCCGGGGCCCCCCGTGATTGTGACGGCGATGGCTTTATGGTAACGAGCCCATCCCGTGGCGGCGATGGCTTTATGGTAACGAGCCCATCCCGTGGCGGCGATGACTTTAAGGTTGTGAGTTCATCCCGCTGCGAGGGGTCCTCGTGCCGGAGCCCCCCGTGATTGTGACGACGATGGCTTTATGGTAACGAGCCCATCCCGTGGCAGCGATGACTTTGTGGTAACGAGTCTATCCCGCTGCGAGGGGTCCTCGTACAAGAGCACTACAAACGGAGCCCCCCGGAAGCATGTAACATGATTGTGGCGCATGGGCGCGGTGCCTACAGTACGAGACATTGATTGTGGCGCATGGGCACGATGCCAACGGCATGAGACAATACCTGGTGCCGGGGGCACATTTATGAAAGTGGAGCGACGACAGACGTCGCGGAGCAATACTTAGTGCCGTGGCACGTATCATGAGGACGACGCACGAGCGCAGCGACGAACGTCGAGGAGCAATACTTGGTGCCGGGGCACGTATCATGAGAATGGCGCACGGGCGTGGCGACGAACGTCGAGGAGACGACGCACGGGCGCGTGTCGGGTGTCCCGAAGACGAGATATGAGTTAAGTGTGCCTGTCATAACAAGATAATGAATGCAACATATAGTAATGACAAAGTCGAGAGTGATGGTATGCCATCGTCAGCGACGGTTCATTCAGTGGTGGCGCGCGACTTTGGGTGACAGGCATCGCGAGAGTGGTCCGCAGTCACGGCCGACGAACATCATGAGGTTGATGTATGACGAACGTCGCGAGGTTGATGTACGAACGTCCGTAAACATCGCGGAGGTGCAAAGACTCGAGAAAATAAGTGCGCACGGTGGGAAAGGCCATAGGCCAAAAATGGGGGGAGGGCCAAGGCTAAGGCCCTTAGGAGGCTGAGGCCGACCCCCTGGCGAGGCCGAGGCCGACCCTAGGGGTGGCCAAGGCCAAATAGCCAACTCCCATGAAGGAGTCCAAGGCCACTTCCCCCTTTCTGTGAACTTCGAGCGCGCCGACGGTAGGTGTTTTAATGGGCAATGACAAATCCAAAAGTTGTATTATGACGAGCGTGTCGAGGTGAATCGTACCCATGTGATGAATAAGGTGCCAAAGTCACATACAAAACGTACGAAGCGAAAAAAGTGTGAAAAGGGGTTTACGCGAAAGGGGTGAACCACTGGGGGAAAATGGCCGAGGCCAACCCCTCTTGGAGGCCGAGGCCGACCCCCTAGGCATGGGGAAGGCCGAGGCCGACCCCTTGGGGCTGGCCAAGGCCAAATGTCCAACTCCCATTTTTGGAGCCCAAGGCCACTTCCCCTTTTGGCGAACTTTGGGCGCGCCGTCGCTAGGTGTTTTCATGAGCAATGGCAAATCCGAAAGTTGCGTTGCGACGAGCGTGCTACCAAGAATTGTACCCATATGATGAATAAGGTGCCAAAGTCACATACGAAACGTACGAAGTGAAAAAAAAAGTGCAAAAAAGTGCAAAAAAGGGTTTGCGCGAATGGGTGAACCACCGGGGAGAAATGGCCGAGGCCAACCCCTCATGGAGGCTGAGGCCGACCCCCTAGGCATGGGGAAGGCCGAGGCCGACCCCCTGGGGTTGGCCAAGGCCATTTGCCCCTTGACCCCGTTGCTCTAAGTGCGCGGTCTGCCAATGTTTTTGCTGAAAAGGTGTTCGGGTGCTTTCGGTGTGACGAACGTGCTACCGTGAATCACGTTAACGCGAAATAAATTGTGCCTAAGTCACGCACAAGGCCCGCGGAGCGAAAAACTCATGTGATTTGGGTGCGCGCACTTTGACCGGTTCGATGCATTGGAAAATTGACTGTTGAATCTGTCGATGTGTTCCCGTGAAACGGGAGCCCTAGTGGGCCCTTGGGTAAGACCAGAATCTGTTGGGAACAATTATTAATTGGAGTTTATTATTAAGCTTAGGCCTAGTAAGCGACTTAATTAATTAATTTAGTCCAGTCCAGTCCAGTAGTCAAGTCCATTGGTCTAGTCTAGTCTAGTAGTCCAGTCCAGCCTACTGGGTTTAGTCAGTAATTGGGCTCAGTCCAGTCCAATTATATCAGTGCAATCTAGGGGTCTAGATTTTTATTTTATTTTTCTTAGATAATTTACGAAATTATTATGTGAATTATCCTTGATGCATATGATTTTGGAGGATAAATCCCGAATTTGGTACATCCCATCTACAAAATCAGAGATAATTATCGGTATTAAGGTCTTATAATGCCTCAAAATTCAAAAACAATTATTATAAAATTATGGGATGAACCGGCTGGTTTTCGACAAATCATCTGGTTAGTTGACTTTTGTCCATTTACGATTTTTATCAAATATTTAGACTTATCTTCAGATCGCAGATTGACATAGTCAATCATATTGGTTCTGGCTCCCCATAGCTCTAAAAATAACCCCTTGGCATTCGTTTTCAGGGTCTCAGTTTCTATTAGGTTTATTCTCCCTAGAGCATTTATACCATTTATTAGTCAAGTGGTATATCATCTCTCCAGAGAATATAGCCATCCATATAACTCATTTAATTTCCATCATGGATCCTTTGGAGAGCATTCCCGAGTCATCCATACAAGTAAATTTTCGAGGTAACTTTCAATAGCTTTCTAGTCTAGTTCACCATTATAGAATTGTCTCCCAATTTTTGCAATTACATTTCTATTACAAAAATTATGAAGAGTCTTTTCATTTCTCATTCTAAGTCAAAGACCGAAATGTGGATTGCCTCCCAGAGGACCAGAGTCGAATTATGATGGTTTTGGTTCCGGTTTGTCCAATCGGATACGTAGGTCGTTCGACCTCGATGTCGAGTTCAAGCCAATAATATAACAAACTTAGGGTTAGTTTTATTGCATATTTACATGTTATGTGTTTTAAAGGCCCAAAACCAATAGAAATGAACTAAAAACCAAAAGGGTGTGGCGGATGCCTAACACTTTCCCGCTATATAACTTAGTTCTCGAACCTACTCATATGTTTTCAATATATAAGTTGTCCTCTAGACATTTTAAAGTCATTTCTTTATTTCCCCTTGTTTTAATTAAATAAGATGGCAACTCCTAAAATCCTCAAAAAACAATTCGAGGCGGTTTGCTACAATGGCGACTCCACCAAGGACTAAAAACTAAGAAGACTAGACTTGAAATTTTTTTTATTGCTTTTTGGCCTTGTTGTACTTTCTGGTTGTCCTGTAAGTTCAAGATGCTAGAGATGGACAAATTTGATGAAACCACAGACCCCCAAGATCCATATCAAGATGTACATGCGTGCGTTAGCACCCTATAGAGTCAATAAGAATCAGTTGATACAACGTTTTCACCATACTTTCAGTGGAGCCGTCTCTCGTTGGTTCCTCACTTTGGATGAAGCCTGAGTCCGAACTTTGGAGGATTTTGTGAGAAAGCAGTACAATGCCGAGTTGGATATTACCCGAAGAGACCTAGAACCACCAAATAAGAACCGAGAGAATCGATTTCTGCTTTTATCATAGGATGGAGAAACAAGGCTGCCCATATGGTAAACTATCTTACAGAGGAGGAACAAATGAGCATAACCAGAACAATCTACTCCCAATGTACCATAACTATATCTTCAGTCACTACCACCCCTCGTTCAAGGCATTGATGGGATCCCTCATACAGATTGAAGACACCATCAATAAAGGGACCATTTATCGTGAGTTGAAGCCAAGAGTATATTGAGCAGGTTCGAGGAACTCTAATGTGAAATCTAAGCAAGCCACTGGCAACAAGTCAACAATGTAAAAGCACCCCACATAGTATCGTGGGAGGCCACTGTGGAGCCTAGAAGGAAGTTCACTCCGTTGAATGTGCCACTGCCCAAAGTATTTGAACAGTTATTGAGGAGGGATATGATATCCAAGCTACTACCTACCCCACGCCAACAGCGATACCTAAAAGATACGACATTTAGGCTTTACATGCTTATCATCAAGGGAAGGGACACTCTATAATGAGATGCATAACGATCCCACATGCCATCGAGGACCTCATTGACAAAGGCCAAGTTTCTTTTCAAGCGAAGCCTAATGTCTGGAAAGAACCATTACCATTGCATGGGGTTACCCTAATCGATTGATAACCGACCACTAATGGATCCGACCACCTTTACCACTCTAGCCAGTCAGCATGTTCAGCCAATTTCATTATGTGATTATCTGCCATAGTTTTGTGATGTTATTACATGGTAAGAGTTGATCAAAGACGAGGCCTTCACTGGCGGTGATGAATATGATGAATAGACGTGCTTTATGTTCAGGCCTAATGCTGAGGTATCTCACCTAACCAGATCAGCCCGAGTTTACCGACTCGTCTAGCCACATCCGACCCACTATTTTTTCAAGATCCTCCTGACGATGAAGTATTGAGACAGTTGAATAAAACCTAGGCAAACATCTCTATTAGGGGTTGATATCCGCTTCATATTCCCACATACAAGCCTTGATCAAATTACTCGCAAGGCCTAAATACCCATTCATACCCAGCCTGAAGACCTATCCAAGTGTTAGGGGCTATCCATTACTAGAATGTTCTCACTTTTTCTGAATCAGATTTGCCCAAGTCAGGATCCAGCCACAACAACCCGCTCTATATCATAATGCGAGCACTTGATAAAAGGGTTCCCTTAATCCTCATAGACAGTGGTTATGTCCTAAATGTATGCCCCTGCACATTATATAAGCCCTCGGCATTGACCCCTTGGAGTTTACCCTTCTATCCAAGTCGTTCGAGCCTATGACAATAGCTGGAGGGAGGTTGTTGGCACAATCAAGCTCCCTATGACTGTTGGAATTACCAACTTTGAAGTTGAGTTTCAAGTGTTGGATATACCTATCGCGTTCAATCTCCTGATGGGAAGACCATGGATACACTCTGTAGGTGTCATTCCTTCTACATTACACCAGAAAGTTAAGTTTGTGTTGGATAAAGCTGCCTTTACAATCCTGGGTGACTCACAATGGACAGGTGGAAAAGGACAAGGATAGTTTTATGGTGCCACATGACTCGTTCGATGTTCCACTCGGTGGATTCGGGATTGACAACCGTGTGCACTACCTGGAGTACGAGGAAGTTTGTCTCGTTAAGAACTTCCTCACCTTCATGCCTTATAGAAACACATCAGTACTGCCTATGTTGAGAAAGCTTCACTACTTGCCCGAAAAAGGTTTGTGCCAGAATTGCCAAGGACTTCCCAATTTTCCAACCCTCGAGACCAAGAAGGACCAGTTTGGGTTGGGGTACAAACCGACCAAGAAGGAAAAGAAAGAAGCCATTAGAAAAATGGTCCAAGCCAAGAAGAACAAAGAGAGCAGACAATTCATGAGCTTCGATGTCAGAACTAAGAGTCCTATCCCAAATGGATGCTTTGTTAAGGAAGAAGAGGCTGGACCTTTCTAGAAAAATCTAGAGCATGTCCATAATGTTGAAACATGGAAGCGGATCAAAGGATGGGAAATATTTTGTGACTGAATGGGCTGAAGATGAAGAAATGTCAATTCTAACTAAGCTGAGTACAAAAGATGTTTCCGACTGGATGGACTTCATGGAACCTAAGAGAATGACATCATGCTTCAACGAAATGCATATCCTGCTACTTCTCTGCAAAATGGATGACCAAATTATGAACTCCACAAGCCTAATCACTCCAGCAGAGGGCGATGCACAGAATTAGAGGCTCGAGTATGGACCGCTAACTATGGGAGAGATTACCAAAAGACGTCCTGCTGCTAAGGTTGTTCCCGAACCGGAAGACCTGGATGCTTATGTCACTCTAGACAATTTAAATTTGCTCACCTAATATGTTTTCCCTTACTTTTTGATTGATAATGTGATAATTGATTTTGATTACTCCTTGGTTGTTGATCTCATCTAGGTTATGATGAATCGATCAACACGGTTAAAGATGAGTCACAACTAATGGACCCTAAGAGAAAAAAATATTTAAAAGAAATGATGAAAAAGTAGAAAATCGGGAGTCTAGTCGTGCCAAGCCAGTGGCAGAACAAACAATCAAAGTTAACATAGGTACACCCAAAAGTATAAAAGAAATCAAAATAGAGGCTAGCCTAAATGAGAGAGAAAGAGAGGCTATCACTGCAGTCTTAAAGGAATTAATAATTGTATTTGTTTGGTCATATTGTAACATGTCTGGTATCGACCCGTCACTTGAGAAACCCGCTTACCTACCCTGCCCGAAGCCAAACCTGTCAAACAAAAGCTCCGTAAGTTAAGACCGGAGAAGGTCAAGGAATAAGTTACGAAGTTATTCCACATAAGATCCATCAAAGTAGTCGAATACCTTACCTCATTAGCCAATAGCACTAGTCCCCAAACCAACCGGCGAGGTCCGAATGTGCGTCGACTATCGAGACCTTAACCGATCTTTCCCTAAGGATAACTTTTCCTTACCCATCATACACATGATTGTAAACAACATCAGAGCTTGAGTTGGTCTCATTTATGGATTTGCCTTGTGGGGTATAATCAGATAAAGACGGCTCCTGAGGACCAGGAGAAAATAGCTTTCACCACCCCTTCGGGCACCTTTTGTTACACAGTAATGCATTTTGGTTAAAAGAATGCTAGGGCTACATATCAGCGACTCGTTACTACCCTTTTCCATGATACGATTCACAAAAAGGTGTAAGTGTACTTGGATGATATGATCATCAAATCTAGGAAGTGTGAAGATCATTTCACAGTCTTGAGGAAGTATTTTGAGAGGTTAAGGTAGTACAATGAGTGACTCAACCCACAGAAGTGTGTGTTCAGGGTTACAGCTAAAAAATTACTAGGATTTATGGTTAGCAAATGGGGTATAGAGGTTGATTCAGCTAACCCCCCCCCCCCCCCAACCCCGAGAAATGAGAAGAAAATCTGAGGATTCTTAGGTAGAATCCAATACATCAAACGGTTCATATCCCAATTGAACATGGTTTGTGAGCTTGTGTTCAAATTGTTGAAGAAAGATTCAACTAGAAAATGGAACCCTTATGCCAAGAATCCTTTGACAAGATCAAACAATACCTCAACAACCTTCCAGTTCTGAGCCCTCTAATACCCAGTAGTCCCTTGTTGATATACCTGACTGTAATCGATACTGCAGCCGAAGCTATGTTATCTAGTATTTAGATAATTCTTTAATTGAGAGAGTCATTTACTATGTCAGTAAGAAATTGACCCAATGAGAGGTGAATTATTCAGCTCTAGAGAATACTTGTGTGTCTTTGGTTTGGGTAACAAAAATTGAGACATTATATTTTGGCTTACCCTGTCAGGTTATTGGTCGGGACGGATCCCATGAAGTAACCATTTGAGAAACCAGTCTTATCCAAGTGCACAACCAATTGGCTTCTGTTGCTCTCAAAGTTTGACATCACCTATGTCACCCATAAATCCATTAAGGGAAAGGCCATGGCCGACTTGTCAGCAGATTGTCTGGCCGAAGATACCAGTAAATGGGAGGCAAAATTCCCGAATAAAGGGGTTTATGTCACGAAACCAGAGATGAGGTGGCACTTATATTTTGATGGAGTAGCTAATATTAAGGGATTTGGAGTAGGAATACTACTAATCTCACCAGATGGAGCTCATTCACCCATAGCCACGTTGAATACAAAACTTGTATCATTGGTTTACAGATGGCTCTAAGCCTAGGAGTCCCGGAGATTACAGTTTGTGGTGATTTAGGGCTAATCATATACCAGATATAAGGGATGTGGAGAATCAGAAATGAACATCTACATACATATTATACCCATTTAGAGAATATCGTGGATCAATTTGAGGACGTAAAATTCCATTACCTACACCTGCTTAAGAATAATTTTACTGATGCCTTAGCCACACTTGCGTCGATGGTGGAAATACCCGAGGGATAGGAGGTTGAGACGTTTGTAATACAGAAAAGGGATCGACCACCTTACTGCTTCATGATTGAGGAAGATGGAGTAGCCGAACCATGGTACACTGACGTCCAAAACCTTATTCGGGACATAAATATCCTAATGGATGTTACATGAAAGACCGTGTATCTTTAAGGAGGTGGCAACACAATTCATCATGTGCGACCGACGGTTATACAAGAGACATTACAATGGAAAATACATATTATGTGTGACCGAGAGATAAATCAGTCAGATCATGGAAGATATGCATTCAAGATAGTGTGGACCGCATACTAACAGCCTAATGTTAGCAAAGAAATTCTCCGACAGGGATATTATTGGAGTACGATGGAGTAAGATTGAATCGAGTATGTAAGAAGGTGCCATAAATGTCAAGTGTATGCCAGCCTGCAACATCTCCCTCTTTGAGAGTTATACAACATGACATCTTCATGGCCCTTTTCAATTTAGGGAATAGATGTGATAGGGAAGATTTGTCCCAAAGCTTCTAATGGACACAAGTTTATTCTGGTAGCCATAGATTAATTTATGAAATGGGTGGAAGCCTCTTCGTACGCCGTGCTGCTAGGAAAGTGGCCCGGTTCATTCTGACCAACATCATTAGTCGATACGGGTTACCTCGAAAGTTGATTTTGGATAATGGATTACATTTTGAAGGGGATGTCACAGATTTAGCTGAAAAGTATGGTATCATTTGACATCGTTCATCACCATACTGTCCACAAACCAATGGGGCTGTAGAGGCTGCCAATAAGAATATTAAGAACATGCTGAGCTAGATGACATATTCTTGTAGAAGTTAGGTTGATAAGCTCTCATATGCCCTTTGGGGCTATAGGACATCAGTGAGAACATCAACCAGAGCTACCCCATATTCGCTAGTCTATGGCATAGATGTCGTACTCCCAATGGAATTGGAAGTGGATTCTCTGAAAATATTATTAGAAAACCAAGTAGCTGAGGAAAATTGGGTGTGACACCGATTTAAAGAGTTAGCACTGCTAGATGAGAAGAGGTTGAAAGCTTTGTACTACATTCAGGGTGATCAGAAGCGAGTCGCTCAAGCATTTAATAAGCAAGTGAAAGGACGTGACTTGAAAGAATGAGATTAAGTATTGAAGGAAAATATTGGACAGATCTGGAAGCCGCGAGGAAAGTTTGAACCCAACTGGTCAGGCCCCTATATGATCAAACAAATCATGACCAGGGGTGTAGCATTACTAGTTGATTTAGATGGGATTGAATTGTCATAATTAGTCAATCTAGACCGACTAAAGAAATATTATGCATGAGTGAATTTGTAAATGAATTGTGAATGACATGATCCTCCTTAAGAATATTATTTAGCATACACATATCAATGTAATACATAGATGGAGGTACTTAGGCAACCCGTAAAGTTGCCTCGGTGCGATAAAATTTTAATAAAAATCTTTTATTCAACTGGCTAAGATATTGACTAGCATTCCCGAGACAAATAAAAAAAGCCCGCTAGGACGAAAACCCAATAAAAGGCGGCCAAGGCAAAAGTTAAGGCAAAGAAAATATCAAAATCAAAATACTAGAAATAATAAAAAGAGCCCGTTAGGATGAAAACCCTGCAAAGGGCGGCCTAGGCAAAAGTTAGGGTGAAAGAAAAAACTTCTAAGTCCTATTAGCAACATAAGCATGATCTACCATCACATTTATTTCTTTTTCTTTGAAGTGAGACAATCATCATCATCGATAAATATGATCGACTTAAACTTCTCTATGTCCTTCTTGTAAGCCAACCTCTAAGATATCGAGTCACATCTTCCAGAACTTCTGCCTCAACTGTTGAACTTTCATTCCCTTTCTCGATCCATGTACCCTTGCCACGACATCGGTCAAACCGACCCTCATTGTAAGCATCCATGATGTCTTCTTGGTCTTGAGTAGCTTTGGTAGACAATGGCCTCTTTTGTTTTTTTCTTCTTAAGCAGTAAGGAACGGCTTTGTCGAGGTTTATCAATGTGTAGAAACCAAACCGGATTCCTATCCATGCCAAACTTCTCTTCAAATAGCTGAGAACCGATCCAAGATCAGTGGATCTATTAAACCCAGTTTTCTCCCTCGGGTTGGGGTTGACATAGAAAATCTGAACTATGCTCTGAGAAGATTTGTCAAAATCAAGTGCTTCGGGTCCTAAACTAACGGCAGCATGAGCTTCTTCTTTAGCTCACTCCAGAAACTTTATCTCGCAGGCACTCTGGAAATCCCAAACCAGCTCTGCTCTCAGTCTGATCTCCAAAGCTAATACCTTCTTCATGACCATAGGCCAAAGTCAGCTAATATACTCGTCAGATAACAGCGGAGCAACTCCATACAATCATCGAAGGTATCACTCCCTATGAAGCGATCAAAGTAAGGAGAAGAGCCCCAACCTTTAGAAATGGCCTTAATCAGTAAAGGGCTAAGGTCTCTCACCACAGTAGCAAGTTACTGTAAATATTTGGGACAACCTGCGTGTAACCGAACTGTCTCAGGATCCGATAAGCAAAATATAATGATGAAGAATGCAATCCTATAAGATACACAGTAATATGCAGATGTTTGCAGAGTATGCCCGTGGACTCCCAAATATCTTGGGATTCTCGCACACTGAAAAAGCGAGTCCAATCATCTATGTCGAAATGACCTTCAAAGAGCAAAGGCCAAGCAAGGAAAGAACAAGGGCGATACTTCCCCTCAGTTGTATAGCTATCAGTCGCATGTGATCTAAGAGCCACATATATAAAAGCAAGGGACTACCCTTGAATGCAACACTCAGATCTTCATGAGTCTCAGTAATCCTATTTATGGTCTCAGCTACCACTGTTGGGGTCAGGGGGTTTTTCCTTTAGAAGACATTTGGACAAACAATTCAGCCAGTTACATATCAGCCATACAAGGGCCCACCATTGTAAGATATTTGGCCACCAGACACAACCCTAGAGCCACTACCTGATCACATGCATACCGCTGATCACGATTATCCAGTTTGGCAAAAAAGTATTCTATTCGGAGAGAGAGCAAAATGCACTCACCTCGGATAAAAGACCTGGCACGCTCTTCATTGACTCCCAACGAATCCCGAAGGGATAGGGCTGTAAATGAATCGAGTTGTTCATAAATTGCTCGTGGTTCGTTCCCCAAAGAACTTGTTCATGTTCGTTTGTATAATACACGAATCGAACATGAACAAAATATTAGAGCTCGTTTATTAAATGAGCCGAGCATGAACATTTCAAAGTGAACAGCTCGTCTGGATAATAACTTAATTATAATATGTTCAAAACTTAAAAGTCATATAACTTAAGTATAGTATAAATTAGTTTAAACTTAAAAAGCCCTAAAATCACTTAGGCAATTGGATCAAGTAAGGTGTAGTTCTGATTCGGAGTAATTGTTTTGAACGAGAACACGAGTTTTCAAGTTCGAGTTCGGTTCGTACAAATAAACGAACAAACTCGAGCCGAACACGAGTTTTGTTAAACAAACCGTAACGAGTTCAAACAATATTTTGAAGATTAAACGAACACGAACATGGCCTGAAACTAAACAAATGAGTTTGAACATACCTCTTTTCGGCTCGAACTCGGTTCGTATACAGCCCTACGGATGGCCTTAACATAGCCTTTTTGAATTATCGGAACAAGAATAGATAAATTAGCAGGGGATGTCTACCAGAGCAGAAAATTCTTCATGAGTCGGACAAAGCTCATCCAAGCCAAATCGAAAGACATGATCGTCGGTATCACATTATTTGCACACGGCCTGAAGAATGTCTTTTTGAACAACAATGGTCAGCAAACTCATGATAGACCTCAAATTAAATCGCCCATGGAGATGAATAAGCTTAATTGTGTTGAAGGAATCGACAAAGGCTTGGAATTAGAGCTCAAAGATAGTGCGATTATCTTCGGGGGCCATTGGGAGTTCTTCTGAGAATGAAAGTTGAATACCCTTATGAAAGGATGAGTCCTAAATATATAATGTGAGAGCCCTAAGTTGTATAGCGATAGAACTCAAACATTTAAAAAATCAAAAAAATTTATCAGACAAATTGGACGGTTTTCGACAAACCAACCCATTTCCTTTTTGTTTTGAATATTTGGACAGCCAATCTTACAGATCAACTGTCCGATTTTGTCAAAAAAATGGATTTTGTTTCTGATCAACCGTCCAGTTTTACCAAAAAATTGGAGTTTGTTTCTGATCAATCTTCCACTTCTACGATAAAATTGGATTTTGTTTCTAATCAACCTTCCAATTTTACCATATAATTTGATTTTGCTTCTGATCAACCGTTCGATTTTACTCAAAATTTTGATTTTGCTACTGTCTAACCGAGCGATTAGTCAGTGCTTGTGAGATTTTGGCAAGATTTGCCTATTTGTAGGCCAAACCATGTACCTGTTCAATTCAACTCAATCTAATCCCAATTTCAATCCGGTTTTTAACCCTTTCTTTAATATTTCTATGCAAATGCGTGAGCATACATTCAAACTAATCATTAATATAGAAATTGCTAACCAAAATATTAACTCAAAAAAAAGTGTGCATTACATCGAAGTTTGAATAAGTCCCTGATGGACTCAAAGTCCTCCTCTAGCTAATCGAACGGCCCGACATGAAGTCCTCCGGGTCTTCTTCGGGCTCGTCTCCTCCTTGTTGCTGATCTTTGAGGATTCATCATCTTGCTCATATTCTTCATCCTCAAGATTAGGGGATGACTCCACTACCATGGGCTCAGTTGATTCAGGCTTCTTGTAGGTCTTGCAAAAGACCACGACAATCCGAGAGGACTTGCGTCTCCGTTTCATTGATGGAGGGGCTGAGGCTTTTCCTTTATTCCCACTAGAAACTTCATTTTCCTTTGACGGTCCCAGCTCTAGTTGGCTAACTTGCCTTGAGAAGGTTCAACTGTTGCCCTTGTCTTCACCTAACTTCCTTCCGAAGTACCGGGGCTCCTCCCATAGGACTCTGAGTGGCAGTAGCAGGGGTCACAGGCTCCGTGGAGCTCTGTCCTCCACTTGACCCACCTCCCGAAGGTGGCCTCAATGGAGTGGGAATAGATGCCTCCGTCATCCTGGCAGATGGTTCATACACATATAACAAGGCTCCTAAAGTGGATACCATGTCCTTAAGCGTGTGTATCATCCAATATGCATCTTTTAACACTGAGCTCATGACCTAAAACTAAAGGAGTTCATAGTGTTAAACTAAAAAATGAATGGAAAATTATATACGGTTGAGATCTAGGTTCACCGTCTGGAATTACACGAGCTTCTCGTGCCCGAAGATCTTTGCATCCTTCTTTGGCCTGGGGATCGGGTCCTGCTCATTGCTCTTACCCTTTAGAAAGAGGGGCACCATCCAAGGAGGGAACCAAATATCATCCGTGGACTCCGCCTCCTTCTTCCCCTTACCCTTTCGGTCCGCGCCGCCCTAGCCCACTGTACCCTCCTCAGCCACGAATATAGTCAGGGGGAGCCAAGCCCTCTCTCACGAACACTTCGTAGGTACAAAGATCGTTCAGCCACCTCAAGGAAGATACGGCAATCCCCCTGACCAAGCTCTGTTGCAATCCCAATTCTAGAGGCTCTGTCTGGTACATCTCAAAGGAAAGGGCAGCTGGCATACGGGCCTCGACATCCATATCATGTTGGAAGAGCACCCGCTCTCCCAAGTAAAATTCCTCCTACGAGGGACCCAACAACAGCACTTGGCACCAGGTGAGTGCCAATTCCTTGTGATAAGGCTCCACCATCTCCCACTTGGACATAGACGCCTATAAGAAATGAACAAATTGTGAGTATTCATAAATGTGCATTAAAAGAAAATTCAAAAACCAAGTGAATCACTTATAGGGCCATCTCGGTAGGCCTCAACTGTGGCCCCTAACCGCTCATCCCAGAAGTTCCACCGGTACATCGCCGGCTCAATCTTACCGGTGTGTCCCTCTCCTAATCGTGGGGTACGCGACCCCAGGATTTCAAAAGCCCAAACCTGTGAATAAAGGCAACATGTGAGCAAGATGTCTAAATACATGCATGAGAATGATTAGAAAAGAATTAAAAAAGCATAGACATACCTCCCAGATGTCGCAGTACCCCATAAAGCTCAATGACTACCCTTAGGACACCACGTCGATAGAACGATAAAAGATACGCCATCGCGGAAGTACCCCAGTAGTATTCCTCCATCTTTCACACCTCCTCCAAGGCCCATAGGCACCACAAATGTACAAAGTCGTCCCCATTGCTAAATAATGTCTCCCCCAAGACATACAACAAGAGCCCCCGGACCTACTGATCGATAGTCGCACTATCAGTGCTATAACGCCCCGGAAATCCGGAGCTCCGCCACACCGAACTCCCGGGTCGTTAACCTACCGGATCACATCAAACCTGTCAAATCTGTTCACTAACACATACTACAAAACACTTAATCCGACACCATCTTAAATTCTTCAAATACAAGCTTACAAGATTGCTTAAACTTAAATTATTAAAACCTAAGTTCTTTACAAACTCGAATCCTTATGAAACAAGGTGACGGTACCGACCAAGGCAGGGGTTTCATTACACGGAAGTGGCGGGCTCACCGGAAGCTCACACAGACTCTAACCCATTCCCAAATCTGCTACAGCTTATCTTCACCTGTAGAAGGGAGTCAAACGAAAGGTAAGCTTTTGAGAGCTCAGTAAGGTCGCACAAGGACTAACAACAGGATTACAAGCGATTCCGAAGAATCTAACCGATGAAACTTCCCAGAATACTTCAGATGGTAAAAAAAAACTCAATGCTTTTCAAAAGGGTCAAAAATCATCAGAAATAGATACCAAAATAAACCAGAACAAACACGACGGATTCTAAATCAATCAATAACATATCATTTTCAGAAAAACAATGAAGATTTTCCAAGGATTTCAACAGAAGCACAAATCATTTCAGATAATACTTTCCAGATTTCCGTAATAGTCACGGCAGTATACAGAGCAGATAAAATCAAAAATCAACGTTGATCCTGGGTGATTGCAATGCCATTCCGGCAAAGCACAGAAGTGTACACATGCATGATGTACCAGAATAATTTCTAGTCCACTTGGGTACTATCCTGCTTTTCTTGTAGGATTCAGACCAACCTTATAACACCCACCTCAAAACAGAACAGAAAACCCAGGTCAACACAGAAAAATCATCAATATCAATGAGCATTAACATAAGCTCAAGCACCGAAATCAATTCAGATTCCAATAACAATAATCATACTGACATAAGTCAACATTCAGAATTTTCATAAAAAATCAGAATTTTCAGAAGAAAAATCACAGATAAACAACAAAAATGATTACGAATAATTATCGAGTTTTAAGCACAACAATCCGGAAGAACGGATACAGACAATTGTCAAATCTGCTCAGCACACAATAACAGGCGAGCATCAAAAGATTTCCAATAATCGATCCAGGTTCAATATTAGTGTTTTCTGGACAAGAACATATTGATATCAACGCATACTTCAGAGTTCGACATTAATCGTAAGTAATTCAAAGGAGTACTTACAAGTACGAGTTATCAAATAAGGGTTCGGACATACGTCCTTACCCAGGGTTCAGATAGAATCTCTTACCTGAATCCGCAGCTATCTTATCCTAACCGGAAGTCTTTAGCTTAAACCTAAACGGAATAATTAAATCGTCAGAATATAGCCTGCAGTACAATATTATAACTTAATACGGACTCACACATGCTCCTAAAATGAACCTGTCTCACCGCGTATGTAAAATTACCAAAATGCCCATGAAGTGTGAAATTGCCAAAAAAGCCCCTCTAAGACTTAAATCACCCAAACGGCCCTCCCACAAGTAGAATCACTAAAATCAGCTTCCCATGTGTGAATTTATTCAAAAATACCTTTCTTAGGTCAAATTACCAAAATACCCCTTCGGGGTGGCAAATTACCAAAATGCCTTTGGGGGTTTCCGACACTGGAAAAATCTCAAAATATCTTGAAACGCTATTTTAAGCATTCTGGTATCATTTCTGGTCTAAAAAACATTTTAAAGAATTTTCGTCCGAAAATTTTGAACCGGTGTCCGGATCGAGCGCGAAAAAGCCAGTTTTGCGAAAACTACCTTTCAGCTTCAGAATTCCTCAAAATTTTAGAATATGAACCGTATCTAAAATAGAGTTTCCGTAAAAAATTCAGATTAAAATAACTTAGTTTACTAGGATAAATAATTCGCTAATTTAGTTTAATCGATGCCCTAATTTCGCGCCCTTCGCGGACACCAAAAATTCCCAAAACATTTCAGAGTGTAGGTCTCGTAAAAATATTATGGGTTACTGTTTTGGACTTTTTCAAATTATGACCCTAACTATTTTTATAAATTCGTCAAAAACTGCCTAATTAATACTCCCTTTTTAGCGACAAAAACGGTTACTATTTGGATTAAAACACACACTAAAGCACCTCAGCTGCACACACTCTTCTTCCACCTTCAGCCGAGACACACAGCTGCTTCAACTTACACGTACACCAATTAATTTGTACTCAATACACTAGAAGACACCTACATAGATTACTTAACATCCACTAACCTAATTTAAATACAATTACACCTCCTTACACCACCCATCAGGGGCGGAACCAGGAATTGTTTTCAGGAGGTGCAAAAATTATATCAAATTCACTAAATTTTTTTATTAAAAACAAAGTGCACGTCGATAATTTTTTCAAAGGACTAATATGACAAATTGTCCAAATATTGTATGATTAATAGGATGTCTATAATAACGATTTATAGTAAGATACTTCGATAAAAATTTTCCGTCAATCTTAATTATTCAAAATTAATTAAAACCGTACAGACCCTTATCCAGTTATCCATTTATATTTTTGTCAAACAATTCAATATATCACATGCATTGCACAATATTTCTGGTTGAATGATAAATTACAATTTACAAGGCACAATATATCACATGCATTGCACAATTTAATATGTTATCACTGATAACATAGACTCACATTCACAAATCACAAGGCACACTGTCCACCGAGACACTGAGACAGATCACAACTCCACAAGCAGTCAAAGCAGCAACAGGAAGCCTCGTCGGCGTTGTCGCGGCGTCGCCTGAGCGGCTTCAGTCGCTGTCGCCAGGAGGGGTGAGGGGCCAAATTTGGTCGGACTTTGGAGTAGCAGTCGAAGAGCAAAGCTCGTCGCGGCATTGCCGCGTTGCCTAAGCGGATTCAGTCGCGGACTCGCGATTGCCGGCAGGGACCAGATCTGGTCAAAGTAGCCTCGTCACGGCCTGAGCTCAGTCCGCCGGTGGTCACTCACGGAGTCACGATCACGGTGAGAGAGAGGGAGGTGATTGCCGCGTGTGGGTCTCGGGGAACGGGGTCTCGGTGCGATTTCTGAAAACCAAATTTTTCTTTCCAAAAGTGAGGGGGTGCTTCAGCCCGCCTCCCCCCCCCCTGTCACCACATAGGTCTGCCTATGCCACCCATACACACGGATTATCATATTTACACACACCCGCACACCAAGAACACACACATGCATAGTTCAGTCACCAACCCACACAAACTGATACTCTAAACCCCTCGGAAATTCACTGAAACCTCACCCCGCACCCTATATCTGTTTACAACTACAAATTACATTTTAACGATCACTGAACACACACTCCATACGCACACAGTAACACACTCACGCACAAACATCGCAATTAACCCACCCCATGAAGCTTCAAGACACTGCAACTCATCCGATTCATAACCCGAAATTCGTAAATATGCATAAACACACACACACACACAGCCGTGTTCACGGCTGTGAGCACAACCTATTCATGCTTTTAACCCCCACCAAAACCACTAAAGGGAACAAGAATTACCCTTTTTGAGAAGAACCTCAATTTCCTTCAATCTATCTCTGTGTCCGAATCCCTGTTTTTCTTGTTCCTTCTCTGTTTCTTTCTTCTTACTATTTCTTATTTCTTTCCCGATTAAGACTTTATCCCAATTGATTATTTTATAATTTAAGTGGTTAGTCACCCAGCCAGGTGGCCATTCCTAAAATTTTGACACCAAGACACAAAATTTCCAAAATTACAAAATAGTCCCTCAAGTTTCCAAAATTACAAAAATGCTCCCAAATTTTCAAAAATTATATTTTTGTCCCAAAATTCTTTTAAGCTCCAATACGCTAGTAATACCCGGGCATTGCCCAAAATTAACACCCGTCTATTTTTTTGGAGCACCAATGGTTATTTTAACTAACTTCCGAAGTTCGAGATATTAAATTCTTCCCCCTTATAAAAATTTTGTCCTCGAAATTTGCTCGCGGATACCCTACTTATCACATCTATGTATTTCACTGTCGTTGCAGAATTCTGATAACTATCTCAGAGTACCTAAGCTACTTTTGACTTTCGCACCATGATTCTTGTCCCACGAATACTCAGACACAACTGTTTAAATTCAAGTCATAATACTAAATTGAAACCCTATCGGGTAAACACTTCACTCTATCTATTCCAGAATCCTCACGAACGATGACTTATCGGGTATAAAACCCACTGAGCAGAACCTACCCCGCTCCACATTCACACATATCAAACAAATTAAGTCAAGCTCTAATACAACAGATTTCCCTTCTCTTATGTTGCTACTACACCAGAGATCCCATCAGTTGCACAATTTACTTATGACTGTAAGCTAAACTCTAAGATCAAGGCATACTGAAATACTAAACGATGGTCACAAATGACCTGCGGTTTACCAAGGTTAACCTGGGTAGGGTAACCAATTCATATAAGCACTTACACCTCACCACAGACAGTAAAAAATCAACCATTAGGCTTTCATTGCACACTCTAATACCTCAAAACAACGAGTCCAAATTATTACCAAGTTCATCACCTAGGGACATGTCATCTTAACATAGCTTTGTATTGCATACTTATGGTTCCGCATACACTTCACATAATGACTGAAAACTATAGCTACTATGAGTTCATTGCACACTCCGGTGCCTTAAATCAAATGGTCCAAATTGTTACCGGAGTCATTACAGAGAGGTGTGTTATCTTAACACAACGCAAAATATAATTTTCCACTCACGTGTCTTGCACTTCTACCAAAGTTGAAAGCCCTAAATTATCACATCACTTCTAATTCACAGTCACATTATTTACAAAAGTTTTATAGCATTATCCTTCAACCATCTGTTTCAATTAAATCGTTAAAATCTTTTGGTTCCAAAAGCAAATAACCAGCGGTCTATTACTGCGGGTTAAGCCAAATTTTCATCTTATACCGAATCATCGAATAGCTTATCCAGACTTAATTCACGTTCCCAGAGTCTATTCTCGCTCATAGATTATCTGAGGTTTAGGGATCTACTTAACCTCATATCCAGGTAGAGGAAACTATGCAAATAATGATAATAATAATCGCAATCAGAGAGTCAAAATACAAATTTTTTAACAAAAGCATGCATATTGGTTCTTGGGGGGTTCACAACAAAAGTTCTGTGACATTTCAGAAGAAACGACGGAAATAAAAACAATGACACAGGTCTGACGAAGCAAAGTCAACCCAACGACTCGGAACAATCAAAATCGAAAGGAGTTATTGGTCATTAATAAGATTTGTAGCTTTCCCATGGCCAGTGGGTCAGATACTACCTCATCAAGTCCAAATAGATTCAAAAGGACAAAAAAATATCTCGGAAAGGAATAAGACGAACCAGCATGAATGACATCTTCTCTGACGTCTCAGCGTAAGCTGACATTCAATTAAGTCGTCCTTGAATTCAATATGCAAAAGAATGAATCAGATGATAGAACAAAATTCCAAATCCCTTCTTGAGCCCCTAAACCAAATCTTCAGTCTTAACGCCAGTCATCTTTCCAAAGCACTACTCTTACTCATCAATCAAATCATCAACTTAACTACTATGCATACCGTATAACTTTCCAAATACGACTAGGGTTTCCCTAACAATACTGGATACATGATTAGCAAATAACCAATTCATACCTAGTATGATATCAAAATCGTGAACAACAATTAGAGTGAGGTCCACAGAAAGATCTCTATCCCAAACATAGACTGTACATTCACAGAGAAACACAAAACAGTCAAAGACTCTTCCAACGGAATACTTATCACAATATCAGTTCTTAAAGGACAGATCTTCATCCTCAATCTCTATGCCAAATTGACAGATATAGAGAAATATGATGCTCCAAACTTAAATAGTGGACATGCATCTAATAGGTTAATATGTGGTGTACCTGGCACCACGTCACCGGATGTCACTATATCCTGAGCAGACATTAAATAAACTTTAACTGATATTCTGGGCCTCAGCCACTACTGATCTTGTCCTCTTCCTGTCGAGGAACACAACTTGTTGTTACACTATCAACAGGTACACAACTTATTATTTCTCAGAAACAGACAGTTTTAAACTTAATGCTTCACACTGCCATGCCTAACACATCATCCAGTCACTTTATTGCATAACTCACCACTCTTATTTCTATTCGCACTTACCGTATAGCATGGCCGGAAAACTTACCTGTCACCCTGACCAGTACTCTTGGTAGGTCAAACTCCGGAACTCCGCGATGGTTCAACTCTAGTACTCTGAACTGATCGAGCGCCTATACCTGCGCCCCCATAAATCCCATATCATGTTTCGATGAATTTTAGAACTCTATCCGGATCACAATATCACCGAACCGGAGTGGGCATGAATCCCTGATTCTGCCCCAACCTTAAACCTTGGGCATCATACTATGCCGGCTATAAAAACTTTTGCTGACGACTGTCAACTCTTACAATCCGTTCGGGGAAAATTCTTACTTATCTCTTTTCTATCCGCCTTGCATTTACTCAAATCTTTCTCCATTGTCAAACTTAAACTGTTCCAAACACACACTACAAGAAAAGAGGGCATTAGCGACGGACTTTTAGCGACGGACTAAATTCCGTCGCTAAACGTCGTTTCAGAGACGGAAATAACCGTCGGTAAAAGTCCGTCGGTAAAACTATTTAACGACGGAATAATTCCGTCGGTAAACACACCCGTCGGTGAAAGTAGGGTTTTCCCGACGGACTTTAACCGACGGGTGTATTCCGTCGGTAAAGGACTTAAAAATATCAGATCCCCCTTTCTTTTCTTTCTCCCGTTGCTCTCTCTCTCTTTCTTTCTCCCGTTGCTCTCTCCCTCTTTCTCTCTCTCTCTCTCTCTCTCTCTCCCTCTCTCTCTCACCGGCGATAGAGCCTGCCACCGCCACTGCCGCCCATCTTCAAAACCGAAGGACCGCCGCCACCACTGCCGCGCTGCCACCACTGTCGCGCCGCCACTACTGCCGATCTGCCACCACTGTCGCGCCGCCACCACTGCCGCGCTGCCACCACTGTCGCGCTGCCACCACTGCCGCGCTGCCACCAGTGTCGCGCCGCCACCACTGCCGATCTGCCACCACTGCCGCGCTGCCACCACTGTCGCGCCGCCACCACTGCCTGTGAAGGTCTTCTGGTTTGCTTCCCGTGTCCTGTCATTAATTTCTCTTTGGTTTTTATTAACATGTAAGTGGCTTTCGAGGAGTTAAGTGCGTGTTTTGTAGGTGTAGTGTGTGTTCGTGACTGTGTGTGTGTGTGTTCTTGATGGTGTGTGTATTATAGGTGTGTAAATGTGTTAAATTGAGTGTTTAAGTGTATGTTGTAGTGAGTTAGAATGGTGTAATGAGGTTTCTATGATTTAAAGTGGGTTGGAAGTGAGGTAATGTGTGGTTGTGAAGTGGGTGTGGGATGAACATCTCGGCTGAAGGTAGAAGGAGATGTGTGTGCATTTAGGTGAAATACTAGGTGTGCTTAATCTGAATAGTAAAGGTAATGGTCACTAAAGGTTAAAATTAAATTAGGCAGTTTTCAATGATTTTTTATAAATATCTAGGATCAGAATTGGACAAAGTGCAAAACTATAACCCCCAATAGTTTTACGAGATGTAGGCTCCGGAATGTTTTGAGAATTTTCGGTGTCCGTAAGGGGTGCTAAATTATGGCATCGATTAATCAAAGTTAACAAATTATTTAACCTAGTAAACTAAGTTATTTTAATCTGAAAATCTTATTTTACTGATATGATTCATATTCTAAAATTTCGTGCCATTCTGAGGCCAATAGGTAGTTTTTTCGAAACTAACCTTTTAGCGCTCGGTCTGGACGCTAGTTCGAGATTTACGGGCAATTTTTTTTTAAAATACTTTTTAGCCCAAAAATGACTTCAGGATACTTAAAATAGTATTTTCAGATATTTTGGGATTTTTCTGGTGCCGAAAACCTCAAGGACAATTTGGTAATTTTACGCATCTAGTGAGGGGGTCGTTTTGGGACTGTGCGTGAGTTAATAGTGAGTTATAATACAATATTGTACGCTACATTCTAATCTTTGAACTATTCCATTTAGGTTAAAACAAGGATTGTTTCGGGTAGGTTATCATAGATGCGAACCCTAAACCCCAATCCAACCGAACCCTAATTGAACCCCAAATTGAATGCCCTAATCCAACCGAACCCTAAATCGAACTAATTGAACCCTAAATTGAATGCCTCAAATCAACCGAACCCTAAATTGAATCAATAGAACCCCCTAATTGAACCCTAAATTGAAGTAATTGAACCCTAAATTGAATGCCCTAATTGAATCGAATCCTAAATTAAACTAATTGAACCCCTAATTAAACCCTAAATTGATTGCCCCAATCTAACCGAACCCTAATTGAACCCCAAATTGAATGCCCTAATCCAACCGAACCCTAAATCGAACTAATTGAACCCTAAATTGAATGCCTCAAATCAACTGAACCATAAATTGAATCAATAGAACCTCCTAATTGAACCATAAATTGAAGTAATTGAACCCTAAATTGAATGCCCTAATCGAACCGAACCCTAAATGAAACTAATTGAACCCTAAATTGAATGCCCTAATACAATCGAACCCTAAATTGAAATAATTCAAGCGCATCGAATATGTGAATTTTGAACATTTTTTCCCATTTGAACATTGATCATTTGTTTGATAATTTTAGGTTGTTAATTGTGCGTTTTAGAATTGTGATTATTGATCGATGATTTTAGGTTATTAGCTGTGTATTTGAAGTAATTGCGATTATGAATTGATGATTTTAGGTTGTTAATTAATGATTTTAGATTGTTAATTGTGCATTGAGCATTTGAGATATTGAGATTATTGACGGAGGATGGGACCCAATTGGATTGAATGTGTGATTTTTGTTAATTTTTATTGCATTGAGCATTTGAGAATTGAGAATTGAGATTGTTGACGGAGGATGGGACCCAATTGGATTGAGATACCTGTTAGTTAGCGCAGACACGGACACCACGTCTGATCGACGGTGTCCGACATTTAGAAAACAAATTAACGTATGCCGATGTGTCCGAAGGTGCGTGTCGCTGGGCATCGGACACGTGTCCGGAGGCGTCGGACACGTGTCCAAAGGCGTCGGACACGTGTCGGTATGTGTCAGACACGTGTCGGTATGTGTCTGACACGTGTCCGGAGGTGTCAGAAACGTATCGGACACCATATCGACACCCTATATGAGGTGTCGGAATTGAGGTTGTTGAATGTGTATTAAATTTAGGTTAGTTAGGTTAATGCGACATTTTTAGCATGCACCCCCTGGAATCTAATCGTGGCTCCAGCGCTGGCTATAATTAGCCCTAATTAGTCCTGATTAATAATATTTTAGTAAATCAATTAACCCTAATTAGCTCTAACGAGCCTAATTAGTTTTAATTAACCCTAAGAACCTGATAAAATTCAAATTAGCTGTAATTACCTCAAATTAGCCCAAATGAACCCAATTATGCGCATATTGATTGTTGTTAGCCTAATTAGTCATAATTTGCACTAACATAACCCAATTACGCCTAATTAGCGCTAGTTAGGACTAATCAACACTACTCGGCACAATTAAACCCTAATTAGGACTACATAACTCTAATTAGTCCTAATCAACCCTAGTCAGCTATAATCATCCGAAACTATCCCTCATTAACATTAATTAGCCCTAACATAACCCAATTAAGCCTAATTAGCCCTAATTAGGACTAATCATCACTACTCGGCACAATTAAACCCTAATTAGTCATAATCAACCCTAATTAGCTATAATTATCCGAAACTAGCCCTCATTAACATTAATTAGCCCTAACATAACCCAATTAAGCCTAATTAGCCCTAATTAGGACTAATCATCACTACTCGGCACAATTAAACCCTAATTAGGACTACATAACTCTAATTAGTCCTAATCAACCCTAGTCAGCTATAATCATCCGAAACTATCCCTCATTAACATTAATTAGCCCTAACATAACCCAATTAAGCCTAATTAGCCCTAATTAGGACTAATCATCACTACTCGGCACAATTAAACCCTAATTAGTCATAATCAACCCTAATTAGCTATAATTATCTGAAACTAGCCCTCATTAACATTAATTAGCCCTAACATAACCCAATTAAGCCTAATTAGCCCTAATTAGGACTAATCATCACTACTCGGCACAATTAAACTCTAATTAGTCATAATCAACCCTAATTAGCTATAATTATCCGAAACTAGCCCTCATTAACATTAATTAGCCCTAACATAACCCAATTAAGCCTAATTAGCCCTAATTAGCTCTTGTACATCCCATAATTACTCCATGTTGCCCAGAGATGGTTCAATTACTCGTTCTTTACAAACCCTGCCTTCTTTATATTAATTGTTGTTTTGAGAAGTCCATTGGCAACGAGATGGTTCAACTCGTTGCCAACGAGTTCTATTTAATGTGGAATTGATAACATATGCAACGATCATTCTGCAGTTTTGATATTTCGGAAAGATTCTTGCATATCTTATCAATTTCTGAACACATGCATGCATAAAAACCCTTAGTTCCCGTTCAAAGGTACTCATTACAAAGTAATGCCTTGTAATGAGCCTTTGGATGTCCAGTTTGGACAGTTTGGAAAAGCTAATTGTTTATAAAACAGTATTTTGACTCATGCTTTATGTTCTATGTCGTGGATATTTGGTACACGTTCTCGTGTGTTTCTCCGGGTGCATACAGATCTGGTGTTCTAACATCCGTCAAACCTTCCTGAGCAAGGTTAGATGAATGTTAGAACACCTAATCGATGTGGTGTACTTGGAGAAATGCGGGGAGGTGCTGCCGAATTTTCCACAGACATCGGACTAAGCATGAGTTATTCACTGTTTTATAAACATGTGCTTTTCTGAATGGGATAGGACCACTACCTGTTCAAGAGTGGAGGGGAAATATGTAGACGTGTTGTAACATTCATGCATTGATATTTACATCGGCAATGCTTAATCACTGGTCATTATTGAAGGTGGTATACAGTACGATAATTCAGTCGTCATGTCAGTCGATCGAAGTTGGATGAAAAGGAAGAATGCTGAAGATTTTGAGTGTCGCGTTGACGAATTTCTCGACTTCGCTTATGCGCATCCTGCACATGTTGACCTTGATAAGATAAGGTGCCCGTGCGGTAGATGTGAGTTGTTGCACTGGAGAAAAAGAATTGAAGTAAAATGGCATCTTCGTCGGTACGGTTTTATGGGTGGATACACAAGGTGGACGCAGCACGGGGAAACGATAGTATTGTCGTCCAACCTGGCTAGTCAAACTGAAGTTAGGGAGGAGGCACGATATGATTTTCGAGATATGATTATGGATGTTGGGCATGCTAATGTTGACTGGGGTAACGACAGGCCACAACCGCCGAACGAGGGGGCTCATCAGTTTTATGAGTTGTTGAGAGCTGCGGAAGAGCCGCTGTGGGATGGAGCTCCGAAACACACACGGCTGTCTGCGGTTAGTAGGTTATTACAGTTGAAATCAGACCACGGGCTGAGCGAGAAAGGTTTTAACGAGTTTGTTACCTTCATCAAAGAAATACTGCCCGAAAGTGAAAAGCTACCGCCGTCGTACTATGACGCGAAGAAGATGATGAGGAAACTTGGGTTGAGCTACGACCGGATAGATGCGTGCAATAACGATTGTGTATTATTCTGGAAAGAGAATAAGGATTTGTCATTATGTCCAGTGTGTGATCATTCGAGGTACAAACCGGACAAAGGGAAGAAGAAAAACATTGCATGGAAGATATTGCGATATTTCCCGGTCACACCACGGCTTCAGAGAATGTACTACTCCTCCAGTACGGCTGAACATATGAGGGCTCACCGTGAGACTCGCAGCAACGATGCCGATGTGCTGACACACCCAGCTGATGGAGAGGCGTGGAAGGAGTTTGACCGCAGGCATCCAGTTTTTGCTCAGGAAGTTCGGAATGTTAGACTTGGTCTGGCAACCGATGGGTTCAACCCTTTCGGTCAGTCTACCACGCCTTACTCCTGTTGGCCTGTTATTATTGTCCCTTACAACCTTCCACCAGGCATGTGCATGAAGAAGCCGTATATGTTCTTGTCGTTGCTTATTCCGGGGCCGAAGAGTCCCGGTAAGGACATAGATGTGTATTTAAGGCCGTTGATTGATGAGTTAAAACAATTATGGAATCATGGAGTCGAAACATATGATGCATCCCTTAAACAAAATTTTCAGATGAGGGCTGCTTTGATGTGGACTATACATGATTTCCCCGCATTGGGAATGACGTGTGGCTGGAGCACACATGGGAAGCTAGCATGCCCTGCTTGTATGGGCGTGAACCCCGGTCATACGTTAAAGCACGGCGGAAAGGCCTCGTGGTTCGGATGTCACCGTAAGCTTTTGCCACCGGGCCATCAGTTTCGTAGGCAGAAGGATAAATTTGACGGGACAATCGAGCGTGAGGTTGTCACGCTGGACTACCCATCTGGTGAAGAAGTACTCTCACACCTGGAGGCACTTGATACTGACATACCACACGGTAAGGGTGTGCCGGATCAGAAGATTGCAGGGTTCGGGAAAGAGCACAACTGGAGAAAATTTTGTATCTTCTGGGAGTTAGCCTACTGGAGGACGCTCGTTATCCGAAACAACATGGATGTGATGCATATTGAGAAGAACGTTTTTGATAATGTGTTCAACACAGTGATGAATTTCAAGGGCAAATCGAAAGATCACCTTAAAGCGAGAAGGGATCTACAACAGTTGGGTGTACGCCGTGAATTGCATCCTCGGACAGTCAGTGGGAGGACCATACTTCCGAAAGCACCTTACTGTCTAGACAAGAAACAAGTGGAGAAGGTCTGTCAGTGGGTTAAGAATTTGAAGCTTCCGGATGGGTTTGCGTCCAACATATCTCGTTGTTGCAATGTTTCGGAATGCAAGTTCCAAGGGATGAAGAGTCACGACTGCCACGTATTCATGGAGAGATTCATTCCTATTGCCTTCCGGGGACTGTTGCCACGGGTTGTTTGCGAGACTTTGACTGAATTATCTCATTTCTTTCGAGATATATGCTCTTCTACGATCCGGGTGAGTAACATGGAAGTGCTTGAGAAGAACATTGTGGTGACGATTTGCAAGCTGGAGAAAATCTTCCCACCTTCGTTCTTTGATTCAATGGAGCATCTGCCTGTTCACTTGGCATATGAAGCTAAAATGGGTGGACCCGTGCAATATCGGTGGATGTATCCCTTCGAGAGGTAATCCTTAAATTGTTACAGTTGTTCGTTTACACTTAATGCGACATCTGTTATCATTGATATTCCACCTAACTCGATTCCCTAAACTTCTAGGTTCATGTTCCATTTAAAGAAAAAAGTCCGTAATAAGGCTCGGGTTGAGGGCTCAATTGCGGAGGCTTACGTAATGGAAGAACTTGTAAACTTTTGTAGTCAATATTTCGGTTCGGATGTTGGTACAAGGTTAAATCAACTAGGCCGAAATGATCCCGGAGCAAGCACAAATTTGGAAGGGCAATTGTCAATATTCAAGCAGTCAGGTAGTCCGTTCGGCCGAACGTATACTCGATGGCTAACAGATGAAGAGTACAGTGCTGCAACAATATATGCCCTTCTAAATTGCGATGAAGTTTCGGCATTCGTTGAGTAAGTTAAAGTCTTAATTCACTTACATTGATGTACATAATTGAAAGTGTGTTAAGCGAGTTAGATGCATATTGGTTTGCAGTGAGTTCGATGCGGAATCTTTAATCACTGATCCCGCTGGACTTGAATCTCACCGGAAGTCACAATTTGTACAGTGGTTCAAAATCCGTGTAAGATTATTTAACGAAATTATATTATGTGTTATATACAGTTCTGTGGCCAATTAGTATACTGATTTATCCTTAATGTTTACCGTCATCTACAATAGGTTCAGTCAATGGATAGACCAGTGGCCTCCTGCTTGAAATTACTAGCCGAAGGCCCTAACAAACAAACATCCTGTTACGGAGGTTATATCATCAACGGGTTTAGGTTTAACGTAAAAGATGATGACCGAACAAAACAAACCCAAAACAGTGGAGTCTTGGTCAACGGCGACTGTTATGCCGAGAATTGCATGGATTTTTACGGAGAGTTAGATGAGATTGTTGAGCTAACATATCTGGGTTCCCAAAACCGCCTGGTAATGTTCAAGTGTACGTGGTTCGATGTCACATGCAGCAGAGGAATCCGTGTTAGCTCTCAAGGGATTGTAGATGTCAATGTCAAGTCAAGACTTGCATCAGACGAGCCCTTTGTGTTTGCTAGTCAAGCTGTACAAGTCTTTTACGCGGAGGACGTCGCCAATCCCAAATCTCATTGGTATACAACTATCAAGTCCAAGAAATTGCCCGTGACATATGACAGTGAGCTAGACTCCTTTCAAGCCGACCAACCACGTGTCTTGTTCCCTGTTGAGGTCAACAACGAGGAGGACGATCTTCCTCTTCCAACAACACTTCTTGTGGGAGAAGAAGTCGTAGATGATGACGCGGAAGATGTTGAAAGTGTTGGAGATGATGTGACCGAGTCTACTGATGAAGAGGATGAATTAGAAGATGAAGAGGACGACGAGTCCCACGAAGAAGAGGGCGACGAGGATAGTGATGAAGATGATTCGCAAACTGAAAATGATTGACTTGTAATGTTGTAACATCACGGGAAAAATGTAGTAACATTTTAGAACTTGGTGTTTATTGATGTGTTTTTGCACATTCGTTCATATATATATATATATATAGTGCCGATGATGATTTATGCCTAAATTATTGTTTTTCACGTGTTAATGTCTTTGTATATAATCTATATGAAGTCAGATATGGATAGGATACGGGCTATTCGTGGCCGGGCTGGACGCCGAGCTGCTTCCTCCCCGATTAGTCCCACCTCGTCATTGCCTACTGATGACGAGGCACAGAGTGATCGCGGACAGCCATCGGGGGCCCAGCCCCAGCCGTCGCCGTCACCGTCGCCCCAGCCATCACCGTCGCCCCAGCCATCGCCGTTGCCCCAGCCGTCTCCATCTTCCGTGGGTTCTACCTCAGGTATAGTTGATAACGGTGTTTCCTACATTTTCGCTAGCCTTATATTTGAACTGTATTAATGTCTGTGTTTTGTAGGATCTCGACGAGGCCGTGGTCCGACACGCGGGGTACGCATCGACCCCCAGCGTAAACAGAGCGTTACGCTCACGCAGGAGGGCCTGTAAGTACTAAAAATATCACCTCATGCCTTATGCCTAAAAATTTTGGGTGTTAATTTATATTTGAACTGTATTAATTAATTTAATTACTTATTTGGCAGGATCCTGGAGAATATGGCGAGGACGAAGATCGGCGTTCTTGTGAAGGGCCGATTCTTCGAGCCACGCCTGTACTGGAAGGAATGGGATGCCGCTGCGAGGGAGGCCCTATGGGAGGAGTGGCTGGTACGGTGAAGTATTTTTTTCAGCGTTAGTAAATGTTAAATTACAGTTTGTTTTATGTTGTTAATTTGTGTTATTGAATGCATTACAGGAGGGGTTCACGTTTGATACGCCTGAGCAGCAGGGACTGGGGCAGCAGGCTTTCTTTAATTACATCGGCAAGAATTACCGCCGATGGCTCCACGATGCACGGGACCGGGCGAAGAGGGCGCTGCCCGCGGGTGCCCCGATGACGGACATGACGAAATATCCCCCACATTGGATATCTCACCGTGTATGGGGGGAGATGATAGATCGGTGGGCTGCGGATCCAGGTTGGGACGCCAAGAGTAAGAGCGGGGCTCAGAACAGACAGAACAGAGATCCGACGCACACGGGGGGGTCGGTGCCACACGACATCGTCCGACATATGAACGCGGTCGAGCACCCGGATCTAGAGGAGGATGAGGTCATAGCTCTGACCTATACTCAGACGCACGTGCGGAAGAAGGACAAGGACGAGACGCACCAGGCGGGCGACTATATTTCAGATATTGCCCGGCGGATCGATGTGAGTCAATTTATTTAAGTTAATCTGTTTCTTTCTATCCTCGATGTCTGTTTCGTTAATTAATGCCATAACATATCGTTAAACCACTATTTTTGCAGGCCTCGTATGAACAGCTAAGGGGGTCCGAGCAGCAGTCCGGACAGCCATCAGCGTCCACTAGTACGGCTGCGAGTACTGGGGGGTTGAAGCGATGGCTGGATACGCCGGAGGTCGTGAATCGGCCGAAAGGCCGCATACGCGGCCTGCCTAGCACGACTCCTCGTGCCGTGATAGGAGCGTCCTCACCCCCTGCTGCCCCTCCACAGACACCGGCTCCTCGGCCTCAGTTGCACGAGGAGGATATCGAGCGCATTGCTACAGTGGTGTGCCGGATGATGAGGGAGCAGGGCACTGCTGGACCAGCCGCCCCGGCCCCGGTTCAGCAGGATCCAGATCCGGGACTCGGGAACCCCTGATGAGCCCCTTCCCGTGCCCGTTCCTAGCCCCCCCCCCCCCCCCCCCGCGCCCGGGTTGTACTCTTCTCCCCTCTCCTAACCGGCTATCTCCGGTTCCCGGCTTGTACATGTATTAGTTTCTTTTATAATAAATATTTTTTCTAATTGATTATATATATTTTTTTCTGTATTTCGCTTATTGCGCGTTGCTGTTGAGAATTGTCTTTATGTACAGGTTTAGGTCATTGAAAAATAAATATTGACTTTTGGCGACGGATTTATTCCGTCGCTAAAATATTCCTTTCAATTAAATATTTAGCGACGGAATATTCTGTCGCTAAATAAGCTATTTAGCGACGGAATATTCCGTCGCTAAATATTTAATCCGTCGCTAATTGGACGAAAAAGAAAATAAATTAAAATTTTAAAAATATAATTAGCGACGGACATTCCGTCGCTAATGAAAAATAAATCCGTCAGTAAAAATCACATATTTAGCGACGGATTTAAAAATTCCGTCGCTAAACTTTTAGTGACGGGCTTTTATACGAGGGATTTTTAGCGACGGTGAATCCGTCGCTAATTCCTTTAGCGACGGATTTTGGGCTTTTAGCGACGGATTTACCCGTCGATAAAAGTCTGTTTTCTTGTAATGACATAACCAATGAAAAAATTCCACATAGTTCACCAATCGAGTGAGATCACCGCATCTCTTAGTCCAGGACTAAGCCCCCACTCAGGCTTCCAGTAGCTATCTGCATGCATCAATAACATCCTTACTGCAAATGTAGCGAAACAGAAATTTCATCTCAACCTTCTCTATCAACTCTAAATATGTTTGCCTTGCACTAACTAATTCCCTTAACATCTATTTATGAGGTCTTGCGAAATATCGGTCAAAATAATTCCTTAAATTGTTCCCAAATGATCTCAATCAATTGCTGGCGAGTCAGACTCTTCGCCATCATTTCTTACCCCTGATCAAACTTTCTTCTCAGTTTATAGATATCAATTCCAATCCTTTTGACGCCTCACTTACAATTGCTCCCATTTATACAATCAGTTGCTCAAAATTTCCTCAATTTTGCTAATACAGTTCGTTGTCTCTATAGGGTTCAATAACTCCTTGTAGCTAGTCATTTCATCTGTTAAGGTCATCAAGATACTCTCATCTCAAGGTTATGGTTGTGGTCGGGCCAGATTCTATGTCATCAAAGTTGGAATCAAGTTCATAGTATTCAGAATCACGACCATCAGTTCTAGGGTTCTACTGTTTCCCCCTATGGGTATGGTTGCCTCCCTACAATCATAAAACTCATACAGTACATTTTCTAATCAAAATATCATATGGTCAAGTTTTTCTAATACTGGGAATTTTCCTGTTCCATCTTCTACAATCCTCTTGGAATCTCATCTATCGGGGACCGCTAGTGTAACATCCTGTACTTTGGGAGCAGGTTAAACAATTATCCGGACTCCGAAAAAATAAACAGGCGTTAAATTTGAGCAATGCTCATGTGTTAGTAGAGTATCGAAGTTTAAAATTTTTCAGGACAAAAACGTAATTTTTGAAACTTTGGGGTTATTTTGCAAATATGAAAATTTATGGGGGCTAATTTGCAATTGGGGAAACCATACCTTAAAATGTTGCCACCTCCTACTAGGTTAATGACTAAGCTAAAATTAAACCATTTAATAATGATTGGATAAGTGATCTCGGGTGAAAGAAATGAAGCAAAGAAAAGAAAAACAAAAAGGGAAACCTTTCCCTTTCGGGAAAGAAACAAGAACCAAGAACAAAAAAACAGAAAACAGAGAAGAGAACCAGCTTCGGCCAAGGAGAAGAAAAGAAGAAAGGAAGAAAGAAGAGAGGAAAGGGAGAAAGAAAGAAGCTCAAATTTATTTGTCCTTCAGTTGTTCTCTTCAGCTGTTCTACTGATGAACTTAGGCCCGAGATTTCTGAAACTGTTTCTTTTAGTCCCATCAACTGGTCGTCTATAGCTCCGAAAGGATCTGCGAAATGTGCCTCCATGAGGCTTACATGTTCATCAAGTTGTTGTTGCTTACCCTGCCTGGTATTGTACCCCATTCGAGTTGTCCTTCCGCTGATGTAGATGGGATGGAATTGGTGGTGGGTTCAGGAATTTGAACACTGCTCTGATTACCAATTTGTAAGACTTTGGCTGGTCTTACTCTTGGATACTCGCAGACTTCGGAGAATTCAATTGAGAAGAAGAAAGAGTATTCAGAAAGTTCAGAGAAGAAGAAGTCAGAGAGAGAATTGCAGGGGAAAACTTTGCATAGATTTTTCATTGATTCCTTCTCGCGTGATCATTTCCTTATAAGGAGGTTACAACCAAAAGATGCTAACAACCTCCCACTCAGAGAATTGAAATTGGAAAATGAAAATACAATAAGGAATTTCTGGAATTGTAAAACCAGTTGTAACGGCTATAACTAATCTGTTATTAATATCCTAAGCAAAGATTGCCTTCATTAATTCTCTGTCTTAATCCTTCCAGCTCAGCAAGATCTTCCTGGTAATTAGCGTTTTCACGCTCCTCACGCGCTTGTGCATTTACTTCAGCCCAGCAGGTCACGCGCGCCAATTTCCTGTAGACTTTCTTGAGTGTATTTCACTTGCTCAGCTTGTCTTCCAATTGAGTTGTTTCCCTCCAATGCCTGAGCAGCTGTCTTCTTCTTGATCTTGAATTTTAGTGGTCGTCTGGATGATAAATCCATGACAGAAAGAAAGAATCTCAAATTTATTTGGGTATGATGTTGATCTCTAAATTGCGAAATTGTGGGAATTGAATTGAGAACTTCAAATGTATCTTGCATATACATGTATATATGTATGAATCTCAGTTAAACATGGTAATTAGGGATGGAAATTGAAACGAAATCGTGATAAATTGTGTACGACATGAACTTAAAATAAAATAGGAAGAGAGTGTGATCAAGATCTCATGATTTCGCCGTGATCCAGTGTATGTAGGTGTGTGTTTTCAGAGATGTTCTTTGATGTGAGAAGTTGGTTCAAATTTTGAGGGTTCGATTGTGTATGATTGTATAAATTGAATGGATTTAGGGCATTAAGGTGTAAATTTATATGCGATTTAGTGATTAGAAGTGAGAAAGAGTGAGGAATTTACGCGTGATTGAAGGAGGAATGTGCCCAGGTGCATGTGAAGGCTAAAGGAGGAAGAAGATCAGTGTGTGTGGCTAAGGTGTGTTAGTATGTGTGATGATTTGAACAGTAGATGTAATTGTCGCTAATGCTAGAAATTACCTTAGGCAGTTTTTACACTAATTTTTATAAATAGTTAGGGTTAAAATTAGAGAAAGTCCAAAACAGTAACCCATAATATTTTTACGAGACGTACGTTCTAGAAATTTTTACGAATTTACGGTATCCGCGAAGGGCGTTAAATTAGAGTATCGATTAGAGGGAAGTCCGAATTTATTTAACCTAGTAAACTAAGTTATTTTAATCTGAAATTTTTATGAAAACTCTATTTTACTGATATGATTCATTTCTAAAATTTTGAGCCATTCTGAGGCCGATAGGTATTTGTTTCGCGAAACTGGCCTTTTAGCGCTCGATCGGGACACCGGTTCGGGATTTTCAGGTGAAAATTCTTTAAAATATTTTTTAGACCAGAAATGATATCAGGATACTTAAAATAGTGTTTTAAGATATTTTGAGATTTTTCCGGTGTCGGAAACCCCCAGGGGTATTTTGGTAATTTGCCACCCCGAAGGGGTATTTTGGTAATTTGACCTAAGAAAGGTATTTTTGCATAAATTTACATATGGGATGCTTATTTCAGTGCTTCTACTTATGGGAAGACCATTTTGGTAATTTAAGTCAGAGGGGCATTTTGGTAATTTTACACCCTAGGGGCGTTTCGATAATTTTGCGGTGAGGAGGGTTTCATTTTGAAAGTATGTGTGAGTCCGTTTAAGTTATAATATTGTGTTGTAGTCTGTGTTCTGATGATTCGATTATTCCGTTTAGGTTAAAGCTAAAGACTTTTCAGTTATGATAATTTAGCTGCGGATCTAGGTAAGGGATTCTATCTGAACCCTGGGTAAAAACTTTCGTCTGAACCCTTATTTTGATAACTCGTACTCGTAAGTAGTCATTGATTTACTTATGGCTAATACCGAACTCTGAATTGTGTATTGCTATCAACATGTTATTGCTCCCAATATTGAACCTGAATCGATTATTTGGAAATCTTTTGATGCTCGCCTGTTATTGTGTGATGAGCAGATTTGACAATTTTCTGTATCCGTTCTTCCTGATTTTTGTGCTTAAAACTCGATTATTATTCGTAATCGTTTTTGTTGTTTATCTGTGATTTTTCTTCTGAAAATTCTGATTTCTTCTGAAAATTCTGATTTCTTCTGAAAATTCTGAATGCTGACTTGTGTCAGTAAGATTATTGTTATTGGAATCCGAATTGATTTCAGTGATTAAGCTTAGATTAAAGCTCATTGATATTGTTGATTTTATGTGTTGACCTGGGTTTCCGTTCTGTGGGAGGGCGTAATAAGGCTGGTCTGAATCCTGCAGGAAAAGCAGGCTAGTACCCAAGTGGACTAGAAATTATCCTGGTACATCATGCATGTGTACACTTCTGTGCTTTGCCGGAATGGCATTGCAATCACCCAGGATCAACGTTGATTTTTTATTTTATTTGCTATGTATACTGCCGTGACTATTACATAAATCTGGAAAGTATTATCTGAAATGATTTGTGCTTTTGTTGAAATCCTTTGAAAAATCTTCATTGTTTTTCTGAAAATGATCAGTTATTGATTGATTTAGAATCCGTCGTGTTTGTTCTGGTTTATTTTGGTATCTATTTCTGATGAGTTCTTTTATCCTTTTGGAAATCATTGAGTTTTTTACCATCTGAAGTATTCTGGGAAGTTTCATCAGTTAGATTCTTCGGAATCACTTGTAATCCTGTTGTTAGTCCTTGTGCGACCTTACTGAGCTCTCAAAAGCTCACCCTTCGTTTGACTCCTTTCTGCAGGTGAGGATAAGCTGTAGCAGATTTGGGAATGGGTTAAAGTCTGTGTGAGCTTCCAGTGAGTCCGTCATTTTCGTGTAATGAGACCCATGCGTGGGTCGGTACCATCACCTTGTTTCATAAGGATTCGAGTTTGTAAAGAACTTAGGTTTTAATAATTTAAGTTTAAGCAATCTTGTAATCTTGTATTTGAAGAATTTAAGATGGTGTCGGATTAAGTGTTTTGTAGTATGTGTTAGTGAACAGATTTGACAGGTTTGATGTGATCAGGTAGGTTAACGACCCGGAAGTTTGGGGCGGAGCTCCAAATTTCCAGGGAAGTTACAGCTAGGCCCTCCGTACCATCTTTACTGCCAGTGCTCCGAGTGCAGACTATACTAATACAATAAACAGTTATCAAGGTTATTTTGACACGTGTCTAAAGAGAAACACAATTACAATTAGGGCAGACTTCTTAACTCTACCAACATCCTACCCCACTCTCGTTAACCGGAATACCATTCTACAAAATCGTGTTACCCAAACTCCGTGGGTCTGTGCCTACAGAATCAAATACTTAAATTCTTAATACCATAAGACCGAACTGCTCTGATACCAACTGTAACGCCCCGGAAATCCGGAGCTCCGTCGCCCCGAACTCCCAGGTCGTTAACCTACCAGATCACATCAAACCTATCAAATCTGTTCACTAACACATACTACAAAACACTTAATCCGACACCATCTTAAATTCTTCAAATACAAGCTTACAAGACTGCTTAAACTTAAATTATTAAAACCTAAGTTCTTTACAAACTCGAATCCTTATGAAACAAGGTGACAGTTCCGACCCACGCAGGGGTTTCATTACACGGAAGTGGCGGGCTCACCGGAAGCTCACACAGACTCTAAGCCATTCCCAAATCTGCTACATCTTATCCTCACCTGTAGAAGGGAGTCAAACGAAAGGTGAGCTTTTGAGAGCTCAGTAAGGTCGCACAAGGACTAACAACAGGATTACAAGCGATTCCGAAGAATTTAACCGATGAAACTTCCCAGAATACTTCAGATGGTAAAAAAAAATCAATGCTTTTCAAAAGGGTCAAAACTCATCAGAAATAGATACCAAAATAAACCAGAACAAACACGACGGATTCCAAATCAATCAATAACAGATCATTTTTAGAAAAACAATGAAGATTTTCCAAAGGATTTCAACAGAAGCACAAATCATTCCAGATAATACTTTCCAGATTTCCGTAACAGTCACGGCAGTATACATAGCAGATAAAATAAAAAATCAACGTTGATCCTGGGCAATAGCAATGCCATTCCGGCAAGCTAACAGAGTGTACACATGCATGATGTACCAGAATAATTACTAGTCCACTTGGGTACTAGCCTGCATTCCATGCAGGATTCAGACCAACCTTATAACGCCCGCCTTAGAACAGAACAGAAAACCCAGGTCAACACAGAAAAATCAACAATATCAATGAGCATTAACATAAGCTCAATCAGCGAAATCAATTTAGATTCCAATAACAATAATCATACTCACATAAGTCAGCATTTGAAATTTTCATAAGAAATCAGAATTTTCAGAAGAAAAATCACAGATAAACAACAAAAACGATTACGAATAATTATTGAGTTTTAAGCACAACAATCCGGAAGAACGGATACAGACAATTGTCAAATCTGCTCAGCACACAATAACAGGCGAGCATCAAAAAATTTCCAATAATCGATCCAGGTTCAATATTAGGGTTTTATGGACAAGAACATATTGCTATCAATGCATACTTCAGAGTTTGACATTAATTGTAAGTAATTCAAAGGAGTACTTACAAGTACGAGTTATCACATAAGGGTTCGGACAGACGTCCTTACCCAGGGTTCAGATAGAATCCTTTACCTAGATCCGCAGCTAGCTTATCCTAACCGGAAGTCTTTAGCTTAAACCTAAACGGAATAATTAAATCGTCAGAATACAGCCTGCAGTACAATATTATAACTTAATACGGACTCACACATGCTCCTAAAATGAACCTGTCTCGCCGCGTATGTAAAATTACCAAAATGCCCCTGAAGTGTAAAATTGCCAAAAAGCCCCTCTCAGACTTAAATCACCCAAACGGCCTTCCCACAAGTAGAATCACTAAAATAAGCTTCCCATATGTGAATTTATGCAAAAATACCTTTCTTAGGTCAAATTACCAAAATACCCCTTCGGGGTGGCAAATTACCAAAATGCCCCTGGGGGTTTCCGGCACCGGAAAAATCTCAAAAATATCTTGAAATGCTATTTTAAGTATCCTGGTATCATTTCTGGTCTAAAAATCATTTTAAAGAATTTTCGTCCGAAAATTTCAAACAGGTGTCCGGACCAAGCGCTAAAAAGCCAGTTTTGTGAAAAATACCTATCGGCTTCAGAATTCCTCGAAATTTTATAATATGAACCATATCAGTAAAATAGAGTTTCCATAAAAAATTTATATTAAAATAATTTAGTTTACTAGGATAAATAATTCGCTAATTTAGTTTAATCGATGCCCTAATTTCGCGCCCTTTGCGGACACCAAAAATTCCTGAAACATTTCAGAGTGTAGGTCTCATAAAACTATTATGGGTTACTGTTTTGGACTTTGTCAAATTATGACCCTAACTATTTTTATAAATTCGTCAAAGGCTGCCTAATTAATACTCCCTTTTTAGCGGGAAAAAAACGGTTACTATTTGGATTAAAACACACACTAAAGCACCTTAGTTGCACACACTCTTCTTCCACCTTCAGTCGAGACACACAGCTGCTTCAACTTACACTTACACCCATTGATTTGTCCTCAATACACTGGAAGACACCTACTTAGATTACTTAACATCCACTAACCTAATTTAAATACAATTACACCTCCTTACACCACCCATACACACGGATTATCATATTTACACACACCCGCACACCAAGAACACACACATACATAGTTCACTCACAACCACTCACCAACCCACACAAACTGATACTCTAAACCCCTCGGAAATTCACTGAAACCTCACCCCGCACCCTATATCTGTTTACAACTACAAATTACATTTTAACGATCACTGAACACACACTCCATACGCACACAGTAACACACTCACGCACAAACATCACAATTAACCCACCCCATGAAGCTTCAAGACACTGCAACTCATCTGATTCATAACCCAAAATTCGCAAAGATGCATACACACACACAGCCGTGTTCATGGCTATGAGCACAACCTATTCATGCTTTTAACCCACCAAAACCACTAATGGGAACAAGAATTACCCTTTTTGAGAAGAACCCCAATTTCCTTCAATCTCTCTCTGTGTCTGAATCCCTGTTTTTCTTGTTCCTTCTCTGTTCTGCTTCTCTGTTTCTTTCTTCTTACTATTTCTTGTTTCTTTCCCGAAATGGAAAGATTATCTTCTCTCTTTTTTTTTTTTTGCTTTAAGACTTTAACCCAATTGATTATTTTATAATTTAAGTGGTTAGTCACCAAACCAGGTGGCCATTCCTAAAATTTTGACACCAAGACACAAAATTTCCAAAATTACAAAATAGTCCCTCAAGTTTCCAAGATTACAAAAATGCTCCCAAAATTTCAAAATTTATATTTTTGTCCCAAAATTCTTTTAAGCTCCAATACGCTAGTAATACCCAAGCATTGCCCAAAATTAATGCCCGTCTATTTTTTCAGAGCACCAATGGTTATTTTAGCTGGCTTCCGAAGTTCGAGATATTACAAGTGCCCTCAAGGGTCATACCCTCATAGTATGAACGAAGGGAACCAAGCAAGATGAAACCGCCCTTTTTCTAGGACCGCTCAAAACCAAGTAATCGACCTCGAGGTCCCAATCCTTGTTAAGATCATAGGCCCAAGGAATAGGCCTCCCTCAAACACGAATACCGGTGATATTCACAAAATCGTACAAGGTAAGCGTAGCCTCCCTGAACGGTAAGTAAAAAGAGTTAGTGGAATCCTACCAATGCTTGGCCAAAAAATGAAACATGCTTTTGCTACGGGTGAAAAGCATGTACACGTCTAGAAAAATTCAAAACTGGCCTCAGCTATCCTAACCTCTACGGACCAGGGTACCTAACCCCATCATTCCCTTACCATATTGGGCGATCCCTTACAACGTATGTTCGAGGAAAGGGGCTATAAAACCAAGAAAAAAGAAAAATCTCAAAGAGTCGTCCAGTTTGTGCATGGAATGCATGAAAAAATAACATGGGTGGGTTCTACCTTGCATGGGGATGACTTGTGTTTGAAAAAGTATAGGTGTGTGTAATTGAAGATAGTTCGTTAGAAAACATACCTCATCCGCAAAAAAATGTTTGCCAAAGTGAACTCCCTGATCCGGAGTCAAGAGCGAGTGATTGTCCGTTCGATTCGTTGTTGGAAACGCAAAATACGAACAATTTGGGGCCCATCCTGTGTCTCCTTCTGGTGCGGATAAACTCCATTATTCACTAGAAATTGGAAGAGAAAGGGAGAGAATCTTATGTTTCTATAGCCTAAGATGTAGTTAGGGTAGGATTTGACGATTATGAGTCCTTAGGAGAAAGGAATTTGAGAGAGAGAGTGATTGATTGTGTTTGAAGTGGTGAAAAAAAACTATAAATATCGCGCCCAAATCTGAATAGATTAACCGGTCAGTTTTCTATTTAAATTGGTCAAACCTGCTGACTAACCGGTGGGTTTTTGACATTTCAATTTTCAAAAATCCGAACCTGTTGACTAACCGGCCAGTTTTTGACTCAATATTTTGACTCTTCATATCCTCTGACTATCGGCCAGTTTTTCAGAAAAAAAATTTGCTTCCTTGTGTGAAATACATGTGTGCATCCATTTTATGTTTGCGTGCTTGTGTGTCTTGTGTGCTTACGTAACTATACTTCTTCCTAAATGTGCATATTTTACTTGCTTGTACATTTTGAATGACACCCAGTTTTTCTGCCTAAGATGTTTTTGGCCACTATTTATGTGCTTGTATGCTTGCTTGTGCGTGTTTGCTATCTTATCTACAGATCATTTTTTGATCCGATTACTAGAATATATTCGTGTACAAATGGTTGGTCGCTTGGACATATGTAAATTTTGAAAAATCACTCGAAGCGAAGCCAGCAATGACATATAGACAACTAGTCATTGAGTGCATTGCTGGGTGTCCAAGCGACCAACTGTTTGTACACGTTGTTAGCCCCGGATCTTGGACATATGTCGGTGTTCCTATGCGACCAATCGTTTATACACGTTGTTGGCTCCGACTCTTGGATATATTGTAGTGCTCCTCAACGACCAACCATGTGTATATGTTACTGGCTCCGACTCTTAGGTTCATTCCCTTTTATACTTTCAAGCGACCAATTGTTTATACACGTAATTGGCTCTGGCTCTTGGATGTATTCCGATGTTCCTAAGCGACCAACCGTTTGTACACGTTGTTGGCTCCGTCTCTTAGACATAACCTTTTAGTATCCTTAAACGACCAACCCTTTGTACACGTTATTGACTCCTGCTTCTAAGGATATGCTTCTTGCCTGGAGACCTACCATTTGTACACGTTGTTGGCTCTGTCTTTTAGACATAACATTTTAGTATCCTTAGACAACCAACCCTTTGTACACGTTGTTGGCTCCGGCTTCTAAAGATACGCTTCTTGCCTAGATACCAACTGCTTGTACACGTTGTTGGCTCCGGTTCCAAACAAGGTTCAATAACAATCTCTTTCGTAATATTGTTCGACGACCAATCGTTATTATAGTTGTCTCCGACTTCGAATAGCATATGCATCTTCGCAAACTACATTGATATGATTCCTCCTCGGAGGATTTGTAGGAAGCCCTGTAAAGGCCCAACCTCATATCAGTGTCATAGTCCGCGAGTCTGTTCAGAGTGTTATGGCCTTTTCTGTATTTCACTACAAAAATCTGTTGCTTTTCAGGGATGTTCGCCCTGTTCTAGCTCCCTCACCGAGGGGCTTTATAGACACCCCATTTTTGTAGTTATTATTAATTAAAATAGTATTGGGTTTCACTATTAATTGGAGTTTATTATTAAGCTTAGGCCTAGTAATGTGACTTAATTAATTAATTTGATATAGTCTAGTCCATTGGTCTAGTCCAGTCTAGTGTTGTAATATCCTGAACTTTAGGAGCATGTTAAAATAACCATCGGTGCTCTGAAAAATAAACGGGTGAGAAAATTTGTGCAATGTTCGAGTATTAATAAAGTATCGAAGCTTAAAAGAAATTTGGGGCAAAAATGAAATTTCTAAAATTTTTGGGGGTATTTTCATAATTTTGGAAACTTTGGGCGTATTAGTGTAATTTTATAAAAATAATTTAGAAACCATTTTTTTTAGAATTGTGACACCTCCTCCTTGGTTAATGACTAAGCTAACAATTGTTTAAATATTGGATGGGATAATAATCTTGGGTGGAAGATAAAAAAAGAGAACAAAACCAGAAGGAAAACATAAAGAAAAAAAGAAGTGAAAAAAAGAAGAAGGAGAGAGTTTCTATTTCAGGAAAGGAACAACAGCCAAGAGAAACAGAAAAGGAGAAAACAGAGGAAGAAGAAGACTCGGTAGTGGGGAAAAAATTAGAGAAGGAAGAAAGCTTGGAGGGGTGAAATTCCTAACCCTTTATTATGTATTTTCAACGTATGATTCTAGGGTTCAGTGTGTGTGCATGAAAGGGAAAAACAAGGTGTGTACTGTGTGTTTTTCTTGGGTGTACAAGCTTCGATTGAGGGATTGAGTTGTGGTTTGGTTCAATTTTGGGTTTATGGATTATGGGTTAATGGTTTGTATGCTTGAAGGGAGATTGGAGAGGGCTGTGCAGTGTGTGTGTGTGTGTGTGTGTTGTATTTTGGGTAAGGTGGTGGGGGAATGATTATGTGTCTAATTGTGTTAGGTTGTGTTTTTTTTAATGAAATTAATCTTATGTAGGTGGTTTTTAATGGATTAATGACGAATTTAGTTTGTGTGTGTGCGAGAATTGAGCAGCCATATGCTTGGGTAATGAAGGAGAGAGAGGTAGAGGACGACTGTGTGTGTGAAAAGGTGAATTAGTCTGTGTTTGATCATGAATAGTAACTGAAATTGTCACTAAAGATGGAAAATTAATTTAAACAGTTTTCACAAATTTTTATAAATAGCTGGGATCAAAATTAGGCAAAGCCCAAAACAGTAACCCATAATATTTTTACGAGACCTACGCTCTGGAATGTTTCAGTGTCCGCAAAGAATGTTAAATTAGCGTATCAACCATGAATAATTATTAAATTATTTAGCATAGCAAACCAAGTTATTTTAATCTAAAAAGTTTAGAAAAATCTTATTATACTGATATGTTTCATATTCTAAAATTTTGTGTCATTCCGAGGCCGAAAGGTATATTTCGCGAAACTGACCTTTTAGCGCTCGGTCCAGACACCGATTCGGGATTTTTTGGAAAACAAATTCTCTAAAATACTTTTTAGTCCAGAAATGACTTCAGAATGCTCAAAATAGTATTTTAAGATATTTTGGGATTTTTCTGGTGCCGAAAACCCCCAGGGGGTATTTTGGTAAGTTGCCACCCCAAAGGGGTATTTTGGTAATTTGACCTTGGGAAGGTATTTTTTGGTAAAATTGCGTACGGTAAATTTTTTATAGTGAATCTACCTACGGGAATACCATTTTGATAATTTAAGTCCGAAAGGGGCATTTTGATAATTTTACACATAAGGGCATTTTAGGAATTTTACATACCCGGTGATGGAGGTTCATTTTGGGTGTATGTGTGAGTCCGTATTAAGTTATAATATTGTACTATAGGCTGTATTCTAATCAGTTGATTGTTTCGTTTAGGATAAAGTTAAAGACTTTCCAATTAGGATAATCTAGCAGCGAATCCAGGGTCTGAGCCCTAATTGCGTTAACTGTTATTTGTAAGTATTCTTCGATTCGCTTAAAGCTATTGTCAAATATTGAGACATGAAATTAATATCAGCATGCTAATATCCATAAAAATCCTAACATTGAACTTGTATCGGTTGTTTGAAAATCTTATCGATCCTCACCTTATATCACCCGCTGAGCAAATTCGATAATTGTTTTGTATCTGTTCTCCTGAATGGTTGTGCCTAAATTCGATAATTATTTGCAACCATTCTTGCTGTTTTTTGTGGTTATTCTAGAATTCTGAGTGATGGCTTATTTCAGTATGTTTATTGTTATTAAAATCCAAATTGATTTCGGTGATTTGAGCTTATGTTAATGCTCATTGATACTGTTGATTTTGCGTTGACCTGGGAATCTGTTCTGTGGGGATGCATTATAAGGCTGGTCTAAATCCTGCTTGGAACGCAGGCTAGTACCCAGTGAGACTAGTAACTATTCTGGTACATCATGCATGTGTACATCTGTGCATTGCCTGAATGACATTGCTTCTACCCAAGATCAACATCTCTGAATCTGTTGACATTGTATCTCACAATGATTCTTATGAATTTTTTTATCTCTGATTAAATGGAGATCGAGTGAAACTCCTCCCCACATTGTGATTAACTGGTTGTGATTTTCTGAACCCTTTCCCCCACGGCGTTTGAAGTATATGCACTTGTTTTTAAACCTTTTGGAAAAATCATCATTTGTATTTTACAATGACGACTTTGAAATGATTGTATTAGAATATTTGAAAATGATCTTTAAATGTTTATTTTTCTATCTTTTTCTGGTTGATTTTGATCACTTTAGAAATCATTGATTTTTGATCGTTCGAAGTATTTTGGAAATCATCGTCGATTGGATTCTTTCGAATTGTTTTGTAATTATTTTCATAGTCCTTGTACGACCTTACTGAGCTCTCAAAAGCTCACCCTTCATTTGACTCCCTTCTGCTGGTGATGATCAGCTGTAGCATGTTCGGAAATGGGTTAGAGTTTGTGTGAGATTTCGGTGAGCCCACCACTACTGTGTAGTGAGACCCCTGCGCGGGTTGGTACTGTTAATTTGTTCTTAGGAATTTGAATTGGGAAGGACCTAAGCTGTAATAGTTTAAGCTAAGCAGTTGTAATCTAGTATTTTGAAAAATCTGAGTTGATGTTTAATTAGATGATTTAGAATATGTGTTAGTGAACAGATTTGACAGGTTTGACATGATCCGGTAGGTTAACGTTCCTGGAGTTCGGGGTGACGGAGCTTCGGATTTCTGGGGCGTTACAAGTGTTATCAGAGCAGTTCGGTCTTGTGGTATTAAGAGTATAAGTACATGATTCTGTAGGCACAGAACCATAGGGTGTAGGCAACACGATTCTATATAATCGTATTTCGGTTAATGAGAGTGGGGTAGGATGAAAGGTAGAGTTAAGAAGTACGCCATTTGACTAGTCCTTGTGTTGTTCTTTATACCCGTGTTGGTATAACCCTGATAACTGTTCATTGTATCCATATGGTCTGCACTCGGAGCACTAGCAGTGGAGATGGTGCAGAAGGCCTAGAGGCCCTCGATAAATGAGATTCTAATAGGTTTGTATAAGATGAGCAGGAACTTTCCCGGTATTGGGGAGATTTAACTAAACAATCCTTAGATTGGGCAATGTACTGTATGGAGGTTTTATGATTGTAGAGAGGCACCTCTACCTAATAGGGGGAACAACAGAACCCTAGAACCGATGGTTACGATTCTGAACACTATGAACCCGATTCTGACTTTAATGATATAGAATTTGGTCAACCAGTAACAAGGAGTACCGAATTTGGTTCAACCACCGCCATAATCTCGCGATGAGAGTACCTTGGGAAAATTTACCAAATAAATGGGACTAGTCGTAGGAGGTTATTAGACCCTATGGAGGCAGAAGACTGGATTAGCAAAATTGAGGAAATTTTAAGCAACTGTAAGTGAAGCGACGAAAGATTGAATTTGCGGTATATGAACTGAAAAGTGAGGCCCATCAGTGGTGGAAAATGGTAGTGAAGAGTCCGACTCATCAGCAGTTGATTAATATCCCTTGGGAACAATTTAGGAATTATTTTTTACCGGTATTTTTACGAGATTTTATGAATAGATATTAAAGGAATTTATTCAATGTGACGCAAACAAATCATGAGTCGACAGAAGAATTTGAAATAAGAATTTATGGTCTCGCTAGATTCGCAGTGAGGATGTTATCAACGAAGGTAGATAGCTGCCGAAAGTCTGAATGGGGGCTTAGGTCTGGATTGAGAGATGCGGTGATCCCATCTCAATTGACGAGCTATGTGCAATGTCTTTATTGAGTATGTGTTTTGGAACAGTTTAAGTTTGACAATTGAGGAAGGCATGAGTAAACACAAGGCGAATAGAAGAGAAATTAGTCAGAATTTTCTGAGAACAAATTGGTAGGAGCTGGCAGTTGTCAGTAAAATAAAATAAAAAGAGGGAAAGGTTTTTTACAGTCGGCACAACACGGTGCCCAAGGTTAAAGGTTGAGGCAGAATCAGGGATTTAGCCGACTTCAGTTTAGGGGTATTGAGATCTGGATAGAGTTCTGACATTCGATCGAGGCATGATATGGGATTTAGGGGAGCGCAGGGTGAAGGCGCTCGACCTGCTCAGAGAACTAGAGTTGAACCATCGCAGAGTTTTGAAGTTTGACCTACCTAAAGTACTGGTCAGTGTGGCGGGTCAATTTTTTTCGGCCACCCCATGTGTCAGGTATGGGAGAAGTCAAAGGGGTGAGTTATGCTATAAGTTGACCAGATGATGTGTTAGTATGGGGCATTAAGTTCGAAACTATTTGCTTGTGAGAAATAATCCGTCATGTACCTATGGCTAGTGTAACAGTAAGCAATGTTCCTCGACAGGAAGAGGACAAGGTCAGTAGGGGCTGAGGCCCAGAATATCAGTTAGAGTTTGTTTAACGTCTACTTAGGATGTTGTCACATCCGATGACGTGGTGCCAGGTACACCACATGTTAACGCATTAGATGTTCGTATATTGCTTAATTTTGAAGCATCATACTTTTGCACCCGTTACTTTGGCGCAGTGATTGATGGTGGAGGCTTGTCCTTAGGAACTGATCTTGTGATAAGTACTCTGTTAAGAGAGTCTTTGACTGTTTTGCGGTTCTCTGTGATTGTATTGTCTAGGTTGGGATAAAGATCCTTCTATAGACCTCATTCTATTTGTGTTCAGGATTTCGATATCATAGTAGGTATGAATTGGTGATTTGCTAATCACGCATCCGTGTATTATTAGGGGAAACCCTAATAGTGTTTGAAAGTTTGTAGGGTTTGAGCAGTAGTTAAGTTGGTGATTTGATTTATGTGCGAGAATGATAATGTTGAGGAATGACTGGGCTTAAATCCGAAAGTTTGGTTTGAGAGTACAATAAGAAATTTGGAATCTATTATGTCATTTAGTTCATTTCTTTGTATATTGAACTCAATTACGATTTAATTGAATGCTAATCTAGTTTGAGACATCAAAGAAGATGTCATTCTTATTGAGTCATCTTAATTTTTTCCGGCATATTTATCTGCTTCTGTCGAATTTATTTGGACTTGACGGGATAGTATCTAATCTACTGGCCATGGAGAAGTTATGAATTCCATTAAGGACCAATAACTCGTACCGATTGTAATTGCTTCGAGTCATTGGGTTTACTTTGTTTCGTCAGACATGTATCATTGTTTCTATATTCATCGCTTTCTGGAATGTCACAATTTTTTTTGTGAATCTCGAGAGCCAGTAAGTATGGTTTTAGTTGGAGATTTTCGTGTTTTGATTGCCTAGTTACAATTATTGTTATCATCTGATTCTTAAATGCTTAACTGAGATATCTATTTATTGTGATCAACATTAAATGTATTGTTGTATAATCATCATTGTTTTATGGGATTGGTGTTTGTTTAGTGTGTTCCTAAATGGTAACATGTTATAATTTTTGCTTGTAGTGAATTAGATTATCAAAATTTTTATGTTTTATTTTCAAATGCTTTTGAAAATAGACAATATGATAGGTACATGTATCTTTTGCCCGATTTAGGATTTGTATAGTTTTGTCTGTCTGATATGCGGTTTTGTAAGCTTCTAAACCTCAGATAATTTGTGAGTGAGAGTAGACTCTGAGAACGTGGATTAGATATGGATAATCTATTTAATGATTCGATATAAGGTGGAGATTTGGCTGAACCCGCAATAATAGATCGTAGGTTAATGTTTAACTGAAACAGATGATTGAAGGATAAGACTATAAGATTTTGGAAAATAATATGACTGTGAATTGGAAGTGATGTGATAACATAAAGCCTTACACTTTAGTGAAAATGAATACATATGTATCCAGAATCATATGATGCACTATGTTAGGAGAACACATCTCTAGGTGACGAATTTGGTAACAGCTTGGACTCGTTGAGATAAGGCACCGGAGTGTGCAATGAAACCGTATTGGTTACAGTTCTCCGTCGTTCTGTGAAGAGTACATAGAATCATAGATATGTAATACGTAGCTATGTTAAGAGAACACGTCTCTCGGTGACAACCTGGGCAATAATTCAAACTCATTGTTTGAGGTTTCAGAGTGTGCAGTGAAAGTCGGGTTAACTTTTTATCTTGATTAATTGTCTATGTTAGTGATTGCGAGGTGTAAGTACTTATATGAATCAGCTACCCTACCCATGTTAACTTTGGTAAACCGCAGGTCATGTGTGACCATTGTTCGGTGTTTTGGTACACTTTAAACTTGAAGTTAAGCTTGCCATCATTAAGTAGACTGTGTAAGCGATATCGTTTATGGTATAGTATCAGTGTAATGCGGTGGAAGCTTTGGTATTAGAGTTTGATTTAGTTTGATTCACGTGCATTGAATTCAGAGTAGTGTAAGTTCAGCTCAGTGAGTTTGCATTAACTAAGTCATCGTTCGTGAAATACTGGAACGGTTAGAGCACGAGTGGTAGCCTGATTGGATTTCAGTTTGGCATCACAATATGAAAGTTAAATAGTTGCCCTTGGGTATCTGTGGGACATGGAATATGGGTGTGGCAGTCAGAGGTAGCCAAGCTACTTTGAGATAATTATTAGAGTTCTGCAACTGAAGTGTAATTCGTAGATGTGATAAATGATATGATATCCGAGAGCAAATTTCAAGGACGAAATTTTTATAAGGTGGGGAAAATGTAATATCCTGAACTTTGCAAGCGGGTTAAAATAACCATTGGTGCTCCGAAAAATAAATGGGCGAGAAAATTTGAGCAATGCTCAAGTATTAGTAGAGTATCGAAGCTTAAAAGAATTTTGGGGCAAAAATGTAATTTTTGAAATTTTTGGGGGTATTTTCGCATTTTGGAAAACTTTGGGGGTATTTCTGTAATTTTATAAATATAATTTAGAAATCATGTTTTTTAGAATTTTGACACCTCATCCTTGATTAATGACTAAGCTAAACAATTGTTTAAATATTGGATGGGATAATGACCTCGGGTGGAAGATAAAGAAGAGAAAAAAAAAAGACAACAAAACAAGAACGAAAATAGAAAGAAAGAAGAAGTGAAAAAAAAAAAGAAGGAGAGAGTTTCTATTTCAGGAAAGGAACAACATCGAAGAGAAACAAAAAAGGAGAAAACAGAGGAAGAAGAAGACTCGGCAGTGGAGAAAAAATCAGATAAGGAAGAAAGCTTGGAGGGGTGAAATTCCAAACCCTTTATTATGTATTTTCAACGTATGATTCTAGGGTTCAGTGTGTGTGTGTGAAAGGGAAAAGTTGGGTGTGTACAATATGTTCTTCTTGGGTGTACAAGCTTCGGTTGAGGGAATGAGTTGTGGTTTGGTTCAATTTTGGGTTTATGGATTATGGGTTAATGGTTTGTATGCTTGAAGGGAGATGGGAGAAGGCTGTGCAATGTGTTTCAAGGTGTGTGTGTAACAGGTGTGTTCTTGTCTGTGTTGTACTTCGGGTAAGGTGGTGGGGGAATGATTATGTGTCTAAATTGTGTTAGGATGTGTTTTTTTGATGAAATTAATCTTATGTAGGTGGTTTTAGTGGATGTTCCCAACCTATTCTGGTCATACCCAAATGCCCACTGTAGTCCCATTTTGCATGACACGTCCGCACAAGCAACAATCATTTTCAACGCTCACAATCGGTCAAAGCATGCACGCTCAAGTCACGTGCACTTCTCACTTTCGTCACGTTACTTCATCACTAAGAAGCTCATTTTTGCACGAAGCCTTATCACGCTTCGACCGTCGCACTCCGCGACCACGTCGCCCGGACACAACTCCGCGACCCTGTCGCCCGGACACAACTCCGCGACCCCCGTCGCCCGGACACAACTCCGCGACCCCGTCTCCAAGACACAACTCCGCGACCCTGTCGCCGGCGTCCGGGCGTCGCACTTCAACACTTCGCCGCGCTCGTGCGCCGCGCCGCTGATACAGCCGTGCCCCTAGGCTCTCTGTCACACTACCGTGCCCCCGGCACTATACGCATTATGTCGCGCCCATGCGCCACCATTGACACCAACTTGCCCCCGGCACCTTACGCACTCTGTCGCACCCATGCACCACCATTGACACAAACATGCCCCCGGCACCTTATGCACTCCGTCGCGCCCTTGCACCGCGCCATTGACATAGACGTGCTCCCGGCACCTTACTCACTTCATCGCGCCCATGCGCCACAATCATGTCATTATGGCCCCTAGCACCACACTCATTCATCACACCATGCGCACCTTGCCTTGGTCATGGCACATGCTTCAACCCACTCTCCGGAGTGTACATCACCCGCAGGGATATGCGACTTCTCTGGGACACTATCTCTGCCAGGGAGCTCTTCAACTCCCCTTCCACCAGGTAGACGGCTCCTCCGGGATGCTACCTCGGTCAGTCGGGTAGACGGCTCCTCCAGGATGCTACCTTGACATGCTCCGAGTGCTCCGGCACAAGGACTCACCCGCGGGGATAGGCGACTCCTCCGGGACACTATCTCTGCCAGGGAGCTCTTCAACTCCCCTTCCGGCAGGTAGACGGCTCCTCCGGGATGCTACCTCGGCCAGTCGGGTAGACGGTTCTTCCGGGATGCTACCTTGACTCGCTCAAAGTGCTCCGGCATAAGGACTCACCCGCAGGGATAGGTGACTCCTCCGGGACACTATCTTTGCCAGGGAGCTCTAAGTGCTCCGGCACGAAGACTCCCCTTCTGCCAGGTAGACGGCTCCTCTGGGATTCTACCTCGGCCTGCGGAATAGGTGACTCCTCCGGGACACTATCTCCGTCAGGGTGCCTGCGTGACTGGCCTACGTGCTTCGGCACTGAGGGCTTGTGTCGGCACCCCTAGGGACTATGACCCCCGGGTCACTCCGAGACGGGGGCAGGTCTTCGGAGGGCATCGCGCCTAGTTCACCTGGCAGTTGGGCGTCGGGTCTTCCCCACCGCTGCCAGGCCTGTGGGACTCCGCAAGGGCTTGGATTGGAGGCTAGATCAAGGGGGTTCTCTGGCCACACCAACGCGGTGGGAGCCAGTCTTTCCTGACAGACGGAGCGACGCTGTGAGGAGCAGGCCGGGTGAATATGCGATCCGACAGTCCGTGGAGCACCGGCATCCGTGGACCCCCCGGTGACGTGTCACTCCCGGGGAGCGCCACGTGTCGGTTAATGACATCATCATCTCAATCTCTATAAATAGAGGTCTTGAGAATTCATTTGGGACAAAACATAACGGTTGGACTTCTTCTTCACTCTCACATTTTCACTTTCTCACTCTAGAATCCTAGAGAGAGAAACATACAGGACCCTGACTTTGGACCTAAACATCGGACTGTGACTGTCGTCGTATATTCATCATGCGCTATCGCCCTCGTAGCACTGCCACCCTCAAGATCTGTCTGGGAAGCCCTTGGTCTCTGCCCTTGTTCTACCCTTGTTGTGTCTCACATCAACATACTTGGAAGCTGACTCGGACTGCAGCCTTTGTGGCACCTCCACGTAAGTATGAACCCACTTTCCTTGGCATCATTTTGGCGACTCCGCTGGGGAGGTGAGCATCGTACTGCAGTCTGTATATCTTCCGTACTCAGTCTCTATGCCTAGACAACGAAAAGTTACGAGGGCTGCCAGCCAGGGCCTTATCCATGCCGTGCAAGAAGAGGACCACTCGGGTGAACAAGAAGGGACCAGTGTCGTGCGTCCCCAAGACCAGCCACAAATTACCGCACCTGACATACAAGTTGCAGTTAATGCGGCCATCCAGCAGTTTTCGCCCACTATAGCCACTCTTATGACAGTCATGGTAGAAATGCAAAAATCAATCCAAGTCTTGACTTCACAATCACCAATTTCACAAAGCCTTAGAGCTCTGCACCCTGTGCCCATTACTCACCCCGTGTTATCCCAAGATCCAGGTTTTGCCCCTCCTGCTCATATCCAACCTTCAAGGCCTGGGCTAGTTTTGGACGCTGCTCAGGTCCCAGTGTCGCGACCACCGCTGCCTTGGTCCTCCGGGCCTTTGACAGTAGGACTCGCGGCACCTCAGCCCCCGGCGCCACGCCTTGCCCCTGCTCGAAGCACTTCGGAGACTCACGAATCAATTGAGATGGAGCCTAAGCCGAACATAACTAGTCGAAACCTAAACACAAGTCATTCCCCTGGCTTACTCCAGTCGACCTTTCCTGACGACCGGCCTCCAGCAGCGGACACTACCCATGTGCAAACTATGCCCCAACAAGTTGCTCACCACCACTAACCCCTCTCTACCATCGTCATCCTCTCAATGCCTCAAGTTGTACCGTCTGGGGGCTCTGGTGCTCGGATCATCACGACAGGGCACAAACCCTCACATGCGTCGTACGTCACCAAGCATGACTTAGATGCCCTCCTTCACCGTCTCAAGCAGTCATCCTTACCCCACTCCCCCTCTAAGCTGTCAGGTCATGCTCCCTACTTTGGCAGCCTCGCTACTAAGCCCTACCCTGTCAAGTACAAGCAACCATCCTTCACCTTGTTCAACGGTAAAGAAGGCAATGCCCGCGAGCATCTCACCCGTTTTGCTGGCTCCCTCGAGCACTACGGGGAAGACGACACTTTGAAGCTTCGAGAATTTCACAAGTCCCTGACTGGCCTCGCCTACTCTTGGTATCATCAGATTCCTGACAGTACTATCCACTCATGGTCCGACATGGTCCCGCTCTTCCTTGACAAGTTTCACTATGAGACGGAACGTGTGACCATCGTTGACATTGCCGGGATCCATCAGAATCCCGGGGAAGACCTCAACACCTATGTTACGCGATTTCATCACAAGTGCTTGGAGTGCATTGACTTCAGCAAAGATGAAACCCTTGTACCCATTTGCATCAAGAACATGAAGGACACCTACAGGGTCTACCTTGAAAACCTCCAGCTTCGGTCTTGGAGACATCTCAAGGAAGCTGCACGACGCACCTATGACTCGGTCGGTCCGTCAAAGACCCCAAAGCCCCAACCTCATATTGTCGTGGCCGCGACGATGGAAGAAGCTAGTAACGACGACAACAACCGCAAGCGTCAGTCCCAAGGAAGGGACAGGCGCCCTGACAAGAGAGGGCAGCCAATGCCTGCCCCGGAATACCCGTGTGACTTGAAGACTGTTAGAAATCTCCTCGAGACATGGATCGACGACAATGCCATAACCCTGCCCAATATCGACAATGAACCTACCCCGGAAGACTTAGCCCGTCACAACTACTGCCCCTATCATCGGAAGATCGGTCATGGCCTCAAGTGGTGCAGGGGCCTCAAGTTTTTCTTCGCCGACAAGATTGCGTCCGGAGAGCTCAAACTCTAAGTACGGGACATATGACCTACCCGACCAAGCCTTGGCATGCCTTAGTGCATTTTCCACACTTGTAATTTTTTCGTTCATTTTGCAAGTTTCCATGTACGTCATACCCATGTATCAAGGCATGCTGTCTATCCTTCGTTATCAATGAAGTTACATTTTCTAGACTTAGAAAAAAATTTCAAGCTACATTGCTCTTACACAAGTCTATTGATATCACTCTTCATACCATCACCCACTCCCTTGGGGGCTTCACCCCTTCCCAATCCCTTCGGCCTCACATTGCAACGACTTGGTACGTGGGCGCGGGGTGGCTCGAGCCGCGCTATTACGGTCGCATCATCATCCTTCATTTACTTTTCTTGACACTTAGAAAAAATTTCATTTTTTTCGCAACCGGTCATCGATGAGCATCCTCAGTGGTCTTCCTCGGCATCCTTGTCTCAGCACAACACTTAGAAAAAATTTCATTTTTTTCGCAACCGGTCATCAATCACCACCCTCAACGGCCTCTCCTTAGCATCTTTGTCCGAACTCAAAAAAAAAAAAAATTCAACACTTAGAAAATTTTTCAAGTTTTTCATCTTCCCACATGCTCCCCACATTCATGCTCTCATCACTCTCCCTCTCACACTTTCCTCTCCTCCCTCACCATCCAACACCACTTCCCCACTTCATACACAACTTTTGTCTTTCTTATGAAAAAGTTTCATTTTTCTCCCATCCCATTTCTCTCACTCTCATCTTGCACATTGTGAAAATGTCATTGGAGGCTCTCCCTCTTAAGGGCTGTCCAAAAAAAAAAAATTATTATTATTATTATTATTTTATTTGAATTTCAAATTTCAAAAAAATCTGAATAACCCTACCCGCGAACCCGAACTGACCCGTGCGCACATTCTCTCTCAGTGTTGTGCCCGACCCGCGACCCGACCCTACCCGACCCGCGCCTTTCTTCTCCCTCCCAAACCCTAATTTTTCTAAACCCTAATTTTTCTAAATCCTAATCTTTTCCCCATCTCTTTCTCTTCTCTTCATGCGCCGCCCAGCCCCCTTGCAGCGCCCCTCTCCCTTCCGCTGCCGACGGCCCTCGGCCTCGCCCCCACCTCCCTCTTCCTCCCTTCTCTCCCCCGCCCCTCCTTCCCCCCCTCGGTCTCGCGCTGCGGCACCCGGCCGCCGCCCCCCTTCTTCTTTCCCCTTCCATCTTCCTCCATCTCCCCCCTCCTCTCCTTCGGCCTCGGCCTCCCCACGCCCTTCCCTAGGCCGCCCCCCTCCCCTCCCTCTCTCATCCCTTCTCTCCCCAGCCCCTCCTTCCCCTCTCGGCCTCGCGCCGCGACACCCCACCGCCGCCGCCGCCCCCCTTCTTCTTTCCCCTTCCATCTTCCTCTATCACCCCGCCCCGCCTCCCTTCCCCCCTTCCTCCCCCATTCCCCTTCGGCCTCGGCCACCCCTCCTTCTCCCCCCTCGCCGCCCCCGCCGAGGCCGAGGCCGCCCCTGCCAAGGCCGAGGCCGCCTGCGCCGAGGCCGCCCCTGCCGAGGTCGAGGCCGCCTGCGCCGAGGCCGCCCCTGCCGAGGCCGACCCTCACGCCACACCCAAGGCCGAGGCCGACCCTTCCCCTTCTTCAACCTTCGGCCTTCATCCTCCTCCCCATCCCTTCACCTTCGGCCACCATCAAGGCCACCCATTTTGGCCTTCTCAAAACCAAGGTAACACAACCTTCAACCTTCACCTTCTTTCCATCATCCGCGTCCAACCTTCAACTCTAATGCATAACCATCCTCCATGCCTACTGCGGCCTCCACCACCAAGGCCACTCTTCGGCTTCATACCACACCAAGCATGCATAAAAAAAAACCCATCATGACGACCAACGCGCGCCTCGCGTCTAACCTCTTCCCTTCGGTCACCACACCCAAGTCCACCCCGCCACCTTCGACCTTCTCACCTTCACATCATGGCCGACATCCAAGGTCGGCAACTTCAAAAAAAAATATATATATATTTGCAACATTGACCGCATTCCCTTGCTCGCGCCCCTGCGCCCATCGTGGACTGCCCGCGCATCGCGACGCCCGATCGCGCCCCTACACATTTCATACTTTTTTACACTTAGAATTTTTTTGCAAATTTGATCACATCCCATGTGACGACGTCTTCCGACATCAACATCCTTGGTAGGTGGTGCGCGAGGTAGCTCAAACCACTTACTCCTACTCTTTGTTCAACGCTCGTCGTCCGTCGCCCGGGCAACGTCTCCGCGACCCCCGTCGCCAGCGCCCTTGCAACGTCTTCGCGACCCCCGTCGCCAGCGCCCATGCGTCGTCTCCGTGACCCCCGTGTCCAGTGCTCGTGCGCTGTCTCCGTGACGTTTGTCGCCCATCGCCCGGGTGACGTCGTTGCGACACTCGTCGTTCGTTGCCCGGGCGCCATTTACGTGCTCGCGCCCCTGCACCCTATCATCATGCCCTTGCGTCAACACCCAAGAATCCCAAGGCTTTCGTAAGTGGTACACGAGGTGGCTCGAGCCACCTACTCTTCATCATAATCATGCATTGACGACGTCAACAACTTGCCGACCAAACAACATCAAAATCTTGCTAAGTGATTATGCGTGCGGTGCCCGCTCGAGTTGCCCCTCCGCGCACACCACACGCAGGGGGCTTATGTTCCCAACCTATTCTGGTCATACCCAAATGCCCACTGTAGTCCCATTTTGCATGACACGTCCGCACAAGCAACAATCATTTTCAACGCTCACAACCGGTCAAAGCATGCACGCTCAAGTCACGTGCACTTCTCACTTTCGTCACGATACTTCGTCACTAAGAAGCTCATTTTTGCACGAAGCCTTATCACGCTTCGACCGTCGCACTCCGCGACCACGTCGCCCAGACACAACACCGCGACCCCCGTCGCCTAGACACAACTCCGCGCCCCCCGTCGCCTAGACACAACTCCGCGCCCCCCGTCGCCCGGACACAACTCCGCGACCCCGTCGCTAGGACACAACTCCGCGACCCTGTCGCCGGCGTCCGGGCGTCGCACTTCAACACTTCGCCGCGCCCGTGCTCCGCGCCGCTGATACAGCCGTGCCCCTAAGCTCTCTGTCACACTACCGTGCCCCCGGCACTATACGCATTATGTCGCGCCCATGCGCCACCATTGACACCAACGTGCCCCCGGAACCTTACGCACTCTGTCGCACCCATGCGCCACCATTGACACAAACATGCCCCTGGTACCTTACGCACTCCGTCGCGCCCATGCGCCGCGCCATTGACATAGACATGCTCCCGGCACCTTACTCACTTCATTGCGCCCATGCGCCACAATCATGTCATCATGGCCCCGGGCACCACACTCATTCATCACACCATGCGCACCTTGCCTTGGTCATGGAACATGCTTCAACCCACTCTCCGGAGTGTACATCACCCGCAGGGATAGGCGACTCCTCCGGGACACTATCTCTGCCAGGGAGCTCTTCAACTCCCCTTCCGCCAGGTAGACGGCTCCTCCGGGATGCTACCTCGGCCAGTCGGGTAGACGGCTCCTCCGGGATGCTACCTTGACATGCTCCGAGTGCTCTGGCACAAGGACTCACCCGCGGGGATAGGCGACTCCTCCAGGACACTATCGCTGCCAGGGAGCTCTTCAACTCCCCTTCCGCCAGGTAGACGGCTCCTCCGGGATGCTACCTCGGCCAGTCGGGTAGACGGCTCCTCCGGGATGCTACCTTGACTCGCTCCAAGTGCTCCGGCACAAGGACTCACCCGCAGGGATATGTGACAGTCCGTGGAACACCGGCATCCGTGGACCCCCCGGTGACGTGTCACTCCCAGGGAGCGCCACGTGTCGGTTAATGACATCATCATCTCAATCTCTATAAATAGAGGTCTTGAGAATTCATTTGGGACAGAACATAACGGTTGGACTTCTTCTTCACTCTCACATTTTCACTTTCTCACTCTAGAATCCTAGAGAGAGAAACATACAGGACCCTGACTTTGGACCTAAACATCGGACTGTGACTGCCGTCGTATATTCATCCTGCGCTATCGCCCTCGCAGCACTGCCAGCCTCAAGCTCTTTCTGGGAAGCCCTTGGTCTCTACCCTTGTTCCACCCTTGTTGTGTCTCACATCAACATACTTGGAAGCTGACTCGGACTGCAGCCTTTGTGGCACCTCCACGTAAGTACGAACCCACTTTCCTTAGCATCAGTGGATTAATGACGAATTTAGTGGGTGTGTATGTGAGAATTGAGCAGCCATATGCTTTGGCAGTGAAGGAGAGAGAGAGAGAGAGAGGTAAGGGACGACTGTGTGTGTGAAAAGGTGAATTAGTATGTGTTTGATCATGAATAGTAACCGAAATTGTCACTAAAGATGGACAATTAATTTAGGCAGTTTCCATGAATTTTTATAAATAGATAGGATCAAAATTAGGCAAAGTCCAAAACAGTAACCCCCAATATTTTTATGAGACCTACGCTCTGGAATGTTTTGGGTTTTTTCAGTATCCGCGAAGAATGCTAAATTACGTATCGACTTAGAATAATTATCAAATTATTTAGCATGCCAAACCAAGTTATTTTGACCTAAAATTTTTAGATAAATCTTATTTTACTGATATGTTTCATATTCTAAAAGTTTGTGTCATTCTAAGGTCAATAGGTATTTTTCGCGAAACTGACCTATTAGCGCTCAGTCCGGACACCGGTTCGGGATTTTCTGGCGAAAATTCTCTAAAATATTTTTTAGTCCAGAAATGACTTCAGGATGCTTAAAATAGTGTTATAAGATGTTTTTTGGATTTTTCTGGTGCTAGAAACCCCCTGGGGGTATTTTGGTAATTTGCCACCCCGAAGGGGTATTTGGTAATTTGACCTAAGGAAGGTATTTTTGGGTAAAATTGCGTACGGTAAATTTATTATAGTGATTACGGGAATACCATTTTGGCGATTCAAGTCTGAAAGGGGCATTTTGGAAATTTTACATACTCGGTAAAGGAGATTCATTTTGGGTGTATGTGTGAGTCCGTATTAAGTTATAATATTCTACTGTAGGCTGTATTCTAATCTGTTGATTTTTTCGTTTAGGATAAAGCTAAAGACTTTCCGGTTAGGATAATCTAGCAGTGAATCCAGGGTCTGAGCCCTAATTGCGATAACTGTTATTCGTAAGTATTCTTCGATTCGTTTATAGTTATTGTCAAACATTGAGACACGAAATTAATATCAGCATGCTAATATCCAGAAAAACCCTAACATTGAACTTGTATTGGTTGTTTGAAAATCTTATGGATGCTCACCTTGTATCACCCGCAGAGCAAATTCGATAATTGTTTGTATCTGTTTTTATGAATGGTTGTGCCTAAATTCGATAACTATTCGTAATCATTCTTGCTGTTTGTTGTGGTTATTCTTGAATTCTGAGTGATGACTTATTTCAGTATGTTTATTGTTATTGAAATCCAAATTTATTTCGGTGATTTGAGCTTATATTAATGCTCATTGATACTGTTGATTTTTCGTTGACCTGGGAATCTGTTATGTGGGGAGGCATTAGAAGGCTAGTCCGAATCCTGCTTGGAACGCAGGCTAGTACCTAGTGGGACTAGTAATTATTCGGGTACATCATGCATGTGTACATCTGCGCATTGCCTGAATGGCATTGCTTCTGCCCAAGATCAACATATCTGAATTTGTTTACATTGTATCTCACAATGATTGTTATGAATGTTTTGTTCTCTGATTGAAGGGAGATCGAGTGAAACTCATCCCCACATTGTTATTAACTGGTTGTGATTTTCTGAACCCTTTCCCCCATGGCTTTTGAAGTATCTGCGCTTGTTTTGAAACCTTTTGGAAAAATCATCATTTGTATTTTAAAATGACAACTTTGAAATGATCGTATTGGAATCTTTGAAAATGATCTTTAAATGTTTATTTTGCTATCTTTTTCTGGTTGATTTTGATCATTTTAGAAATCATTGAGTTTTGATCGTTCGAAGTATTTTGGAAATCATCGTCGGTTGGATTCTTTGGAATCGTTTTGTAATCATTTTGGTAGTCCTTGTACGACCTTACTCAGCTCTCAAAAGCTCACCCTTCGTTTGACCAGCTGTAGCATGTTCAGGAATGGGTTAAAGTTTGTGTGAGATTCCGGTGAACCCACCACTACTGTGTAGTGAGACCCCTGCACGGGTTGGTACTGTTAATTTGTTCTTAGGAATTTGAATTCCGAAGGACCTAAGCTATAATAGTTTAAGCTAAGCAGTTGTAATCTAGTATTTTGAAAAATCTGAGTTGATGTTAAATTAGATGATTTAGAATATGTGTTAGTGAATAGATTTTTGACAGGTTTGATGTGATCCAGTAGGTTAACGTTCCGGGAGTTCGGGGCGGCGGAGCTCTGGATTTCTGGGGCGTTACAAGTGTTACTCAGTCCAGTCCAATTATGCCAGTCTAGTCTAGGGGTCTAAATGTTTACTTTATTTTGACTAGATAATTTAGGGAATTATTCTGTGAATTATCCTTGATGCAAGAAACTAAATCCTTGATTTATATGGTTTAGGAAGATAAATCCTGAATTCGGTGCATCTAATCAGCAAAATAGAGATAACTGCTAAAATTAGGGTCAGATAATGCCCCAAATTTGAGGAAAAATCATTATTAAATTATGGGACGAATCAGCCGGTTTTTCGACAAACCGACCGGTTAGTTGACTTTTGTCCATTTGTGATTTTTCTCAGATATTCTGAATTATCTTCAAATCGCATATTGGAATAGTCAATCTTATCAGTTCTGGTGCCTGAGCTCCATAAAAAGGCCCATTGACCTGCATTTTTAGGTTCCCGATTTCAATTAAGCTTACTCTCCCTAGAGCTTTTATACCATTTCTTTCTGAGTGGTATATATCTCTCTCTCTCTCTCTCTTGAGAATTTAGCCTTTCATATTCATTTTATAAGTCATTTAATTTCTTTCATCGTGGATCCTTCTGAGAGCGTTCCCAAGTCATCCAGACAAGCAAATTCTTGAGGTAATTTTCAATGCCTTTCTAGTCTAGTTCACTATTATAGAATTGTCATTCATTTCTCGCGATCATATTTCTATTACAAAAATCACAAAGAGCCTTTTTATTTCTTGTCTCCCATAGAACCATAGTCGAACTACGATGATTTTGATTCCAGTGTGTCCGCTCTGATACATAGGCCATTCGACCACCTATGTCGAGTTCAAGCCAATATTATAAAGATAAACTTAGGATAGTTTTATGGACTTTTTGCACATAAAAACTCTGTACTTTGAGGGTGCGTGCGCATTTCACCTCACTGTTTAATTTTGACACAATTCACCATATTGTTTGCCAATTGACGTGCAATTCACCAATTGACGGGTTGAAGACGCCCGTCATTATTTTAAGGGTAAATTTGTCTTATCATACAACACCCACCCACCCTCGGCTCCCCTAAATCCCCCACCCCACCTTACCAATTGAATTTTAATTTCTGTCAACGATCAACACTCACCAAACCCTGACCCCCAAGTCCCCCAACCTCACCTTACCAACAGAACGAGAACACCTCCACCCCACACCTAACCACCCCATTACCCATCTCTCTATGTGTGTGTGTGTATGTGTGTGTGTGTGTATTCACATACCCAAAGACCACCACCTCCTTATCCATATTATTGCTGCCACCAATACCGTACCACGCACAATAGCATCGGCAACCACCGTACGAAATTTAGAATTTAGACAGAGAGATAGAAGTGAACGATAAGTGTTTGCCTCACCACCAACACCACCGTAGACGATTTCGCTTCCAATCCCAACCACCCAATTCTGTGTGTGTGTGTGTGTATTCACGCACCCAAAAAGCACCATCAGAATACCCACTTCGCTGCCACCACCAACATTGTACCTATACATGATTGAGCCGGCCACCACCATACCTACCACGATTGCGCTGTGGGTTAGCAGTGGCGCATCATACATGCCCACCACCACTTCACTTCAATCGCCGATGACCGTGACTGTAATGGTCTGCGAGAGTGGCCTGCGTAGTGTGAAGCTGTAAAGGTTACGGGTCTCCTCTCAACGATGCAGCGGTGATGGCATATCTTCTCAGAGATGCATGATTACTTATTAGTAGTCATCTTAGGAGTCATCTGTAGCAGTGGGTTGGTGCACAATGGTGGGTCAACTGGTCACACTTCCTGCAACGAAGATAGTGGTGGCCTATTGACGGTGGCAGTATGACAATTGGATTGAGGACCCACGACAGTGGTCTTCTACATCGATCCAAAACCACCATCGTCGCCGATGTTGCCATGTGTGTGAGCCACCTCTTTGGCTCCCTTCTATCTTATTTAGATTTTGACGTCAAATAATTTTTTTGGTTGGGCAATGGTGAGATGGTTTGTACTGGTGGAGCATTTATGAGATAGTGATGTAGTTGCTGAAGCGGATTTAAGGATTAAAATGACAATTTTATCCCTGAAAAATTAACGGGCATCCAACAAATTGGACTTCAGCACGTCAATTGGGGAATTACGCATAATGGGGAACCATAAGGTGAATTGTGAAAAAATTGAAACCTTATGGTGAAATGAGCACCCCTCCCCCCAATCCCCCAAAGTATAGGGTTTTTATGTGCAAAAGTCATTAGTGTTCTTGCATATTTACATGTTATGTGTTTTAAAGGCAAAAAATCAATAGAAATAAAGTAGAGACTGAAAGGGTGTGGAGGGTGCCTAACACCTTCCCCCCACCCCCCATATTTTGCCTCTTTTTAATTAAAGAAGATGGCGACTCTTAAAGTCCTTATGAATTTTTTCGAAGCGGTTCGCTAGGAAATATGATTAATCTTTTTTAAACAGAGAGTAATAATTTGTGGTTGATAGTACTGAAGTACGGTTCTGTTAGGGTTATATACGATTTGAAATTTTTGAACCACGAAGTAAACTAGAGCCACCTTGGAATTTTTCGAACCCTAATCGTCATCAGACATTCATTTTCAACTGGCTCTAATCCACTTGGTTCAACAGTTTGGATCAGTTCGATTGGTTTGTTGCTTTCTAGTTCGATAACAACTTCGAATTCGTACAAATGCCATTTCTTTCTATTCTTCAATATGGAGCGCCTATTTTCACAGTCTGAATGTTGTTCTCCACACTCTTTTTGCCGCTGAAAAGTGGGTACGATTCAAGATACAAAAATGTACTTCCTCCGTCCCTAATTAATTGCTCATATTTTCTTTTGAGTTGTCTCTGAAAAATTGATTACTTTCTAAATTAAGAAAGTTTTAGTAAGTTTTTTTTCATGTTTATTCTTCTTACACTTTTTTATTTTATTTCTCTCTCCACATTTCAATTTCTACCAACCCGTTGTTCTCCCTCCCAGCGCACTTTTTTCCTTCCCTCTATCTTTCTCCCTCTTTGGGTAGAATGAAAAAACACGTGACTCATATCTTAACTAAGGGTCTGATTGGGTCATTAAATTAGCCTTGGAATTGAGGTTGATTTTGGAATTGGACCTTAAGAATCACAATTTTATTGTTTGGATAACTTATTAAGAATTAGAATTACAATTCAAGCCCAATTCTAAGGAATTTAAAATGCACTATAAGGCTCATAGTTCAATTCTTAAGGCCCAATGTCAAATTTAGAATTCCATCCCATTATATTTTTCTCTCTTCGTCTCACCATTCCCGGCCTCTGCCCACTCCCGACGATGCTTCTCCGAGCTATCTTCCTCCTCTCTTCTCTTTGATCAACCTCGCATTGGCAGCTATGGCAGCGACAGTTTACTATGCAAACGGTAGCGACTACCATCTACTACTAGTTTTGATCTCGTGCGTTGCACACGGGAACATCAACTATCAAAGTACTTCTTGAGAAATCTCGTACTTGTATGCTTAATAACAATGACAAAATTAGTAATGACAAAACCGATAATTAAAATTTTATTTCTATCTTTTTGTATGAGTTTTCCTACCAATTTTTGTCGTTAAAAATGTCTTTGAGTAATAATTGTTAGCTTTTAATAACAGATGAAGATGGAAAATAGTAATATATGAAATTATAAAAATAGTCTCTCCTAACTAACAGCAATTGTAGTGATAATACTAACAATAATCACATGTGTGTTGAGTTTTTGTATTACTTAAGGTCACCAAGAAAAGACGAAAGATATATACTAAGTGATTGAAAATAAAATGGGAGAGTAAGCTATATATATATATACATATATATATAGAGAGAGAGAGAGAGAAATTAAAGAAAGGAGGTTATGGTAGTTACAGAGAAAAACTAATGAATAGTATTGAAATCTCAGAATTAATGGAATTAAAAAGATATAAACAAAATTTTTGAGTGGACATGTTCACATAGAAGAGGAAGAAATATAAAATATATATAATTGGTTAAATTTCAAATGGTAAAAAGGAATTCAAATCAATTCGATTAAGAGAGAGGGGGGGGGGGGGGAGATTTTAGTCATTATTACAAAGGTAAGTAAATTCAAAATGTCTCACAAAGTCAAAATAGGAAAGTTCACATGGCGAGTTAAGAGACTGTCCAATTAAGCGACGATTGGACTACATGCTCTCAGCTTCAGCTTTCATATATATATATAATTAGATTTTGACGGTGACGGAGGCAACGTGTCCCCTGCGGCGACGGCGGTAATTACGATTTTTCGCGGCAGCGTTCGCCATCTAGGTTAGTCAAACATCTATGCTGATTTTGCTTTGGTTTTAGGTTGGGTTTGTCTCGGTTTACTTTGTTATTAATTCTGATTTTTAATTTTCAAAAGGAAGTTTGCTTTGCATTTCAGTTTCAATTGGGTTTAGCCGAGAGATAATTTTTAGCATTTCTTCACTTGCTTGGAAGATGTTATGTGATCTTCTCTCTTTTAAAACACAGTCTTCATACCCAACCAAGCTTTAATTGAATCATTTCTTCAATATCTTTTTTTCGCCATTACCTCTTGTCATTCCTCCTTCTCTCGCCAGGCCATTCATGCCAAAGTAGTGAAATCATTGAATTACAGAGATGGGTTCACCGTTTGGTATCTCTTTATGCCAAATTGGGATGCTCTAAAAAATGCACACCAATTGTTCAACTAAATGCCTGACAAAGATTTTGTCTCCTGGAATTCGTTGATTTCTGCATTTTCACGAAATGAGTGTTTTAGTAATAGCTTTGAAACCAATAAAATAACCCTAGAGGGGGGGTGAATAGGGTTTTAAAACTACTTTAAAATTAACAAACAACAAACCGCAATCTCAATAACTCAAATAAGCAAACAACCAATCTCAACACAAATGTAAAACGATAATGTAAAGAGAGAAGGGTTTAGAGATACTTGACAATGAGAATTAAATGGTTCGGCTTGATATACCCACAAGCCTACGTCCAGCCCTTCAAGGAAGTCCCTTGAAATGTCCTAGAATCCACTAGTATGATCTTCCTTACGGGTCAAGATCGAACCTCTTACAATCCCTTGATGCTATGCCCACATCAAGAACAAGCTTTGATAAACCCAAAGCTCCAAAGCTTGACAACCCCAAGCTTTGATACAAGAACCTTTCAATGAAGAAATGTGTACAAGATTTCACTCTCAATAAGTAGATGAGTACAAGTTGAAGTACTATAATAAGAGAGATGAGTGTATGATGACTTATGAAAGTGTATATCTCTCAAATGTAAGCTCACAATAAATGCTCTCTTGAAAAGGATGAGAAATCAATGAAAACAAGAGAAATTTGAACAATTGCTTTGATCTTTGAGAATATGAAAGATAAGAGAGCTTTGAATGCAATTGATGAATCAAACCAATGCCCAAAATGAGTATTTATAGAGGTGAGAATAAATATGACCGTTTGGAGTTAGGTGGAGCATTAAATGCGCCAAACGGTAAATGCAGTCGACTGCAATGCACCATTGCAGTCGACTGTAACCCAAAAGTAGCCGTTGGAAATTCAAATTTCCAACTTGCAGTCGACTGTAATCCATTGTAGTCGACTGTAATAGGCTACTGGAAGTATTGCAGTCGACTGTAATACCTCACCGTCCAACTTACAGTCGACTGCATTCCTGAAAATGCAGTTTCTTTGTTTTTAAAGCATGAAAAAACTTTTATGCATGCAAGGGAAACCTATGGGCAAGTTCTAGGTATACAGTCATCGTAACGATCATCTCTCTATGTCTAGTTTACAAAGACGGAAATAAAAGCATGAAAACTTCAATCGACGAATTCCCTCTTTGATGCGTTCCGTTGAGAGTCTTTGACCGTGTTGCTCGTCTAATAATCCGTTTTGCATGAGTATGAGATTGTTCCTATTGCTTCATCAACTCAATGCATGTTTAGACAGCATAATCATCAATGTTAGTTATCATCAAAATCAAATATAATCCTAGGTTAAATAACCATAGGGTTAACAAGCTTGAATGCATTTCTCAGGATGAGACTAGAGACGGTTTTGGAACCATATGAAGTTACTCTTATTATGTATAATTTCAGCTTGTACTAACCTGGGAGTTCATGACGAAGGAACTTGCATTCGTGACTTTGCATTGAAAAGGGTTTGTGGGTTGAACTGGGTTGGGGGTAGCTTGACATGTGGGTTGAGTGCAAGGTAGTGGCAGGTGGTCTAGTGACTGCCCTTGGAGTTGCTTGAATATGGTTTAGGGTAGACTCTTGTTTCTTGGCCGATAGGATGGCTCTAGTGGCAGATTGTTCTAGGTTTGCTTTACAAACAAAAAAACCACAGAATGATTGTTCTAGGTTTGATCGCCGCGTTCCAGTTTTGACCATGACCTTGTTCATGTCACTTAACATCTTTAAAAGTTAAGTGGTAGGCTATATTATCCTTTAGTGACCTTTTTTTTTTTTTTACTTTTTGTGACAAAAGTGGATTATTTGTGGTAAGAAAGTACATCAGGGTTACCAATACTCTTCATTTATATTGAGAAGCCCTGAGATGTACAATATTCCATGCAAATCTCATTCTGTAGTAGGCCTCTTGAGCAAAGGTAGATAAATCAATTGTTGTGGAGAGCCTTCAATGATCTTTGGACTAAAAAAAATATTTGCATTTGAACCCAAAAACTAGTAATTGAAGTAAAAACAAATGATTCTTAAACGTTGCTGTTAAAGCATCCAAAATATCTAATAGATAAATGTACTCAACATCATCAATTGGACATAATCAGTCCAAACTTAACCACCTGAATGTAAGTAGCAGATTCCTATGTTTCTCTCATCTTCAATGCTAATGAAACGCAAGAAACTACAAGAAGCCTCAAAATCCATGGCTTCCATGCCTACAATATCAGGTAATATCAGATCTTGAAGTCCATATATACGTATATGTTTGTACATGTGTGTACACATATTGCAGACATCCTTAAGTGTTGTTTTTGCCCCCCAGTCATTATGGGTTCCTTCGGTGCAAAAGCAGCAATATTCGCTCACTCAAGCTGTTTTTCCAATCTTGTGGCTAATGTACATTGACCAATAAAACGAATTGCAATTACAACTACTGAAACAGATACAGTACATAAAGTGTGGAAATAGGTGTATTTCCCGGAATAGATTGATTGGAGAAGAAGCGATCAAGGTAATTTACGGCGAGGTAGGATACAAACGGATAGAAATTGTAAGAAAAATCTAGGGTTAATTACACTTATTTTCCTGAGGTTTAGGTGTAATTACAGTCAAGGACACAAAGTTTCAAAAGGTAACAAATCATGTCCACAAACGTTAAAAAGGTAACACTTGTGTCCATCCGTCAAGTATCCGTCCAAAAAGTGTACTTTTTCGATGATGTCATCAATATGTATTTTTTAAATGACAATACTACCCTTGTTAAAAACCTAATTTTTAAAGAAATGAGTTTCTCTCTCCAAATATCTCTCCAAATATTTTTAGAATCTCTGATGAATCTCCCCCTTCTCTTCCCCCCAACCCCCCAACCCCGCTGCCCACCCCCTTCCATTCCCCCCCAACCCCGCTGCATATCTCTCCCTTCCCCCAGCTCGCCCCCTCTCCCTCCCTGCCGGTGCCATTACAGCCACGGCCGCACATATGCCGCTACACACGCCGCCGCCCCTCCCTCTCCCTAACCTGCTGCCCGCCCCTCTTCCTCTCCGCCGATGACAACAGGCCCACCGCCGCACAACGAGTCCACCGCCGCACAACGAGCCCATCGTGTTCTGGTAGATGGAAGATGCTGTCGGCGGCGAGGTGGGGTGAGGGAGGTGACTGCCGGCTGGGTGGGGTGAAGGAGGGGCTGCCGCCGGGGTGGGCTGAAGGAAGGGGCTGTCGGCGGCTAGGTGGGGTGAGGGAGGGAGCTGCCGGCGGGAGATTCATCAGTGTTTCCCTAAAACCCTAAATTGAACAAATGTACACTAATTTGAAAGATTATGGCTTTGAAATCCCTAATTTGTCAAATTAGGGTTTGGAAAACCTAATTTAGAAATTTTGAAACCTTTAATTTGAAAAATTAGGGCTTCGAAACCTTTAATTTGTCAAACTAGGGTTTTGAAACCCTAATTTGGAAAATTTGAAACTGAATGGAGCCCTAATTTGAAGAGATGATTGGCATTTGAAAATTTGAAGAGAGATCATGGGCAATATGGTCATTTCGACAATTCTGTTATGTATTTGGGTATTCCGTTAGGTCAAAGGACATAAGTGCCTATTTTCCAAACTTATGGACACGCGTGTAATTACACCTAAACCTCAGGGACATAAGTGTAATTAACCCAAAAATCTAGGATAAAGGAGATGGTTTCATGGCGAACGAAAATGTCAAAATCACAGGCTTTCAGAGTTACAGGGTAGGTGTTTGATGGCATGTGATCAGAATCAATGTGAAACAGGGAAGTGAGTATATCATGGGAGATTGGTAGTGGGTTTTCAAGGTCAAACTCCATTGAAGGATCTCTAAATCTCTCTTTTCTCACTTAGATAGGAGTGTAGAAGATGATAAGCAGCACATATCCCAAAATTGGGATGCTATTTACCAGAAAAGAATTCCATCAGAATGCTTGTTTCATGCCTTAATATCAAAGGATCGTGCAAATCACAGAATGAACATAAATACACAGTATGCACAGGGAGATGAAATATAAGCCACCTGAAAGGAGGACTTTTGGAGTAGCTGTAGGTGCCATTTATTATAACTATGTTATAACTTAAAGAAGTCCAATGCGATTGGTTTCTTTGCTATTCTTTCTTCTTATTATTTTTTGTTGTTCTTTCTTGTCAACTTTCTTTCTGAAATTAGGCAGGTAAGTCTCTTAAATCAAGAGGTTATTATTGAGAAGATACAGCCTGCTGTTGAATCAAAATTGAGAAACTCCAATGAGGCAAGGGCATTTTAAGAACATGTAGGGTGATGTGTGTTTCTGTGTGGGGTAATTTCTACTCTTATGTTAGTTTCAATTTCCACGGTAAATATATTTTAGTTATACTCTGTAATTCAGTTGCCATTTTTTAATAATGTTGTTCTCAATTTAATTTAGTTCTATTCTATAATTCTATAATTCAATTTCCATTTTTATGTATTGGTAAATATATTTGCTCTTATGTGCAGAACTATTTTGTGATATGGATAACACTACGTTAAGACCTTTTTCATCAAACAAAAATGACGAGGATGGCAATATGTGAGCCAAAAGGAGAAGGTTAGTTTTACAAGAAAATGGAGTCACCGTGGCATCTTTAGCAATTTGGTATCATGAAAAATATATTGAGAAACAACCTACTGATGACTTGGAGATGTTAAGGGAGAAAATATTGAGGCGTTGATACAACGGATCGAAGTGATGATAATTGCTATGGCTAGTTACGTGTAAACAAAAAGTCATTTGTTAAACTTTGTGATATCTTACGTAAGAAAGGAGGGTTGTGTGATTGCGGGCGTGTATATGTTGAAAAAGCAGTAGCCATATTTCTACATGTTCTTGCTCACAATACTAAATTTCGGGTAATAAAAGGATTTTACATTCGTTCTGGAGAAACTATTAGTAGGCATTTTGGCAGAGTGTTAAAGGCGGTTCTTATGTTGACGGACGATTATATAAAAGTCCCGGAGGCAAACTTAAAAGTTGGGGAAGATAAAAAATGGAGATGTTTTAAGGTAAGGAAGACATCCTAAAAGATTATATACATTTTTTATTACTTCTTATAGTCGATTTAATATGAAATTTTTTGTGCTTTTACTTAGAATTGTCTTAGAGCCTTAGATGGAACATACGTGGGTAGATACAGAAATAGGAAGCAACAAATCGCGACTAATGTGTTGGGAGTTTGTGATAAAAACATGAAAATTGTTTGTGTTACCTGGATGGGAGGGATCTGCATCAAATTCTAGGGTACTGAGGAATGCCCTAACTCGCTCGCGCCCCTTTATCGTACCCCTTGGTATGTCACTTATTTGTGTTTTTCAGTAGTAGAGAGACTTTAGATGGATTAATTAAAGTCTAAGGAACACAAATATTACAATGTAGGAAAATATTATTTAGTTAACGCTTGATATGCAATTGGACCTAGTTTTCTAACTCCTTACTGTTAAACACGTTACCATCTTAATGAATGGGCAGCTAGTGGGAATAATCCAAGTACTTACAAAGAATTGTTTAATCTTCGTCACTCAACCACAAGGAATATGATAGAAAGAACGTTTGGGCTACTAAAGAAACGGTGGGCAATTCTTAGAACCGCGTCATACTTTGATGTAAATATACATGTGATATTATGAGTGGTAACTTGTTGGTTTAAAAATATATATGTGCATACATATATAGCATATAACAAGTTACATCTGATTTCTTTTGTCATTTGTACTTTGTATTTTAGGTTCGAATAATCAATGCATGTTGCATCTTGCACAATTTATACGAGAGGGGCAAATTGAACAAGAAGCAAAATTATTAGTTGAGGTTGATGCATAATTAGCAGCTGTTCAAATTCCTGATGACACGGGCAATGAGGAAGTGATAAGATCTGTTCAGCTTATGCCTGAATGGACAACATTTAGAGAGAATTTAGCAAAGGGCATGTTCGCTGAATATCAAGCTAGGCGTGGACGAGGAGTTTGATATAATAGCTAATTATCTATCTAAACTGTTATTTCTTCAGCAGCTATTTTGTTATTATTGTATATTTCATTGATATCTTACTACTGTATATCAAAAATGTTATCTCTTTAGGAGCTATTTTCTTGTTGAAACGACGTAATATTTGGTGCATTTTGAGGAGCTATGGTGTATTTATGGTGGTTGTTGGTTGAATGTTTTTGAGCTGGGTATATGGTAGTGTTGACTGATGTTATCTTTGAAGAACAAAAAAATTGGCTCATTTTTTTTTATACTTGATCGTCATATGTGCATTTATCTTAGTGGATTTATTTTTTCATTTTGTACTTAGCCATCGTATGTGTCTTTTCTTTCCTTTTCTTTTGCTCTTGTTGGGTGGGATCATGATTCCCTGCTGTAACCATGGTTACATCAGGGGTGCTGTCCTTCTGTTTGTGGAAGGGGGAAGGAGAGAGAGAGAGAGAGAGAGAGAGAGAGAGGGGGGGAAGAATCTCTTACAGCAACATGGGACAACACCCTTGCTGTAACCATGGTTACAGCAGGGGATCTTGATCCTGTTGGGTGGGGTTCCATGGAGTATGATTTGATAAGAAAAACTTGAAACTCCGGTTTTGCATATTTATCTTTTATTTTTTGACTTTAATTGTTTCAATTCTTAATCCAATCTTTTGTGCTAACCAATCAATGAAATTACAAATTTTATTCAATTCCAAAGTAATTCTAATTCCATAGGAATTGGAATTGAATTGCAATTCCCAATTCCCAATTTCAATTCCAATTCCAATTCCATTTGCCACACCACTTTTACTACTACCACTGTCACCACTACTGCCATCAGCATCGCTATTACCGCCACCACCACTACCGCCACCACCGCAGCAGCCATTACTATCGTCGCCGTCGCCGCTGCCGCCACCACCACCACCACCACTTTTACTACCACCATTGGCACCGCTATTGTCACCGCCATTGCCGCCACCACCACCACCACTTTTACTACCATAGCCACCACTATCGCCGCGCCACCATCACACTGTCACCATTGCCGCCGCCGTCACCACCACCCCTACCACCATCGCCACCCTGTGCTACCATTAACACATTTGAAATCACTTACCATAGTTCATTTTTCATTATAAGTCAAGAATATAATTGTCTAAAAATTTATTTCATTTCCATTTCTATTGTTCTCTAAACAAAAAATAGGAATTCTGTAATTTGAATCTCTTCCGTTCCAAGCGAGAAAAAATGATTTGAATTCCAAATTCAATTCCTAATTTGAAATTCAAATCTTAAAAGAATTGGTTCCAAACAAACTCTAATATATTGTGAAATAAACGAATCAATTACTTAAGGACGAAAAGAATATAATACAGTTTGAAATAAAAGAATCAAAAACTTATAACAATAAATTTAAGAAGTGAAACATCAGCCTAACCCAACCTACTAGTCCAACACAACCAGCACACATCCAAAACCTACTTGTCCAACATGAATTTTTATTAAATATCAGAAACCATGCTCAAAACAAAAACACATGACAAACAAACCCTCTTGTCAAGAGTAATCTAGTCCACATCCTACTGGCGGTGTATGATATATATATATATATATATATATATATATATATATATATATACTAATAATTTGGGATATTACCAATGGAATATTATTTCACACTCAGCAGATAATCATTACAGCACACACAATCTTACACTCATACTAAGATTAAAAACATTATTAATGACAATGGTTAGGTCTGCCTTGTAATTACATTACAAAATAAAAAACGCTCCTTTCTCGTCCTCGGCCCTGTAGTATCAACAACAAGAAACGTTTGGATCCCTCAGTCCTCAGATAATGATTACCATGGATACGACTAGATGATTCTCTTAGAATGGAAGCTGATGTTTCCATCTCATCCTCGACAAAACCCTAAACTTTCTTTTCGCTTTTGCTTTCAAGACAGACGGGTGTGCTTATTTTAGGTAGGGTTTGTTCTGTTTGTTAGAGATGGCGAGTTCGTGGGTGTTTTTCTGCCGTCTACTGCTGCTAGTACTAGTTCCCAGTGCGTTTGCTAATGTGGTTTTGATTGGGAACAACGTTACCTTGTCCTTCGATGGCATAGAGGCCAACTTCGGTGAGTCCCCTAATTTGTGCTTTTTACTCGAAACTGGTTACATATGTATAAATCCTGCTGGATTTTAAGTTTTGGGTGTTTTATCTAATAAAGGTATGGGTTTTTGCGGGATTAGGGGTATCTATTTACAAGTAGTTTGCGAATCAATGTGCACGAACTTCAACGTATGTTATTTTATTTCGCCATTGAACAAATTAGGAGTTGTAGAAATTAGGTATTGGATTACTTACAATTTGTGAGGACGTAAATGGTTTTGCTATTTTCAAGTGTGTAGGAACCTCCATAGATGGCATCCTTGAAACCTTTAATGATGGATGATTTGTGCTTATTATTTACTAGGTCTAATGACCATGTTTGATTTTTCTGTGTGTTGTGTCTAGTGCCTAAGTGATGCCCCAATAACTTTTGGCAGGATTTTGTTTTCAATAAGTTAGTGAATAATAGTTCTTTAGAGCATATCAGAGATATTTTGTTTGTTTACATTGCTTATAGTTAAGTGTAGTTCTGTCGCTTTTTCGCCTACTGATATTTTTGTTCCTAGTAAATTATGAACTCTCTACATTGGACTAAGTGATTGCTTTGAAACTTTGCTCAACTGTTAACTTTCATTGTATTTGCCTTTCAGCTCCATCAGTGAAAGGGTCCGGCGTATGTGGCATGTTGTATGTGGCAGAGCCGCTGGATGCATGTTCACCATTGACTAAAAAGGCTGGTGTAGCAAAAGATGGCGTTCCCTCCCCATTTGCGTTGATCATTAGAGGAGGATGTAGCTTTGAGGATAAAGTTAGAAGAGCACAAGCTGCTGGGTTCAAAGCAGCCATTATCTACGATGATGAAGATGGTGACTTGGTTGCAAGTAAAGACTTCCCCCTCCCAACTGGTTCATAACTGCTATTTAATTTTTTGCCAAAACATTATTTTGGTTTAATAATAGTCATATTTAGGTGCATTGTTGAATGAACTCTTAAGCCTCGCTCAAGTGAGAGTACAGCCTACGAGCTTATGTGTGTTCCTTCTTACAGATCAAGTTGGAGGCTAATTCCAGGAAATGAGATAATCTCTTTTTATAGGCAATAGCCTGTTTCTATCAAGTTTGCGTTCACACAAATGAAGTACAACAGCTCAACAATTTAATGCCATTTCCATCTTCAAATACACATTGTAGCATATTATAAAGATAGAAAAGAAAAGGTAAATACATTTTAAGGATTGAATAAACCACAATACGTAACAGGCCTTGGGTTTGCATTGTCAGCAAATCCATTGCAATCCTACCCCGATGTGATATTAGTGGTAGAACTTGCCACGTTGAAGAAAAAAAAGTGGACCATATTTATATTGGAAGTTGGAATCCGAGGTTAAATATAATCAACAATAGCAGTGGTTTGTGGGTGGAACTGAGGATTGGCATTTGAGTGGATATTCTGATGGAAAGAGGTCTGTACAATGCGAATGGTGCACAATTTCTGTGGTATACAAAAAATTAGAAGGGGGGAGTGGGTGGAAGAGACTCCCGTATTGGCCTTATTCTTGATAAAATGATTGTTTCCCTGTTACTACAGGTAACTCTTTGCAGTTTTAATATTTTCACCTGCACTAAGTGTTGATCAACTTTTCCTCCACCTCCTATGGTTGATAGGTAAAGCAACATTGACATTTGTAGAATTATTTTTCTTTAGTACTTTACTTCTTGATTGCTATCTATAACTTGGTGAAACGAATGCATTGGAACCTGACTTGCCATGGCTTTTTTTTTAAAATAGAAAGCGCATGAAGAGCCTACTTAGATTAGTCAATAAGAGAGGAGGATAGGCCTGCTTGGAAAGTAGAGAAGACTGTAATTTTTTTATACGGAGGGGACATGAGGGACTCTTTTTATGGAAGAGCGATTATGTATTTGGAAAGCTATGTCGACGATAAAGCCTTGAAGTGGTTGTTTGCACTTGGGATTTGTTTTCATGGCCTTCTTTAATGAGGTCAATTTGACCGGGGGCAGGGAAGGGCATGTGAAGTGGTGTTTTATGTGCAAAAGGAGAGGTCCCCTTTGTATTGTCTTGGGTATTGAGTTATGCGGTTATAGAGACATTGAGTAGGTTTTGTTTTCATTTTTTGCCCCAAGAGAGTTAGTGGTGGCCATCACCCCTTTGTGTTTGTTTTTGAGTGTCGTCAAAGAGAGAAAGGAAAGCCCTTCAAGACAAGGAATGCATGTTGCCTAGGAAGCCCCGACACCTCTCCTAAGTGGAGGTATGGTGTCCTAAACGGACGGACACCCCGACACCCTCCGGACACCGGCCGACACGTGTCGGACACGGCTAATCGGTGTCCGACTTTTTTTTTTATAATTTCCAACACCGTGTCGGACACTTCGTTGAGGAGTGTCGGACACGGCATGGAGCAGTGTCGAACCGTTTGGGGCCAATTTGAGATTAATTGAACTGATTTCGGGGGTTGTCTTCTTCTCTCTTACCTCACGGGTGCTCTAATCTGTCAGCCGTCTTCTTCTCTCTCGACGCCGGTGTTGCCGGAGCCGACAGATCTGAAAGTCGCCGGTGTTGCCGGATACCGAAGCCGACAGATCTGGCCACCGTTGCCGTCGCCAGAGCTCTTGCCATCGTCGTCGGAGGTCCTCTGCCGCCGCCGCTGACCCACAGTCGTGTCTTTGTATCCCCATCTCGTCAGTCGTCTCCTTCCTTTTTTCTTTACTGAAAGTCCCTTCCCTCTCTCGCGTCTTTCCCTTGCCGAAATGTGTGCGCTAGGAGACAAACCAACTTTCCCCCTTTTTTTTTCTCCCTCTGTCGTGCATTCTACTGAAAGTCCCTCTTTTTTTTTTTTTTTACTTAGTTTTTTTTGTCCAGTACCAAATAAATGTTTAAGTTTGACTTGTATTTATTTGACTTCCTTGTTTTAGTAGTTTTTCAATATTATTTGTTATTTTAGGTTGTGGAATGTATTTGATATTTATTATATATATATATATATATATATATATATATATATAATAAAAATATATTAAAAAATAGTGGTGTCCAAAATCTGATTTTTTGGAAATTTCGGTGTCCGTTGTCCCTGACGGTGTCGGACATCCGTCGGTGTCGGTGTCCGACACCGTGTCTGTGCTACCTAGCCTGTTGCTAAGTTAAAGGCACAATTCAGTCGAGGTGCATTCGAAACGCCAAATGGGCCAGTACTTCAAACCATATATCTAGCGTAAATAATAAGCATCTCTCAAAATAGTAATAATCTACTAAAACTTTGGGCGAGGATTCCTTGACTTGTCTCTTACACCAATTATCCGGATGTACCTGTTGCTAAATTGAATGTACAATTTTACCCTAGGTGCTTTTGAAACCCCAAGTTGGCGAGGTACTTTAAACCAGATATAATTAGTTATTAAATCTAGTTCAAATAATAAGCATTACTCTTAAGTAGTATAATCTGCTAAAACTTTGGCCGAGGATTCTTTGACTTGTCTCTTACGTCAATTATGGGGATCTACTATGCTTTTTGTACAGAGGTTTGGTTTTTTCTAAACTACAAGAAAATGCTTCTTATTTGCCGCGAATTCGCAGGCACTCATATCATCACAAACATATACTATAGAGCAGAATGGTGCCATCGTCTCTGGTGTTTTTGTTATTGGTTTGAAGAGAATAGTAGTAAAGTTTGAAAGCAAATCAATAATTCAGACCTAAGTGCAGTGGGAAGGAGAACCCATCTCCCGAGGAGAACACACACAGATTTATTAAACTCAAAAATCAACTAAACATACTTAATGTGAAGGATTACACTGTTTATAATGTCGATTAGACCCTAGCCCTGTAGAATCCTAATTATGCAATAAAGTTTTCTAAATAATTTCAAGTAAAATCTACTGGATCGCTAAAAATGGCAAATTACTTGGTAGACAAGCTGTTGCTTCTAATTTCTCCATCTGCATCGCTTCCTACCTTTAAGAACAAACTAGTCCTTGAGTTCTCAAATGAGACGGAAATAAAAACCTTAAGCACCAGGTGGTATCAATTTTGAACTTTTCAACTTCAAATTTGAGGAGCGCAATTTGGAAGTAAGTGTAAAAACAGTGAAGGTTTTGTGTCTACAGCTGGCCAAAACAAGATGTCAGGAATCTCATTTCAGTACTCGAAACATCTTCAACGATATCGACGTCCTAAGCGGGGATCATCACCAGTATAGTGTATTTTGGGGTTGGAGTGGTGCGGGTGCGAGGTTCCAAGGCTGGAGCACCGCCATAATTGGAGAGTCCTGCAACTAACGTTCAAACACCCAAAACCACTCATAGCAATATCAACAAATGCAAGCAGCCTCAACAGTTGCCCATTTCGCCGCAGGCCATTGCTACCACCGCAATCAGATTTTCCCCTCATCCCCGCTGCTACTAATTATCTAATCTCCTTTGCTAGTGCAATTTTCTTACCACGAGACGGCAGCATATGCACCAGATTGGCGCCTGATAGTTTGTGACGACTTAGGAAGCGGCAATCTGACATTATTGTCGACTCCATCAAAGGCCAGCATTAGGGTTTTGATGGCAATAGGACTCGCAACGATTGGTTGGCCGATGGTTTAAACTAATTGAAAATTTAGTTGTGGAAGGGTCGCTAGTTGAGGACATGGTAAGGATTGGAGGACAAGGGTGTGGAAGTGATGCGTTTCAGAGGCTAAAGAGGTGGCGTTTAATTTAGGATTGAGTTGTTTTCCATCTTAAAATTCAATTGCAGTACTTAATTCTACTACTTGACGGTACTAGTTAACCATGGTAATGTTGGCTTTGGTCAAGGTTGAGTCGGGATCCAGAGATAGAAATAGGGGAAGATTGGGGTGGTTCTTGTCTTTGTTTTGGATACAAAAACGAGAGAGATGAGACAGAGAAGAGAGTAGTTTTTTTGAAGGGGCAAAATAGGTATTGCCATCTCTTAATTATTTCCATATTACTTATCAGTTAGTTAAACTAGCCATTAGCAGAGGTATTTGCTGAAATCCTCGTAGTATTGGGTTCAATTGCCGCATTCCGGAACCTCAAGGGAGGTGAGTGGAATTCTCCCTAGGAAATTTTTGGAAGCTTTGAAGCTATGAAGAATAGGTGCTTCATTTTGGCCGAAGTACTCGGTTCGGATCATATGCGGGTGCGTTTTGGGCGCTTGTCCAAAATTCAGGTACGGCATGGTTACAGCTGCGACGCACTATGTGCTTGAGGGGTGAGAGAGATAGAAGAAGAAAAAGCTTTCTGGACACAGAGAGGAGAGATAGAAGAAGAAGCAGCAGCGACCGGCGGCTGCAGTGACGATCAGGAAGAGTAGGCAGCAGCACATCAACTGACCAAGATTAAGGGAGGGGTCTCGATCATATAGAAAGAAGAAGAAGAAGAGTTAGAAGACCCATTAATTTGTGTTCTGACCTCTTCATAGATCCATTAACCACTTATTGTTTTATAGGTTAAAGCTAGCCTTAGAAGTTCACAATATTATATATACCTGAACCAATATAGACTTTTTTTTTTTAAATACTTGGAAACATATATACATAATATATGAAGTGATACAATTCAGTATTTCTGTTTAACACCAAAAACTTTATTATTTCTGAAATAACTCACACAATTTCAGTTGAGAATAATATTTGTGATACTGTAATAATTACTTACTGGAAATTATTAGTCATACCTCCACCGTTCTCTATCCTGCTTTTTGAAAAGGGTTAATGACAGAAATTTCCCCTGTATTTTTACACGGTTTTGCAGGTTTCTCCCTATATTTTCAATTCGGCAAAGCTCTTCCCCATATTATACGTATTTGTTGCAAACAGCTCCAAAATCCAATGTCCGCCATAGTGGTCATGTGCGTATCATGTGCCATTTTTATGACGAAAGGGTAATTATGTAACTTAGCATTAATACCCCCAAAAATTGATGGTGCTTGGAAAAAAATACACCTAATATAAAAAGGATTCGAGTACAACTGAAGGGGGCAAACATGCCATTTTTCTCCTCCCTTCCCCAACCACCCTCCTCCCTCCGGTGAAATCCCCCCCCCCCCCCCCCAACATATCTGCCGGTCCACCTCCACTTACCGTCGTCGAACCACCATCACAGATCCTCACAAACCACCGGGGGCTTTCTCCTCCCTTCCCCAACCCCCTCCCCATGCCGGTCAAATCCTCCTCCCCTATTTCCCCCAATTTACCTCTACCTACCATCGTAGAACCACCATCACAAATCTGGTCGCTGTTCGCTCACAAACCACCAGTGGCTTTCTCCTCCCTTCCCTAACCCCCTTTCCCGCAACGGTTAGAGCTCCTTCCCTGTTTCTGCCGATCCACCTCCACCTACTGTCGTTCAACCACCATTACAGATCTGGTTGCCGCCGCCCTCACGAACCACTCGTGGCAACGAATCACCACACGCTTTCACGAACAACTTCTACCCCCATGCACGACACCCCGTGAAATATACTCTGGAGATTACTCAGGTTATTGATGTGGTGTTGGGTTCAGCAACGGTGGTGAGTAATTAATGCAGTGGCGTGGGCCACAGCCGCATTTAAAATGATGGTTGTTTTTGGTTGCAGTAGTGGGGGCTGGTCACGGTGGTGGATAGTTGTGGATGATCAATAGTGATGGTGGGTTGAGGATGATCGGCATTGGTGGTGGTTGCAGAAGGACGGAAGTGAAGGAGCATCATAGAGAAGAGATAGAGAGATGCTCGGGAGGTGGCTTCAAGGTTGGTTGGTGAAAGGTTGTAATGGTGGTGGTGGGTATGATGTTGTAGAGGTGGGTGGTGGCTGGTGTAGGTTGGGTGTGGTGGTGGTTGCTGGAGTAGGGAATTGGTAGCATACCCCGGTTGTAGTGGTTGTGGTGGTTATGGTGTTGTAGAGGTGAGTGGTGGCTGGTGGAGGTTGGATGTGGTGGTACCCGCTGGAGTATGGAAGTAATGGCTGCTAGGCCGTGGATCTAGCCGAGAAGGGAGGTGAAACAGTGGTGATGGTGGCAAACGGTGGTGATGGCTGCTGGAGTATGGAAGTGAAGTTGATTGGTGGTGGTTGGCAGTGGTGGTGGTGATTGTACCAATGTTTCCGTGGGAATACCCAAAAATGGATGGGCGTTAAGGTCTTGGATTGATTTGCAATGATTTTTCTCAAAGTAAAAGGGACAGTTTTGTCTTTGAAGTTGAAAATATAGGGAGAAACCTGCAAAACCGTGTAAAATACAGGGGACAGTTTTTGTCATTAATCCTTAAAAAAATTGCGTATCCGCATATTGGCACCCACATTGTATCCGTGTCCATACCCACATCCGGGTGCTTCTTAGCTTTGAAGTCTCTTCTAGTCTCTGGCAGTATATTCTCCATTTTTGTAATTTGTAGTGGTCAATAACTGTTTTATGCCATGAAGATTGATGCAGTTTTGTTTCTTGGAGATTTCTAATTCGGGCATGTTTTAAAATTCAGTGGCAGGGAATTCAGCTGGTATAAAGATACATTCTGTGTTTGTTTCCAAAGCTTCCGGCCAAGCATTGACAAAGTATGCTGGCATGGCTAACATGGAAGCATGGATAATCCCAAGCTTTGCAAATTCAGCATGGTCAATCATGGCCATATCTTTCATTTCATTACTTGCCATGTCTGCTGTGCTGGCAACTTGTTTCTTCGTCCGGAGGCATCGCATAAGACGAGAAAGACCTCGAGCTTCACATGTAAGGGAATTCCATGGAATGAGCAGTCGGCTAGTGAAAGCCATGCCAAGCTTAATATTTACTGCTGTTTTAGAGGATAATTGTACTTCGACAACATGCGCTATATGCCTTGAGGACTATAATGTTGGTGAGAAGCTCAGAATTCTGCCATGCAGACACAGTAAGTACTATCCTACCCTTAGATGATCTTTCTTTGGCTAATATCTTAAGTTGTCCCTTATCAAGTGCGAGAGCTTATGCAGTGGGGCAGGTAGCTATTCCTGAAAGCATGTTATTCCTGATAACTTATTCATTATTGATGATCTTTGGTCTAAATTGGTCACTGCACTATTTTGAAATGCTCATGCAGTAGAATATATCATGATGTTCTTCCAAGAATTGGTTGGTGCCTTTATGCACATATGACTGAGTTAAAATGGACTTTAGACTCCATAGCACAGAGTGAAGGTATGATACAGAAACTCAAGTGATCTAATTCCACCTCAGACATTTTCTGGGGAAATCCTCTAGCAAGGTTTCGCCACATGGATCGAACCATTAGATTGTCAATTATTAGTCTTAAGTTTCAGCTATAGGGCTTAGTTGTTAACTACAAAGAAAATTCTTACAACATGGTCGTCTTAGAGGCTATTGGACGATGGCCTTCAGTTTTTAGGGAGGTGAGCCTAGGCTGATGATTAGGTGACTCCATTTTGATCTAGGAGTCGCGGTTTTGAGACACCAAAATTACCTCTCCATAGGAATTGGTGTAAGACTGCGTATATCAACCCCTCCCATCCTCGCAGGCGAAGGCTTGTGTACCGTGTTTGTATGTGATACCCAATAAACTCATCATTGGCGATTGCTTGATTTCATCGAGCCAACTTTGAAGCGTATGAAAAGTCAGAAAACACATCTACTTGTAATTAGTAAGAAATGTTAACATACCTTGTCTGTACGTAATTGGATTGAATGTTTATGCTGAAGAATTCTTTATCCGATGGGCAGGAAACTGCACATGGACTACTCTGGTTAGGTACATCAAATCTATATGGTTTTTGTTAACTCTGCCTAGTGGGAAAATTATTGTCGTAATTAATTTTTGTGAAGCATATGAAATAGATGAGGACTGGAACATATGATTATTGGAGTTTTTCATCAGTAGAGGTTCTTATTCTCACGATTTTGAAGTGTTGATGCGACTTCAATTGAAAGGAACCAGAAATATTGGTGAAATATATGGAATGGCTAAATCCACGCCCTTTTGTCACTAAAGGGTTAGTAGGTTCCACTAATTCATCTTTTAGTTACAGGATTTAGCCCCACCCCATATATAAGGTCAAGGAGGTTAAAGTTGTTGATTTTCATAAGACTTGTAGTTCCCGCGGATTGGCAATGGATTGGGTTGCAAGTTGTGGCTTTTCTTTGTTTATATGCTTTTACTAAAGCTCTCTCTGCATTACATTGTTACTATCATGTCTTGTGTAAATTGTTTCACCTCCTCTTTGTACATACATCATTTTCGTAACTCTGAACCTTGTTTCTGTAATTTTGGCAGAGTTCCATGCTGTTTGTGTTGATGCGTGGCTTACTTCGTGGAGAACTTTTTGCCCTGTTTGCAAAAGAGACGCAAGAACTAACTTGGGTGACCCACCGGCATCAGAATGCACACCTTTGCTTTCATCCAGTCCAGCTTCTGTTGCTTCCTCATCCATATTATCATCATCTGCTAGATCATCAGTAGCGTCATCATCAGCCATACGAATAGCTCCAGCATCATCTCGGTCCCCTTCAGTTTCCCTACATCATTCTGTCTCTAGCACTCCTTACAATCACCAGTCGCTTCAGTCTTACCGTCAATCCCCATATCTTAGTCTAAGCCGAAGCTCAGTAGATCTCAGAAACGCATCTTCTCAAAGATCGCGTGCTTCACACATGGTTTCGTCCAACTCATTGGGATACCCTTCTGTATCACCTTTTAATTCCAGATACATGTCTCCGTATATTCCAAGTCCTGGCAATCCTCTGTCAAGTTATATTGGGTCTTCTAGTCAGCTCCGGCTGCACTATAGCGAGTCGACTACAAGCTTTTCTCCATATGCTTCAGCCCACTCACTTCCAGGTGTTGAATAAATTTCAAGAAGTTATGCAGAGTTAGAGTTGATCTTTCCGAATCTTAACATCAGCTATGCTGCTTTAACCTCTACTTTAAAACCGGAGAGCATTGCTAATGGTCACCTAAAGATTTCATGGTTATCAGATCTCACCTGACGCGACCAGTTTGACTTCATATGGAACTATGGAAGATTATTCGAAAGGTGATGTATTGCGCCTGGTTTGTATATTGTAGCGTGAGGTTGTGTCATTTTGATTTTGACTGGTACACGTGTTCCTTTTAGTTGAGGTGTTCCTTTTAGTTGAGGTGTTCTTTCACAAAGTGATCACACTGATGTTTTTGGGGTCTTTATTGATGATCGTAGCAAAGAAATCGGTCTTTATATGCTTATGGCCCGTCAGGTTTGGATGCCTGCTTGTACGTGTTTGATTTTTAAATTCTGTTACGTGTCTGATATTCAACTGTTGCTGGCGCCCCCAGAAAGCAGCGTACAATTGGCCTGAGTGGAAGTTTCTTACTGTCCCGATTTGGGAACCATGGCTTCACTTTAACTGCTCTACAGGCACGTTGTTGGTGGCGTTTGACTGCCCGTGGGTAATTTTGATCGCGTTTTTTGGTGTTGGTATTCTTTTGAATCCTTTTTCTTGTGGTTGGCTTCGATACTTCTGCTCCGCTGCTGCTACTGTCAGATCTAGGGAGGACAGGTTGGTTTCCGGTCCTTGTTTGCCGCATCACTGGTTGGTCGAGGAGCTGTTTGTTTGCGTCTCGAGAATCTGCTCGGTTCGAAGCTCCTTTGCTCATGTTTGTTCAGCACAACAGAGTGCATGATATATCTGGACGAAGCCTGAACTTGTCAACTTTCACTTGAGTTTGTCTCTACCATCTGTTTAATTCAAACACTCCATAGATTGTTTGGTATTTTTGGTGTAACATACTAACCGAGAGTGGCGTTAGAAAATAGTTAAAAAAAACTTTTAACAGTACCGTAAAATAACTAGCATGTAGGTTTTAGTGTTTTACTACATCGGTAACTTCCCTCAATCTCATGTCTTGTTTAGTTACTATTTCAAATTTGAACTTGTGTTTTTTTTTTTTTTTTTAAGTCACGATTAATTTCTTTTTAACTCATTAACCAGTAAGTAGTGAAAAAAAAGAAGAAGCACGAGGTACAAAATATAATATTTTTGTTAAAGCGTCCAAGAATTTCATAAAATAGGTGGTCAATAATCCAAGAACAAGTAGCTGGGCCTGTATTTGAATACGAATCCACATTTATGTGGTTTTTTACAATTTGTCAAATATCTTTGCTTGTGGTATGTCACTTGTGTACTTTTCTCTTTATTTAATAGCTTGATAATAAGTGGGCAACATGAGAAAGTTAAGGTATTATGGGGTGAATATTGTTGGAAATAAATATTTTTGAAAATTCTTTTGGATTGGAACCACACTTTCTAACACAAAACAAGAAAACTACAGTACACTATAAATAGTAACACGTTACAAGATGAATAGCAATGATCTCACCAAGCTATAGAATCAAGTTGAAACTTTGTTCTGAAAAGTTGATTTGCGCCCCCTGGAACCAGTGGCTCGATGCGATGGGTTTCACGGCACGCAACCCCTAGGATTAGTCTACAGTATTATTCCTGTTTGCACGCACTTGCAACAGAGATTCTGGAACAACCCTTTTTGACTTTCCTCTTCCACAATTCACACAATATCAAAATATGTGTACTAGTACTAAAATTATCAAAAGTGTAGGAGAGAATTTGGGACAAGTGTATGTGCTTTGGTTTTTTTGCAAAGCAATTTTGGTTGTGTTCAAGCCTTTGGCCGGGTGGCCTATATATATAGGAAATGAGATAAAGTGTTGGAGGAGAAGAAAGATAAAGATAAGGAGATGAATCTCCAATTTTTCAACAAAAACAGCATATGAGAAGATGTATTCTTCTCATTGCCAAAAAGGCAGTAGCCTTTTTCAGAAGTCTCCAACCCTTTGTCAATTTTTGGTTCTTAACTTCAACAAAAGAGGTAAGGGATTGGGTATGGGCCCCACATGCATTTATTTGTTTTGAAACATTCATAAAAATATAACAATCCCCCACATGTTTCAAAACACAGACTCGATAAAGGAAGAGGAAACGAAAAATTATGCATCGGCGAGGTGTCACGTGAATTGAATCTTTCCTAGGATAAATGAGCAGGAATTCACTGAAATACAATGGTAGAGTGAATACTCTTTAACAAGATTTCGTTCTCATGAATTGCGCTTACTCACCACCCACATTATATCTCTAGTCAGGGTTGTTCTTACCGGTTGACGTTAAATGGCCATGCGTCGTGCCTGGATTTTCTTGTGTTATCTAGCGACATACCCAAGTCCCATAGAGGCGACTCAACCTCACACACATATATGTGGTATCTATCAGGGAATGTACTGCAGCTGAACACCCCATCCCAATAATTAGGGACTATGGATCCATTAAGAGCTATATGCTCATCCTCATACACTGCAGCGGTCACTGTCATACACCATATGGATAGACTCTTCTTTAAGGACCTCCCGTCCTAAAGGATATACACAAAGCGGCAGTGCCCATCGGGCTCCATGACTTCGTTATTACCTATTGAACCTCATTCACGGGATCGCCGATCATAGTAGGTTAGGTATCCGTCATTTCATCTCTGAATATGGGTACAGTCATATCCCCCTCGATGCTTCCATCACTAGGTCTCTCCCTAATGGCTTAGTCAGAGGATCGGCCGAGTTCCTTTCTGACCTCACAAAGTTCATTGATACTATATCGTTCTCAATTAGCTGTCTCACAGTAGCATGCCGCATCCGGATGTGACGACTCTTTCCATTATATATTTTTCTTTTGGCTCGAGCAATGACAGCTTGGCAATCACAATGCATCACCACAGGTGGACAATGTTTACTCCATAAAGGTATATCAACCAAGAAACTTCTGAGCCACCCTGCTTCAGAACACGTCTTTTCTAAGGCAATCAATTCTGATTCCATTGTGAATTTAGCGATAACTGTTTGCTTGGACGACTTCCAAGAGATCACTCCTCCAGCCAGTAGGAACACATATCCACTAGTGGGCTTCAACTCATCTGAATCTGAAATCCAGTTAGCATCACAATAAACTTCAAGTACATAAGGATGACCACAATAAGTTAGTTCATAATCAATGGTGCCTTTCAAATATCTCAACAACCGGGATATTGCATTCCAATGTTCCTTATTAGGATTATGAGTATATCTACTCAATTTGTCAACTGCATATGCAATATCAGGACGAGTATGATTCATTAGAAACATTAGGCTACTAATTATTTGCGCATACTCATTTTGGGATAAGCTGTCACCATATTTTTCACAAGGTGAATTTTTGCATCATAAGGTGACGACAAAGACGAACATTCATAATGCTTATACTTTCTCAGCATGTTCTCAACAAAGTGTGACTGTGATAATATGATGGAATTATCATGCCTCAAAATCTTGATTCCCAAAATCACATTAGCTCCACCCATATCTTTCATGTCAAATTTAGATGTTAAAAATCTCTTAATAGCATGCACAATGTTAATGCGTGTTCCAAATATAAGTAAATTATCGACATACAAGCATATAATGATAACATTATCATTAAGACATTTGTGATATATGCACAATGAGAAGTTTGATAATCATGCCATTGTTTAGGAGCTTGTTTCAGTCCATATAAGGATTAAACCAATTTGCACACTTTATTTTCTTGTCTGGGGACCACAAATACCTCGGGCTGCTCTATGTATATTTCTTCTTCTAAATCACCATTTAGAAAAGCAGTCTTAACATCCATTTGATGCACAACAAGTTTATGTATGGATGCAATGAAAAACAATATTCTAATAGATGCAATTCTAGTAACATGAAAGTATGTATCAAAATAATCAACATTATGTTTTTGCTTATAACCCTTAGCTACCAGTCGAGCCTTATATTTCTCAATGGAACCATCCGGTTTCAACTTTTTCTTAAAGACCCACTTGCAGCCAATCGGTCTAGTCTTATAAGGCAAATCAACAAGTTCCCAAGTATGATTAGCCATAATGGAGTCTAATTCATTATTGATTGCTTCTCTCCAAAAGGGTGCATCTATAGAAACTATAGCATCATGATATGACAATGGTTCATCATTGACAAGATACACATAATCATCATTACCAAAATTGGTTTCAGCTCTTCTTCTCTGGCTTCTTCGTAATTCTAGAGTTTCATCAGTACGATTACTGATACTAGCATGCTCATCAATTGCTCTAGACACTTTATTTTTTATAGGAAAAATATTCTCAAAGAAAGAAGCATTTTTAGATTCAATAATAGTACTGGCTTCTATAACATCACTCTTAATGACAAGAAATCTATATGCAATACTATTAGAAGCATAACCAATAAACACGCAATCACAAGTTTGAGAACCCTATTTTCTCTATTTGGGCTCAGGTAGCATCACCTTTGCTAAGCACCCCCACACTTTCAGGTAGTCCAAGTTAGGAGCACGACCTTTCCAAATTTGATAAGGTGTTTTACCGGTCTTTTTATGGAGTACTCTATTTTGTATGTGGCAGGCTGAGAGAATAGCTTCCCCCCACAGGTTGGCGGGTAGGTCAGAACTAACAAGCATAACATTCATTATTTCTTTTAGATTCCTATTTTTACTCTCAGGAATTCCATTTGATTCAGGTGAATAAGGTGGAGTTACCTCATGAATAATGCCATTTTGCAAAAACAAAAATCATCAAACGGATTAGAGTCATATTCACCACCTCTATCTGTTCAAAGCCTTTTAATTTTTTTATCCTTCTGATTTTCAACTTCAGGCTTATAGTTCATGAACATTTCAAGAGCTTCGCCTTTTGTTCTCAAAAGATAGAGTCTAGTGAATCTCGAACAATCATCAACAAAGATCACATAAAACCTCTTACCACCTCTGGTCATGATCTGTTTTAAATCACCTAGATCATTGTGAATTAAATCAAGTGGTTCACTTTCTCTTATGACAGGTTTACATGTTTTCTTTGTACTTTTGGTTTCAGCCCAAATTTCACATTTGTCTATGTTAGACTCATGAAAATTAGAGATTAAACCCATCTCTTTCTTCTTCTTTATGTATGCATAATTCACATGTCCAAGTCTACCATGCCACATATCAGCAGAGTCAATCAAGTAAGCAAAAGTAGACGATGTATTCTCATTAAGCAAATCAACAACGTTGAGTACATAAAGGCCTTGGTCCAGATACCCCTTACCGACAAAGACATCATTTTTTGTCAGAGTAATAATACCTCCATTGAACAGAGTCTTGATGCCGACCTTACCGAGTAGTTGTACTAACACAAGGTTTTGTTTGATCATCGGCACATGAAGCACATCAGACAGTGAAAGGGTTTTACTTGAAGTGAGTTTGAGAACTACCCTTCCATTTCCTCAACTGGTACAAACTTGTTGTCTCCAACGTACACGCTTTCGGTACCTTCCCCCACATTTAAGTAGGAGGTGAACACATCTCGGTTAGCACAGATGCGCCTAGTTAAACCCGAGTCTAAAACCCATCCTTTCATTTTTGTGACTAAGTTCACTTCTGATATCACAGCAGCAATGAAATCATCATCTGCCTCTACAACATTAGCTCTAGCTCTTAGTGGTGCCCTTCTGTTATTGTTGTGGCGACGGTGCTGGCTGTTGTTGTTGTATTGATCACCTTTCCAATATCGGCAAACATTTGCATAGTGTCTTGCTTTTCCACAAATGAAACATTCTCTATTTTTCTAGTGAATATGTGGATTAGACACTTGACCTCTATTGGAGTTATTAAATTAAGGTCTTCCATAAGGCTTATGACCATGTCCCCTATTTTGTAATTGTTGGGGCTTAGCTGGTCCAACTTCAACCACGTTAGCCTTAGACATCATTTCTTTAGCTCTACCAGTCATATGCAATTTTCTATTTTGAGCCTCAACTTGGATATAGACTATTGTTTCCTGTAGAGTCATTGCATGTCTCTTCTGTTTCCTGTAGAGTCATTGCATGTCTTTTCTGTCTAAACTTCAATTTAAAATCCTTCAAAGAGTCAGACAACTTTTCGACAAGACATTGAGTCTTAAACCTTTCAGATAAACTGTCACCCTCTTTAGCTAAACCATTTTGATATTCTGAAAATCATTTATTTGAGTTTCAACACTTTTATCATCAGTTATTTGATACTGCAAAAAGTTAACAGTTAAAAACTTTTTCGTGCCTTCATCCTCAAATTCATACTTACTGACCAGTTCATCTCATAAAGCTTTAGCAAGTGTAAAATGATTGTAAATCCCATAAAGATCATCTGATAAAGCATTACGAATAGTACTGAGACAAAATTTGTAAGCAGTTTTCCACGCTTCTAACTTTTGAGCATAATTTTCAGTATGTTCATCCGGTACAGGCTCAGTTAGAACAAAAGATATTTTAGAAAAATCCAAGACATCGATAACCATATTTTTCCTAAAAGGTTGATTCTCCCCCCCCCCCGGCCAGAATCAGTTGCTCGATGTGATGGGCTTCACAGCACGCAACCTCCAGGATTAGTCTATAGTATTATCATTGCTTGCACGCACTTTGCAACAGAGATTCTGGAACAACCCTCTTGACTTTCCTCTTCCACAACTCACACAATATCAAAATATGTGTACTAGTATTAAAATTATCAAAATTGTAGGAGATAATAATTTTGATAATTTTGGGACAAGTGTATGTGCTTTGGTTTTTTTGCAAAGCAATTTTGGTTGTGTGTTTAAGCCTTGGCCTAGTGGCCTATATGTAGAGGAAATGAGATAAAGTCTTGGAGGAGAAGAAATATAAAGATAAAAAAATTTCAACAAAAACAACATATGAGAAGATGTATTCTTCTCATTTTCAAAAAGGCAGCAGCCTTTTTCGAAAGACTCCAACCCTTTGTCATTTTTTGGTTTTTAACTTCAACAAAAGAGGTAAGGGATTGGGTATGGGCCCCCACATGCATTTATTTGTTTTGAAACATTCACAAAATACAACACATATCACATAGCTTAATCCCTAAGTCTAAATCTAACATTTTTCCCATGGGCTAATAGTGTTTACGAAGTCACACCAGATACCTAGTAGATCCAGAAAAATGGAAACAATGAATAAAATAACACAAAGATTTAGCCTTGATGGATCTAGAAAAATCAAAGCAAATACCTAAACTTCTCTATTTTTTTACCATCAAATAAGAAAAATCAAATTAGACATGAACTAGCTTCCTAACTTCCTTGACACTCCTCTCACCTTGGCTATTTCCTTCAACAAGTCGAACGATTTTAATTGTAATTAAGTGTGGTATAAAAAACCTAGACATTTACTCTGGCCCACCATGGATTCTGCTTTAAGCCATGCAAGCAGCCACCACCACCACCACAGACAACACCCAGCCAAAACCAACCCAAGCCCAGTAAAACATCTAACCTAGGGCCATAGACACAAAATAACTTCCACTCCAATAATTAAGGTACAACCCGATAAAATGAGACACGGGAAAAACAATCTGATGCCAAGGAAGTGGGTTCGCAGTCGACATGGATGTGCCACAAGGAATGCAGTCCAAGTCAGATGCCAAGTATGTTGACGTGAGACACAGCAAGGGTAGAGACCAAGGTCTTTCCAGACAGAGCCTAAGGATGGCAGTTCTGCGAGGGCGATGGCGCAGTGTGAATATACGACAGTCACAGTCCGATACTTAGGTCCAGAGTTAAGGTCATGTACACTTCTCTCTCTAGAGTTCTAGAGTGAGAAAGTGAATGTGAGAATGAAAAGTCTGAAGTCCTCAAAATGAAGTTCAAAGTCCACTATTTACAGGCAAAAGTATGCCTATGTCATCAGCCGACAAGTGGTGTCCTCCGGGAGTGACACGTCATAAGGGGGACCCATAAATGCCAGTGCTCCGCGGACTGTCGGATCGCATATTCACCCAAGCTGCCTCACACAGCGTCACTCTGTCTGTCTGGAAATACTGGCTCACACAACGTCGGTGTGGCAGAGAACCCCCTTGATCTAGTCACCAGTCCAAAGCCCTTGCAGTCCCACAGGGAGGACTTGGCAGCGGTGGGGAAGACCTGAAGCCCAACTGCCAGGCAGACTAAGCACGATGCCTTCCAGAGACATGCTCCTGTCTCGGAGTGACCTGGGGGTCATAGTCCTTAGGGGCGCTGATGAAAGCCCTTAGTACCGGAGCAGGTAGACTATTCACGCAGACACCCTTACGAAAATAGTGTCCAGGAAGAGTCACCTATCCCGCGGGTGAGTCCTTGTGCCGGAGCATTCGAAGAGGGCCAAGGTAGTGTCCTGGAGGAGTCTTATACCTGATGGGACGAGATAGCATCCCAGAGGAGCCGTCTACCTGGCATAGGGGGGGTCTTCATGCCAGAGCATTTGGAGCTCCCTGTCGCAGATAATGTCCTAGAAGAGTCACCTACCCGGGGGCCGAGGTAGCATCCCAGAGAAGCCTTTTACCTGGCAGAAGGGGAGTCCTCATGCGAAGCACCAGGAGCTCCCTGGTGGAGATAATGTCCCGACTGAGTCGCTTATTCCTACAAGGTGAGTCGTTGTGCTAGAACACTTTGAGTGTACCAAGGTAGTGTTCCGGAAAAGTCATCTACTCGACGGGGCAAGGTAGCATACTGAAGGAGCTATCTACCTAGCTGAAGGGGAGTCTTCATGCCAGAGCACTCGGAGCTCCCTGGCGGAGGAAGAGTTGCCTATCCCCGTAGAATACTGCACACTCTAGGGAGTGGGTCGAAGCATGTTCCATGACCAAGGCAAGGTGCGCATGATGTGGTGAAAGGATGGACCAAAGCGGGGATGCGGTAGTGTGACAAGATGCCATGGGGCGCGATTGTATAAGCAACACAGCGCATAGGCGCGGCGGACTATGTGCAGTGCCGGCAGTATGGTAATTTGACAAAGAGTCGGGGGGCGTGATACTGTATTAACAATGCCGTGCATGGGCTCGTCTTAGCGTGTGCAGTGTCGGGGGCATGTGATGAATGAAAGGCGCACAGGCACGGTAATGGCTGCCGCAGAGTCAGCGCGCAAGCGAGAACAACGGGCGCTGTAGAGACGGTGCACGAGAGCGGGTGACATGAGTTGTGGATTCGACGATCGGACGCGGCGGTTCAAATATGCACAGTCGGTCGGGGCAGCTGGCCAAGGTAGGCTGGCCGGTGCAGCCGTTAGACTGCTGCAGGCTGGCAATGCAGTCGGCCGGCCGAACAGGGCAGGCGGGGGTAGCCAAATTGGATAGCAGAGGTCCAAATGTGCATAGTCAAGATGAGATATCAATACCACCTAGTAGAGAAAACTCTATCAACATAACTATGAGAGAAATCATTTGAACAACTAAAACCTAAACACTCCATCCCTTAAAAAAATTAGAAAAGAGCCAAAAACACAGGCAAATAGGGATATGGGGGTTGGGGGATGGGTGTTATGAAAAAAAGAAAGAAGAGCACCACTGCACATAACCCAATAACCAATGAACCGACAGCCAAAACCTCGAGCAACATTAAAAAACAACACTTCCAATAAGCAAAACGAAAAAAGTTCGGCCAAACATAGATTTCAATTTTATCGCTTTTGTCAAAAACTAAAAGTGAAAAAGGCAATATGTAATAAACATGGGACTTTAGATCATTTAAAAAGACAGTTGCTGAAGTTTTGAGTGGAAATGGCATTGTTGTCAATCCGTTGACATCAATGACATTTGTCGAAACCTTTGAGTCCTTCACACATCAAGACAATATTAGAGTGCCAAAGTTACAAAACTAACCAAAACTTCAAGACAGTACAAAAGCTAGAGAGTCACAACTTTGATTGATGGGGGATAGCAAAGGATGGCCATGAAAGGGGTGAAACCATTTAGTGGAGCAAAAACAAAAAAAAAATGTTAAAATAAATACTAGATTTGAAACCAAGCAATAAAGAAGAGCATCAAAAACAATAACAAAAATTAAAGGTACAAAATATTTACGTGGTTCGGCGAAAGCCTACTCCACGATGGTAGTAGCGATTTCACTACGTTTGGCAATGGAGATTACATATCTCTGTCTCTCTCAACAAACCCTCTTAAAGAACGGCTCCTCTCTCTTGACCCTAAAATACAATACAAGACAACTTATAGATATTTAGAGAAAAGTAGTGACCTTGTCTAAATAACCAATTTGGGACAAGATGACTTATATACTTAAGGCCAAGTCGCGACCTGCTCTGAATAACCGATGTGGGATGCCCACATATCAACCAATTTTTTGATCGCCCAAGTTGTAAACGGGTTTTTATCCAAGGAAAATTATCACAAATCTCCACCTTGGCTTGGATAAAACAAGCCACAAACAACCTGAAAGTACCATATGCTACTACCACACCTACCCCTTAGGACTGCACCTCAAATACTGCCGATACCGATCAAATCTAAGCAATGCTTAAACTTGATATCTGGAATATTCTTTGTCATCATGTCCGCTGGATTTTCAACTGTGGGAATCTTCTTTACCATAATAGTACCTTGAGAAACCACATCCCAAATAAAATGAAACCTGACATCAATGTGCTTGGTCCGCTCATGGAACATCTGATTTTTGGTCAGATGTATCGCACTTTGGCTATCGCAGTAAATAGTGCTAGACTCTTGCTTCAACCCCAAATCACCAACCAAGCTCTTCAACCAAATGACTTCCTTCGCTGCTTTGGTCGTTGCTATGTACTTAGCTTCTGTAATAGACAAGGCAACAATAGTCTGTAGAGTAACCTTGCAACTGATCACACATGTCGAAAAAGTGAAGACATAACCTGTCAAAGATCTTTTCTATCCAAATTTCCATCGTAGTCAAAATCCACATATCCAACAACTTTACCATTCGCATCACTGCCCTGATGGTAGACCAAACTAGTATCCGCAGTACCTCTTAGGTATTGAAGTATCCATTTCACTACCTGCCAATGAGCTTTCCTAGGATTACACATATACCTGCTAACCACACTGAGTGCATGAGAAATGTCGGATCTCATACAAACCATAACATACATGAGATTGCCCATTGAACTAGCATATGGAACACATGTCATGTGCTCCACCTTTTCCTGGGTCTGTGGGGAATCAACTGCTGAAAGCTTGAAGTGTGCCGCCAAATGAGTAGTCACGGGTTTGGTGTTTTCCATACCAAATCACTGCAGTACTCGGTCAATGTACTTTTTCTGGGACAAGTACAAAATTCATGTACGTCGATCCCTCTGAATCTCCATCCCTAATATATTCTTTGTTGTACCCAAGTCTTTCATCTCAAATTCCCTTTTCATTTGCTCTTTCAAACTGTTGATATCTAACATTGTTTTTGCAATAATTAACATGCCATAACATACAACATCAAGTATATATAGGAACCATCTGCGAGCCTTTGATGATACACACAACTGTCATAAGCACTCTTGGTGTAACCTCTCTCTGCCATGAAAGTGTCGAACCTTTTATACCACTGCTTTGGAGATTACTTTAATCCATACAAGGATTTCTTCAACAAACATGATCTTCCTTATCCTGGATCACGAAGCCCTTTGGCTGACTATATCTGCTCTTCCAACTCACCGTGTAGAAAAGTTGTCTTGACATCTAGTTGTTCTAACTCCAAGTCATACAGAGCAACCATAACAAGCAATACTCTTATTGAAGTATATTTTACTACAGGAGAAAATATTTCATTGTAATCAATGCCTTCTCTATAAGTAAAACCCTTAGCTACCAAACGTGCTTTATAACTTGCATCTTCCGTTTCAGGGATTCCCCCTTCTTCTTGTAGACCCATTTGCAACCAACAATCTTCTGGCTTACAGGCGGTTTCACCAATTCCCACTTTTGATTATTGTAAAGAGATTCCATCTCCTCACTCATAACAGCTGTCCACTGCGCTGATTTCGTACTCTTGATGGCCTCTTTATATGAAACATGCTCTTCAACCTCAATACCCTCTGCCACACTAAGAGCATAAGCAACCATATCCGCATATCCATACATTTGAGGAGGTCAAATTTATCTTCTTGATCTATTTTTGGCAATGTTATACTATTGTTCTTGAGGTTCTTCATTCTCCTCGGTAGAATGAGAACCATCTTCCTCATCTATATGAATTTTAGGCAAAGAATCTGGAGCTCGAACCTCCACCTACACCTTCTCCTTGACACCGTGGTCTTTCCCTGCATCGATCAACTCCTCCTTCTTCAAAAGCATCGAAGACACATCAAAGGTCACATCTCTGCTAATTAGGAACATGGATGACTTCGAATCATGACACCACAACCGGTACCCTTTTACCCCACTTGCATAGCCTAAGAAAATGCACTTCTTCACTCTCTGCTCAAGTTTACCATCATTAACATGAGCATAAGCAGGACAACTAAATATCCTCAAATTTTCATAATCGCATGCTTACCAAACCAAACTTCTTCAGGAGTCTTGCAATCAATTACAGTCGATGGAGACCTATTCACCAAATATGCAACCGTGTTAACAGCTTCTGCCCAAAATTCCTTCCATAACCCGGCATTTGCAAGTGTACAGCGAGCCCTCTCAAGGAGAGTCATATTCATCCGTTCTGCAACTCCATTCTGCTGTGGCGTTTTTCTAACAGTGTGATTCCTCACTATGCCTTCATTCTTGCAGAACTCAGTGAACTCATCCAAACATAATTACATGCCATTGTCAGTCCTTAAGTATTTAATTTCTTTGCTGCTCTTTTTTTCAATCATTATCTTAAACTGTTTCCACTGAACAAAGACATCATTCTTTTTTTTCTCAGAATGTACACCTAGACCTTTCTTGAAAAGTCATCAATAAAGGTCAACATATATCTGCCACCACCCTTAGAAGGAACCGTAGAAGAACCCTAAAGATCCGAATGGATATAATCCACCATACCTTTGGTGGTATGAACAGCCCGACTGAATTTCACCCTACATTGCTACCCGAAGACACAATGCTCACAAAAAATCCAGCTTTCTTGTTTCCTTGCTTCCCAGCAAACATTGTTTGCTCAGCACATCCATACCCTTCTCACTCATATGCCCAAGACACATACGCCAAAGCTTGGTAGTTTCAGAATCTATATCAGAAGATCAAGCTGTTGTTGTTGCTCCTGTAACTGTGCTACCTTGTAACAAATAGAGACTATTTCGTTTCAATCCCTTCATCACAACAAGAACACCCTTCATTATCCTCATAACTCGACCTGTAGCTGGATTACTACAACCATTGGAGTCAAGCGTACCCAAATAAATCAAATTTTTTTCTCAGCTCTGGAATGTGCCTAACATCAGTCAAAGTTCTCACAATACCATCATCCATCTTAATCTGAATTGAACCTATCCCAACCACTTTACAGGTGACATCGTTTCCCATAAGAACTTTACCACCATCAAATGAGTGATAAGTGGCAAACCAATCCCTATTGAGACACATATGATAGGAGCACCCCGCATCAAGAATCCACCCTTCATTCGACGGACTGCTAGTAACTGAAAGAACATCCGCACCATCAGAATTATCTTCTACTACTCCAGCAACATTAGCCGTCTTGGAATTATCATTTTTCTTCCTTTTACGCTCAGGACAAACCTTTCTATTATGCTCTTCTGTGTGACAAAGGTAGCACTTCAATTTTCTTGCCTTTGATTGAGACCTCGATCTCCCTTTATTTTTAGAACCAGCATGGTAAATGCTTTGGCCTCAAGCCATTAGACCGTCACCCTATTTTTCTTCCCTATTTTTTGAAACTTCTTCCTTAATCTGAGAATTTATCACAGCCTCAACCTCTACTATAAAGATATTGTCATTCCCATACAATAAGTAGTAATGAGATGTTCATATGACGGAGGTAAAGAATACAGCAACTATAAACCTTAATCCTTATCTTCTATCTTGATATCCATATTTTGCAGATCTAATATCACCTTATTATATTCATCAAGATGATCATTAATCGATGTACCTTCTTTCATCCGAAGAGTATACAACCGCTGCTTCAAATATAGGCGATTGGTAAGAGATTTCCTCATGTACACTCTAATTTCAGCAACAATTTAGCCGCAGCGGTTTTCTGAGAAACTTTTCACAACACTTTGTCGGCGAAACATAGCAACAGGGCTCTATGAGCTCTCTCCAACATGTCTTCTTTTTCATCAGCAGATATCGTCTTAGGAATCCCCCGATTCCCCTTTAACGCTTTCCACAACCCTTGCTGAATTAGAACATCACCCATCTTCATCCTCCATAAACTGAAATCGTTCGATCCATCAAACTTCTCCAAGTCATACTTCATCAAAGTATTTGGCGCCATTGCAAGGTACTTTCAATCTAACGTAAACCTTAGCTCTTGATACCACTTGTGAAAATATATACTAGATTTCGCACCAAGAAATAAAGAAAAGAATTGAAAACAATAACATAAAATAAACAAGATTTACGTGGTTCGGCGAAAGCCTACTCAACGATGGTAGCAGTGATTTCACTACGTTTAGTAATGGAGATTACAGATCTATATCTCTCTCAACAAACCCTCTCAAAGAATAGCTCACTTCTCTTGACCCTAAAACACAATACAAGACAACTTATATATACTTAGAGATAAGTAGTGACATTCTGTAAATAACCAATGTGGGACAAGATGACTTATATACTTAGGGCCAAGTCGCCACCTGCTCTGAATAACTGATGTGGGATACCCACATATTAACCAATTTTTTGGTCGCTCAAGTTGTGAACGGGTTTTTATCCAAGGAAAATTATCATAACAAAGAAAGGAGATGAATAGCTTCAGACCACCCTCCCACCCTTCCCTCATCAATGATAACTGTGTGGTTGGAGTATAAAGAGAAGTTAGACGGAAAAGTTTTCAGGGAAAGAAGAAGTTGTTGTGTAAACCATGGAAACAAACACCTATAGCAATAATACGACCAACATCACTGATGCCTATGTCTTCCAAGATTAGGTTACAGGGAGTGAAACATCTTCATCTTATTAGATGTTGTGAAATGCTTACAACCTGAGGTAGATTATCATTGTTCCTTGATTCTTATGTCCTTGAAAAATTTCTCAAGAGCGCGTAGTTGCAAACAAACTTCTAAAAAATAAATTGATGTCCTAGTGCTACAACTACCAACTAACACTAGTAAAATGTTTTTTCTAATCCATTGTTCTAGGCTCATAATCTAGCCAAGGCTCTTTTACGGGAATGATTACATGTATCCAATTTCATGGGCATTGGTTGAAAGGGAAGATAGGGACTCGTGGGCTTAGTTCCTAGAGCCACTGAGAGATAATGAGTTCTACTTGACATTCAAGTCAGATAAGCAAAAGTTAATTGTTTCAACTCTAGTAAAATTTAGTTCAACTTTTGTAACCATTTATGTTCTATTTTTTTTTTTTTCCAATTTGCTTTGTTTTTAGAGTAGGGGTTATTGGATGTACTTGCTTAATATTAGCTTTATAAAGCATCTGTACACATAATCTACATTTGTGAATGATTCTAACTTCATGTGAAAGTAGGCTTCTATGGCTTTCCATTGATATAAAGCGAGCATAAATCGGATTTCAAATGAGAGAGAATTAAAGTTTCCAAGTTGACCCATCTACACAATTAGAAGGCCCAAAACCCTTGGCTTTGACGGTTAAAGGTACTTAGGTCTTTTTGCACTCAAATAGGTTTTTTAGCCTCTAAGAACTTCAAGAACATTGATTGAGGCCTTATGGTTCATTATAGGGGGAGAAATTTATAAGCTTTCAATATTATTAGCCTCTCAATCCTAAATTGCCTCCAAAATTTCTAAATTTTGACTTCTTGCAGTCAACAAAATCTCAAACTTCAAGTAGATCTAACTATATCAAAAAAGCATCTAATTTAGGAAAAACCCTAAATCATGAGTTATTTCAGTGCTACAATTTTACAGGATGAGCCGAATCCATCAAAGATCATCATCAAGGTCAAAAAGCCGCTTTTCTAATTTTCCAACAATCTTTTGCGCTTATTTAAGAAAAATCGATCTCTACATCATGGTAACATTTTGTTGCTATCCCATCATGGCTATACACACTTGGACCTCTGCTATCCCATCTTGCAACCCCGGCCGGCCTGCTCCGGTTGGTCAACTGCACCGTTCGGTCGACTCCGGTCAATCTGGGCCCGTCGACCGGCTGCGCAGATTTGGACCGCCGCGCCCGAGCGCCATCTCCACGTCACATGCCCCCAACATGATGCTCTACTCTGCGACACTTGTCACTGTGTCCCTATGTCGTTTCCATGTCACGTGCCCTCGGCACGACGCCCGACTCCCCGACATCTGTCACGCACTCATGCGTTGTTTCCATGTCACGTGCCCCCGACACTGCACACAGTCCGCCTTGCCCATGTGCCGCATTGCTGATACAGTCGCGCCCCATGGCTCTCAGTCACACTACCATGCCACCGGCACCGCACATACTCCGTCGTGCCCATGCCCTGCGCTGCTAATACAATCGCACCCACAACATCTTATCATACTATCGCGCTCGTGTTGGTCCATCCTTTCTTCACACCATGTGCACCTTGCCTTGGTGGTGGAACATGCTTTGACCCACTCCCCGGAGTGTGCAGCATCTTAGGCGACTCCTCCGGGACACTATCTCTGTCAGGGAGCTCCAAGTGCTCCGGCATGAAAACTCCCCTTTCGCCAGGTAGACGACTCCTTTGGGATGCTACCTCAGCCCGTCGGGTAGGCGACTCCATCAGGAAACTACTTTGGCTCACTCCGAGTACTCCGGCGAGTACTCCGGCACAAGGATTCACCCGCGGGGATAGGCAACTCCTTCGGGACACTATCTCCACCAGGGAGCTCTAAATGCTCTGGCATGAAGACTCCACTTCCGCCAGGTAAAGGACTCCTCCAAGATGCTACCTCGGCCATCAGGTAAGCGACTCTTTCGGGACACTACCTTAGCGCGCTCCGAGTGCTCCGGCACAAGGACTCACCTGCAGGGATAAGCAACTTCTTTGGGACACTATCTCCGCCAGGTAGCTCTTAGTGCTCCGGCATGAAGACTCTCCTTTTGCCAGATAGACGGCTCATCCAGGATGCTACCTCGGCCCGTCGGGTGGATGACTCCTCCTGGACACTACCTTGGTGCTATCTAAGTGCTCCAGCACAAGGACTCACCCGCGAGATAGGCGACTCCTTCGGGACACTATCTCTGCCTGGGTGTCTGCGTGACTAGCCTACGTGCTCCGACACTGGGGCCCCGGGTCAATTCGAGATGGGAGCAGGTCTTAGGAAGGCATCGCGCCTAGTCTGCCTGGCTGTTAGGCGTCGGGTCTTCCCCATAGCTGCCAGGTCCTCGGCGTCTCTTGACGCCCTATGGGGCTTTGCAAGGGCCTTGGACTGGCGGCTAAATCAAGGGGGCTCTCTGGCCATACCGGCGCTGTGTGGGCCAGTCTTTTCAGATAGACATAGTGATTATGTGTGGGGTAGGCCATGTGAATATGCAATCCAACAGTCCGTGGAACACCAGCGCCTGTGGACCCCTCAATGATGTGTCACTGTTGGGGAGCGCCACGTGTCTCTTGATGACATCATCATCTCAACCTTTATAAATAGGGGGCTTGAGAATTCATTTGGGGACTCTTGACATTTTCAGAACTTCTTGACATTTTCAGAACTTCTTGACATTTTTACTTTCTCGCTCTAGAATTCTAGAGAGAGAAACATACAGGACCCCGACATTGGACCTTGACTCTGGACCTCAACATCGGACTGTAACTATCGTCGTATATTCACCCCGCGTCATCACCCGCACAGCACTGTCATCCTCAGGCTCTGTTTCGGAAGCCCTTGATCTCTACCTTTGCTTCATCCTTGTTGTGTCCCACATTAACAACTTGACATCTGACTCGGACTGCATTCCATGTGGTACCTTTATGTCGACTACGAACCCACTTTCTTTGTCATCACATTTTAAGTCTTCACCGAGGGTAATATCTAATCACGCAGACTGCGTGAACTAGATTTATGGTTGAGTATTGCTTATTAACTTGCTTTGTCATTGAACCAATATATTTTTTTATTATAGGCATACTCTACAGTTTTTCCTTAATTATTGTTGTATGTTATGTGATTAGTATAGACACCCCATTTTTTTAGCCTTTTTATTTACTTATTATTGGTAGGCTTTATTGATAATTAAGGTTTATTATTAATTATGGCTGTAGGCTTAGTAATAAACAATGAACTAAATTTATTAAGACCGGTCTAATTTAATCCAATCCAATACAGTACAATCTAGTCGAGTTAGAAGATTGTAATTGCTTAGATAATTCAGAAATATCTTGTAATCAATCCATAATGCATGCAAATTCTCTTGATTTAGATAATCATCCTTGTCAAGCTTTCTACTTTCTTCTTATGTGAACGTCATGTAGCCATGTTGCATTCGATTCATTTCAATGTATGAAAATATGTTGCTCAGCTTATAATACAATGTAAGGTCAGTATGAATCTGAATCTAAGTCCTAAGTAGCAATGACATCTATCTATCTTATTACTCAAATGCTGGCTCCGACATTGAGTAATCTCTCCTTTGAAAGAATGTTGCTTTACTCTTGAGTGTGTACGATCTAAGGTCAGTGCTGAATTTTTTTCTTTATTGCTAAAAGCAACAGTGTTTTTTTCCCCTTCCACATAGAGTTCATTTCATTTGCTCAAATTTTAACTTTCTTGTTAAACTTACATCTTTATCGACTTTAGAAAGTGAGTTGCTAAAACTTACGATAACTTTCCAAATTTTTCACAAATTTGATGCTTTATATTGTTGGCTTTGATGTTATAGGAATAAGATTTTACTTTATGTACTATGAGCATTGCTTCAATTAGGCACACATGTGCCTCATGCCTAGGCTCTGGGAAACCTTTGCGTCGTGCTTGCGCCTGAGCCTTCAATAACTATGCTCTGCCACCATAGCCGCCACGACCACAATAATTTGGCGGCCTACCTCTAGGCCTAGGGTCTTTTATGCGGGTTTGGTAATCTGCTGAGAGAGATGGATGCCATTTGTTAGAGGTAGAGATTTAAATTGAGGGGGATCCAAAGAGACAGTTAAGACTAGCATTGTTCTTGGCAGTAGAGGAAGAAGAAGTCTCTTTTTGTTTAGGTGACCTCTCCTGTTGTCCATCCTAAACTCCTTACCCTGCAATTTAAACTCTACGAGCCCAAATAATTGGAGGAGCTTATTCATCATTAGAGTCTAACTACACAATTTGATCATGACGTCCCTTACACATTTCAATCTTGTGCCCTTTTTGGCTCCTTGAGGTCTTTTAAAACTTCTACAAAGTCATTAGGGTCTAGAACTTGATTCAACTCGTGTATTATCGACATGATGTTCTCCTGCACAAACAACTTTGCAAATGCTTTTGAAAATTGAAAGATCGATTTTACATGACCAAGAACCCCCCACATATGGCAATGCTTGAGCACTTTTTCATACTTTTAGCTCAAGCCATTTCTTTTCTCATGCTTTTAAGAGAGAAGCTCAGTCCTACCACCACCGACAACTAGGGATTGTTGAGGACACGGGCTCAAAAAATCCTCTAACTCGCTCATCCCCAAGTTTCAAACCGAAAGAGAACTTTTCTTGCAAGAACCTACGATGGTATAGACTAGGTTCTGCTCAACATGGTCCTCAGGTATACCAGAAGCCCCCGTCTTTGAATTACAATCCCTCCAAACAGGTTCCGTTATGAAGTCTCCATCCACCGTCCACAGGGTGTGATCCAGCATAAGTTGTCCTTCAAACCTGTCAAAAGCTAGCAAGCATTTGTTATGTGCTCCTCTAATCACCATTAGACTATCTCCTAGGTGCCAAATTTCATGAAGCAATTCCTTCAGTCGATCCGATCTGAATTGTCTTTGATCTTGGACCACGAAAACAACTTCTGCTTTCAGGTGGTGGCGTTGGCGATCAACAAGACATTCAGGCAGGATTATAATATGGCCAAATCTGCAACATATCTCTTTATTGCTCTAGGGGTTCAATTATTGAGGTAGTGGTCGAATTCTGATGAATCCAAATCCTTATCAGGGGGGACTTACATAACAAATGCAGATTTGTGGGGAACGTGTACTGTAATAGGTTACAGTGATGACAGGAGAGACGATCAGAGCCATTTACGGGACAGTTATCAAGGGGGTTTCCAAGGTGGGTGGGAGGTGGGTTCCAAAGCATACAACCAAGACTACCTCTTTTGCATGTCTACAAATCCTTGTCATACCAATCCAGGAGATCAAGCAAGATCACACCCAGATAGTAGTTATGACAAGCATTAAGAGAATAGAAGTTGCAAAAATGCACTGAAAAGTAAAGGCACACTAGTTTAAGCAAATCGAAAGAAGCAAAAACTACAACGTGGGGCAGCAAACATAAACATGGCATAAAGCAACAAACGAGTGGCAGTAAAGGAGGCTATAAAGATTCCACGCAACAGATGCGCTTAAGGGTGGCACAAAACCGGAATTTAGATCTAGAAAACCATTGATGAATAGATTGACGAACTCAGAGGCTGGATATAATGGTTATAGTAAGGCATGGTGAAGGAATTCAGTAAAAGTTAGAATGTGAGATGAGTACAAAAAAAAAAGAAGGAATAACTGAACAGGCCTACGAGGGAATTTTATCTTTTAACAAGAGTTAATTACACTCATGTCCTAGAAATTAGGGTGAAAATACAGTTAAAGACACTAACTTTCAATATGATTGTGGCGGCAAGGTTAGTGGCAGCAGGGTGGTCAACAGGGATTTGGGTTGTAGGGTGATTGAGGCAGCAATGGAAGGGGGAATAGGTTGGGTTGGGTGAAAGGTGGAGGTGGTTCGATGGAGGTTGGAAGTGGTGTGGGAGGTAAAAAATGGGCTCGTGGGGTTGGGTTAGGTGGTGGTATAGGCTGGGTTAGGTCAAAGGTGGTATTGCAGTGATTTGTGTGGGTGTCGGTAGTGGTGTTGGCAGGCTGCTGGTGGGTTATGGGGTTGTGGTGGGATATCTTGATGGTAGATTTGTTGTTGGTGGTTGGAGAAAAAGAGAGGAGATAAATTAGTGGCATTTAAAGAATCACTTTCCTAAGTCAATGAGCAATCTGATCTTTTCTCCAAACCCATCGTATTTAGTATTCCGTAGTACGGTCAACGGACATAAATGTTATTTATTCAAACTAAAGGACACAAGTATAATTTCACCATAACCCCATAGACATGGATCTAATTAACCCTTTTAACAATTATGTCAAAGTGAAAGCTACATTCCCTTAGGTAAAGTGGTCGGGGACCACCTTGTTCTTCTTAACAATATTTCTACTCATTACGTTCTTTTTGTCCTCAGATTACACTGATATAAGAAAATTCACAGACAATAATATAAGGAAAGAAAGATTTTGCAAGAACTTATGGGCCGTTTGACAGGGTTTTTTTTTGCTCTTTTTTTTTTCAGTTTTGAAAATTGGAAAAAATAGGAGTGTTTGGTACCACTTTTTTTTTCAATTTAAAAAGTGGCTTTTTAAATTGTAGAGTAAAAAAAAAAAGAGGAAAAAGCTCTTTTCGTTTTCACTTTAAATTTTTTTTTGAGACCTCCACCACAACTCACCCACCGCCGGTAGCCACCGCCCGGCAGCCACCGACAGCCACCTCTGGCCGCCGGCAGCCACCACCGGGCGGCGGTGGGCGGTGGCCACCATCGCCCGACAGCCACCTCCGGTCGCCGGCAACCACCACCGCCGGCAGTCACCTCCGACAGCCACCGCCGCCCGACAGCCATCTCCGGCCGCCGGCAACCACCACCAGGCGGCAGGTGGCCTCCGGCCACCACCACCGGCAACCACCGTCGCCCGCCGACAACCACCACCGTCGGCATCCACCATCTCCGGCCGCCGGCAGCCACCTCTGGCCACCACTCCGGTAGCCACCGCCGGCAGCCACCACTCCGGCAGCCACCGCCGGCCACCACCACCGTCGACCACCGCTACGCCCCACCATCGCCACCGCAAACCACCACAAAAAAAAAGTCAAAATAAAAAGGGTTACCAAACACCAAAAAAAAAAAACTAAAAAAAAAAAGGGTTATCAAACACCCACTTGTTTTTGTAAAAAAAAAAATTTAAGCTGCTCTTTAAAAACTGAAGACAAAAAAAAAAGCTCTGTCAAACAGAGCCAATAGTAGCGAGAATTTAGTAAAGAAAAAAGTCGTCTACAAAACTATAGACTGCTAAATATAATTAGCAAAAGAGAGGATAACAATTAGTAAGATCGATAATTCATCGTTTACCATTCCTACTTGCATTAATGAACATGAGGAAAATGAACACAGTTTCAGTGTGGAAAAAAATACTACATAAAGTGAAGAAGACAGCAAGAAAAGAACTGCCCCAGTCAACAGCGCAAATGAACAAAAAGCAGGAAAGAACAAAAGGGCATTCTACGATCAACGTACTTCTGTTCTTGAAGCTTGCTTTCACTATGTAGCGTGACCTAATTAAGTTTATGTAACCTCATAAAGCCTGATCTTAATCTTCCTTGTCTGTGGATGAATCATTGCTTTCAGCCTGGTTTCTAGTACCAACCTTCAGAGGTTCCTCTTTATTGATGGTTTGTATAAGCATCAACACCGCGACAACAAAGACAATAATGTAAATGGTTCTGATTCCTATCAACGAGTTGATATAGCCCATAACAGATGGACCGCTAATTTGTTTCTGTATGACACTTCCTTCTCTATACCCTTCAAGAAATCGCGTGACTTGAGACCCTTGATCCTCATCAGTCAAACTTTCTGACCCAACTACCTGTCATACCAATCAATGTACAAATAAGTCTGCAAATTCTGTTTTTCCTTTATAACCTGATAGGTCTTTTGATATCACCAAACTCAAAGCAGCAACAATATATGACCTAATTTGTTTGGGAGTTACCAAAAAGTGGCAACCACCAGGCTATTGGCTACAAGAGTGTCTTCAGAGAGAGAGAGATAGAGAGAGACGGAGAGAGGGAGAGGGAGAGTGAAGGACAAAATAAGGGAGGGGAGGAGGGAGAGCGAGTGTGGGAGGCAGGGGAGGGGGAGAGAGGGGGGGGGGGGTCTGGATTCCTGGGGCTAGGGTTTAAGTAGAGGGGGAAAGATGTTCTCTCAATAAATAGAAAATATTAGACTTTTGGAGATAAATTCTCTAAGCATATAGCTGACAACAGAGTGACTTCTCAAATTTTCCAAATTATGTGGCTTAACTACGAGCCTTGCAGTTAATACATTGGACCCCTGTTTTAAGACAAGGATATGCCCCATTATCTGTAAGTCAACTTTGGGAAGATTTAGCTTGTCAGTCACAACAACCAAAAGAACAGCAACAAATGAAGACGAAGAAGAGGAAGAAGAAGAAACCATCTATAACACTAACATAAGGATGCAAAACTTGTACTTACTGAAAAGTAGTCCTCATCTCCATCCCAAACGATCATTTTGGGCAGTTCAGTTTTCTTGTAGACTTCAAATGACTCAGCAAAATCTTGCCACTGCTTGACACCAACATAACCAAATACAAGATCACGGTTAGCAGATGCAGCAGCCTTTAATATTTTGATCAATTGCTTTGATCTATCCTCTGTCTCATCATTCATAATTGTCAAAACAATTTTCCTCTCATCATCTTTCAACAACTTCAAAGTCTCTTGATTTATGGGCAAAGTCAGAGGGAACAGAGACTGCTTTATAAAGTCTTCCAGGAACTTCTCTGCATGATAGATATATGAGCCAGTGCCATACGTTAAACTTACGGTTTGGTACGTACAATGCAAAACGAAAGGCACCACAAGTGGAAACAGTTTAGCACAATGATTGAAGCAAAAGCGTTCTCGAAACTGAAAGGACATGCCAATTTCTGAACAAATAAATCATATGGAGTATTTTATAGAAATAGCTGTAAACTTCAAAACAATTATCACAACAGCTCTTGAAGTAAAGGCAAGTGAATGGGCTAGTTGTCCTCACCTCAACTAATTCACACTATTCATTAAAGAAATAGCACAATATATCTGACTACACCATCGCCTTTGATGTACGTACACACAGCAAAGACAAAAGAAAATTACGAGTATACTCCCTCTCTGTCCTAAAATACCACTCTTTTTGGAATACCAAGTTTTTATGGACAAAGAATCAATGCTCCTTGAAAGTAAAAGTTAATGCCTGTTTTCCATTTTTCCCCTATAGATATCACCTTTACCCTTACATAGGAAGACAAAAAGTGACGTTTTTTAGAAGTAACAAAGGCTAGTTTCGAAAAAAGGATGATTAATGCGGATTAAATAAATTATTTTGGGACAGAAGAAAATTGCTTTCCAAACATTTATTTTGGGATGGAGGAAGTTAAACAGAAGAGTCTGCACGTTGAGACCAAGAGTAGCAGCAAGTGCCAGTCCATTTACTTTCTCCCATGCCAGACTAATATGCTCCTATCGTATTAAGCTTGACACCCTATACTTCATCAGAGCAGATCAATTCACCTCCAGTCCGAAGTTGCATACCATGTGCACCATATAGACTAAAGCAAAATAAACCTCCTCTCTCCTCATCTCCAATCGAGAGAAGAACCTTCGGTCAGATCTCCATCAACCACCCTTTTTAAAGCAATACCCCAAGGATTCTGTATCGAGGAAGGGAAGAGCAGGCAACAAGAGAGCTCAAAATCAAAAGAAAATAAGGCTCCGATTCACCATATTGGGCTAAAGGACACTAAAGAAAAGGAAATCCAACTCCTACAACAATTTATGTCCTTGAGGCCCTTCCTTTCCCTTCCTTTATTGGTCCGCGGATGAACAACCTGACCAAGCCCTCTAGCGACAACCTCAGAAGACATTTGGCTAAATTTACTAGAAGACCAATTACCAAACTAAGAATGTGAACTTTCTTAAATGACATTCAAACTGCTCTCAACGCTCTTCCACAGGATTCCTTCTTTCAGCAAAACCAAATAATACCCCATCATCACTGTTACCATAGTTATCAATATCCTACAATACACCATAAACATCTAACAAAACGTTATGCCACAAACATAAATCAAGAGAATCAGTGTAAAATGTATGCCATAATACACCATATGTACATGGCACAATACACGAATATGATAAGACAGAAACAGTCACAAGCCAGCCCAATGTTTGCACACTTATCATTTTTATTCTCTCTAAATTTCCTTAGTTCGCGAGCAAAATTCTTTTCAGTAACAAACAAGAACTTAAAATTGTGCATCCCAAGCATTTTTTGCTTTGATGTCTTTCTCGCACTTCACTTATAAAAGTGTTATCCAGGTATCTACTGATATATACATACATGTGTGTGTGTGTGTGTGTACATACAGGTGCACTGAGTATGAGGTGACATGGTACACAATTATCTAAGGAGCTTCCAATCTACATTGTTCCAGCACCATCTCTTGTTGAAGCTGTGTAGTATTGTAGGAAAGCTTCACATTTTTCATATGTTTACTTTCTTATCATAAGCTGTGGTACATGAATTTTTGGTGTGTTTTAACTTTTAGCAGCAATCAATTAGTAGCTTTTCATTTGATAAGTAAACGTTTTATTAAGAAGCGCCCAGAGGGGCCAGAATCCATGTACAGTTGACCACGTGAAGTATACACAAAAGCATAACTCACAAAAACCCCACACAACTAATAAAAAAATTAACTACGTCTCTGCCCTAAGAGAATCATGAACAAACCCCAGAAAGGACCCCTCTGACCAAGTAAAATCCTTGATCAATAAGAAAAATAGGAGGGTCAAAACCATCTGCCGCAATTTAGTAGAAGACATCTCAACATCCTCGAAGCATTTCCTTTTTCCACTGTGTCCAGAACGAAGGGGAGCAACGAGCAAGGCCCCAATTTTTACAACCCTCTTGAGGGGCTATTACTCCACTCAAACTCCATAGGAAGTCCCTGACAGATCTAGGCATGGCCATTCAATCCCCGTACGCCACTGGACAGTGAAGTGGCAGGTGATCCGCCGATTCTCCATTGTCTTTACGCCTAAACGATGGATAACCAGTTAACCACAATCTGTCCTTTTTTCATAACATGCCACAATTCCAAGTCGGCCCTCATGCCATCGTCCGAACAAAGAAGGCCACCTTCAGGACATCCTAATTCCCAGAGGCTCTTCCACAGCAAGGAAGGATGAACTCACTGACAATGTTCCACTACCGCCGCCTCTCCATTCTTTTGGTTATTTCCTACTTCTAGTTAGAAACATACTTGTGGCAAGTCCATTAGATAATAGAGTGATGCATTAGCTTGATTTAATAGGCTCTGATTTTCAACATCTTTTGATGTTTCTGGATGTTTATAAATGATTTTCTACATTTTAGAAGATTGAGTATCTTTACATATGCGATGCAATAGTATATGATCCGAGAACATCAAGCCAGGATCTTGAAGGAAAATACTACTCATTTTAATTTGAAGAATGAAGCCTGCTACTTGAATCAGGTTCTTATGACAGTTTAATACCATTAATTTCGTGTAGATGGCTCAGGAAACAAGGTGTCAAACTATCAACGCTTGTCACCATGGCAAAAGTAAAGGATAGCTATCAGTTATGTACGGAGATTAGCTTACCTTCAAAGGGGCCATAGAAAATGCTCTGCTCATTATAGCCTGGGTGAAGGACTACCAAAGCAGGCATCTTGTCGAAATCATACAATACCATGACATCATCCGAGAAATCTTTGGCCACGGAAAACCATGCCTTCTTCTTGTACTTGATGGCCAAATCTGATATCTCGGATTCATTGAAACCAAAGCCTACAAATACGGGAAAATTTGTGCCAGCTGCTTCAACAAAGTCACTAATGGCAGAGTCGGAACTGAGAACGGCCACATCAGGAGCCACAAATTTTCTCAAAAAGCGAACAAGTAAATCTGCTTTCCTTGGCCCGTAATAATCTGTGGGAACTCCATGCATAAAAATCTTTAGGGTAGGAAATCCACTGCATCACCAAAAAGCACAAGCATTCATAAAGCACATTATTGCTGTTTTAATGTATATGGAGCATACAGTGTAAACTTTGGGCCTTCACACACAATGCACTAGTTTGAGTCAGAGTGCAAGAATAATCTCCAAAGCTTTCAAAGTAGAACAGAAATATGACTCAGAAAAGCATACTCAATTTCATATTTAGCCGCAATCCGACTATATTTGTCAGCATTTACTTTCGCTATTACAATGGGATTCTTCAATCCAGCAAGAACAGGAGCAGCTTTGTCTAACTGCAATTGCAAGTATCAGTATTGTTAGCATTCCTGTTTAACATGGCATCAAAATGTTAACGAGAAAGATTGTTTAAAGTCAGTATGCTGCATCAACTGGCACTGGAGTAAGCAACAATAAATCCAAAAGACCAAGCTCATTTCACCAAAAGTTAGTCAACAAAGAAAATGCTGCATACTATCAACTAATAACAAAATAACTCTTACTGCTTATATACGAATATCCATACCTATTTGGCGAGGTACTACCTCCGTCTACAAATTAGCTTACCACAAAGTTATTGGAGACTCACATACCCTTAATGGTACGCGGTGTAATTGTTCACAAATAGTTCAAAAAATTGACTATTAAAAAGGGGGGTAAACAAGGAGTAACCATATTAAAGATCGTTAAGACTTTTCAAAGTGGACAGTACTTTGCTGAAATCTTAAAACACAAAGGAGGACAATCTACCACTTTCTGTTTGATGGTTATCTACAATGTCTTGCCTTTACTCTATGCAGATCTTAAAGGGAAGAAAAAGAAAAGAAATTGCTACAAGCATCCGGACTTGCTAGGAAACATAGTCTTGTCACATAATCATGCTTCATGTGAAATACTCCCTCCGTTCAATTAGATTTTTCCAACTGACTTTTTGCAATCATAGAATAAGATTTCGTACATGTAATATTAACTTGAAATCGAATAACTATTATGGATTCAATGAGTAACATTCGGAAAGTCAAGTTAAGATAAAAAACGACGAGTTAAGTGTAAACTAAACCTATCTTAGAAGACGCAAAAAAGTCAAAAACGAACAATCCAATGGAACAGAAGGAGCAGTAATGATCAAGATCTAACAGGATGCGAGGGAGGGAGGGAGACCTCGGGAGCGAGACGCTTGCAGTGACCACACCAAGGGGCGTAGAAATCGACGAAGATGTAATCGAAGGTGGACAAGGCAGCGTCGAAGTTGGACTCGTTGAGCTCCAAGACGGTGCCATCGGTGGCGAACTGGTGCGATGAGATCGAGGTTGATAGGATTGAGGAAAACACGACCCACAGTGACACTTCCAGGAGACGCATTCTGTAAAATCGACTATGGCTTTTGGTCCTTCTTGTTACAGTTTTACTCCCAATTTTGCTTCAACCTGTCAGACTTTAGAGGTTAGCTGCAATAGTACTATGGTAGTCACGCGCTCTAACGGTTTTACCGTTTAGAGAGGGTTTTTTTTCGTTATTCAAAGTATTTTGTTGCAAAAACTAACTCTCACACGAGCTCTCGACGATTCAAGAGAATTAGCCGCCAAAGGGATCTATCCGGCAGTTGAGCCTTTAGATTCAACGTCAACTATGCTCCAACCGTGGATCGTTGGTGAGGAACATTATGAAATTGCGCAAAGGGTTAATCAAACTTTGCAAAAGAACTTCAGGACATTATAGCTATCCTTGGGTTGGATGAATTATCCGAAGAAGATCGTTTAACCGTAGCAAGAGCGCGGAAAATTGAGCGTTTCTTATCACAACCTTTTTTCATAGCAAAAGTATTACCGATTCTCTAGGGAAATATGTTGGTTTAGGAAAAACAATTAGAGGGTTTCAATTGATCCTTTCCGGAGAATTAGACGGTCTTCCTGAACAGGCCTTTTATTTGGTAGGTAACATCGATGAAGCTACCGCGAAGGCTATGAACTTAGAAATGGAGAGCAATTTGAAGAAATGACCTTAAATCTTTGTGTACTGATCCCGAATTGAATCGTTTGGGCTTCAGAAGTGAAAGAAATCATTTTATCTACTAATAGTGGCTAAATTAGGTATTACCAAATCACTCCCCCATTGCCACAGCTGTAAAAAGGTATTTTCAGAATACGGCTTAACGACCAATGGTTAACGATGGCTCTGATGGGTGGTTTTGCTCGAATAGGTAATAATGAGATCACTGTTTTAGTAAATGATGCGGAGAAGAGTAGTGACATTGATGCACAAGAAGCTCAGCAAACCCTTGAATTAGCAAAAGCAAATTTGAGAAAAGCTGTAGGAAAAAGATAAACAATTGAAGCAAATCTACCTCTCCGTCGAGCTAGGACATGGGTGGAAGCTATCAGTGCGATTTCATAACTAGTTGATACAAACAAAGTTTGGTTGATACACCAATTGTGTTTGATTTGATTATGTGAAGTGAAGACGGCCAAAGAAAAAAAGTAAAATTCAAAAATGAAATTGAAAAGATACAAAATTAATATTAAAAAAATGGGTATAAAAACTTATTAGATACCGGGGTCAATGGTATCTAATAAGTTCTACCTACTATTGGATTTGAACCAATGACTCCCGCCGTATGAAAGCAATACTCTAACCACTGAGTTAAGTAGGTCATTTATCATCATAAAGAGAACCAAATGGGACCTCCCATCGATGGATTATAAATATCATATTACTTATAAGCAATACCAATCTAAGCAATCCCACTCAAAAAGATGAAAGAGCTATGATGTTGGATCATGGAATACCCATCTTGACAAGAAATTATCTACATGATAAAATATGTCTCACAAGCACTAAGGGCTATAGCTCAGTTGGTAGAGCAACTCGTTTACACGCGCGCCAATGTTTTTCAGGGGGGTCCATCATGCAATCAAAAGAATTGATCTTATTGAGAAATCGATGTCTTACTCGTTGCTCCATAACTTTGAGGAAACAAAAGAACAATAGCCTGACAAAATATTCGGTCCGACACGGGTGCCTTTTTATGTTAGGTGCCAAATAGACTCCGTTGTTGTGGAATAAGAAGCCTTCGTATCTTAATGCTCTAATTTAATTTATTCAGATCTTTTAGAGCGGGATACACTTTTTGGGGAATATGAGTCGAAGCAATAACAAGAATATTTCTAGTGGATCATCTTTCACAAATCTCCGGAGAGATGGTTCACTAATAGACCGAGGGAGAAGTAATTCAACTGATTCACATCTAGATCATGAATGTTTGGAATCCATATTATGCAAGGAGACGCTACTTTTGCTAATTCGAATTGAAGGATGATATAAATCGGTCTATTTCCGGCATCATATCCATAGTTAGCGCATTCATCATAGTTAACAGTTCCAGCTCCGTATCAAGGTCACGATCGATATTGTCACTATCATCAATATTAGTATCATCAATAAGAAAACCTTTAGGCTTGTTATCCAGGAACTTGTTCAGAAATACCGTAATGAAAGTAACATAGGAGTTTGTCGTTAGGTATTTAACCAAATAGGATCATCCAGTTTTAATAGAACTTATCACTAAAATGCCCCTAGAGTGGGATAAGGCTAAGTAGAGCGAAAATGGCTTTCCATGAGATGGGAAATGAAAACTATTAGGCCCACACGAGGTTTGTGAATAAGTGATTGTCTGATAATGAGCAAGGAATATTTGTCTTTTCTGCTAAACATGATGTATTGAACTCATAATTCATTAGATACTTTTTATGAATGTCAACTATCGTAAGTAAATTGCTCCCGGTTGTTCAATCATTTGATAGCCACAATCATTCTTTGATAAATGATCACAATGAGTAAGACTCAATAGAATTTGACCAATCCTTTTTTCTGCCATTAAGGTGGAGAAGAACTAAACCAAGAATTCTCTTTCTTCATCATCAATCAAATCACTGTTTGCGACCCAGGATTCTATCTTATCATCAATCTAATCCCATTTCACGTTTTTATTTTTCTTATCAATGAATAGATCTCTTTACTTGTATGACTTAGATGTCTCGTATTTCTCAAAAAAGAGATTCGATTGATGGGATTTGGTATGATACTTATGAGATCAGTGAGATTGATATTCAAATATTTATTCTTAGAACGTATTGATTTGACCCCATAAATAGGACCACCACCCAATAGCATATTGCCTCCAGAAGCAGAACCTCGTATTTCTTCTAGAGAATTTCCTAATAGTTCTAGAGTAGCTAGAAATAGATTCTTTAACCAGAAAAAATTCGGTTCATATGTAGGATACCTATCCAGAAGTTTTTGTAACTCAATCATAGATGATGGAATCATCAAAGATTTGACATTTTCAAACTCTGTATGTAACTCACTAGGGGCTGAAAAACGATGTGTACGAACGAGATATTCAGCAACAAGAAGAAAGAAAAGGATTGAATAGAGGAACTCTTGAACATTTGGCGATCTGAGATGTGTCGATATCAATGGTGACTCATTATTTCGATGAATCATTTCTTTGGACCGAAGAAGATTATGTAAACACTTACTTGAAATCTCGCTTATCAGATTCTATTATGAAAGACATAATTTTTTCTGAAGAATTCGTCATGATATATCTAATCCATACATAATATCATGAAAAATGGATACAATTTTTTGACTGCTACTTAGTATCATAAATAAATCTGAAAAGGAATCTAAAAATATCAAATTTAAGTAGTATACCCTGTCGAAGTAAGGGACCATGGCATATATGTTTGTAATAGATTCTATTTTGAGAGAGTTGAAAAAACACTATTTCGTTGAAACGTTCTATATATTTGCCCTTTCTCAATGCATTTCTTTAGACAAAGACTCCGTTTTTTCCCTCTTTTCGGATGGTAAATATTTTTTAGAACATAGAGTGTGCATCAAAGCCATGTTTGAATTGAAATTGAGATACTGATGCAAGTTCTTCCCTTTTGAATCAAATATATTCATAGCTGAAAAAGGTTGACAATAAGTTCTTGCAAAGTTGACTATTTGTCTCTCTGTAAGAGGTGTTCCAGAAATGTCTGCAATCGTGTAAATAGCTCTACGAATGAATGGATCGGATTGACTTGGAAAATGGAAAGATTTGTACAAGTTATACGTTTCGTCACCACTTTGTGGAAAATCGTTAGGTATGAATATGTTAGATACATGTGACTCCATTGGTGAAATAGTATCTCTCCCCTAAAAAGCATGTTTTTCTTTACCGACACGCAAAGAAAATAAAAGTTCATTGATATGGGTTGTTTCCACATAAAAGGGGAATCTTTTTGAAACCAATAAAATAACCCTAGAGGGGAGATGAATAGGGTTTTTAGACTACTTTAAAAATTAACGAATAACAAACCTCAATCTCAATAACTCAAATAAACAATCAACCAATCTCAACACAAATGTAAAACGATAATGTAAAAAGAGAAGGGTTTAGAGATACTTGACAAGGAGAATTAAATGGTTCGGCTTGATATACCCACAAGCCTACGTCCACCCCTTCAAGGAAGTCCCTTGAAAGGCCCTAGAATCCACTAGTATGATCTTCCTTACGGGTCAAGATCGAACCTCTTACAATCCCTTGATGCTATGCCCACATCAAGAACAAGCTTTGACAAACCCAAAGCTCCAAAGCTTGACAACCCCAAGCTTTGATACAAGAACCTTTCAATGAAGAAATGTGTACAAGATTTCACTCTCAAGAAATAGATGAGTACACGTTTAAGCACTAGAATATCAAGAACAAGCTTTGACAAACCCAAAGCTCCAAAGCTTGACAACCCCAAGCTTTGATACAAGAACCTTTCAATGAAGAAATGTGTACAAGATTTCACTCTAAAAAAGTAGATGAGTATAAGTTTAAGCACTAAAATAAGAGAGATGAGTGTATGATGACTTATGAAAGTGTATATCTCTCAAATGTAAGCTCACAATAAATGTTCTCTTGAAAAGGATGAGAAATCAATGAAAACAAGAGAAATTTGAACAATTGCTTTGATCTTTGAGAATATGAAAGATAAGAGAGCTTTGAATGCAATTGATGAATGAAAACTATGTCCAAGATGAGTATTTATAGAGGTGGGAATAAATATGACCGTTTGGAGTTAGGTAGGGCATTAAATGCGCCAAACGGTAAATGCAGTCGACTGCAATGCACCATTGCAGTCGACTGTAACCCAAAAGTAGCCGTTGGAAATTCAAATTTCCAACTTGCAGTCGACTGTAATCGATTGCAGTCGACTGTAATAGGCTACTGGAAGTATTGCAGTCGACTGCATTGCAATGCAGTCGACTGTAATACCTCACTGCCCAACTTGCAGTCGACTGCATTCCTGAAAATGCAGTTTCCTTGTTTTTAAAGCATGAAAAACTTTTATGCATGCAAGGGAAACCTATGGGCAAGTTCTAGGTATACAGTCATCGTAACGATCATCTCTCTATGTCTAGTTTACAAAGACAGAAATAAAAGCATGAAAACTTCAATCGACGAATTCCCTCTTTGATGCGTTCCGTTGAGAGTCTTTGACCGTGTTGTTCGTCTAATAATCCGTTTGCATGAGTATGAGATTGTTCATATTGCTTCATCAACTCAATGCATGTTTAGACGGCATAATCATCAATGTTAGTTATCATCAAAATCAAATATAATCCTAGGTTAAATAACCGTAAGGTTAACACTTTTGTTACAATAAAAGCAAAGGTGATGTGGATTATTCAAGAGTCAAAGTTGATTTGCTTTATAAAATGAAGATATCAATGAACTTCTATAAAATGGTTTCACGGAATCCAACCAATTGTCTTGATCGTGGAATATCATTGAGAAATATGAATCTGTATTATCAAAGGATTTCCTGCGATTATTTCTAGTATCGAATGAGTCAATCATCCACTTTGGTATCTTATTGAACAAAAATGGTGATATTGTTCCTCCATTGATCAAGAATTTCGATTTTTGGGAAGTATCATGATCATCCAATAAGAAGGGTTTCCATTTTTTCAAATGAACGATTTGAAGACCTATTGATTCTAACAACTGATTGCAGAGTTGATCATTCGGACCTTTCAATTCATAGATGTAAATATTAGACCTATGAATGGGATATTCTCGAAACTCACAAAGAAAAAAGGATACGAGTTATACAAAAAGAAAAGCAACTTGGACAAAAAAGAAATGAAGTGGCTTAGACAAACATTTTTTGTCGATAACCTCATACCAATCAATCAAATATTGATTTATACGTAATCGATCAAATATTACTTGAAAATGACTCTTCTGCTCAGAAACGAAATGTTCCAAATGTTCCTTGAAATTCTTGCTCCCCTTGGACCATTTGTATCTATATGCATCAGGATCCCGATTCATGGATCTCTCGGTTAGAGAAATAAAAATAAGAGGATCGAACCATCTCTTCTGACTCTTTTTCAAATTCGATAAATGTTGGTTGATCGTATATTTCATTATAGTTCTATGATTCAGAGTATCCTTTCCTATTTGATCCTTTTGAATTCCAGATTCGAAGTTGCGATCGGATCTATTCCTTAAAAAGAATCGATGCAATACATTTCTTATGTACCCATAGGTGCTATATTGGATTTGAATCAGATTTCGGATCAATCTATATTGATTGACTGCCTCCATTATGTTGTTGCTAGCAAATACCACTATTTTTGGTTTTGGATCTTCCAAATCATTCCCGCAGGAGATCCGGACCCACCTTTTTCTGATCCTTCGATAAAAAGATTCATTCTCTTCATAAAAAATAGGAGGTAGAACCAATAAAGATTTCTTTTTCGATTCATCCCTGAAGTTGAATACCTCATTCAAGAATTGTTTTTGATCCAATCCGTAGGAATCAAGAGAAAAGGCAAATCCCTTATGATACACCAGATCCGGCTCGGTTATTGATAGAGTGAATAAATCTGCCATTTCTTGAAATCTCTCTTCTGATTCAAAATCGTGGTGTAACGTGTATCCCCCCCTGTTCCGGTCATGGAATAGATGAAATAAATCAAAAAATGGATTTTTGTTCAAGAATGAAATCTTATTGGAACTGTCCATATCCGGTTCATCCTTCGGAACCATATCACATCCCGGATCTGATGAAATAGGATGAATTGAGACGGTATTTTGTAAATACGTAATTATCTTGAATATATTAACCATTTCTTTATTTTCCGATCGCCTGGAAGGGACAAAAGAAAGATCTTGTTGTTTCTTCAACAATTTCTGATCTCTAGTGGACCTCTCAGTAGGATTCGAACCCAGATGAAGTTCTGACCATCTGTCAGAGAAAAAAGAACGAACGGATCATGTAGAATTCCCAAGAAATTCTTCGATTTCTTCCGGAAGCAGATGATTGCTTCTCACATTCTGTGAAGAGGCAGGATATTGAGGAATATCCAGAAAGGCATTTCGGGAATCGGTCTGATTCTATCTCGGTTCGTTCCGTTTGAAGAAAGGAAGGATCCCAAAGAATCGATCTTTCTTTTAGTTGTTGAATCTCTCTTTGATTGATCAATGTGTGATATTCCGAATCCTCATTACTAATGGAATCCAAATGATCTCTGGATTGATCAGAAGATCCTTTCAATTGGCTAGAATCCCTTACTTGACCGAAACTAGATCTTGTGGAATCATATTGAATATTTGACGATACATTCCGTACCTTGCTAAAAAGTTGATCCTTGTTCTTGTTTACCAAACACTCATTGTCTAACCAAATTAAATTATCTCTCGATACGTTCCTCAAAAAATCCGATTCGGGCGGATTCTTCCCCCAACTAACGAAGAGATCTTGGCGGAATTGCCACATATGAAATTGAGCACAATTTTGCAAAGAAATAGCCCACTCGTTTCTCGAGAAGAGATGGGAAACATGCTCAATATCATTTGATTGAATAGTTGATCCAGCCCCTTGTTGTTTGAAGAAACCCTCCACTTCAATTGGTATTTTTTCACGAAAAGCAGACATGAGATAACAAATCCAGTGTTTCACTAAGATTTCGAATAGTGGTCCCGAATTCAAGTTGATTATATTTTGTCTCTTCCTCAGAGAAAGGCGATCAAACAATTCCCAATCATGGTCCTTGCGGATCGGATCATCCATATAATATACAAAAAGAAACTCCAGATATTTTTCTTTTTGAATAAGATCTCAATTCTCGAATTCAAGTTGATTATATTTTGTCTCTTCCTCAGAGAAAGACGATCAAATAATTTCCAATCATGGTCCTTGCGAATAGGATCATCCATATAATATACAGAAAGAAACTCCAGATATCTTTCTCTTTGAATAAGATCTCAATTCCAGCGACGGTTTCATTAGATATCTTACAACTAGAATCCCTCTTTTTTTTTTTTTTTTTCCTCCACCACCGCGAACCCCAGTTAGATTCAGGCATGCTACACTTTTTAGTTATTGGGAGAACCCAAGTACTATCTTTTGGATGTCATAATTGGGGTTTTGAATAAGACGATATTTTGTTTTTCATAATGAAGAAGGAATAAGAATGAGAGGTGTTATCATGTTAAGCTTTTTATCATCCTAGCGTCGAGCTATTTTTTCGCAGGACGTCCCTATAGTATTGTTATTGTGGTAAAGTTTAATCATCAAGTTCGAGATGGATTGGTGTGGTTCTTCTACGCCTATGACACCAAAAAATCGAACCATGAACGAAGAAAGGCGTGAGAGAAAAGCCTATTGGTTAGTGATTGCGAGGCCCCAATTCTTGACTGGAGGGGACACCAAAGGCCTCTGCCCTTTTATCCGATAGATAGAGAGGGATGACAGTTTTTCGATAAAAAAAAATAAATGGATTCAAAGTAGAGTTTTCTCGAATGTATCAATAAGCTGCGAGTTGTTTCATGACATAAATAAACTCGAACACTTAAAAAATTTGTTGGACAGGCAAATTCACATCTCTTACAACTGACACAGTCTTTTGTTCTTCAAATAGAAGCAATTTTTTTAGCTTTACATCCGTCCCAAGGTATCATTTATAATACGTAGGTCATGTAGGTTCGGACACATTGAGTACACCCTATACATGTATCATAAATCTTTACTGAATGTGACATTGGATCTATACATTTTTTAACATCAGAAATTTTCAATCTAGTAAACCTCTAAACGACTCATATAATTAGATACCAGATGAATTAATGAGTTACTAGAATTTTTTAATCAATTTACTTTTGGATTGTCTTATAAGAGAGGGCCAAAATGCTTTGATTTCTTATGTTTGTGCAAACATGATCATACCTTACCTTACGTGGCAGACATGCTGATTTGAATTAATTTATGAATATTAGAATTTATATGATATGATTAATACTACTTATTCAACAAATTCGATTGATTGATTTGAGTTGATTTTCTATTCCGATAAATTGATGAAACAATAGCCAGTCCAATAGCTGCCTCAACAACTGCAGTGACTATAAAAAAAATGGAGAAAATAGCTCATTTTGATTGATGACTATAAAAAAAATAAAAAAATATTACAAAATTGATATTATATAAGTTCAAGACACATAAGGGCCCTAACCATATTTCGACTCGTGATCAATCCATATAGACTTATAGAAAACAAATAAGCACTTTCAGTTTACCAAGTTCAATGTTAGCCAGATCAGTTAACATTTATATGTTTCCATGCATGACACAAGATGTTATTTGTAACAAGTAGTTTTATGGGTTGGTTAATTGGTCACATTTTATTCATGAAATGGGTTGGATTTGTATTAGTCTGGATACGACAAAATCATTTTATTAGATCAAATGGACTTATTCGATCTAACAAGTACCTTGGGTCAGAATTGAGAAAATGTATATCTCGAATCTTTAATATTCTCTTATTTATTACATGTGTCTACTATTTAGGCAGAATGCCGTCACCCATTCTTACTAAGAAACTGAAAAGAACCTAAAAAAACGGAAGAAAAGGGGGGAAAGTGGGGGAAAAACAGATGGAGAAATAAAAACAACTTTCGAAATGAAGGGGACTAAATAGGAACAAGAGGGATCCACCGACTTCAAATGGCATGTAGGTGTAACCCAATATATTTGTAATCCAGATAAGATGAGAACATGAATCACGAGAGTTTGAATTCAAAAAAGTAGGTCGGTTTGTGCTTCAGATGTCCATTCCCTTCATATTGAAGGAAGTTAGTTACTTAGAAAAAACTTACGTCCTCTATCTATTTCAATTTTCAATCATCCATTTTGAATCGAAATGTGAAAGAACATATCTTCTCGATCTCTTCTTCCTTATCATTTAAAGTTAAATGAAGGTAGCCCATTTATTAATTAATAATTTGCGTATCTCCGAGTTCTAAACAAGAAGGAGTTCTTGGTACTACTTAAATTCAACTAATGGGGGTTAAGGTAATAGATATGGTAAGAAAATAAATAAGAGCTATGACTTAATCTGGGCCTTAAAAAAAGAATCAAATCGCACCATCTCTGTAATAAGTTAAAAAAAATGAAGAAAAAGAAAAGGTCATTCCATTTCGACAAAAGACCCACACCCAAGTTCCAGAGCTTCTAGTCCGCTATCCCGATCATGATTTTCATACTCCCAGACGAAAAGGTCCTTCCCTTTTAGGCCGGTTGTGGGCCAAAGGGGATTCGAACCCCGTGACACCGTGGTTCGTAGCCACGTGTGGAAGAACAAGTTCTTTCCTTGACCTTCCCGGGAGCTTCTTCTAGTTCGCGGAGTTTATATAGAAAGCGGATTTGGTATTTGGATATTATTTGTATCAACGATTTGGCCAATTAGGAATGATTCCTAATTAAACCTTGTAAACGGAAATTTTCCCAAAATAATAAGGAGATAAGAATAATGAAAATTTTTATTTATTTCTCGTGGCCATGGACATCAATGATTGCTGCCACAATAGTGTAACATCCCGAACCTTGATTTTTCTTAAATGATTAATTTATTTTTAGTGACGAATTTCATACGCAGCATTTGACGTCGATTTTCATGAACTATATTTTATTCGGCAACCTTTAGCGAGAAATTTTGAGGAACTATAAGTTGAAATTTAGCGATAGTAATTATATGTGATATTGATTGAGGCCTTTAGTGACCATTAGCGTAAACGATATATATTTTGAAACCTCTAGCGACAATTGGAGTTAGTTAAAAATTTGAACTTAAATCGGAGATATCGAATCATATTTGATTTCATTTAGTTAACTCTCTATTTTTTTTTTGGAAAAGTCAAATATGTGAGGGAACATGGGAGAAGAATATGGAAAAATTTGTCTTTGGTTTTATATCTAATTCACGTTACACTTAAGAGAGAGAGAGAGAGAGTCAAACAGAGAAAGAGAATAGAGAGAGAGAGTTACAGAGAAAGACAAACAAGAAGAGGAGGGGGGGGGGGGGTGGAGAACGGTAGACAGAGGAAAAATCTGGCGAAGTGGATCAATTTCCCGATAAGTCCCTTTTTCAGTGTTACGATCACAATTTTTTTTTGGGTGCGTGTCTAGAGCTGCGTAGTGTGCGTAATATATGAGTGTGCACAGGAATATATGTGGGTATTCTGATTCACAGGTTTGTTTGTGGGTTTATAGCAGTGAGAAAGAGGGCGTGCGTGAAGGTGTTTTGACTGAGAGGAGCAATTTCCCCTTCTGGGTTCACAGTTTCTCAAGAAATCAAAAGAAACCCCATAAGAGAATTTTGGGAAAGAAATAATGGGTTGAAATGTGATCCTTAAAATCGTGCTACCATGTACTATAACGAAGGCAGGATAAGGAAGCTCCGTTAGAGAGTTATATAAAAACGTGTAACTAAAATCTGGATGTCTACACCCGCGATGTAGGTATGTGTTTGCATATGTGTGTGTGTGTGTGTGTATAAGAGTGTACTGTGTGAATTTTGGATGTGTGTGAGCCAATTTTCAGTGTGGTGCCGTGAGTGCAATGGAGCTGTAAGGAATTTCATCTGAACCCTATTTCATCACTTTGAATTCAAATATTTTATTATAATAGTTTTACGAACTTTATTGAACTTTGATTTTATGATTGATATAAAAAATATTTTGAAACTACCCATGAAACCCTAACTTGAACCTTAAAGCGATCGTTTGAAATTCTTTAATGCTCATCTATTTTGTCAATTCAATCATCATACAACATTTGATATGTGTTTATTCTTCTGAATATTGACACGAGTTAGTAAATCTGAGGTGTTATAAGGATGGTGTGCAGTGTTGGTATTATAAGGATCGTCTGTTCGGTTTGGGTTGAAACTAGTACCTAAATGGAGTAGTTAGTGTACATATGCATATGTAAAGTGTATCTGAGCACTGCCGGGTGGCTTTGCTAATCTGTACTACTCATGATCAATGTCTTATGCTCTGTTTTATTGCATCTGAAATGTTTTGAAATGTCTATTGATTTTGAGGGATAGAGTTGGTACTCTTCCCTATATCTATATCGAAATGCTTTGGTTTTATTTAAAATTTCTTTTTAAAAATTATCATTTGATTGTGTATAGAAAATGGTTCAAATAGTTCTGTTTTTAATCGTTGATCGACCTTACTGCGCTATTAAAAGCTCACTCTCGTTTGACTTCCTTTCTATAAGTAATAACCAGCATTAGATTACTTGAAAATGGACTCGAGGCAAGCGAGCGAGTAAATTTAAGTTACCGTATTGTCTATTAGAACCCCTGCGTGGGTGAATAGTATTATTTGATTTTTTTAAGACTTATGTATTTGGTATTTCATTTATGACAGTCAATTGAGAGTATGATTTATTTGAAGGTTAGTTACTCTGATGATGGTTGTCCACTTTGGGTTATGAGGACATTATTCTCTTATTGTATTTGATCGAGTGCATGTCTAACGTTTCAGAAATTTCGGGATGTTACAAATAGACCACGCCCTGCTGTCGTGCCACCATGAAGATCCCTGCCTTATTCCTGTGCTACCACAAGTGAACAAGCCCCGCTGCAGTGCCGGAGCGAAGAACCATGCCCCGCCACCATAACCACCATGGCCACCACTAATGTCCTTCGATCTTGTCTCCTCTGCCCAACTGAGACCCACGCAACCACCACAAAGCCAAATGGACTGACGGGTGGGCCTTATTAGGCTAGTTCTCATAACTTTTAGGGGTTTAAAGTACATTATGATAAATTATTGTGTAAATGGTAGGGTATTTGTGAAAAAAACAAAAATGGTTAATATGTATAATGCGTATTTGTTCTGAAAATGAATATAATAATTTAAACGAAGAAGACTAAGTAAAAAGTATAACAAACAAGATGAAGTTTTTCATTTAAAAAAAAAAGAAAAAGAAAAAGAAAAAAACTCACAATCTAAAATTAAAAAAAAAAACTATTTCGGTGTTAGAAACATAAATAACATTATTTGTTATTATTGATTGACATTTAAGTATGAACTTTTAGTAGTGGTTGCTTCTGTCCGCAACGCACGAGGTCAATACTATTATAAGAGAGACACAATGAAATTACTCGTATTAAAAAAACAAAGTTGTGGAGTTTGAACCGAAAAAAAAGAAAAGAAAAATAAGACCTTATGAGAGCATGTTGCACGAGATTTTAGCCGGCAGACGTTATTTGAAAAAGTCCCTCCATGCACAAGGTAAATTGTAGTCAAGCAAGTTAAACAAGGAAAGGTTGACTTGGCTGGCTGGCTGGCACTCTGTAAAAATGTAAATGGCTTTTTCACAGAGCAAAGCAAGCTGCCTCCCCCTCCTCCTCTCCCGTCACCGACATTTCATTTCTTCACACCCCACTTTACCAACAACAACAACACTCCCCCTCTCACTACTCTCTCTCTCCACCTTCCATAATCTTTGATTTGACACACAAATGAAGCTCTCAACCAGAAGTAGACATCTCGAATCTCGACGGCACAACCACCAATGAGATATCACTAGAAACTTCCACTTGCTGTACAATGACCAGTACTACCAGCATGCACGGTTTCAGCCGCCTGGGCAACGGCAGCTCGAACTCGCCGTCGCCACCGGGATCCCCTCGGTTGCGTCATGGCCGCAGCAAAACAGCCGGAACCTCTCGAGGAGCCGGCGGCGGCGGCGTTGGCGAGGCCAAGCTGCAGAATTTCGCCGAGCGGCTGGTTTACCTGGTTATATCGGCGGTGTACAGGCGGCGAGGGGTGCTGTTGTTCGCGCCGCTCTTTTATATATCTGCAATGTTGCTGTATATGGGTACATTGGGGTTAGATGTTGTTAGTAAAGGTAGCGGTAAATTGTCGGCTCCGCCGGGGTCTGTGTATCGAAGTCCTCTGGTATTCAATAAGCTCTGGCCGCTCATGGAGGCCGAGAACAATCAAATTTCCGATTTGGTAATGCCTTCCTTTCCGTCTGTTGCGTTTATTGTTCGTGTTCAAAGGTGAAATCCTGGTTAGGGCTTTATTTGGTGACATTCTAGATCTTGGGCCCTGTTTTGAAATTTTCAGTTGAAAGGCACGATAAATAAATTTAATTTACTCTGCTTGATAACCAACTGCTCGAAACATGGCCGTAGTAACCTTATTGTTAGCTCTTGGTTTCGATTCTTCCGCTTGCATTGTTCAAGAAAATTTGGAAACTGTACAATGTCACTCCCCGAAATTGCTGTGACGGCATAAATAAAGTCTTTACCTCTTTAAGTTTCAGAGCAAGTGATTCCACAAAACACTGGCCATATGACATCCATTTTAGTGATTGCTGTTTTTTTCTTTAATAACTTGATTTTCCTCCATGATTCTTTCTTGTTTCTTATTTTTTGTCCTTTCATAACTTTTGAGTTCATTTTAGGAATGGATTCTATCGTGCATGCATTTCGATAAACATGTAAAATGTCCACTTCTTTGAATGTTTAGCCAATCATCTAATACAATGCCTGGGTTGGAATTTGCAGTTACTTAATGTCTGGAATCCAAGGCAAGTTTGGAAGCCTTGTGACAACCAGGGAACACCTCAAACAGGTTTGAGCTTTATATAGTACCTTCTACACTTAACATGACAGTGCTTTCATTCAAAGAAAATGACAAATAGTGGTTTAAAAGGACTTGTACAAGTTGTAAGAGGTGGTGAACTATATTTTACACGGATGGTTATGTGCCAAAATTTGAAAAGCACCACATATCACGGCATTACAGTTGAGAGAAATGAGAGCTTACTTCATCTATTTATATGGCCTGGTACAAAGTGATTTTATGGATGCGTGCTATATATCTTCTTTTCAATATTTATCCGTTCAAACATATCTGAATTGTCCTTATAATTCAATGCAAGTCAGAAGGTGAAACTAAATTTGTTCAGAATAAGATGGCAGGGTAAAAGGTGGACTCGTAGCCTAGGTAGCACGGACACCGACACCGGACACCGCAATTTCCAAAAAATCAGATTTTGGACACCGCTATTTTTTAATATATATATATATAATAAATATCAAATATATTCTACAATCTAAAATAACAAACAATAATAAAAAACTGTCAAAATAAGGAATTTAAATACAAGTCATAATTTATTTGGTCAATATTTATTTAGTCCAATGTACTGGAAATGCAACGACAAAGCGAGAAAAGAAAAAAAGAAAAAAAAAGAAAAGAAAAGAAAGAAACGAGAGGACAAAGGGTGAAAAGAAAAAATAATAGGAAAGAAACGAGAGCGAGGGACGACAAAGGGAGAAAAGGAAAAAAAGAAAAGAGAGAAACGAGAGGCCTAGAACAGGAAAGAAAAGAAAGAGGACCAGAGCAGGAGACGAAATGAGGATACGAGAAGAAAGAGACCTATGGGTCAGCGACGGAGGACCTTCCGGAGAGACTTTGGCGACGACGGCGAGACTCTGGCGACCACGCGAGACCTCTGGCGACGGCGACAGCAGCAGCAACTGACTTCTCTTCCTTCGGCGACTGTAGCCGTCAGATCCGTTGGCTTTGGCTTCGGATCTTCGTCGACTGAGCTCTAGCAACACCGGCGACAGCTCCGGCAACACCAGCGACACCGGCAACAGCCTTGATGTGGTCGACAGACAGCAGACTCGAGGAGAGAGAGAAGAAGACGGCCGTGAGGTGAGAGAGAAGAAGACGGTAATAGTTCAATAAATCTGAAATTGGCCCCAAACGTTCCGACACTGCCGATTGCCGTGTCCGACACTCCTCGGTGAAGTGTCCGACACGGTGTCGGAAAATTAAAAAAAATAAAAATAAATTCCGACACCGATTGGCGGTGTCCGACACGTGTCGGGCGGTGTCCGGAGGGTGTCGGGGTGTCCGTCCGTTTAGGACACCAAACCTCCACCTAGGAGAGGTGTCCGTGCTTCAGAGCTCGTAGCTAAAGGAACTTGGAGGTTAAATTAAGAAGTCCAAACTGTGCTAACATGTTATATAACTTACAAAAGAACAATGGATAAGATTTTCAAAGATATAAATGTGCAAAGAGAGAAATTCAGTTATAGTACACGATGTTATATCAAAGCAAATGTTGTCATGTAGTTGGTTAGGTACAAAGCGCAAACAAAAGAAATACATGTACTCAGTAGTGTGAGAGAATGAAAATCTAGAAAGATAGCCATATTTGAGTAAATCAGAGAGTGAAGATCTCAGTCCTGGGTGAACAATGAGGAAACTAAAGTAATAGTAAAAGGCTCTTGTGGTAAATAATTGAACCTCATGACATGAAAATGTTTCTGTAGAGAAAAGTATTGTAGGTGAAATACGCATTAAAGAAGACGAATGCTGGAATTGCATTAGAACCGAATGGTGGGGTCTAGTGGATGATACGTGCCCTGATTTGTATATGTCTCTCATGTAGTATGGCGACTATGAAAGTGAAAATAACGTTAGTATGCTATAAAGCAGTGAAAGGACTAACTAATACAGTTACACCCATCAATACACAAGAATAGGTATGGGCTTTTCTCTGAGAGTTCAGTAGTGAAAGCTATGGACTTATCGAGGACACTAATGGATAGAGACGAGAAAGGGGATCTTCATCTTATTTTGATAAGATTTAGTGACTGCATAATCGCATTTAAAACAGCCCATATATATATACTCAGGCTTAGAGAAAAAAGGAGTTATTTCTTGATATAATGACATAGTAGTAGAGCTACCACTACAGGGATGACCTGCAAGAGAAACTAGTCAGCAAAGGCTTGGCCTAACACGAATTTTTTGACCAGGCAGGGAAAATCTATAGCTAAGTGGGTCTAGGATTCTTGAACTAGTTGGGGCAAAATCAAGTATATGGAATGCAACTTCAGCGAATAAGTATGTGGCATGAATAGGTCAAACGTCAACAGGATCCGAAGGATGAAGATGTCCTTTATCTGGGTTGAGAATGGGTAGGGATAGTAGCTGGAGGAGGAACCGGTAATTAAAGCAGGTTTGATTTAAATTTAAGCGGCACCCAGAATATTGTGCGAGATGAGTATCTTTTAAGATGAAGAAGTTGTTTTCCTAGAACGTATATAAGACCACTATACTTTTGTGAGACATAATACTAGGAACTACGAAACACCATTGCCAACAAATAATGTGTACTGCAGATATGTTGAGGCAGGTGTATGTTAACTAAGATACACTGATGGGACAAGTTGAAAGAAAATTGGCTTTGATGATTATATGCCTACAGTGAGCACGTACAACCAGTTGTCAATGTAAATACTGGGAAAGCAACACATGAAAACTTATGGGCTAACAGAAAGCAAGAGCTGAATGGCGTGAAAGGTTACCTACCCAAACCCACTGTACAGATGAGGCTTTGTTTATTAATGTGATGGAAATTGCCTATTTGAGAACCAGATAATTGAGATGTTTCTACTCAGGAAGATGAATGCTAATTAGTAGTGGATTCTCATAGTAGTCTTATATATAGTGATGGAAGTTGCTTGCTGATGTTTCGAAAGGAACAAATGGTTTTAGATGGGTTAGAAGATGGAGCTCTCTTATGTTTTAGTAAAAAAATGGCTCCTTTTAGGGGTTTCTACTGCCAAATTTTGCCTCAACCGAGTAAAATCTTGATTGTGCAATCAGCTTTTATTTTTCTAATGAATTGAGGCTACCATTTTTTGTGTGCATTTGTGTCTGTGCACGAGTGCATTCATGCGTGCGCGTGGGTGAGTGCGCACGTGTGTACTTCACCTTTGGCCTTAGTTAGCAGTATAGTTTCTTTGTTATGCTTATTGGTCTTTTTTGAGATGCTACGGTGGGTTTTAGGGAATTGACTTTTTCCTCATTCGTTTTTTCTCTAAGGTATCATGGAACGGCCAAAGACAAATGGTTTCATTATAATTGAAGCGAATGGTGGCTTAAACCAGCAGCGTCTATCGGTATGTTTAATCTGACGGGAATTAACTTTTGGACTTCTGCAGTTGAGAAGTATTGTGCACTTCAAATTTTAATTGTTTACGTGCATGTGTGCTGATTCACATCTTAATTTGGGTTCAGGCTTTTGGTGTAATTATCAATTAACCTTCCAACGTTTTGCTGAAATCATTAATTACACTTCTACAACAATTTGCAACAATAGCTGCTAGATGTCTTTGAGTTATGCACATAAAGCAACTACTGCTACGCATCAAATAGTTTGAATACTAGTTAATTTGCAAGTATTAAGCAATGCTCAGATGGGATAGCAGATGACCTTGGTCACATTTTGGAGATACTCTTGTTTTTTCTTGGGGCTGACACTAATAAGCAGTATCCAACACCCGGAATCGCATAACTTATACCTAGAGCAACCCCTCTATTTGGAAAATGGCATAGACTTCTTAAAACTTATAAAAAGATAACTGATGACCTTGAATTACCTCAAACAGGAGCTAGGGTGTCCCTGACCTTAACTTCATAATCTATCTAGCATGCTTCAAGAGAAATCCTTGCCTGTTCTGCTTTCTTATAAGCATGTCTAGCATTAATTTGGAATGCATCCGTGATCCCACAGATGAAGCACGAACAATAACAGGTTATGTTCCTAGAATCTCCTCAGTGCAAAATCAACATTGGCATTATTTTGCAGTTGTTATTCAAGTTTGTGGAATTTATGTATGTTAATTTAGGATCATTGATCATGTAGACCATTTTGTAATAATAGTCTAATTTGATCTTGGTATCTTAATGTTTGAATAAGTTGTTTTATCACATATTAAATTAAGGTTTCTTTGTAATGTATTGATAGAGTTGAACTATAACTGAGCGATGCTTTATGCTCTGTGGCTTGAGAACATAAAAGAAGAGGCAGTACGGCGGATCCGCTCAAATTTTAACACGTAGAGTTGACGAAACAATCTCTTCTTTGTCTTCCTGTAAAGCTTGCTTTGACAACACTGTCCTAGTACTCTCTTTATTTCCATTCTACACAATTATTGCTGTTAAGCACATTTGAAGCCATTTTTTTTATAGTGACTGTTTTGTCTTTAATTCTGTTGCATATTTATTCTGCTCTCATTCTCCTCCCCTCGGCAATGTTGTGGGTGGTCCCAGATGCTTTTGCCCTGCTGGAAGTGAGATCTAACCACGATTAGAAAGATGGTGAGACTGGGTTTGAGCCATAGGTTGACCTCATCTCGGGTTTGCCGAAGCAGTTGGTCTCGTCATTCTGGGCATTGGGTTGGTGGGCCGGCCGAGCGAGGCTGGGTGTTCATGTACTTGAGACAGTGGAGAGTCAACCTTGCAAAAGGGTCTTATGTTCCTTTTGACGTCGCTTGGGTGGTTGGCTGTAGTTTTCAAAGTTGTAGGAAAAGGCCATGGTCTCTGAGAAGGGCATTGGCCGTGATCTGAGGTTACGGTCTGATGAATTGATGTCGGAAGGATTCTGATCTCTATTCTGGTTTGTTATTTTTAGTCTTCATTTATTTTAACAGAGAGAAGGGTTTCGACTTTGACGCAGTGATTACGGCTTGGCGTAAGTGGAGCCGACTTTCTAGGTTCATAACGAGATGAGAGCTTGGGTTGGCTTAGATGGTGGCATGGGCCTGCCTATTTGTTCTCATGCAGCTAGGGATTTGGCTGAGAAGGGCATTGGCCTGATCTTAGGTTGCAGTCCGATACATTGTTGTTGGAAGGATTCTGATCTCAGTTCTGGTTTGTGTTTTTTGGTGTTTATTTTTTTCCAGAGGGAAGGGTTTCGACTCTGAAGCAGTGTTTAGGGCTTGGCGTAAGAGAAGCCGATTTTCTAGGTTCATAACTAGATGAGAGCTTCGGTTGGCTAAGATGGTGGCATGGTCTGCCTATTTGTTCTTATGCAGCTGGGGGTTTGACTGTTCCTTTTTTGAGCATGCCTGGAGCTTTGCTATATCAGATCATGCTCATTTGATCTGCTGTACCAGGTCGGGTGGGTCATTGGTTGAGAAACCCTGTCTCTTTCAGCATGCTCTTCCTTTTCTGTCACAAATATCATTTTTTGTGCTTCTTCTTCTATACTTCTCCCGCACCTATTTTTGTAACAGGATATAAAGCTTTCGAGCATTTAAGACAATTCAGCTTCTCAGGTACTTAAATTTGGTGAATGATAAGTAAACCAAGATCCACTGCAAACTTTCGCATCTCATGCACTGAAATTTTTGGAATTAATTTCGAAAATGTTAATCCCACTCCCAATTCAGACTAGCCCACCAGAAATTGCTTTTAATGTCATTTTTGTTGTCATTGCTTAAATCTTTGGTGACAAAGTGTAGTGGGCTAGTTCAAATAAGGTGTGGGATTATTGATTCCCATTGATTTTTGGTGGAGCTTGATGCTTTGTGGAGTTTTCCGCGTAAATTTATTTTTCTAAGTATGGTGATATTTTATGTTGGACCATTCCAGTTTATATAAAGTCGGCTCTCTAATAATTAAAAGGATTGGAGATTTAAAAGTTTGTTATTAATTGGAAGTCCTAGTTATGATGTATACTAGTAAGTTTTATTGGTTAAAGGATTTTCCTACATGTTATGCACCGAATATGTTGGTAGAATCTTGAATTGTCACTTTTTCTCTTTTATTATGTTTTCACACTACATCCTAGTTACGAAGCACGAAAGTCCAACAGAGCTGTTTTCTCTCTTTCTTTTTTGGTTGTTTTAATGGGTTTTGTATGTTTATCATCTTTATGAATACAGTTGACCTTAGCTTAAGTTGTATGTTAAGCACTTATTGCCTTATGTGTCATTAGAATGTGAAATATCGACTGTTGGAAGCTCACACGCATATCGCTGTGAAATCTGGTTTTTCAAGAAATACACATCACCGGTACTGCCATTTGTGTTTATGTAGAGACTGTCCTAGGAAATGTGAAGCTTCCAAATACCTTTTGGAACTATTGTAGGTTGAGCTTCTGACTTTTGCTTTTATATTTGTTTACTTGTAACTTAATCATATTAACGAAAATTTGTATTCTGCAAAAATAGTGCAATTAAAGGCCTCTAACCTTTATTGGCATATTAGCATTTGTCTTCTGCTTCAACTTTACTTGAACATTCATCATCACTAAGAAGCAATTCTTCATTTGAAGAAAACGTTGAACAATTTCTCCATTATTTTAGTGACATTGTGAGAATCTTATTATTCCTATGCTTATGCAATCTCTGATAGGAAGCATTCTTTTGGAGCAATGTCATGTATTTACATTGGAAAGCATAATGTTTAAATATCGATTGAGACCAAGAATTATGCGAGTTTTAAAATTGTCTTCACAAGATTACATGGCCCCTACGCAAAGATTACATGCACAAGTTGAGGAATGGTCCAAAATTCAACCTACCGAAGAAAAAGAATAGGAAACAAAGGGGGTAAAAAGCATAGAAGATTACATGCGAGAAGACTCGGTAGCGGGCCTAATCCTCTTATAACATTTGTCAGTTGATTTATACAAGATTAAGTAGTATCTGATCTTGCAGACTGCTCCTATTCTGTTTTTGCCTAATAATAAGCTTACAGGACTTTTTCAGAACAGTTTAATTATATCGTGATAGTCGTTTTGAATTGACCTCGTCAAACGAAGTTGGTTCTGCATATTTAACTTGATTAATATTTTACTATTAGATCTCTGGCTGTAAACTGCTTGACTTGATATGGAACTTCAATATGGATGGCAGCATCAAGAAATTTATTTATTAAGCTTTCCCTATACTTGGTACAGATATGTGATGCGGTGGCAGTGGCAGGACTACTAAATGCTACTCTTGTTATTCCTATTTTTCATTTAAACAGCGTTTGGCGTGATTCCAGGTGACTACTGTTCGGTGTTTTTAACGTGAGCTTGCATCTCTCAGATAATTCTACGCATGTGCCTAAATTGTAGCAATGAGAGAAAAACTCGTACGCCCTATATGTTACTGTTCTCACCTTTTGCATTCTGTTCTTTTCCTTTTTCACCGTTTAGGTTCCAATTACTAAGTAGTGCTGGAAAAAAACGAACTGAAATGAGGAAATTTGCTGCTTTATAGTTGTTGGCTTTGGAAGCTTCTTTTGGGCTTGAATCAAGTAATTGTTGTCCTTTTTGAGTAATACTAAGTTTGACACAGGTGTAGATTACTTGTGCAATGGATTAAAACATGCCAAACTGTTCACTGAAAAAAAAAGGCATCAAGCAGAAGTGATACAAACTAATTTGTAATGGCAAGTATACCAGTAACCATACACTGGAATTATGAATCGTATTAGTCAAATGGTTGTATAAATTGCGAAGTTAGTCTCTTCAGTTTAGGAACATATTTGCTCTATCAATTCCCATGATATTTTCCTGTCAAATACCGTTATTCTCCAGTAGACTCTATTCCAATCATGTTTCAATGGGTAAACCTATATATTGTTTCCTGTCTTATTCAAGCTGCAAAATATTTCACCCCGTCATACAAATTTTAGTTTTGTTTCGACTTGTACAGCAAGTTTGGGGACATATTCGATGAGGAATTCTTCATCTATGCACTCAGGAATCATGTGAATGTCGTCAGAAAGCTCCCAGAAGATATACTTCAGATTTTTGACAATAACATTAGCAACATTGTCAACTTGAGATTGAAAGGTTGGTCAAGTCCAACCTACTATCTTCAAAAGGTCCTTCCAAAGCTGCTTGAGATGGGGTATGTATAGCTTCATATTTCTATTACCAGGTTTCTTTTTCTATTGGCATCTTGCATAGAATTATCTATGTGATGTGTTATAGTATCTTGTTGTAGCTTAAGTCTAGACACATTAGATGTAGAAGCTGATGTTTTGCTTACTGGTTGCCCTCTTCATTAATGTCTAAGGCCATAAAGGGTAAGAGTAATGATTTAGCTCTAGGGGTTGGAGAAATGAAGCTAACTAAGCAATCCCTCTGATCCATGCCCAGAATCATCTCGGACCATGTTTCTTTGCTTTCAGATGGTGGAGTATTATGTAGAGGCAAGTTTTTTTTGGAAGACATGTGGCTTAGGGAGCCGGGGTTTATCGATTTGGTTAGAGGACAGTGGAGTAGCTATATGGTGGATGATAATCCTAGTTGTCGCTTGGCCCAAAAGTTGAAATGATTTGAAGAGGTGGAATAAGGAGCTTTTAGGCAGGGCAGTGGTGAAATTGGCTAGAGTACTCTTAGAGATTCAGGAGCTTGGCTCTTTGGAAATCGTTGTCCTTTACTAGGGATAAAGCTTCTCGGTGTTAGCCCTCCAAGTGGAAGTCAAATACTTGCCCCTTTCAGAGGAAGTGTGCTGGAGGTGAATCCAGGGAGCTTTGGTTTCAAGATGGACCAAATACTCTTATCGAGCCACTAATGCTCGTAAGCTCTCGAACCAGGTAAGAACATTGTGGTTGATGGGGTGGAGCTGTCATCAGGGGCTGATATCAAGCAAGGCATTGTTTGTCTCTTCCAAACCCCTTGCTGTTTGCTAGATGTTTTTGGCTTTGGTGTTCTTGGGCAGGAGGCGAGTGATTCTCTTGAAGTATGGGAGGGTTTGAAAGCTTTGAGAGGAGCAAAGCTGCGGTTCTGATGGCTTTAATATTGCCTTTCTTCATCATTGCTGGGCAATTACTAAGGAAGATGCTCTCGCTTTTTTCTGTTCTTTCTTGGGAGACTTCAGACCCATCAGTTGGCAAGTAACGCATATAAGCTCCTTTCTAAGATGCTGGCGGACAACTTCAGCAATTGTTGGGGAGTGTGATTTCCGACTCTCAAATTGCTTTTGTGGGTGGTACACAGCTTTAAATGTGAGCTGATTCACAGTGAACGCATGGATTCGAACTTCAGCAGTGGTATCCTGGGGACAACTTCAGCAAGTGTTGGGGAGTGTGATTTCTGACTCTCAAATTGCTTTTGTGGGTGGTACACAGCTTTAAATGTGAGCTGATTCACAATGAACGCATGGATTCGAACTTCAGAGCTGGTATACTGGGGTCCGTGTGCAAGCTAGATATAGAGCAAGCTTGTGGACAGGTTTGGGTTGGATATAGATATAGAGTTTTGTTTCTCTTCAGCAAAGCAGGTTTTTTTCCCAGTTTCTCATGTAAGTTGTTTCCTTTTCTGCTTTTGATAGTGATGGAAGGGCTAAGTAAATTTTTGATCAGAACAGAGCAAGGAGGTATTTTTTGGTTCAGGGACTTCTTGGCGGCTGAATCGCAAGCAGAAGAGTTTTTTCATTTTCTTTTTGCTGAGGACCTATTCTTGATGGCCTCGGTATGAGTGTCCGGGTTTAGGATATGTGTTCAAGCTTCGGATTCATCTAATTTTTCAAATCCAAGACAATGTGACGCTGCAAAATATTCATATCTTTCCTGTAACATTGCTGAGGACACCATTATTTTCTGTGATGCGAAGGAGACTCAGTTGAGGGTACCTTTGAACGTTATGTTGCTTTTCCAGGGTTGTTTGGTGCTTAAAGTCAACGTTTCTAATAGAGATCATTCCGGCTGGTCCCGTCTCTGACGTGGCTGCCCTTGCTCATTCATTTGGCTGCTGTATTGAGCGCTTCCCCCTTAATCGGGCCTTCCTGTGGGGGTTTCTGTTTAGGAACCTGGTCATTGAATGCTTCCATAGACGTTTGGCAGGTTGAATGTAGCAGTAACTTTCAAAGGGAGGGAGACTACTGTTATTGAAAGTTCTCTTTGGAGTCACCCTAGCTAATGGTGATTTTGTAACATTTTTTGTTTGGGAGGGTTTGGTTGAGAAGAAGAAAGTTCATGTGATCAATTTGTTCTCCTGTTCAGAGTGTGGGTTTGGATCTTGAGAGTTCGAGTTATTTTATTCTGTCTTTTCTTGGGAAGTGGCTATGGAAATACTTCAATGAATGCGATGCCCTTTGGAGGAGAGTGGTTTGTGGGGAACTGTATGGACGGGCTTGTTTTCTGGGCTCGAAGTTTGGTCCACGGATATCATGGTTTCAGTTTGTAGGTAGGTATTAGTCCAATTTCCTGGAACTCTTCTAAAAATCTGCAGGCCATAAAATGAGGAGGATATGGTAATATGGAAGGGTGCTTTGTCGGCTTCTTGTCACGCTGAGATCTTTTTACTCCTTGAGGCCGAGAATGAGATATCCTTTTCCTTGGAAATTATTCGGAAGTCTGCTGCTGACAGTCCATGCTATTGGAAACAAAAGGTCGGCTAAAAAGAAACTCAATGCCCAACATATAAATGTGAAAAAAGTGCAGGATTTAAATGGATGCTTGAGAAATTATCGATATACTAGAACAAAATCAAATTATATGGCATGACCACATGCAGTAACTGCGCTAGAAAAAAGTAGCGATGCATCATTCCTAACACCAAATCTAGGGGAAGGAAACCATCAAAATTGACTTGGGAAAATTAGGAATGAAAAACATGATACTTTAAATGAAGTATGCCCTTTTGTTTTCGTTTTCCTTTTCTCTTCTTGTCGTGCGGAAGGAGCTAGATAGCTTGATAGATTGGGTTGTGGTGGGGAGTCAGTTCAAAGGTTTTGTAGAAGGCGGTAGTCTTGGATGTGTTATTTCTGATTCCAATATCCTGTTTGTTATGCGGACGAGTCCTAGTTGGGATTTCTGCCGTTAGTGCTTTCATGAGCACTCTTGGAAACTTCTCTTAAGAATAAAGCTTGTTGGGTGTTTGTTAAAGGAATGATACACCTATTGTGCTCATTTTTGTTGGCTAAAGCTCTAGAGATGAAACTTAATATGGTATCAGAGCTTCCGGTTGTGCAAGGTCTGGTTCGATTCTTCCCGCTTGCAGCTGGCCCTATTTTTTTGTTTCTGGTTGATTTGCCACAAAAACTGGAATGCACCTGGATTTGTTGTTCGTTGATTTCTCTTCACGTGGAATCGTAGGCTTGCACGTTCGTGTGGAGTATTGCGTGTTGGTCCCTCTGGTGATTTTAAGCGTTTTTAGTAGATGGTGACTCAACAAAGGTTGGTGATGGAACGTTTGAGCGGAGGTTGGGAGTGGAAAGTCCAATATGTGGTTGGGTTACCTTGATCCAACACACTATCTAGCGTTTTAATCAAATTACTTTATAGAGCTATAAGGTAGGATGGCTACTATATTCCTCATGACATCCAGAACAAAGTAAACCTCGTTTCAGCCGTATCTGATTAAGAAGTTATCCAAAGTTTGAGCACACCAGTCAATGTGATACATTCCAGGGCTTGTTGGCGTGAGGGTCAGTTTTGAACACGATGCCATGTTGTTTGAACATTTGAGGCAATGCAATCTTTCAACATCTTCACAAAGTTGACTCATAGATAGGTTAAAGATTTATATTAGTGTAACAGAGGAGCCTATAACTTGCAAAGTGTATAGGATGTGGTACCATGATGCCAAATGTAGTCTATATGTATCTTAGGAGATATTCATATACTATTTCCTGTTAAGATTGATCTACAAGACAATTTTTCTGATTACAATATTCACCTCATAAATCATGTCGCAGGGCTGTACGCATTGCACCCTTTTCAAACAGATTAGCGCATGCTGTTCCTTCAAATATTCAAGGGCTGAGATGTTTGGCCAACTTCAGAGCGCTGAGATTTTCAGAACCTATACGCATGCTTGCTGCAAAAATGGTTGATCGAATGGTTATGAATAGCTCTAGTAGTGGGGGAAAGTATATATCAGTGCATCTCCGGTTCGAAGAGGTGCTAATCTTTGTTTCATTTTCTTAGGAATGCACAATATTTGATTTCTGCTATCCAGATATGCAGTGCATGATCTCAGAGTGCTCTTCTCTTATTAAAGGACATGGTTGCATTTTCATGCTGCATATATGATGGTGGTGAAGAAGAACAACGTGAAATGGATATTGCTCGTGAAAGAAGTTGGAGAGGAAAATTCAGACGGAGGGGCCGGATAATAAGGCCAGGTGCTATTCGGATGGATGGAAAATGCCCATTAACTCCATTAGAGGTATCCATTTGCAACTTATCAATGAATGACATTCTCCCCTATAGGTATGCTACCTTAGAAAACTTTCAAGCTGGCGAGTTGAACACCTGTACAACAAAATTTCAACTTATCCATAATTTGAGGTTAAGGTATCAGTTTTCTGTAGTGGATAAAATGTGGCTGACATGCATTAAATATGTTTCTTCTTTATGAGAATTTTGAATTTAGAGAAGAGATGCTGTAAGTTTGATGGTTTAGGGGCACGAGGAAGAATCATTATTCGTGTACGTAGGCATATCTACATACATGTGCTTGCACACATCTACATATGGATATCAATCATCTCTTAAGTACTCCAATCACACAACATTAGGTTTGCATACCATAAGGTAATGCTTAGTCTCATGATCTGGAGTGTAAACATCTTAAACTCCTTCCATGTCGGCATGTCTATTTAGCACTTCGAACTTCAAATTAACACACAGGGCAGGTAACTCTGCTGTTTGTCATTTGTAGTATGCACTTGGAACACGAGTTTTATGAGAAAAATCAGTTTCTTGGATTATGCCAACTGGTTGAAATGGATACAATATAATGGAGGAAGAAGCCTATGAATTCATTCAGTGATAATTGATGCTTTGGGCGAAATGCATGTTATGGGGCCAGTTATTCACATCCATATAATGGTGTAGAACAACAGAAGTGATCCATTTATTTATATGTTTGCCTGCGGTTTATGAGTGAAAATGACACAACTTCTTTTTCTTCTTGTGCTTTATTGTGTTTTTTGGGGTTTGGTGGTGTGGGGTTGTGTGTGTGTGTGTGTGTGTGGGGGGGGGGGGGGGGGGGAAGGGGGCCGTAAGAGTTTTTTGTTGTGACTAAATGTAAGTATTATTTTGTCAAATTATGCCCTCTGGTTGTCTAAAAATATGGTAGAGCCCCTTTCTTGGATCTGTTTTCAAGCTGCTTTTTGGTTAAAGTATGCATAATCGTATTTCGTTATTATTCAGTAGGACAGATGAAACTTGGGTCAGCTTTCTAAACGTAGATAACTTTTTCCAATGAATAAGCTCAAAGAAAACACAGGTGATGAATCTTGTATTTGCTGGCAACTATGGCTTCTACCTGCAGGAAAACAAATGCAACCCAAAAGAAGTCATTTTACATGAAAACCTATGGTGTAGATCCTATCGAGCTCTTAAATATGTGTCGTTATTACATTTATACGGATAGAGAGAAGAGTTTTGTTAAAAACAAGTGGATCAGATCTTTACAAATTCTTCCATTTTCAAATGTAGGAATCTATTTCCTTCAAGCGTCACTACATACCATCTATCGCTTCTTACGTGTTGGATGCAACCACTTCAACCCTTAGGCACCATCCAATGGCTATGTTTGGATGCCCTTTTTGCTGTATCTATTTCTCGAAACAAAATGATCAACCTTTTTTAATAGTTTCTGGGAACGCCTGACGTGAAAATGAATCCACAGGGTTTTCAAACAAAGTCTTTTACTTTTTGGTTCATCCAGATAGAGACCAACCGTTTCATTTGGTGCACCAACTTATAACCTTAAAGAATTTGATTTCCTCTCAAATCTGTGTCGTGTTTATTGAGTTGGATGGAAATAGTAGGGCTCGGATCAGGATTAGTGTAAGTGTGTGTACATTTCAACATTACTGTTTGGCGATTGATAATGATCTGTTGGCACATGATTTAAGTTTTTCCTCTATATATGAGTTGTCCACTTTATGTTCTCTTTCAACTGCGGAGTTGAGCTTCTTGAACCTGGAACCTGGTTCACTTGTATATCAGAATATGGTGGTTTCGAAAGTAAATTCGTGCTTAAATTGTTGGGCTCTGCTTTTGCAGTTGATGGTTTCAAATAATGTTATTTCTGTAGGTGGGAATGATGCTTCGGGGCATGGGTTTTGATAATAGAACTTCAGTTTATGTTGCAGCCGGAAATATCTATAAGGCCGACAAGTATATGGCTCCACTCAAGCAGATATTTCCACGTTTAGAAACAAAAGAAACACTAGCTTCTTCGGAAGAGCTTGCACCATTTAAGGTATTACGGTATTCCAGTGTAGTCATTCTAAGCGGAGTTATAATACTTACAGTTGTTGCTCGTGTTACTGATGCAGGGGCATTCGTCTAGGTTGGCTGCTCTTGATTATACTGTTTGTCTTCACAGTGAAGTGTTTGTCACTACTCAAGGTGGAAATTTTCCCCACTTCTTAATTGGTCACAGACGGTACTTATATGAAGGACATTCCAAAACTGTCAACCCTGATAAAAGGAAATTAGCGCTATTATTTGATAGCCCCAACATCAGGTGATCCTTCCACTTGTGTTTCTTATAAATTTCTTAGTTTTAGTGCGCGCAACCTTTGAATTACAGTGAAGTTTGAGAAGTCTCTAATCGGACGCGCGATGGTTGTGCTGATGCAATTCGCACAACCATATTCATTGCATCTGTTTCTTATACAGATGGGACAACTTGAAACGGCAGTTGCGAGATATGCTGCATCATAGTGATGTAAAGGGAAGTGAACTGAAGAAGTCCAGTGGCTCGCTCTTTACTTATCCCATGCCAGATTGCATGTGTAAACAAGCACCTGTTAAGAATGAGTATAGTAACACGACGAATTAACTTAGACGTTAGAGATGCAAATGGTCCCAAGATATTGAGAGTATCTACACCTTGGTATTGAGGGTATCTACACCTGTAATTATGAGATTGATTGAGTTAATTCTTTTTATATATACTTAGGGTAGTCTATATATATTCTTTCCGATGGAGGTGTAATGCGCAAATCCATTGTATGATACAATAACAACAACAGAGAAGAGTATAGCATTTAATAATCTTTCTCTCTCTCTCTCTCTCTCTCTCTCGCACTGATACAGGAGAACTTTCATAGAAGGATAATCCCTGGTTACAGGAGTGGTCGGACCACTTTCCAAGGATGACAATTAAGTTTAGTTAATTTACAACCCTATCGAAAGAGTAATCGGTAAGTTAGGGGTAATCTATACAAATGGGCAAAATTGCATATAACATTCTACTCATGCAAGAACTGGTGAAAAATTATCACGAAGAGGGTGGACCACCAAGATGTGTGATGAAAATAGATTTGCAAAAAACCTTTGACTCTGTGGGATGACATTTTCTAAAAGCTGTAATGGAAGTCATGAAGTTTCCAGCTATCTTTGTAGATTGGATTATGCAATGTGTGACTACTGCAAGATTTTCCATCAATCGTAATGGGAACATGGAGGGTATTTTGCAAGCTCAAAGGGTTTAAGACAAGGAGATCCTATCTCTCCTTATCTCTTCTTACTGATAATGGAAGCCTTTACTGGCATAGCACCCTAGCTTTCTCTATCACCCAAAGTGCAAAAATTTACAAATACATCATCTGTGCTTTGCAGATGATTTGTTTGTGTTAGCTCAAGCTAATTAAGCAACTCTGGGATTGATCAAACAAGCTATGGATGAGGTCAAGGATCTCTCTGGTTTATCCCCAAACCTAAGTAAAAGTTCTATTTTCCTAGCTGGAGTGGATATAACTATTGCTGAGGCTTTATTTGAACTGGTGAATGGTCCAATGGGAAAATTTTCAGTAAATTACCGGGGGGCTCCACTAATCTCAATAAAGTTACAGTATAAAAATTGCTCAGTTCTAGTGGAAAGATTAACTAAGAGGATTGCTAGCTGGACTACAAAAGCTCTCTCATATGCTGGCAGATTGCAGTTAGCCTTATCAGTGCTATAGTATGCAAGTTTACTGGTCTTCAATCTCATTCTTTCATTAGACAGATTGAAAAGAAGGTCAGGGCTTTCATATGGCATGGCAAGGATTTTAAGTGTACTGAAGCACAAGTGGCATGGAAGGACTTATGCCTTCCAAAGAAAGAAGGTGGACTAGGTATTAAGAGAGTAGAGGAATGGAATAAAGCTACAATGTTCAAGCATTTGTGGGATCTGGCTCACAAAAAAGACTCGTTATGGGTCAATTGGTGTCATGTCTTTATTATAAAAGATCAGTACCTATGGACCTTTAAACCTCCCTAGACATTGTCTTGGAGACAGTTTAAGCTTCTAAGAATTAGAGAATAGGTGAGTAAGTTTGTTCATTACATAGTTGGAGATGGTGGTTATGGCTGGACGGATGGATAAATGAGAAAACTTTTATAGAGCAATTTGGATGGAGAACCATATATGACTTTGGTTTGGATATAAAGCTAAAGTTTGTGACATTATCCAAGGGAGAGACTGGAAGATGGTGTTGAGCAGATCAAAGGAATTAAGGGCTATTAATTCTTTGTTGAATGCCTTGCCTTCACCAAATACAACACTGTCTGACATAATTGCATGGAATCTACATCCAAGTAGGCAGTTCACAGTAAAATTAGCTTGGGATGGGATCAGAACAAGGGGTAACATAGATCCATTGTGGAAACTGATATGATTCACAAGCCACATTCCTAGGTGTTCGATGATCTTTTGGTTATTATGTAAGGGTGGGCTTAGAACCATGGATAGCCTGCAAGCTTGGAATGTTCTTCAAGATGATACACGTGTCTTATGCTTAAGACAAGCTGAAACTGTGAAACATCTGTTTATCCATGACCCATATGCACAAGAGCTGTGGAGGATAGCTTTGGAAAGAATGCAGATCAAAGTTCCACTTGTGTCTTGGAATCAATTTTGTAACCATGTTGCCAAGACCTTCAGGGGGGAAAGCTTTAGAGCTAAGCTAGGAAAATTAATTGTGGCTACAACTGTCTATGGGTTATGGCAAGAGAGAGATACCAGAATTTTTGACAAGAAAAGCTCAAATGAGCAATGTTGTATGCATGTACAATAGTAGATAAGATATTGAGTATACAGCTGGAAGAAAGCCCCTACTCGACCTTTGAATAAGCAGCTATGCAATGTCTGGGGGATTGATGAAAGAATATTGCTCTCATGACAATAAAGGAAGGAAAGAAATTACAGATATATTAGATACTTGTACGCTTGTAATAGAGATAGTTTAGATCTGTACAAAATGTTGAGATTGTAAAGTTTTACGTTTGGCAGAATCAAGGAAATTTAACCAAAAATAAATAAAAATTCCTGCGAAATTCCATTTCTAGTCGCCCACACTAGTTCCCAGCATCTGTTGTATAAGAAAAGTATCATTGCTAAAAATATTAGTATGAGTGATATTGAACTCCAAGCTCCATAAGATTTCTCAAAGCAGCCCTTTTAAAGAGGCAGCGTGGTTACTGTTTGCTTGGAAACAGCCCGCGGAATGATGTAACAGTGCATTTGCGGTGTTCTATATGGCTATATAGAGACCAAACTTCTTGCAGGGTTTATTGAAATAATTGCCGAAAAAGAGTGAGACTATTGCAATGGAGTTCTAGGGGCAGGAGCATAATTTATGTAGGAGTATCCATTCTGTTTGCTTTTTTGAAGGCGAAAATAAGTTATGTTTGATGAACATGAATGTGCAAATGCAGATTTGAATTTGTGATAAAGAATTTTTTGAGAGGAAAGAATGGATGAATTGTTACATTTGGAATGGTTAAAAGTAATTCGTTTCAAGCTTTTCAAATGAGCCAAAGGGAAATCAAAATCATATTATGAATCGACACAAGGCATGGGGAGGCCGATTTTCAGATCCAAGCGATAAACCATTCTTTGAAGCCTAGATAGTCAATCTCTCATGGAATGGTTAACTTAATGGTTTGCCAAACGGTTAAATTAATGGTTTGCCAAATTTGAGTGACTTTTCGACTGTTCAGAAAGAGATGTAAGGCTATTTCACTGGAAGCATTGCGAAGACTACAAAGAGGTGAGATTAGGAGGCCTATTAAGGTGAGATATGTTTTGAGAGGGAGACGACTAAGCAGTAAGTGCCAAAGAAAACATATAATCTTTAGGGGATTTTGAGATCCCATAGTGATTTCCAAACTGATGAGGGTATAGTGCTGCCCCTAGGTCATGGTTAAGGTGGCTAACTTTTTCGTTAAAAAGATGATGTTAGTCGAAGAAATTGAAAACTCTCCTCTGTCGTTTGGACTCCAAATGACACTGTCCTTGTCTTCGAAAATGGAAATGTAGTAGAAAGGATAATGTCCCCAATGGTTCTCAAGAATAGTCCAGTAAGAGTACTGATATTCCAAAGGCTCTAATCAATAAGGTCAGAGACTTTTGATGGGTGATTTGCGGATGATTTAAAGGGAAGTAATGAGGGTGGCCTATGAGAGGGTAGCCAGCTGTCTTCCAAATATTCACCAGATTGTCGTCACCAATATGCCACCTAAGACCCATGTTTAGTATTTTGGTGCCAGCTTTGATTCCTTTCCAAGTCCAGGAGCAAGTGCTATTCGAGGTAGAATTAAGGAAAGATTGATGTTTGCAGTATTTGCTTAGGAAAACTTTTGCCATCAAGGAATCAGGGACTTGAGTTATTCTCCAGCTGAATTTTGCCAGAAGAGCTAGGTTGAAGAGCTTGGTAACTCTGAAGCGCAGGCCACCTTTGTCTTTCGGGCTACACAGGAATAGCCAGTTAACTAGATGGAGACCCTTTTTCAAGGGATCACCCATCCATAAAAAATGAGAAAAAGGAGTATAATTTACTACAAACATAAACAAGAAAAGAAGAATGTTGCTTATGGTAAACAAGTAGACTAGATAATAGTAGAGGAGGTGAGTGTTGTTCTTCCTGCTTCATTAAGAAGAAAACTTTTCCAGCCAACGCATCTTGTTTGAACCTTTTCATTGAGGAATTAAAAGAATTCCTTTCCGCTAGTGACAATATTTAGAGTGGATCCTAGGTACTAAGGGAGTCTGTCTTAAAGAATACAATTATGATCATCTACGAACATCCGGTGGGTAGTTGAGGGTGCTGTAGGAGCATTGCTGTAGGAACATATTTGATTCCACATATACCTTTCATTGGTTCAGCCCTAAGAAGAGCTTGAGAAAGGACTTCAAAGAAAAGAACAAACAGAATAGGCGAAAGAGGATCGCCTTATCCTATCCCACATTTCGGGTGAATTCTCTTGGAAGGTGATCCATTGATGAGGATAGCATAAGATACTGTCAAAATGCATTGCATAATTAGTCTGATCCAGAATGGTGGAAATCCAAATCAAATGAGCACTGCCTCGATAGAGTCCCATTTAAGAGAATCAAAGGCTTTTCTCATATCAATTTTGAATGCTGCAAGACCCTGACGTCCACTTTTTTTTAGAGGAATCTGGTTAGCTAACTCTTGGGCAACGAGGATATTATCAGGTATGGAGTGCCGGTGAATAAAAACAGTTTGATTATGAGAGATGGGGGAAATGAGGATACACCTGATCCTTTTTCCAAAATTTTGGCAATTAATTTTTAAATGGAGTTGCACAAACTAATAGGCCCAAAGTCTGAAGGGGCTTTTGGGTTTTTTTATTTTAGGAATTAGAGTAATGTAGGAAAATTAGCTTCTGATAACAAGTACCTTGAATGAAGGAAAGAAAAAACTCCACTCGCTACGTTTTCTTTATTAATGGACCAAAATTGTTTATAAAGAATTGGTGGGATTCCGTTTGGTCCAGGGGTCTTAAGGGGTGCTAAAGTAGTGAGAGCATCTTGAACTTCTAAAGCAGTGAAAGGATGATATAAGAATTCTTGATCAGATAGAAATAATTTTGAATATTCAATTTATGAGGGATTCATCTTTATTCGAATTAGGCGGTGAAGAGTAAGTTTCTTTAAATAGTGAGGATAAGTGGGCTTCAAATTGTTCATAATCTCATCCTCTGAGGAGCTCCACTCATTTAATGCTGTGCTAATTCCTGTGCTTGTAGTCTATGATATGTGAATCATAGTAGAATTGTGAAAAAGTTTTATGTTGTGATCACCACCTTTTATCCATAAAGAATTCATAATTTGAGCTCAAAAGGATTCCTCGCAGTCAAGTAACCAACCAAGATGAGGGGATAGTCGTCAACATTTGGACTGAGCCAATGAGCTAGGAAGAGCCGACTGGGTGGTAAGAAGTTGATGCCTTGTATCTTTGATTTGCTGGGAATATTACCGAAGGTGAAATGACTCTGGTTCCTTGGTGCCCTCTTCACATTTTTGCCATTAGACAGGATTTTAAAGAGAGCAGATCCATCAAACTAGATATTCCAAGCGTCAACAACAAATGTAACTACTAGGATGTGATAGCCAATGAGTTTGAAGTTTCTGTGGAATTTTGGAGCGTGAGGGGGGGTAGGGGGGTGGGGGCGCTCTCTAGGAAAATATGAGCATGATCAGATACTTGGATTCCAAAGTTTGAAATTTCGGCTATAGCGAAAAGGCTGAACCAATCCACTTTGACCATATCCTTATCAAAAATTTTATGTAGGTACAGGCAGAATCACATGTAAAAATTGGTCCCGATCAGTAGACACCAATGTGTTCGATAGAGTGAATGAAAGTAAAAAAAAAAAAAGTAAACACCAATCTGTCACTTATTCTGGTGGATGGCCAACTTGATTAAAGTCTTCTATAATCAGTAGGGGTCCAGTGATAGCTTGCAAGTAGTTTAATAAATTGCTCCAAGTGGTTGCTCGCTACGATAGGATGGAATGACCATAGATAAAATCTCTCCACTAATTGCCATTCGGAAAAAAGAAAATTTGAGAAGGAGCATATTTTTAGCAGAGTAAGTACAACTGGCTTGGAGGTGGGATTTCCACCCTACCCAGATACCGCCACTAATGCCTCCTAGAGAAAAAAATAGTTCAGAACCACTAGAGGAGGAGAACCCCAGTGCTGAAAGAGAAGGGTCACTTCGGCGACAAGTAAGTGAAATATCCTTGATTAAAATTTTTTGATTAATTAATTTTTAATTATTATTAAAAAATAAACTTGCATGATTTCGTGGTTGCCAAAGACAACCATAAACAAGGGAGAATGACACCTCACTTTTTCTAAGAGGTGGAGTGTGTGCATATGAAGCTAAGTGGGAGTTGAGGTGGCATGAGGGAATATATGAGGGACAGCTGTTTGAGGGAGAATAGAGGAAAATTCAGGGAGAATTTTGGGAAAGTTTCAACTGAGAAGTTATGGAGGGGAGGGAGAGAAAGAAAACTCAAGAAATATAGGGCAATTTGGTGAAGAATTGAAGGAGTTATCGACCTCCAAAGTCAGGTAAAAATCAGCCTTCAGTGTGTGGAGCAACTGTTTGAGGGGAAAATTGAGGGAAATCCAAACAGAATTTCGTGAAGGCTTAAGTTGAGAAGTTACAGAAGAAAGAGAAAGAGAAAAGAAGAATTTGCAAGAAACAGAAGGTGCTTTTGTGGAGAATCGAAGAGGTTACGGGTCTTCAAAGTAAGGTAAAAATAAGCTTTTAGTGTGTGTTCTTGGTGTTTTGGTGTGTGTTCTTGAGGGATTTAAGGCTGAATTAGCTTATGATTTGATTTGTTGTTGCGTTAAATGCAATTGTGGGATTAAATAGGTGAAAGTGGAGTAGACTACAGTGAATAAAGAGGGCACAAAGTGGAATTAAAGGAAGAAATGTGTGTGTGTAAGCTTAATGTGCAAGTGTGTGTTTATGGTTGTTGCACAGGTGTGTGAGTGTGTAGTGTATGTGTGCGTGATTCTGTGGAGTATGTGTGTTGTGAGGCGAAATTAGGGTGTGTTTATATGTGGTGTGGGGTGTTTGAGGTGTGTGAATGGAAAATATGTGGAGTTAATGTGGTAGGGGGTATTGAAAAAGTAATTCTAGGAAGTGCGTAATCAAGTGAAAACGTGTGTGTGGCTGAGGTGTAAAACTGAGTGTTTTGATTCATAAGAAGGTGAATAGTGACTGTTATTGTCACTAAAAGTCTTGTTCTTTTATTATTTTCAAATTTTATTTTTGAAACATAATTTTAGGCCAGAATTTGGCCAAACACAAAACAAAAACTCCTATTTTTTTTTTAAAGATCTACAATATGTGAATTTTTGGAAATTTTCTGCGTTTGCTAAGGATGTTAAATATTTTTATCCTTGAAATAGGGTTTCAAAATTTTAAAAATACCAAATCAAGTTATTTTAATTTAAAACGTTTATGGAGATCTTATGCAGTTGAGACACTTCATTGTCTAAAATCTCATGAAATTTTGATGCCGATTGTTATTTTTAATAAAACTGGTTCCCTAGCGCTTGATTTGGTTATCCAAATGGAATTTTCGAGCAAAAATTTCACCAAATGACTTTTCAGTCCAAAAATTAGTTTATATTGTTTCAAAAAGATATTATGAGTGATGTTAGAGTGTTTATTGGTGCAAGAGTCGGCGAATGGTGTTAGGTAATTTTACCTATGCTCGGGGGTGTTTTGGTAAATTTTCACACCTAGTGACGAATTTTGTGGAAACTCATGATTAAGTAGCAAGAAGCATAAGAAAAGACAAATTGGGCTAAAATAGGCTTAAGAAGGATGGTAGTACGGTTGATGCATTTTATGAGTTAGGGCAAATCCAGTTAACAGAGACTAGCCGTAATAGATTATGAACTAATAAGCAGAAATGGGTAAGGTTGGGTGTGTGTTTGTATCTTAAGCCTGTCTAACAAGAAATATTTTGTTTTATTAGGTAATTCCATTCGTTGGAAAAATCGGGAAGCAAGAAGTTCATGGGCTATAAAGCCAAACAAGTAAGGATAGTGCGGTTCTGTTATGCTATTCATTATTTCGTTTATCATACCATGTTAATGATGCTTATGTTGAACTCCTATTGTTATGCTTGAACACTGGTTGATCTTATGACCCGGTACTTCTTGTTGAGTATGCTGTTGAGGACTTAAGGTAGAATCGTTTCCTTAGTCAGCCCGTTGTTGAAGCTTGATAAGTTGATGATGACTTATGATCGAAATACTCTCTAAGTCCGTTCCTTCGATAAAAACTCACTTTCAATCTATTGAAGACTCAGATGAACACTTCGTATGATGGGACATTAATAAGGGGGTGGCTAGTAAAGTGAAGTAACTGGTGGTCAGTGAAGATAAAGTAACTAAAAAAAAGGAGGGAGCGCGCTAGAGTCTGTTGTGTCGTGTCAAGTCGAGCATGCATTGCAATTGATTTTTAATTGATAGTGTTGATTTTATTATGTTGTTATTCTCATGATGATTACTCGCTTTAGTGTTTTCTCTTGCATTGCATATGCATAGCCCATGAGTCTGTCCAAGTAGGAGTGATGATGTTCTCTTGGGCTTGATCCGCTCAGTCTGAACAAAGGTGATGTATCAAGGTGATTGCAGATGTTTTCTCTTGACATTCTTAAATTCATTGCCTTCGTTGAGATTTCATAATCGATTCTCCAATATTTTTGAAAAAGTTGTGTATTGTACTCCTCATATTATCCTCACCAGACGATTTGCGCTCATTCCTTATCCGATGTGTTTTTCAGGTACTAAATTTGAACAAGGAGAAACCTCTTGTAAAGGTAAAGAGAAATTAATTTGATGTTCTGGGAGGGGTGTATCTCTATGATGATGAGAACTCAGTGTAAATATTAAGTTGTAATAAGTTGTACAATTTCCGTTGCGATGTGTACTTTCAAGGAAATTTTTTGTAAGGACGTGTTGTGATGTCCCTTTATGATCTTAAAGTTGTAGTAGGTCTGTGATGTATTAAAGGTTATGATGTTGACATGATTGACATCTCAGCTCCGGTGACATCACTTGAGCTGGGGGTGTCACAGTAAGTGTGTTTCATGGATAATATCTGGTTTTAATTTTTGGGTCAAGCTTTTCAGTGTCCGAACCTTCCGGGGTTGACCAAAACCCTTGGGGTTCGAGCTAAGGATATTCATTAGATTGGAAGGGGTTGTTCAGGGACCACCCCTGAAATGCGATAAGACAAAACTAAGTACAGTAAGGAGCTACTGAAGGTTGAAGAAAAGTTCCATTTTGGTTTTCTAGAGGGGGAAATAATCAAACTAGAACGTACACTATGAGGAGTCTTTTTCCTTTTTGTTGAACCTGGTGTCTAACCCAAAAACATGCTCAAGAGAAGGAGAATCCCACCAGGTATGAGAACCAATCCCAAACCCCATGTATTGTCTATGTGGGACTTGACACCCGCCCTCACGCGAAGCGTGAGAATAAGAGGTGCTCCTCTTGAATAAGAGGTGGTCCCGTTGGATGGAATGGGGCGACATGGCCTATCTCTGATACCATGTTGAACCTGGTGTCCAACCCAAAAGCATGCTCTAGACACCAGGTTCAACATGGTATCAGAGTTGGCCCCTACAGCCCTATTCGATTCAAACGGGACCACCTCTATTCAAGAAGAACACCTCTTATTCCCACGCTTCGTGTAAGGGCGGGTGTCAAGTCCTACATCGACAATACATGGGGTTTGGGATTAGTTCTTATACCTGGTGGGCTTTCCAATTCTTGAGCATGCTTTTGGGTTGGACACCAAGTTCAACATGGTATCAGAGCTAGGCCCCAGCCGCCCCATTCGATCCAACGTGACCACCTCTTATTCAAGAAGAGCACCTCTTATTCCCACGCTTCACGTGAGGGCGGGTGTCAAGTCCCACATTGACAATACATGGGGTTTGGAATTGGTTCTTATACCTGGTGGGCTCCTCCTACTCTAGAGCATGCTTTTGGGTTGGACACCAGACTTTAACACTTTTAATACTCGGGCAGTATTTCAATAAAGGATAAACTCTAATAAGGAAAAAAAAATGGTAAAGTGAAGGAAGGAAAATGGGATGAGGACGTAGCAGACAGGCAACGAATATAGGAGAAAAAAATGAGATGATTAACCAGGACTAAGAAGAGAATGGCTTAATTGCTGGGATGGGGTAACATTGCAATCCTTTGAACTCTTTGATTTTTTTGGGAGAGCCACGATCTTGAGAATCACTGCACGTAGTGAGCAGGGAGCATTTGCGGCAGAATGGTAAGGCACTGATGGTTGCCTCGCTATCCTTCAAGTTCATCTTTGTTGTAGGAGGAGATGAGGAGTCCGTAGAATATTGGGAGGTTGCCAGTTTCTGAACATTGCTTGATACTATTATGACAAGAGTTGGGGTAGAGCTATATGAGATAACTGGTGAGGCCACAGAGGTTGGTTTGGGGGGAATGATGCTAGATGGGGAGCCTTCATCTTTAAATTTTGGGGCTTGACAGATAAAATCTGGTGGACGTCATTGAAGAATCTGAGGGGAAATAGGCCCATCTGAGGTTGCATGCTTAGATAGAAGAGTGTTGGAGATACCGAGATGCCTGCTCGCCATAAGGTAAGGGTTGAGTTGCATCAGGTGCTTGCAAGGCCTTTGTCGCGTAATTTCATTGATGTGGGGCCCTGAGGCATCAGAAATATAGATTATATTCTTTTTTTTTTGGATTTTTTTTCCATTTTAACACATTTTGCTTGGTCCGTAGGTAATTTTTGAGATGTCGACGATGCTTTGTGAAGTTTCGAACATTACCTAGAGAGGGGTTGAGATTGAGAGGTGGGGGAGACTGCTTCATTTGAATTTGAGATGGATTTCTAATGACCAAATTTGCTGGTTAGAAGCCAAAAGGTTTGACCAAATGGGGGTGGGGTTGGTAGTTTCTGACGAGTTGGTGTGAATATTAGAATAGGGTATTGAACTTGTATGACCAGCTTTGTGATTATGCGATGCAATTACGGGTGGGGGGTGGCAGAAGAAAGTGGTGGCTATGAAGAGTTGCATGTTGGAGAGTGGAAGAGGGGGGGGGGGGGGGTAGGTGGAAAGAGGTGAGAGTTGAGCGGGCACTGTGATTGGGATGGGTTAAATTTAGCTCGTTTAGGAAAAAGGATAAATGAAGTTTGCTGGTGGGGGATGAGAGTCCACATGGGGACCAAAGAAGTGACCTCTAAGCTTCAAGAATTAATATGTGAGGCTAGGGGCTCCCATAGCCATTAGCATATGTAAACCCTTTTTGTTGATGAAGTCCCTAGAAGCAGCAGAGCTTATAGTTGTGATAGGCGATGTTGGTCTCCTAAGTCGGAAGTGAGGGCCACGCGGAGTGTCGTAGATTTCAAATGTAGGGAAACAATTGTCTGTCTTCATCAATGAATTGGCTACAACGGTTTGGTCTTGAAGATTGATAGGTGGATCAGCAGAGGCCTTCAACAACCATGCGGATGTTGGCTTTGCATTTTTCTTGGGTATGTCCAATGATGCCACAACGAAAAATATTTTCTCGTACTGGAAACAGATCCAAACCGTGTGGCTAGAGGTTAAATTGTGAGTGTTGCCAGGAACAAGAGAGTAACCCAGAGGGATGCGAATCAGAATTCCAAAATAATCCAGAGCATGCTTACTATATTCAACCCATGGGATTATCAGAGACTCCGCTAATTGTTCTACAAAGAAGTAGGTCTTACGGTCACTTGGGATTGATCCTATCTTGACCTAGAGATCTGTTGTTGGGAAGTGAACCTCACTGAAAGTCATTCTTTTAGACTAAGGTTGAAGCATGAGTAGAGCCCCTCGGATGTTCCAGAGGCTTTTGGTGAGGATCAACTGAGCAATATCACTAGAGGGGCATTAAAAAGGTATCACTTCATGGTTTAGGGAGAGAATGATCTTGACTCCGCATAACCAATGGTTATTCATGAAAATCTGTAGTTCGTCCAGAGAGAAGGTGTGGCGGTCGATGATCTTAACTATAAGAAAGGAGGAAAGCTTGATGCGTTCTCGAGAAGGTATGGTGGATTATGAGGCTTTGTCGTTATGGAAGATGACTGAGAGGGCAGAGGCGACTAGGAGGCGGGGCAACGGTTCTTCATGGGTATGGCATTGTTGAAAATTCATGGTTGTGAGGAAATTAAAAAAGGGAGAAATGAGAGGGGAAAAAAGGGTGAGGGCTAGGAGAAAAGAGCTCTTACTTGAAGCCAATTTTTACATCTGTATACAACTTGTGACTTATATCCAATGGCCATTGAGCTAGCTATTTTAGGTTGGACAAAAGAGAACATGGTAACCAGTGGCTTAGCGGATGGATCTCTTTTCTCTCTTTAGCTCTTTCTCTCGTATTGAGTTATTTCTTTTCATCGATGGTAGGGGTAGCCTATATTTAGGGGTGAGCACCAAACGATTCAAACTGATCCAAAGTGTTCAATCCGAACTGATCCAATCCGAACCGTCCAAACATCTTGACGGGTTTCACATTTCTCAAAATGACATCAGTTTGGTTCTATTTACGGTTCACTTTTTTAAAACCAATCATAAACTGAACCGAACCAACCTATAATATATAAACTTATTTTTAGTGGCATTCACTGATAATTTTGACATGATACTAAACAAATTCAAATAAACAAAACTTTGAAAGTTAAAGAAAAGAGAATAACGAGAGCAGTAATACAATAGTCTAGTGATCAATATCTTTTACATATTACTCATTATTTCTCATACATCAATGGCAAATGCACAATCGAGTTTTCTTGTAATATATATCTGGAGTAATACTTGTATCTTATGTTAGCACGAGTACTTAGATATAGAAGATAAGAAGATTATGTATAATTTAGAGAAGTATAACTTTAAATTTGAATAATATTTAGATCCAATAGTAGGTGTGCAAAGGGACAACTTTTTTAAATGGATGCAAACCAATTCAAATCAAACCGTTTAGATCGACCAAATCAAATCCTTCAAACAAATAGTGCTTGGTTTGGTTCGGTTCAAAAAAATTTAAACAGAGGGGTAATGGTATTTTTTTCCGTTTGACCCAATACCGAATTAAACAGAACTGTGGTCACCATTACTGCTAGATGTATTATTTCCCATTGAGGTGTAATTCACAAATCCCTTGCATGACAATGACTACTTTTTAAAGAGAACAATATATAAATGAATAGACCCCCTCCCCCTCCCCAAGATGAATTACTTTTGCCAACGATGCCATTTTCTGAAAAGTACTAGACTCATTCAGGCGGACCTTTAACAAAGGACATTCGATGCCCCATGCAACATCCTGCTAAGAAGCTCTGAAGCTCTGATGATGACAAATGGTGTTTAGACATTAATCAAATATGATGGAAGGGTAAAAAGAGAAATGCCAAGATGGACTAACCTATGTAAATATGTAATTGACAAATTACGAATCCATGCGGTGTCGTGCGTCTCTGGTGAAGTCCAAGTTAAATTGGAGTCTTTATTGATCAGTAAATCATACTGTTCACATCGAATTTGGAATTCTTATTTGTTGTCACATTGAATTCGAACTCTTATGAGACATTATGTTCTCATAGTGCACAATGTCCACTATGGTAAACCAAGCATCCAAAGATAGGATAAATTACACCCGGTACCCCTGGGTTTATGTTATAAATCATCCGTTTCACTATATCAAATTCGATACGGATAAAAGTACCAAATCAACTCTAAAATTTCTGAACTTAAACTGAGACTTCCTTATACAATCAAAACATTACTATAAATTTTACAGTATTTATTACGAATTTTAAAGACTCAAAATGAATTTTAGAAAATTCAAACTTGCAAAAATACTAAACGATTCCAGAAAAATATGAAAATTTACCAATAATTCTAATATTGCCCTAGAACCTTTTTTAAAGGTTTTAGCAATTTACAACCACCCCAAGCTACCCCACAGCCACATGGCACAACTGTGCAAGCAAATTGTACCACCTCACTGCATAAACCCCCTAACCCATCTTTTTCTTTCCCTAACTCTCTGAAAAATCAGAACTCACACCCTCACACGGTCCACTCACGGCAGCCCCTCCTCTTTTCCTTACAAACACTCTTAACACACACACACACACACACATATCTTCACTGCACACCCACCCTTTCACTCTATTCATACACACAGATACACATACACACACATACACTCATACACGCACAACACACAATTATGCACACAACGCACACACGGTTTTCACACACTTTCCACACTCACTTACTCTCCCTCACCCCTACTAATGCATAGAAAAATACGCATAGACCTTCACTGTTGCGATAGTAGCAGTGCACACACTTCCACTTTGTAATTTTCACACACCTCTTCACCTTATATCCCTTCCCTGAATACACACCAACACATAACACACACACATTGACACCCAGTAATCTTCACACACCAAAACACATGGCACACACATCTACGGCAGTTCCAAAACACCTTCACACACCCCTTTTCTCACGGCTATAAATCCATACACATATATCTCTACACTAATCAACACTTTTGCTCATAGATTAATTCAAGAAAAAAGAACCAGCAGTTGGGCTCTCTTCGCCGGAGTTCATTGATGGTAGACCCTCTATCTATTTTTCTATGTACGTTTCTTCATTTGTGTATCTCTCTCTCTCTCTCTTTCTCTCTCTCTCCCTCTCCCTTTCCCTCTCGGTCCTTTGTTCTGGCTATAGCCGAATGGGATATAAATCCCAAATTGCACGATTTAATCCTGATCCCCTTCCCATGTTCCCTCTCTTTGATTTACCTATCCAAAAAATAGAGTTGACAAAAAAAAAAATTAAATAAATCAGATTTCGTATCTTTTTAATTATCCAATAACCCCAATTTTTTATTTAAGTTTTCAACTAACCCCTTTAACTTTTCATTAGTTGCCTATTGCACTCAACCTCACTAATCTACCACTTCCAGTTATTTTTAAAATGTCGCTAAAGATTACTAATAAAATATCCCTTATGCAAATCAACGCTAAATATTGCGTATCAAATTTTTGCTAAACAAAATAAATTAACCGGCCAGATAAATATCTAGGTTCGAGTATTACATTATCCCCAAATTATAAAAATTTTGTCCTCAAAATTTATGCACCTGTAGCATCGAACAAATGAGGATCAACACTTTGCATGGTCTCTTCTGGTTCCCAAGTAGCCTATTCAGTAGTGTGATTTCTCCACAGTACTTTCGCTAGCGGTATCATGTTGGCCCGCAAAACTTGTTACCGTCGGTCTAATATCTCCACCGGCACCTCCTCATAGCTTAAATATGTTTGAATATCAGCGGGACTATGCTGTAGCACGTGAGTCGGATCATGCACATACTTTCTCAACACCGACACATGGAATACATTGTGAACATGCGATAGATCCGGTGTGACAATGGCAAATGATAAGCTATCGGTCCAATTCTCTCAAGAATCTCATGGGGTTCAATATATCTAGGTCTAAGCTTGCCCTTCTTCCCAAAATGCATCACTCCCTTCCAAGGTGATATTCTTAGAAATACTCGGTCACCAACTGCAAACTCGAAATCCGGTGTACGCTTTGGAGCATACATACATTATTTATCCTGTGTCGCTCTCATGCGTGACCAGATCAACCTTTTCACAGGTTACCTGAACTAGCTCCGGGCCAATGAGTTGACATTCTCCAACCTTATCCGAGCACAACGAAGTTATGCATTTCTGACCATATAAAGCCTCAAAAGGCGTCATCTGGATACTAGCTTGATAACTCCTGTTATATGCAAACTCGGCCAACGGTAGATGGGTAGCCCAACTACTTTAGAAATCTAAAGCACAAGCCCTTAACATATCCTTCAAGGTCTGAATGGTCCGCTCTAACTGGCCATCAGTCTGTGGATGGAAAGCTATACTAAACCTCAAGTTAGTCTTCATAGCCGTCTGAAAACTCACCCGAAACCTTAAAATAAAACATAGGTCTCTAACGGATACAATCGACACATGTACTCCATGAAGTCTTACAATCGTACTCACATATAATTGAAGTGTGCCGACTTAGTGAACCGGTCCACCACTACTCAGATCATGTCAAATCCTCTAACCATCCTGGGTAAACCTCTCAGGAAGTTGTAGACACCCCATTTTTGTAGTTAGTTTTAATTAAATAAATAATGGACTTTATTATTAATTAGAGTGCATTATTGAGTTTATGCCTAGTAATGTGACTTAATTAATTAATTTAGTCCAGTCCAGTCTAATTGTTAAGTGTCCAGGCCAGTCCAGTTTAGCAGTCCAGTCTTGTCCAGTGGTCCCGTTGTTGAATTGGTTCAGTCCGGTCTATTTGTGTCAAGTCCAGTCCAAGGTCTATATTCAAGTTGATTTAATTTTTCTAGATAATTTGGAAAAAATAATATGTGAATTATCCCTGATGCAAAGATTAAATCAATCAATTTTATGGTTAAAGATGAATTATCCCGAATCTAGTACATCCTATCTGCAAAATCATAGATAATTATCCAAATTAGGGTCAAATAATGCCTCAAAATTCGAAAAAAATAAATTATGGGATGAAGCGACCAGTTTTTGTCTAACCGGTCGGTTAATTGACTTTTGTCAATATGTGATTTTATTAAATATTCTAACTTATCTCCAGATTTACAGATTGTCATAGCCAATCTTATCAGATTCTGCGACCCAGAGCTTTATAAATAAGGCCTTTGGCCTTCATTTCTGAGGGTTCATAAGCTTATTCTCTTTAGAGCTTGGTTACCATTTCTTTGCAAAGTAATTCACTCTTATAAAGTCTCTTGTATTCTTTGCATCGTGGATCATTCAGAGAGTGCTCCCGATTCTTCTCACCAATGGACTTCTCGAGGTAAATTTATTAGATTTCTAGATTAGCTAAATCACATAGAATTATCTCACTTCGGCAATCACATTTTATTTATAGTATGAAAATAATAAAAAGAGTCTTTTCATTTGGTAGTTCAAGTTTAAGATAGATAGGTGGTCCAGTCCAATTTAATAGGAGTCTAGTCCCGTTAGCTATCCGGTCCAGTTATGTTTAACCTAGGTTCAGATTCCTTAGCACTATAGAAATGGTCATTTGGATGGTTAGAGGGGAGAAAAAACCCTAGAAGAAAGGTGGCTAGGTCACAAATCCCGAATTCCTATATTGAGCCAATACCCAAACTTTGACCAGCAATAATATGCTCATACGATATCTGATTTAGGAAATTCTTGAGCATAAATCGTGTATTTTTTCAAGAGCTACAACTTACCAAAAGAAGTTGAATCCATTTGAGATTGTATTTAGGCTCAAAATTAGGTTTTGTCAGTAGACAGATCCCCTCTCTAGGATTTTCATTCGTCTAATTCTGATCTGCTCATGCAATATCCAATTTAGGCCATTCAAAAGCCTATATTGCATATCATTTTTAGATCTAAAACTTTGAAGAAGGAGTCAAATCCATTTGAGATCATATTTAGGTCCAAAGCAATGTTTTTCTAAAATTGGGCAGATATCCTTTCTAGGTTTTCGACCAGCCTTAACTTGCTCATTTAGTATCCGGTTTAGGCGACTCAAAATCCTAAATTGCATATATTTTTTAGATCACAACTTTGTTCATGAAGTCAAATTTGTTTGAGATTGCCTTCAAGCCCGAAATACCAATTTTCCATTCAGACAGATTGTTGTTCTTGATTTTTTTATGTAAAATCGATTCTCGGATCAACCAATTGGACAATCCGGACCAAGGTATGATTCCCTATCCTTGTTTCCTATATTTTTATTTCCATATTGTATTTAATTTTAATTTGTTGTAATGTAATTGTAATGATTAAACCCTAATTATCCCTAATTTGTTCCCAAGTAACCCTAATTGAACCAATTAACCGTAATTAGCTCCGATTAAACCTATTTGAACCGGTTAACCTTAAACCCTAAACCCTAATTAAAGCATAATTAGCCCGGATAAACCCGAACTATCCATAATTTGTTCCCAATTATCCCTAATCAAACCATAATTATCCCTAATCTATCCAATTAACAGTAATTAACCCAGCGTAACCCTAATTGAACGAATTAACCCCAATTAAACCTGATTAACCCTAACTGAACCAATTAATTGTAATGAACCCTGATTCAACCTAATTGAACCAATTAATTGTAATTGAATGCCCTGATCCAACCGAACCCTAAATTGAAATAATTGAACCCCCTAATTAAACCCTAAATTGAAGTAATTGAACCCTGATTAAACCCTAATTATACCCTAAATTGAATGCCCTAATCGAATCGAACCCTAAATTAAACTAATTGAACCCCTAATTGAATGCCCTGATCCAACCGAACCCTAAATTGAAATAATTGAACCCTAAATTGAATGCCCCAAATTAACCGAACTCTAAATTGAATCAATAGAATCCCCTAATTGAACCCTAAATTGAAGTAATTGAACCCTAATTAAACCATAAATTGAATGCCCTAATCGAATCGAACCCTAAATTAAACTAATTGAACCCCTAATTGAATGCCCTGATCCAACCGAACCCTAAATTGAATCAATAGAACCCCCTAATTGATGTAATTGAACCCTAATTAAACCCTAAATTGAATGCCCTAATACAATCGAACCCTAAATTGAAATAATTCAAGCGCATCGGATATGTGCATTTTGAACAATTTTTTCCTATTTGAACATTGATAATTTGTTTGATAATTTCAGGTTGTTAAATGTGCATTTGAGAATTGTGATTATTGATCTGTGATTTTAGGTTGTTAATTGATGATTTTAGATTGTTAATTGTGTATTGAGTATTTGAGATATTGAGATTCTTAACGGAGGATGGGACCCAATTGGATTGAAATACGTGTTAGTTAGCGCAGACACGGACACCACGTCTGATCGACGGTGTCTGACATTTAAAAAATAAATCAACGTATGTCGATGTGTCCGGAGGTGCGTGTCGGTGGGCGTCAGGCACGTGTCCGGAGGCGTCAGACACGTGTCGGTATGTATCGGAGGACACGTGTCCGGACGTGTCAGACACGTATTGAACACCATATCGACACCCTATATGAGGTGTCGGAATTGAGATTGTTGACTGTGCATTAAATTTAGGTTAATTAGGTTAACGCGACATTTTTAGCATGCACCCCCTGGAATCTCATCGTGGCTCCAGCACTGGCTATAATTAGCCCTAATTAGTCCTGATTAACAATATTTTAATAAATCAATTAACCCTAATTAGCTTTAACGAGCCTAATTAGTTTTAATTAACCCTAAGAACCTAATGAAAATCAAATTAGCTGTAATTACCTCAAATTAGCCAAAATGAACCCAATTACGCGCATATTGATTATAGTTAGTCTAATTAGTCGTAATTTGCACTAACATAACTCAATTAAGCCTAATTAGCGCTAATTAGGACTAATCAAGACTACTCGACACAATTAAACCCTCATTAGGACTAAATAACCCTAATTAGTCCTAATCAACCCTAATTAGCTATAATTATCCGAAACTAGCCCTCATTAACAATAATTAGCCCTAACATAATTCAATTAAGCCTAATTAGCCCTAATTACGACTAATCAGCACTATTCGGCACAATTAAACCCTAATTAGGACTACATAACCCTAATTAGTCCTAATCAACCCTAATTAGCTATAATTATCCGGAACTAGCCCTCATTAACAATAATTAGCCCTAACATAAGCCAATTAAGCCTAATTAGGAATAATCAGCACTACTCGGCACAATTAAACCCTAATTAGGACTAAATAACCCTAATTAGTCCTAATCAACCCTAATTAGCTATAATTAACCCAAGGTACTCCTCATTAACACTAATTAAGCCTAACATATCTTCGAAAATCCTAATTAGATTAATTAAACCCATAACGCTAAACCCTAAACCTTAATACTCGTAATTAACCCTAATAACCCAGTTAGCCCTTGTACATCCCATAATTACTCCATATTACCCAGAGATGGTTCAATTACTCGTTGTTTACAAACTCAGCCTTCTTTATATTAGTTGTTGTTTTGAGAAGTCCATTGGCAACGAGATGGTTCAACTCGTTGCCAACGAATTCTATTTAATGTGGAATTGGTAACATATGTAACGATCTTTCTGCAGTTTTGATATTTCGGAAAGATTCTTGCATATGTTATCAATTTTTGAACGCATGCATGCATAAAAACTCTTAGTTCCTGTTCAAAGGTACTCATTACAAAGTAATGCTTTGTAATGAGCCTTTGGATGTCCAGTTTGGACAATTTGGAAAAGCTAATTGTTTATAAAACAGTGTTTTGACTCATGCTTTGTGTTCTATGTCGTGGATATTTGGTACACGTTCTCGTGTGTTTCTCCGGGTGCATACAAATCTGGTGTCCTAACATCCGTCAAACCTTCCTGAGCAAGGTTGGATGAATATTAGAACACCTAATCGATGTCGTGTACTTGGAGAAATGCGGGGAGGTGCTGCCGAATTTTCCGTAGACATGGGACTAAGCATGAGTTATTCACTGTTTTATAAACATGTGCTTTTCTGAACGGGATAGGACCACTACCTGTTCAAGGGTGGAGGGGAAATATGTAAACATGTTGTAACATTCATGCATTCATATTTACATCGGCAATGCCTAATGACTGGTCATAATTGAAGGTGGTATACAGTACGATAATTCAGTCGTCATGTCAGTCGATCGAAGTTAGATGAAAAGGAAGAATGCTGAAGATTTTGAGTGTCGCGTTGACGAATTTCTCGACTTCGCTTATGCGCATCCTGCACATGTTGACCTTGATAAGATAAGGTGTCCGTGGGGTAGATGTTAGTTGTTGCATTGGAGAAAAAGAATTGAAGTAAAATGGCATCTTCGTCGGTACGATTTTATGGGTGGATACACAAGGTGGACGCATCACGGGGAAACGATAGTATTGTCGTCCAACCCGGCTAGTCAATCTGAAGTTAGGGAGGAGGCACGATATGATTACCGAGATATGATTATGGATGCTGGGCATGCTAATGTTGACTGGGGTAACAACAGTCCACAACCACCAAACGATGGGGCTCATCAGTTTTATAAGTTATTGAGGGCTGCGGAAGAGCCGCTGTGGGATGGAGCTCCGAAACACACACGACTGTCTGCGGTTAGTAGGTTATTACAGTTGAAATCAGACCACGGGCTGAGTGAGAAAGGTTTTAACGAGTTTGTTACCTTAATCAAAGAAATACTGCCCGAAAGTGAAAAGCTACCGCCGTCGTACTATGACGCGAAGAAGATGATGAGGAAACTTGGGTTGAGCTATGACCGGATAGATGCGTGCAATAACGATTGTGTATTATTCTGGAAAGAGAATAAGGATTTGTCACGGTGTCCAGTATGTGATCATTCGAGGTACAAACCGGACAAAGGGAAGAAGAAAAACATTGCATGGAAGATATTGCGATATTTCCCGGTCACACCACGGCTTCAGAGAATGTACTACTCCTCCAATACGGCTGAACATATGAGGGCTCACCGTGAGACTCGTAGCAACGATGCCGATGTGCTGACACACCCAGCTGATGGAGAGGCGTGGAAGGAGTTTGACCGCAGGCATCCAGTCTTTGCTCAGGAAGTTCGGAATGTTAGACTTGGTCTGGCAACCGATGGGTTCAACCCTTTCGGTCAGTCTACCACGCCTTACTCCTGTTGGCCTGTTATTATTGTCCCTTACAACCTTCCACCAGGCATGTGCATGAAGAAGCCGTACATGTTCTTGTCGTTGCTTATTCCGGGGCCGAAGAGTCCCGGCAAGGACATAGATGTGTATTTAAGGCCGTTGATTGATGAGTTAAAACAGTTATGGAATCATGGAGTCGAAACATATGATGCATCCCTTAAACAAAATTTTCAGATGAGGGCTGCTTTGATGTGGACTATACATGATTTCCCCGCATTGGGAATGACGTGTGGCTGGAGCACACATGGGAAGCTAGCATGCCCTGCTTGTATGGGCGTGAACCCCGGTCATACGTTAAAGCACGACGGAAAGGCCTCGTGGTTCGGATGTCACCGTAAGCTTTTGCCACCGGGCCATCAGTTTCGTAGGCAGAAGGATAAATTTGACGGGACAATCGAGCGTGAGGTTGTCACACTGGACTACCCATCTGGTGAAGAAGTACTCTCACACCTGGAGGCACTTGATACTGACATACCACACGGCAAGGGTGTGCCGGATCAGAAGATTCCAGGGTTCGGGAAAGAGCACAACTGGAGAAAATTTTGTATCTTCTGGGAGTTAGCCTACTGGAGGACGCTCGTTATCCGAAACAACATGGATGTGATGCATATTGAGAAGAACGTTTTTGATAATGTGTTCAACACAGTGATGAATGTCAAGGGCAAATCGAAAGATCACCTTAAAGCAAAAAGGGATCTACAACAGTTGGGTGTACGCCGTGAATTGCATCCTCGGACAGTCAGTGGGAGGACGATACTTCCGAAAGCACCTTACTGTCTAGACAAGAAACAAGTGGAGAAGGTCTGTCAGTGGGTTAAGAATTTGAAGCTTCCGGATGGGTTTGCGTCCAACATATCTCGTTGTTGCAATGTATCAGAATGCAAGTTTCAAGGGATGAAGAGTCACGACTGCCACGTATTCATGGAGAGATTCATTCATATTGCCTTCCGGGGACTGTTGCCACGGGTTGTTTGCGAGACTTTGACTGAATTATCTCATTTCTTTCGAGATATATGCTCTTCTACGATCCGGGTGAGTAACATGGAAGTGCTTGAGAAGAACATTGTGGTGACGATTTGCAAGCTGGAGAAAATCTTCCCACCTTCGTTCTTTGATTCAATGGAGCATCTGCCTGTTCACTTGGCATATGAAGCTAAGATGGGTGGACCCGTGCAATATCGGTGGATGTATCCCTTCGAGAGGTAATCCTTAAATTGTTACAGTTGTTCGTTTACACTTAATGCGACATCTGTTATCATTGATATTCCACCTAACTCGATTCGCTAAACTTCTAGGTTCATGTTCCATTTAAAGAAAAAAGTCCGTAATAAGGCTCGGGTTGAGGGCTCAATTGCGGAGGCTTACGTAATGGAAGAACTTGTAAACTTTTGTAGTCAATATTTTGGGCCTGATGTTGGTACAAGGTTAAATCAACTAGGCCGAAATGACCCCGGATCAAGCACAAATTTGGAAGGGCAATTGTCAATATTCAAGCAGTCAGGTAGTCCGTTCGGCCGAACGTATACTCGATGGCTAACGGATGAAGAGTACAGTGCTGCAACAATATATGCCCTTCTAAATTGCGATGAAGTTTCGGCATTCGTTGAGTAAGTTAAAGTCTTAATTCACTTACATTGCTGTACATAATTGAAAGTGTGTGTTAAGCGAGTCAACTATATTGGTTTGCAGTGAGTTCGATGCGGAATCTTTAATCACTGATCCCGCTGGACTTGAATCTCATCGGAAATCACAATTTGTACAGTGGTTCAAAATCCGTGTAAGATTGTTTAACGAAATTATATTATGTGTTATATACAGTTCTGTGGCCAATTAGTATACTGATTTATCCTTAATTTTTACCGTCATCTACAATAGGTTCAGTCAATGGATAGACCAGTGGCCTCCTGCTTGAAATTACTAGCTGAAGGCCCTAACAAACAAACATCCTGTTACGGAGGCTATATCATCAACGGGTTTAGGTTTAACGTAAAAGATGATGACCGAACAAAACAAACCCAAAACAGTGGAGTCTTGGTCAACGGCGACTGTTATGCCGAGAATTGCATGGACTTTTACGGAGAGCTAGATGAGATTGTTGAGCTAACATATCTGGGTTCCCAAAACCGCCTGGTAATGTTCAAGTGTACGTGGTTCGATGTCACATGCAGTAGAGGAATCCGTGTTAGCTCTCAAGGGATTGTAGATGTCAATGTCAAGTCAAGACTTGCATCAGACGAGCCCTTTGTGTTTGCTAGTCAAGCTGTACAAGTCTTTTACGCGGAGGACGTCGCCAATCCCAAATCTCATTGGTATACAATTATCAAGTCCAAGAAATTGCCCGTGACATATGACAGTGAGCTAGACTCCTTTCAAGCCGACCAACCACGTGTCTTGTTCCCTGTTGAGGTCAACAACGAGGAGGACGATCTTCCTCTTCCAACAACACTTCTTGTAGGAGAAGAAGTCGTAGATGATGACGCGGAAGACGTGGAAAGTGTTGGAGATGATGTGACCGAGTCTACTGATGAAGAGGATGAATTAGAAGATGAAGAGGACGACGAGTCCCACGAAGAAGAGGACGACGAGGAAAGTGATGAAGATGATTCGCAAACTGAAAATGATTGACTTGTAATGTTGTAACATCACGGGAAAAATGTAGTAACATTTTAGAACTTGGTGTTTATTGATGTGTTTTTGCACCTCCGTTCATATATATATAGTGCCAGTGATGATTTCTGCCAAATTATTGTTTTTAACGTGTTAATGTCTTTGTAATTTATCTATATGAAGTCAGATATGGATAGGATACGGGCTATTCGTGGTCGGGCTGGACGCCGAGCTGCTTCCTCCCCGGTGGGTCCCACCTCGTCATTGCCTACTGATGACGAGGCACAGAGTGATCGCGTACAGCAGCCCCAGCCGTCGCCCCAGCCCGACGCAGATTCATCCCACACGCGCGTGCATTCTCCATCTTCAGTGGGTTCTACCTCAGGTATAGTTGATAACGGTGTTTAGTACATTTTCGCAAGCCTTATATTTAAAGTATATTTGAACTGAAATAATGTCTGTGTTTTGTAGGATCTCGACGAGGCCGTGGTCCGACACGCGGGGTACGCATCGACCCCCAGCGTAAACAGAGAGTTACGCTCACTCAGGAGGGCCTGTAAGTACTAAAAATATCACATCATGCCTTATATTTAAAATTTTGGGGTGTTAATTTATATTTGAACTGTATTAATTTATTTATTTACTTCTTTGGCAGGATCCTGGAGAATCAGGCAAGGACGAAGATCGGCGTTCTTGTGAAGGGCCGATTCTTCGAGCCGTGCCTGTACTGGAAGGAATGGGATGCCGCTGCGAGGGAGGCCCTATGGGAGGAGTGGCTGGTACGGTGAAGTATTTTTTTCAGCGTTAGTATTTGTTTAATTAGAGTTTGTTTTCTGTTGTTAATTTGTGTTATTGAATGCCTTACATGAGGGATTCACGTTTGACACGCCTGAGCAACATGCCTTCTTTGCTTACATCGGCAAGAATTACCGTCGATGGCTCCACGACGCACGGGACCGGGCGAAGAAGATGCTGCCCGAGGGTGCCCCGATGACAGAGATGACGAGATATCCCCCACATTGGATATCTCACCGTGTATGGGGGGAGATGATAGATCGGTGGGCTGCGGATCCAGGCTGGGACGCCAAGAGTAAGAGCGGGGCCGAGAACAGACAGAATAGAGATCCGACGCACACGGGGGGGTCGGTGCCACACGACATCGTCCGACACATGAACGCGGTCGAGCACCCGGATCTGGAGGAGGATGAGGTCATAGCTCTGACGTATAGTCAGACGCACGTGCGGAAGAAGGACAAGGACGAGGCACACCGGGCGGGTGACTATATTTCAGATATTGCCCGGCGGATCGATGTGAGTCAATTTGTTTAAGTTGTTAATGTTTTGTCTTTCTATCCTCAATGTCCGTTTTGTTAATTAATGCCCTAACATATCGTTAAACCACTGTTTTGCAGGCCTCGTATGAACAGCTAAGGGGGTCCGAGCAGCAGTCCGGACAGCTATCAGCGTCCATTAGTACGGCTGCGAGTACTTGGGGGTTGAAGCGATGGCTGGATACGCCGGAGGTCGTGAATCGGCCGAAAGGCTGAATACGCGGCCTGCCTAGCATGACTACTCGTGCCGTGATAGGAGCGTCCTCACCCCCTGCTGCCCCTCCACAGACACCGGCTCCTCAGCGTCAGTTGGACGACGAGGAGATCCAGCTTATTGCTACAGTGGTGGTGAGGATGATCTGGGAGCAGGGCGCTGCTGGACATGCCGAGCCAGCCCCGGATCAGCAGGATCCAGATCCGGGACTCGGCAACCCCTGATGAGCCCCTTCTCGTGCCCATTCCTAACTTCCCCCACCCCCCCACGCCCGGCTTGTACTCTTCTCCCCTCCCCTAACCGGCTGTATCCGGTTCCCGGCTTGTACATAATGAGTCTTTTTTATAATAAACATTTTAATTCTTGATTATATATATTTCTTTGTGTATTGATTATTGCACGTTGTTGTTGAGAAATGAAAATTGTATTACAGGTCTGGGTAATTGAAAAAAAAAATTTAAATTTTTTTTTTTTGACTTTTGGCGACGTCGCTAAAAGTGTTCATACAATATGTAATTAGCGACGGAATATTCCGTTGCTAAAAAGCTTATTTAGCGACGGAATATTCCGTCGGTAAAACATTTATTCCGTCGCTAATTTGACAAAAAAGAAAATAAATTAAAATACTTAAAATATAAATAGCGACAGATATTCCGTCGCTAATCAAAAATAAATTCGTCGCAAAAAATTACATATTTGACTACGGATTTAAAAATTCCGTCACTAAACTATTAGTGACGGGCTTTTATACGAGGGACTTTTAGCGACGGTAAATCCGTCGCTAATTGTTTTAACGACGGATTTTAGGTTTTTAGCGATGAATTTACCCGTCGCTAAAAGCTTTTTTTCTTGTAGTGAATAAACTGTTGCGGATATAATAGGACAGGGCTAGGCAAGTGCACAAACAAATCTTCAAAGCACAAGGGGAACATATGGTGACTCCCCTGAATTTGGATATGGCAGGGAATGAATGATGCTTAACATATTACCTGTGAGAGAGAAGTTTGAACAAGTTGGACAAAGTATTGAAAGTGTAGAATTTGGATAGAGCGCTGGGGAGGTTACCTCGTTCAAGTGGGAGGTGATACCTTTCAAAGATAGTTATCTCAAAAGAATATTATTTTCTTTCTTCTCAAAAGATCGATTTGATTAGAGCGACAATTTTGCATTTTTCAACGAGATGTAAGATCCATAAAAAAGATATGTATCATCCTTGAGTCTAACTCTTTGATAGGCTACAGGGGACACGAGTTGCCCGACTATTAGTGACGCATTTTTGTCGCTATCAGAGTGTCTCGAAAAAGAAAAAAAAATTCAAAAAATATTTAAAGCTTAAAAGTTTAGAATAGAGTGGCATGGGGAGAAAAAGAAAAACGGACCACACTGATTGAGAATAAGGAAAACATAAAAAAGTGGAGGGAGCGAGGAGAGAAGAGGGGGGAGAGAGAGAGAGAGAGAGAGAGAGAGAGAGAGAGAGAGAGAGAGGGAGAGGGCACATAAAGCCAACTGGCGCAAAAGTAGAGCTACCTACCAAATCCAGTCCCATCAGTAACCACTCGTCTTTCTCACCAACTTGGTCAAATACCATCCCCCACCTCGCCCCACCTTCTTCATTCACCCCCTCTCTCTCTCTCTTAAAACGATCCCTCCCCCCACACACTCTATTTGGCCACACTCTTCTCTCCCATCTCTCCATCAATCCCCCTCTGCCCCCCATATATAACCGTTTCTCTTCTCACTTCTTTCAATCAACCCTTACCTTACCTGCGTCTCTCTCTCTCTGGGTTTCAAGAAAAACGGACAGACACTACTTATCCATTTATCCGGTCCCTTTCAATTCTCTCCGAGATCGATCTCTCCATGGGACGTTCACCTTGCTGCGAAAAGGCCCACACCAACAAAGGCGCATGGACCAAAGAGGAAGACCAGCGTCTCATCAGCTACATCCGCCTTCACGGCGAAGGCTGCTGGCGTTCCCTCCCCAAATCCGCCGGTAACCCTCTCTCTCTCTCCCTCTCGCTCTTTCCCTTTAGAGGTTTGTGCAAAGAACGGGACTCTTAACTCTCGCTCTCGCTTTCGTTCAAGCTGATTCATTATCATATGATACCTCAGGATTGCTGAGATGCGGCAAGAGTTGCAGATTGCGGTGGATTAATTATCTCCGACCTGATCTCAAGAGAGGGAATTTCACCGACGAAGAAGATGAGCTCATCATCAAGCTTCATAGTTTACTCGGAAACAAGTATGCTCGCACATGTGTACATAATAATAACAAAGGAACCGTCTGTTTTCACATTCTGATTTATTATGCTTAAAAAAGATAAAAAGTAGAAACTTTCTAATCTTATTCTTCCTTTCCTAATCTGTGTCAGAAGCATAGAACAAGGTTTTTCTAAACGTTGTTGGTTGTTTCATTTACAGATGGTCCCTAATAGCCGGAAGATTACCGGGAAGAACCGACAACGAGATCAAGAACTACTGGAACACCCACATCAAACGCAAACTAATGAGCCGCGGACTCGACCCTCAAACTCACCGTCCATTCAACGACACCTATCAACCACCTTCACCTCGAAACGACGCCACCTTGAGGCATCAAAGCAACGAAATCAAGCTCACGACCGACTCGTTCGAGGACGCAAAGTGCAGCAGCGGCACCACCGAGGAAACCCAGCCGGATCAGCACCCACAAAAGGGTCATCAGCACCCACAAAAAGGCCAACTGCTCAACCTGGATTTGGCGATAGGACCTCCGAGTCAGACGGAGACTCGGCCGGCTTGGTCGGGTAACTCGGCGGAGTCGAAGTTAGAGAGGAGAGTCGCGTACGAGTTCTTGCCGGTGGCTCCGTCGGCGGCGGCGGCTCAAGCGGTGTGCTTGTGCTGCCAGATAGGGTTGCAGAAGTGCAGCAGTTGCAGCAGCTCGAGTAGTACCGGGCTTTACAGATATTGCTGACCCAGCCCTGGGGGCTGGATGGATACAGATGTTACCGCTGCTTGCTAGGTTTTGCTTTGGTGAATCATATTAAATGCTTTTACCTTCCCCCTACCGAATGCAACCACTCCATCTTCTTGCAGTTATTAGAGAGGAAGAACGTGACGTATTTTTGGTGAACCTCCCAGCACTCTTTGTAAATGCAATTGCAAACTATGTTGTATTTGTATGTTTAGCTTTTGCCTTGCAACGACCGTTGCCATAACGATGGTGACAGATATGACGTGCTATTCGAATGAATTGAATCTGAGGGGAGGGATAATTGCATTTTCTTATTTTCTTGTTACAGTATTTCATCTTTATAACCATTATTATTTTGAAGTTTTTTTCCGTCAATTACTAAAGGATGTCGTAAATGGCACGTTGCCCTCTATGGAAGGTGCTATAAGCATGAGTAACAAAATTTATAAATGCGCTAATTTGGTAAAATGTAACTTGTTTAGCCTTTTTGAAATGGCTCCAATTTTATTACTACTTTTCTAAATCACTTAAAACATTTTCTGAACCAGAATGTTAAGACGAAAGACCTTGGGATCCTCAGTTACATTTTGGGTTTTGAGATCTCTTCTTCAATTAATGAATAGACTCTCTCGCATACTAAGTATGCTTTAGATCTCTTATCTCGTGCTGGACTGATGATAGTAGATTGTTCCACTATCTCTTGAGCCCAATGTTAAACTCAGTTCTCTTGATGGTTCACTTTCCTTGACGCCACATTTGACCGGCAACTGCTTGGCTGCCTTGTTTAGCTCACTGTTACTCGACTCGACACCGGATGTGCTGTACATCAGTTCCTATCATCTCCTCGTCCCACTCATTATGCCACCGTTCTCCGTATTCTATGCTACATAAAAGGAACACTGTTTCATGGTCTCCATTTCTCAAAACATTCCTCTCTAGAACTATGTGCATACTCGGCTGCTAATTGGGCTGGTGATCCTATTGATTGGCGTTCCATGACTGGTTTCCGTTTCGTTCTTGGTGATTCACTTATATCTTAGTGAAGCAAGAAGCAAACACAAGACGTGGGAGAAACTCATTCGATTGTCACTCAATTACATTACTCCAACCACACTACTAATTAGATTCCTCAAATGATGTATTTCATGAGCGCTCCAATCACATAGAGATAGATTGTCATTTTATCCGTCAACATATTGTTCGTGGCACGATTCGACTTCTGTCCATCACGTCTCTTCAACAACTATCGAATATATTTACAAAAGCACATCCAAACCGAACGAGCTCATGATCTAATTCTCAAACTCAAGTTGGCCTCTGATCCACCATTGTCATACACATCTGAATGTACGCGCCTTCTCCATCTTTCTGTTCTCTAAAAGCCAATGGCAAATATACACACTAGCTCTTTTTATAGCTTTGAGGAAATGCACGTGCGCAAAGGAGAAATTGAGGAAATGTGTGGTAACTTAAAAGTGTAAAAATGATGTGTTTTAGTCCCTTAGTGATAAAGAGAGTATGAATTATAATTAAAAAAAAAGTGAATTTAGTCTCTCGGGTGATAAACGAAATATGAATACAACGAATTAAGTGACATCGTTACTATTTTAAACTTGATCTTAGAAAAATAGTCGATGCAGACAGGTTGCCCCTCGGCCTTAAAATGGACACATCCACTCCTTACGAATGTATTTTCTGTTGCAGTCAAATTTGTTATCGAGAAGAAACCATCAAATCAAATGACCTCATTAAAAAGACATCCAAAGAGCTTAAATTGTCTTCAATAATTTATCCAAGTATCCAAGAAAAAAAAGTCTAATACTCGAAATCTCCACTCAAATGAAACATGTGCAATGTTTTGAGGGGGAAAAAATTGTATTAAATACGAGAAATGTCCGGCCTCTCAATTTCAAGATGACAAATACAGCATTCATGATATATCTCAGCTCTTAGAACAGATATCAGCAGCGACTAGATCGTGCTTCAACTTTTGCTGTTTGCAGATGGTTTCTTCTAAAAGCAGCGAGTCTCAGCGTCAGGAGTGCATTTGTTACAAAGTCGAAAGGAAATTATTGGGGAAAGTCATATTCCACTCAACCTGCAAGTTAAGTTTGCACTTGCCAACGCTTAAGCAAGTGACCCGGATGATTAATTAATTATAAGTATCTAGTCCTCCCAGTGCTGCGAGCGCAAGTGCAAGTGCTCAGGTTCCACAAAGAATGGCGGATCTTCCTCCACCTAAAAATACCAACCCAATAAAGAAGGAAACATATACTATGTTTGTGTGACACACAAGCTGTGGTATGGAGTGCCAATCTGGACTACATTTGTATCAAGTCTTCTAGAAGGAAATGGAATTTAAGCATCCCCCATCTGATTGGCCTATCATGTGTACAAGCTCACTACAATTCAATATACAGAGAGAGAGAGAGAGAGAGAGAGAGAGAGAGAGAGAGGAAAAGGGGAGAAAGAACATGTGACATGTTTGGGGGTAGGTAACCGAACCAGTGAATAAGATAATAGGGAAAGTGGGGGAGGAGGGGAGTTTTTTATTGAAAGGAAACAGTTGGTTAGTTAAAGTTTGGTGGTGGGGTGGGGTTGTAGAGTCAAAAGGGAGAGGGGTCATGTGCACGTACAGACGGGGAGGGTATTGGATTCTTTTGATAATAATTGGGAATAATAATTGGGATATTAGGCCAGCCAAACATGATCCAGCATCACCCACTGCCCTAACATGATCCACCATCACCCACTGAATCAGTATTGTCGTAATAAGTTCGTTTTCCTTTCTAAATCAACATTGTCGTAATAAGTTCGTTTTTTTGAGTTTCAAGAGTAGCTGAGTTACACTGTTTGAGAAAATCAGAAGAGACAGTTTTGCGGTTATTGCAGAACGAGTGAACAGTACAAGATCGGTGGATACTCATAGCTGTGGTCTGTGTTGTCCATGATCTGGTGTGTTTGTTATTCTTGCCTACTTACTAGCTGCTTTTGTCCGGCCTTTTTTTGGTAGCTAGAACTGGACAGTATGATATATTTATAGTGCAAAATGGATTTCATATAAAAGTATAGCATTCTTGCGATCGTCTTCTGCGCTAGTCATCTTTATCTAAGATATGAGGTAAGTATCATGAATAAAAAAGGTAGCGTGAGTATGATGCACGCTATAAATCCAAAGAGTTCCTGTAAGTAAGCCCTTTAGAGAGGCCGTATGGTTGGAACTAGCGGCAAAACTCCTCTCCAATTTTTTGACCCAGCGATCTGGCGAGATATAAACTGAGACATGCATTCCGAATTGCAAACGGAGTTTGTTGAAAGAAATACCCAAGAAGGGTGAAACTAAAAGAGTCAATCGGGCAAGAGAAATTAAGACTGTTACTTGATATACAAATGTGTCCTTTATCGTACTATTTTTAGAGGAGAGGGAGTCGTAGAAAGTTTAAAGGCTATACAGTATTCGGAGAGTAATTTATCTCTAGTTGAGATTAAATGAACACAATCCCTAAAGGAGTTATGGAAAATGATTTGATTTTTGCTTTTAATTTTTCCAGATTAACCAAAGAGGAAGGATAATTATGTTACGAGTCAAGGTTAAACTAGAGGCTGTTGGGATAGAAATCCAAGCAGTGAGCTATTGTTCAGATGCTTGGCAGTCTAAATTTAGGGGGATAATCAAGTTCAAATATTGCCAGACTGGGTTCACTCTAAAGCATTTTAGAAAAAGAAGGATAGTGGTCTCGAGTGATGAATTGCAGATGGGCCGAAGGGTGGAGGTCTTGATATTAGACAAGACAAGTTTGAGGGTTTCATAGTTCAACAGATTCAGCTAGAAGAAGAGCCTAGTATCACCAGCAAACATTAGGTGGTTTATCAGAAGAGCAGTAATTCATGATTTTATACAACACATGTCTTTGAGAGGTTCTGACTTTGCTAGTACTGTTAAAAGAAAGTTGGACCATAGAATGAAAGGAACGGTGATAAAGGGTCACCATAAGAATTCCACAAGTGGGCCTAATTCTTCTTGACACAGAACCATTGACAAGAACATCAGAGGTCACACATGTGATACATTGCATATTGAGTCTGACATAGCGAGATGGAAAACCAGATTGTGCGAGACTGCCTCTATGAAAACCCATTTTAGCCCATTGAATGCCTTTCTCATGTCAATCTTGACTGCTGTCAACGCAACTTTTCCCAATTTTTTAGTTCGAATTAAGTTGGTAAGCTCTTGGGCAACAAGGATATTGTCGCCTGTGATTGCCCGTCCTTCGATAAAAACATTTTGTATTGGTGAAATAAGTGGTACGACGGTCTTAGCCTCTTTGTCGAGAATATTTTGTAGAGAGTAGTACATGCAAATCGGTCAGAAATCAGATGCACATTTTGGAACTTTGAATTTCAGGATGAGAGCGAGATAGGAAAAGTTGATTTCAAAAAGCATGAAACCCCAACACAAGAAAGACAAGACCCTTTTGGTGAAATCTGTCTTCATAATTAACCAGCAATTTTGATGTATTGTGGGAGGGATGCCACTAGGTACCAGAGTTTTGAGGGGTGCCAACTCAAATAGTACAATCTCTACTTGTTTTGTCATAAAAGGAAGAGATAGGAGATCAATGTCGATAAATAGAGTTAATTAGTGAGTTATCACCAAAACCGGGTGAGGTAGGAGGTGTGCAATCTTCTTTGATCAGGTAGGAAAAGTAGTCTTTGAAAATTTCCATTATCTCATTACCCTTTCAGCCCATTCATTGGAATCGGAAGTCAATATAATTATGTTAACGACGAAAGATTGTTGAAATGTGGAAGAGCTTGGTGCTTCTGTCGCCAACTCGCGCCCATTTGGGTTTCATTTTTTGCGCCCAGAAAAGCTCTTCTAAGGTCTATTAGCCAGGTAAGTTTCTTACTTAAGTCAAGACAGATAGATTGTGCAACAGGACTAGGAAGGTCGTCTAAGCACCTTATCTTCATACGCTTTATTTTAATTATTTCATTGTTTAAGGCCTTATTTAATAAATTGGGTCCAGTCTAGTCGTTAGTTAGCCTAGTCGGTTTGGACTTACACAGGTTATGGTGTGGATAGGATAGAGAGTCTGCAAGGTTGAATTACTTTGATTTGGGTTTCTGTCCTGATTTTATCTTAATCATGTACATTTACCCCTAAAGGTAGTTTTTTCCTTCTTGAAAAAGGCTTGAAAGTAAATCAAGGAGGAAAAAAGTACCCGCCGGCCTTCCTCTGCACTGGCCGGTTCTCCTTTGGCCTAGTAGCGAGACCTCCATGTATCTTGGGATATTAAGTGAATTATGGACACGTACTAATGAACAACCATTACGAACTACCTGAGTTACAGGTAAGAGGTTTATCGTACAAGTCGAGCCGAGGGAGTAACCTTACACCCAAAGTCAAAGAAAACACACATCTTGACCATTTTTGTGATCCACCCTTTAATGGGGATACCTACATATAATATGGTATATCGGCTGGGAAACTAGCCGATATTTTATAGAACTGATTGGTATTCCCACTGAAAGCTAAATCACTAGAAAGGGTGTCCCTAATCAACTGGCAAGTTAACGAAATAGGTTAACTGGACTACTGGTTAATGGACACATTTTGTGCACGTCTAAATAAGCCGGTTTACTCCCCTAATAACCATAATGTATGTGACTGGTAAACCCTAATAAGGTTCATCGTATGTTTTCCATGACCATCCCAAGAGTCTCTACCTAAAGTCAAAAACATGTTTCGGATCAAAAGATCGATGAACTTAAACGGCTAACTGGACGGTTTATTAGCAAGCATGTTTTTGTTGGGTCTAAGCCGATTGGTTTAATATGGTTAAGGTTTTGTCTTTAAAAATTTGAATTTTCTTCCCTACACAGTTAAGGGTAAGAAACTTTGGTATCAGGATATATCTGGAAAACTCAAACGAGTTCCAATGGTCTAAAAATTCCATCAGCTCAATGATCTTGTCTGGATCCTTGGTGATTTGCAAAAAGGACTTCCAAGCCAGGTTCACCGCTCTAGCAGCCCAACACGTGAAAACCACCACGGATTTGGAATTACTCAAGGAGAACATGAAAGAGCAGAAAAAAGAACCTGAAGAAGAATTGAAGGTGGAAAGGAGGGAAAGAAAAAAAAGAAGAGATCACAAACTTGAAGAAGACGATTAGCCGTATGAGTCTGATGATAAACGGAAGAGTATTATCCTAAATGGAAGAAAAAATTGTCTGCACTTGAATCACATGCAGCGAGGATGAGGAGTGCCAATGACCTGATGGACCTCAGCACCCTTGCTATAGGCCCAGAAGACGAACTCTCCTTAAAATTTAAGATGCCTGATATGGAAAAATTAGATGGAACGACAGATACCAGATTCCAAGTGAAGATGTACATGCACGCATTAGCTCCTCATGAAGTTAATTAAAATCAATTACTCTAGCTCTTTCATTGGACTTTGGAAAGGCCTCCACTCGATGATTCCTCACCCTTAATGACTTAAGAGTACGAACATAGGAATATGTAGTGCTGATTTGGACAATCAATATCAATACCATGCTGATCTGGACATCATCCAAAGAGATTTCTAGACTACCAAGCATGAGACTAAGGAGTCAGTCTGAAAAAGGCTGCCCAGATGGTTGACCGCCCCTTAGAAAAGGAAAATGTTAACTTAGTATGGAACAACCTCTTGAAGGTGTATCATGAATATATCAACCCACTTATTTTAAAATCTTAAGGGGTCCCTACTATAGATTGGGGATGCTATCAATAAGCGGACCTTATCTTGAAAGACTAAGCCAGGAGAATATCGAGCCCGTATGAGGAGTTCTACTGTCCAACCAAAGCAAGCTAGCCAAACAATGTCGATAACGCATGGTCGTAGCAGGTGGTATCATGGGAAGCTAGCATTAAACTGCAGTGAAAGTTTACTACTTTGAACGCCCCGTTGGCCAAATTGTTCGAACAGTTATTTCAGAGACCGAATTGCCATCTATGTCGTGCCAACTGTCATACCTAAAGGGTATGACGTCCAAGCCCATTGTACGTACCATCAAGGGGCTGGTCATCACATGGAAAGGTGCATTACCTTCAAGCATGCAACCAACAAGGGTGAAGTGTCTCCTCCTGCCAAGTCGAATATTTTCCAGCACTTAGGGTAAGCATGGTTGATAGTATTCCACGAGTTTTAGACCTTTCTACACTCATAGTACAAGTGTATCAATAAGAGGATATGCCAAAGACCTGTGTTCAGATTTCTCCGATGGAATATTGTAGCGTGATCTCGTTAGAAGATTTGATGAGAGAAGAAGCCTATACAGTGGAAGAAGAATACTATAACCATGACGCATGGTTCACCTTTAGGCCTAACGTTGATGTTTCTTATTTGACTATGTCTGGCCAAGCTTATCAAGCGGCCACTCACCAAGTGGATTAGACCCCATGTTCTCTCAAGACCCATAAAATGATGAAGTACTCTTCAATTAAAAAAAACACAGGCTAACATCTCAACTTAAGGATTAATATTAGCCTCATATTCTCACAGGTAATCATTTATCAAATTGCTTAGCAAGGCACAGGTTCCTATCCAGACGTAACTTGGAGATATGTCTAATGTACTCGGAGCCATTCACCACTACAATGTTCTTACATCAGCTGAGACTGGTTTGCAAAAGAATGGACCAAACCATAATGGCTTGCGGTTCGTACAGGCCTTTGACAAGAAAGTCCATTTGGTCCTTAATGACGATGGCTCAGCCCTCAATGTCTGTCTGCTTCACACCGTCCAAGCCCTCATGATTGATCCCTTTGAATTTTCTCACTCTAACCAAGTGGTGAGAACTTACGACAACACAATGCATAAGGTCTATACACTTAAGCTTCCCCACCCATTGGTGTAGCCACGTTGGGAGTGGATTTTTAGGTGTTAGACATTCCAGTAGCCTTCAATCTCCTGCTTAAAGACGATGGGTACATAAACTCAGAGCGATGCCTTCCTCCCTGCATTAGAAGGTTAAGTTTGTCCTTGATAAGGCTGCATTTAATAGTATAGGAGATTCTAAACTGCCTCAGATAGGACAAGTGGAAGAGGAAAAGGACATCGTAATGTTCCAGCATGATTCCCTAGACCTACTTCGAGATAGATAATCTCGTGAGGTTTTTGGAGTATAAAGAGGTATGCTACCAAGAGAATTTCCTCAGGTTTTTCCCATACAACAAAAAATTGTTGTCGCAGTGATGAGGAAGTTTGACTTTCTCCCAGGAAAAGGGTTGTGCCGTAATGGCCAAGGGCTTCCTAGCTTCCCTGCTATAAAAGACAAGAAAGACCAATTCGGGCTAGGATACAATCTCGATCAGAAATAGAGTGTGGTAGCCCTTAGGAAGATGTCTCGCCTTAGGAATGCCCAAGAACAAGGATAGTTTTTGGATTCTCCTTATATGTCTAAAATCCCCACACTGAATGGCTACTTTGTTAAGGAATGTGAAACCACCCTTTACTATGGGTTTCCAGAATCAGTCTATAATGTGGAGACCAAGAAGCTGATGAATAAATGGGATATTCTATGAATGCAATTGGGTTGAAGATGAAGAAGTCCCGAGTTTGATGATGGAACCAAGCAAGTATCCTTGCTTGGCTGGATGAACAATATGGAGACGGAAAGAATGTTAGCATGATTCTGAAATATGTACATCTTTGTGCTTATCTGTGAGGAGGGTAACCAGACCTTCAACTCAACCAACCAGATCACCTCATCCCACACTGAAATATACAACTAAAGGATCAAGTACGGTCTGCTAATTGTGGGAAGGATCACCTAGGATAGTCTCGATGCCGAGTTTGATTTTGAGCTGGAGTCTTTAGATCCTTTTGTCTCTGTTGACAATTTAAACTTGCTTTCATACTATGTTTTTTCCGACTATCTGATTGACAATATAATTACTGATTTCAATTATTCCTTGATTGCCGACGTGAGTTCTGATCAATTAATCCATACGATTAATAATGAATCATAACTAATGCGCAAAGAAAGAAAACATACTTGAAAAAAATGCTAAAAGAGATTAAAAATCGAGAATCTAATTGAGAGTGGCCAGAAGAGAAGAGATTGTGGTAGTTAATATAGGCACCCTAAAAATAAGAGAGAAATCAAAATAGGTGTTAGCCTAGACGCGGCAAAAAAAGGCCAAAATGGCGGGGCTAGTGACATACTCGACATTGATCCCTCGATTGTTTAACATCACTTATCCACTTTCCTAGAGATTAAGCCAATCAAACAAAAGCTTCACAAGTTGAGACCTGAGTGGTCCCCGAAGGGAAAAGGCAAAGTCATGAAACTCCTCAGCATAACGTTTATAGCTATCGTGTAATACCCTACATGGCTAGACAACATAGTGCTTGTCCCGAAGCCAAACAACCTAGTCTGGATGTACGTGGATTATAGAGATCTTAACAAGGCATCCCCAAAGATGACTTTCTTCTTCCTATCATTGACTTGATCATAGGCAAACCAATAGAGCATAAGGTAGTCTCTTTCTGTAACACCCCATTAAAATTTTCTAGTAAGTTAATTTATATGAAACAGGTTTTTTTCCGCCTTTCCATAATATTAGAAAGTTTTTGGTGAACTTTGAAAAATATGTCTAAAGTTTGAGGGGTGTTTGGTAATTTTCCCTTTTAGGGTAAATATAAGGTGGCATAAGGGATTAGCCGTCCCATATTTCTCTACTCCTTCTTTCGTTGAGAGAGAGAGAGAGATTAGGCAGAATTTTGGGGATCTTTCGCTAAATTTTTTTATCTTTTTTCTCAAATGAACTTATTGTTGGCTGGGAGTTGTTGGAGCAGTGTGTGCATAGAGGTATATAAGTAAAGCTGTGCACGTGTGTGTTAGGCAGCCATGGCTGTGAGGTTGTGTGTGGAAAGAAAGGGGGCACTATTGTGAGCCAGTATGTGTGTGCATGTAGGTGTGTGTAGCATGTGTGTAACGTGCGTGCGTGTGTGTTAGGTATATTGTGTGTGTGTGTGCGCAGAGAATAGATGAAGAAGATGAAGTCAGTATCTGGGTATGTGTTGTATAGTGGTATCCTGTGCTTGTAGAGGTTTACCACATGCACGAGTTTGTATTCAGTGCGCGTGTGGATTGTGCACAATGATCGTTAGCACGTAAAGTTTTGAAGTAGGGTATCTGAGACTACGTTAGAATTTCTGGCAAAAAAAATATATTTTTTCTGAAATTGTTTAGTTTTTTTTTATATTTTCCACAAGTTCGATTTTTCTAAAATTTGTTTCGAGTCTTTAAAGTTAATATGAAAATTTGGAAAAACTATGTTATCTTTTCATAGTATAAAAAAATTCCAGTTTAAGTTTGATAAATTTTAGAGTTGATTTGGTATCTTTATTCGTATTGCATTTGATTTTGCAAGAATAATTTAGATATAGTTTTGATGCTTTTTAAATTCTGATTTTAGTTTCTATAACTTTTATATATTTTTTATATCTGTTATATAATTTATGTGATTTTGATTTTAGCTAGAAATAATTATGACTATTTATGGGCTTTTATTGCATTTAAAGAAATTATATTAATCCAAAAAAATTCAAAAATTATATATTTTTTATATGTTGTTTTAAGCCATAAAAATATTTTATGAGAATTTATTATCAATTTTGGATTATTATTATGCCTTGAAAATGTATCGGGTTTTCTAGCTAGGTTGACCGTATGTGGGACCCATTTTGGGTTGCGTTATTTCGTGAGTAAAAGTGAGTACTGTTTGGATAGTTGATATTGAGTTTATGGTATCGTAGCATGGAGTGTAATCTGATAAATGGATTGCCCAATTTAGGTTAATTCAAATGAATTTTGGTTGAGGTTGCTTAATTTAGCATAGCTTCGGACATAGGTAAGGTATTTCTATCCGAACCCTACATTCATCAACTTGTACTCGTATTTATTCGTTCAATTTGTTTGTGCCGTCATTGAACTCTAAATTATGAATTGACATCTATATTTATTGCCATTAAAACCTTATTTTGAGCCTTAACCGATTATTGAAATCCATGTCGATGCTCATCTTTTATTACATGCATGTCGAGCATTGAGTTATATATTGATTTGATGATTATTGTTCCTTTGCATATTGACATGCGAGTCTGTTCTGTACTGTATTGGGAGGTGTTAAAAGGATAGTATGTTTACTGTGTGGGATGCAAGTTAGTACCTTGATGACCTAGTATTATATATATGAATATGTAGTCTGTATCTGTTTGTGCACTGCCTGTTTGACTTTGCTCATCTATTATTGTGCACTGCCTGTGTGGCTTTGTTCCTTTATTACCATGTGCTCATGTCAATATCATCTAAATCTGTTGCATTGTATCAGAAAGTGATTTCTATTGATATCTGATTGAAGGGATTGAGTTGAAACTCTTTCCCATACTGTTATCGAACCATTTATGATCGTTTGAAACTCTTCTGGAAATCATCATCGAATTGAATCTATGAATCATTTGTAATTCATTGGCTTGGTCCTTAAGCGACCTTACTGAACTCTCAAAAGCTCACCCTTATTTGACTTCCTTCTGCAGGTAAGGATCACCAGTAGATTGCTTGGGATTGGGTTTAGAGCCTAACCATTGTTTCGGATTAGAACCCCTGCGTGGGCAAACTTTATTTAGTTCATTTTTTTCAAGAACTTAAATTTGATCTTTTCTTTTATGACTATTTAATTTAAAGGAATTGCACTGATTAGAAGCTCTGACACACACACACACACACACACACACACACACACACACACACACACATATATATATATGGAGCTGATCCGTTGAGAGCGTGGGCAAAATAGGAGAAGTTGCAAACGCGATCTGACCGTCCATCCCGAATGATGGACGGTCCAGATCGTGCCTTTTTCAAAAGCTGTCCGCCGTCCGCCATACAGTATGGCGGACGGCTTTTTTTTACCTTTTTGCCCTCCGCCACTGTCCGCTACACTGTATGGCGGAGGGCATTAAAGTCCTAATGGGAGACAGCAAAAAGTCGTCCGCGATACTGTGTAGTGAACGTCCCCTAGGCTGACACCTGTCAGGGCCTGTCCTGTCAGTTTTTTCTGCAATGACGGTTATCTTGTCCTTACCTGTCACGTCAACAGTGTCCGCTATACAGTTTAGCGGACGTAATAGCCATCCGCGCTATTGTATCGCGGACGTAATAGCCATCCGCGGTACTGTATTGCGGACGTTCAATATACTTGCAAACGGCAGTAACTACAACACTCTTCTCCAGTCTTTCTACTCACAAAATCTACACTTTCTACGCAATATCCACTCTTTTCCAGCGGCGTTGGCAAGCATATCGGCGCAATTCCGGTTATCTTGAACACCTTTAATACCCTAAATCGATCACGTAAGTTCACAAAATCTACACTTTTTTTTGTCTGTAATATTCAGTTCTGATGAATATTGCGTTTTATATATGTATGTTTTTGTTCTTGTGCAAGCGTTTGCAAAATCCGATTCCGTATATGTATATATATTTATACATATGAGTACATATGCTAACATTGTACGTATCATTCATGTGCTTGCGTTATATGTATTATGCATGTGCTAGCGTCGTATTTTCGCATTTTATTATCAAAATCCAAAACGTAAAATCCAAACTGAGAAGGTTTTTCCATAATTTCAGTTGCAAAAAATGGAATTTAACCCTGGACCTGAAGACCCATCCGTGTTATACGACCAAGCCAACCATATCAGTACGCTCATATGGGATGGTGGTGTAAGATACATTACTTATCGACTTTCTATCGCTTACGAACGTTGTATATACCGTTTTTTATGCTCAAATTGTATTTATTAATTCGTAGGAAAGAGAACTTTTCAACACCGTAGAAGTATCTCGCGATATAGTATCGTGGAAACTGAACACCGCCCAGAAGAGGATACTGCGTGGAATTGGGTTTGGGATTTTCACGCATGGGCAGATATTTCAACAGCTTGACCGGGCCTTGATAGGTGCCCTTGTTGAGAGGTGGAGAAGTGAAACGAATACGTTTCACTTCCCGCTCGGAGAGCTGACAATTACCCTAGAAGATGTAGGGTTCATCTTAGGGTTGCCGGTGACGGGGCTGCCGGTAATTGCTCCTCCGTCAGAAGCAACGAAGACGAGAACCGCTAGGGACTTCCTCACTTCGATACCCCAGGATGGATTTAGCAGTGGTGGTATAAAGTTGAAGTGGTTGGTAGATACGTACGGGGTATTGCCGGAAAACTATACGGGCCATGAGCTTGTGCTTTACACAAAAGCCTTCCTCTGGTGGGTGATGGGGGCAATTTTATTCCCAACGACGTCGAAGAACACGGCCAGCGTGAAATATTTACCGTTGTTGAGTAACCTGGCTGAGGTTGGAGATTATGCATGGGGTGCAGCGGTTCTTTCGTATCTGTACCGAGCATTGCACAAGGCAACGAGGCCCGACTCCAAAGCCATATGTGCATGTCTCTCGCTATTGCAGGTATATCATATAAATCCTGTCTTCGTTATTGTTTTTTTTGTTTTCGCTTTTGTTGAATCGACGATATAAATATAATTTGTCCATGTTCTCAGGTGTGGTCTTATGAACACCTTGCTCCCGGTTCACCGACGCGTAGGGATGGAACCGATAGAGTGTGGCCTCGGTTGCGTGCTTGGGAGTACAGCCGGAAGAATAGCCACTACCGCAGGAGAGTCGATCCCCATCACAACATCACGTTCTATCGAGGGGAGTTCGACCGCCTATCTCCGGGCCAATTGCGTTGGGCACCGTACATACGTTTGGCGCGACGGGTAGAAGAGTCGTTCGTCTTCACGCTCTCCGGGTTGCAGCGCACACCCCTCATCCACTTCGAGGTCGCAGAGTGGCAGCTGCCAGACCGAGCAATGCGCCATTTTGAGTTGGAGCAGGGTTTGCCCGCCGGTGCCCCAGATATGAGGGTTAACAGGGACCCACCGGATGTCGGGCGGTTTGGCAAGGCCAATGCGCAAGAATTGTGCGCGGCCGAACTAGAGCTCTGGACTTCTTGGCAGGACACACTGGCGGCCATCGTCTCGGAGCCGGACCCCGTTATCAGCATCGCGGAGTACGATGAGTGGTACTCCCGCATCACGCGGAGGAGAGTAGCCCCAGTGAACTTTGAACGCGGGGCGAGGTATGCGCCTAGGGGTCAGATCGACGAGCGTATGGCATACAATCTCGTAAGTTGCCCAACTTGTCTTGAATATAAATGTCTGATTAAAGTTACTTATTTGTTATCTCTTTGGATGTAGGTTAATGCCTCGCTTGCATTCTTCCAGAAGTTGAGTGAGCGGAAGGATCTGATGAGCGCAATGGGCGAGGATCTTCGCCAACAGGCTGCTGCACTGGCTATAGGCTGCGGGAATTTTGTGCGGCAAGCATCGGGACAGTCTTCGGTCGACAGCCCGGGAATGGGTTATACGGGCGCCAGCCCGTATAACGTTGATCCCTCCGGGCAAGCTTCAGGGGTGAGCCAGGGAGTTGGTGGTCCCTCTGTACCGGGGATGGGACATGCTCAAGCGTCGTGGGCCGATTACAGCGGCCCGACCTTCGATTTGTTCCCGGAACCCCAACCCCTCTCTCAGAGTCAAGTCACGCAAGAATGGCCTTACGGTTTCAACGAGGCACTGCCCATTGTCCCGTGGGCGGGACCACTTGGCGGCCCCGAAGGGCAATATCAGCCGGCGGAAGAAATGGCCGGCGAGCAATATCAGCCGGCCGGGGCCCCCGAAGGCGATTATCAGCCGGCCGGGGCCCCCCAAGGGGATTATCAGCCGGCCGATCCGTTGGTTGGAGGCCAATTTCTTCCGTTGTTCTTGCCCCCGGCGGAGGGCAAGAGCAACCGGTCGACCCCCGAGGGCAATATCCGAAAGGGCATCCAGCCAGGCCCCTGAAGCCGCATAAACACCACCTAATCCATCACCGTTATTTTAGCGGCCCCCCCCAGACGGAGCGTCGTATGACGTGGCTAACCCGCAGGGCTTGGATTACAGTGTCTCGTGGAAAGAACTGTCCACGCTGGCGCCGGGGATGTGGTTAGACAACTTTGTCATCTCGCACTACGTGCAAATTCTGCGGCAAAGGAGTCGGGAGCAGCCTAACTACGGTCCGCGCATTTTTATCCTCGATGCTTTCTTTCACAATATGCTAGTACAAGAGTTTAACGAGTGGGACAAGGCGAGGAAGCAGGCGAGAAAGGCGAAGGCCGAGAACAAGTGGAGACCGTCCGCTAACCTACTCGCATATATTGGTCGGCCGAGTCCAGAGCGCGCAAGTGTGGCGGATGTGTTTCTGCTCCCAGCTATAGTGAATGCCCACTGGTTCTTGATTTGCTATGAACCGGTAACGAATACCGTATCAGTCCTCGACAGTCTCTACGATGATACGGGCTCGATTGGTGTGATTGAAATGTACGTTGGCTTAGGGATGTTGAATCCAATGGTAAGAGCCTGTTTACTTCTTATTGTAACTTGCATAATGTAGAACTGATTAATCGTATTATGTTTGCTATGTTTAATGTTTAATGCTTATCCTGTTACTCGCAGAATCTATTTGCTGCCATGGTCAATAGAGAGCGTTCTCGAGAGACCCGAGGGAGGGCAACGGGCGATAGGGAGGTTGTTTTCCGATTGAAGAGGACTAGGCCCAAGCAACTTAATTCCTCGGACTGCGGCGTCTACCTCTGCATGTACATGGATTACATCTGTCGGTCGGAGAGCCTCAAGAAGACCGTCTGGACCCAAGACTGCATAGACTGCTTTAGGTATAGGATGGCTTGGCAAATTATCAATGGCCGGCCTAGACCTATTAGATATATTGTAAATCCGTGTAATTGACAATGTTTGCGTATAATAACATTATATTCACTTTTTTAATTGTCCTTAAACTTCTTGAATCTTATCGTTTGAATGCGATTGACGATTTCATCTGTGTTGACTGAGATGTGATCGTTGTTGAATGCGATTGATTTGATTCACTGATATCGTTGTGTCGTTCAGCTGAGTGTTTTATTTGTTCTGTGTGATTTGCTTTCACCAGGGGAAACAAAGTGTTATAATAACCAAGTGAGACTGTTTCTGTTGGACTGTCCGCTAAACATAGATAGGGCCGAATCTGTTTTACTGTCCGCGATATAGTATAGCGGACGTTGATAGGGCCGAAAAAAAACAAAGTGTTGGGGAGGCTACCTTCTACTTGGCTGTCCGCGATATAGTATAGCGGACGTGGATAGGGCCGAAAAAAAACTAAGTGTTGGGGAGGCTACCTTCTGCTTGGCTGTCCGCGATATAGTATAGCGGACGTGGATAGGGCCCAAAAAAAAAACTAAGTGTTGGGGAGTCTTCCTTCTGCTTGGCTGTCCGCGATATAGTATAGCGGACGTAGATAGGGTCGCAAAAAAACTAAGTGTTGGGGAGTCTTCCTTCTGCTTGGATGTCCGCAATATAGTATAGCGGACGTAGATAGGGCCGCAAAAAAACGAAGTGTTGGGGAGTCTTCCTTCTGCTTGGCTGTTCGCGATATAGTATAGCGGATGTGGATAGGGCCGAAAAAAAAAAACAAAGTGTTGGGGAGGCTACCTTCTGCTTGGCTGTCCACGATATAGTATAGCGGACGTGGATAGGGCCGCAAAAAAAAAAAACTAAGTGTTGGGGAGGCTACCTTCTGCTTGGCTGTCCGCGATATAGTATAGCGGACGTGGATAGGGCCCAAAAAAAACTAAGTGTTGGAGAGTCTTCCTTCTGCTTGGCTGTCCGCGATATAGTATAGCGGACGTAGATAGGGCCGCAAAAAAACTAAGTGTTGGGGAGTCTTCCTTCTGCTTGGCTGTCCGCGATATAGTATAGCGGACGTAGATAGGGCCGCAAAAAAACTAAGTGTTGGGGAGTCTTCCTTCTGCTTGACTGTCCGCGATATAGTATAGCGAACGTGGATAGGGCCGAAAAAAAAACAAAGTGTTGGGGAGGCTACCTTCTGCTTGGCTGTCCGCGATATAGTATAGCGGACATGGATAGGGCCGCAAAAAAAAACTAAGTGTTGGGGAGGCTATCTTCTGCTTGGCTATCCGCGATATAGTATAGCGGACGTGGATAGGGCCCAAAAAAAAACTAAGTGTTGGGGAGGCTACGTTCTGCTTGGATGTCCGCTATATAGTATAGCGGATGTAGATATGTAATTTTTTTGGTCACTTTTTTTTTGCTCATTGCACCTTAGGCACGCTATATAGCCCATTTCTATGAATTTCGGCGAAAAACGAGACAATTTATTTTTTTGGTTTTCCTATGAAGGGCCTATTCGCGCACACTTTAGCGCCAAATTCATAGCTTGCGAAAAATGTTGTAATTTTTTATGTCACTTTTTTTTTCTCATTGCACCTTAGGCATGCTAGTTACCCCATTATAGTATGACGGATGTAGTTAGAAACATATATTCCCAACATTTTACATGCTTCAAAAGACGGGATACGCCAATTAGAATGACATGTGGATGAGTGCCGGTTGGAATGAAATCCTAGCATGCAGTAGGAAGAGATATATATATCACTCTTCATTTGACATATACTCATCAGATAAGTACTGATCATTCGTTAAAATATTGTTTCTCTCGTTTGATTTGAGCTGCCTCCCACTAACCTCGGCCATTTCTTCCGCAAGTTGAAGCATATAAAATCGTTTTCTACGCAGCAACATCCGGTTATTCTCCATACGAATTTGGCGCACAGCTTTCTTACACTGCTTAACATTACGCCGCGACATAGTAAGTGAACGACGTTGCGGCACAGGTGCTCTCAGCGTGGTGAGATCTTGGTGTAGCGCTTCTGATTCCTTAACTCGATATGCCCATTCTCTCCGTAAACCGCAATAATACTCTCTGGGATCCGTGTACTTCACTTCTTTGTAGTCGTCGTTCCTTTCACACAACAACCACACAGTCTCACGTCCCCGCAGACTAGAACTCCCAGGAACTCCTGCCATTTAACTTTGTTTTGGTTCTAAAGCGATGAGCATGGCTAACATATATAAATAAGCCCACACACACATACACAATATATTGGTGTGATAGCTACACAATAGTCTGTCCATCTCTGGTGACAAGACAAGTCTCTGGACATTGAAGATGACAATAGTTGGAGACAATAGCATGCCCGTGTCATAAAGTTGACAAGTCTTTGGTGACAAGACAATTCTCTTTGGTGACAAGACAAGTCTCTAGTCTATTGCCAACGTTGGGTCACATCTCATAAAGTTGAACCTGTAGCTCTTTCATAAATTGGTCCCGTTTCAAAGTATATATAAGTACATGCATTGCTCATTGCAAAGGGCATAGAGTGATATACTCCCAATTTCATAACAACTCTGGAAATGTCATATACTCCACGAGATATTTTTGAAGCAATGGGTCGTTACTGGGCGGGCGAAGATGAATTTTACTATTCTTTGCGTCCAAGTTTGCGTTACTCATCAAGCTATGTGAATACATTACGTGCAGAATGGTCTTATCGGATGAATGAACATGAGGTCCTAGTAGCTGATTCACGGAGCATGAATATACCCATACCTCGACAAAAGGCAATCAACATGCCTCGAATTACGCACATGGAGCTTGAAAGGGCACTGCATCGAATACGTGAGGAAAATAATAGAATGAGAGTTCGTCAAAGTAGGCATAACTTACGTCGTATGGCACGTGATGCACATGAAGATGGCAACAACAATGAAGCACAAGTATACTGGAACATGAGCTTCGAAGAAGGAAATGTTTCCGATGCTCCAGTTTCAGATGAAGATGACTGAAGATCGAGTTCTATAGCAGACATAAGGCCTCCGCTTAGGCCGGGGTTCGGGAAGGTCGGAACTAAGTGTCTGGTCCGTGCCAACCATTTTCTGGTCCAAGTTGCAGACAACCATTTTTCTCTCCTAGGTCCGCTATATAGTATAGCGGACAGCCCCGCAGAGGGAAACTCTCCAATTCTCAGGTTTTTTTTCCTCCTATCTATGTCCGCTATATAGTATAGCGGACTGCCCCGCAGAATACATGACCAAGCTTACGTCATAGTGGTGCAGCAGATCATTGTCTGCAACTTGGACCAGAAAATGGTTGGCACGAACCAGACACTTAGTTCCGACCTTCCCGAACCCCGGCCTAAGCGGAGGCCTTATGTCCGCTATGTAGTAGAGCTAGACGTTGTAGCGTACTGCAGTTTTAATAAATTGGCGCCCAAAGGCTTGTTTTAGTCGCATTGTAGCATAATGCTGTTTTAATAAATTGGCGCCCCGAAGACTTGTTTTGGCGTCAGAATCAACAATCTCAATATCGATAAACAATAAAGAACGTACGATTCACAATCAACGATCTCAATATACCGACGGAATCTCAAACGACACAATTAACGTACGATTCACAATCAACGATCTCAATATATCGAGGGAATCTCAAACGACACAATTAAGCACAATTAAGCGAGGAAAAATTTCGAAACACAATCAACAAGAACATAAATTATTTTATTAATAATAAATTAGGGTTCACATTGGGGGAAAGAAATTTTTTCACAAGTGCTCCGATCAAAGATTACAACTTGAAAATCCCACCACCCAAGGTGTTCAAACACTACAAAGTCCCCGAGTTCGAGGCCATGCTGGCGCACGAAGACGTTCCAACCCTCTGCGAATTGCTTTTTTTGGGGTCGGCCGGGCTTCAGCTTGATTTCAACCTGCCATGCCCCCTTGCGGCTATATAATCTTGCACTGTCATGAATTGTTGTAAATTGATTGGTCAAGGCTTCCGGTATGTCCTAACAAACACAATACAAAAAATAGGTTAGTTTATAGGTTAGTTTTTAACCAAAATATCAAACCTTTAACACACGAAAATACAGAGAAAGAGGGATCGCCTACAAGTTCATTCTCAAACCCCGGCATCATGACTTTGAAAAAGTGTTTGCCTGCCAGGTGCAAGTTGCCAATAAAATCGTTGGTGGTCTCCGATCCAGAAGCCATCGAGGTCGGCGTTGAGGGGAGGACGGTTTAACGCCGGAGTTGTGGGCCACCGGAGATGTGGGTGCCGGAGATGGAGTAGCGGCCTGGGCTAGATGTTCGAGACAGAGAGAGTGCCCTCAGATAGGACTGATAACAGCTGATTGCCCGATATGATTAATATATATATTAGGATAGAGTTATCCGCCACATTGTATAGCGGACATAAAAGAACACCAAAAGTTTTTCTTCGATGACGTCCGCTATATTGTATATCGGACGTAAAAGAAGACCAAAAGTTTTACTTCGATGACGTCCGCTATATTGTAGAGCGGACATAAAAAGCAGACCAAAACTTTTACTGCTCATGACGTCCGCTATATTGTATAGCGGACATAAAAGCAGACCAAAAGTTTTACTGTGATGAAGTCCGCTATATTGTATAGCGGACATAAAAAACAGTCCAAAACTTTTACTGCTCATGACGTCCTCTATACTGTATAGCGGATGGGGCTTACAAAAAAAAAATTGAAATAAAGACTTTAGATTTGATTCGATGGCCTCTCATAGGTCTATTTTTTAAAAATTCCAGTATTCGGTCGAAAAATTATCCCTCCGAAAATTATTACAAATGTCATAAAGTTGTACAAAAAATTAAAGGTCCACTGCAGCTTGTTCGTCCTCATCTTCGGCGTCACCTTCTTCCCCGTCTTGCAAACCCCCTGAACTTATCCCCAGTGCCTTGTAATGGTTCCGCTTGTCGTGGTCGGTCATTTTGTTGCACAATGCACACCTTCGCAGCTTTTTAGGTTGAGTTGCCGTTTCAATAGAGCTTTTCATCCGCGTAGATCTCTTGCGGCCTTTCGTTTGCGATATAATTGGATCCAACAAACGGATATCATTGTCGTCTTCCTCCTCCGGCTCGTCATCTTCTGATACCCCCGTCGTAGGCTCGGTGTCAATCGCATTGGTGACTGAAGCTGCTTCCAACTGGTCGACGATGGGCTCTTGCTGCTGAGCTACCTCGAGGAGATGTTTATAACCGACCATTGAAGCAGCAGCCTTTACGGACAAACGGGTGAAACTCGTCACCAGATGATTATACCGCAACGTCTCCGATTCTTCAAAGTCAGTATACGGGTGCTCCGGAAAGGCAATGGTACCGTGCAACCTGTTAGCACCTTTCGTCCACCGTGGCAAGACGTATTTATCGGGGATTGTCCTGATATTCTTCTGGGTGAAAAAGCGCAGAATGTGTCTACACAGGATGCCATGGAACTCAAACTTCTTGCAAACACATGTCACCGAGTCCGTCAATGTGTCGTGGCTCACCGTATACATTCTGCGCAGCTTCTCAGGAACGAGGTCATTCACGAGCGAATAAACCTTGTACTCACGCGTAGACTTCTCTGCCACCTTGTTTATACAGTACCGTCCCGATTTCTGCAGCTCTACTTGGTATAGCAAGAAGATCTCCTTCGTATAGACTTTGGCACCGTTCAGCTCCAGCGGGGTCTCAAGCAACCTTCTCCTCTGTTTGTACGTGGTTGCAAAGTCTGCAGCCCTTTCTTTCACGAACAACGACGCAACCGCTTTCTGTGCGGATGTGACGAAACTCTTCAAATTGGTAGCTGTACCCACGTAACTATCGAACGTGGCATTCATAGATTCACTCCTGCCCGTCGTTTTCATGCCCGCAGAAAAATACCTCCTCGTGTAAACGCCAATCCATTGCTCTTTGAGCTCGTACAAGTGCTGGAGCCACCCGTTGTCTTGCAATGAGTAATCCTGAACAAGCTTTTCCCACCTCTCCTCAAATTCCTCAATCGTTAACGACTTGCTAACGCACGTGTCAAAATCCTCTTTAAAGTCTGGAAACTTTGCGTACACGTGATGCAAACGTTCGGGGTATTTGTTGCTTATGTGCCAAGTGCACAAGTTGTGTCGAGTATCTGGGAAGACGGTGGCAATAGCCTTCTTCATTGCCAAATCTTGATCGGTGATGATAACGTTGGGTGCTTTGAAGTTCATGGCTTCCAGCCACACACTAAACAACCATTCAAAAGAACTCTCGCTCTCGTCCCTTAACAAGGCGAACCCGAACAGGATGGAGTGATAATGATGATTGACCCCCGTGAAAGGGGCAAACGGCATCGAGTACTTGTTGGTACGGTATGTGGTGTCGAAAGTCACGACATCCCCAAAATGCTTATAAGCAAGCCTGGAACGACCGTCGACCCAAAAAATTGTGCTAACTCGATGCTCGTCGTCAAGTTTATAATCGAAGGTAAACTGCGGGTCCTCCATCTGCATCCGCTTCAATAGGCTCATTGTGGCTTGAGCATCATTGAGGTCATACGCGGCTCGTCTATGGGTTCGGACCGCGTTGCGAACGTCTGTCGTGTTAAAGTTTAAATTTTGAATTCCCCTGGCCTGTTCAGCAAGAACATTAATCATGTCGGTAGGTCCTATCCGTGCATCGCTCTTTGTGTGAATGAGGCTCCTCGCGACCTTTCACATCTTCTTGTGTTGATGCATCTGACTCACCTTAGAAGGGGTTACTAACGGGTGATTGTGTGCCAGTTCCAGGCTGGTAATAAGCCAATGATCTTGCTTGGCTTTATAGCTTACGAACATCTTGACCTGGCAATTTGTTCGCGCAAAGAAGTCCCGTCTTCTGCGCGAATATCCTATTTCGTCATCACTGTCCTCATTGCCTACGCGTGTCTCATTTTGCACTAGGTTTCTGCCCCTATGGCACTCGTATAAGCGAGAGCATATCTTTCTTGTTATGTTGCTCGTTCTTGAAGTCTTTATTCTAATGCCAAATCCAACCCTCAATGAATACGCTCGGAAACATTCTCCAGCTTCCTCCAATGTTTGAAAGGTTCGTCCTAGATAGGGATCACTAGCATCTACGGGGGTGTTGGAGCTCGACACGAAATCAGACATTGTGAAACAGCTCCCTATATGTAGAAATATAGACTACGCTGAACAATCAAATGACATTTTTAACTGAAAATATTACCTTAAAATTATCTTGACGAATAGACAAATTTAAGATGACAAATATACCATATACATAATCTTAAAAGTCTCCCATTTTGCTAATTATAGATTTATTGGACATAACAAATGAAAATTACTAAGAGCGTTAGACAAATTCATCATGCCAAAATACAACAAACGTATCTCAAAAAATTCGAATTTAAATAGGATAGATGTGCCGAAGTTAGATTCACCCAAAAAAATCAAAATTAACTACAATAAACTTCTTTAAAGTTAACAAATTAATTTCTAGAACATCGTCAGAAATCTATATTTTTTTGCCAAAAAAAAAATATATACTTTATCAGTCAATCCACCCAGAAAATATCTGAGATCAGAAACTTACCTTGCTTGAGTGAAGAAGATTGAAGCAAGTTTTACTCGAAGCTTAGGGGAGCCGAAAATGGAAGCCAGGTGAATCCGAAGAAGAAGAAAATTGTGCGGAAAGAGCTTGAGAATCAGGGGGTATACGGGAAGCGCCTGTCCGCGATACTGTATAGTGGAAATTATTCCCGACACTCTGACACGTGCAGAAATAACCTGACAGCTGTCAGGTCCGCTACACTGTATAGCGGATCGGATACATTTTTTGCTGTATCGTGTCAGGCAGGGGTCAGGCAGGGGTCAGGTGTCAGCCTAGGGGATGTCCGCTACACAGTATCGCGGACTACTTTTTGCACGTCTCCCATCAGGACTTTAATGCCCTCCGCCATACAGTGTAGCGGACAGGTGTCAGCCTAGGGGACGTCCGCTACACAGTATCGCGGACAACTTTTTGCTGTCTCCCATCAGGACTTTAATGCCCTCCGCCATACAGTGTAGCGGACAGTGGCGGAGGGCAAAAAGGTAAAAAAAATCCGTCCGCCATACTGTATGGCGGACAGCTGACAGCTTTTGAAAAAGGCGCGATCTGGACCGTCCATCATTCGGGATGGACGGTCAGATCGCGTTTGCAACTCCTCCTATTTTGCCCACGCTCTCAACGTATCAGCTCCCATATATATATATATATATATATATAGCTAATCCGTTGATAGCGCTAGCAAAATAGAAGAAGTTGCCAACGAGATTTGGTCGTCCATCCCAGGATGGACGGCCCAGATCTTTTTTTTTAAAAGCTGTCAGCCGTCCGCGACACAGTGTTGCAGACGAGATTTTTTACCATTTTGCCCTCCTAAGTTGTCCGCTACACAGTGTAGCGGATGAATTTTTGACCCTGACAACCGTCAGTCAAAAAGTTTCCGCTACACTGTGAAGCGGACGACTTTTTCCCTGACACGACTGACGCACGTCAGTTTATTTCTGTGCGTTTATTTCTTTACACTCAGAGTTGTCCCCAACACTATTCGCCATACAGTATCGCGGACGATTTGCTATACCAGAAAGTTTCCTAATTCTCAGCTCTTTTTGTATTTTCATCTCCTTGAGATTCACTTGCTTCCATTTTTAGCTCCCTTCAAGCTTCGAGTAACACTTGCTTCAAGCTTTCACTCAAGCAAGGTAAGTTTGTGAATGGTTAAGTTTTCTTTATGGATTGAATGATAAAGAATAATCTTTTTTTGGATAAATATATAGATTTTTTTGGGTTTATGTTTGTTGGGATTTATCACTCTATTCATCAAAGTAATTTTAATCTGTGATGGTCCAGAAATTAATTTGTTAACTTCAAACAAATTTATTATAGTTAAATTCGATTTTTTTGAGATTCGTTAACTTCATAAAATTTATTATTGTTAAATTCGAATTTTTGGAGATTATGTTTGTTGTATTTTGGCATGATGAATTTGTCTATTTATCTTAGTAATTTTAATTTTCTATGTTCAATAAATTAATAGTTGTTAAATTGGAGACACTTTTGAGATTATGTTTGGTATATTTGTCATCCTAAATTGGTCTATTCACCAAGGTAATTTTGATTTGATATGTTCAAGAAATGCCATTTGATAGTTAAGCGTAATATATTTTTACATATGTCTTGTTTCACAATGTCTGATTTTGTGTCAAGCTCCAACACCCCCGTAGATGCTAGTGATCCGTATCTAGGACGAACATTTCAAACATTGGAAGAAATCGAAGAATGTTTTCGAGCATATTCATTGAGGGTTGGTTTTGGCATTAGAATAAAGACTACAAGAACAAGCAACATAACAAAAAAATATGCTCTCGCTTATACGAGTGTTATAGGGGCAGAAACCCACTGCAAAATAAGACACACGTAGCGGATGACTTTTTGACTGACGGTTGTCAGGGTCAAAAAGTCGTCCGCTACACAACTCACTGCAAAATGAGACACACGTAGCGGATGAATTTTTGACTGACGGTTGTCAGGGTCAAAAAGTCGTCTGCTACACTGTGTAGCGGACGACTTAGGAGGGCAAAATGCTAAAAAAAATTACGTCCGATATACTGTGTCGCGGACGGCTGACAGTTGACAGCTTTTGAAAAAAAAAAGATCTGGGTCGTCCATAGGTTGTTTGATTGAGGTTATTCATGTACTTAAGTGATCGATTGATGGAGTGATTGTTTTAATGCTACGGAAGTTCAGGTGTTAATGCTCCAGATTTTAGTCACTTTACACCTTTGTTAATTATTTTACAGGATATAACTATATTAAGATGGCTCTCCAAGATGAGGAAAAGACTGCCTTCACCACCGCATGGGGAACTTTATGCTACACTGTGATGCCTTTTGAATTGAAGGATGTCAGAGCTGCTTACCAGCACGCAGCCAGTGCCACTACCTTGTCCCCTGCCATGATTCACAAATAGGTAGAAGTTTATGTGGATGATATGATTATTAAGTAAAAAGTGCGGGATGGCAATTGCTCTATTTTGCAAAAATAATTTGAAAGACTGTGGGAATATAACATGAGACAACCCATAAGGGTGTGTTCCAAAGTCACATAGGGACAACTTATAGGATCTATTGTAACATTTCATAATTTTCCGGAACGTTAGACAATCGATCGATCAATCACTAAACAATATTATCCTCAAAACTTAACCAAATAATACGAAAATTTTCAGAGCAACTAAACACCCATCAAAGTATTTTCCCTTAGTGTACAATCATATCTAGATTCTAATTTAAACCTGATTAATAAACTATCAATGTCACCCACGCAGTGGTTTTAACAATCAATACCAAGATTAATTCATTTTCTTTCGCTCACTCGGCTCTAATCCTTATTCGGGCAACTTAATGTTGGCTATCACCTGCGGAAAGGAAGTCAAAAGAGAGTGAGCTTTCGAGAGCCCAGTAAGGTCGATCAAAGATTAAAATAACAAAACGATTCGGACGAGTTTTCATATAGAGTCAAACAAAACTTTTTAAGAGTATTTTCAATAAAAGACAGCATTTCGACAAAGATGAACAAAACGAACGATTTTACATTCAAGTCCAATAACATTTTTTTGAGGGATTTTGCTTTTGATGCAACCATTGCAATACGATATAAACATAGGGACGAGTATTCAACTCAATCCCTTAAATAATAGTCATTTGAAACACTTCAAGTATAATAAAGCATGAATGGATATTATTCAAAACGGTTCAAATGCAATAAAACATAAACAGAAAACATTAAACATGAGTAGTACGCTGTAGCAAAGCCACCCCAGCAGTGCTCGATACGCTTTACATATGCATCTGTACACTGACTAGTCCATCTAGGTACTAGTTTGACCCAACCAACAGACCATCCTTATAACTCCAACAATACAGACCATCCTTGTAACTCCCAGGTTTACTAACTCATGTCAATATTCGAGGAATAAATACAATTGAAAATGCTTTTCAATAATTGAATTCAATAAACAGATAAGCATGAGAAGAGATAAGTGCAACTCAAAATGTTTTTCGATGAATGAATCAATAAACAAATAAAATGGACTATGAATTCCAAACAATCGCTTAAAGGCTCAATTTAGGGTTTCAAGGGCAATTGAAATATTTTTATATCAATCGTAAAGACCAACATTCAATGCAATTAATAAAAACTGTTATTATAAGCATTTGAACTCAGAGTAATCAAAGAGGGTTCAGATAGAATTCCTTACCTCGGTCCAAGCTAAGCGATGCTACCAACCACGATCAATATATTCTGAATAAACCTAGATTGACAATTCATTTGTTAGAACACAATCTATGCTACAATACTATAAACCTAATATCAACTACCCACCACGTGCTCACTTCTAACTCCGAACTCGCGCGACTCGAAGCGGGTTCTGTACACGACCAACCTAGCTAACTGAAAACCTTGTACGCTCTTTAATGCGTAATAATATTCCAAATTCATAATAAATTACAATAAAACTCCTATTTTGCTAGTGCTCTCAACGAATCAACTCCCATATATATATATATATATATATATATATATATATATATATATATATATATATATATATATATATATATATATATATCGAGCTGATCCGTTGAGAGCGCGGGCAAAATAGGAGATCTTGCAAACACGATCTGGCCGTTCACGATCGATCTGTGGACGGTCCAGATCTTTTTTTTACGTTTTTTTAGCCCGTCCGCTATATTATGTAGTGGACGATTTTTTGACAAAAATACCCTCCGGCCTATCCGCTACATAATGTAGCGGATGGACTTTTCTGACATTTTTTTTCTCTTTCTCTCATTAATGCTCTGACATTTTTTTTCTCTCTCCTTTCATCCGCTACATTATGTAGCGGATGAATATTAATTTCCTGAAAAGACCCGATGTGTCAGATCTGGAAAAGAGACAACTCTTTTCATTTTCTCTCTCTTCCTCATCTCTCGTCCTCTCCATCTTCTCCTTTTCCCACGTACCCATTCTCTGAAGATGGCAGATCTGTTGTCATGGCGGAGAGAGGCATCGAAGGAGAGGAAGCTTCGACGACAGTATCGGGGGCCCACAGCGGACATCCCACGGCTTCGTCTTGCGTGGCCCCGTCCTACGGTGGTGCGCCGTCGCCTTCTTCTGCGGCCGCGACGAGCTCTTAATCACAAGACTAAAATCACTTCTCTCACGTATTTTATCAAACACCTTCTGCGCGTCCAGGAAACTCCCACAACTACAGTACATTTGCAGCAGACAGGTGTCAAGAAACCCAGATGGGTTTTCCACAATTCTTCTCAGTCTATCATGTATCGACCTTCCACCCGATAAAGACCGCAGCTTCGCACGTGTTTCAAGCAAGATTTCATACTAGTGGGGAGCGACTGAAACACAAAACTCGTCCATTTCTTTGAGAAACTCTTGCGCCTCTTTGAGCTTGCCATATATATATATATATATATATATACGCCCGCTAGGACGAAAACCCTGCAAAGTGTGGCCTAGTCAAAATATGAATTTTCTGAATTTTTGAATATTTTTGAATAAAAATAATTTCTTTAAATGCAATAAAAACCCATAAATTGCCAAAATTGCTTCTAGCTGAAAATAAAGACCCATAATTTTTATCACAGCTTTAAAATATGTATAAAATTATAGAAATTTAAATCAGAAATTAAAAGGCATTAAAACTATTTTTAAATTATTTATTTTGCTAAAACCAATGCGATACGGAAACTGTAGCAAATCAACTCCAAAAATTATCAAATTCAAACTAAGTCTTATTTATACCCTAAGAACATTACTCAATTTTTTTCCAAAACATTTTCATGAGTCTAATAGCTCAAAAGAATTTTATAAGACTGAAATTGCCAAAAATATTAAAAATGCATATGATATCAGAAAATTATAAATTTTCTCCACGAATTCTAATATGGCCAATTGGATTATACTGTAAATTTCACGGGCTAAAGATAACTGTGCGCTTGTCTATGCACTTGTCGAACCTAACGTTAACCCAAATTTTTCGCTAAGTAGTTCTCTTCTTCTCTTTTCTTTCTCTCCAAACCAAAACACATTCACCAGCTCATGGTTACTGTTTACTCAGCTTCCCTTTCTCCCCATTCTCATCTCATAACCACCACTTGCTCACACATGAAACACCACTCATAACACACATTATACACACATATATATACATTATGCACTCATGTAATACACTTAACCCATTACCTCCACAACACATCCACAAATACATATACACATACATCCACCATGCCCACTGCCGTGAGGCAGTGGGTCTCTCCCTCCCCTTCTTCTTTTTCATTTTATATTCTCACACATCCATATCTAAACACATATATACACACCCACACACACACTACACACTTATACACAACACAACTTAGCACCCATAATGTCACACACCTACATATCCCACACTATACATACTACACACAGCACACACACACACTCACGAACAACCCCTTCCCTTCTCCTTGCAGACACTCAAACACACACATACAAACCCACGAAACACATACTCTTCCACCCTTGTTTTTTAACCATTTCACACACACACAAACACAGAGGCGGGAACTACATATGTACGAGGGGGGGCTAATGTACCCCCTGAGATTTAAAAAAAATTAAAATTATATATAGTTTTTTTTTCACTCGCGACTTGCTCTCTCTCTCTCTCTCCTCCTCTCGGCTCTCACTGGCGTCGACGGTCGACCTCTCAGTGTCTCTGGGTCACGGCACGGCAGTCGCCTCACCTCACAGTCACCACTCACCGATCACGGCGCCTCTCAGTCACCGCCCACCGGTGACCGGTCATCGATCACGGTCTCAACTCTCACGGAGTCACGGACGGCGGTCGAAGCCCCGAAGGCCCTCCCCACCCCAACTTCGGCCGGCAGCCAGATCTAGCATAGATCTACGAGCTGGCGGACAAAGAAACGAAGTGACTAACCTATCTCTCTTTGTCTGCGGCCAACAACACAACTACTCTCTCAGACTCTCACCCACTCCCAGACAAGCAGACCGTAGACACCCACCGACGATGGCCGACGGCTTTCGCCGACACGGCACGGGCTTCTCTAGTCGACTCTCTCTAGAGAGCTCAGCTCAGATCTGGAGGGACAACCGACTAGCCGAGTGGAGGCACCGATTGCCGATGTGGTCTTCTTCAGATCTGGAACAACCATCAACTGAAGAAGAAGCGGTGACCGGCGAGTGGTGACGGCGAGGCGAGGACTCCACCGGCTGAGTGGCCGACAACCCTCTACCGGCGACGATGCGTCGATGACCGTGACCCGTGACCGGTTAATTATTCAACTGCCTTCATCATTTCAGATTTAGGTATGCATTTTCTGATTGATGATTGATCATTTGCTTTCCTAATTTGATTTTCATTATTCGTATATTGATGGATTTGATTCCCTGAGTATATGTTGACTGAGAATTTGAGATGCTATATTGACAATTGAAAAAAGCTTAGTTGATTGTGAAGTTTAATGGGCAAGAAATGACCAAGCTTATTGATTGTGAAGTTTAATGGACAATGAGAAAAGCTTAGTTGATTATCAATCTTAGTTGATTATCCCCGAGTACATGTCTACCCACGTTTTTGTTTTTCATTTAATGACCAAGTATCAGAAAAGGCAACAGTCAGATTATAAGCATTTGGAATTTCATTACAGAGAAGAACAATAGATTTATACATCTCTTTCCACCATTAAATAAAGACTACAAGAAAAAGAATCAGTAAAAGCGAAATAATAGTCTCACTACCAAGAGTAGACCTGTTGTAAGTAGTCAAATAATAAGATACAAGTCACAGCAGGCTGGTAAGATTATGATTAAAGGTCTCACAGTTGATCACCTAAGAACAGGGATAAACTTGGGATGTCAAAGAATATATAGGGGGACAGAAGAACACAGTATTCCTATCACAATTACAGAACTAGGATGTCAAAGCATAATTAAGTCTCAAATGATGCAAGTTATAGTAGATGATAAAAATTACAGAACTATATCCATGTGCCAAGGTGCAAAATGTCCACCGTCTATCCCGAGGAGGACTTTGTCCCCTTTAGAATTACTGGAATTCAAAGCAAAATAGGGGTCAGATAAATACTTAGATAGAAACTATCTAGAGCAAATCATATTTTATAAAAGCAAACAATCAGATGAAACAAGAAAAAAAGGTGTCTATCATATAATGAATCAGGAACAGTCCACCTTTAATCTCATCTTGCGTGGTATCCCATGGTAAAGCCACACATGAAAGTAAACATCCATGTGATGCTATCAGTTAAGAGCTCACTAAGTTTGGACCTCCCAGTTGAAAATGAACACATTAAATTAAGATGTTTACCTAGAACAAGCATAATGTGCATTAAAATGCACATCAAATTAAGAGGTAGCAAAAATGCTTGACCGGAAACAAATAGTTTGGTCTCTAACTCCTATAAAAAAAAATTAGCAAATTCGATATAATTTTAACACCCCCTGGAGAGAAATCCTGGTTCCGCCACTGCACAAACACACATTATACCCATAAATACGCACCCAAACACCCAGCCATTTGCACCTCAACACACATTCACAGAACACCTTCATATATTTCACACCCAGCTGCAATCACTATAGCCCGCACCATGCACGCCACACCCACAAACGCACGCCATCATGCTACACAAACCCGCACCCATCTTCTACACCTTGATTCCTTGAAGAAAGATACCCCCTTTTTGCTCACACTGTCACACTACACTACACAGGTACACACACTTATGCACTCACCTCACCTATAACCACACTATATACTCAACACACACAGCACTTACACATACACAGGGCACACATGCAGTAGCTTTCCCCTTTCCATTTTTCTTGTCTTTATACACACGCACACACTCACATGATCACTCATGCACTCCACAGCCACATCTTGGTTGAATACGGCAGCCTATGGCTGCCCGGCCTCTTCTTCTCTCTTATGGCAGCCATGGCTGTCACCTTCTTCTCTATCCATAACGTCCATAAGAACCCACTATCTCACGGCCTCCTCACCTAAGATCACCCCATTCACAGATCTTCACAAAAATATAACCAAGACCCATTTATGTAACCTGTGTATATATGTATATATATAATCATCACATGTATCAATTTAAAACATTCCATTACCTTGTAAAACATGGCTTCCTCACACGTTTTGTACCCACACAGATCTACACCATGTACATTCTTACACACACTTAACTTTCTTCACGGTAGCCATGGCAATCCCAAAAGAAACAATCTAAAGAGTTCCCTTATCACTCTTACGGCATCACTAAAATATACACACAAAACACTCGGCTGATGCGTCCCTCTAGCAGGGGCGGAGCCAGGATTTCATCCCAGGGGGTGCTCAATATATATCGAAATTAATAATTTTTTTTATAAGTAAAATAGCACCAAAAAAATTGCATTTTTCAACGATACACAAAAAAATACGAAAAAGAAACCAATATCTCAAGATTACGGGCATACAAACGTAATCTTGAGATATTGGTTTCTTTTTATAATACTTATCCATTCTGAAAATAAAACATATTTTATTTTTAATATCAATCCATCAATTATCAATCAAATAACCTAATTAATCAAAATATTTTATTCTTTTACTTTTTCAGTCATGTTTCATTATTGCGTTAACCTAATTTCAACCCATCATTCAACTAAATCACACATTCGATATCTCAATCCAATTGGGTCTCATCCTCCAACAATCTCAATATCTCAATGCTAAACATTAACCATAATCAATATCTCAATATCTCAATATCTCAAGATTATCCATAACCAATGCTAAACATTAACCATAATCAATATCTCAATATCTCAAGATTATCCATAATCAATGCTAAACATTAACCATAATCAATGCGCAAGATTATCCATAATCAATGCTAAACATTAACCACAATCAATGCTCAATATTATCCATAATCAACTGATTCAATTCTCAAGATTATCCATAATCAATGCTAAACATTAACCATAATCAATGCGCAAGATTATCCATAATCAATGCTCAACATTATCCATAATCAATTGATTCAATTCAATGCTCAAGATTATCCATAATCCATTCCTAATTTCAGCTATGATACTAAAAAGATAACAAACAAATTTTATAGAGATGGCAACTGGCAAGATCAAGTCAATGAAAGGTGAAATTAAAGTTTCAGAAGTTGGAACATACTTGTCACCGACTCGCTGCCCGCCGCTCGCCGGAGTTCTTGGCCGCCGGTGGACTGTCGGAGACTTGGAGTGAAGACCGAACTCACCGTCGGCGTAGATCCTGGGTCGTCGCCGACTTGGATGCAGATCCTGGGTCGTCGCCGACTCGCCGTCGGCGTAGATCTAGAAAACGAGATAGCCTAGATCGTGGGCTCGCCGCCGGCCGCTCGTGTCGTCAGTCGTGGGTTTGTCGCGGTGTCGTCGTGTGTTTATGGCTGCCGGAGTGAGGCGCCGGCCGCGCCGTGACCAGCTTAGTCGGTCGGTGTCTCGGTGAGAAGAGAGAGTCAGATCAGAGAGAGAGAGCCGAAGAGAGTGTGAAAATTATGGAAAAAAACTATATATATATAATTTTCAAAATCTGAGGGGGTACATTAGCCCCCCCTCGTACAACAGTGGCTCCGCCCCTGCCCTCTAGTTCATAAATCAATGAATAAATTAAGCAAGAAAAGGGCTAGAAACTTACCGAACAATAACAATCCGATCGCCAAAAAATCTGCCTATTCTCCAAGCCTTCTTTCTGTCTCTCTCAAACTCTCTCTTTCTCAGTCGTGTAAAGCAGAGAAGATAAAAATGTGGGGTGGGTGGCTGCTCTAACAGAGTCTTATATATATAATTAAACAAATCCTAAATTGGAAAACTACCAAAAAGCCCCTAAGCTCTCGTTAGTTATTCTAATTTTTACCCGGAACTTTTATTATCGCAAAGCGGTCCAAAATAAATATTAAAGATAATTTATGTGTTAGGAAAAAAAATAAAAATAAAAAATAACCGTTGCTACATGACCCTGCTTACACTAATCGTCGCTAGGTGTTGTTAAATAAAAGTAATAAAAATAAAAATATCCACGCTAAAAATATATTCTCCGCTAAAATTTCTAATTAGATCAGAAAAAGTATCAGGGTGTTACATCTATAGTCAGTAAAAGTGGATCCGGCCAAAATTAAAGTCATAGTAGAAATGCCACCTACCGAAGAGTGATAAACAAGTCCGAGGTCTCTTGGGGATGATCCAATATATTAGTCATTTCATGTTGTAGTTGACAGTAATCAGTGAGCCGAATTCTACGTTGCTACAAAAAGATCTGCCAAAGAGTGGGAGTGTGGAACCCACAGTGCCAAAAGGCATTTGACAAGATTAAGGAATACTTAAGTAATTCGCCAGTTGTAGCTCTTCCGATGCCTGAAAATACTGTATTGTTGTACCTAATAGTGATGAATACAACAGCTGGGCCCATGCTGGCCCAACACATAGAGAACTAATTAACAGAAAGGGCCATCTATTACGTTAGGAAGAAGTTACCTAAGGGTGAGGTGAATTACTCAGCCCTAGAAAGGACGTGTGTCTCAATGGTGCGGGTGACACAGAAGTTACGGTACTATGTTTTGGCTTACCCTATTAGGTTGTTAGCTAGAATAGACCCGGATAAATATCTGTTCGAGAAACCTACCTTGTTAAATCGCACCACTCTTTTGCTTTTACTAACTTTTTGATTTTGACATCACCTATGTCACCTAAAAGTTTGTGAAAGGAAAGGCAGTGGCAGACATGTTAAGAGATTATCCGACTGAAAACACGAGTGACTAGGAAGCCAAGTTTTTCAATGAAGGTGTTTATGTTACAAATGAGGAAATAAATGGCAATTGTATTCGATGGAGCTGCGAATAGCAAAACATTTGGGGTTGCAATACTCTTGATCTGCCGAATAGAGCGCATTCTATGATAGGCATCAAGCTAACCTTTGACGTTTCCAACAATAGTACTTACTATGAGACTGGCATCATCGGTTTGGAAATAGGTTTGAGTTTTGGAGTTAGAGATATCACATCATATAGGGATTCAGCCTTCATCATTTATGAAATACAAGGGATTAGAGGATTCAAGATGAATGTTTTCAAGCCTAGGATACCCATTTGAAAAAGATCGTAGATAAGTTCAAGGACATAGAATTTCAATACCTCCCTCAATTTATTAATCTTTTTGCAGATGCATTAGCAACACTGGCTTCACATGAGTGAAGTACCCGGAGGGCAAGAAGTAGAACCCTTCGTCATCCGAAAGCGAGACTGGTTGGCATATAATTTCTTGATAGCACCAATAAGCGAAGATGAAGCCAAGTCGACGTAAGGAATTTGGTTTGAGAGAGGAAATACCCCAGTAGAGCATCCCTCACATAACACATAGCATTTTGAAAGTGAGCCGCACAATTCAGTTTGTGTTACCAAAGCCTATACAATTGAAACTGTGACAGAGAATACTGTTGTGTGTCACCAAGAAGGAAGGTCACTAAATTATGGATGACATAAATTTAGGAGAATGCGAACCTCATTATGAATGGTTGGATGTTAATTAGGCACAAAAATCCTCCACACCAAGGTTACTATTGGAATACTGTAGAGCGAGATTGGACGGATCATGTGCGGAAGTGCCACAAATGTCTAATATATGCCAACTTACAACACCTACCCCTTTGGGAGTTGTATAACATGACATCACCTTGCCCAAAAGCATCCAATGTGCATGAGTTCATACTCCTTGCCATCGACTATTTTAACTACGTGAGTGGAAGCTGCTTCTTATCCTTGTGTTGGATGCCAAGAAAGTGGCCTGATTTATTTAAACCAACATTATATGCCGCTACGGTGTTCTTCATGAGTAAATCTCCGATAATAGACTGCATTTCGAAGGAGAGGTGATAGATTTAGTTGTAGAATATGGCATTACTAGACACCAATCATCCCTTTATTGCCCGTAAACTGATGGGGCTATGGAAGCCGCCATTAAAATATAAAGAGAATTTTGAGTAGAATGACATATTTCTATCGCGGTTGGCGAGACAAGCTTCCTTATGCTCTTTGGGGCTATAGAACATATGTACTACAGGGGCTACGCCTTACTCTATGGTGCACGTGATAGAAGCAGTCTTGCTTATAGAATTAGGAGTAGCTTCTCTTCGAGTTCTCCTTGAAAATCAGATGGCCGAAGAGGATTAGGTCTGTAACCATTTTTTAAGGAGCTGACACTTGCAAAAAAGAAGTGGTTAAAAGCTCTTTACCACACTCAGGGTCACCTATGACGAATTGCCCGATCATTCAATATACATGTAAAATATGCGGTTTGAAAGAATGATATTTGGTGTTGAAAGAAAATATTGGTCAAATTTGGAAGCCTTGAGGAAATTTCGACCCCAATTAGTCAAGATCATATATGATCAAGCAAGTTACGACTTGAGGAGTAGTCCGTTTAATAGATATATATGAGATCGAGTTGCCACAAAATTTTAAATGAACTACGAATGACGTGATCCACTTTGGAAACACTGCACAACATTCACATTTTGATGTAACACTTTAGATGGAGGTATGTAGGCAACCCGTAAAGATATCTCAGATGCGATCAAAATTTTATTATAAGGACTTTCGTTCCAGTGATGAACTTGGGACTTTTACTGATGTGCTTGTTGTTGTTGATGAACTTGGTGCTTTTGAGTTGGCTTCGTGTTCTGGTCTTAATGGGTTCTTAAGTTACAATGCTTTCATGTCATGTTTTTTACTTCCTGATTGTGATCTCCTGCTGCAGATGAGCATTTATCTTAGGCTTCGGGCAGCTGCTCCAGACTTTTTGCGTACAGTGACTACTAACAGCAGGGGATTGCACTCTATGCATGTCACCCAGGGGAAAGCAAATCCTTTATCGCTATCATCAGCTTTGGGAAAAAAATTTATTCGTTCTAACGCAGGGATGAAACATGTGTGGCTTGATCATGTACAGCCTATGCAGGCCCTCCCTAGTCTTGGATTGTCGCTTTGATGTTTCCTTGTAATGTTTTGGTTCCTGTAGTTAGCTACTTTTCCTGGGATGGGGATGTCATCCACAATTTGTTTTCTTTTGGCTACTAATCTTGTTGTGCATTCGATCTATTTAATCCTGGTATATATTTATGCCTTCTCTCAGGAAAAAGAAAAATAAAAAGACTTTCATTCTACTAAAATGACCTTGATTACATTCTTGGTAAAAAATAAAAAATAAAAAAAGAGAGAAATAGCCCGCTAGTTTGAAATTGTAAAAATGGCAGCCTAGGCAAAAGTTAGAGCATGAGAAGAAAAATATACATTCTAAGTCCCATGGGCGATCAAGGATGAAATCCATCTTCTGCTAAACAAACTATTAAAGCCTCTTTTTCCTAAATGGAAAAAGGGCATATGTCCCTAAGAAAATAGTGGGGCATGTTTCCTTTTGTCATTCCCTCCAAAAGTCAACCGCTCCAGAATTGAAACCCTTGCTTTTTGAACTTCTATAGTTTTGACCAATTCATCCCCAACCATCTAGACCTTTGTTCCTTTACCCCCTCATCGGTTAAACATACCTTTGAAATAGGCGTCTGTTCCGTCTTCCACTCGATATCTACTGACATCAATCTGGCCCTATTAGAAGCCACTTTCAATGGTGAATGGAGTTTCAGAGGGAAACATTCCAATATTTAGGTTCATCAGAAGTTAGCTTCTTGATTGGGCTCCTGTCAATGTCGAATTTCTCCTCGAATATCTTAAAGACTAAACAGGACGTACAAACCCAACTGACTTTGTTTTTCCCTTCCGCTAGAGGGCAATGGAAGCGCTGGGGTTCCTAGAAGTATCATACAGTTCCAGCTCTAAACCTTCATTCATGCGTGCATGCTTTTTGACTTTTTGAAGAAGCTTGATGTCCTTGCTGCTAGGAAGTTCCCAATCTAACTCAGTCCGTAACCTACTCTCGGTAGCAAGAACAGTCTCGCGAACACGAGGCCGTAGCCAATCAACGTGGGCGTCCATCAATAGAGGTGGATCGGATGCTATGCCATTACGGTGCACTCCAACATCAACGGAACAATATCGGTGATGGTGGGTCTCTCACTTGGGGATATATTCTCGATCATGGTAAGGGTAAGTTCTCGCACAATAAAGAAATTGGTATATGGCACTCATAGAATCTGCTCATAACCAGACTGGCGAAGAATTCGGTAAGTGATATAGAAAGATGAGAAGCGCAGACCGATGACACACACAATGATATCCAGGGGTTCACAAAATAGGTCTATGGGTTCTCCACCAGAAAACTGAGTCCAATCATCTTTCTTGCACAACCGTTAGACAATAAAGGACGAGATCTAAAGGAGTAGGGAATATGCCTCGTCGTACTCGGCTTGGCTATAACCCGCATGTGATCTAAAATCCAAATATAAAGGAGCAAGGGGCTACATTTAAGTTCAGCACTAAGGTCTTGGTGCACCTCGATAATAGCATTAATAGTCACAACAATGGCTAATGAGCCAAAGTTTTCCCTGAAGAGACACTTGAGATAGGATGTCCGCTAATCTCGCATCTACTACCACATTACTTGCAATGGTAAGCTACTTGGTGGTAAAGCAAAAGGCCAAGGCTGCCAATCTACCATTGGTGTATCTCTTACATGCCCATTCAGTTTATCCGAGAAGTATTCCATAACTGAGCAAACTCTGTGATGACTTCAAGAAGAGGCATGATTGGCTTGTGATATCCATCTTGAGTAGTCGGCATAGCTATGGGCAATTTAGCGGGAAGATCCATCAAAACCAAGAATTCCTTGTATGTTGGGCAACATTTGTCAAGGCTAAAATGAAAGACCTAATCCCGAGGATTCCAAAATGTGTAAGCCACCGTTAAAATGTTCTAATAAATGGAAACAAAGCGCAGCCTCATAATGGTTTTCAGTCGGAAGCGACCAGCAAGGTGAATGAACTCTAACTTGTTGAAAAACTTACCAAATGACCAGATTGGATCTCAAAAGCTGGCGAATCATATCCGTTTTTGGCCATTGGAATCTGCCTGTGAAAACTGCACACCAATGTCCAAAATTTATAACGAGTATGGCCTTCGCCTTGGCCTTGGTATCAAGAGAATAAAAAACTTAACGATGTAGGGCTTTAAAACCAAGAATTAGTTGAGCAAACTGGATGGTTTTCAAAATCTGGCCGGTAAAACTTAAAGGAAAATTTTCCAATAAATAGGTGCAAAAAAAGAATTTTCAGATCAACCAACCAATTATCTTTGGCTTTAAACCGGATGGAATGGGTTGCAAAATATGTGCCCTCTGATCAACTGATTGATTCTCTTTTTGAGCAAAATTTTGGGAGAGTCGTTTTTTGTTTTTGGCCAATCCTTGTACCTATTCTCAAGAAATGCATACAACATCTTTTTCCATACTCCTTTAAGTGTTGTGTGTGTGCATGCACATATGGAGAAGAAAAGAACAAAAAGAAAATGATTTTAAACTAAAGTCATGGCTTTACAAAAAGTTTAAGATTACTAGTTATAGTTTTTCTATAAATTCTTAGACTACTTTGGGATCCGCCTATCATTTCCCCTTTAATCTCTTCCTATACGGCTCTGGATCTTCCAAGCTGGAGGTTTCGTCAGTATCGAAATTAGTCGTCTTCCTCAACTAGCCAAACATCATCATCCATGTTGGTGGAAGAAGCCCCTAAAGCATGCTCAAGAATCTGAATTCTTCCCCGTCGTCCAGGAGGCGTCGATGCGCTCTTATTTTTCTAAGAGTGGGTGGGTGGCTTCTCATTTCCCTTTCTCTTTCCCTTGTTCGAAATATCCACACTCCTCTGCGGCCCTGAGGAAAGTATAAGGACGGGCAACGGAGCAAGTCTGTTAGTGACTTGTGTCTTGACTCTGCCACCTCTCCGAGCAGTAGATCCTTCATCTACTTGTACTAGAATTTGTTGTTTTTCGACCTGTGAAGCTTTGTGCCGCCAAGCCATCAATCCTCATCGTAGATACTCCAATCACCCCCTTAGCAATATCCTTGCACACGAGCTGAGTGGTTAGCTTGGCGACTATCTCTTTCAAGCTATGGATTATCTTGTAGGCGCCCTCAGCTTCTTGCTCAGGATCTATAACTAATAACGATTAACACCCAACATGAGGAAATTCAAAAACTACGATGAGAAGAATAAGGGAAGGAAGATTACCATCTTTGCTTAGGCTATGTTCTTTAACTCAGACACCTCCACGTCGTGACCCGACCTAGGGATCGGGGTTGATCTGGGAACTCCATCTCGCCTCAGCATGCTCACTGGTCATGAGAGAAATAAGATATTGCTTAGATATTTTTTAAAATCATCATTCTTATTAGCCTCGCCCTCCGTCCTGATACCACGGCCGCATCTCACCACTCCATAGTTAAAAGAAGAGCCAAGTCCACCTAAGCGAACGTCACAGAGGACTGACGATCGATGGGCCAGATAAGTTCATCTATTGGTATGCCCCTTAACAAATCTCAAGGGTCTTCTTGATGTAAGGTGCTTGGCCTATATATCTCTGTAGGTAGGGTGGGAGGTAACACGAGGCTCATGCCCCAAATGGTACTACAGTTGCACTTGCTCGCTTAAATAGAACTCCTCATGAGAGAGTCTTATCAGTAGTGCCTGGGTCCTTGTAAGTCGTAACTCGTGGCCATATAATGCCTTAGTTTGCCACTTCAGGAGCGAGTCTTTTGTCACAGAAGAGTGAGAGCAAGTGTTAAACATATTCATCAAATGAAGACGAGAAAAAATAAAAGTCAAGAATTATACGGGTCACTGAGTGTAGTTGTTCAGGCACTCGCAGTAAACTGGTGCAGTGAGGCATGCACGCTCCACTGGCACCTGGCTGGGTCCGTGTTCCCAGCTCTCTCATCCAAAGCTGTTGGACGCAATCGCAAGACCTTGTAGGCCAACACTTGTAAAAGATAAAGAGCATAAACAACAAGTGAAAATGGGGCTAAATAGAAAAAGCTTTTATGTGAACACAAGTGAAAAGGTTGACTTAGGACATACCTTCAAAGAATCATTGTACCCTATAAAGCTGGAAACCCGAAGGCATGACAAGGAGCCCATGGAGTAATAGAGGTGTGCGAGCACTAGAGTCCCCAGTTGTACTCGTGTAGCAAACCGACCTTCTCCAACACCCTCAGATGCCACAACTGGACTGAGTCATCCCCATTACTGAAGAGTGTCCCTGAGCATTTAAAAAAAGGGAGCCCTAAAGATTTTGGTCTACGCCCGCCTCCTAGGTCTCTTCTAAAGTCATACCCTGGTAGTGCGCTCTGAAAGTAGTGAGCAGAATCGAGCCGCCTTTCTTGAAGGCCGGCGTGCACCCTTGTAACCTCTGAGACCGTAGTTTCTATCCAAGTTGTAAGCCCAGGGTATCGGCCGTCCCTCACCATATACCAGTGATATTGGCAAAGTTGTAGGGGCCAGAGTCACCTCCCTACATGGCAGATGGAAAGTATTGGTAGAATCCCACCAATGCTCTGCCAAGCTCAAGAGAAGCCTCTTGTTCCGAGAAAAGGTATGTAACCCGTTCAAGAAAAAAGCGAAGGTTGTGGCCCCCACTTTAACCTCACAACCTCGGATACTTCTACCACCAATCAATCATGAGGTTTGGGGACCCCTTAAGCCGAATATTCTTGGGAAGAGGCTGCATAAACAAAAGCGAAAAAAAAGATATTTTAGGTTGTAACTGACTGGTTTATGCATGTAATTTTCAAGATGATGAATGAACAGAGCATGCATAGGTTTTAGCATAGGTGTGGTGGTTTTGTAATAAGTTCGTCAAACTTGAGTTGTTTCACATACATTCCATAATATTTGGTTTTGCACTTAGAGGGTTGAGTCCAATATGACGACTAAAATCATTGTACCAGCAAAATAGAGAAATTTGCGGTCCTTAAGGAAGAGCAAAAGAGGAGTCCAATATGACGACTAAAATCATTGTACCAGCAAAAGGGAGGAATTTGTGATCCTCAAGGAAGAGAAAAAGTGTTTTAGTTCACGAGAAACTGCCTTTACTACCCACTGATTGTGGGTTTGATGAGTTCAATGGGGCTTATTTTACTGCATTATTTAATTTGTTGACCACAAATGTTGGTGTATTATGGTCGTGCCTGCAACTATGAAATTGTTGGGTCTTGGTCTTGGGGATTGCCATGATTTTCTTCATGGCCTTCATGATGGAGGCTTTGATTGATATGTTGTTTAGGTTTAGTAAGTGTGGACAATGTGTTTATATGAAGGTTTATGCAGGATGCCTTCGAAAATAGAGATGGAATCATCTACCGCTTCTTATCAACAATCATCAAAGCAAGTCAAATGCCTCAGCACCTTACAAACCCATGGTATACCTTAAATCTCCATGTAATGTTATGTGTATGCGTAGGAGTAGGAGTAGGTAGACACGACAAACGAGTTAATGGGCCGGGTACGGGTATTACCCGATCGGGTACGGGTATTACCCGATCGGGTACGGGTAAAACAGGTACGATCAAAATTACCGTGTTTCTTCGAGTAACCTTTTCCTATAACCGTACCCTACCGTGCGGTTCGGGTAAAACCCACTGATAAAATATTAGTGTGCCGCACTACCTCCGAAAAAAAAATCGGAGAAAGGATTTTCAGAAGTAGCCACCTTATTTAATAAACAAAAAAAAATGGCTCAAAGATGTCCAAGAAGGATGACTGGTCTATAGAAACCATGAGAGGGATCTAGGAACTAAATTACACAATGCGAAAGTGTTAGGCACTCACTGTGCCCTTTCGGTCTCTACTTCATTTTTAATGAATAATGGCCTAAAGAACACAAAGCATGTAAAAATATGGCGAAACCAACCCTAAGTTAACTTTTATGTTTTTTTTTTTTTTGCTTAAACTCAACAACTGGGGTCAAGTGGCCTACGTATCCGATCGGACTAATCGGAATCAAAACCACCGTAGTTCGACTCTGGTCCTATGCGAGGTAGTCTACAATTCGGGACTTAGACTTAGACAAAAAAAAAAATACTTCTTTTTGTTGTTTGGTAATGAAATGTGACTAGCGAAAAGGGATGACAATTTATATGACTTATACCCTATGAAAGCTTAATAAAAGTTACCTTGAGATGCAGCTTGCGTTGATGACTCGGGAATGCTCGCCGTTGGATCCATGATGCAAAGATCAAAGTGACGTTATTAAGGTGATTTGGATGACCACAATTCTCGAGAGAGAGGTTGAATGTCACATCATGAAGAAATGGCGTGCAAACTCTAAAGAGAATAAGCTTAGGAAATTAACTTATGTCTGACCATGAAAAATGGAGACCAAGACCCCTTTTTTATCACTTATAAAAAATGGAGACCAAGACCATAAAAAATGAAAAATGCCTGGACGTAAGTCAGAATAAGTGATAAAATCGCAGATTGACAAAAGTCAATTTTCCGGCCAGTTAGTCGAAAATCGGCCAGAAAATTGACTTTTGTCAATCTACGTTTTTATCAAATAAATTTTGATAAATCTGGTACATCCCGAATGGATAAGTCATTTTACTATAAAATGGATTGATTTGAATTTTATATCAAGGAAAAATTATGGATTATTTTCCAAAATCATTTAGATACAATACATCAATCAAGATAATCTAGACCATGGACCGAACTTAATCTACATGGATTGGACTAATGCAGTGGCTGGACTAACAGACTGGACGGAACTGGACAGGCAATGGATTGGACTAGACAATTAAACTAGAAGGACTGGACTGGATAATTTAACTGGACCAAATTAATTAAATAGAACTGAACTGGATTAAATAATTAAATTACATCACTAAGCCCGAACTTAATAATGCATTTTAATTAATAATGAAGCCCATTATTTAATTATTTAAAAAGGCCTAAAAATGGTGTCTACAGAGCCCTTCAGGGATAGAGCGTGCGGGTGGGCAAACATCATCGAAAAAGAAGGACAATGCATTTTTGTTGTGAAAACACGAAAAAAGACCACGTCACTAAAAGACATACTCAAAGACTCACAAATATATGAGGTCAGATCTTTGTTAAGGTTTCCTACGTATCCTCCTAGGAGGAATCAGACCAACGTAGTTCACTAAAATACAGATAACATTCGAAGCCAGAGTCAACAGTAACAACAATTGGTCGTAGAATCTGGAGCTGGAAATGGAAGTGGAGCTGGAACTGGAAAACTCACGGCCTAAGAGCCGGAGCAAATAGTAACAATGATTGGTTGCTTAGGCAAAGGAGAATAGCATGTCTAGAAGCCGAAGCCAATAGTAACGACGATGGGTCGTCTAGGCACAGTGACGACTAGATTTGCTACTGGTTCCAGCCTGTTGCCCGAGCCCTCAAGACAAGTTAAAAGCGCCGATGGACAGAAAAAGAACTTTGACCGTTTTCGGAGCCCCCAAGACAAGTTGAAGTGTCGACGGACAAAGTTGTATATCTAAGAAACCAAAGCCAATAACACATCACTAACCGGTTGGTCGCCTAGATATAAGGGTATACCCCTAGAAATTAGAGCCAATAGTAACAACAATTGGTCGCCCATGGATACTAAAGATTGGATCTGGAACTGGAACTGCTCATTGTCGGAGCCCCCAAGACGAGTTAAAAGGGTCAACAAACAGGGAAATAACTTCGACTGTTACCAGAGCCCCCAAGACAGGTTAAAAGGGGTTGACAGACAAAGGGAGCATGATTGGTAGCTGGAGTTGGAAATGTCATAAATACATTTGATTGTTTGATGTGAAGGAGTTAGCTTAATTCACAAGAGATTACTGACAGTAAACACAGAATCTTGTATTATCCTTACACCGTACAAGAGCCATTAGATAGATAAATTAATTTAAAAAAAATATGGGTAGTGAATCACCTAGGGATCATATGTAAGACATGTACAGCCATGCAGGCATACAAATACTGGATAACAATACCCTCAGGAGAATGAACAAAAATCATATGAAAATGCACGGGCTAGCAACCGCAAATTTATAAGGATGACGGAAGCACTCAAAACACACAAGCATGCATTCTAAAAAATTTCTTTTCTTTCCCCCTTTTTTCAGAAAAAGGTTGAGAACTGGCCGGTTGGTCAGAACCGCTGAAAATTTTGAAATTTTAAGTCAAAAATCGGCCGATTAGTCAGCAGGTTTCGGAAATTTTTAAAAATTCGGCGAGAGAACCGGCCGGTTAGTCATAGACTTTGGGATTTTTGAAATTTGAATTGTCAAAAACGAGCCAGTTAGTCAGAGACTTTGACCGACTTAAATGACAAAACTGGCCGGTATGGCCGCCCAGTTTTGTGCATGGTTTTAGGGTTTTCTAAAAACACTAATTCAGTTCTACTCCAATCTCTATAGGAATTCTAGATCGTCCATTATAGCCTTAATCACACTCCTAATCTATAAGTACCACGAATCTCTTCCCCATCTCTCTCAATTTCGTACAATCATGGGGGAGTATGTGAGAACTCACAAGGGGCATGAGGGAGGTTCTAAATCGGCAAAATCTCTGGATTCCAACCAAAGAATCGAGACGATGATCGTTCTGTACTCACTCCGAAGCAAGGCACGCGCTCATCTTTCTGCACTCTATTTTGCGGAGGAGGTAAGTTTACTCAAATTTCCTTCGTAGACACACACTATTTCACCCGACTTCACACACAAACCATACCCATGCACGGTAGACCCCATACTTTAGGGTTTTTATGTAATTCATTCATGAACTAGATAGTTCCTTAGATTTTATCTTTTGCTTTGCTAATTTGCAGCCCCTTCCTACGAGCATGCGATGTAGGGGCTCCCCAAACCTTGTGAAAAAGTGGTGGGCGAAACTCTTGATCCCTTTAAGAATTAGATAATTGCTATGGGCATCTGTCCCTTCTTGGACAGAATGCACGCTTTTACCTAGAGCAAGAAGCATCATCTATGCCTTGCCGAGCATTGGTGGGATTCCATCAACACTTTTCGTATGCCATTCGGAGAGGCTACTGTTACCCCGTTTGATTTCACGAACATCATTGGTGTTCGTTGTTGAGGGAGGCTCATTCCGTGGGACCGTGATCTTGATAAAGATCATGACCTTTTGGTTCGCTTGCTCGACTATAAACCATCCTTCAAGAAGGGTGGTTCAATACTCTTGGGTTTTATCTACAATCACTACAAGCACACGAACTTGGATGTGATGGAGCCCGTAGTGGTTGATCTGTTCATCTAGGGTTTTCTGCTCTACACTCTAAGGGAAACCTATTTAGCAAGGGGGATGACTATGTCCATCTATGGTGCCTTCGGGCCCTTGAGGTGATTGGGGAGTACGACTAAGGTACTCCCGCTCTGGCTTACTTGTACAGATCAATGGTTGATGTTTCCCGGAGACAGTCACTTAGCTTCATGGGATTTTGTGATTCTGGAAGGTATGCCTAGGCTCTTTGAATACCTTCTAATGATTCTGATGCTTAATCTGAGATGCTTATAAGATGATACAAAGCCTGAAGGGCATGGTATCGGGATATCGTGACATGTTCTCAGTGTACGGGACTTCGAAGGGAGGTACCGAGACGCCTACTCCCACTCCCTCAGTTTTGCCTGTGGGAGGTGGATCGAGTGGCCAGCCAAGCTCCGCGAAGCCCCTAGCCCCTACTGCTGTTGTTATTGGTACCCCTAGGGTGACCCCAATCATTCCTAAGGGCAAGTGCATGAAGAGTGTAGCAGTGAACCTGACTTGGCCGAAGAAGCCTACCCCAATGCCGGCTCCAACAAAGGACAAGGAAGTAGCCACGGGAAGCAAGAGAAAGGCTCCAACTCTTCCATTGAAGCAAAGGCAAAAGTTATCCCAGATCGTCATAGTCTTCCGACACACGTACAAGAAACCTCAATTGAACGAGACAGTAATAGTAGAGACCTCCTCGAGTCGAAAAAGAAAGAAAATGAAGAGGAAAGTGAAGGAAAGTCCATAGAGATCGAAGCTACTCCCGAGGAGGCTGAGTAGGAGCCTAGCAAGGAGGAAGCCCAAAAGGTTGAGGAGTCGAAGCGAGAGAGGATGGCCAGCCGCAGAAGATCCCGGAGGAAGACACGATGATGATTGCTACTATTAGTTCTTAGGTCTAGAGTAGACCCAGTTATTTTGTTAGAGTCCCTTAGGGACTTAGATTTTTAAATAATTATGTTTTGCACATTTATTTTTTTATGTCTTTTTCAATTAATGACCATCTTAGTTTTCTATGTTAAATGTATATTATAAGTATGTAATCACACACATGCACATAAAGAAAGATAATGGGACTGGAACTGGAGTTCAAAAATTTGAAAATTCAGAGTTAAAGCTTGACAGGTACGGTTTGGCCTAAAAGTAGGGAAACCCTTCAAAATTTTAACAAAGACTGACTAACCGGCCGGTTAGTCAGTGACCAAAAATATTCTCGAGGAAAATCGGTCGGTCAATCAGAGCCTAAATTCAATTTTAAGGCAAAATCGGGTGGTTGGTAAGAAAAAAATTTGAATTTCAAGCCAAAAGTGGTCGGTTTGTCAGGAAAAAAATTAAATTTTCTTGAGAAAACCGGACGATTGATCAAAAACATGGACCATCAAAATTTTAAATTAAATAGGAAAACCTACCAATTAATCGAAAGCTGGACGGTTTGTCTGATAAAATTTCTTGATTTTTTTTAAAATTTTGACTCCTAACTCTATACAAATTAGGACCACTCGACTATATATATTCATGACTCGTCCTTTAAAAATAAATTTTGTTCCTTTTCTCTTCAAAACTCGCAATGGCCTTCAAAGATGAGCCTACGATTTTTGAGCTCCAATTCCGTGTGTTTGCAAACTCCTTCAACAAGATCGAATTGATCCACATGGACGAGAGGTTTAAACTGAAATCCGTGATGAGTTTGAGGAGCGTGACGGTTCGTGAGGACATTCTCCGTACTGCTTGTAGATTTTGGGATGTTGAGGATCATGTTTTCCATTTTTGTCTGATAGAACTCTGCCCTAGCTTTGAAGGGTTCTCTGCCCTGTTGGATATCCAGCCAATGTTTCAATTATTGTTCCGACCGTTCAAGATGGTTATGTCAAGTCTCTTAAAACTTTATTGAAGGTTTCAAAGGAACTCGCCTGGTCTTTCATTCGAGGTGATGGTATTCAACTCTCTCCCTTGATAGAATATTTTTCTACAATGCTTACTGGTCGTGACGAACAATATGCTCATGGTTAAGTGTCTACTCTGGCGCTATGCTTGGTAGTCAACTATCTTCCCTTTTCTGGTCCTGGGGTTGCTAACATGAGGCTAGCTGACATTTTGCTTCAAGTGTCTACCCGAGGTAAAACCCATATCCCCTTACTGTTAGCTGAAACTTTACTTGAGGCCACCTATGTTCATAAAGATCCTGGCGTTCCTTTCGGAGGTAGATTTTTGCTTTTGTACATGTGGTTACTGGACCATATGCGCCTAATAGTCAAACCGGTTGTAGTAAGGTATAACCCTAGTACTTTTCATTCTCGACCTTCACTATTCGAAGGTTGTTCCAACATAGATAAATGGACTCGCTTCTTCTCTGTGTAGGAGTCCAAGGATATTCATTGGTACTGTAAATGGTGGAGGGCTCACGGGACAGTTCTGAAAATAGCTGAATATTCCTGCCTTTAACTCCTGGGATTGCGTTAGACGTCCTTCTACTTTGCTTGCCGGATCTTAAGGCAGTTTGGTTATGAGCAAGTGATTCCAAAGTTTTATGGTGAGTTCATAGGAGAACAAGCCCATAGCCTTTTCATAATCGAGGATGTGCTGAGAGGCTGGGGGTCTCCATCTTATACCCACAGTTCTATTGAATATAAACTATTCATCATCGACATTGAACCTGTTTCTCCCTTGTTGTCTAACGCATTCATCTGTTGGCTTTAACCCCGTGTTCGTTAAAATGTATTAGCTTTAAAAGGCAAACTGAGGGCGGAGCTGAGTTGGGATTTCCCGAGCGCTTGTGAGATACAATCTTTGGAGCAAGCAAATTGGGAAGCTCGTGCTGCTATCGAATTGAGCCTGGAGATGTTTGAGTCTGGCAGGTCTTCTCAAAGCATAATACAAAGTTTTCCTCATCTTCAGACTGAAGATGAAGTTCGGGTCAATTGGATTAGGTGCTCTTGGCTTAGTTCTCAAATGTTTGAGGAGTAGTTTGATGCTGATGGGAATCCCGTACGCTCTTTACTCATGGACTAGCCCCAGCGACAACCCACTTTGTTGTTGAAGGAAAAGCCATCGAAGAGAAATTCGAAATTACTCGGAACAGGGAGGCCGGTATGGATGCTTATCTCAAGAGTCAGTATGGCAGGCAGGGCAATAAAGAAAAAGATAAAGTGGATCAAAGACCGGCTTTTCAAGTGGAGGAATTAAAGGATGGGATTCCAGTGTTCCAGAGGTCGGGTTACAGGAAGGATTTGGAGACATGGAAGTTAATCATAAATGATGAGGAAAATCCAAGCATGAAGAAGATAAAACAGATGCTGCTGATATCCCATAGGTTTCTCATAGGACTTAGAATTTTTCTTGCCCTAACTTTTGCCTAGGCCACACTTTGCAGGGTTTTCGTCCTAGCGGGCATATATATATATATATATATATATATATATATATATGAACTGATCCGTTGAGAGCGCTAGCAAAATAGGAGATTTTGCTAGCGCGATCTAACTGTCCATCCTCAAAGGATGGACGGACCAGATATTTTTTTTTCAAAAGCAGTCAGTTGTCCGCTACATAGTGTAGTGGACGGTCTTTTTTACTATATTGCCCCTCCTCCATTGTCCATTACACTGTGTAGCGGACGACTGATTGATCTTGAGAAACGTCAGTCAAAAAGTTGTCCGTGACACTGTGTAGTGAACAGTTTTTTGACTGACGGGACTGACACACTTCCATTAATATCTGTACCTTTATTTCTGCACACGTCAAAGTTGTCACCAATGTTGTCCGCTATACAATATCGCGGACAGTATTCCTATCCCCAAAAGATTCTCAGCTCTTTCAGCACAATTTTCTTCTCCTTCAGACTCACTTGCTTCCATTTTCAGCTCAAGCAAGGTAAATTTGTGAATGGTGAAGTTTTCTTTATGGATTGACTGATAAAGTATAATTTTTTTTTCAATAGACAAAAAAGTATAGATTTTTTTTGATGTTCTAGAAATTAATTTGTTAACTTTAAACAAATTCATTATAGTTAAATTCGATTTTTTTTAGGTTCGCTAACTTCAAAAAATTTATCCTATTTAAATTCGATTTTTTTGAGATATGTTTGTTGTATTTTGGCGTGATCAATTTGTCTATTTATCTTAGTAATTTTAATTTGTTATGTGCAATAAATTAATAATTGTTAAATTGGATACTCTTTTGAGATTATGTATATGGTATATTTGTCATCCTAAATTGGCCTATTCGCCAAGATAATTTTGAGGTAATTTTTTCAGTTAGAAATGCCATTTGATTGTTAAGCGTAGTCTATTTCTACATAGGTCTTGTTTCACAATGTCTGATTTCGTGGCGAGCTCCAACACCCCCGTAGATGCTAGTGATCCGTATCTAGGATGAACATTTCAAACATTGGAAGAAGCCGAAGAATGTTTTCGAGCGTATTCATTGAGATTTGGTTTTGGCATTAGAATAAAGACAACAAGAACAAGCAACATAACAAAAAAAAATATGCTCTCGCTTATACGAGTGTCATAGGGGCAGAAAACCAGTGCAAAATGAGACACGCGTAGGCAACGATGACAGTGATGACGAAATAGGATATTCGCGTAGAAGACGGGATTGCTTTGCGCGCACGAATTGCCAGGTCAAGATGTTCGTAAGCTATAAACCCAAACATGATCATTGGCTTATTACTAGTCTGGAACTGGCACACAATCATCTATTAGTAACTCCTTCTAAGGTGAGTCAGATGCATCAACACAAGAAGATGGGTAAGGTCGCAAGGAGCCTGATTCAGACAATGAGCAATGCGTGGCTGACCTAGCGACATGATTAATGTTCTTGCTGAACAGGCTGGAGGAATTTTGAATCTAAACTTTAACACAACAGACATTCGTAACGCGGTCCGAACCCAAAGACGAGCCGCGTATGACCTCGATGATGCTCAATCCACAATGAGCCTAGTGAAGCGGATGCAGATGGAGGACTACAGTTTACCTTCGATTATAAACTTGACAACGAGCATCGAGTTAGCACAATTTTTTAGGTCGACGGTCATTCGAGGCTAGCTTATAAGCATTTTGGGGATGTCGTGACTTTCGACACCACATACCGTACCAACAAGTACTCGATGTCGTTTGCTCCTTTCACGAGCGCCAATCATCATTATCACTCCATCATGTTCGGGTTCGCCTTGTTAAGGGACGAGAGCGAGGGTTCTTTGGTATGGTTGTTTAGGGCGTGGCTGAAAGCAATGAACTTCAAAGCACCCAAAGTTATCGTCACCGATCAAGATTTGGCAATGAAAAAGGCTATTGCTACCGTCTTCCCAGACACTCGACACAACTTGTGCACTTGGCACATAAGCAACAAATACCCTGAACGTCTGCATCATGTGTATGCAAAGTATCCAGACTTTAAACAGGATTTTGACAAGTGCATTAAGAAGTCGTTAACGATTGAGGAATTTGAGGAGAGGTGGGAAAAGCTTGTTGAGGATTACTCATTGCAAGACAACGAGTGGCTCCAGCACTTGTACGAGCTCAAAGAGCAATGGATTGGCGTTTACACGAGGAGATATTTTTCTGCGGGCATGAAAACGACGTGCAAGAGTGAATCTATGAATGCCACGTTTGATATTTATGTGGGTACAACTACCAATTTGAAGAGTTTCATCACATCCGCACAAAAAGTGGTTGCGTCGTTATTCGTGAAAGAAAGGGCTGCAGACTTTGCAACCACGTACAAACAAATAAGAAGGTTGCTTGAGACCCCGTTGGAGCCAAAGTCTATACGAAGGAGATCTTCATGCTATACCAAGTAGAGCTGCGAAAATCGGGACGATACAGTATAAACAAGGTGGCAGAAAAGTCTACGCGTGAGTACAAGGTTTATTCGCTCGTGAATGGCCTCGTCCCTGAGAAGCTGCGCAGAATTTATACGGTGAGCCACGACACATTGACAGACTCTGTGACATGTGTTTGCAAGAAGTTTGAGTTCCATGGCATTCTGTGTAGACACATTTTGTGGTTTTTCACCCAGAAGAATATCAGGACAATCCTCAATAAATACGTCTTGCCACGGTGGACAAAAGGTGCAAACAGGTTACACGGTACCATTGCCTTTCCGGAGCACCCGTATACTGACTTTGAAGAATTAGAGACGTTGCGGTATAATCATCTGGTGACGATGTTCACCCGTTTGTCCGTAAAGGGTGCTGCTACAATGGTCGGATATAAACATCTCATCGAGGTAGCTCAGCAGCAAGAGCCCATCGTCGACCTGTTGGAAGTAGCTTCAGTCAGCAATGCGGTTGACACCGAGCCTACAATGGGATCAGAAGATAACGAGCCGGGGGAGGAAGACGACAATGATATTCGGCTTTTGGATCCAATTATATCGCAAACGAAAGGCCGCAAGAGATCTACGCGGATGAAGAGCTCTATTGAACAAGAAACTCAACCTAAAAAGCTGATAAGGTTGCATTGTGCAATAAAATGACCGACCATGACAAGAGGAACCATTACAAGGCACTGGGGATAAGTCCAGAGGGTTTGCAAGACGAGGAAGAAGATGACGCCGAAGATGAGGAAGAAGAAGCTGCAGTGGACCTTTAATTTTTTGTATAAGTCATCAAGTCTGTTTGACATTTGTAATTTTATTTCTAATAATCTTTCGACCGAAGACTGTAATTTTTTTTTTCTAATGGACCTATGAGAGCCATCAAATCTAAGTTTAAGTTTTTTTTATTTGCCCCGTCCGCTACATCGGATGGCTCTGCAGAGTCTTAAAACTCCAACATTTAAAAAAAATTTGGTGTTCTTTTATGTCCGCTACACAATGTAGCGGACGGCTTTGCAGAGTCCTAATTTTTTATGTTCTTTTTGTCCGCTACACAATGTAACGGACGGCTCTGCAAAAAAAATCTTTTGGTGTTCTTTGTGTCCGCTACACAATGTAGCAGACGTCTCTATTTTGTTATATATTAATCAGATCGGCCAATCTTTTTTCTCCCGTTTCTTTATCTGTCTCGAACATCTCACCCAGCCGTTACCCCATCTACGGCGACCCACATCTCCAGTGACCCACATCTCCGGCGACACCACCGTCCTCCCCCCGACGTCGCGCCACATCTAGCGACATCCCCATCCTCCCCTCGACGCGGCGCCACCTCCAGCGATAGATCCGTCCTGATGGCTTCTGATTCGTCGAGCATCGAATTTGTAGGCAACAGGGCACTTGTAGGCAGACACTTTTTCAAGGTCATGGCTCCTGGTTTTCATACAGAACTTGTAGGCCATCCCTCTTTCTCTGTATTTTCGTGTGTTAAAAGTTTTATCTTTGGTTAAAAACTTACATGTGTTTTTCTATTATGAATATGTTAGGACATACCGGTAGCCTTTTGCACAAGGTTTACCACACTTTATTTCGAAGCAACTTTAACCAGCCGCAAGGGGTCATGGCTTGTTAAAATCAAGAAGAAGCATGGCCAAGAGCAAATTTTTTTCGCAGAGGGTTGGAACGAATTCATGCAGCAGCATGAACTCCATCTAGGGGACTTTGTAATCTTTGAAAACACGGGGAATATGAGTTTTCAAATGACGGTGTTTGATCAAAGCACTTGTGTAAAAGCTTTCCCCCAATGTTGAACCCTAAATAAAGTTATGAACAATTTTGTGTTAATGTTCATTTGTTTTATAATTTTAGGTTCTTTAATTGTGCATTTGAGAATTATGATTGTTAATTGATAATTTTTTATTGTTGATCGTGCATTTGAGATATTGAGATTGTTTCTGTCGCTAAAACATTTATTTCGTCGCCAATTTAATAAAACAGAATTAGCGACGTCCGCTACAATATCTAGCGGACGGCACAACAGAAAGTCTGATCTCCAACACTTAAAAAACTTTTGTAGGCAACACGTCTGCTACACAGTGTAGCGGACGGCGCAGCAAAAACTCTGGATCCCAACACTTAGAAAACTTTTTATTCTCTACATGTCTGCTACACTGTGTAGCGGACGGCACAGCAGAAACTTTCATCTCCAATACTTAGAAAAAAATTTGTTCCATATATGTCCGCTACACTGTGTAGCGGACGGCGCAGCAGAAACTCAATTCTCCAACACTTAGAAAAATGTTTGTTCCTTATACGTCTGCTACACTGTGTAGCGGACGGCGCAGCAGAAACTCTGGATCCCAACACTTAGAAAACTTTTTGTTCCCTATACGTCTGTTACACTGTGTAGCAGACGGTGCAATAGAAACTCAATTATCCAACACTTAGTAAAAATTTTATTCCATATACGTCCGCTATACTGTGTAGCGGATGGTGCAGCAGAAACTCAATTACCCAACACTTAGAAAACTTTTTATTCTCTACACGTCCGCTACACTGTGTAGCGGACGGCGCAGCAGAACTCTGCATCCCAGTACTTAGAACACTTTTGTTCTCTATACGTCCGCTACACTGTGTAGCGGACGGCGCAGCAGAAACATTTTGTAGAACTTTCCAACAATTTTGTTTCCCACCATTCGTAATTTCAAACCCAAATCAAATGTCAACTACAATCTAAGACTCCAACACTTAGAAATTTTGAGTCCCTGCGTAATCTTAAAGCTCCAACACTTACCCACACTTTGTTTCCCACCGTTCAAAGCAAATCACAAATCACAAATCAGTCAAAATGCCAATGCTATCTCAACACAAATCAAACACTCAACTGATTTCAACACAAATTGGTCAGTCAAATCAATCGCATTTAACACCGATCAACTGATGTCAACACAAATCAATTCAAACCCGATGAATAAAGAACAACTTTCATAAAGATAATAAATGTTTATTAAAAAAATGAATATAATGTTACAATGTCAATTGGGGCCCTCATCTCCTGCGCGATTCTCGTCATTACACGGATTTTCAATAAACCTAATAGCTCTAGGCCGGCCTTTCATAATTTTCCAAGCTATCCTATACCTAAAGCCTTGTATGCATTCTCGGCTCCAGACGGTCTTTTCGAGGCTCTCAGACCGACAAATGTAATCCATGTACATGCAGACGAAGACGCCGCAGTCCGAGGTATTATGTTGATTGGGCCTCCTCTTCTTCAATCGGAAATGGAGCCTTGGCCTGCCCGGTACTCTCTCGTCACGCCTAGAATTGACCAAGGCATAAAATAGATTCTGCGAGAAACATAATAAGCATTAAACATTAAACATAGCAAACAGAATAAGCATTAATCAGTTTTACAATATGTAAGTTACAATAAGAATTAAACAGGATCTTACCATGGCATCCAACTGGCCTAGGCCTTTGTACATACGAAGCACAGCCATCTCGGGGGTATCATCGTGGAGACTATCGATGACTGATACGACCTTCTCTACTGGTTCATAGCAAACCAAGTACCAGTGGTGATTCCCTAAAAATGGGATTAGAAACACGTCGGCAACACTTGCGCTCACTAGACTATCCCTAGCAAGATATGCATGTAGGTTAGCGAACGGTTTCCACTGGGTCAGGGTTCTCATCCCCTTGAAGCGACCCATTAGTGCCAGTCTTGTACTAGGATGCCATGAAAATAAGCATCCAAGATAAAAACGCGTGAACGGTCGGCCGACTGCTCCTGACCCCTTTGCCTCAGAATATACACGTAGTGCGAGATGACACCGTTGTCTAACCAAGCTCCTGGAGCCAGCGAGGCCATTTCTGACCACGAGCAATTATAATCCAAGCCCTTCGGGTGATCCACGTCATACAATGCTTTGTCTCGGGGGGCCCGCTAAAATAATGGGCTCGGATTAGCTCGCATTTATGCGGCTTTATGGGCCTAGCTGGATGCCCTTTGCAATATTGCCCTCAGGGGTCGACCGGGGGATATTGCCCTCCTTCGGGGGGGTCAAATGACAAATATTGCCCTCCTCCAGGGGGCTCGAGTAGGGGATATTGGCCTCCAATTCCTGATTCGGCCGGCTGATATTACCTTTCGGGAGGTTTGGCCGGTTGGTAATGTCCTTCGGGGGGCTCGACCGGCTGATATTGCTCTTCAGCCATTTCTTGCGCCGGCTGATATTGCCCTCTGGGGAGGTTAAACGGGGGATATTCCCTTCTGGGGGTGCCAAGTGGTCCCACCCATGGGACAATGGGCAGTGCCTCGGAGAAACCGTAGTTTTTGAAAGGCCAATCTTGCGTGACTTGACTCTGAGAGATGGGTTTGGGTTCCGGGAACAAATTGAAGGAGGGGACGTTATAATCGTCCCATGACGCTTGAGCCTGTTACATCCCCCCTACAGAGGGACCACCAACTCCCTGGCTCACCCCTGAAGCCTGTCCCGAGGGATCACCGTATCCCTCGCTGACGCCCGTATAACCCATTCCCGGGCTGACGACCGAAGACTGTCCCGATGCTTGGCGCAAAAAATTCCCGCAGCCTAAAGCCAATGCAGCAGCCTGTTGGCGAAGATCCTCGTCCATTGCGCTCACTAGATTCTTCCGCTCACTCAACTTCTGGAAGAATGCGAGCGAGGCATTAACCTACATCCAAAGAGATAAAAAATAAGTAACTTCAATCAGACATTTATAATCATCAAATTCAAGTAAGAACACTTGTTAGACAACTTACGAGATTGTATGCTATATGCTCATCGATATGACCCCTAGGGTGGTACTTCTCCCCGCGTTCAAACCTTACTAGGGCTACTATCCTCCGTGTGATGCGGTAGTACCAATCATTGTACTGTTCGATGCTGATAACGGGGTCAGGCTCCGAGACGATGGCCGCCAGTGTGTCCTGCAAAGAACTTCAAAGCTCTATTTTGGCCGCGCACAATTCGTGGGCATTGGCCTTGCCAAACCGTCCGACACCCGGTGGGTTCCTGTTAACCCTCATATCTGGGGCATCGGCTGGCAACCCCTGCAGGTACTCAAAATGGAGCATTGCTCGGTCTGGCAGCTGCCACTCTGTGACCTCGAAGTGGATCAGGGGTGTGCGCTGCAACCCGGAGAGCGTGAAGATGAACGACTCTCCCACCCATCGCGCCAAACGGCTATACGGTGCCCAACGCATTTGGCCCGGAGATAGACGGTCGAACTCCCCTCGATAGTACGTAATGTTGTGATGGGGATCGACTCTCCTCTGGTAGTGTCTCTCCTTCCGGCTGTACTCCCAAGCACACAACCGAGGCCACACTTTATTGGTTCCATCCCTACGCGTTGGTGCACCGGTAGCAAGGTGTTCATAAGACCATACCTGAGAACATGGGAAAATTATATTTATATTGTCGATTCAACAAAAAAAAATAATAACGAATTCAGGATTTATATGATATACCTGCAATAGCGAGAGACATGCACATATGGCTTTGGAGTCGGGCCTCGTTGCCTTGTGCAATGCTCGGTACAGATACGAAAGAACCGCTGCACCCAAGGCATAATCCCCAACCTCCCACAGGTTTTGCAGCAACGATATTTGACGCTGATCGTATTCTTCGACGTCGTTGGGAAGAGAATTGCTCCCATCACCCACAAGAGGAAGTCCTGTGTATACATCACAAGCATTTCATCCGTGTAGTGGGCCGGAAGCTCCTTGTAGGTATCTACCAACCATTTCAATTTTATGCCACCACTACTAAATTGCTCCTGAGGTATTCGTCTAAAGAAGTCCTTAGCCGTTCTCTTAACCGTTGCTTCCGGTGGAGGAGCAATAACGGGGCGCCTTGTCATCGGTAACCCTAAGATGAACCCTACATCTTCTAGGGTAATTATCATCTCTCCAAGAGGGAAGTGAAACGTATTTGTTTCACTTCTCCACCTTTCAACAAGGGCACCTATTAAGTGCCGGTCAAGGTGTTGAAAGATCTGAACCATGCGTGAAAATCTCAAACCCAATTCCACGCAGTATCCTTTTCTGGGACTTGTTCAATTTCCATGCTGCGAACTCATTGGATACTTTTACTGTGTTGAGAAGTGCTCTTTCCTACGAATTAATAAATACAATCTAAGCAAAGCAAAAGTATACAATATTTGCGGGAATACGAAAGTTTATTCGCTAAGTATCTTACTTGACCATCCCATATGAGAGTACTAATATGGTTGGCTTGGTCGTATAACACGGATGGATCTTTTGGTCCAGGGTTAAATTCCATTTTTTGCAACTGAAATTATGAAAAAACCTTCTCAGTTTAGATTTTACAGTTTGGATTTTGATAATCGCTCGCAAAAATACGACGCTAGCACATGCATAATACATACAATGTTAGCATATACTCATATGTATGATAGATATATATACATACACGGAATCGGATTTTACAAACGTTAGCACATGAACAAATACATACATATATATGTATATAAATTCTCATCGCTAGCACATGTTTAATGCATAATCAAAACCACGCATAAAACGCAATATTCATCACAACTATAGATTACAAACATGTAAAGGATTGATTTTGTGAACTTACGTGATCTATTAAGGTATTAAAGGTGTTCTTAAGAAGAAATTGCGCAGATCTACTTGCAAACGCCGCTGGGAAATTTTGTGAGTAGAAAGAATGGAGAAGAGTTTCGTAGTTAGGGTTTTTTTAAATATATATTAATTGTCCGCCACATAATGCAGCAGACAGTTTACAACGTCCGCTTCACTACATCGCGGACAATTTTTCAATAATAATAGTCTACCACACTGTGTAGCGGACATTGTTGACGTGACAGATAAGGACACGGTAACCGTCGTGGGGGTAAAGAACTGACGGGACATTTTCTGACATGTGTCAGTCGAAAAGTAGTCTGCTACACTGTGTAGCGGAGGTCTTTTTCCTGACACAAGTCAGGACAAGAAAGTCGTCCGCTGCACAGTATAACGGACATGGGAGGAGGGGCAAAATGGTAAAAAATACTGTCTGCGATACTATGTTGCGGACGATTGACAGTTTTTGAAAAATAAAAGATCTGGCCCGTCCATCTTTTCAGGATATACGGCCAGATTGCGCTTGCAAAATACCCTATTTTGCTAGCGCTCTCAACGGATCAGCTCCCTATATATATATATATATATATATATATATATATATATATATTAGTATTTTTTTTCTTTTACCCTAACTTTTGCCTAGGCCGCCCTTTGCAGGGTTTTCGCCCTAGCGGGCATTTTTTATTTTTTTTGAGAATCTAGTCAGTGCTTTAGCCCGTGGAATAAAAGAATATTATTAAAATTTGATTGCACCTGAGGTAACTTTACGGGCTGTCTATGTACCTCCGTCTATGTGTTACATCAATTTATGTGTGCTGAAAAATATTCTTAAGGAGGATTAGGTCATTCGTAGTTCAATTACAAAATTTCCTCAACCGTAATATTTCTTTAATTGATCTAGATTGACTAGCTGTGATAACTCAATTCCATCTAAATCAACTAACAGTGCTGCACCCCCGTTCATGATTTGCTTGATCATATAGGGACTTGACCAGTTGGGTTCAAACTTTTCACGTTGTATCCAAATTTGTCCAATGTTCTCCTTTAACACCAGGTCTCCTTCTTTCAACCCACGTCCCTTTACCCATTTTTTGAATGCTCTGGCAATTCGTCTATGGTAACCTTGAATGTGATAGAGCGCCTTCAACATTGTTTTATCTGCCAAGGCCAGTTCTTTGAATCTGTGTCTCACCCAATCTTCCTCGGATATCTGATTCTCCAATAGCACTCTGAAAGTGTTAACTTCTAATTCTACCAGGAGCACAGCCTCCATGCCATAGACTAATGAATATGGGGTAGCCCCGATCAATGTTCTCACCGACATTCTATAACCCCAGAGTGCGTAGAAAAGTTTATCTGGCCAACTCCTACACGAAACTATCATTTTACTCAACATGCTCTTAATGTTCTTGTTGGGGGCCTCAACAGTTCCATTAGTCTGTGGTCGGTACGGTGACAAGCAATGTCAGATGATGCCATATTCCTCAGCTAAGTTCGTGACCTTCTCATTTAAAGTGTAGCCCATTATCTGAGATCAACTCTTGGGGCAATATCTGCAAATGATGTTCGTTCGAATAAACTGAGCCACCTTCCTCAGAGTTGAGCACGATGTATGAAGTGGCTTCCATCCACTTCGTAAAGTAATCTATATCTACAAGTATGAACTCGTGTCTACTAGAAACTTTTGGACTGATCTTCCATATTACATCTATCCCTCAAACTGAGAACAACCAAGGGGAGGTCATATTGTATAACTCTCAAGAAGGTAAATGTTGCAAGTTAAGTAAACCTGACATTTGTAACATCTCCTCGCACACTCGACATAATTGTATTTCATGGTACTCCAGTAGTATCCCTGACGGAGGACTTTCTTGGCTAGCATCCGCCTAATCATGTGTGGTCCACACTCTCCTACATGTATGTCTTTCATGATTTGACTACTCTCTCTCTCTCTCTCTCTCTCTCGGTTACACATAACATGTGTTCTGCATTATAATGTTTCTTATACAGTCTCCGGTCACACATGATGAATTGTGCAAGGGTGGCTAGAGCATCGGTGAAAAAGTTCTTGGCTCGGGGTAGGTTATGGAATTACATCTTCAAACTGGTCTACGACCTTTGCTAAGTGGGAATGATATGCTTGTAGACGTTCATATCTAATTCTCCACATACCTTGGATTTGGTATATGATCAACGTTGAATCTACATATACTGTGATCAACCGGACTCCTAGGTTTGGGGCCATCGCTAAACCTATGACACAAGCTTCGTATTCGGTAGTGTTGTTAGTACCGTCAAAAGTCAACTTGATGGCTATGGGTGAATAGGCTCGATCTGGCAAGATTAACAATATACCTACTCCAAAACCTTTGTTGTTCGCTACTCCATGAAAGTACAACTGCCACCTCATCTCTGTTTCAACAATGCACACTCCTTTATCTAGGAACTATGCCTCCCATAGACTGGTATCATCTATCGGGCAATCGGCTATCAGGTAGGCCACGGCTTTTCCTTTGATCGGATTTTCTGTAACATAGGTAATATCAAAGTCTGACAACAATAAAATTATTTGGTTATGCGGTTAGACAGGACAAGCTTCTCAAATAGGTATTTCATGGGGTCCATTCTGGCCAACAACCTGATGGAGTACGATAGGACGTAGTGTCTCAACCTTCGCATTAGCCAGACCAATGATACACATGTTCTCTCTAAGGCTGAATAGTTCACCTCTCCCTGGGTCAGCTTCTTATTCATATAGTATATGGACTTCTCAACCAATGAGTTTTCCAAATGTTGGGTTAACATGGCTCCGACTGCGTTATCGCTCACAGTTAGGTACAGTAATAAGGGGCTACCAGGCATAGGCGGGCTTAGGACTTGAGGGTTGCTAAGGTACTGCTTAATCTTGTCGAAGGCTTCTTGGCAAATGGGGTTCCATTATTGGCTCAGATCCTTCTTCAACAGCTTAAACACGGTTAATTGGGATATGAACTGACTGATGTACTGGATTCTACCCAATAATCCTCAAATCTCCTTCTCCGTCTTGGGTGGGGACATCTCAACTATGGCTTTAATTTTGACTGGGTCCACCTTCATCCCTCGTTTACTCACCGTGAAACCTAGCAACTTTCCAGCTGTGACTCTGAACACATATTTCTGCGGGTTCAACCTCACTTTGTACTGCCTCAATCTTTTAAAGTACTTCCTCAACAATGTACAGTGGTCTTCCCTATTTCTCGACTTGAAGATCATGTCATCCACATATACTTCCACCTCCTTATGGATCATATCATGGAACAGGGTGGTAGCGGCTCTCTAGTACATAGCCCTAGCATTCTTTACACCGAAAGGCATCACTGTGTGACCAAAGGTACCCCAAAGGGTGGTAAAGGTTATCTTCTCCTGTTCCTCAGGAGCCATCTTTGTTTGGTTATAACCCGCAAAACAATCTACAAAGGAAACTAACTCATGTTCGTTCGTGTTGTCTATGATCGGGTCTATGATGGGTAAGGGGAAATCATCCTCTAGAGAGGCTCGGTTTAAGTCCCAGTAGTCCACACACATCCTGACCTGATCGGAAGGTTTGGGGACGGGTACGATATTGGCTAGCCAAGTAGGGTATTCAATCACTTGGATAAATCTAATATTGAGTAACTTTATCACTTCTCCCTTGACCTTGAGGGACCACTTCGGTCTCAACTTGCGAAGTTCTTGTTTGACGAGTTTGGCTCCAGGTAGGATGGGTAGGTGGTGTTCCACGATGAATGGTCTATACCAGGCATGTCACTATATGACCAAGCACGTACATCGATATATTCCCTAAAGAGTGCAATCATATATCTCTCTCTCTCTCCCTCTCTCTCTCACACACATACACATACTCTCTCTCTCACACATACACACGTACTCTCTCTCTCTCTCTCACACACACACACATCTATACTAGCCCCTATTTTGATTTCTTTTATATCTTCAGGGGAGCCTATGTTACTTTAACTGTTTCCTTGGCTACTAACTTGACACGACTGATTCTCAGTTTTTAATTTTTTTTAAATATTTCTTTTAAATATTTTTTCTCTTCTAAGTCCATTAGGTGAGACTCATCATTAAACATTAGGTGTGACTCATCATTAACCGAATTGATTACTTCATCATAGCCTATATCAGCAACCAAGGATAATCGAAAGAAAGAATTATATTATCAATCAGGTAGTCTGGAAACACATAATTGGTAAACAAATTCAAATTTGCTAAGGTGACATAGGCATCCAAGTCTACTGGCTCTGGAGCACTTTGGTAGCAGGACTTCCTTCGGTAACCTCTCTCACAGTCAGTGGGCCATACTCAATTATCTAATTTTGCATGTCGCTTTATGCTAGGGTGATTAGGCATAATGGGTCCATGGTATGGTCGTCCACTTCACAGATAAGTGCTGAGATGAATATATCTGTGAAGCACGCTGTCATTGCTTCCAAATCCATTGAATCCACCCAATCTGAGACTTCTTCGGTACCCGGCTCTGTCAGCACTGGCATTTCTTCATCCTCAACCCACTCATAGTCGTAGAATATCTCCCATTATCAACTTCCATGTCTCAACACAATAAACTGGCTCTAGAAATCCATAGAAAAGCCTAATCTCTCTTTCTTTAAGGAAGCATCCATTCATAGTAGAGATCTTGGTCGTGCTCATGGCCTGGGAGAGCTTTCTGACAATTCCCTTCCTCTGCTTTCTAGTCGGCCTGTACCCTGAGCCAAACTGGTCTTTCTTGTTCTCTATATCCGTGAAGCTGGGAATCCCTTATAGTTTTGGCCTAAGCCCTTTCATGAAAAGTAATAGAATTTCCTCAACATGGGGAGCACTATTGTATTACTGTAAGGGGCAAAAGTGAGGAAGTTTTCACCGTGAGAAACTTCATCATACTCAAGACACTGAACCAGGTTATCTATCCTAAATCCACTGAACTGAATATCCAAAGAATCATGCGGCACCTGAACATTGTCCTTCTCAATCTGTCCGATCTACGGCAACTATGAGTCTCCCATTATGGTAAAAACGGCATCATTCAACATGAACTTGACCTTTTGGTGCAACGTAGTGGGGATTGGATGGATAGAGTTTATCCAAGGTCGACCCAACAGAAGATTAAAGAGGCCGAAATATCCAACACCTGAAACTCAAAACCAAAGTTGGCAGAACCCATAGTCATTGAAAGCTTCATTATACCAATTACCTCCCTTCGAGCGTTATCGTATGCTCAAACGGCTTGGTTGGAAGGGGTGAATCCAAGGGCGTAAACAGTGCGGAGAAGACAGACATTTAAAGCAGAACCATTGTCTACAAGGATTAGAGGAATCCTTTTATGAAGCGCTCGCATAGTGATATGGAGCGGACCATTGTGGCTTGGTGTTGATTTGGGCAGGTCAGACTCAAAAAGTATGAGGACATTTCTGTAACGTATAGCCCCTAGCACTTAGGACAGGTCTTTAGGCTGGGTCTGGATTAGTATCCGGGCTTTGCTGAGAAGTTTGATAAGGGCTTGACGGTTGGAGTATGAGGCTGACAATAGTCCCCATATAGAGATTTTGGCTTGGGTCTTCTTTAACTGTTAAAGGACCGCATCATTTGGAGGGTCTTGAGAGAACAATGAGTCGGACATGGCTGGCTAAGGCGGGGTTTGGTACACTCAGCCTGATCGGGTTAAGTGGGATACAATAGAATTGGGTCAGAACATAAATTCGATTTTTTCATCGTGTTCTTATTCGACTGGAAGGTCTCTTGATTGATCAACTCCTTATAAGTAATCACATTGCAAAAGTGCAGCAGAAAATCATAAGCAAATATTGAATTCGAAACTGGCTGACTGGTAGGGACAATAAATGATGTCGGATCTATGACTGACTGATTATCATCAATACAGTTAACCCGATGAGTAAGCAAGGGTTCTTTTTGGACATTTGGTCTGACATGATGAGACACTTCGCCCTTGTCAATGATGTCTTGCATGGCATGTCGAAGGGTGATACACCTCTATATGGGGTGCCCATTGCCTTGATGGTAACTACAAAAGGCATTCTCATTGTATCCGTCGGGTATCATTACTAATGTAGGGGTAGGTGGTAGCTTGGAAATCATTCCCTCTTTAGCAACTGTTCAAAAACCTTGGGGAGCAATACATTCAAAGGGGTGAACTTCCGTCTAGGCTCTATAGCGGGTTCCCATGTCACTACTCGGGATGCTTGTACGGTGTTAACATTGTTGGTTGCTGCTGGCTTAGGCTGCACATTGGAGCTCCTTGGACTGGCTCGGTATGCTCCTAGTGCTTTTGATTCACGAGAGATAGTTGCCTTGTTGATAGCATCTTCTATCTGAATGAAGGATCCCATGAGAGCTTTGAACAACGTGTTTTAGTGACAAAAAATATAATCGTGGTAGACCGGGTTGCTTCTCACGATGTTCACTTGCTCTTCCTCTGTCAGGCGGTTCACCATTTGAGCTGCCTTATTCCTCCACCTCATGATGAAAGTTGAAATGGACTCCTCGGCTCTTCCTTCATGGTTTCCAAATCTCTAAGGGTGATATTTAGGTCTGCATTGTACTGGTATTATCTGACAAACTCTCTCACAACATCTTCCATGTATGGACTCAGGCTTCATCCAAAGTAAGGAACCATCGAAAAATGGCTCCGGTGAGGGTACGATAGAACAACTATATCAACTGATTCAGATTTACCCCATATGGGGCCAACACGAGCATATACATCTTCACGTGAATCTTGGGATTCGTGGTCCAGTTAAACTTCTCCATCTCTGGGATCTTGAACTTGAGGGATAACCTATCCTCGGGGTTTATGGTTAAGGCACTGAGGTCCAACGGGTCATCAGCTCTCCTCATCCTAGCAATCTTGGATTCAAGTGCGTCTAACTTATCCTTCCATTCTGGCACAGCAGGAGGTTTTGTCTCTTCTTCCTCAAACTCTCATCCAATCAAACTTTGGACCTTTCTTTCTGTCGTCTTTCTTCCCATCTTCTTTTGGATCTTTCCTAGCTCTCCTCTTGAGGTTATCCAACTCCTTGGCGGTTCGGGATTGTTGCTCGGTTAGGGTAGTAAAACCATTCTGGAGATCCTTCTGAAGCTCACTGATGATACATACCATATCGAAGATCTGTGGGAATTCTTCGGCCATTGGAGTTTGTGACGACTTTCCCTAGCCTTAACTGTATAGGAAAAGTCGTAAAAAATTTAATAATGCATTGCACATACATCGAACCGGCTGGCTCATACTCCGATAAAGGTGAAGGTAAATTTTTCTAGTCTGGAGGGCATTTTTCGGGTTTTGGAAAAGGGGGCTGACTAACATCCGATTGGCCACTGGGCTGAGATATATTCCTGGAAATTTTCTTGGAAATTTTTCTGGGGGATAAGGTTTTCTGACTAACCGTCCATTCTTCCGAGAGGTTGACCGACCGGCTAGTGTATGGGTTTTAGGGTTTATTTCTGGAAATTTTCTAAGGATAAGTTTTCTGATTAACCGTCCGGTCATCCGAGAGGTTGACCGGCCGGTTGGTTAGTGGTTCAAGGGAATTTTTCTGGAGGTCCAGGTTTCTGACAAACCGTCCGGTCATCATGGAGGGTAACCAGCCAGTTAGTCAGTGGGTTTAATCACGGTATAAAATAGCCAATCTTAAAATTTTCAAGCAAATGTACATATTGACTAACCGTCCAATTGGGAGCGCAGATAGTTGGCCGGTTAGTCAGAGTCTCTTTTTTTTACGAAACTACCAGTTTAGCTTACAGAATACTAGTAGTTTCCCTGCCAACATGTCGTAGGCCAATGCAGGTATTCTCCCAACAAAGGGCAGAACATTGAATGGTCCGGGTGTGAGTTTTTCTCCGTATAACACCGGTGTAAAAGTCACTATATCGGCTCAACTGTACCATACATCTCCCGCTCGTAACAATGAAGTTAATAGGGCGATGACCAGTACGTATACAAGTCGTTTAATATACCAAGAAACCAGGAAGAATCTTTCATACGAGGCACGTGGAGTTCAGAATGTGATTGATAGATCGCCCTAAGCCCAGGAGGACCAAGGGCCTTGAGTATGTCGCTCCCAAATGGATGGGGGGGATAAGACGTGCGCATGTGTGAGGTATGAAAATAAAAGCGCAAGTACCACATTTATGTCATATTGTACATACCATAGAAAAAATACTTGAAAAATAAAACAAGGCCAAAATCAAAAGAAACTTTTCAAGTCTAGTCTTCTTATTGTTTTTTAGTCCCCAGGGGAGTCGCCACTATGGCGCACCGCCTCTGAAAAAATCCCCAGAGAAAGGATTTTCAGGAATCACCATCTTATTTAAAAAGGAAAAATAAGAAAAAAAATGACTCAAAGATGTCCAAGAAGGACGACTGATCTATCAAAACTATGAGAGGGGTCCGGAGACTAAGTTACATAACGCGAATGTGTTAGGCACCCGCCGTGCCCAGGGGTGGGCACCAAATCGTTTGAACCGATCCAAACCACTCAAACCGAACCAATCCAATCTGAACCGTTCAAAAATCTTAACAGTTCGGTTTCACATTTCTCAAACCAACCTTGGTTCGGTTCAGTTCACAATTCACATCTTTTAAACCGATTCCAAACCGAACCGAACCGACCTATGATACGTTAATCTATTTTTAGTAACATTCGTTGATAATTTCACATATATGATACTAAGAAAATCCAAATAAACAAATCTTGAAAGATAAAAGAAAAGAAAATAATGAGAATACTTATAACACAAAACTTTCGTGACCAATATATATTCTATATTTACTATATCAATTATAACAAGATTACATGCAATTTCAAAAAAATACAACTTCAATTGTTAATTATTATTAGATCCAATAGTAGTGTGTAAAGGAACAACACCTTTAAGTGAGCGCAAACTGTTTAAATCGACAAAATCGAACCGTCTAAACCGACTAAATCAAACCGTCCAAATCGGTGGTGTTTGGTATGGTTTGGTTCACAAATTTTCAAACCAAGGGGTAACGGTTTGATTTACAGTTTGACCCACAAACGAAACGAAACCGAATCGTGCTCACCATTAGCCATGCCCATTTGGTCTACTTACCATGTAAACATATGAAAAAAATCAACCCTAAGTTAGCTTTTACAAGTTTTTTTTTTTTTTTTTTTGTGGCTTGAACTCGACAACTAGGGTCAAGGCTTACGTATCCGATTGGACTAATCGGAATCAAAACCATCGTAGTTCGACTCTGGTCCTACGGGAAGTAGGTTACAATTCGGGACTTAGACTTAGACAAAGAAAATCAAAATACTTATTTTTGTTGTTTGGAAATGAAATGTGACTACAAGAAAGGGACACCAATCTATATTACTTCTACCCAAAGAAACCTTAATAAAAGTCACCTCAAGATGCAGCTTGCCTTGATGACTTGAGAATGCTCGCCGTTGGATCCAAGATGCAAAGAACAAAGTGACGTTTTTAAGGTAATTTGGATGGCCAAAAATTCTCGAGAGAGGCATGACGTCACTTCACGAAGAAATAGTGTGCAAACTCTAAAGAAAATAAGCTTAGGAAATTGACTTAATGCTTGACCCTCAAAAATGGAAGCCACGACCTCTTTTTATAATGCTCAGGGTTGCAGAATTTTATAAGATTGGCAATGCCAATCCGTATGGGTGGAGATAAGTCAGAATAAATGATAAAATTACAGATTGACAAAAGTCAACTAACTAGCCGGTTCACCCCATTTACTAAAAATATTTTTTCTCAAATTTCGGGGCATTTATTTGACCCTAATTTCGGTAATTATCTCTGAAATCACAAATATGATGTACCAAATTGGGGATAAGTTATTTCTTAACCATAAAATACATTGATTTGATCTTATATCAAGGATAAATTATGGATTATTTTCTCAAAATCATCTAGACACAATACATCAATCAAGATAATCTAGACCATGGACCGAACTTAATCTACATGGACTGGACTAATAAACTGGACTGGACTGAAAATGCAATCGACTGGACTGGACAGTTAAACTAGAAGGACTGGACCGGAAAATTAAACTGGACCAAATTAATTAAATGGAATAGGACTAGATTAAATAATTAAATTACATCACTAAGCCCGAACTCAATAATGCATTTTAATTAATAATGAAGTTCATTACTTAATTAATAAAAAGGCCTACAAAAATGAGGTGTTTACAGTTAGTTTTGACAATTCTTTTCTATATCAAATAATTCATTTCTTGAATGTTTTTTTCTTTTTCTACCTCCTTCAGCACACAAACACAACTTGAAAATCCATTACCCAACAATCTGAACGTCTACACAACAACCATGAAGATCCATTGAAAGTCTACCCAACAACCACTGGAAGTCTACCCAACAACCGCAAGACTGAAAATCGAGATCAGACCTTCTCGAATAAACAAAATAAAAACAAAAACTTTTTCAAGATCAAGCTTCTCAAGAACAAAAGCGACGATAAAATATAACTCATGATTTTTTTCTCCTTCTTCTTGCGAACGTCTGACATGGCTCTTGAGCGACGGTCGCAACAAATTTGGATGGCGACGGAGTGACCGAGGTGACCGACTGACGAAGGAGTGACGACAGGACTGGTGGCGGAGCTGCGGTAGATCCGTGCCGCCGTGAAGTGGAGTAGTTTGGTCGTGACTTTGGTGGATCTATGAGAGTGAGAGACTTGAGAGACTGAGGCCATGTTTGACACTCATTTTTTTTTCACTTTTTTTTTCAGTTTTGAAAATTGGAAAAAAAAAGCGCGTTTGGTAACCATTTTTTTTCTTCTCCAATTTAAAAAATCAGTTTTTAAACTGAAGAGAAAAAAAAAAAACTCCAAAAACTGGTTTTGTTTTCACTGTTGTTTTTTTTTTTAGCCCACCGCTCTCCCCCCGCCGGTAGCCACCTCCGGCCACCACCGTCGCCGACTGTTGGCAACAACCGCCGGCAGCCACCACCGCCACCGCAAATCACCACAAAAAAAACTCAAAATAAAAATTGGGTTATCAAACACACAAAAAAAAAACTCAAAATAAAATTGGGTTATCAAACACCCACTTGTTTTTGTAAAAAAAAAATTTTTAGCTGCTTTTTAATTTTTTCAATTTAAAAACTGAAAACTAATTTTTTTTTTGTCAAACTAAGCCTGAATTTGTGAGAGAGAAAGAGACTTTAGAGTGGGGATCTGTGAGGGTGAGAGACTTAAGAGACAGGGGCGGTGAAAGTGAGAAGATGAGAGAAAAATGAAGAGGTTTAAGTGTTTAACCCTAAAATCATATATACATAATACACTCATATAACCGGGTAAACCCCGGTGCCCGAGACCCGACCCAAATCGAATCGGAATTTACGGGTCGGTTCAGGTACAGGTCTGTTTTCAACGGGTCTCCTAATTATGTACTCATACCCGGATTTATTGAGTGGGTACGGGTAAACACGAGGGTCCGAGCCCGTTTTTGTTAGGTCTAGGTGTGGGTAAAGATAGAGAGAGGGAGAGAATGGACAACATAGAAACTTCAATAAAAGTTGGGTTAGAATTTCATACGAATTTACTTACTTCAATAAAAGTTGGGTTATAACTAAATATTAGGTTATAGTTCCTATCAAGATTTCTTCTACTTACTTTCCTCTATGCATAATTTTGTTGTTATATCGATCTAGTCTAGACAAGAAAACGTTCCTTAATTTTCTGGCCCTACCTCCTCCACCTTAAATACTTCGCAAAAAGGGCACTGTAGTGGTGGCAGTTGTTTGTGCTGTTAGAAAGGCTAAACAAAATATAGAAGAATAAGAATAGTAGAAAGGCTATTTTACCTCTGTTCCGAACCCTAAAACCTCATTTTACCCTTCCAGTTCCCCAAAACCCCCTTCGTACTTCCCGCGCTCCTCTTTCCAGTAGCCCTAAAATCTCACTTACCACTGAACCTCACTACACAGTACACAGACAAGAAACGCAGGATTAACTGGGCAATGCTCCGAAGCTATGCAGAAGCTGTTGCGTCGCAGCCCCTCTGGCCCCATCCTCTGCACCACCGGCAAAACCCCCCTACCCCTACCCTCCAATAGCAACTCCCTCCCTCTAGGGTTTGCCAATAACTTCGGCTTTATCTCTCTAGGCTTCAAGAATCCACTCCTTCCCATCATGCCCGCCGCCGCCTTACACATCAACCCCTCCTCCTCAGCCGCTGCTCTCTCCCGGAAACCCACCGCCGCCTCCGTCGTGGCTAGCAGCATGAGCTCCAAACTCATCAGCCGCCGCATCTGCCGGTGTTCGATTGACAGTGCGGCGCCAGCTAGGGCCTGGGTTCTGTTCAAGGAGGGCCGGGGCGGGTCCCGGTCGGCCTGGTTTCACACCGCTGCCGCCGATTCCGACAAGAGCTTGGTGGTGGTTGCGGCCGAGGGCTCGCAGAATTCGGAGGCCGCTGTTGAAAGTGGTGGGGGTGGTGAGAGGGCGCCGAGGGTGCATCATAGGAGGCAGAAGGCTGGTGGGGATGGGGCCGCAGCTGGGCTGGTCCCGGGGAACCCTGATTTGCTGACGATTCCGGGCGTGGGGCCGAGGAACTTGAAGAAGCTGGTGGAGAAGGGTATTGGGCGTGTTGCTGAGCTCAAACAAATCTACCGAGATAAGGTTTTGTGCTCCTTTCTCTATGTAGTGCAATTGAAGTGTAATATTTTCTCGAGCTAATGTTAATGCTATGGTGTTACAATTTACTTGAATTGAAAACGTTGGAGCTGTTTAAGGGGTGTATTATCAAACAAGTGAGATTGACATACAAAAAGAATAGTAAAACGGGGCTTGACTTGATTTGTGTGGCCATGCTGTCTTTGTAATTTTGTTTACTGGTATCCACCTACTCAAAATCTTCAAATGCGGGTTTTAACTTTGCTATGTTTTTCCCTTTTTTGGGGTCAATTGTTTCTTATATATATTCCAAGTAAATTAGTGCTTACTGCTGGTGAATGGAAGTAGAAATTGAAGTACTATGTGTTGATTGAAGGAAGTTCAATTATTGTCCTTCTTATAAGGATTTTTTGGGCTGCCTGCAGTTCTTTGGGAAGTCTAGTGAGAAGATGGTTGAGTTCTTACAGAGCTCGGTCGGAATCATTCATAAAAACCATGCCGAGAGTATAACTACTTTCATCAAAGAGAGCGTGGATGAAGAGATAAAGGAGGATGGTTCCTCTGGCGTGAAGCCAGCCCCCAAGAAGCGACTTACTTTCTGTGTGGAAGGAAATATAAGTGTTGGAAAGTCAACTTTTCTGGAGAGAATAGCTAATGAAACACTCGAGCTGCAGGACCTTGTCGAGATTGTCCCTGAACCTGTAGGCAAGTGGCAGGATGTTGGACCAGATCATTTTAACGTGTTAAATGCATTTTATACCGAGCCCCAAAGATATGCATATACCTTCCAAAACTATGTGTTTGTTACAAGAGTTATGCAGGAGAAAGAGTCATCTAGTGGAATTAAGCCCCTCAGATTGATGGAGAGAAGTGTTTTCAGCGATAGGATGGTACGTATCACATACTTTCTTCTTTTTCGTTCCAATGTAACGTGGTATGGTTCAACTTTGTTCTTAAGGCATAGCAACTGTACATTTTTTCTTACAAAGGTAATACAAAAGGTTTCTGACTTTGTACGAAGTTGGTAATTATATCCTCTCTTACATGAAACGCAAAGGTTATTGTGGTTAAAGGCTGATCATTAAATTCTACTTGCTAAAGGTCTTTGTACGAGCAGTTCATGAAGCAAAATATATGAATGAGATGGAGATCAGCATTTACGACTCATGGTTTGATCCTGTTGTTTCATCTTTGCCTGGGCTTGTACCTGATGGTTTTATCTATCTTAGAGCCACCCCCGATACTTGCCACAAGCGAATGTTACTACGCAAAAGAAGCGAGGAGAGTAAAGTCACACTAGACTATTTGCGTGACTTGCATGAAAAGCATGAGAGCTGGCTTTTCCCATTCGAAAGTGGAAATCATGGGATATTGTCTGTCAGTAAGCCACCCTTCCATGTGGACTTCTCTTTACCTCCTGAAATAAGGGACCGCGTGTTCTATTTGGAAGGTGACCACATGCATTCGAGCATTCAAAAGGTATGTTTCCAATACGATTAATTGCTCATAAAACCTCATACTTCGGGTCCATGTGCACCCAGCACCTTATAAAAAATCCTAGGTTCTGGGTGCCAAATTTGGGAGGTTAAGGTGCTCGTCGCATATGGACCCAAAGTATGAGGTTGTATATGCAATTAATCCTTTCCCATATCGTTACTCTTTTTTCATATCTGAACTGTATGTACTTGAAATATTTTGCCTAACTTGTGTTTGGTTACAACCAGGTTCCTGCTTTGGTTCTTGACTGTGAGCCGAACATTGATTTTAGCAGGGACGTTGAAGCAAAGCAGCAGTATGTTAGCTTCCCCTTGTTAATGCTAGTGTTTTTTGTGCACGCCCTTAACATTTTTTTTTTATTATTTGTTGGTTTTCTGGCTGTGTCTGCGATTATACTGCCTAGTGAATGGCATTATGGAACTGCCATCACAATTTCTCATGCCATTCTAGTAATGTCTCATTGGTTTGTAATGTGTTCCGAAGCATATGCTGAAAGGAAGAAAAGAAAAATAATACTTTCGCGTCAGATTTCCGGACTACTTTTTTTTAAAAAGGTATTCTATTCCAAAAACAGCTTCATCTTCGGCGAGCAGCTTCAGACTAATATCATACAACGTTATACCTTGTGCTCCGAAACCTCCCCTGCTTTTTGGCAAAACAAAATTTCTGTTGTCATTTGCGTTTCCAATCATGAATAACATATGCAGATTCCTTCCTGATCCATTACATGTTGAGGAGCCTAGCTGAGCCAGAGCTAGGGTTGCTCAACCTTACGTATTTTGATGAAAAAATTCGGCTCTTCATGAACATCTATTTACTAGTACTATTTGTTTTGGCAGCACCAAATAATGTTGACTTGTTCAGTCTGTTCTATTGTAGGCTAAATCTGATCATTCCTTTGTATAACGCTTTTCTTATAATTTCCTTGTACCGTCTTCCCTAAGTTCTCTAAGTTAATGTTATGGCTATTAGAAGATCATGCTAATATAAGTAGCTTAAAGATATTGCTGTAGCAGCTTCAGACTTTAGTTATAAAAGTCCTGTACCTTGTGCATTAAAAATCCTTTCCTGCTTTAGGAGAACCTGAACTATCCTTGGCATGCCCAACGGGATTTCCTCCCATCAGATCAGCTCATTCCTTTGCATGTTGTTGAGCTTGGCCTGGCCAGGGTTGCTAAAGCTTGCTCCTTTTGACAAAATTATGCTGAGCACTGATACAAAGGTTCATTTATTGATTTAGCGAGTAAATGCTGATATTAGCTCCAACCAAGCAAGGCCTTGGCTCTTTATGAGCAGCCCCTTTTATTGGCAGCACCAACTTCTCATTTGACATTCAACAGCTTTGTTGATTTGATGTTGACGAACAAGTGACTAATGATATTTAGTGTGTTAAAATTGAATCATTTGTGTGTATTTGCTTTCTTCTAGCATATCTTGTTAGTGTCCTCCCTAAATCAGTAGGGTTGATGAAGCGGCTGTCGAATACCGCATTTGTGAATATTAATGACCCATTAGATACGACCACCTGCAGTAAACATGACTCGAACATTTAGGCCATGACTCTTTGACTGTGGGTCGGCTTGGTATCTTCTTTCCTAACAATGCAACCCCCCCTCCCTCTTCCCCTCCTCCCTAACATTTTGGGATGCAGATGTGACTCTAATTTTGTTCTCTTCCTGCCCTAAGCCTTACTTTATGTGCCATCTGTGAAGGTATGCTCGCCAAGTTGCCGAGTTTTTCGAATTTGTGAAGAAAACGAAGGAAGTTTCTCCTAGTGAAGAAGCGGCAAAGTGTGGCCAACCACAGGTATTGCTACCCAATAACGGAGAACTGTGGATGCCTGGAGGGAAGCATTTTCCTGAATCTGCCCTTAAATCCTTGGATTTGAGACGAACCATGTCTCTCATGTCTGGCTAGTGGTTCTTTCCGTGCGGTTGGTCCCGCTTGTATGTAAAGAAGGATGTTTTAACACTTAACCTTGGACGGTTGATGATGTAGAGTGGATTGTGTATTATGTCTCCTGTCTAGAGCTGTAGTAGTGCCGTCGTAACTGTAGAAGCTTCATTGTTTTTAAGACTTAACCGTGGTCCGTTAATGATAAGAGTGTATAACTGTGTATTTTGTGTTCTTTCTAGAGCTGTAGTGCCGTTTCAAGTGTAGAAGCTTCATTGTTTTCAAGGTAATAGGAGCTGAGCTTGATGTTGTTCACATGGATACTCGCATCTGCATCATGTGCTCGTAGGCACTTTGTTCAATCTTTTACTTGCTAAAACCCGTGCGTAATGCTACGCAGGGAAGCAGTCAGGTCGACAAAGACTAGGAATATTATTAAAATAAATGAAATAAAACGAAAAGAAGAGAATCAATTCTACTCATAAGCCGTGCAAAAGTTCTGGTAACACCATCTTGTCTTGGCAGCATGACACGTGAAACTGGCTGTGATCCTGTGTGTTTCATTTGGCCTACCATCAAGAGAAAACGGAAAGATAAAGTGAAACGATTCATAGCGCACATAATCAGTGCTTGATGTTGTTGGCACCAACAAATAAATTCTAAATTGATAGGTTATTGGCTTATATATCATCCACAATCACTACAAGTTAAATGCCTCATAGGACTCTTAAGGTTCCTTATTAGAATTTGCAAAAGGAGATGACGACCGATGCAAGTTTTAAACGGAATGTTACTTTCTCTTGTGAGGAGGTGTAACATTCCAAAAATTTAGAACGTTAGACACTCGTTCGATCATTCGCTCTAAGACAATAATATCCTCAAACTCAAACAAATGAACGACTATTATCAGAGCAGTTAAACCAATAATCATACTCTCAGAAGACTGTCATCGATGAAACATAAAATTTAAGTCTGGAAAATTTTAAGGGTAAATTACACACGGCACTCCTGATGTTTGCCTTAAACTACACACAGCTCCGCCTAAATATTTTTAATACACTAAGCTATACATTTCTATTTTTCTGTTAACATAGTTAACAAAATTAATAAAAGGACGGTCATAACCCTGATAAACAAGTCAATTTATTCTCTCTCTCTCTCTCTCTCTCTCTCTCTCACTCACTCACTCACTCACTCACTCACTCAGACACACACACACCGGCAACACCCTTTGGACTGCCACACCCACTGCTGGTGAAGTCACGGGCCACCAACCGCATCCACCACGACCCATCACCACCCCCATCACCACGACCCACAACCGTCAACCACCACCTCTCCACGAAGACAATAGATCCCGAATCTGAAATCGGGGTTCACTACAAGAAAAAGGACTGCAACGGGCCTTTCCATCGAAAAAGGTCATAAATCCGTCTCCAAAGACTTTTGGTGATGGACACAACGTCGCTAAAAGTATGTTGCCTACAACCCCGTCTCTAAAAGTTTTGCAGCGGAATTTTGAAATTCGTCGCCTAAAGTTGACCTTGAACGACGGACGTGAAAATACAATGAGGGACGGATATTCCGCGCTACTTGTATTTTTCGTCTTTTAAAATTATTGCGTAAAATATTTAGCGACGGAAAAATGTGTCATCAAAAGTTTTGACGACAGATTAATCCATTGTTAAAAATTTTCTGATTTAGCGACGAAAATCCCGTCGCTAAAAGTCTGTTGTTTAATATTTTAGCGACGGAATTTCTGTCGCTAAAATTGAGACTTTTTAGCAGCGGAAGAAAATCCGTCACTAAAAGTCAAACTAATTTTTAAAATATTTTTTTATTTTCCTAATACTCAAACCTATAATTACAAATTCTCAACAACACAATCTCAATCCAGCAAGTAATTCTCAATGCACATTATCAGCAATTATTTAACCCTAATACAGACGTACACACATGTATAAAGAATGAATTCTATATCAATCGAAAAATAAAATGTATACAAAGTTCAGAAGGGCACGGGAGCGGTGGACAATAGAGTAGGGGAGGGGAGGGGAGTACAAGTGTGTTGGGGGGGGGGGGGGGGGGCACAAGAGCGGTATACAAATAGCTAGGAGGCTGGGGAAGGGCTGATCAGGCGTCGGCGAGTCCCGGATCTGGGGCCTGCTGATCGTCCTCGTCCACGGGTGCACTGGGAGGCGGATCCGGGTCGACATGTCCAGCAGCATTGCCCTGCACGTAAAGGCACGAACGCATTAATCTCGATAGCAATCGTATATAGTGTTTACTCAACGTTTGTAGTGGTTGTACATGATTATTTGCTGCCATCATCCTATACACCTCCGTAACAATGCGACGGACCTCATCCTCTTGTAACGACAGTCGCCCCACGGTCGGTGTCTGCGTTTGTGGAGGGGCAGCGGGGGGTGGGGACACTCCTATCAAGACACGTGCTGTCATACCAGGGAGGCCATGTACGTGGCCTTTCGGCCTATTGACGACCCCCGGTGTATCCAGCCATCGCTTCAATCCCCTAGTACTCGTACCCGTACTCGTGGATGCTGATGGCTGTCAGGACTGCTGCCCAGACCCCCTGATATGTTCGTACGAGACCTGCAAAACAGTGATTTGACATTCAAAACATTAAGGCGACAAACATCGAATACAAATGCAAAAATTAAACAAATTAATTCGTAACTTATATCGATCTACCGAGTAATATCTGAAACATAGTCTCCCCTGCTGTTGATCGTCCATATCATTCTTCCTCACGTGTGTCTGAGTGTACATCAGAGCACAGACCTCATCGGGCGCCAGGTTCGAGTGCTCAATCGCATTCTTGTGTTGGAGGACGTCGTGAGCCACCGAACCCACCCCTTGTCCCCGTGTGAGTGGGATCTTTGTCCTGTCTGTTCTCGCTCCCACTCTTACTCTTGGCCTCCCAGGATGTATCATTCCTCCACCTATCAACCATCTCTCCCCATACAGCTGGAGATATCCAATGAGGGGGAAATTTCTTCCACTCCTTCATAGGGGCACCCTCGGGGGTCATCTTCCTCGCCTGCTCCCTTGCGTCGTGCAGCCATCGCCGGTAATTTTTGCCAATGTAGGGGAAAAAAAAACATGCCGCCCCAACGTCTGCTACTCAGGCGACTCAAACTCGAACCCCTCCTACAAGGCATCCAATTACACAATCAATACGATTAATTTAAAATTACGTTCTAATTAAACAAATAATGACTGACACAAACGGATAAAAACCATACCAGCCATTCCTCCCATAAGGACTCCCTTGTCGTGGCATCCCTGTCCTTCCAGTATAGCCGTGGCTCAAAGAATCGGCCCTTCACAAGGACGCCAATCTTTGTCTTCACTGGAGTCTCTAGGATCCTGATAAAGAAACAAAGCAAGGGAAACATTAAACAAATGGACAGTAATAAATATCAAAATCGAAGATTGTAAGTACTGCATTATGTAATTTTTTTACTTACTGGCCCTCTTGGGTGAGAGTAACTCTCTGTTTACGCTGGGGGTCGATACGCACCCCGCGTGTCGGTCCATGGCCTCGTCGAGATCCTGCAAAACACAAACAGTAATACAAATCAAATATAATTTAAATGTAAGTCTAGCATCATGACCAAACGTCGTTATCAAATATACCTGAGGTAGAACCCACAGAAGAAGAAGAACCAGCGGGCGTGTGGGAGAAATCGACTCGAGGTTGGCTAACGGTTGGGACTGGGACTAGGGCTAGGGCAGCAGCTGCGGCTGCGACTACTTCTGCGTCCGCGGCTGGGGCTAGGACTGGGCCCCCGCCTGCTGGATGTGGGCACTATGTGCCTCGTCATCAGTAGGCAATGACGAGGCGGAAGCCACCAGGGTTGACGCAGCTCGGCGTCCACCGCGACCACGGATGGCCCGTAATCTATCCATGTCTGACTTCGTGTACAACAAGTCCAAATTAAAGAAATTAACACATACAAAACAATGTATAGTCCACATCATGTTACAACACTATATAAATGAACCGAGTATATATATGAACCGAGTACTAAAATAATGCATGTTACAACAGTACAAGTCAATCATCTTCATTTTGGGAATCATCGCCATCATCATCGTCGGACTCGTCATCCTCTTCTTACTGGGACTCGTCGCCTTCTTCATCGAGTAATTCTTCCTCTTCGTCAGTAGACTCAGCCTCATCATCTTCAACACTTTCTATGTCTTCCGCGTCATCATCTACGACTTCTTTATCTACATCAACTGTTGGTTGAAGACGGAGATCGTCCTCTTCGTTGTCCACCTCCACAGGTACTGAGACAGGTGATTGGTCGGCTTGAAAGATGTCTACCTCACCGTCATATGCCGCGAGCAATTTCTTGGAATTGATAACTGTATACCAATTAGATTTGGGATTTGCAACCTCCTACGTGTAAAAGACTTGTGCAGCTTGATTAGCAAACACAAACGGCTCGTCTGATGCAAGTCTTGACTTAACATTGACATCTACAATTCCCTGCGAACTAACATGAATTCCTCTACTGCATGTGACATCAAACCATGTACACCTGAACATTACCAGGCGGTTTTGGGAACCCAGATATGTTAGCTCAACAATCTCATCCAGCTCTCCATAAAAGTCCGTGCAATTCTCGTCATAACTCTCGTCGTTGACCAAGACTCCACTGTTTTGGGTTTGTTTCGTCCGGTCATCATCTTTTACGTTAAACCTAAACCCATTAATGATATAGCCTCCATGACAGGCTGCTTGTTACTAGGGCCTTGAGCTAGTAATTTCAACAAGGAGGCTACTAGAGCATCGACCGACGGAGCCTATTATATAAGATGGTGAAAGTTAATAAACTACCTATGGAGTGGCATATGAAACATAGTATATTTTGGTTAAAGACTTACACGTCTTCTAAACCACTCTACAAATTACGATTTTCGATGAGATTCAAGTCCAACGGGATCAATGATTAAAGATTCCGCATCGAATTCATTACAAATCGAGAGAGTTAACCCACTAATCACACATTTTCAATTATGTAAAGTAATTATCTGAAGTCAAAAACTTACTCAATGAATGCTGAAGCTTCCTCACAATTTAGAAGGGCATATACAGTTGCAGCACTGTACTCTACATCCGTTAGCCATCGAGTATAGATTCGTCCGAACAGACTGCCTGACTGCTTCAATATTGACAATTGCCCTTCCAAATGTGTGCTGGCTCCGAGTTCATTTCGGCTAGTTGATTTAACCTTGTATCAACATCAGGCCCAAAATATTGGCTACAAAAGTTTTCAAGCTCTTCCATTATGTAAGCCTCAGCAATTATGCCCTCAACACGAGCTTTAACGGACTTTCTTCTTTAAATGGAACACGAACCTAGAAGTTTAACGAATAGAGTTAGGTGGAATATCAATGAATCAATGTTTGCATTACATGTAAACGAACAACATAGAGTTAAAGCAATACCTCTCGAATGGATACATCCACCGATATTGCACAGGCCCACCCATCAAGGCTTCATACACCAAGTGAACGGGCAAATGCTCCATTAAATCAAAGAATGATGGTGGGAAGATTTTCTCGAGCTTACAAATTGTCAACACGATGTTCTTCTCAAGCACCTCCAAGTTACTCACCCGGATTGTAGAAGAACGGATATCCTAAAGAAATGAGATAATTCAGTTAAAGTATCACATACAACCCTTGGCAACAGTCCCTGGAAAGGCAATATGAATGAATCTTTCCATAAATACGTGACAGTTGTGACTCTTCATCTATTGGAACTTGCATTCTGATACATTGCAACAACGAGATATGTTGGATGCATACACATCCAGAAGCTTCAAATTCTTAACTCACTGACATACCTTCTCCACCTGTTTCTTGTCTAGACAGTAAGGTGCTTTCGGAAGCAGCGTCCTCTCGCTGACTGTCTGAGGATGCAGTTCACAGCGTACACACAACTGTTGTAGATCATTTCTCGCTTTAAGGTGATCTTTCGATTTTCCCTTGAAATTCATCACTGTGTTGAACACATTATCGAAAACATTATTCTCAATGTGCATCACATCTATGTTGTTTCTGATAATGAGTGTCCTCCAGTAGGCTAACTCCCAGAAAATACATTGTTTCCTCCGGTTGTGCTCTTTCTCGTATCCTATAATCTTTTGATCTGGCACACCCTTGCCGTATGATATGTCAGTATCAAGTGTCTTCAAGTGTGAGAGCACTTCTTCACCAGATGAGTAGTCCAGTGTGACAACCTCACGCTCGATTGTCCTATCGAATTTATCATTCTGCCTCCGAAACTGATGGTCTGGTGGCAAAAGCTTCCGGTGACATCCGAACCATAAGGGCTTCGCGTCGTGCTTTAATGTATGACCGGGATTCACGCCCATACAAGCAGGGCACCTAACTTTCCATGTGTGCTCCACCCACACGTCATTCCCAATGCGGGAAAATCGTGTATAGTCCACATCAAAGCAGCCCTCATCTGAAAGTTCTGTTTGAGGGATGCGTCATAAGTTTTGACTCCATGATCCCACAGTTGTTTGAGCTCATCAATCAACAGCCTCAAATACACATCTATGTCCTTACCGGGACTCTTCGGCCCCATATTAAGCAACGACAAAAACATGTACGGCTTCTTCATGCACATGCCTGGTGGAAGGTTGTACGAGACAATAATGATAGACCATGTGGAGTAAGGCGTGCTAGACTGCCCGAAAGGGTTAAACCCATCGGTTGCCAGACCAAGTCTAACATACCGAACTTCCTGGGCAAAGCTTGGATGCATGCGGTCAAACTCATTCCACTCATATCCATCAGCTGGGTGTGTCAGCACATCAGCATCGTTGCTACGAGTCTCACAGTGAGCCCTCATGTGTTCAGCCGTATAGGAGGATAGTACATCCTCTGAAGCCTTAAGGTTACGGGAAAATATCGCAGTACCTTCCATGCAATATTTTTGTTCTTCCCTTTATTCGGTTTATACATCGAATGATCACATACTGAACATCGTGTCAAGTCTTTATTCTCTTTCCAGAAAAATACACAGTTGTTATTGCACGCATCTATCCGCTCATAGCTCAATCTAAGTTTCCTCATCATATTTTTTGCATCATAGTACGACGGGGGCATTTTTTGACTCTCCGGTAAAATTTCTTTCATAAAAGTAACAAACTCGTTAAATTCTTTCTCACTTAGCCCGTGGTCCGATTTCAACTGTAATAACTGACTAACCGCAGACAGCCGTGTGTGTTTCCAGATTCCATCCCACAACGGGTCCTCCGTGTCTCTCAACAAATCACAAAACTGATTAGTCCCCTCGTTTGGCTGCTGGGAGTCTCATCGCCGCGGTAGTCACCCCATTCAACATTAGCATGCCCAGCATCCATAATCATATCTTGGTAATCATATTGTGCCTCATCCCTAACGTCAGCTTGACTAGCCGGGTTGGATGACAATATTATCGTTACCCCGTGTTGCGTCCACCTTGTGTATCCACCAGTAAAACCGTACTGGCGAAGATGCCATTTTACCACCATTCTTGTTTTCCAATGCAACAACTCACATATACCGCACGGACATCTTATCGTCCCAAAGTCAACATGTGTAGGTTGCGCGTAAACAAAGTTGAGAAATTCATCGATGCGATCCTCAAAGTCATCATCATTCTTCCTTTTCATCCAACTTTGATCGACCGACATGACAACTGAGATTACGTACTATATACCACCTTAAATTAAAACAAATAATTAGGCAAGGTCGATGTGAAAATGAATGCATGCATCTGACAACATGTCTTATACCCCCTCCGTTCTCTAATAGGTGGTGGTCATATCCCATTCAAAAAATCACATGTTTATAAACAGTTACCAACTCATGCTTAGTCCTATGTCTGCGGAAAATTCAGCAGCACCTCCCCGTATTTCTCCAAGTACACGATATCGATTAGGTGTTCTAACATCTGTCTAATCTTGCTCTTGCAAGAATTAACAAATGTTAGAACACCAGATTTGTATGGACAGGGAGAAACACTGGAGAACGTGTACCAAATATCAACGACATAGAACAGAGAGCATGTGTCGATACACTGTTTTATAAACACTTAGCTTTTTTCAATTGTCCAAAATGGACATCCAAAGGCTCATTACAAAGTATTACTTTGTAATGAGTACCTTTGAACGGGAACTAAGGGTTTCTATGCATGCATGCGTTTGAAAATTGGTAACATATGCAACCATCTTTCTGAAATTTCAAAATTTCAGAAAAATGAAATCATTGGATTAATTTGCAAGAACATGCCATAACCAAAATGATTCACTTTCAAATTCGTTGACAATGAGTTGTAACTAACTCGTTGTCAATGGACACCACAAAATAACACCGAATATTCCTAATGTGGGGAGCTAACTCACGTTTCTCAGTGGAATATAAAGTTCATTCGCGGAGTTGATATTGTGTCACATGTGATTATGATTGGGTTTATGGTTTAGTTAGGGTTAGAGTTGTATTTAGGCTTATCAGGGTTAACTAGGGTTTAATTGAGACCCCGGTTACTTTAAGATGTGTTAGGGGTTAATTAGGGTTAATTCCTTAGTGTTAATTAGGTTACTTAGGGCTAATAAGGGCTGATTAGGATTAATCGGGTTTAAGTAGGGTTAATTAGTATTAATTTAGGTTTAATTAATTAGGAGTTAATTAGGTTTAAATAGGGTTTAGTTCGAATTTATCGGGACTAATTAGGGTTAATCGGGTTCAATTAGGGTTAATTAGTATTAATTAGGGCTAATTAGTGTTAATTAGGGTTTAGTTAAAGTTTATTAGGGTTAATCCTAATTAACCATAATTAGGTTAATTAGGGTTTAGTTAAGGCTTATCGGGTTTAATTAGGCTAGTTAGGCCAATTAGGGCTAGTTAGGGCTAATTGAGTTCTTTAGGGTTAATTGAGTTTTTAAGCTTTAATTAGGGTTTAATTAAGAGTTATCTAGGGTCAATTAGAGCTAATTAAGGTTAGTTCGAGTTTAGTTAATGTCAATTAAAGTTACAACATGCAACAATGTACAATTAGAGTAAAATTACACTATACATTACAACAAATTAACTTCAAATAACCACAATTAAGGTAAAATTAAACTCAAACTCAAAATAATTAACCACATTATATTAAATTCAAACTCATATTCATTAAACCACATACATTAAACAACAATTAGGGTAAGATGGACATACCCGTGGCGGAGGTGGTGCGGCGACGACGGCGGTGGTGGTGGCGCGGCAGTGGAGGGGCACGGCATCGTCGGGGGATGTCGCCGGGGAGGGGGGGTCGTCGCCGGGGGAAGAAAAACTGCCTGTGAGTGAGAGAGAAAGAGAGAGAAAAACAAGGAGAGAGAAAAGAAAGGAAAGTGGGTATTTATATCAAGACTTTTAGCGATGGGCAAAATTCCGTCACCAAAAGTCTGTTGCTTAAAGTAAAGACTTTTAGCGACGGATCCTTATAGCAATGGTATATTCCGTCGCTAAAGGTTACTTTTAGCAATGGATTTTTTAGAGACGGATGGTAAGTTTCTACAAAATTTAAAAATGGTGGCCGAAAATAGCAATTTTTTAAAATCTTTTAGCGATGGAATATCCGTCGGTAAAAGTATTTACCGACGGCGGAATTCGTCGGTAAAAGTTTTTAGCGACAGACTTTACCGACGGTAGCTTCTGTCGCTGAAACGGCCTTTTAGTGACGAATTTTCCTCCGTCCCTAAACAGCTTTTTTTCTTGTAGTGGTTGGTGGGTTAGCCGTCGCCGCTGCATCTCCGTATCTGCTCTACCGTCGCTGCTGTGATTGAGTTATGATTTATTGGTTCTACAGAGAGATTGAGAAAGAGATGGTGGTGACGCCGCCCGTTCAAATCCATCGCCCCCATCGCGTATGGACGGCAGTGTGTGTGTGTTTGGATAAGCCAATGAAGGTGGATTAGGTGGTGAGGAGAGAGATGAGAGGGCGATGATGAGTCGACTCGCCATTAATGTCGCGGATCGGTACTGTGTGAGATCTGGGGTCAGTGTACTGTAGGGTTTAAGGTAGAGCGGGAAAATGGGTAAGAGGTGTGCGAAGGTGGTGACAGGTAGTGGCCGTCGATGTGTATGCATGTGAGGAATTAGAGAACCAAGCCTTTGGCGGCGATGGTGGGGCATCGACGGTGGTGAGGCTTCGACGGCAGTGGCTAAGCATTGGCTTGTAAGGAAGAAGAGGAAGAGGGCATTTTGGGAATATCATAATAATTGAAAGGTGCCCTAACTTTTATTGATGGTTTCCTAACGGACGTGGGCTTTATGTAACACAATGACAAACCACAGGAAGCGGAGAGTAATAAAAATACTTAGTAGGCGCCGTGTGTAGTTTTGGGTAAACCTCAGGGGTGGCGTGTGTAATTTACCCAAATTTTAAATAACAATGTTCAACCATGCGGAGGTTCTAATGTTCAAAACTAACTTAAATCCTCACACTCGGCTCTAATCCATACTTAGGCAACCTAATGCTGGTTATCACCCGCGGAAAGGAAGCCAAACGAGAGTGAGCTTTTGAGATCCCAATAAGGTCGATCAAGGATGAAACCAATAAAACAACCCTAGAGGGGGGTGAATAAGGTTTTTGAAATATAATGAGGAATTTAAACTAAGCACAATCATAAATCTCAAACAAACCAAGTAATACTTCAATGAAGATGCTAACTAAACAATTTCAAACAATTAAAGAGCAATAAGTAAAGAGATTGAGTTAGAGATACTTGACAAGGAGATTTAAATGATTCGGCTTGATATACCCTCAAGCCTACATCCACATCTTCAAGGAAGTCCCTTGCAAGAGCACTAGAATCCACTAGCAACAATCTTCTTCCGGGTCAAGATCAAAACCCTTACAACACTTGGTGATATCCCCACACCAAGCACAAGCCTTGAATCCACAAAGCACACCCAAGACTTGACAAACACAAGCCTTGATCACAATCCTTTTACAAAGATCAAATGTGTACAAAGAAACCCTCTTGAAAGGAAATGAGTACAAATGAAGCTCTAGTGCAATAGAGAGATGAGAGAATTGATGACTTGAAGGATGCTCACTCTCAATTAAAGAATTGCTCACAAAGATGCTCTCTTTAATGATGTAAAATCATGTAGATGAAGAGAGAAAAGTTTAATATATGAGCCTTGATGTTTCTCTAATGAATGAAGGGCTTAGAATGTGGTTTCCATGGTGTATAATGAAGCCCCAAATCATTTATATAGAGAGCAAATGAAATATAGCCGTTATAGGCATAATATGGCCAAAACTACCATTGCAGTTGACTGTAACCCAATGCAGTCGACTGTAATCCCTCTAAAATAACCGTTGGAGTTTTGTCCTCGAAAATAGCCGTTGGAACTGAATTTTGACCAATGCAGTCGACTGTATTCAATTACAGTCGACTGTAATACCCTACTGCCTATCGGCTGCCTCACGGAACCCCCTTTCCTATTTTTGGCATAACTTTCTCTAGAAAAATCGAATTGAGGTGCCGTTTTTTGCGTTGGAAAGCTAATGAAAAGTTTTATCAAGATATGAAAATATTAGCACCAAAAACATTTTTGAGAAAATCTGAGTAAGCTCCAAAGTTCACTCATTTTCAAGAACCACGCTTGTGTGAATGATTATGAACTCACATGCAATGCACAAGGTGTCCTAAGGTCTTTTTAGGTCATAGTCATCAATCCAAGCATCAAACCAAGGCTAGTTACATAATTGTAAAGATCAATCAATAATAACTTAGCCTATGCATTCTTTCTTGCTCTTTGACATTGGACTTGATGAAGCTTCCATAGCATGTCCACTATAGCTTTTAATCTCCTTTGGCTTTAATCCATCTATCCAACTTCTCAAATGTGTCTTCATGAGTGTGCATGTATATACCTACTAAGAATACACTCAAAGCACACATTAGAACATAATCAATGTGTAGATATCATCAAAACAAGATGTAAGCCTAGGTTATCCAACCATAGGGCTAACAAAGGATTAAAAACAAATAAATTTTGATGATTTTACATTTAAGTGAAATAATGACTTTTAAAATAATTTTTAAATGAAACCACAATAATTCGATATAGACATAGGGACGAGTATCAACTCAATCCTTCAATCAATAGTCGTTTCGAAATATTTCAGGTACAATAAAACAAAAATAGATAACATTGAACATGAGCAGTACACTATAACAAAGTCACCCCGGCAGTGCTCGATACTTTTTACATATGCATATGTACACTGACTAGTCCATTTAGGTATTAGTTCAACCCAACCAACAAACCATCCTTATAACCCCAACAATACGCACCATCTTTATAACTCCTCAGATTTACTAACTCATGTCAACATTTAGAAGAGATAAACACAATTAAAAATATTTTACAATCATCAAATTAATAAAACAAATGAGAATGAACAAAGAATTCCAAACGATCGCTTTAAGGTTCAAGTTAAGTTTTCACGGGAAAAATTCAAAAATTTTCTTGGAAATTTTGTAAAACCATAGTTCAACGGAATTCTTGAAACAGTTAAGATTAAAACATATGAATTCAGAATGATGAGTAGGGTTCGGAGAGAAAATACTACCTCGATCCAAACTAAGCGATGCTACACAACCTCGATCAAAGTCCTCTGGATCAACCTAGATTGGTAATTTATTTATTAGAAAGCAATCTATACTATTACGCTATAAACCTAATATCAACTACACACAACGTGCTTACTCCTCAACCCGGAATGATACAACTCAAATCGAGTCCCTCACACGGCCAACCTAACCGAAAACCCTTTACACTCCTTAATGTGTAACGATACCCCAAATTCAGAATAAATTATAATAAAACATTTTTGTAGCTTAAAACATTATAAAAAGTTAAAATATGAATTTTCTTAAATTTTGAATATATTCGAATTAAAATAATTTCTTTAAATGTAAGAAAAACCCATAAATAGCCATAATTGTTTCTAGCTGAAAATAGAGTCTCATAATTTTTTAAGAGCTTCGAAATATGTATAAAATTTATCAAAATTGAAATCAGCATTTAAAAGGCATTAAAACTATTTTTAAATTATTTATTTTGCTAAAACCAATGCAATATGGTAATGATAATAAATCAACTCAAAAAATCATCAAACTTAATCCGAGACCTATTTATGCCCTAAAAATTTATTTTAAAATTTTCAGAATTTATCATGGACTTTAAAAACTCCAAAAGAATTTTACAAATCTGAGCTTACAGAAAATATTAAAAAATACATGTGGTTTCAGAAAATTACAAATTTTTGCCAGAAATTCTAACTTAGCCTAAAGTATCCTACTATAAAATTTGATATGCTAACGATCACCGTGCATTTCCCAACACATGCGCCGAACATAACGCTGGTCTGTGGTATACCTGTGCAAGCACAGGGTACCACAGCTGCTCAACCTAACAAGACCCACTTCCACTACTCCCTCTTTGTTCTCTGTACTCAGTCTCTAGATCATTTACAGACCCACGAACCTCCCACAATTATTCGGTCAACACACACACAACCTCAACACTCACCCACGAACATAACACACAACTCACATATCCACACACACACACACACACACACGTTACACAGCACCTACTCACACACTACTGCATACACCACTCACTATACAAACCCACATGTATATTCACTCACACACCCTGAACACTCACCCACGAACATAACACACAATTCACATATCCATACACACACACACATGTACACAACACCTACTCACACACTACTGCATACACCACACACACTATACAAACCCACATGTATATTCACTCACTCACCATCAGACACACGAGCACACAATTCACACACACACACACACACATAACTGCTTTCTTGGCAGCTTCACCACGCACACAGCATACATAAATGCTTGCACACAACTAGAGTTGTCAAAAGGGCCGGGCGGCCCGCGGGCTGGCCCGACCCGGCCCGGTTCTGGCCCGGGCTGGCCCGGCCCGGCAGGTGAACAGTAACGGCCCAGCAGATTTGGGCTTGGGGCCAGGGCCTGGACTAGGCCAAAGAATTCTGGGAAAAAGCCCGGCCCGATTTGGCCCAATTTGGCCCGGCCCGGTTCGGCCCCACCAGCAAAATTCCACTTTTACCCCCCCAACAGCAATATAACGGCTAGTTTAGGAGGTATTTTAGTCTAACTTCATTTTTCCAACTCCTTTAAAGGTTTTTACACTCTTACCCTCCCCAACAACTATAAACGGATAGTTTGTAGGGGTATTTTGGTCTTTTGTGAAGTTTCTAAAATCTATAAATTCATACCATTTCTCTCTAATTTTTCACACCAATCTTCTTACTCTCTCTTACCTAAACATTCTATATTTCTACAAGCTTTGCTACTATTTTCCTCTCCAATTACTACTCTTGCTAATTACTACTAGTATTTACTAATTAGTACTCTTGTTTATTAATTACTAGTCTTACTAAATTCTAATTACTAACTACTACTCTTATTAATTTGTTACTCTCTAATTCTTTTGTCTAGTAATTAGTAATTAGTGAATTTTTATTTATTAATTACTATTACTAAATGCTTTTTAATTACTAACTCTCTCCACATTGGATCAGAATTACCCTCAGTGATTAATATTTGTTACTCGTTCATTCTTTTAATTGTTATTTCTTATTACTACTCTTATACTTGTGTATTTAGTTACTCTTACAATTTTTAGCGTGAAATATGGCTGGATTATTGAAGAAAATGAGGCGTGCATCGTCATCACGAAAAACATCATCATCATCGCAAGCACCACCACCAGCACAAGCGCCAGCGCCACGGCCATCCCAAACACCAATCCAAGCACCAACACAACCATTCGTTCCTGGACGAATGAGTACAGGCTGTATGATAGATACCCAAGCCAATTGGGAGTTCAATCAAAACATTCCAGATTTTGAATACACGCCTGATGAAGACCCCCCGCATTATAGTCAAGGACACAGCTCGGTTGGCGAAGCTACTACTCCGTGGCATAATCTCAACCCTATGCCTGGTCATGATGAAGAAGGGCCGAGCAATGCCTCCGGTAACGTGCCAGAAGTCCAAAAGGGGAAAAAAAAGAAAGCCGAGTGTTGGAATTATTTCGATGTAGTTACGGTGGACGACATCCGAAAAGCTCGATGTAAGTACTGCGCTAAATTATTTTCGTCTGGTAGTGGTAATGGACATCTTAACAGGCATTACCCTCAGTGTGCACCTCGACAAGGCCACGTCGAACCTACCCAAACGCAGTTATCTTTTGACGGTAAGTTATTTGTTTATAATCAACGAGAGCAAAGAGACGGTCTCGCTGAATTTGTTATTCATGATGAACAAGCATTTTCTTTTACTGATAATCCTAAGCACTCTAGATATATGAACACATACGTTCAACCTTTGTACAAAAAGGTTCATAGAAACACAACTAGATTTGATGCACTCCGACAGTACAATGCTGCCAAAGCACGCCTTATCGATTATTTCGATAAATTTGACGGTAAAGTTAGTCTTACTTCTGATATTTGGCAATCTCCTTATACTTTTGTTAGTTATTCTTGTGTGACCGCTCATTGGATTGATGCAGATTGGGTTATGCACAAGAGAATCATCGCTTTCGAGCACTTTCCTTTTCCGCACGATGGAATGAACATTGCTATTCTTATATTAAAAGCATGTACCACATTTAAAATAAAGGATAAGATTATGAGTGTTAGTTTTGATAATGCTTCTACTAATAAAGCTGTTGTTGCAGCTTTAAAGGAGACGCTTCAACCTGTACTTAATGGTGAATTATTTCATGTTCGCTGTGTTTGTCACATTATTAATTTAATTGTTCAAGATGGTTTAGCTGCTGCAGGAGATATTCTTCTCAAAATGAGGGGTATGACAGCGTATGTTAATAGCTCGAGTCCGAGAACACAACAATTTAAAACATTGTGTGTTCAATATAATATGCCTCGCAGGAGAGCAGTTACAGATGTGGTCCACAGGTGGAACCCTACATACCACATGCTTTTACACATTCTGGCATACCGAGAAGTCTATACGCATTTTCTACTAACCCAGTTCCCAGCCGGCTTGCCAACTCAAGAGGAATGGCAGATGGCCACATACCTAGCTGATTTTTTACAGGTATTCTACACGTCTACGAATTTATTGTCTGGTACGTACTATCCCACCTCTCCTCTCGCTGTAATAGAAATTCTCAAGATGGCTACAATGTTAACAAAATGGAGATATATAGGACCCTTTCAACAAATAGTAAAAGAGATGGATAAAAAATTTAATAAATATTGGAAGAAATTGCCTGTTATTTTTGTTGTGGCTACTTGTTTAGATCCTAGGTTAAAGTTGCATGGTGTGAACGCCTCGATACAAGAGATATCGAAATTAATGTGCTACACAGCAGAGGAGACAACCGCACTCACAGCAAAAGTGAGCAAGAGGTTTGAGGACTTGTTCAACCTCTATCGTACTTCTGCTGACGTGCGCGGGCGAGCTACATCATCATCCACTGTTGAGAGGTATTATGCGCCATACCTTCAGGGCTTTGAACATCTAGTAGCAAGACAACTACCAGGTGAAGGTACTTCTAATTCGGCAGGTTCGAATACTTTTTCCTCTTTTAATGAGATTGGTGTATATGCAAATACTGATCATTATTCTGATTTATCAAGGCAAGAACAGGTTAATTTTAATTTGTTAAATTTTTGGAAACAAAATCAAAACATGTATAAAACTTTATCCCAAATTGCACGGGATGTACTGCCAGTGCAAGCCTCCACGGTTGCTTCAGAGTCGGCATTTTCAGCCAGCGGGAGGGTTTTGGATGACAGGAGGAGTCATCTTAACCCCGAGTCGCTCGAGCTATGTGTATGTTGGAAGGATTATCTTGATGCGAAATACCGCGAGCAAGATAAACCGATTGATGATAGGAAGAGCAGTGACTCGGATATTGAAGTCTTCCGGATGATTAGGTAATTTGTTTTTATTTTCCTCTTTTGATCCTTTTGGTTGACGTTGCAGATTTCTTGATCTTTGATTGCTGATATTTTGGATAGACATGTTTTGAGGTATATACATGCATTCTTATTTTGATTGTTAGAGTTTTAAGAATAAATTTTTTCACAAAATATACTTTTTTTCCATATATATAAAATAATTTTTTACAAGCAAGATATATATTTTTTCGTATATATAAAAAAATAGGTAACTTCGCCTGTTTGTTTACAAGCAGCCGGTCCCAAGCCCGGATAAAAGGAGTAGGGCCTATGAACACATTTATTTTTCTATACTTATTACTTAAGATCGTCTCGGGAATTAACATGTATCAATCCTGGGTTTTCGGCCAATTAGTTTGAAGTAAAATATCAAATAGTAGAAACAGTCTCTCTTAAATAGTAATAATTGTTATGTGTTCAGATTTTATTAATAAAGTCGTAAAGATCACCAAGAAGAGTAAGAAAAGATTTAACATATAGCAAAAAATAAAATAAGAGACAAATAAATATATCTATACATACATACACACACACATATATATATATATATATATATATATATATATGAATATTACATATAATGAAATAAAATGATAAAAATTAGATTTGTCAAATTTTGAAAATTGGACATGCCTAAAGATGAAATTTAAAATTGAAAATTGGGGAGTATTTTGGTCTAACTTAATTTTTTCAACTCTTTTAAGGGTTTTTACACTCTTACCCTCCTCAATAACTATAAACGGATAGTTTTTAAGGGTATTTTGGTCTTTTGTGAAGTTTCCAACATCTATAAATTCACACTAGTTCTCTCTCAAATAGTAATAATTGTTATGTGTTAAGATTTTATTAATAAAGCTCACCAAGAAGAGTATGAAAATGTTTAACATATAATAAAAAATATAACGGCTAACAAATAAATATGTATATACATACATACATATATATGTATATTACTTATAATGAAATAAAAGGATAAAGATTAGGCTCGTTAAATTGTGAATATTGGACATGCCTAGAGATGAAATTTAAAATTGAATAACAAGAAGAAAAAAAAAGGCCTGGGCCCGGCCCAAGCCCGGCCCTAGATATTGGGCCTAGGGCCAGGGCCTGGACTGGGCCCAGATTTCCCTTCGGCAAGCCCGGCCCGGCCCGGCCCGGATTGCAGTCCCACTGGCCCGGCCCCGGCCCGGCTTCACAACAGGCCCGATGGGCCTGGGCTGGGCCGGCCCAAGCCCGGCCCATTGACAACTCTACACACAACACACATAAACACACGCACAACCGTATACACATACCCACACATTCAAGAACACAAACACCCATATTCTATACACCTTACACACACTGACTGCCTTCACGGCAGTTTACACACACACACACACACCCTTTTTCAGTCAGCACACACCCCCCCCCCCCCCCCATTTTCACACACACACACACACACACACACACACACATATATATATATATATATATATATATATATACAAAATGGGGGGGGGGGGGGTTGGCCGGAAATCACTTCGTTAAACCAATCGTCAATCCTCTCGGACCTGCCATGGGCATATCGACGTCTGGTATCCGTGAGTCCCCGGTTGGACCGTGATCCATAGTGGATGAAGCATAATATAGATAAAAACACAGCGGAATACTGAAAAGATTCAAAAAAGATAGGGCAAAAACTTAGAGAGAGAGAGAGAGAGAGTCTTTATAGAAGATTTATTTTTTCAAAACTTCAGGATGCCTTGTAGGTCTTGACTAGATTAAATCTCAGGATGCTGGGTGAACTACCAAAGTTTTCTTTCAAGGTTAAAAACTCAGGGCATGCGTTAGTCTGCGGGCTTTCAATGCCATCACTTGGCAATAACCCTGAATGACTCGCTCCCACTATTGTTTCAAACCCATAAAGAAGACTCTGACAATTCGTTTAGAAGCATAATTGATTTAGATCTAGGTAAACCTGGGGTAAGCATAATCATTTTTCAAAACAAATTTTATAAAAGAGTCTCTCTTTCCCAAGTAAATGCCATATGATTTCTAATCAAAACATTATTAGGATGTTTTTAGTCATATTAGACTTAGAAAAATTCCTTTTCAATTCATAGAATGTGTTTCACCATTGAGCGTTTTCACCCCCGATTAATAAACAAGTTTAAAGAATAAAACTTACAGGAAAGAAAGCTTGCTGAGTACTTTGAACTTGAATCTGGAGGTTTATAGAGAGATGGGAATTTGCATGTGAAGGAAGAGAAAGCTGGATGAAGAGTTGCTTGATTGCAATTCAAAATTTCGCATATCTTACAAAATGAATCTGCCTTCTATATATAGGCAGAAGAAAGCTGATGACTAATCTAAAGCTTTACATCTGTGCAAAAGGACGAAAAAAGAAAAAAAACTTTAAGGGACTACATTACAAAAACTTTAACTAAAGTCTTGAAGTCTAAAAAGTAAACAGTAAGCTAAGATGCCTTGTCTGTGCTGAGATAAGATGCTTGTACAGAAAGGTCTACTGTTCTTGTCTTCATTATCTCTTCTTTTTCTGCCGACGTGATGAGTCAGAAAAAGAAAGATGCTTGCTGTCTGTAGTCTACTCCTTTAGTAAAAAGTTCTCCTTTTGTCTTGGCGTGTCTTGAAAAGGAGATTTCCTTTGTCATTTTTCTATTATTGCTTCCAGTTGTATTCTTCTTACTTCTTGAGTGGTCTATCACTGGTGTCGTCTTGAGTCTGGTCTTCAGTTTTGTCTGATGAGTCACTGGATGTAGCGATAAGGCTGGGACTCTGTCTTTGAGCATCTTGAAATAATGAGTCTTCAAAATTGCTCGTCGTTGCTTCTGTCTTGCTTGCAAGGGTTTGATTAACTAATTCCGCTAAGACTTTGGCCACCTGACTTTGTATGGCCAGAGCTTGTCTTTTTGCTTTCTTGCTTTTTAGTCTTCGTAATTCCATTTTGCCCAAATGGACAGGGATCTCAGGATTTGATATGTCTTTACCAGTTACCTGCTGAACTGGACTAGGAATATATTCTCCCATATTCAAAGGATTTTTAGTGTTTTTGAGTAAAACACCAACTATATCAGGACTTGAGAAGTCTTTACCAGCAGCCTGTGGAGCTGGACTAGGGATTCTTTCTCCTGAACCCGAAGGAATTTCAGTAATTTTAAGTAAATTACCAACTGTAACAGGACTTGATTTGTCTTTACTGGATGCCTGTGAATCCAGACTAGATACTCCTTTATTCCCCGGAGTATTAGGTTTTGATGACTGTTGTCTAGTTGTAAGAGCGGTGATATACTTTTGCTTCCAGTCATTTGCCTCTAATTCAGCTACTTGTAATTGTGATTTAAGCTGGGCTATTTGAAGATCAAAGTGTGACTTTTCTAGGAGTAAATAGTCTTGTCTTGTTTTCAAAATATTATGGTGTCTAATTAAAGTATTACAGTTTTCGCAATCAGCTATAGTGTCTATAATAGATCTATCTTGGCAGTCTGGACTAATATAATAATTAGAGCCATAATGGGTCTGCATTAAGGTGGTGGCTTCTTGAAATGTTATGGTACCTTTGTACCAGGGCTGCTTTTCATTTCCCACACCTCCTACCATGGCCTCAGGGTAGTTTTTGTAAATCCCTGGAATATTGCCTTTAAATACACAATAAAAGTTATATTTTTTAGAGTCTCTAATCTTATGGAAGTAATTTTCCACAGCATTAACTGTGTTGACAAACCATCCATTGTCTTTTTTAATGTATGATTGCCATAAATTATCTAAGAGGGTTCTTTGGTCGACTGGGAAGGGGCCAATTTTATGGTCTTTGACCTGAAACCTGGAACCTGCGTGTATAACTTCTAAGTTGTTACCATTGTAATTTATTCTATTTCTACCAAGGTTGTCAATGTAACTAACGAATTGAGTAGGAAAAATCGGGTTAGCTTGGTTTACCTGATTTTGCCTTGTCTGAGTAGAGGAAGATGCAGATGCTGAAGATGCCATCTGTAAATAAAACAAGAAGTTTGTCTGATTCTATTTCTAATTGTATGAGGCAGAAGTCTGTCTAATTGTATGAGGTTATCTTAGGACAAAATTTTTCTAGATAATAAATCTGCAACGGAGTTATCAACTCCTTTAATATGTTGCCATTCTATTTTGTCTATCCTATAATTGCTTAAAGATGTCATAAATTTTAACCATCTATTTGTATATCTAGAGTCTTTGTTCTTATTGTATCTAACTATAGCTTCACAGTCTGTCCTAATGCAAAATTCATATTTAGAAATTAGGAGTGCCTTGAAATGTTCTAGGGCGTAAACTATAGCAAGTAATTCATAGTCTAAACTTGTCAAATACTGATTACTTTCTTTGTATTTGCCACTAGAATATCTACATATTCTTTCTTCTTTCTTATTACTATATTTGTTTGGTTTGCAGTATAAAACTGCTCCCCATCCGTCTTTGCATCCATCTGTCTGAACTATTAGATAGTCTGTATCTAAGGGTAGATATAGGTCTGGTAATTGTTTAACTCTATCTTTTATAGTTTTAATGAGCCTAATATCTTCTATATTAAAATGTCTTTGCCCATTTTTTCTAGTTTTGTTGTATAGAGGACCTATTAATTTGCTAAGGTCTTTAAAATACATTATGGCTTGATTAACTAATCCTAAAAAAGCCTGAATTTGTTTTAAACCTTCTAATTTGTCAGGGAAGTCTAGAATCTTTTTAGCTATGTGTTCTTGTAGTTTTATCTTGCCGTTTCCTATTTCCATTCCTAAAAACTTTATACTTGTTTTGAATAACTCTACCTTCTTTTTGCTAAGAATTAAACCGTGTTTGTTAAAGAGTTTAAAGACTAAATCTAAATGAGACAAATGCTCATGTTCATTTTTACTACAAACTAAAATGTCATCAATGTATACTAAAATAAAGTCATTATAAGGCCTAAAAATATCATCCATTTTGCGTTGGAAGATACTTGGTGCTGTCTTAAGACCAAAAGGCATGACTAACCATTCATATAAGCCTTCTGGTGTAGTAAAAGCTGTCCATTTAACGTCTTCAGGCCACATTTTAATTTGATAAAAGCCTGATTTACAATCAAATTTGCTAAAAATCTTTTTGCCTTGGATTTTACTTAAAAGGAATGTTTTGTTTGGAATATTATAACTATCGTCTTTTATATTATCATTAAGTCTTTTGTAGTTTATTACCATTCTACTTTTACCCCTTAGTATTTCTGCGTGATTTCTAACTATGAAAGCTGCAGATCTATGAGGGCTATTGCTGGGTCTAATTACTTTTAATTCTGTTAAGTCTTTAATGTGCATTTTGAAATCATCTGTATCTAAACTACTTGCTTCTATATTGGCAGTCTTAACTATATAATCTGGATTTATAATGTCTAGCTTACAATATATCTGGTTTAAATCCCATCTTTTGATAGGATCTTCTCCTATAAAGGGGAGTCTATCTATAGCTTTAAGAATATCATATTTATTTGTAAAATAGTTTATTAAATTGTAGCTAATTTTGTCTAGGCTGTAAATGTCAAGATCTATATTATCTTCTATTTCATCTTCTACTAATTCTTCTATTTTTAAACATTCATTTCCTATATCTATATTAGTTAAACAACAATTTGTTTTTCCATTACTACAGTCTTCACATATTTTATTCTTGCCTTTTATATTAACATATTCTCCACCACGCTTCTGAGCGTACTCTGATGGTGTGTCGATGTTAATAGGTGTATGTGTGACATTTTGTGCTATTTGAATAAAGTCTTTAGTAATAGTTAAAGTATTATTGTCATTTATTAAAAAGTTTATTCCTAGAATGATTTTTCCTTCTGAGTGTGCAATAGGTGCACAAAAGGCTTGTTTAAGATAATAAGGTTTGCTTTGTGTATTGCATGGTGTAAGAAAAGTAATACCGGCATTTGTAATATATTCTGAATATTTAATTGGGTTGCCTGAAAATCCTATTCCAATTAAAGGTTCTTCAAAGGTTTTAATGTGCGATAGATCAGCTAAGTTTGGATCTATAACAGTAATAGTGCAACATGTGTCTATTATGGCATTTGTTTCTATTAGCTTGTTATAATGTCTTATTTGTACCCTAGTAGTTATAAGGTTATTAAATCTTGCCTTAGTGCAGAATTTTTCTATTTTAAAGTCTTGTTGAATTTGCTGAATTAATTGTTTATTATTTCCGATGATTAGTTCATCTTCATGCCTCTGTTTTAAGGTTTCTTCTATTTGAATAACCTTTTGTTCTAAGAACTCTAATCTCCTATTAACATTTTTATCATAATAAGTGTCTTTATTTGTTTTTTGTTCTAAAGGTTTGATAATATCTATGTTATATTTTTGTTTTATGCATTTTACGCATGCTTCTATATAACATATTTCACACTTACATCTTACTCTAATCGCTGGATACCAATTGCATATATAGCATGGTGTTGTATCTATACCCTTTTCTATTTGCCATTGATGTATACAATCTTCTTCTAAAGCAAGTTTGTCTGCTAAGGGCTTAAACATGAAATTGTATATTTCTGTATTTCTTAACGAATTTATAAAGGTATCTAGTTTATCTGTAGTTTCTACTGGAAGATTTTCTTCTTCTTCACCACTACTTATAGAGAGGTTGTCTTCTATATATTCATCTATTGATTTAATACTATATATACTTTCTGTATCACTAAGGGTTTCGTCTACTTCTAAGAGATCTTCATTTGTGTTATTAACTATCATAGCTTTAAAGTTATTATTGTTATGTCTCCTAGGACAATTAGAACTTAAATGGTCTGGTTCTCCACATGAATAGCACGTGATTTTGTTTTTATAAATTCTTCTAGTATCATATTTCCTAACATGTTTAGGGTTTAAGAAAGGTCTTCTAGCTTTGCTTTTTCTTAAATAATATGTTTTTCTAGGTTGTTTATATCTTTTAATAGATTTCTTATTGTACTTTGGTCTAGATTCTTCTTGACCATAGTGCTGCGATGTGTATATCTCTTTAAAGAAACTAGTTTCGTTTTTCAATTGTCTAGCTATCTGTATATTAGTACATTTAGAAACTAATATTTCTATTACATGTTCAAAGATATTACCTAAAGAAGGCGTCCATGTAGTGCTAGGGTAAATCTTTTTAATTGTCTCATATATTTCTCTACCTAAAGCTCCTGGTAACTTATTTAAAAACTTATCTACTACAGTTGGTTTATAAATATTGCCACTTTGAGAGGCAAAATAATAGTATTCTTGCATGAAAGGTTTTATATTATGCCAACTATATAAATGTACTTGTTCTAATTTTCTAGCTGCTTCAGTCTGTATTAAGGTATCTCCTGTATTAGGATTCCTTCCAGTTAAGATTAATTGTATCAGGCAACTCTTCATCCAGCTCTCTCTCTTCATATGCAAATTCCCATCTCTCTATAAACTTCCAGCTTCAAGTTCAAAGTACTCAACAAGCTTTCTTTCCAGTAAGTCTTATTCTTTAAACTTGTTTATTATTCAGGGGTGAAAACGCTCAATGGTGAAACACATTCTATGAATTGAAAAGGAACTTTTTCTAAGTCTAATATGACTAAAAACATCCTAATAATGTTTTGATTAGAAATCATATGGCATCTACTTGGGAAAGAGAGACTCTTTTAAAAAATTTGTTTTGAAAAATGATTATGCTTACCCCAGGTTTACCTAGATCTAAATCAATTATGCTTCTAAACGAATTGTCAGAGTCTTCTTTATGGGTTTGAAACAATAGTGGGAGCGAGTCATTCAGGGTTATTGCCAAGTGATGGCGTTGAAAGCCCGCAGACTAACGCATGCCCTGAGTTTTTAACCTTGAAAGAAAACTTTGGTAGTTCACCCAGCATCCTGAGATTTAATCTAGTCAAGACCTACAAGGCATCCTGAAGTTTTGAAAAAATAAATCTTCTATAAAGACTCTCTCTCTCTCTAAGTTTTTGCCCTATCTTTTTTGAATCTTTTCAGTATTCCGCTGTGTTTTTATCTATATTATGCTTCATCCACTATGGATCACGGTCCAACCGGGGACTCACGGATACCAGACGTCGATATGCCAATGGCAGGTCCGAAAGGATTGACGATTAGACAGACTTCTGCCTCATACAATTAGAAATAGAATCAGACAAACTTCTTGTCTTATTTACAGATGGCATCTTCAACATCTGCATCTTCCTCTACTCAGACAAGGCAAAATTAGGTAAACCAAGCTAACCCAATTTTTCCTACTCAATTCATTAGTTACATTGACAACCTTGGTAGAAATAGAATAAATTACAATGGTAACAACTTAGAAGTTATACACGCAGGTTCCAGGTTTCAGGTCAAAGACCATAAAATAGGCCCCTTCCCAGTTGACCAAAGAACCCTCTTAGATAATTTATGGCAATCATACATTAAAAAAGACAATGGATGGTTTGTAAACACAGTTAATGCTGTGGCAAATTACTTCGATAAGATTAGAGACTCTAAAAAATATAACTTTTATTGTGTATTTAAAGGCAATATTCCAGGGATTTACAAAAACTACCCTGAGGCCATGGTAGGAGGTGTGGGAAATGAAAAGCAGCCCTGGTACAAAGGTACCATAACCTTTCAAGAAGCCACCACCTTAATGCAGACCCATTACGGCCCTAATTATTATATTAGTCCAGATTGCCAAGACAGATCTATTATAGACACTATAGCTGATTGCGAAAACTGTAATACTTTAATTAGACACCATAATATTTTGAAAACAAGACAAGACTATTTACTCCTAGAAAAGTCACACTTTGATCTTCAAATAGCCCAGCTTAAATCACAATTACAAGTAGCTGAATTAGAGGCAAATGACTGGAAGCAAAAGTATATCACCGCTCTTACAACTAGACAACAGTCATCAAAACCTAATACTCCGGGGAATAAAGGAGTATCTAGTCTGGATTCACAGGCATCCAGTAAAGACAAATCAAGTCCTGTTACAGTTGGTAATTTACTTAAAATTACTGAAATTCCTTCGGGTTCAGGAGAAAGAATCCCTAGTCCAGCTCCACAGGCTGCTGGTAAAGACTTCTCAAGTCCTGATATAGTTGGTGTTTTACTCAAAAACACTGAAAATCCTTTGAATATGGGAGAATATATTCCTAGTCCAGTTCAGCAGGTAACTGGTAAAGACATATCAAATCCTGAGATCCCTGTCCATTTGGGCAAAATGGAATTACGAAGACTAAAAAGCAAGAAAGCAAAAAGACAAGCTCTGGCCATACAAAGTCAGGTAGCCCAAGTCCTAGCAGAGCTAGTCAACAAGACCCTAGCAAGCAAGACAGAAACAACGACGAGCAATTTTGAAGACTCTTTATTTCAAGATGCTCAAAGACAGAGTCCCAGCCTTATCGCTACATCCAGTGACTCATCAGACAAAACTGAAGACCAGACTCAAGACGACACCAGTGATAGACCACTCAAGAAGTAAGAAGAATACAACTGGAAGCAATAATAGAAAAACGACAAAGGAAATCTCCTTTTCAAGACACGCCAAGACAAAAGGAGAATCTCTTTTTGCTAAAGGAGTAGACTACAGACAGCAAGCATGTATCTTTTTCTGACTCATCACGTCGGCAGAAAAAGAAGAGATAATGAAGACAAGAACAGTAGACCTTTCTGTACAAGCATCTTATCTCAGCACACACAAAGCATCTTAGCTTACTGTTTACTTTTTAGACTTCAAGACTTTAGTTAAAGTTTTTGTAATGTAGTCACTTAAAGTTTTTTCGTCCTTTTGCACAGATGTAAAGCTTTAGATTAGTCATCAGTTTTCTTCTGCCTATATATAGAAGGCAGATTCATTTTGTAAGATATGCGAAATTTTGAATTGCAATCAGGCAACTCTTCATCCAGCTCTCTCTCTTCATATGCAAATTCCCATCTCTCTATAAACTTCCAGCTTCAAGTTCAAAGTACTCACCAAGCTTTCTTTCCAGTAAGTCTTATTCTTTAAACTTGTTTATTATTCAGGGGTGAAAACGCTCAATGGTGAAACACATTCTATGAATTGAAAAGGAACTTTTTCTAAGTCTAATATGACTAAAAACATCCTAATAATGTTTTGATTAGAAATCATATGGCATCTACTTGGGAAAGAGAGACTCTTTTAAAAAATTTGTTTTGAAAAATGATTATGCTTACCCCAGGTTTACCTAGATCTAAATCAATTATGCTTCTAAACGAATTGTCAGAGTCTTCTTTATGGGTTTGAAACAATAGTGGGAGCGAGTCATTCAGGGTTATTGCCAAGTGATGGCGTTGAAAGCCCGCAGACTAACGCATGCCCTGAGTTTTTAACCTTGAAAGAAAACTTTGGTAGTTCACCCAGCATCCTGAGATTTAATCTAGTCAAGACCTACAAGGCATCCTGAAGTTTTGAAAATATAAATCTTCTATAAAGACTCTCTCTCTCTCTCTAAGTTTTTGCCCTATCTTTTTTGAATCTTTTCAGTATTCCGCTGTGTTTTTATCTATATTATGCTTCATCCACTATGGATCACGGTCCAACCGGGGACTCACGGATACCAGACGTCGATATGCCCATGGCAGGTCCGAAAGGATTGACGATTGGTTTAACGAAGTGATTTCCGGCCAAACCTATATATATATATATATATATATATATATATATATATTACACATACCTACATTCCAAAACACACAATACACAACCCATCTCGCACCTCTCACACTCACTGCATGTCTTCTTTCTTTCTCTGTTTTTTTAATACACTATACACATACACATTTATACACCTACACAACACAAACACACATCACAACCACAATCACGTTGCACTCACCACAGCTCCTCACAATCGCAGCCCCTCAAATTTTTATTGACCCTTACTCACACACAAGCACCATACTCCCATTACACCCACACAAACACACACAAAGCCAAGCTCACGGTACACATAAAAACCCACATTACACACAAACATCCACTCACGGTAGCCATCAAGGCTGCCCTCTTCACGCCCACACACACACACACACACTCTTCGGCTGTCTCTATGGCTGCTTTTCTCTATCCCACACGGAGTCCCATGGCTGCCCAAGTTTCTCTTTTCCTCTCGGCAGCCATGGCTACCACGGCCACAAATCCACAAAGTTTTCACAGTTTGACACACTAAAACACATACACACCCATTGCACCTGTAACACTACACGCCAAAGAATTTCTCACAAACCTTACACACTTAACATACAGCACTCACGCACAAACCCACACGGTGCAAAAACTGCCTCCATGGTTGTGTCCTGCTTGACACCCCATTACACTCACGGCACTATTAAACACACACACTAAAAAATTGGCAGGTACCCCTTCTCACAACCCTTAAACCATTGAATAAATTAGAGTAAAGCTAGAAGACTTACCGAAAAATAGATTTGATCGCCAGAAAATTCATTCTTCAAGCCTCTCTCTCTCTCTCTCTCTCTCTCTCTCTCTCTCTACCGTATATTTATATCAGAAGAAGAGAAACAATTTGGACGGCTGGTCTATAGGACACACACACACACACACCAGGTTAAAAAATTACCCAAAAGCCCCCTAAACTTTTGATAGTTATTTAATATTTACACAAAACTTTCTGTTATTACAAAAAGGCCCAAAATAATTTATTTACGATAATTTATGTGCTAGGAAAATTTTATCGGGTTGTTACGCTACCATGCTTCACTAATCGTTGCTAAAACTCGCTAGTAAATACACTTATGCTAAAAAAAAAATCATTGTTAAAAAATTTAAATTTGCCCCTTAAAAGTATATCGGCATTTTCAGGGTATTACAGGAAGTTAGTTTATGTGATATACGTTCCTATTATTTAGGACGAATGTTGGTGCTTATTTTCTTGAGGATAGTTACTCGTTTGTAAGGAGAAATTATTTTTAATATGGTATTTTTTTTTTCCTATATTTTGTTGTGCTATAAGTATATGTCAAAAGGGTCAGTGTAATATCATCATCAACATCAATCAAAACTCCTTTTCTTTTTCTTATCAAAGCCTTCTTTGACGGAACCAGGATTTCACTCCAAGTGGTGCATAATATATATCGAAGTCACTAAATTTTTTTATAAGTAAAATTGATACACAAAGACTAAGTACACTTTCCGACGATACACAAAAAACCCCTAATTTCAAAACACCTAGATGATGTAAAAGGGTGTTCCCAACCTATTCTGGTCATACCCAAGGGCCCAATAGGGGTCCCATTTCACGCGAACACATGGACATTGTCAAAACGGTCAATTTTCCAACGCATCAAATCGGTCAGCACCCGCGCGCTCGAGACACGTGTTTTTCTCGTTCCGCGCACTTCGTGCCCGACTTAGACATCTTATCTTCATGCCGACGTCACTAACGCTAACGCGATCGTCACGCCGAGACCATCCAAGCACCTTTTCATCAAAAATATCGGTCGGCGGCGCATTTGGAGAAACGGGGTTAAGGGCGCAAATGGCCTTGGCCAACCCCAGGGGGTCGGCCTCGGCCTTCCCCAGGCCATAGGGGTCGGCCTCGGCCTCCTGGGGGGCTTGGCCTTGGCCACTTTCCCCCGGTGGTTCACCCCTTTCCTGCATACCCCTTTTTCGTACTTCTTTCCCCTCGTACGCTTCGTACGTAACCTTGGCACCTTGATCGCTATGTGGGTACGATTCTTGGTAGCATGCTCGTCGCAACGCAACTTTCGGATTCGTCATTGCTTGTCAAAACACCTACCGACAGCGCGCCTGAAGTTTGCAAAAGGAGAAGTGACCTTGGGCCCCGAAAATGGAAGATGGCCAAATGGCCTTGGCCAGCCCCAGGGGGGTCGGCCTCGGCCTTCCCCAGACCATGGGGTTCGGCCTCGGCCTCCTGGAGGGCTTGGCCTCGGCCATTTTCCCCCGGTGGTTCACCCCTCCGCGCAACCCCCCTTTTCGCACTTTTCTCGCTTCGTACGCTTTGCACGTGACTTTGACATTTCGTTCGTCATGTAGGTATGATTCGCGTCGACACACTCGTCGTGATGCAACTTTCGGATTTGTATTTGCCCATCAAAACACCTACCGTCGGCGTGCCCGAAGTTCACCAAAGGGGGGGGGAGTGGCCCTGGGCTCCTTCATGAGAGTTGGCCATTTGGCCTTGGCCAACCCCAGGGGGTCGGCCTCGGCCTTCCCCAGGCCATAGGGGTCGGCCTCGGCCTCCTGGGAGGCTTGGCCTTGGCCACTTTCCCCCGGTGGTTCACCCATTTCCCACATACTTACTTTCTCGAGTCTTTGCACCTCCGTGATGTTTACGGACGTTCATACATCAACTTTGTGACGTCTCTCGTCCGTCGTCCATGACCGCACACCGCTCCCGCGATGCCCATCACCCAAAGTCACGCACTATCACCGAATGACCCGTCGCCGACGACCGCATACCATAACTACCAACTTTGTCATTACTATATGTTGCATTCATTATCTTGTTATGACAGGCACACTCAGCTCACATCTCGTCTTCGGGACACCCGATGCGCGCTCGAGCGCCATCATCATGATACGTGCCCCCGGCACCAAGTATTGCTCCGCGACGTTCGTCGCCGCGCCCTCGCGCCATTCTCATGATACGTGCCCCGGCACCAAATATTGCTCCGCGACGTTCGTCGCCGCGCCCTCGCGCCATCGTCATGATACGTGCCCCCGGCACCAGGTATTGTCTCTGCGACTTTCGTCGCCTCGCCCTTGCGCCATTCTCATGATATGTGCCCCGGCACCAAATATTGCTTCGCGACGTTCATCGCCGCGCCCTTGCGCCATTCTCATGATACGTGCCCCGGCACCAAGTATTGCTTCGCGACGATCGTCGCCGCACCACTTTCACAACACGTGCCCCAGGCACCAGGTATTGTTTCGTGCTATAGGCACCGCGCTCATGCGCCACAATCATGTTGTATGCTACCGGGATGGGCTCACAACCTTATAGCCATCGCCGTCTCAATCAAAAGGGGGGCTTCGGCCTCGTACCGGGATGGACTCATAACCTTATAGCTATCGCCGTCTCAATCAAAAAGGGGGCTTCGGCCTCGTATCGGGATGGGCTCACAACCTTATAGCCATCGCCGTCTCAATCAAAAGGGGGGCTTCGGCCTCGTACCGGGATGGGCTCACAACCTTATAGCCATCGCCGTCTCAATCACAAGGGGGGCTTCGGCCTCGTACCGGGATGGGCTCACAACCTTATAGCCATCGCCGTCTCAATCAAAAGGGGGGCTTCGGCCTCGTACCGGGATGGGCTCACAACCTTATAGCCATCGCCGTCTCAATCACAAGGGGAGCTTTGGCCCCCATACCGGGATGGGCTCACAACCTTATAGCCATCGCCGTCTCAATCAAAAGGGGGGCTTCGGCCTCGTACCGGGATGGGCTCACAACCTTATAGCCATCGCCGTCTCAATCACAAGGGGGCTTCGACCCTCGTACCGGGATGGGCTCACAACCTCATAGCCATCGCCGTCACAGTCACAGTCACAACCTCATGTTACTATCGATCTTCGACACCACCAGGGCAATGACCCCCGGGTCACTCCGGGATGGGAGCAGGTCCTTGGAGGGCATCGCGCCTAGTCCGCCTGGCGGTTGGCTACAGGGGTAACCCTTACCACTGTCAGGTTATCTGCGCGTCTCTTGACGCACCTCATGGGATTCAGTAAGGGCTTGGATTGGTGGCTGGGGCAACGGGTTTACTCTGACCATGCCGTCATGGTATGGTCAGTCTTCTCAGACAGGCAGAGCGACGCTGTGCGAGGCAGGCAACGTGAATTTGGGAACCGGCAGTCCAACGGAGAACCGATATTTTGGGACCCCCTGGTGATGTGTCACTCCCGGGGGACGACACGTGGCACTTTATGACATAAGCACATTGTTTTCTATAAATAGTGAACTTTACAACTCAAAGAGGGACTTCTTCTTCATTCTCACAAAAATCACTTTCTCACTCTAGAATTGGAGAGCTCTTGGATTCTAGAGAGAGAAACACAAAATTGGACATAACTTAAGATCGTAACAACGGACCCTGACTTGGACTATCGACTGCCGGCCCTGTTCGTCTTAGCTTTGCCTTCGCAGCACTGCCATTCCTCACGGCCTGTCTGGGAAGCCTTGCTCTCAGCCCTTACTCCGTCCTTGCTGTCTCTCACTTTGCATACTTGGAAGCTGACACGGACTGCAGCCTTTGTGGCACCTCCACGTAAGTACGAACCCACTTTCCTTGGCATCAAAGGGGAAAGGAGAAAAAAGTGGAAGTTCATACCTTTTGCACCTCGTCTGTACCACAAACTCTAGAGGCAGATGCTGAACTGGTGCAGGCTCAAGCGGTCGTAGTACTATGCTCTTGTCAAATGGGTCACCAGGAATAATTGCCCAATGATCAAACATAGACACACAAAAAGCCTGCCCGTGAGTATGATACCTCAAGTCCTTCTCAAAACAAAATGATTCGATAACAGGAAAAAACTCTTGGGACTCCATATAAGAAGGACAAAGATGCAACAAATGAGATTGAGATGTGGCTTTCATTTTCCTTGCATGTTTCCTGATGACCTTGAATAGTAAACGAGATAAAATATAGACGAAGACAACATGGTCTCAAGGATCAACTGACAATATAACAGTTGTAAAGATATAACTCAGGCACTTAAAACTAAAATTGTCAATGGATGAGATCCAAAACGGATATAAGTCGTCAATATTTGTATCCGCTTTTTCATCAAAGAATCCACTATAGATATAACCTTTTTACCACAAGCATATCAGAAAAATACAACCTTATCTGAAGGGATTTGACTTCTGATAACATTTCAAAATCGGATAATATTGTCATATCCAGTATGCACAAGAACTTTAACTAAAACGAACATATTCAAAATTTTGACATTGGTTTGCATATATAAGTTTGAGTTGCACAAAACTTAAGCCTAATTTATAATTATTGAATCTACTAAACTAGATCCACAGAATAGGTAAAACATGCAAGTTAGTTACTGAATTATAAGGTGGAGAGCACCAATTTTCACCAATGAATATGACGTATACACTATATAACAAGTAGCATACAAAATATATATAGATATGCTTAGAGACTTATGTTTTAACCGGTATGGGTACCTCGAATCCAATAATTTCTTCAGAATATACCTTTGTCATCGTCACCGGTAAAGGGATGTTTGCTGGTGGAGTCCTCGTCGCAATCGCCGTCACCGGTCACTCGCCCTCCTCGCTATCGTCAGTCTTCTTTCGGAACTGGAACAAAAAGTCAAGAAGGAAGAAACTTCTTCAGGCCGGTCTTCTTTCAGGTGTCTTAGATTCGAGGGAAGACAGAGCGTAAAGCCAGAGAGAGCTCCTGTAGTCCTGGGTCACCATCCGGCCATCGCGCGTCGACCACAGAGAGATGCGAGAGTGAATGGGTGAGAGAGTCGGCGAGAGAAAGATGTAGAAAAGAATCATTTCATTGATGTTATTTATCAGAATACGAGGCATGTTTATATAGTTTGTACTGGAAAACTATTCTGGGAAGGATTAACAGCTATACACTACTCAAAGTTATAATCTTGGATGATCCAAAATTAGTGGAAACAAGGATGCAATCCATAAAATCACTCCACACAATCCTCTGTTAACAACTCATGCCAACACTCCCCCTCAAGTTGGTGCATGGAAATCTCCAATGCCCAACTTGTCCAGTGAGTTGTAGAACACTTTACTGGACATAAACTTTGTAAGTATATTAGCTAATTGGTCTTCTGATTTCACAAACGAAAATCAAACTATTTGGTCCTCAAGTTTCTCCTTGATAAAATGTTGATCCACTTCAATATGTGTTTGTACTATCATGTTGAACTGGATTGTGAGCAATCTCTATAGCCGATGTCTTATCACAAAACAGATTCATTGTAGGATTGGTTGAGTATCCAATTTCATCCAGTAACCTTCTTAACCAAAGGAGCTCACAAAGTCCTTTAGCCATGCCTCTAAACTCAGTTTCTGCACTTGATAGTGCAACTACCTTCTGTTTTTTACTCCTCCAAGTGGCTAAGTTACCCCCCACAAAAGTGAAATACTTCAGTCAGTAGCACTCCCTGCCCAGTCCGCGTCTGTATAACCATCTATGTTAAGATGATTTTTTTTTTAACATAAGCCCTTTTCCTGGAGCAGACTTCAAGTATCTCAAAATCCGTAAAACTACTTTCATATGATCTTTACTAGGACAATGCATGAATTGACTCACCAAATTCACAGCGTAGGCAATATCTGGTCGTGTATGGGACAGGTAGATCAATTTTCTGACTAGACGTTGATACCTTTCTTTGTTGGTGGGTACTTGAATCAAGTGTTCTCCCAATCCATGATTCTGAACTATCAGCGTATGTTTAGGCCTACAATCAAGCATTCATGTTTCGGATAGTAAATCAAACACATATTTTCTTTGTGATAAGAATATGCATCGAATTGATCGACTTACTTCAATACCCAAAAAATACTTCAATCCCCCAATATTCTTCATTTCAAATTCAGCTGCTAAATGATTTTCTAAACTACATATTTCCACTTTGTCACTCCATGTAATTATCATATCATCAACATAAAATATTAGGGTTGTTACCTTCCCTTGTCGATGCTTTATGAACAAAGTATGATCTGAATTGCTTTGTTTGAAATCATACTTCCTCGTAGCCAAGCTAAATTGTCCAAACTAGGCTCTAGGTGATTGTTCCAGCCCGTACAACGCCTTCTGCAACTTGCATGCAACATCAATTTGCGATGAAGTACTAAACCCAGGTGGAATGTCCATATACACTTCTTCTTTAAGATCCCCGTGGAGGAAAGTATTCTTTACATCAAATTGATGCAACAACCAATCTAAGTTTGCAGCAAGAGAGAGTAGAACTCGAACAGTATTCAACTTTACCACGGGTGAAAAAGTCTCTTGATAATCTATACCGTATGTCTGAGTATATCCTTTTGCCATAAGTCTCGCCTTATATTTTTCTATTGACCCATCTACCTTATGTTTAATGGAGAACACCCATCTGCATCCAGTTTTTTTCTTTCCTTTCGGTAGCGGAGCAAGCATCCATGTATCATTTTTTTGCAGTGCCTTCATCTCTTCAGTTATTGCTTGCATCCACTTAGGATCATTCAAGGCTTCTTGTACTGTACTAGGAACATGATCAGTAGATAGTTTGTGCACAAATGCTTTAAGAGGTTTCGATAACCTCTTAGTTGAAACATAGTTGGCAATTGGATATTTTGACTTCTTTCCTATGTGATCAGGTGAATACCTGTTGGGTGGCTTTCTTCGGTTATACTTGAAAGGTAATTTATAGCCAATAGAGTCGTCTATTATATTCATGGGGGAAGAGTTTAGAGACTGTACCTCAGAAGTATTCTCAGGAGCTTGGTCGTATGGTACTAAAGGATCAGGGTTAGACAGCTCACTTCTAGTCTCGACTTCCTCAGTTTCTTTTCTCTATTCCATTGAAACTGTCATTGTTTCCTTGGGCTGACCTTTAACAATTGGAGCTTCATTAGCTTCATTATTTCCCATTACTGATACATCTTCAAAGCCTGGCCACTTTTTCCAATTCTGCTCTTCACTTAGTATCTCCCCCCTAAAGAGAAAAATGAGTAGCTTGTTTGGGAAAGAAAGTTTCAGATTCGAGGAAAGTGACATCCATGGTAGTATAAAGACACCTTGTAGTAGGATCATAAAATCGATAGCCCTTTTGATGAGTTGCATACCCAAGAAAGATGCAATGAACAGCACAAGGATCAAGTTTTGTTTGCTGATTTTTGTGAAGGTGAACATAAGCAACACATCCAAATATTCGTGGTGGAAGCATTAATACAGAAGGCAATGGCATATGCTGAACAAGAACTTGCAGTGGAGTTTTAAAAGCCAAGACTCGGGATGGCATGCGGTTCAACAAGTAAGTTGCAGTAACAACTTCATCAGTCCAATAACGTTAAGGTACATGAGCTGCAGTTAAGAGTGCTCGAGCCGTTTCAAGAATATGTATGTTCTTTCGCTCCGCAACACCATGATGTGCTGTTTGAGAGCAGGTAGTCTCATGATAAAGACCATGTGCGTTGAAGTATTCTTGGAATTCATTACTCACATATTCCCCACCATTATCTGACCGAAGAATATGAACTTTAGCAGAAAATTGCGTCTTTATCATACTATGAAATGATTGAAAAATTCGAAGCACATCATTTTATTTTTCATCAGACAAAGCCAAGTCATACATGTACAACCATATCTACAAATGTCACAACCCACCTAAACCGAAGAAATGGAAATAGGGGCAGGACCCTAGACATCAGAATGAATTAAAGTAAAGGGGGTCTCACATTTCTGCAAACTTATCGGGTAAGGTACACGATGACTCTTCGCTTGAACACATGTTTCACATCTAAAATCAGACTCATGGAAACTGGACAATAGATCTAGAAATGAATGCTTCAAATGCCCAAATGATGGATGCCCTAGCCGGCGGTGCCACAACCATATTTTCCGTTCTTTGGCTCCTGTGTGATGTACATTATTTTCTCTACCAAGACTGAAGTCATCCATGTAATATAACCCCTCCATTTTAGTACAACGACCAATAATCTCCTTGGTGAGAATATCCTGAAACAAATAGAAATTAGGATTAATCAACACACAACAATTCAATTCCTCAGTAGCTTGGCCTATAGAAAGTAATTTGCTTGAAAGATATGGTACTAATAAAGTATTTGGTAATGTAAAAGAGGGTGAAAGAGCAACTTTTCCAGCTCCTATAACTGGATGTGTTACTCCATTGGCGTTGACAATGCAGGTTCATTTTGGTTGGGTGGATTTGAGGAAGTCTTGTGAATCAAATGTCATATGGTTAATGGCCCCTGAATCAATAATCCAGCCATGATGATTCTCTTGGTTGGAGCAAAATAGAGCACAAACATTGTTACCTGAATTACTAAGATCCATAGGTTCACTTGTAGAAGTGAAAGAATCCCTATGTGGTACAAGGGATAGCTGGGGTCCAGTGCTTACAAGGGCTGCTCAACCAGATTTCTCGCTTGTACCAGCATCTCGTTTTTTCTTTGCCTTGAGTTCATGCCACCATTCTAGAAATCCATGCTGCTTGAAACAGGTCTCTCTGGTATGCTTCGCATTCCCACAGTGTGCGCACCCTCCACCTTCTGCTTGTGATTCTGCTTTACTGTCATGTTTGGCTTCTCACCAGATAGTACCTGAAGTGGAGCCTGTTGTTGTGATTTTTGTCCTCCTCTTGAGAGCATAACAATACCAGTTGTGGTATCCCCTTTTGTCATCATTACTGCATGCCTTAGATCTTCTCTGCGGACATGTGCATAAGCCTGTTCCACTGTAGGAAATGGCTATATTTGCGATACATCTCCTCGGATTTTTTCAAGACGACCATCTAGACCATCTAGGAAAGTATAAACTCTATCCTCCTGCAAAATAGAGTTATACTTTTGTATATCCACCTCACACTTCATGTATGTTTCAATGGAACCTCCTCTTTGTTTGAGGATCTCATCACTTGTCTCTTGAGATCATAAACATGTGAAGTGTCAGTGCCATCCAAGTAAGTAGTAGCAATATTGTCCCATACCTCTTTTGCTATTAGAAATCTGATGAAGTTGTTGATCAGACTTGGGTCCATCGAATTAATCAACCATTCCTTCACCACTGCATTTTCAGTCCTCCATTTCCTGAAATTCGGATCTGTCACTTGGGGTTGTAGAATATCCCCATAGATATATCCCAGCTTGTCTTTGCCTAAGATATACATCTCGACAATCTGAGACCAAAGTCCATAGTTGGTGCCATCCAACTTGATGCCAATTTGTGCGCCAGACTCATGACTCTGAGTTTGACTCTGGTTTAGCACTTGTGTCATTCTAGATGTCAGATCTGCAAGGGTCGGATTCTCTTATTGATATTGCTCTACAATAGCAGCCATTGTTCTAATCTCTTTGATGGTTTTTTTTTCCTTCCTGCTATTTTGCAGAAATTTTATAGGTCCGAGAATCTCTGCTCTGATACCATGTAGAAAAGAATCATTTCATTGATATTATTGATTAGAATACAAGGCATATTTATATAGTATGTAATGGAAAACTACTTTAGGAAGGGATTAACAGCTATACACTACTCAAAGTTATAATATTGGATGATCCACAATTAGTGAAAACAAGGACGCAATCCCTAAAATCACTCCACACAATCCTCTGTTAACAACTCATGCCAACAAGAGATAGAGGCGATGAAGAGCCCAGAGGCTAGAGAGATAGAGAGGCCGTGAAAAGATTTCTTTTTTTTTAAGTTCAGGGGGTACACCCCCCCCCCCCCCCCCCCCAATTTATCGATCAAAAGCCTTTTTAAAATTTAGATGCTCTATATTTATGTTTGGACGCACTTTCTACATTTACATTTCTCCAAACACAGAAAGTTGAAAAAGAACCTGCACTTGGAATTGAGTGTAGCCAGCCTATTGGAGGTTTGCAACTGTACGCAAAAAGAGATGCGATTTCAAGGGCACCGCAGCAGCAGCAACAGCAGTGGTCGTGTAACTTTCAAGCTCAAATGGGAGAACGCCAATCTGCGGCAATTTTAAATGCTTTAAGACGATGTGAAGTTCCTCTCTCGTGGTGTCCATCGGTGAGGTTTACATACGTTGTTTACCAAAGAGAGAAAAGTGGTGATTAGACCAGTATATGCGGCTCAAAAAAATAACATACAAGGTATAAATTGGACAGTATTACCCGTTGCCATCTTACTAATTTTAGCTACTAACTCTCGGGATTGTAGAAACTATGGTCGTGGTGACTAGCTTTTGTGAGCCTTGAAAATGTGTCTGATCCCCACAAAGGTGGAGTCTGGAAGTGCATTAACAAGGCCGATACAGAAGAAATGTTCCGCTAAGAATGGCATTACAAAGGCAAGCATCAGCTTGGATAATCTTATTACAGTGTGATAAACCGGCCATTACAATGTAGATATTTTGATTTTTACATGAACCTTCCACCATCAGCATAATATTCAAAAATACAACTAAACGTTCGCACCAAACTATAATAAATACATTTACAATGGTGCATAAAATGGTTATGAATCAGCTCATGAAACGGCAGTAAATAAATGCGTTACTTACAGCAACAAGCCCTTCTGCCAGGCAGTGTCCTGAAAAATAATTAAATTCCAAGATCAAAGGTAGGAGAACCAACAAGTTCTGGGACTGGTTCAGGAATTATAACCTCTTTCTGCATTGACATTTCTGACTTGTTACTAAGTAGTTTGGCAGCTTGTTCCTCCATCGCATCAAGATCAATACCTTCGTAAAACCAATCATCGTCAAACACATATCCGCTTGCTTCCCCTTGAACCTGTAGGGATGCGTCTCTGCATGCAGCTTCCGTCTGAAGCAAAAATTCCTGGTCCAAGTTCTGTACAGGAACAGATCCAGTCTGATTAAAACTCAATTTTCTTTTTCGACTCTCAATCTTGCTCTCTTTTCCTATTTGGGTGGCATCAGTTGTGCATGGCAAGGCTTCTGAGGAGACCACCTTGGACTGTAGCTCAAATGGTTCAGAATTCCTACCAGTAGATTCAAAACCAGTCAGGTGTGTTTGGGGGGAGCGATTTGCGTTTCCTGTCGAGCTCCCACTTTCATCTACCCGGGCTTTAGGAACCACATAATCAGGGCTGTTATCCGTGAAAAATTTAGGCAGTCTCTCCATTGGTGATTGACTGAGTAAAGAACGTCTGTCATGAAAAATGATTAGTCACCAGAATAACATCAGGCCACACTACCTTTACCACAGTAGAAATACGAAAAAAAACCATATAATAGTTAAGAAAAAATCTTTAACAATGGAGGTTTGCTTCCTTCCTTGGCTTCCTTCGTTCAAATCATGGGGCCAGCATCCAAGATAAATTTGATACCCTGAATGTACAGGGCCAATGTGGGGGTTGTGCCCTTAAGATCGCCCGTGGAGGGGACTTAGCCTTGGCTGACGCACAAAAAGTCCCGAGGATACCCCTAAATCATTAAGTAGTAAGATTTACAGACTTTTAATGCTAATTTTGTTTGCAAAAATGTGCATGCCTGTAATTTTCAAGGACACTGACAAGGGGACCTGATGAATTGTTAAATGTCCCTGTGGTGAAATGCTTTTCTACAAGACACTGTGTCTGGGACCTTTCTCCCTATAATGAATTTCAAGTAAGCTTTATTTTGTTTAGATACTGTTTCTATCATACTTGCTTGCACAATGTTTACATGTGGCTTGCTCGTTTTGGTAGTTTTCACGAGTACATTAATAGTCCAAAGAAACAGCAGACTATACATATGTGTGTGTGTGTAGAGAGGGAGAGAGAGAGAGAGAGAAGCGGGGAAGCTTGCCACTTCTATACAATATAGTGACAAACTTTTCACTTCACCATAATATCGACTATACATAAATTCTCAAACAAATGAAAACAATCTAATGAACGCATTCACTCAATTGAATATCAACTTGCAAGTAGAGGAAAAAGAAAAAGAGAACTCAGGGAAAAGACAATGAGATACAGAAGACTTAATTTCTCAATGGCATGTAAGCATAATGACCTGACTAGTATATCCGAATTTTAATTCAAATGGGATAATGAGTTCTTCTGAACATGGGGTGAATAAGGTTGAATGAATGCATATGTTGTAAAACAATGAGCATTATTTGCATGCCAATAGATCATCAGGTCTTGGCTTTTTAAGCTATAGACTCCTCAGTACCCAGTGTGCATAAGAAACAAGCAAAAGAGAAATGACAATATACCAAATAGATATGGAAGACAGTCAGAGGTCAAGCTTATTAAAAACCTGTAGATTGCCATCATTTCACTTCTACTAGCTTCAGCTTGGGTACTTGCTGCTGGCGTATTTATCCTGTCATCTATGAAACTACCATCATAGGAATCGTCCTGTTCATCATCCTCATCATCAGAAACTGAAACTTCTGAAGATACTCTGTGCGTAAGCAAATCACAAAAAATAAAAAAAACACATAAATATTTTTCGAACTGCCGTAGGTTAATACTGTCGAACATTCGAGAAGTGCAAGATTCAAACTGGTAATTAGGTTGCTTGACCGTGCAGTTACGGATATAAATTGTTAACTTACTCGGCTTCCTCCTCGATAAAGACTCTGGAATCTTTTACTTTCTGCTTCTCACCTGAATGCAACACCAAATACTTAGTGATGCAAAACGGATCATCAAGGAACGATAGATCTCACTACGTATTCAGTTAGAGAATTTTCGTACTTCCAAATTAACTGGGTAAGAGACACTCAGGAAGGAGAGACCACGTACAAAATATGCTTATAAGCAGCTAAATAACATCAAGCAAAGATTTTGTTTAACCTTTCCCATGCTTATCCGTCACAGGGATGATACTGATCCAAGACCCCGCCAGATTTTCAGTAGAGCACATATTTTCTTCCTTTCTTTGTGGAGGCTTTCTTCTGTCGAGATGTCCATGCTTGCGCAATCTTTTATATTCAAGTTCCTGTTCAGCACTTTCTGTATTTTCTGTAGGGCCAGCATTTTCTTCCTTATTTTCTGGAGGCTTTCTTCTGTTGCGATCTCCATGCCTGCGTAGTCTTTTGAAACTCTGTTCCTGTTTAACACTTCCTGAAGTTTTTCCAGAACTCAGATGCCAGTCTTTGCTAGAGCTACTATTTGACACATTTGCAGGGGTAGTTTGAATTTCTTCAACAAGTGCCGAAGCACAGGTAATGTTTCTCAGGCCACTACAGCCTACATTTAGTACAGGAGTTCGAATTTCTTCAGTGATATAGGAAGCTGCAATATCTCTTGTACAAGCACCAGCAATTGTAACCGCCTTTTCATTCTTCTCTAGAACGAACGACTTCAGTAATTGGCCAGTATGCAATTCGGAGGGTGTAACATGATCCGGAACCATGAGTTCGCCTTTCCTATTATCTTTTGATAGCTCTGCAAAGGTGAAAATGATTTCACCAGAATTTATTTACTACAGCACCAAAAAAAGAAAAAAAGCAAAAAATTCATGATTTGATAACACATTGCACAAAGCTTAGTATCATGGAGCATAATACTGACCAGTTTCATGTACAGGAGACTCTGGAACAATGCCGCACTCATAAAAGTTAGTCAGGCGAGGGCTGAGCTCGACCTCTTTAAAATCATTGCTGGAGTCATCTGCTGGTACCACTGGTGTTTGTTTCTCCATAACCTTAGGAGAGTCAGCATTATCTTCTGCATTTGAGATATTTTTCTTGGACACTGGAGTCTGAAGAATACCATTGACTTCAGCTGGTGTTTCCTTTTGCAGGTCATCAGAGTTGCATAATGTTACTGCGATCAGATTGTCCTCTTTGCAGCTTGTCCGTGTAGCAGAAACACCTTTAACCTGCACAGTCGTTTCTCTATACTCTCCAAGTGAAGCCCTAAACTGACAGGTTTCACTCTTGAAACAGTTTTGCAAGATGGAACTGCTTGAACCTGTACATTTGGAATGAGAAGCTTCTTTTGAAGAAAGCACCGGTACAGATAAAATCAGGACCCTTCCAAAAGCATCAATAGATACAAAATCTGATCCAAACAGGAAGGAGTGTGTAGAAGGATTTTGGCCTTGAGGATCTGGCATGTAGTGCTTCTCCTTGTCACTTAGAATCTCTGAGTCTTCAATACGTGGATCCTCTTTTGGGGAACTATGACAAGTCTGCAAACCTGAAGTGATTACTTGCAAAGTAAAACATCCGAAATGGATTTGAAGAACATATAGCATACATTTCCTAGATAATTACTATAAACAGTTTGGACAAGGTGCCTTTTAGCATAGTTGTCAGTATCTTACTATCTTACAACACGGGATACTTATCTAATGATACAATTCGATACAAACATAAACTATACAGTCTAGCATGCTTATTTAAATTGACATCATAACCAATGGTATGACACAAAGCGGTATTTTGTATTCACTAGCCGCTATCTAACTTTTTTTGGGCTTTCCCTTTCGTGAATCATCGACGTTTATTAGAACTAGAAAGAACTGATCTTTTAAAATTGAGGCCAACTAGATTTAAGAGGCGAGATGATTTAATCCAACCAGATTTATGAGGCGAGATGATTTAATTCAATAGCTACTACTTTTCCCATTTTATACATTATCTTTTCCGTGTTGTAGGATACAAGATACGATAACACAAGATGCAAAATTCGGATTTTGATACATATCATCACTCCTGCGGAGATAATTGCAGGCAAGATGGTTTGATTCAATAGATACTACTGTTCACATATTACAAGTAGTTTGCTTATTTTACGATACGAGACACGATAAGATACTCGAGACGCAAAACTCAGATTTGCTACATATCCTCACTCTCGTTGAGATAATGTCACGCGCGTGCAAATAGACACACACAAGCACATATGGACATGTGATATAGCTGATTACCCCTGATCCAGAAAGAAACTAACCACTATTTCATACACGATAATGCAAAGCTTAAATTACTAATGCATGATTCGAGAGCAGAGAAACACGAACCTCCTAGATCTAAAACAATTCAAACAGCTCAAGTATAAAGTCTTTTTTATTTGGTGGCTACAACAAACGGTAGAGAAGGACCTAGATATTTAACGAACAATATACAACCTCCTAAAAGCTAGAGTTTCTGTCAACAAGCATTATAGCTGTTGAAAGGTGTTACCTTCCACATTGCTGTAATGCTCCTCCACAGTTTCAACTCTTAAGCACATATCTGAAATGGCTTCATCCTGAAACATCAAAACAAGTCACATAAGTAATAGTGACTTGACTAACAAGACAAGGCTGGGACAAGATCGTCTATGAACCTCGAATACGAAAGCTTTGCTGTCCCCAGAAAATGATAATCCTTGCAAACATTGCATAGTATCAATAAGCATCCCTGTTCTAAATGAATGCACAACTTCATGCACTCTGGACGGAAATGCCTGGAAGTGAGGAAAAGCTATGAGGGATGGTCTCCATGTGTTCTCTTTCATATTGGGGAAATACTTCATAACAAGATCAGCCTCAGCATCAGTTAGCTTATCTTTATACAAAGGTGTCTCGATATTCTGATCATCTTTGACTCTCTTTCCACGAGGAACAAATTGTTCAATTGAGAGCTCAACAAACTGAACTTCTGGCTTAAAAATATGGGGAATCTGTATGCAAAGCAGTTTTGTTAGAGATTAGAAAGCAAAAGATGCAAAATGTTAAGGAGTGGACAAAATCTGACTTGGTAAAGCTTACCATCCGTGGGCTAGAATGAAAATTAAAGCTGTTCATTCCCCCATTTCGCATATGTTTCTTGATGGCACTGCTGTTTGCTTGCTTTCTAATGTAACCCTTCAACTCTGATCCTTCACAAGCTAAGACTAGTAATGCTTGTTAAGGAAATTTTCGTCACAAAACATAAAAATATGATAATACATATGTTATATTGCTATCTGGTAAGGGCAAAAAGGAGATGCAACTAGCGGGTCCAATGGTCAGATCAGTCGGATTCAAAATTTGGTAGACGGAACAAATTCAAAGAGGCCAGAAGGATATCAACTCGTCCTTCATGCTTCCTTCCGGTCCTTCCCATGCGTTGAATCATTCTCAAAGGTGAGATATTAGCATCAAAACAGATGACGAGATCGACTTCCATGATATCTAGACCTTCTTCACCAATCGATGTTGCAACAATTACGTTGTATCCACCAGCCCGAAATTTCTAAATGAGCGACAATCAAGTGAGCTGATGAAACGAAATGTAGAATTAAGTACTGAAAGTTTTTTACCTCCAGAACAGCCTGTTGAACTTTTTGAGATTGGCCCTTTGATATTTTTCCTGTGAACAACTATAACTGAATTTAGTTCCAAAAACATTGCAAATGATAGCAAGTACCAATGTAACAACATATATAGTGGAGTCCGAACAAGTTTGCATTTACACAAGAAATTTTGAAAAGGTAGGAAACCCTCCTCTGCTATAGTGACACCAGTGCACAGACAAGAAATGGGAGACATAAGAAAACCAAGAATGAGGTTGAGCAACCAAAGCATGACTGTTACAAGTTGCAGTTTCAAGAGCGCCACTTAGTTCAGAAACCTATTACTGAATTCATGAGAGCATATAGCAATTGTTATATTATACACCAATTCCACAATTCGCATTATCCTTATCGAAGAAGGATGACTACAGATTGAAATCAACTTGGAAAACCGTTTGGTAGAGTTTTACTGACACATCATGGATAATTAACAACTTGATTCCAAAATGAGTTCAAACCCAAAAGATGTGATTCTGATTCACAAGTTCAAGATAGACTAAAAGAAAAAAGCCAAAATGAACATAGGCTCGAGCAAAGTTTGCAGAGATGTGTAATTCATTATCTAAACCAAAGAGTTACAAACCTGAGCTTTGACCAATAAATTCAGTAGCTTTAACATACTCTGGAATGTTTGTTAACGCATCCATTATGTCCCTGAAGTGAGCATCATATGCAAAGGTAAGAAAACTTTCCAATCTCACTGACAAGGTCAAACATAAACGAAAGAAAATAGCACAATGAAGAGAGATTAATGAAATAAATATATCTTCTTCACCTGACACTTCCCCTAAAATTTGAGAAAATGATGACTCTTGAATTTTGTGGATCTTTCTTTTCTGTAGAGCAAATTTTTACTCGTTAAAAACTCTAGAAGGTAAAGTATTATTCTTTCTTCACCACAGCCAGCAATAAAAATGAATATTATAGCCAAAAATCATAAACATAACCATTTTCCTAAAACACTTTTCTGCAAATTCAATCAGCAATAAGCAAAACAGTAATTGGTTATTAAGCAGAAGGAGCAATATCTCAGTTACAATGGAACTTTGCTTCAATTTTAACCAACAGAGAAAAGGATGACCAATATTGCACGAAAAATCGAAGAATGAAGAGCTTCAGATACAATTCACACCACTAAATTTTTTAGCTGGAAAAGAATACAGAAACAACCGTCAAGCAGTGATAACAAAGTGAATACAACGGATGATTCACTTCCAAGTTTCATTTCACTATATTGTTATAGTAAAATAAAAAACCAACAGAGAATTGGTTATAAAGCCCCAGATCCTGAGAGGTTCACGCCAACCACCAAAGAGCATATGTAGACGAGAAAACTTGATTCTAAATAAAACACTTTTAATGAAAAATCATTGTAGTCTATGGTATATACTCCAAACGATTTCAAATGTAGTCCAGTATAATACGAGTAGACACCAAGGCAGAATGACACTATTGCAGTGCATATCAAGAGCAGCAAAAATGACAGAAAAGTAAGATGACATGTCACATACTGAAATGGTCAATCAGTACTTCCAATAATTTTGACAGTTTAGGACTGGGAGCACCATGAGACAAGCTTTGCTGCATCAAAACCCTTGCATTCCCTAGAACTTCATTTCTACTCATAAGCCGTGCAAAAGACCTGCAATTGTTAAATTAGATGAATATTAGGCTTTAACAATTAATTAACATGTTGAGGAGGTGTATCTAAACTCTAATAGACAGTGGAAACACCTCAAAACTTAAAAGAGATGAAGTACTGGAACTTCAACGTTCCTGTTGTTTAACACCCAAAAACTTTGTCCTTGCTTTCAACATTCTCCAATCTTAGGAACATTCCTGCCATGGAACCTCCCTCCCAACTAATTCTTATTGCAAGGCATTTCATCTCTGGCGAAAGGAGTAGGCATAACCATCATTTTGGCACCGCCCCGGCGAAAAAGATGGGGTAGGGGGAACAGTCTTTAACTTTTTCAGGGGTTCAACAACTAAAATGGTCTTACAGCAGTGGCAATACAGGCCTAGTGTTAGTCACAATTTCCTTTTCAGGTATAGGTGGATTTTCAGGTATAGGTGGATATTTTTTTATTATTAAGTAGCTGAACATCATAATAAACTTCTAGAGAAAAGATATGATATTACACCGAGATACTTTTTACTCAATCATGGTCACACTGAAACTCTCGGACAAAATTCCTGAGTTAAGGTTATACCATACCAAGCACTACTTCCTACCAAAGTAAACAAGTACATACCCTTGTTTCAACTTTTCTTCAAGCATCTCACATGCTGGCCTTATTCCATGACTAGAAAGTAACTTCCGTATATGGTAAAGAGTAATTAGAACTCCAAAGTATCCTTCAACCTCTCCGTACTTCATGTGAGGGAGGTCTTCTGGCGGTGCTTGACGAAATTTGTCCCTTGAATTAAGCAACTCACATGGGCTTAACTGTAAATTATCACAGTAAAGCTTACAGAAGAGGAAAGACAAAAACTGAAGTCATACACAATAGTACACTCAATGAAGTACTCATAATCACATTTTCCAGAACAGTAACTGTTCTTATGGCCTCATGTGCAATATAAAAAAGCAAGCATCCACTTCTTAGCTCATATCTGATTATCACTATTAGCTTCAACATGGAGCATATTAATTATCAAATACTAGTAAGTCTCCCGACCTCTTCTTTTGTTTTACTTGTCCCAAAAGATAGTTTACCAAAGAAAATTTAGGAATATGATCTGAAAAATTCTTTCATCTTAAAAGGAAGTGTAGACGCATGTTCAAAACTATATTAAGAAAAGGGTTCCAACTAGACACCTCTTTATTTGTCTTTTTGAAACCCAGATGATAGTTTGCTCAAAAAAAGTAATGGATTATCTCACGACTTTTTTCATCCTAACATCATATTTTGATGCACATTTTAAAGGTATGGTAAGAAAACTTTCCGATTGAGCCAAATTTGCGCAACTTCGCTATCTCACAGCAACACAAATGCAGCGCCTTGAAAGTGTACCAGACACTCAGCTGCTATGTGCACAGCCATTTATTTAAATGTGAAACTTATGTTTAAAAGACAGGTGGATAATGTACATAGACACTCACAGCTAGCTGTTCTTCCATTATTCAATTGACTAACACAACAAAATAAAACACAATATATAGCTCTTGCATTCATAGCAATGTTTCCTACAAAGAAAGCAAGCTCGGCAGACTTGAAAGCAAAATACAGCATCTTGCATTCTCAGCAAAAATTTACACGGATGTTAGAATAACCATACCGTCTGAAAATCTCTCTTCTGAAGCACGCCAACAGCGCAAAGCCTGGCAACGAATGGGCGTATTACTTGTAATAGCAGATTATTTATTTCAACAGCATCTGGGCCCAAAGCAACCTAGCAGCATTGCTCGATAGTTTTAGATACTTAAAGAAGGTACTGTATAAATACTAAACTGAAGTTTCACAGACAATCTAGCTTTTACCTGTATCAACTCAATCTTTCTGTCATGAACATATGGGATCACATCATGGTCACTTTCATTGCGATATTCAAGTGTAGAAATCTGTAAGTTATCGATAATTTGCTGGATTGCCTGCTGCTTAGCTGGAATTACTCACATTTAGCATTGGATCCAAGACATCAGTTGTATAAATAATTTTGTAAGTGCAAAATAAGATGATATGGCGGCTTACATCCTGGTGTTGCACTCAGAGCTAATATTCTCAACTGCACAGGAACAGCCATCAACTACAATTCAATAGATCAAAGTATCACAAGTCAGCAAAAAGTGTGAATAACATTCAGAGAGAAATTAAAAGATTATGTACGACCACATTTCGTAAGGAACATGTACATAACAAGGGCTGCATGCACACCATACATAAAGCACAGCCTAGTACACAGGGTCCCACCATTGTGGGGTCTAGAGAGGGTTAAGTACACAGCTTTACCTCCACTTTTGTGGAGAGACTGTTTTAGCATTTCGAACCTATGACTCCAGGTAAATAAGAATATGTTATTCTCATATAGAACTAAAATGATGGGAAAAAAACAGAAGAGAGCAAGAGTATCTAACAAAAAGAGAACAATTTGAAGATGTGGACGTACTTTTAACAGAACAATAAAGAAAGACGGTACTCATTTTCGAATTCCGGGGGAGAAGCTTCTAATTATTATCTTAATTTAGTGGCCTTCTATGTAGATGTTTAAAGCAGAAAACCAGGACAAGGAACACTCGTTCAGTACAAATCAAGACACTGCAAACTTAATCATGGCTTCGCATAAAATATGTTTATGGATGAATAAAAAGACACGTAGTGACCAACCTCACGAAGTGCTACACAATAGGAATAATTTCCTGATGCCCGGTGAGCCTCATCAATCACCAAACAGACGAGGTGTTTCACCAAACATGAACCTGCATTTACGAATGTCATTAGCAAAACCAAGCAAGATCATAGTTCTAGACCGAAATCTACTTGAAGCAGGTCTTTGGCTTTTCAGTGAGAACATATTGCTGAAAAAAATTTGAAAGATGTTCTCAGTTAAGTGGTACTAAGAAGCATTTAAATTCGGCTATAGGAAAAGGAACTTAAACCAAGCAATGTAAGCACATTATCATCTTAATCAGGCCAAAAATTCAACAATAGTGAAGACAACTGTAGATAACGCAAAAATATGGCAATGCTGATAGAACCAAAGTATCCTATATGAGAAACGTAACCATGTCTAGGCAGCAATGTCAAGTTATTGATAACAGGGAATGATATTTCATGCATTCAGATGTGTATAACTAGATCTACCATGACAACTCTTTACTGCACACTACTAATGGTTGCTGGTGTTGTTGATTACCTGGTTTTCTTGGTATTAAGTATGATACTTCTTCAAGCAAAGGCTGAAAGTGTGACTAAGAAAGGGATCTTAGTTTAAAAAGGCATTAACGACGCCAGTAACATGTAGATGGGGATCACATATGTACCACAAGAACATGACACAACGGGGAATTCTCAAAACGGAATGCTAATTTTATCCTACTTTTAGTTCCAGGCACAAATGCTTGCATTGTTTCTTTGATATAAGGGTGAAGTTAACATTTAGTGAAGTCAGCTTAGTCAACTGGTAAACTTTACTGACACGGGGGATGATAATATAGATACAAAAACCAAATCGATATTGCAACAGACTTAGCTTGTCTTGTAAAGAATTTTTTAGCAGATAAGCCTCTCTTAGGCATTTCAAAGCCAAAGTAGATCATAAGTGTCTTCAAAACCGATGTCGTAAAAAACATAATAAAGATTCACCAGATTGAATATCCTTCTCGAGAACTTGTGGGGTGACAAAGAAAACTCTTTTAGCTTTCCAAAAGCATGATCTTCTTGTGGGACTTACTTGACCTGTCATATCAATTGTCCATTCCTGCAATCAATTTGATACAACTCTTAAAACATGTAAAAGATCAGGATTATGTTGATCGTCGAGTTAAAACACTAACTTAAGCACCCTAAAAAGAACCTTACGGAAGAATGTAAAAGGTGTCTTACTTGTGGTATTCCTACAATATTATGGCATGCTTCTATTTGTTGCATAACAAGAGGTCGAGACGGAGCAGCAAAAACAATTTTTCCTGACATGGAATCACCAAGCACAGGCGTTAATATCATCCCACCTACACCAAAAGGTAAGCCACTAAGGCAAACCTCATAAGAAACATGACCTATTACATTATTAATATTCAGGTTGGTTACAAAAGGTACAAAACTGAACCCACAACAAAGAAAGATAAACATTCACACCAAACCAAAAAACCTAATTTGGGGATTTTCACTCGTGACTTTCTAGGTTGTGCATATGAACTCTAATCTTCAGACAAATGTAACATGCATTACCCGTATAAGAAAGATCTTATTTAGAAGGAAAGAAATAGACTTGCTTATAGCTTCAATTGTTCTCAACTGCATGACCTAGTTTCTAGAAATGTTTTGGCACCATATAGGTTGCTACACCATAGCTTTTCTCCACTTTATCCGACCACATTTGTTTTCAGCAATATAGCATGGCTTTATGCTACTATCCTTGATTTCTATAACCCGGCAAAAATGCCACAAGAATTAATCGAATATATAACAATCCTGTGCTAGCTAAGGGTGTTAAGAAACACCGAGTCAAAATATGGCTTTACCTTCTGGAAACCATCTAAAGTAATTATACATTACAACAGCAGCAATAAGCGTTTTCCCAAGTCCAGTCGGCAATGCCACCAATGTGTTCGAGAACAAAGCAGTCCGGGTGATAGAGAACTGATAATCACGAAGAGGAATGTTCACTGCCACAAACAAAATAGTAAGATATATGAGCCTTTCCTGCTGACCAACAAGATAATAAACTGCCTCAATATTACTCCTACATTTCATATTTTTTAGCCCCTGAACTTTTACGCGGATTCATACTCTAGCTTAAAGTGTCAAATAATGCTTAATTTATTGTCAAGTACAAGTTACGTTTAAATTATAACCAAGGACCCATAATGAAGAGAGTATGCTACGAGAATAAGTTAGTTTTCTCAGAGAATTCCATCAGATGGCAAAACATTTTTCCATTAAAACAAAGAGAAACATCGGTTAAATGGCATACTTCCATTGCCACAACAACAAACAACCAAAATACTGAGTTTGTTCAGTGAAGCAAGAATCCTACTTGCCCACATAAAAGAACAGCAAATTAGCACCTAGTATGACTCCACAGCACAGAGACACGCAGACACACCGGCACTTGCACACACACGAACATTAACGTTAACAATAAAAATTGGGTTGCAATTTTTTTCTGTTGAAACAGAAAAAAAGGAAAAGGTTAAAATGTTAAATAGCAATCACACATCGCACCCATCAAAAGACACAATGCAAAAATAGAACTTTGAACAAGCTCGATAAAATCCATCAGGCGAAAATTGTTCAACCCCAATTATTAGTAGAAAAAGAAACCTGGGTATATCCATGTCTTGGCAGCCTCAGCATCAATCTTGACGCAGCTGGGCATTTCATCAAACTCAACATTAGCTTTATCCTGGTCCCTGTGGGCTTTCTTAATCTCCGGCATAGAGTTTGGAATTCCCATAAATCTGTCAAGAGTGGACTGGCGAGAAGTGCCGGGTCTCTTGTCGGGTATGGGAAGGCAGGTCGGGACGTCGGTGACTTGGTGGGAGTGTACATCTGGAGCCCAAGTGAAGGGTTTGGAGGCCTGGCAAGCGACATCGATTTCTTGAACTGCTGCTTCCCAGTCGAACTCCTTCAGAAAAAACCAAGAAAATGGTTCAGAGAAAATGGTTTTATTTTTCATTTTTTGCATTTTTCTGGGTGGGGGGGCAAGTAGAGCTCACTTACGTCGTCGTCGTCGTCAATGATTTGGATGGGGATGGTGGTAGACGCCATTGAATTTTAGGTTGTTGATTTTGAAGCCAAAACGAATGTGTAAAGAATGGGGGAGAGACTGAACAGAGCAAGATGGGGAAAGGGCGGTAAACTTCAAAAGCGCCTACACTCGGTGCTCTTCGTCCCGGCAAGCTTGTGAAACTGCATCCTCCAAAACTAGCCCAAACTAGAGTAACATCTTACGGTTAGCTGCAAAATACTGTAAGTTCTTTGATGAACCCCGTTTGCACTGGAATATTTCAGACTTCTTTGGTACTATAATCGTGAACAGTCTATTTGTAACTTTTTATTTTTAAGGAGTAAAAAGTATAGTTATGATTATCGTATCGAAACGCAAACCATTTTTTCCGTAGAATAGTATGTATCGGCACTTTCAGTATCGTCTCAAATTTTTCAATAATATTATACATATATAATACTCATTCATTAACGAACTAAAAGTATATACTTATGTTTCTTCCGCTATAGCCCATCTAGAGCTTGATTACCTCATTTTCAACTAAATTGCTTGTTTCCAAATAAGATGTTTCTTTCCGCACAATAGCACGAGGAACAAATAACTTATTCAATTGAATTACCTCTTCCACAATTACCCTTCTTTTGAACTATCTCATTAACGACTCGTATAGAAGAATAACTTGCTTGTTCAAGAATGATGTTTTTTGAGTTCAAAAATAAGTTGTTTGTGTGTGCATCTGTGTCAAAAAATGTACTATATTCGTCCCACATAATTGATCAACTTCTTTTTACACGCAGATTAAGGATTTAAATATTATGTGTTTCTTATTCTACCATTTAGAGAGAGAAGATGAAAAAAGTGGTCAGGAGATAAAATAGGTTAGTGAAGTGTTAAATGTGAATAGAGAAATGAATAAAAAATTGTTAAAGAGTGGGCCTGGAGAGAAAAGATGAGTTGATAGAGATTTAAATGTGAAGAGATAAATAGAATAAAAAATTATAAAAATGGTAAATATGTGAAAGTACCAATATAATCTTTCTTAATTTGAAAATGAGCAATTTTTGTAGGACGGTCCAAAAGGGAAAAAAGATCAAATTATGTGGGATGGAAGGAGTATTAAACATTACATCATATTATGATGCCAAGGAAAGTGAGTTCGTAGTTACCTGGAGGTGCCACAAAGGATGCAGTCTGAGTCAGCTGTCAGATGTACAAAGTCGGACACAATGAGGGTGGAGTAAGGGCAGAGAGCAAGGCTTCCCAGACAGGCTGTGAGGAATTGCAGTACCGTGGAGACGAGGCCGAGACGAACAGGGCTGGCAGTCAACGGTCCAAGCTGGGGTCCAAATCACGGTCGAGTTATGTTTCTTTCTCTAGAATTCAAGAGCTCTGGATTCGAGAGTGAGAAAGTGATTTTATGAGAATGGAAAAAAAGAGTCCTCGAAATGAAGTCCAAAGTCCTCTATTTATAGGGAAAAGTATACATGTGTCATCAGCTGACACGTGTCGTCCCCGGGGAGTGACATGTCACTAGAGGTCCACAAATGCCAGTGCTCCTTTAGACTGTCGGTTCTCATATTCGCTCTGTCTGTCCCGCACAGCGTCACTCTACATGTTTGATAAGACTGACCACACAGCGTTGGCATGATCAAAGCAAGCTCGTTGCCCTAGCCACCGATCCAAGGCCTTACTGAATCCCACGGGACTGCGTCAATGTAATATCCTGAACTTTAAAAGCTAGTTAAAATAACCATTTGTGCTTCGAAAAATAAACGGGTAGTAATTTTAAGCAATGCTCGGGTATTAGTAGCGTATGGAAGCTTAAAAACAATTTGGGGCAAAATTGTAATTTTTAAAATTTCTGGGGTCATTTTGTAATTTTGGAAAACTTTGGGGCATAAATGTAATTAATATTTTTAGTGATGAAAAATAATGAAATGAGTGACAGTATATGTTTTAGTGACATTTGATTAAATTAATGGAGGTTGGAATAAAATTTGAAGCTTTGATGTAATTATACAAAGTTTGGGGTTAAGTTTGCAAATTTCAAAAGTGCACGCGTGCATTTGTGGCTGTGTATTACACTTGGTTGCCACCTCTTGCTTACGAGAGGTGACTAACCCATTCTCAGAAAAGAGAACCAACACAGGAAATCTTCAGGTCGAAGAGAGAAGAAAAAGGGAAGGAAAGAGAAGAGGAAGAAAGAAAGGAGAAGAAGGAAAAGAAAAGAAGAAGAGGGAAGGAAAGAAAGAAAGGAAAAAGAGAGAGAAAATAGAGAGAGAGAGAGAGAGAGAGAGAGGGGAGAAAAGCATCCATTGGGTAAGACTTCTTACCAGAATTTTTGTGTATAAATTAGCGGGTGTTGTGGGTTTAATGTGTATGAGTTTTGCTATGTGTTTTAGTGTGTGTATGTGTATGTACAGTAGGTGTGTATATGTGTTGTTGTGACTGTGTGCGTGAGTTTGTGAATGTATATGTGTTGTGTTGTGTTGTGTAGTGTGTGTATAAAAGTGGAAAGGATGTGTGTAAATACGTTTAAGTGTGTGTTAATGTATGGGAGCAAGTGGGGGTGACAGGTGTGTGTTTGGGAAGGGGGGACTACTGAGTTTTGGTAAGGAAGAAGAAGCTGCGCACAGGGAGGGAAAGATAATTTTATTCCAGCAGTTCTTTCTGAATTTTTAAAATATGTTTAGAAATTTATTTGGATAAAATGCAAAACAGTAACCCCCGTTAGTTTTACGAGACCTACAATCTATGAGCTTGTGAAGCATGTAAAATGATTTTATAAACAAGGGGTTTTGATGTATTTTAAAATAGTAATTTAATTTGTTAAATTCTAAAACTTTTACAGTAATCTTATGCAGCTACTATAGTGTGTTGTATAAAGTTTTGAAAGTTTTTTATATTGTTTGCTATTTTTAGCGTTGTTGGTCGCGAAGCGCTCGATCGGATATCCCGTATTACAACAGTTTATTAAGCGATTTTCAAAGGCCATTGCTAAGCTGATTTTGACCAAGTAATATAAAGTGACCCATTTTATTTTTATGAGAGGTACACTATGGAATTTCTATGAATTTTTTGTGTCCACGAAGGATGCTAAATTAGGGTATCGATTAAAAGAAATTCTCGATTTAATTAGCATACCAGACCAAGTTATTTTAATCTGAAAATTTTATAAAAATCTTATCTTACTGATATGCTTCAGATATTAAAAATTTTGTGACATTTTGAGGCTTATAAGTATTTTTAGTGAAACTGGCTTCTGAGTGCTCGGTCCGGACACAGGTTCAGGATTTTTAAGTGAAAATTTTTTAAAATAGTTTTTAGCCCAAAAATGACTTCAGGATGCTTAAAATAGTGTTTTAAGATATTTTTGGAATTTTTTCGGTGCCAGAAACCCCTATGGGGTATTTTGGTAATTTGACCTAAGAAGGGTATTTTTGGATAAATTCACATAAAGTAAGGTTATTTGAGTGATTTTACATACGGGAATGTTGTTCTGATGATTGAAAGGTGCCAGGGGTTTTTTTGGTAATTGTACACCCTAGGGGCATTTTGGTAATTTTACTTACCCGGTGAGGGAGGTTCATTTTGGGAATATGCATGCATTTGTATTGAGTTTTTTAATATTGTAGTATAGGCTATGTTATGATGATTTGATTATCTCGTTTAGGTTAAAGCTAAAGACTTCCGGTTAGGATAATTTAGCTGCGGATCAAGGTAAGGATTTCTATCCGAACCTTGGGTAAGGACTAATGTCCGAACCCTAATTGCGATAACTGTTATTCATAAGTATTCTTTGATTTGCTTATAGGTATTGTCAAACACAGAGATATGCAATTGATATCAGAATGTTATTGCCAAGCAAACCCTAGTATTGAACCTGGAACGGTCATTTCGAAATCTCATCGATGCTTACCTTGTATCACATGCTGAGTAAAATCGATAAGTATTTGTATTTGTTCTTCTGAATTATTGTGCCTAAATTTGATAATTGTTCATGATCATTCTTGCTATTCGTTGTGGTTATTCTGAAATTCTGAATGACGAATTATATAAGCAGGCTTAATTGTTATTGAAATCGTAATTGTTCCACTTATTTGTATTCATCTTGGTGCTCATCTTATTGCGTGTTAAGCAGTGAATTTCTTGTTGGTTCTGTGACTGTTGCTTTTGCACTGATCCTGGGAATATGTTCTCTGGGGAGGCATTATAAGGCTATTTGAATACTACGTGGAACGCAGGCTAGTACCTAGTAAGAGTAGTATTGTGGTACATCTTGCATGTGTACATCTGCGCATTGCCTGAATGGCATTGCTTCTACCCAGGATCAACATCTTTGATATGTTACATTGTATCTTCATGATTGTTTGAGAATGATATTCAAGTGAATGCCTAGTTATCTGATTGAAGGGGATCAAGTAAAACTCATCCCTATATTCTGATTGATGTTCAAATGAATGTCTTCATATCTAAATGGAGGGGATTGAGTTGAAACTCTTCCCCATACTGTGATCAAACTGTTTTTTATTATCTGAAACCCCATTCTTTATTTCCCTTAAAGTATATGTGTTCGTTTTGAAACCCTTTGGAAAAATCATCAATGTATATTGAAATGATGGCTTCGAAATAATCTTCAAATGATCGTGTTGGCATTTGGTTATGATGAGTTTTTTCCCTAAATAATACTATATTAAAACTTAATTACCAATCTACTCCATTTTGAAACTTATTTACCCGTATACCGCACTTTTGAAAATCGTTGTCAAAACCACGACTTTAAAGTAGAAATCGCAGTTTGAAACCACGTTTTCTACTTTAAAGTAAAAATCGCGGTTGTCGTGGTTTCAAACAGCGATTTCTACTTTAAGTCGTGGTTTCAAATAGCGATTCCAAAAGTGCGGTATACGGGTAAATAAATTTCAAAATGGAGTAGGTTGGTAATTAAGTTTTAAAATAGTATTATTTAGGGAACAAACTCTAGTTATGATTGTTGATCTTCGTTTCAAAACTGGGATGATTGTCAATGTTGGTTCTGATGTCTGTCTAGGACTGTCGTTGGTCATTTTTGGTATATACTTATGACTGATTATTGGTCGTTTTGGAATTTATCACACTGTTCATGACTGTCAAAATGTGTTAAAACATTATCACCCAATGGATTCTTTTGAATCGTTTTATAATTCCTTCGGTTGTCCTTCTACGACCTTATAGAGTTCTCAAAAGCACCCTTCATTTGATTCCTTTCTGCAAGTTATGATTAACAGTAGATTGCTCGGGAATGGGTTAGAGACCGTGTGAGGTTCTGGTGACATCACTAGTGTGTAGCAGGACCCCTGCGTGGGTTGGTACTGATAATTAATCTATAAGGAATTAGTTTGTAAATAGCCTAGGGTTTATTAGTATAAGTTAAGCAGATTTCTGTAATATTATATTATGAGAGATTTAAGTTGATGCCTAGATAGATACCTTAAAGTATGTGTCAATAAATAGAAATTGACAGGTTGGATGTGATCTGGTAGGTTAACGTCTTGGGAGTTCGGGTCGACGGAGCTCCAGATTTTTGGGATGTTACAGTTGGTATCAGAACGATTCGGTCTTATGGTATTAAGAGTATATGTATATGATTCTGTAGGCATGGAACCACCAAGTGTAGGTAATACGAATCTATAGAATCGTATTCCGGTTAATGAGAATGGGGTAGGATGATGGTAGAGTTAAGAAGTCTATCTTGATTTGTAATTGTGTTGTTCTTTAGACATGTGTTAGAATGACACTTATAGTTATTAAATGTATCAGTATGGTCCGCACTCGAAACACTGGCAGTGGGAGGGCCTAGAGATCCCCGATATATGAGATTCCAACATATTTGTGTAAGATAAGCGAGGATCCTTTCTTGGTATTGGAAGGACCTAATAAAAAATCTTAGATTGGAAAATATGTTTTATGGAGGTTTTTATGATTGTAGAGGGGTACCTCTACCTAAAAAGGGGAATAGTAGAACCCAAAACTAATGGTTGCGATTCTGATCACTAGGAACCTGATTTTGATCTGATAACATGTAGAATCTGGCTAACCAGTAGTAAGGAGTACCAAATCCGGTTCAACCACAATCACAACATTGAGATAAGAGTATCTTGGGTAAACTTAACAAATGAAATGAGACTAGCTATAGGGGTTATTGGACCCTATAGGGACAACAAACTGGATTGGGCAAAACAGAGAAAATTTTGAGCAATTAATTGTAGTGAGTGGTCAAAGATTGAATTTGCTGTATTTAAACTAAGAGGGGAGGCCAATCAAGGGTAAGAAATGAGGGCGAAGAGTCTGACTCATCATCAATTGGTTGATGTCACTTGGGAGCAATTTAGGGAATTATTTTTCGACCAGTATTTTGCGAGATTTCGTTAAGTTGAGGGAGTTTGTCAATGTGAGGCAACGGATTGAGAATCGGTAGACAAGGTTAAGATGAAGTTTTGTCTTCTTGCTAGATTTGCAGTAATGATGTTATTGATGGAGGCAGATAGCTACCGAAATTCTGAGTGGGGGCTTAGGCCTGGATTAAGAGATACGGTGATCTCAGCTCGATTGATGAGCTATATGAAATGTCTTTACTTAGCATGTATTTTTAGAGCAGTCTAAGTCTGACAATAGAGAAGGCATGAGCAAACACATGGTGGACAGAGAGAGAGAGAGATAGAGGGGTAAGAGTTTTCCCATAACAGATTTATAGAAGCTGACAGCCATCAGCAAAGTTTTACAATCGGCACAATAGGGTGACGAAAGGCTAGGTTGAGGCAGGATCAGGGATTCAGGCCTACATCGGCTCGGGGATTTAAATCTGGGCAGAGTTACGGGATTCGACCAGGGTGGAATATCGAGTTTAAGGGAGCGTAGGGTGTAGGAGCTCGATCAACTCATAGTATGAGACTTTGACAGTCGCAAAGCTCCGGAGTTGACCTACATAGAGTATTGGTTATGGTGGCGGGTTAGCTTTTCCAGCCACCCCATATATCATGTGTGGGAGAAGTCAGAATGATGAGTTATGTTATACATTGACCGAGTGATGTTTTAGATGTGGCAGTGTGGAGCATTAAGTTCGACATTGCCTATTTTAAGAAATAATCGGTCAACTTTTTGTCATGCACTTATAGCTAGTATAATAGCGAACATCGTTCCTCTGCAGGAAAGAGGACAAGGTCAGTAGGGGCAGAGGCCCAGAATATCCGTTAGATTTTTACTCAATGTCCGCTTAGGATGTTGTCATATCCGATAACATGGAGTAAGATACACTGTAGGTTAACCCATTAAGTGCTTGTATATGGTTTGATTCTGGACCGTCATATTCTTTTGCATCTATTACCTTGGCATAGTGATGGAGGGTGAAGACCCATCATTTAATAACTGATCTTGAGATAGGCATCTCGTTGGGAGAGTCTCGACTGTTTCTACGGTTCTCTGTGGCTGTACTGTCTATATTACGGATAGAGATCTTCCCATGGATCCCATCCCATTTGTTGTTCGAGGCTTTGATATCATACTGGGCGGGGATTAGTTATCCTCTAATCATGGGTCCGTGGATCCTTAGGGGAAACCCTAGTAGTGTTCGGAAGTTTGTGAGGTATGAGTAATGGTTAGTTAAACGATTTGATTTATGAATAAGAATGGTGCTATTGAGGAATGACTAGTGTTAAGTTTGAATGTTTAGTTTGAAAGTATGATAAGAAATTCAGAATCCTACCTTTATTATCTCGTGCACTCTTTTGTACATTGAATTCAATTACGACTTAATTGAATGCTAATCCACTCCGAGATGTCAGCCATCTCATTGAGTCATCTCAACTTTTTTTCAAGATATTTATATGCTTATTTCAAATCTGTTTGGACTTGACAGGATAGTATCTGACACACTTGCCATGGGGAAGCTACGAATTCCATTGAGTACCAAACTATTGATTGTAAGTGCTCTGAGTCATTGGGTTGAATGTGCTTCGTCAGACCTATATCATTGTTTCAGTGCCTGTTGCTTCTTCTGGAATGTCATAAAATTTTGTTATGAATCGCGAGAGCCAATAGATATGGATTTTGTTAAAGATTTTTGTGTTTTGATCGCCACGTTGCAATCATTGTTACCATTTGATTCCTAAATATTTTATTGAGATCATTGTCTGTTGTAATTAACGTCTATGTGATTGGTGTTTGTTTGATGTGTTCCTAAATGGTAACATGTTGTAATTGCTGCTTATGGTGAATCGGATTATCAGAATTTTACTGTGTTTTCTTTTCAAATGCTTATAAAAATTTATGGTACATGTATCTTTTACCCGATTTAGGATTTGTATAGTTTCGTCTGCCTCTATATGAGATTTTGTAAGCTCCTAAGCCTAAGATAATTTGCAAGTGAGAGTAGACTCTGGGAACGTGGATTAGGGTTGGATAATCTATTTGATGATCCGGTGTACGATTGAGATCTTGGTTGAACACATGATGATAGACCGTATGTTACTTACTTTTAGGAACTAAAAGATTTTAACATTTAACCCAAACAGATGATCAAAGGATAAGATTATAGATTATTGGTAAGTATTGTGGTTGTGAATCATAAATGACGTGATAACATAGAGCCTTAAACTCTAGCGAAGTGCCATAGGTATGCAATACATAGCTATGTTAAGGTAACACGTCTCTCAGTGATGAATTCGGCAACATTTTGGACTCGTTGTTCTAAGATATTAGAGTACGTAGTGAAAATCTGGTGGTATAGTTCTGCTGTCTTTGGTAATGTGTAAAGGCTTATAACGACTGGTTATCCCTGATAACCTTGGTAGACTGCAAGTCACACGTGATTATCGCTTAACATTTTAATACGCCTTCAGCTTGGGGTTAAGCTTGCAATCGTTCAGTTAGCTGTACAAATGATAGAGTCTCTGGTATAGTATCAGTAAAGTGTAGCGGAAGCCTGTTATGTTAGAGTTTGATTCAACTTGTTATATATGGAATTCAGAGAGGTATAGATTTAGTTCAGTAAGTTTCGTATTAGCTAAGTCACTATCTGTGAAGTTTCGGATGGTTAAAGTGCAAGTGATAGCTTGACATGTTTGAGTTTAGCATTACGATGTGAAATTTAAATGGTTGCATTCGAGTATATGTGGGACAAGAATCTGGGTGCGAGATTAAAGGTAGCTTAGCTACTATGTGATAGTTATCAGAGTAGTCAAGCAGCAGAAGCGTAGTGCCTAAGCGTTATAAGTGATAGGATATCTGAGAGCAAATTTCGAGGACGAAATTTTTATAAGGTGGGGAGAATTTAATATCCCAAACTTTGGGAGCAGGTTAAAATAACCATCTGTGGTCCAAAAAATAATCGGCCAGTAATTTTGAACAATGCTCGGGTATTAGTAGCGTATGTAAGCTTAAAAGAAATTTGGGGCAAAATTGTAATTTTCAAAATTTCAGGGGTCATTTTGTAATTTTGGAAAACTTGGGGGGCATAAATATAATTAATATTTTTAGTAATGAAAAATAATGAAATGAGTGACATTATATGTTTTAGTGACATATAATTAAATTAATGGAGGTTGAAATAAAATTTGGGGCTTTCATGTAATTATACAAAGTTTGGGGTTAATTTTGCAAATTTCAAAAAAATTAGTGCACGCGTGCATGTGTGGCTGTGTATTACGCTTGGTTGCCACCTTTTGCTTACAAGAGGTGACTAATTCATCCTTAGAGAAGAGAACCAACATAGGAAATCTTTGGGTAGAAGAGAAAAGAAAAGGGGAAGAAATTAAAAGAGAAGAGGAAGAAAGAAAGGAGAAAAAGGAAAAGAAAAGGAGAAGAGGAAAGGAAAGAAAGAAAGGACAAAGAGAGAGAAAATAGAGAGAGGCAGTGGGGAGAGAGAAAATAGAGAGAGGCAGTGGGGAGAGAGAGAGAGAGAGAGGGAGGGAGAGAGAGAGGGGGGAGAGAAAAGCATTCATTGGGTAAGACTTCCTACTAGATTTTTTGTGTATAAATTACTGGGTGTTGTGGGTTTAATGTGTATGAGTTTTGCTATGTGTTTTAGTGTGTGTATGTGTATGTGCAATAGGTGTGTGCGTGTGTTGCTGTGACTGTGTGCGTGAGTTTATGAATGTATACGTGTGTATATGTGTTGTGTTGTGTGTGTATATAAGTGGAAAGGATGTGTGTAAATATGTTTAAGTGTGTGTTAATGTGTGGGAGGAAGTGGGGGTGAGAGGTATGTGAGGTGTGTGTTTGGGAAGGGGGAAGAATAAGATGCACATAGGGAGAGAGGGAAAAGTTGGGTTTAGCTTTTGAACTCAAAAGTGTCGCTAAAGATAATATTATTCTAGCAGTATCTTTCTGAATTTTTAAAATATTTTTAGAAATTCATTTGGATAAAGTGCAAAACAGTAACTCTCATTAGTTTTACGAGACCTATAATCTATGAGCTTGCGAGGCATGCTAAATGATTTTATAAACAAGGGGTTTTGATGTATTCTAAAATAGTAATTTAAGTTGCTAAATTCTGAAACTTTTACAGTATTCTTATGCAGCTAATATAGTGTGTTGTATAAAGTTTTGAGAGTTTTTGATGTCGTTTGCTATTTCTAGCATTGTTGGTCGCGCAGCGTTCAATCGAATGTCACGTACTACAACAGTTGATGCCAAGGAAAGTGGGTTCGCAATCGACATGGAGGTGCCACAAGGAATGCAGTCCGAGTCAGATGCCAAGTATGTTGATGTAGGACACAGCAAGGGTGGAACAAGGGCAGAGACCAACGGCTTCCCGGACAGAGCTTAAGGGTGGCAGTGCTGCAAGGGCGATAGCGCATGATGAATACACGACAACAGTCACAGTCCGATGCTTAGGTCCAGAGTCAAGGTCCTGTATGTTTCTCTCTCTAGGATTCTAGAGTGAGAAAGTGAAAATGTGAAAGTCCTCCAAATGAATTCTCAAGACCTCTATTTATAGAGATTGAGATGATAATGTCATTAATCGACACGTGGCGCTCCCCGGGAGTGACACGTCACCGAGGGATCCACGGGTGCCGGTGCTCCACAGACTGTCGGATCGCATATTCACCCAGCCTGCCCCGCACAACGTCACTCTGTCTGTCTGGAAAGAGTGGCTCCCATAGCATCAGTGTGGCCAAAGAACCCCTCGATCTAGCCTCCAATCCAAGCCCTTGAGGAGTCCCACAGGCCCGGTAGCGGTAGGGAAGACCCGACGCCCAACTGCTAGGTGAACCAGGCACGATGCCCTCTGAAAACCTACTCCCGTCCCTAGGGGTGCCGACGCAAGCCCCAAGTGCCGGATCACATAGGCCAGTCACGCAGACACCCTGGCAGAGATAGTGTCCCAGAGGAGTCGCCTATTCTGCAGGTCGAGGTAGTATCCCGGAGGAGCCGTCTACCTGGCAGAAGGAGAGTCTTTGTGCCGGAGCACTTGGAGCTCCCTGACAGAGATAGTGTCCCGGAGGAGTCGCCTATCCCCGCGGGTGAGTCCTTGTGCCGGAGCACTCGGAGCGCGTCAAGGTAGCATCCTGGAGGAGCCGTCTACCCGATTGGCGGAGGTAGCATCCCGGAGGAGCCGTCTACCTAGCAGAAGGGGATTTAAAGAGCTCCCTGGTGGAGATAGTGTCCCGGAGGAATCGCCTATCCCCACGGGTGAGTCCTTGTGCTGGAGCACTCGGAGCACGTTAAGGTAGCATCCCGGAGGAGCCGTCTACCTGGCGAAAGGGGGGTTGAAGAGCTCCCTGGCGGAGATAGTGTCCCGGAGGAGTCGCATATCCCCGTGGGTGAGTCCTTGTGCCGGAGCACTCGGAGCGCGTCAAGGTAGCATCCCGGAGGAGCCGTCTACCCGACTGGCCGAGGTAGCATCCCGGAGGAGCCGTCTACCTGGCAGAAGGAGAGTTGAAGAGCTCCCTGGCAGAGATAGTGTCCCGGAGGAGTCGCCTATCCCCGCTGGTGATGTACACTCCGGAGAGTGGGTCGAAGCATGTTCCACGACCAAGGCAAGGTGCGCATGGTGCGGTGAATGAGTGTGGTGCCCGGGGGGGCATGTTACATGATTGTGGCGCATGGGCGCGATAAAATGAGTAAGGTGCCAGGGGCACGATAGGGTGACAGAGAGCCTGGGAGCACGAATGTGTCAGCGGCGCGGTGCACAGGCGCGGCGGAGTGTTGGAGTGCGGCCCTCGGACGCCGGCGACGGGGGTCACGGAGACGACGTCCGAGCAACGGACGACGAGGGTCGCGGAGTGACGTCCGGGTGATGGGGTAGCGGAGTGACGTCCGGGCGACTGGGGTCGCAGAGTGACGTCTGGTCGACGGGGTCGCGGAGTGATATCCGGGCGACGGGGTCACGGAGTTACGTCTGGGCGACGGGGTTGCGGAGTTACGTCCGGGCGACAGGGTTGCGGAGTGATGTCCGGGCGATGGGGTCACAGAGTGATGTATGGTCCCTTGAAGAGAAGTTAAAATGCTAAGTATGGAAGCCAAAGGCCAGCCCCAGGGGAAGGCCGAGGCTTTCCCACAATGGAGGCCGAGGCCGACCCCAAGGGGGAGGCCAAGGCCGAGGCCGACCCCAAGGGGGAGGCCAAGGCCGAGGCCGACCCCAAGGGGAAGGCCAAGGCCGACCTCCTTCGGTAAGAGCCAAGGTGCACCGACAGGCAACGGGCAATGTGCGACGGTCAGAGCGTGATGAGCAGTCGCGCAAGGATGAGTTTCTTGGTGACTAAGTCACGTAGAAGAAGTAAGAAGTGCACGTGACTTGAGCATGCACGCTTTGACCGATTGTGAGCATTGAATATTGACTGTTGGTTGTGCGGATGTGTCATGCAAAATGAGACCACAGTGGGCCTTTGGGTGCGACCAAAATAGGTTGGGAACATAAGCCCCCTACGTGTGGTGTGCGCGGAGGGGCAACCCGAGCGGGCACCGCATGCATAAACACTTAGCAAGATTTTGATGTTGTTTGGCCGGCGAGTTGTTGAGGTCTTCAATGCATGATGATGATGAAGAGTAGATGGCTCTAGCCACCTCGTGCACCACCTACGAAAGCTTGGGGGTTGAGACAAAGGCACGATGATAGGTCGCAGGGGGCGAGCATGTAAATGGCGCCTGGGCGACGAACGATGAGTGTCGCGGAGACGTCACCCGGGCGATGGGCAACAAGCGTCGCAGAGACGGTGCACGGGCTCTGGCGATGGGGATCGCGGAGACGGCGCCCGGGCGATGGGCGACAAACGTAGCTCTATGAGTAGGAGTAGGTGGTTCGAGCTACCTCACGCACCACCTACCAAGGATGTTGATGTCGGAGGACATCGTCACACGGGACGTGATCAAATTTGCAAAAAAAAAATCTAAGTGTAAAAAAGTATGAAATGTGTAGGGGCGCGATGTGCGCGATTGGGCGTCGCGATGCGGGGGCAGTCCACGACGGGCGCAGGGGCGCAGGCAATGCACGTCGATCAATGCTACCAAAAAAAAATTTGAAGTACCGGCCTTGGATGTCGGCCATGATGTGAAGGTGGGAAGGTCGAAGTTGGCGGGTGGACTTAGGAGTGGTGACTGAAGTGAAAGGTTGGACGCGAGGCGCGCATTGGTCGTCATGATGAGTTTTTTTTTTTTTTTGTGCATGCTTGTGAGGATGGTGGAGATGATGGTTGTCGGCCGTTAGGTGAATGTGTGTAGGCCGAAGTTTGGAGGGTAAGCCTTGGTGTGGTATGAAGCCGAAGAGTGGCATTGGTGATGGAGGCCGAAGTGGGCATGGAGGATGGTCATGCGTTAGTGTTGAAGGTTGGCCGCGGGTGAAGAAAAGAAGATGAACGTTGAATGTGGGTGAATATGGAATGTGGAGGGAGGTTCGGCCATGGGGGAAGGATGGGGAGAGTTGGAGGTTGAAGGGTGAAGAGAGGCCGAGGCCGAGGAGGTGGGTGAAGAAGAAGGAAGGAGAAGAAAAAGGGGGAAAGGAGGCGGCGACGTGAGGCTACTGCGGGTGGCCGAGGCCGAGGGGGTAGAAGGAGGGGAAGATGAAGGGGAGAGAGGAAGGGGGGTCGGCCTAGGGAAGGGGTTGGGGAGGCCGATGGGGGATATTGAGGGGTGGCCGAGGCCGAGCTTGGGGAGAAGGGGAAGTGGGGAGAAGGTGAAGAAGGGGGATGGCGGCGGCGGTGGGGTGCCGCGGGTGGCCGAGGCCGAGGGGGTAGAGGGAGAGGAAGATGGAGGGGAGAGAGGAAGGGGGGGTCGGTCTAGGGAAGGGGGTGGGGAGGCCGAGCTTGGGTCGGCAATGGAGGAAAAAGGGAAGGGAAGGGGAAGAAGGGGGGGCGGCGGTGGGGTGCCGCGGCGTGGGGGATGGGACGGGGGGGCGGAAGGGAAGAGATGAGAAAGGTGGGGACAAGAGGGAGGTCGCCAGCGAGGCCGACGTCGGCCAGGAGTGGAGCGACAGGAGGCCAAAGGGGCGGCGGCTGCGCATGGAGAAGAGAAAGAGAAAGGGAAAATTAGGGTTTGGGTTTGGGGGAGGGACGCGGGTCGGGTCTATGGGTCGGGTTCGAGTGGGTCGCGAGGTTGGGTGATCCAGGACTATGAGGGGAATGGGGCACGCAGGTCGGTTCGGGTCGAGAACACGCGGGCGGGTTGCCCCGCCTGAATTTGAAATTTGATTTTAAATTAAATAAATATATATAATATATATAATTTTTTTTTTGCCTTTTCCTCAAGGAGGAAGATAGGAGCATAGGGTGGGGGTGGGGGGAATGAACTCTAATTATTTGATGAGAGCAAAAGGGAGAGAGTAAGAGATTTTGTAAACATTTGGGGAAAGGGTGGTGATGGGAGAAAGAAAGGAAGATGTAGTGTTGGGTTATATGAGAGGGTGAGTGGATGAAGATGAAGGGAGTGTGAAAATTTTTCTAAGTGTTGAGAAGCTTTCTTGAGTGTTGGAAGGAGCATAGAATGTAGGGGGTGAAAAAATTATTGTTACAAAATTTTTTGAAGTGTTGAGCTCAAACAAGGGTGCCGAGGGAGACAGCTGAGGGTGATCATCGATGACCGGCTGCGAAAAAAATAATTTTTTTTTTCTAAGTGTTGGGCTGAGACAAAGATGCCGAGGGAGACCACTGAGGATGATCATCGATGACCGGCTGCGAAAAAAATAATTTTTTTTTCTAAGTGTTTGGCTGAGACAAGGATGCCGAGAGAGACCACTGAGGATGATCATCGATGACTGGTTGCGAAAAAAATGAATTTTTTTTAAGTGTCAAGAAAAGTAAATGAAGGATGATGATGCGACCGTAGTAGTGCGGCTCGAACCACATACCAAGTCGTTGCAATGTGAGGCCGAAGGGATTGAGAATGGGTGAAGCCCCCAAGGGGGTGGGTGATGTCATGAAGGGTGATGTCAATAGATTTGTGCAAGAGCAATGTAGCTTGAAAATTTTCTAAGTCTGGAAAATGTAACTTCATTGATAACGAAGGATATGCAACATGCCTTGATACATGGGTATGATGTACATGGAAACTTGCAAAATAAACGAAAAAAATTACAAGTGTGGAAAATGCACTAAGGCATGCCAAGGCTTGGTTGGGTGGGTCAAATGTCCCGTACTTAGAGTTTGAGCTCTCCGGACGCAATCTTATCAGCGAAGACAAACTTGAGGCCCCTGCACCACTTGAGGCCATGACCGACCTTCCGATGATAGGGGCAGTAGTTGGGACGGGCTAAGTCTTCCGGGGTAGGTTCAGTGTCGGCATTGGGCAGGGTTATGGCATTATCGTCGATCCATGTCTCGAGGAGAGTTCTAACAATCTTCAAGTCACACGGGTATTCCGGGGCAGGCATCGGCTGCCCTCTCTTGTCAGGGCGCACGTCCCTTCCTTGGGACTGACGCTTGCGGTTGTTGTCGTCGTTACTGGCTGCTTCCATCATCGCGGCCAAGGCAATATGAGGTTGGGGCTTTGGGGTCTTTAACAGACCGACCGAGTCATAGGTGCATCGTGCAGCTTCCTTGAGATGTCCCCAAGATCGAAGCTGGAGGTTTTCAAGGTAGACCCTGTAGGTGTCCTTCATGTTCTTGATGCAAATGGGTACAAGGGTTTCATCTTTGCTGAAGTCAATGCACTCCAAGCACTTGTGATGAAATCGGGTAACATAGGTGTTGAGGTCTTCTTCGAGATTCTGGCGGATCCCGGCAATGTCAACGATGGTCACACGTTCTGTCTCATAGTGAAACTTGTCAAGGAAGAGCTGGACCATGTCGGACCATGAGTGGATAGTACTGTCAGGAATCTGATGATACCAAGAATAGGCGAGGCCAGTCAGGGACTTGTGAAATTCCCGAAGCTTCAAAGTGTCGTCTTCCCCGTAGTGCTCCAGGGAGCCAGCAAAACGGGTGAGGTGCTTATGGGCATTGCCCTCTTCGCCGTTGAACAAGGTGAAGGATGGTTGTTTGTACTTGATGGGGTAAGGCTTGGTAGCGAGGCTGCCAGAGTAGGGAGCATGGCCTGACAGCTTAGAGGGGGAGTGGGGTAAGGATGACTGCTTGAGACGGTGAAGGAGGGCATCAAGCTCATGATTGGTGACGTACGACGCATGTGAGGGTTTGTGCCCTGTCGGGATGATTCGGGCACCAGAGCCCCCAGACGGTGCAACCTGAGGCATTGAGGGGATGACGATGGTAGAGAAGGGTTGGTGGTGGGGAGCAACTTGTTGGGGCATGGTTTGCATATGGGTAGTGTCAGCTGCTGGAAGCCGGTCGTCAGGAAAGGTTGAATGGAGTAAGCCGGGGGAATGACTTGTGTTTAGCTTTCGGCTGGTTGTGTTCGGGTTAGACTCCATCTCAATTGATTCACGAGTCTCCGAAGTGCTTCGAGCAAGGGTAAGGCGTGGCGCGGGGGCTGAGGTGCTGCGAGTCCTACTGTCAAGGGCCCAGAGGACCAAGGCAGCGGTGGTCGTGACACTGAGACCTGAGCAGTGCCCAAAACTAGCCCAGGCCCTGATGGTTGGATATGAGCAGGAGGGGCCAAACCTGGAACTTGGGATGACACGGGGTGAGTAGTGGGCACAGGGTGTAGAGCTCTAAGGCTTCGGGAAGTCGGTGATTGTGAAGTCAAGACTTGTATTGATTTTCGCATTTCCATCATGGCTGTCATAAGAGTGGCTATAGTGGGCGAAAAATGCATGATGGCCGCATTGACTGCAACTTGTATGTCAGGTGCGGTAGCTGGTGGCTGGTCTTGGAGACGCACAGCACTGGTCCCCTCTTGTTCACCCGAGTGGTCTTATTCTTGCACGGTATGGATAAGGCCCTGGCTGGTAGCTCTCATAGCTCTTCGTTGTGTAGGCATGGTGCCTGAGTGTGGAAGATAGGCAGACTGCAATACGATGTTCACCTCCCCAGCGTAGTCGCCAAAATGATGCCAAAGAAAGTGGGTTCGCAGTCGACGTGGAGGTGCCACAAGGAATGCAGTCCGAGTCAGATGCCAAGTATGCTGATGTAGGACACATCAAGGGTGGAACAAGGGCAGAGACCAAGGGCTTCCCAGACAGAGCTTGAGGGTGGCAGTGCTGCAAGGGCGATAGCGCAGGATGAATACACGACGACAGTCATAGTCCGATGCTTAGGTCCAGAATCAATGTCTTGTATGTTTCTCTCTCTAGGATTCTAGAGTGAGAAAGTGAAAATGTGAGAGTCCTCCTCCAAATGAATTCTCAAGACCTCTATTTATAGAGATTGAGATGATGATGCCATTAACCAACACGTGGCGCTCCCCGGGAATGACACGTCACCGAGGGGTCCACGGGTGCCAGTGCTCCATGGACTGTCAGATCGCATATTCACCCAGCCTGCCTCGCACAGCGTCACTCTGTCTGTCTGGAAATACTGGCTCCCACAGCATCAGTGTGGCCAAAGAACCCATTGATCTAGCCTCCAATCCAAGCTCTTGCGGAGTCCCACAGGCCTGACAGCGGTGGGGAAGACCCGACGCCCAACTGCTAGGTGAATTAGGCACGATGCCCTTCGAAGACCTGCTCCCGTCTCGGAGTGACCCGGGGGTCATAGTCCCTAGGGGTGCCGACGCAAGCCCCAAGTGCCGGAGCACGTAGGCCAGTCACGCAGACACCCTGGCGGAGATAGTGTCCCGGAGGAGTCGCCTATTCTGCAGGCCGAGGTAGCATCCCGGAGGAGCCGTCTACCTGGTCGGCCAAGGTAGCATCCCGGAGGATCCATCTACCTGGCAGAAGCAGAATCTTCGTGCCAGAGCACTTGGAGCTCCCTGGTAGAGATAGTGTCCCGGAGGAGTCGCCTATCCCCGCAGGTGAGTCCTTGTGCCGGAGCACTCGGAGCGCGTCAAGGTAGCATCCTGGAGGAGCCGTTTACCCGACTGGCTGAGGTAGCATCCCGGAGGAGCCGTCTACCTAGCGGAATGAGAGTTGAAGAGCTCCCTGGCGGAGATAGTGTCCCGGAGGAGTCGCCTATCCCCGCAGGTGATGTACACTCCGGAGAGTGGGTCGAAGCATGTTTCATGACCAAGGCAAGGTGCGCATGGTGTGGTGAATGAGTGTGGTGCCCGGGGGGCATGTAACATGATTGTGGCGCATGGGCGCGATGAAGTGAATAAGGTGCCGGGGGCAAGATAAGGTGACCGAGAGCCTGGGGCACGGCTGTGTCAGCGGCGCGGCGCACGGGAGCGGCGGAGTCTTGGAGTGCGGTGCCCGGACATCGACGACGGAGGTCGCAGAGACGATGTCCGGGCGACGGACGACGAGCATCGCAGAGTGACGTCCGGGCGACGGGGTCGCGGAGTGACGTCCGGGCGACGGGGTCGCGGTGACGTCCGGGACGGGGTTGCGGAGTGATGTCTGGTCGATGGGGTTACGGGTCACGAAGTGATGTCCAGTCGACGGGGTCGCGGAGTGATGTCTGGTCGATGGGGTTGCGGAGTGATGTCCGGGCGACGTGGTCGCGGAGAGATGTTCGGATGACGGGGTTGCGGAGTTACGTCAGGGCGATGAGGTCGTGGAGTGATGTCTGGGCGACGTGGTCGCGGAGTTATGTTTGAGCGACGGGGTCGCGGAGTTACGTCCGGGCGACGGGGTCGCAAAGTGAAGTATGGTCCCTTGAAAAGAAGTGAAAATGCTAAGTATGAAAGCCAAAGGCCAACCCCAGGGGAAGGCCGAGGCCGACCCCAAGGGGGAGGCCAAGGCTGAGGCCGACCCCAAAGGGGAGGCCAAGGCAGAGGCCGACCCCAAGAGCGAGGCCAAGGCCGAGGCCAACCCCAAGGGGAAGGCCAAGGCCGACCTCTTTCGGCAAGCGCCAAGGTGCGCCGACAGGCGACGGGCAATGTGCGACGGTCGGAGCGTGATGAGCAGTCGTGCAAGGATGAGTTTCTTGGTGACGAAGTCACGTAGAAGAAGTAAGAAGTGCACGTGATTTGAGCGTGCACGCTTTGACTGGTTGTGAGCATTGAATATTGACTGTTGGTTGTGCGGATGTGTCATGCAAAATGGGACCACAGTGGGCCTTTGGGTGCGACCAGAATAGGTTGGGAACAACAGTTTACAAAGCTATTTTCAAAGGCCAGTTCTGAGCTGATTTTGACCAATTAATATAAAGTGACCCATTTTATTTTTATGAGAGTACGCTGTGGAATTTTTAGGAATTTTCTTTATCCACGAAGGATGCTAAATTAGGGTATCGATTAAAAAAATTCTTGATTTAATTAGCATACTAAACCAAGTTGTTTTAATCTGAAAATTTCAGGAAAATATTATTTTACTTCTATATGCTTCATTTATTAAAATTCATGTCATTCTGAGATCGATAGGTATTTTTAGCGAAACTGGCTTCTGAGTACTCGCTCTGGACGCAGGTTCCAGATTTTCAAGTGAAATTTTTAAAAAATATTTTATAGTCCAAATATGAATTCAGCATGCTTAAAATAATGTTCTAAGATGTTTTGGGATTTTTCCAGTGCCTGAAACTGAAACCCCCATAAGGTATTTTGGTAATTTGCCACCCCGAGGGGGTATTTTGGTAATTGACCTAAGAAGGGTATTTTTGGGTAAATTAACATACAGTAAGGTTATTTGAGTGATTTTACTTATGGGAATGCTGTTTTGGTGATTGAAGGATGCCAGGGGTGTTTTTAGTAATTGTACACCCAGGGGCATTTTGGTAATTTTATTTACCCGGTGAGGGGGGTTATTTTGGGAATATGCATGTGTCCGTATTGAGTTTTCTAATATTGTAGTATAGGCTATGTTCAGACTGTTATTCGTAAGTATACTTCGATTTGCTTATAGCTATTGTCAAATATTAAGATATGCATTTGATATCATTATATCATTGCCAAACAAACCCTAGTATTGAACCTGGAACGGTCATTTAGAAATCTTATTGATGCTCACCTTGTATCACATGCTAAGCAAAATCGATTATTATTTGTATTCATTATTCTTAACTATTATGCCTAAATTTGAAAATTGTTCTTGATATTCGTTGTGGTTATTCTGGAATTTTGAGTGACGAATTATATATGTAGGCTTAATTGTTATTGGAACCGTAATTGTTCCGCTTATTTGTATTCATCTTGGTGCTCATCTTATTGCGTGTTAAGCAGTATTTCTTGTTGATTCTGTGACTATTGTTTTTGCGCTGATCCTAGGAATCTGTTTGTTGGGGAGGCGTTATAAGGCTGGTCTGAAAACTGCGTGGAACGCTGGCTAGTACCCAGTGGGACTAGTACTCTGGTACATCATGCATGTGTACAACTGCGCATTGCCTGAATGGCATTGTTTATGCCCATAATCAACATCTCTGATCTGTATATTATATCTTAATGATTGTTTGAGAATGATATTCAAGTGAATGCCTAGTTATCTGATTGAAGGGGATCGAGTAAAACTCCTCCATATATTGTGATTGATGTTCAAATGAATGTCTTGATATATGAATGGAGGGGATTGAGTTGAAACTCTTCCCCATACTGTGATCAAACTATTTTTGATTGTCCGATACCCCTTTCCTTATTTCCCCTGAATCTGTGTTTATTTTGAAACCCTTTGGGAAAATAATCATTGTATATTGAAATGATGGCTTCGAAATGATCTTCAAATGATCGTGTTGGCATTTGGTTATGATTGTTGATCTTCGTTTCGAAACTGGGATGATTGCCAATGTTGGTTCTGGTGTCTATCTAGGACCGTTGTTGGTCATTTTTGGTATATAGTTATGACTGATTATTGATCGTTTTGGAATTTATCACGCTGTTCATGACTGTCAAAATGTTTTTATCACCCAATGGATTCCTTTGAATCATTTTGTAATTCCTTCGGTTGTCCTTGTACGACCGTACTGAGCTCTTAAAAGCTCACCCTTCATTTGATTCCTTTCTGCACGTTATAATCAATAGTAGATTGCTCGGGAATGGGTTAGAGACCGTGTGAGGTTCCGATGAGCCCATCACTAGTGTGTAGCAGGACCTCTGCGTGGGTCGGTACTGATAATTAATCTATAAGGAATTAGTTTGTAAATAGCCTAGGGTTTATTAGTACAAGTTAAGCAGTTTTCTGTAATATTATATTATGAGAAATTTAAGTTGATGCCTAGATAGATACCTTGAAGTATGTGTCAGTAAACAGAAAATTGACTGGTTAGGTGTGATCGGGTAGGTTAATGTCCCAGGAGTTCGGGTCGATCAAGCTCCAGATTTTTAGGATGATATAGTCAAGAGACGCGGAGAGAACCTGACAGCGGTGAGGGAGAGCCAATGTGCCCAACTGCCAGGCAGACTAGGCGTGATGCCCTCCAAAAACCTGCTCCCGTCTTGGAGTGACCCGGGGGTCGTTGTCCTGGGGGTGCCGACGATGACCGATAATGTCAGTGGATGTGGTCGCAGCTCAGACGTGCCTAGTGTCATGCAAGCCGCGCTAGGCGGAGATAGCTTATGTGGTAGTGAATATATCCTGCTGTGAAGGATCCTTATGCCGGAGCACTGTGAGCAGAGCCCCTTGGAATATTGCATACTCCAGAGAGTGGGTGGAAGCATGTTCCACGTCCACAACGGGGGCGCATGGTATGGTGAATGAGTGTAGTTCCCGGGGGCATGTAACATGATTGTGGCGTATGGGCGTGATGCCAACGACACAAGACATGATTGTTGCGCATGGGCACAGTGCCAACGACACGAGACATGGTTGTGGCATATGGGTGCGGTGCCAATGGCACGAGACATGATTGTGATGCTTGGGTGCGGTGCAAATGGCACGAGACAATACGTGGAAGTGGTGCGTGGGTGCGGGCAACGACTGTCACGAGATAATACTTGGTGCCAGGGGCACATGTGATGAAAGTGGCGTGTGGGCACGGGCGACGGCTGTCGTGAGAAAATACCTGGTGCCAAGAGCACATGTGATGAAAGTGGCGCATGGGGGCACGGGCGACGACTGTCGCGAGATAATACTTGGTGCCAGGGGCACATGTCGTGGAAGTGGCGCATGGGCGTGGGCGATGGCTATCTCGAGATAATACTTGGTGCCAGGGGGCGACGACTATCGCGAGATCATACCTCGCGCATGGGGGCAACGATTGTCGCGAGATAATACCTGGTGTGAGGGGCGACGACTGTCGCGAGATAATACTTGGTGCAAGGGGCAACTGTCATGAAAGTGGTGCATGGGAACAGGCAATGACTATCGCGAGATAATACTTGGTGCCATGGACACATGTCATGAAAGGGGCACATGGGCGTAGGCGACGACTGTCGCGAGATAATATGTAATACCCCAAATAATATGTAGTTAATTATTTTAATTCTTGGACTACTTTTAAAGTTTTAATAATATTTTGGATTTCCTTTTGAATAAGTAACATATTCTTTAGGGGCCTTTAGAGTAATTTACCAAATTTAGAGAAATAAAAAGACTGGTTAGTTGTGTTTTATCGATAAATTGAGTCTGGTCTTTCAGAGAGAAGAGAAAAAGAGAAAATTAGGGCTTGATGATTTCAACCTTCTACGCACAATTGGTAAGAATCTTGAACCCACTTTGGATTATAAGGATGATTTAGATCATATTAGAATTGTTCTTGTTAAGATTTTAACGTAAGTGGGTTAATTATAATATTTAGGTTCTGAGATTTTCGAAAATATACGCAATTTGGGTGAAGATTATTGCGTAGATTTGAGGTAAGGGTTTCATGTACATGTCTGCATCATTATCGTTATGCCATTGATTGATTTCGCTTATCTGATTTTTGGTCAACAATAAATTTATCTTTTGTAAAAAAATATCGGTATTTGTCAAATCTGAATTTTGTTTTCTGTATAATCAAACTGATAATACCCATCATTAGGATTAGTGTTTAGTGTTTTCGCCCATCGTTTGTTGTGCCCGTTCGCAGTCTAACGTGATCGTTCCCTTCTTTATTTCTTATTTCTTTCTACTGTTCGGCTATGGTGCTTCTTCTTTGCGGCTGCTGTGCGGCTACTGTTTCCAATTGGCAATTGCCAATCATTACCTTCAGCTTCTTTATGAGAAGTTTCCCCCGAGTACTTGCAAAATTTGCATTGTCACATGTCATGCTTGAAATGGCATGCACTTAGCATGTAAATCAATTTTGTCGATATTTCTTTATTTCAAAATTTTGAAAACATACGAACTGGGATCCAGTTGATTCTTCTTCCATTTAGTAGCTCTCTTTGTCATCTTCAATTTGCATCTAATATCGGATACTTTCTAAAATTGTCAAGCCATTATTTTTTAAATTCAAAGTTTTGATGTTCGGTGCTCTTATGTATTTGAGATGAGATATTTTGATACCCATTGGATCTATTTGAATTGAACTAATCTTAGAACCTTCACGTACTTAGGTTAACGTGATGCCATGACATGATATGGTAATTGCTACCGGTATGCAACTTTGAACTTAGAACCTTCGCGTGCTTAGGTTAACGTGCTAAGGTTAACGTGCTTTACAGTCACGTATTACGTGATTGTATCGTATTTGATAATTAGTTCAATTATTTGATTGTGTTCATTTGACTTTGACTTTGATTTGATATTTGACGGATTGGAATATCCCGAAATGAGATTATTGGTCGTGCTCAGATTTTGCAATCGTCTTTGCACTTTCGTTTTCATATGCTTTGTTTGGACACAGCTATACATTATTGGATACCAGTGTTGTACTCTATGGGTGTGTGCGTGTAATCTTTACTGGGCTTTATGCTCACCCCCTTTCTCTCCCCATTTCAGGTAATTAAGCTGAGACGGTTTAGAGGAGTTAATAGCATTATGCTTAAGCTTGGAGTGAACTTTAATTGATAATTTTCTTAGTAGTTTTGAAATAAGAACCATGTAATAGTTTTTTATTTAGTGACTTTTGGTCCCCCAATGGTTGGGAAATAAGTATTGTTATCAAACTTCCGCTGCAATTATTAGACGTTGATGAGGAACTTGAATGCCTTTTATTTCAGATATGATTTAGAGCTCTGATTACCTCTTTGAGGTCACATTTTTGGTAAGATACTTTGAGTATCATATTTCTCGTAAGCAGGAATATTTTGAAATAGTATATGTAGGTCCGCCTTCGGGTCGGGGCGTGACAGATTTGGTATCAGAGCCAACTCTCGAAAGCTCGGGCTGGGCTGTCCAGTCGGGTTGCCAATGGTTGGGGGAAACGAAGGCAAGCCCCGGTATATCCCACATCAAGAGGATGGTTGGGGCAATGAAGGGTGAGCCGGGTATATCCCACATTGGCTAGAGATGAAGATTCTGGGCTATGTGTGATCGAGCCTTAGCGAGGACGCTAAGGAATAAGGTGGGAAGATTGTAATATTCCACATCGGTTGTGGGAGAGTTTGCGATTGGCCTTATAAGACCCTGCCTATGAACTCATAAGTACCTACTTGGCTAGCCCTTTTGAGGGAGGCAATGCCCTGTGGTGGGGCCGTGGACCGGGTCGTTACATAATACTTGGTGCCAGGGGCGACGAATGTCGCGAGACCATACCTGGCATATGGTGGCGACGACTGTCGCGAGTTAATACTTGGTGCAGGGGCACCTGTCATGAAAATGGCGCATGGGCGCAGGTGACGACTCTCGCGAGATAATACTTGGTGCAAGGGGCAACTGTCATGAAAGTGGCGCATGGGAACATGCAACGACTATCGCGAGATAATACTTGGTGCCAGGGACACGTGTCATGAAAGGGGCGCATGGGCGTAGGCGACGACTGTCGTGAGATAATACTTGGTGCCAGGGGCGACAAATGTCGCGAGACCATACCTGGCATATGGTGGCGACGACTGTCGTGAGATAATACTTGGTGCAGGGGCACCTGTCATCAAAGTGGCGCATGGGCGCAAGCGACGACTGTCGCGAGATAATACTTGATGCGAATGACACCTATCATGAAAGGGGCACATGGGCGCAGGCGATGACTGTCGAAAGATAATACTTGGTGCCAGGGGCACATGTCATGAATCATACCTAGTGCATAGGGGCGACGATGAGCGTCGCGAAGATAGGTGCGCGGCAATAGGAGACATGCGCCACGAAGTTGATGCGCGGGCGACTATGGGCGACGGGCGCTGCAGAGTCAACGCGGTGGCATCATGGAGATGGCACTTGATCGCGGGCGACGAGCGCCGTGGAGTTGGCGCGCAGGTGACAGTAGGCGTCGCTGAGATGGCGTGCAACCACAGGCGACAGGCGCCGCCAAGTCGACGTGCGGGTGACGGTAGACATCGTAGAGACAGCACGCGATCGCGGGCATTGGGTGCCATAGATTCGGCACGCGGGCGACGGAGGCCGTCGCAGAGATGGCTTGCGACCGCGAGTGTGACGAGCGTTACAGAGTCAAGGAATAATCGCGGGTGACGGACAGCCCAAGGTCAAGGTTGAGAGCAAGCCTTAGGGGAAGGCAAGCCAATCCTTGGTGGGAGGTCGAGGCTGACCCCTTAGGGGGAGGTCGAGGCCGACCCTTGAAGGGTGGCCGAGGCCAACCCCCAAGAGAAGGCCAAGGCCAACCTCCTTGGGTAAGCGCCAAGGTGCACCGACATGCAATTTTTTTAGAGAAGCAAAGGAGTCGGATGGCCGAAGCATGACGAGCGCGTTTTCATGAGTCGCCCAAAAATAAATCTTACCGTAAAAAAATCGTTAAAAGGCAAAAAAAATGCAAGTGCCTTTTGACTGGTTGCAACCATCGAAATTTGACTGTTGACTTTATCGACGTGTCGTGCAAAACGGGATTCCCAGTGGGCCCATGGGTGCGACCAAGATAGGTTTGGAACAATATATATATATACTTCCAACTATGAAGTAAATCGAAGTTAAGAAGAAAAGTAAAAAGTAAAGTCAAAATTGCTATGAAGATTGAAAACTTACCAACAAAGATTTTGTAAATTCTAGTGAATATTGTGAGAAAGAGGCTGCAGAGGCTTTGATCGATATAAGAGAACCTCGAGCGTTTTTTATTTGGTCTTTATATGGTAATTTACTAAAATTTCCAACAAATTTTGCAACTTTTACATTTTTTTAAGAAACTGGTACAAAACTCAATATCTCGGCCGGTATCACCTATACCGACTGGTACAAACCGGTACAGAGCGAAAAAGAAAGGAAAGTGGTTCATTTTCTCCTTTTCTCTAGTTTGTGAATTTTTATGAAGAGATAAAAATGAGGAAAGTTTGAGTTTCTTTTTATGCAAATAATTCCTCTCAAAATTGTTCTCTGGTCATTAACTCACTCATTTCCCCAAACCATTCCCCGCTCCATTTTCCCAAACCTAGCCTTACCACTTCTTAGCCACCTCACGGCCAATACACTATTTTCCCAAATCCAGCCACCTTCATGCCATTGCCCCCTTTCCTTCGCATAGGTAGCTTAATTTGACGGAAATGAGTAATCTTGAAAATATTGAGCGCTTTATTTAAGAATGTGTTGAAGGAAGAAGATGATAAATTTCATTCATCATTCGGTTGACAAATTCAAAAGCATTATGAGAGCCTTCATGAAATTTCGATGTGAATTCGCTTAAAGAACAATCAACATTTACATGTGACTTGAATTGTTGTAATGACTCAAATTGGGGATCTAGGGTTTAGTTTTGAATTAGGGTTTGCTCAATTGAGAGGAAGGTGGAAAGATAAGATGATATGGTTTTGTTGGACTTTGCTAATGGGTTTGCCATATGGGCTTTTGCTTGCAAATTGTCGAAATAGCCCTTGAACATTAAAGAGGCCAGAAAATTATGTCAATGGGTGTGTGATGCACAAAAATAGAAGCATTAATTAGGTGGTGAAAGCCAAAAAAAGTTCTGGGGTGGTTTCATCCAACGTCTTATACAAAATGAGTTTAATACATCATTGGCCATCATAGTTTGAACCTAATCAAATTTTGCCCACTGAAATTCATTGTGTATGGTAATGATAGTTGGACTATCCATGTGCATCAATGAATGTTGAGCACGCATAAGTGCCCTTGTGCCTCCCACGCGACTTTATTTTAGTTGTATTTATGTAACTTGGTAAAAAAAGTCACACAACATCTTTTATTTTCTTTTTGTTTTTCCTCTTTCCTGCAAAATGCCTCAGAAAACCACCATCAGTGCCAGAACACCACCACTTGACAGCCTAACCCCAGCTCCACCTCTAACACCACGACAAATGCACGAAGCCACCCAAACCTATTACTTTCGTGTTTGCTGGTAGGCAAAATCTCAATTAATGTGCTCGTTCTTTCGTGCCTCTTGCTGAGGACTTCCATGAAAGCGAAAGATTAATCTAAAAAATACAAAGGTTGTGCGCCCAAAGAAAGCTTTTGAGGAGTTGTGAGTGTTTACACAATACAAATTTTCTAAGTTCGAAAACTGAAAATCCCTCTCGATAGATGGCAAGGCCTCTAAATGTAAAAGAAAAAGACTTGAAATCAAGTCATGAATTAATTGTCTAAGAGTTGAGTTGTTCTTTTTCATCTTACTTCCTATTTTTATCCTTTTCAATTGCAATTGTCTTACAACTGCCGAAAATCGTTCATTTTAATCCTTCATCCTCGTTGAGAAACCCGAATGCTTATGGTTCTTGTAATTGCTATCGATTGTTCCTCCCTTATCAAGACTTGTACAATAACTACCATGAATTCGTTTAAAGTAGGCCCCACATATGTCAACTTTAATTGCCATGGCTTGTCATTAACAACCATTTGTTATTAATAATAGAATTGTTGTCACATGAAAGACACATAACTTTAAACTTTAGCCTCTTTGCCATGCACACATGCTGACATCTTATTGTACATGCTAGAGTTTTAACTTTAGATGTTAACACTTCAGAACTGCAATAACCAATGGTTCCGCACTCGAGACCTACCAGTATCCAGCAGCACCACTGCACAACCTCTTTAGCTGATCTCCCTTAACAGCCTTCTAACATTGTGAAGTCCAAACCAACCAACCACCACCATCAGATCTCTCTTAATTCCATTTGTCTTTATCCAACTAGCTAGGGAGCTATCCCGCCATGCAACCCCTCTCCTACATCATCACGAAAACACACCAGATCTGACTTTTTTTGTTGATAATTTTTTTTAATCATAACCATCTAGCTAGGGTATCACATCTAATCAAATTTTGTTGCCATCTTACCGGCGTTGGATAATTTCCTCAAAACCTTGATTTTCTCCATCAATTGTCATTCTTCTGCACTTGAACCATCACCATTGTGGTGCCTCGCCATTGCTTACCATCACCAGTCGTCATCCTTTTTGTCGCACTTGAACACTAAGATCGTGAAACCCTTCATTACCAACATCCCCACCAATTCTATTCACATAAAAAATATCTTATGGTGGCTAGGCGGCGGTAGAGCGAATGCAAAACGGATGAAGGATGAGAGAAGGTAGGTAAAGTCAGATTATCTAAAAATACATGAGCATCCAGGTCTTCCCGTTCGGGAATAGTTTTGGTGACAAGACGTCCTTCGGTAATCTCTCCCATAGTTAGCGATACGTACTTGGTCATCCAATTCTGTATGTTGCCATGTGCTTGAGTGTTTAGGCTTGCAGGTTTCACAATCTGATCGTTTGCTTTGTAGATAAGTAACACGATGTGTATGTCACTGAAGCATGTTGTCATTCCCTCTGGTTCCATGAAGTCTATTCGGTTAGAAATGTCTTCCTTACTCAGCTAAATCTGGTTTGACAGTTCTTCATCCTCAACTGATTCACAGTCATAAAATATCTCTCATCCACAGATCCGCTTTCCCGTTTTTGCATTGTACACAGACCCCATAAATCCATAATAAGGTCAATCTTCTCCTTTCTTGACAAATAGTCCATTCAAGGTAGGGACCTTAATCGTTGCATTGAAATTCATGAGCTGTCCATTCTCTCGGTGTTTCTTGGCTTGAGCCATCTTCCTAATAGCTTCTTTCTTCTCTTTCTTGGTGGGCTTGTACCTCAACCCAAACTGATCCTTTTTGTTCTTGAGAAGTGAAAAATGGGAAAGTCCTTGGCAATTCCGGCCCAAACCTTTTTCGAAAAAATAGAGTTTTCTCAGCATGGGAAGCATTGTTGTGTTACTGTGAGGCGTAAAACTGAGAAAATTTTCACCGAGACAAACCTCCTTAAACTCCAAATAGTGAATCAGGTGGTCGATCTTGAATCCACTGAGCAACACATCTAATGAGTCCTGTGGAACCACATCACTGTCCTTGTCGCTTTCCACCTATCCAATCTGAGGCAGTTGTGAATCACCTATAATAGTAAAGATGACTTTATCCAAAACAGTTGATTTTCTACTGTAAGGTACAAGGGATTGAACCCACTAAGTGTATCCATGGTCATCCCAATAAGAGATTAAATGTAGCAGGTATGTCCAACACTTAAAAACTTCACTTCAAAACTAGCAATTCCCACAGTCATAGGGATTTTGATTATGCCAATAACCTATCTCCGGATGTTATCATATGCTCGACCGACTTTGTGAGAAGGGATAAATTTCGAGGAGTCAATGCTAAGAGTTTGGATGGTGCGTATGAGACAAACATTGAAGGCAGAACCATTATGAGGATTAGAGGAACTCTCTTATCAAGTGCTTGCATTGTGATATGGAGCAGGTCGTTGTGGCTTGGTCCTGACTTGGGCAAATCGAATTCAAAGAAAGTCAGGATATTCCCATAATAGATAGCCCCTAGCACTTAGGATAGTTTTTAGACTGGGTCTATTTTGGGTATTTAGGCTTTCTAAGCAATTGATGAGTAAACTAGCCAGTTGGTCAGTAGGGTAAGGGTCTAGGTATAAGCCGACCAATTTTGATTTTTTCATGTGATGCACTTATTGACTAACCATCCAGCCAAAACCGTGGAAAAACGGCCAGTTTGTCAGAGTCTACCCCATGTTACAAGATTACTAATTAGCTTCCAAAATATTGGCTGGTTTCCTTGCCAATATGCCATAGGTCAAGGTATTCCCCCAAAAGGGTAGAACACCGAATGGTCTGAGAGTGTGGTTTTTCTCTCAACGTCGATGTAAGGTCACTCCTTCGACTTGACCTGTACCATATACCTCCCCCCCACCCCCGTAACTTAGGTAGTTAATAATAAGTGATCACCAGTACGTGTACAAGCCGCTTAATATACCAAGAAACCAAGAGGTCCCTTTAAGTACAAGGCATTGGAGTTAAGGGTACAGTTGAAAATTCGCCTCGTAACAAGGAAATTCAAGGGTCTCAATCGTTGCCCTCAAGTGGGTGGGTTAGGAACATGGCATGTGTGAGGCATAGAAATAAAAGCACAAGTACAACAGTTTAGCACATTATACATATTATACAACACAAATAAAATACAAAAAGGCCAAAAGCAATTGAAAATTATTAATTCTAGTCTTCTAGGTTTTAGTCCCTAGCAACTTAGCAGTTGCCACTGTAGCGAACCACATCAAAGGAAATTCCCCTTAAGAGGAAAATTTTAAGGAGTCGCCATCTTATTTAATTAAACAAAGAAAAATAAGAAAAATCTGAAAATGACTTTAAAAATGTCTAAAGGACAACTAATCTATTGAAAACAGGGATATGAGTTCGATGACTAAGTTATATAGGGGCATGTGTTAGGCAAACTCATAACCTTTTGGTCTCTACTTCATTTCTATTGATTGTTGGTCTTAAACACACACACACACACACACACACACACACATATATATATATATATATAATATACATTAAAAAATCATAAATTTATTCCTATATTAATGGCTTGAACTTGACTTTGGGGGTCTAGTGGCCTACGTATCCAGTCGAACAAACCAGAAGCAAAACCATTGTAGTTCGACTCTGGACCTATGGGAGGCACTTTGGTCTTAGACTTAGACAAGGAAATGAAATGAAAGGACTCATTTTATAATTATTACACTATAAATGAAATGTGATCGCAGGGAAGGAGAGAACATTCTAGACTATTAATTTAAGCTAAAAGTCGTAAATGTACTTCGCGAGTCTGCTTGTTTTAATGACTCGGGAACACTCCGTGATGGATCCACGATGCAAGAGACTAAGAACTATATTTTTTTAGGTAAATACTAAGGGCTAAATTCTCTTAAGAGATGATATATCACTTCTAAGAGAAATGATTTATAAAAGCTCTAGGTACCAGAAGCTGAGACCGTATTGAAAAATGTAGGCCAAGTGGCCTATTTATAGAGCTTTGGGACAACATAAATGATAAGGATGCCTACACCAATCTGAAATCTAATGACAATGCAGAATATTGGATAAAAAACTGCGGATTGACAAAATTCAACTAACCGCCCGGTTTGTAAAAAATTGGCCCGTTCATCCGATAGTTTTATAATAATTATTTTTGAGTTTCGAGACATTATCTCGCCCTAGTTTAGTATTTATCTCTGATTTTCTAGTTGGGACGTACCAGATTCGACATTTGTCTTCATGTTTTTCATAAATCCATGACTCAATCCCTTGCATCAAGGATAAATAAAAAAAATGATTCCTTAAATCATCTAGATAAAATCATGATCTAGACATTGACTAGACTAACATATTCCGACTGGACTGAGCCAAATTACTTGACTGAACAACTGGACTGTTAGACTAAACTAAACTTGTCAAATGGATTACCAGACTGAACTAGACAACGTGGACTGGACTTGACTGAATTACATTGATTAAGCTGTATTAATAGGTCTAAGCTTAATAAAAAAACTCTTATTAATAATGAAGCCTTATATCTATTTAATTCTTCATGACTATAAAAATGAGGTGTCTAAAAATACCATTGTTATGGAATAATAATTTTGAAAACTCGATGTTTTTTTCTTTTTTCAAAAAATGAATTCTATACTGTTAAATTAGGATAACAAAATACTACTGTTTTTATTTTGGAATGGGATATGGCATTTTCTTTCCCTTAACCTTTGGCAGCCCATGAATTGAAGACTTTTTGTCAGTAACTACCATCGTGAAGCATTCAAGGCAACCTAAAAGATGGTAGCTAATCCAAGCTTCAAGTTGAAAACATCTCACTGTTGTTGATGATTATAATTTGTCCAAGAGATTATTAAAAAGGTAATGCATTCCTTATAGAAATGCAAATGAATTTTCAAACTTGGACGAGCTAAATGATGATGCTGATGGAGAAGAGATGAATGCCGGTATTGCGGATGAGAATAGATTTGGTGATGCTTTTCTAACTATATGGAGATGAGAAAGATAATGCAACATACGACGAAGATTGTAGTTCCTGGACAGGAGCTCGACAAAGTTTTTTTGACTCCAAATGGATGAGACTCTCTTTTTTAGTTTAGCATTTGGCTGAAACATTAACTTGCAAAGTTGTAAGACCTAATCTAAGCTTTTATTTGCAAACTTTAGGGCATATCTTGATGTCCAAGCACGTAACGATTGTTTGGACTTGTTTATATAATATTATAGGATATTTATTACTCTGGCTATTTATGATATCTTAATCAGAGAACCAGTTGAAAGTTGAAACACCAATAGAACCACTAAACCAATGATAGGTCCTTTGATCAGTGCGATGCCTGGCCTGGTTTTAATAACTCTGATGATGAATCCAAGCCCAAAGAAATGGGCCAAGTGCAAGACATCATCCGAAGAAACTGGTCAACTAATTTTGTGAGACAGTTAACTCATTCCTACCCCATTTTGTTTGAATTGATAAAAGATGTACCGAGTTGATCAAAGAAAAAGGGTTAATAACAAAACCATTCTCTATAATTTACACATTTTTAGATGTCTATGCATACATTTGCAACTTTTGAAGTAATAATACCTGTAATTTTAAAAAGCATTGCAACACATCTCATTTCCCATGTGAAAATTGGTAAATCTAACACACATCTTTCCCATCATCCACCCACCATCAACCCATCACCACACCACAATCACAGCCCAATCACCACCACCCTACCACGTACCTTCCTCTCCCCTCCCCCTCCTGCCCCTTCCAACCACCACTACCACATCAACCACAAGAAAACCCAACACCAGTATGATGGTGTGGTTCTAAGTTTAGAATGCATCCACCGTCCAAAGCTTGGAATCCGTCCACCATAAAAATGCAACACCACCGTAATAGTGGTGGTTTGGCAAAGAGCTATGGTGGTGGTTCATGAACACCATGACATACCACATACAGGTTATCATCGACGCAACACCATATCATCACCACCAACTATGTCCAACACACAATCAGCACCGATACCACACCACCATTGCATCTCAGCCCCCCATCTTCTTCAACGGCGCCACCGTACACCATAATGTCTAACACTATGATGCCCACCACCTTCACCGCTAGCACCATCCAAACAGCCTATACCCTCAACCGCCACCATCAGAATTGCCACTGCTCCCAACCACCGAGGCCCCAACTCACAAACATCAGCTGCTGCTATCACCCATAACCATGACCATCCAAACAACCACCATAGTCAATAACCATTACCACTAACATCACCACTGAGATTTACACCAACCGCCAGCTAAACCCAAATCAATTCCACTGTCTAAGAAATTGCCAGCTGCATACATTGCTACGCTGTTGCCACCGTTGATCGCCTCGAGCAGTGGCCCACGTGGCTGCCCATGTTTATTGTGGTTGGCTAGAGAGAGAGAGAGTAGAGCAGCAGATGGTGGATATGGCTGATTTGGCCCAGATAGAAGAGAGCAGTAGTAGGCATAACAACGTCTCTAATCTATTCTAAACAAGGTTTCTTCACTATCAGCGAGTATGGTAGTTCAAAAAAATTTCTAATTGCAGTGAGAGCGTTCTAAAAATTTCGGGGAGGAAAATAAGCAAGGAATTGCATCTATCAGCAACATTCAGAAGGTGGATTTTTTAGGGGTTAGCTTCAGGCGAAGGCGATAGGTTGGAAGAAGAAGGGTGGACAAAGTTCTTAGGGGCTCGCTGTTGTTGGTGGTTGTGGTTATGATTGGTAGTCATTGGCATTGGTTGGTAGTGGTGGTGCTAATTGTGCCTACTTGCCCATAGAAGAATGAAATGTGACGTTCACGTGTATACTTCACAGCCTGACAGTGAATGGAAGTTACATTTTGGAGTGGGTTGTAACGATTTTGTTTTTTTGGAGTAATGTAGATATATATACCATGTGAACTAAGTGTCATACAACAAAAGTAGTAATGAAGTAACTAAAAGGAAAAGCAACATAAGAACGCAGAAGCTGGATGACAAGCCTATCTAAAAATAGCTCAACAATAGCTGTAGAAGCAAAATACCAAAGAGGAACCTCTAGCCTATACCAACTCAGTGTCAGTAATCAGTGTAGTAGCCTATGTCGTTATCTAGGTCTTCTAAGTACCAATGCCTAAAGAGGATTCAAAAGAAGCTAGAGCAGATGCGAGGTCCAAAATACAATCATTTTCCAGGGCCATATGTACAGAATGAAACCTCCTGCAACTATCAAGCAAAACTGCCATGAGACCAAAACTATATAACTCTATCTGAGATGGATCCATCATCTACAATAGGAAATCAGAGTGAGAGAGCAGAAAATAACATGTGAAAATGAAAGGGTAAGGTATGCAGCCAATTAAGACCTATCAATAAGGTCTCTATAATAGCACTGCTCGAATCAGTGACCCTGAGGAAATCAATTTAAGCATTAATCGGTAACCAAATGGCATTAAAAACAACTAAGTTGATGCCATAACTCAAAGCACTCCCAGAAGAGTGCACATTCACCAAACACAAAATCAGAACGGAAGGTATGGGACAAAAACAAGCATCAGGATGGAGAAGCATATAAAGAGGATAAAAGTAGTGTACAAAACTACAGTGGTTAACTGGATTTTCAGGCGTACCCTTGAGTCGCACTTTCCTCACAGCACTTTGAAAGGACCTAGTACCACAAATGTTTTTATAATCTTTACGCACTTTGGATCTAACTCCAGGCACTAAAAAAAGAGTATCACGAAATACTGCATCATTATGCCCACACCAAATGTTTCAAAGAACAATCGCAATCCAGACAAGACACATGAGAGCATCAAAGCAACGTGAAATAGGTTGAGCAAACCAATGCTCTAACCATCTGAGAAAAAGTAAGATCGGTAGAAGTAGGTGCCCGCATTCATAACACCGATGTCATCCAGACATTTTGAATGCAGGGACATGCTAGGAAAATATGATGATGGGTCTCCGAAGCTACTGAACACAAGGGGCACACATCAATTACAGGACACTGTCGCTTGACTAGTTCCGAGCGAAAGGGCAGCCTTTGATGCACTAACTGCCATAAAAATTGATTTTTTTTACGGAACATGTAACTTCCACAACTTTCTCCAAACATTAGGCAGAGGTCCATTCCCACCATGGAGCAAACTACAGTTAAGTCCCTGAACAAATTGATAAGCATGCTTGACAGAGAACCCATTAGCATTTTAGATTTCCAAAAGGGTTCATCAGCCATTCCTAAACACAGCATCGGAAGGCAAAAGATATTATAAGTAACATTAATAGGAAATAGGGCTAGTATACGACTAATATTCCACATATGGGTATTGGTGAGAAGCAAATCCTGAACACACCAATCGACATTAGCATGCGTAACCAACCCTTTCAGGCGATCTGAAGGAACATCTCCATCCATAAATAAATCGATCGTAATCTCCTACATGTCACTGAATAACTTAACGCAGAACCCTTTGTCCCACCACCAGATTTCACCAAGTCTAGGAACAAGTCCGAGCAAACCCAACTTAAAGGAAATTTACATTCTTATAGTAGTGACCTTAAGGACTTGAGCCATTAAGGAGTGAGGCATGTACAAAAACTTCCAAGCCTGTTTAACAAGCAGAGTCTCATTAAAGGATCGAAAACTGTGAAAGCTTAAATCACCAAAATTTTCAGGTAAATATAAGGTAGGCCAAGAAATCCAGTGTATGGATCGATGAGAGGCATCACCATATGACCAGAAGCGAGCTAGAATTTGGTCAAGTTGCTTACACACCCAAACATGAAATTTATATATCAACATATAATGAATAAGGAGGGAATAAAGAACTGAGTTAATAAGAGTAGCATGACCCGCCTTAATCAGCAACAACCCAATCCAATGAGCACACCAATCTTGGACACGATGGATGACCAACGGGAAATTTCTTCTTTATTGGTAGTAACATCCAGTTGCACACCCAAGTACTTATGAAAACATGTTTGGCTGCCAAAACTCAACCCATGCGCGATTTGTTCCACGATGGAAGGAGAAGCATTAGGGCTGATTGAAAGGCAAGATTTTGACCAATTAAATTTCTGCCTTGGTACAGCACAATATAAATCCAAGATAAGATATAATTCACGCACTACAAGGTCAACATCCTTCTTGAAGGAAATACATAAATAAATATCATCTGCGTACATCAGATGTGTCACTGGTGGGTATGCAAACTTGCCTGAATACCCAAAAATTTCCCCATGGCTTTTGCTTGTACCAAAACAGCCGATAGTACTCAGAACCAAGTATGAAAGAAAATGAGAAGGGGGTCACCTTGCCGAATACCACAAGAAGGTACAAAGTGAGGGGGTAACAACACCATTAACTAAAACATAATAGGAAACTGTTGTGATACATTGCATGACTAAATGCACCCACATGCTAGGAAAGCCCATTTGAACCAAGACATCATCAATAAAATCCCAACGTAATCGGTCAAATGCTTTACTCATGTCCAACTTAAGGGCTATTAGAACATGCTTCCCTTTAGAATGCCTCTGAACACAGTCCGTAAGTTCTTGCGCAAGAAGTTCATTGTCAGCCAAATAGTGACCCGCCACAAAAGCGTTTTGATACAGGGAGGTTAGGCTCTGCAAAGGGGACTGACATTGGTGAGGGAAGTTTAGGAACTAGGGAGATAAAGGAACGATTAACCTCACGAAGCATTTTATCAGAAGTAAGAAAGAAGAGAACTGCACGAGTAATAAGAGGCCCCATAATATTCCAACAAAGCTGAAAGACAATGGTTGGAACGCCATCAAGACCCCGAAGCCCGACTAGCATTTGCATCTATCAACAAAAGATCTTGATCATCGTAGAGAGAAATGATTTGATTTTGGCTTCGCCAAACGATCGTGGAGGTATGGAAAAATTTTGTATTACGATCACCCAATTCTAACCATCTAACGATCTTGGAACGCTATACCCAGAAAATTTCCTTAAAAACCCAGAAGAAAGTCCAGCTTACAACAAAGGCAAAAGTCAGATAATTGAGCAATATTCGAAGAATGCAAGTCAGGTTGGGATGCTTGTAAAAGATGTTGAATATCAATAATTTTGCATTCGAAGAAAACTAGACTCTAATTCAATAGGGACAAAAATGTGAGGCTAAGAAGCTTCATTCCAAAAAACTGGCAGAGATAGGGATCGTGGATTCCAAGTTGTATACACTAAAGGCCAGCCAACTATAAAGGGGTACCAAATAGATTGGATTAGCAAAGGACATGCATGACCAGATAGCCACATGACCTCAATTCTACGAGGTATGAGAAAGTGCTAACATGTAGGAAGGATGTCAGACAAAATAGGTGCATGATCTGATCGCTGAGTAGCAAGATTATTGGACATGGCCTTTGGATATAAGGTAATCCAATAAGGGGAGGCCATGACACGATCAAGTATTTCATAGACAAAACCCAAAGCAGGAGAATAACTGACCCAAGTAAACCAAGAACCAACCTATCTAATATCTGAGAGCCCAAAAGCTTTTAAAAAACCCCTAAAATTTTGAGCCCCAAAAATATCAGTCAAGTGGCGACTGGTCTTTTCTGATGAAGATAAAACATGATTAAGATCTCCATACAAACAAAGTGGACCCTGACAGGGGGCAAGAACCAAGGCTAAGTGTACCCATGTTGTTTGGCGACAACCTACTTGCGGATGCCCATATAAGAAGACAAAAATAGGTGCATGATCTGATCGCTGAGTGGCAAGATTATTGGCAATGGCCTCTAGATATAAGGTAATCCAATCAGAGGAGGCCATGACACGATCAAGTATTTCATAGACAAAACCCCAAGCAGGAGAACAACTGACCCAAGTAAACCAAGAACCAACCTATCTAATATCTGAAAGCCCAAAAGCTTTTAAAAAACCCCTAAAAATTTGAGCCCCAAAAATATCAGTCAAGTGGCGACTGGTCTTTTCTGATGAAGATAAAACATGATTAAGATCTCCATACAAACAAAGTGGACCCTGACAGGGGGCAAGAACCAAGGCTAAGTGCACCCATGTTGTTTGGCGACAACCTACTTGCGGATGCCCATATAAGAACCCAAAAATAGGTGCATGATCTGATCGCTGAGTGGCAAGATTATTGGCAATGGCCTCTAGATATAAGGTAATCTAATCAGAGGAGGCCATGACACGATCAAGTATTTCATAGACAAAACCCAAAGCAGGAGAACAACTGACCCTAGTAAACAAAAAACCAACCTATCTAATATATGAGAGCCCAAAAGCTTTCAAAAAATCCCTAAAAAAATGAGCTCCAAAAATATCAGTCGAGTGGCGACTGATCTTTTCTGATGAAGATAAAACGTGATTAAGATCTCCACACAAACAAAGTGGACCCTGACAGGGAGCAAGAACTAAGGCTAAGTGCACCCATGTTGTTTGGCGACAACCTACTTGCGGATGCCCATATAAGAACCCAAAAACACACGACCCCGACAAAGGTCCGGATAAGAGGCCAAAATAAGATGCTTATCCGTATGACGAGCAATAGTCTCAGTAACTAAGACAAAGACCACCACTAACTCCTATGGGATTGACTCCAACATAATGTACAGAACCCAAGCGAAGAAAAAGAACACCTATTTTAGCATAGGCTAACTTAGTTTCCATTAAGAAAAGGACATCATGCCAGTGCTTCGGAATCAAACTAATAGCTAACCAAAATGTGGCAGATTGACCCAGCACAATAATTCCAGCTCAAAAGTTTCATTTAAAAACCCGTGGTTGGTATAGCCCAATCACAATGCTGAATAAGCTTCCTCAAAACCCTCCATCACAACCCACGTACAAACTGGATCTATGATTATGGGTGCAAGCACAGATGAGCCATCATTCACATCACCGCCATAGTACAATTACAATTATAATTCATAGATTACAAACCAGGGTACAATAATAGGTACAAGAGAAGTAGGAATAGAAGCGGGAACATAAGGCGCTAGCAAGTCAAAATGCAAACCTAGGGGTTGATCAGTGGCCAAAGGGAATGCTTGTTTGAATTTCTTAGAAGCCAAGACACTCGTCACCTCTATTGTAGGATCACGTCGAACATGTTTACTCGAGCTTGAGGAGGAAGACGATGAACCAGTAACAGCAGCATCTGTCGTACTAGAAGTCACCAAACAGTCCACACCCATTTACTCAGAGCAGTGAAGGTAACTCTTAGAATCTTGACAACCACTCAAAAATTACAAAAAAGGCAACGCATCCTGCATTATCAGATCATTCACACCTACACATGATAAACTGTATTCTCCCTCACCCTCAATTGAACTAGTAGGAAGAGAGTCCTCCATATCAACATTAATAGAATCTGAATCAACCCGTACGTGAAGAACATGAGAAAAGCCACCAGTAGTAGTGTTGACCTTCAAGCCCATCGCAAGACAAACCGAAGGCACTAAGCCCTCTAACAAAGTAAGAGATGGGTCAGCTCCAACCTCAGCCAAAATCAAGATGGGCTGGCCTCATGGTCATTATTACCCAGCCAAAAAAAGAAAGAGTAATCAGATCCACACTGGTTCATAATGCACAAAGAAGCATTTGCTAAATTGTCTAACCCAGAGGAAATCATAGAGGACTCAGTCTAAATAGTGATACATGAGAAGCCTGTATTAGAATTTTTAATTCTCAAAGGAACCTCCAAAGCAAAAGGGCCCAACTACAGTGGGTCATCTTGGCACAAGGCCCAAAAAAGAACTCAGCCCACACCTCATCCTAGTCTATTGCCACCCCATCATCCACATCCAGATTTCTTGTAGATAAAATCATCTGCATGGCACGGGATGCCATGTCCGTGAAAGAGTTCCATGAACTAGAACACGTGGATGCCATTTGGGACTCTGTCTGACACACGTCACGGGGGATCGAATCCAAAGGAAATGTTACGAAAGCACCGTCGGTCATAGGAGAAGATGAAGAGTATGGCGAAGTTAAAGGTTTCCCCCCATTCATTGACAACAAGAGTAAAAATCAGTTGATGCATACGTAGAAAGATCAAAGGAAGGAGAATGAACCAGTGACAAAGAGTCCCCCGACATACTATGGATACCAAAATCTGAACTATGATCATGAACTAACTCTATCTCTTTAGCCTAACTAGCTTCAATGTGGATGCGGCTAGTGCTATTCCAACTGGAATTTGGAAAAGCACGCAAGCCACGAGTAAACAGAGGACAATATGCTTAGGAATAAAAGTGAGTATTTTTTGGTCGAGCAAAATGGTGCATCACTGATTCCACTTGGTGTCGAGCTTGAACCAAGGAAATTTGATATTTTGAATTGACATAGCCGATGATGCCACAACGATCGATAACACACGCGAAAAACTTTCTCATACGCTGCCCAAATCCAAACCCCATTCTCATTTGTTGTCGGCACATAGACATTGCAACTAACGACTCATCCACAAGCATTTTAACTAATATGCAAAAATAATTTGTGCAAAATTGCCAAGTTACAAACCAATCTACGGTAAGAACCTCACCAAAGTAACCTCCAAACCGAATGGCAGATTCATAAAAATACAATTCTGCTAAAATATCATTTAGGCATACCCACAGATTATCTTAAGAGAATATCAGCCTAGGTATACATAAGAACGTAGTCCATCGCATGAACACCAACAAACCTCCGTGGATGTTCCATGGTCCTTTAGCCAAAAGACATTCCAAATCAGTAGCATCAGAGAAATGGAACGCATAGAAATCACCCACAATTTTAACCTCCACCCTATCCAACAGATGCCAAAATTGGCTCACAGCGTGTTGAACCAATGTTAGGGGAAATAGATGACTGTTAAGAAATTTCCCAACAAGGGTGTTAGCCCACTTTAACTTTTGTGAAGAAAGCAATTCCGAGTCCATGAGCACCAAATGACCACGTCTCTCAAGAATGGGAATGTCCTTCAGATTGGAGATTGGAGGATGTGATACTAACAGTAGACATACTATCCACAATTCACCACAAACTCGTGTATCTACAACCAACCATAACGCACAACCAACTCACAACCAGCACTTAACACCAAATGGAAAAGAAGTAAGTGGGAAGAAGAAGAAGAAAAATACAGCACCCACACAGGGAATAAACCTGCCTTTACCTAGAAAACATGATGAACTCAGACGAAGTTTAATGTTTTTGTTAATTACATGAGATATTAATACTCCCTCCGTCCTTTAATATTCGATCACTTTGACTTTGCACGTATATTAAAGGGTTTATGTTATATATTGTGTGTTTTTTCCATTTTACCCTTTAGAGAGAAGGGGGAATAGAGTGGACCAAGAGAGAGAAAATTGGTTGGTAGAGTGTTAAATGTGGAGAGAGAAATATGATAAAAAAAAGTGTAAAGTGGTGGGCCAAGAAAGAAAAAATGAGTTGGTAGAGAGTTAAATGAAGAGAGAGAAATAAAATAAAAAAGTATAAAAAGGATAAATATATAAAAATATCTACATAATCTTTCTTAATTTGGAAGTGATCAATTTTTGTGGAATGGTTCAAAAAGAAATTATGATCGGGACGGAGGGAGTATAAAAGTTGCAAATATAACTAACGACCTGAAAAACTATGTAAATTAGAGGGACAATTTTGAACGGCCCAAAGTGCACTTACTGAATAACGAGCGTATATAAATGAATTTATATGAATCTAGCTCCATTTTTTTGACTTCGCTCTCTGAGTCTCTCCCTGTCTGAAAGGCAAAATTAAGTAAACTCTATTCCCTCAAGCTCTTCTTCAACCTTCCATGGCTTTTTCTAGCCTTGAGTTGTCCAATATAGACGAAGAACTGGCCATAGAGCGCTGTGGGCATCTGGTCCCTATTGACCCGGATCTTCTGTGAACCCAATCGAAGAGATGGGCCAACATTCTCATCGGTAAAATTGTTGATTCCCGTGTTTTCCCCAAATCTCTCCTTCAGCGAATTGTCAATCAATTCTGGAAAATAAGAGGGTCAGTCGAAGTGGAAGCAATTAAGGATCTATTTGCGTTTCACTTCTCTAATGTGTTAGACATGGAATGTCTTCTGTTTGAAGGCCTTGGAATGTGCATGGTGCCCTGTTAGTTTTCGTTCGATGGGTTCCCTTTCAATGTTTATCCTGGCTAGATTTCTCTACTGTAGATATGTGGATTCGAATCAATAATATACCGGCAAAGATGTTCTACTATGAAATTGTGGGGCAAGTTGGCAGTTTCTTTGGAGAAGTTTTAGCTGTGGATTGGTCTCTTACTCACCAGAATCGGCGTGATTACTTTTGTGTTCTTGTTCGAATTGTTCTCCATGAACCGTTGGTTGCCGGAGCTTTCGTTCCAACTGTGGGGGAACACGGGACCTAGGTTTGGGCTGCATATGAGAAAAAATTTCGCATCTACTATCGATGTGGAATGGTTGGACATGTTAATAGGGACTGTCCCAATACCCTATGCTTAAGCTCGGCAGAACGTTGAAATAGTGATTGATAGATATGCAAATCGCCCTTCTTCCCTGTTATTTCACTAGCCTCATAGACCACTATTTTCACTACAAATTCGAGCTTTTGCTAATATAAACTGGAACCGAACTAGCCATATCTACATAGATCAATATCACTCTGCCAATGATGATAATCATATAGTTGGAATGGAATTCCACAATCAACCTGGTTCATCAAATGGTAGTCAACATTTGTAGGTATCAGAACATGCTATAGACAGTCCTTCGAATTCACATAATTCAATAGAGGAAGAGGATTTTTTTTCCAGTTTAGAGTGAATCGCCGGAAAAGATGGCGCCATCATTGGAATTTGCTTCTTCTCCAGGGAATTATGACGTGGCAATCTCGAGTTCTCAGGCCCCTGTACGCTCGACACCTGCCCTAACCCAAGTCCAACTGGTCAGCAGGGGTCTATTGCATGGCGTCATTTTTTAGACGTGGCATTATCGCTATTTTCAATGATTTTTCCAGAGCAAATGGGTATGCTAGCAGAAAAATCTTTTGAGGTCAACGGTAGATAATAGGTTGAGGTGTTTTTTGGACCCATCGCTACAAACTTGGACATCTGTTTGTCTGGCCTATTCCCGGATAAACCACGTACTTGGGGGCCAAAAACAACACAAGCCTGACTGAACCTGTTGGTTGTTCTGAGAACCCAAGCTTTGGACGTAATGAATCCATGGAAGCTACACTCGACATTCAAGATCAATATGGAACCAATTTTCGAGAGCTTTGGACGTAATGAATCCCACACTGGTTTCTCCACCTGGTCGTGAACCTGCTTTACCTTCATTCACAGCTCCACCTCCTGATTCTACAAGGTCCCCAAGCTTGCATATCTGCGTTGGTTCGAACTCGGATGGGTCTTCTCCAAATGAGTACGATTCTACTAAAATTGATCATCTTGAGGGTTGGTTTTGAAGAAGACAGACGAGTTTGCCCTCATAGAAGTAGATGCAGTTGGGTCGACAAAGTTTACGGGTTTGTTAGGATGCAGGACTCTCATTCAAAGGGAAGCAACCATACCAACACTTTCATCTGCCTTATCTTTTTCATTAGATTTGGCATCCACAGATGCTTCGGGTTCAAGAAAACGACAAGCAAGGGATGAAATAGCGTGCACACTTGAACTGGCAAATTAAAAACACCGTACCTCATCTTCAACTTCCTGAGTTCAATCTCTAGCTTCTTCTGATTCCTTGGGTTCTCGAAAAAGGCATGCCCAGGAAGAGGTGTTGCAAGGCTCAGAGCTGGCTCCAAAAAAAGGTGCACCTCCGTCTCTCTTTCGGTAGCTCCTACTCCAAGTATGTTCAACACAACCATGCCCTCTGTTGAATTTTATGAAGCTAGCTCTACAGTTATACACTATGCTTGCATACCTTATTCTGTGGTAGTTATTGGCACTTCCCTTAACTATGTTAAGCTAGAGAGGTTTTCTCATCCATTTGCCAGAAAACGCGAAGCCTGCTCGGCCTATAATCACTCTTTTGGCACACCCTTAGCGGAGGATACCTTTGGCGCTTACACTAGTCTTGGTCTGTTGCCTTCCTCTGCTCCTCAGTGCTCACATAATAGGTCAATCCTCTGTTGTTCAGCTTTCGGGGTTGAGCTTCTTCAACCCCTTATTTCCAAATGAGGTGTTTGTCTTGGAACAGTAGAGGTTTGGGTCAACGATCCATTGTTCGTGTAATTAAACGGTTGATCCGTTTATATATTCTTGATCTTGTCTTTCTTATGGAAACCTAATTGCCGTTTGTCGAAGTTTCTCTCTTATTTCGAAACTTAGGATATGTTCCGCTGGCGGGTGTAGACCCTATTGGCTGAAGTGGTGGTTTATGGTTAGGTGGTTTACCGACCTCCTCGGTTTCGGTTAAATCTTTGGACAAAAATTTCATTTTGATTTTGGTGTTGTCACGACATGGGAACGAGGTCCTTTACGGGTTTTTTTACGGACATCCTGTGGTTAAATTTTGAAGTGAAACATGGAGTAATATTAAACGGAGTTTACTGTCTTATCCTGGACCCCTCTGTCTCTGTGGGGACTTTTAATCATGTTTTATTCTCCTACGAGAAATCTGGGATTCACTCAGACTCTTTTCTGGGGGCTCATAGCTTACGCTCCTTCCTTGCAAAGTTGTGTTTATTGGATATAGGTTGGAAGGGTTCACCGTTTACTTGGATGTGTGATTCGCCTGAACATGGTTTGTATTAGAAAAACTTGATAGGGTTATGGCTACTCCTGATTGGTTACTTCAGTTCCCTGAGGCCTTAGCTAGTAACCTTGGCATTCAACGTTCGGATCATGCGTCGTTGCTCTGTGATGATAATTCGTTTAGGTTATTCTTCCCTAGACCTCAGCGGTTTGAAGCATTTTGGTTGAATCATTCCTCTTGCTTTACATCCCAAAAGAGGCCTGGGACTCTCCACCTATAGGCTCTCGTCTCTTTCAAATTATGGCATGTTCTCGGGCGGCTCTGTGGAACCTTTCACGCTGGAATATGGAGAATGTCGGTAACTTATCTGATCTTATTAGCTCCACTAGTAATATGCTCTCTTCTTTGTTCTCTCAGGAATCTCCTCCAAATTCTCAGTGCATTCAAGTTTTTTTCTTCTCAAATCACGTGACTTTTTCCTTGAATGTGAAGAAATTTTTTGGGTTCAACGCTTTAAATCTACGTGGCTAGATTTAGGTGATAAAAATACTAAATTTTTTCACACCTCTACTCTCATTCATAGGAAACATAACCGTTATCACTTCTTACTGATCCCCTAATTCTGATGAATCCAGTATTCATCAAATCCTAGTCGATCATTTTACTACTTTATTTTCAGCTGAGGTTTTCGCTTACCAACCTAAGCTCTGTACAGTTGCATTCCCTCTCCTTAGAACAGATTCTTCTGTTGAATCAGCCCTTCTCAGCAGTAAAATGAAATCTGCGGTGTTTAATATAAATGGTCTCAAATCTCCTGGCCCTGATGGCTTCCCTGCTATTGTCTTTCGTAAAGATTGGGATTTTATGGGTCCACTGGTTACACTGGGTGTTCTTTCTTTTCTTAACTCTAGTCACTTGTTAAGAGAATTGAACAATACCTTTTTCACTCTTATTCCTAAAATTCCTTGTCCTTCGTCAACCTTATATTTTCGCCCTATAAGTCTCTGTAATGTTATTTACAAAGTTATTACTAAAATTCTAGTCTCTAGGTTGTCTCCTAGCATAAGTTCCCTCATTTCTCCCTTCCAGGCCACTTTTATCTAGGGACTTTGCATTATTGATAAAATTATTTTGGCTCAAGAACTTACCCACTGTGTTTTGAAAAGAAAGAAAGGCAAAGGCATCTTGATTGCATTCAAACTGGACATGAGTAAGGCTTTTAATCGCTTACAATGGGATTTCATTGAACATGTATTGCAAAACCTTCTCTTCTCAACGCATTGGATTAGACTCATCATGCAGTGTGTGTCTATGGTGTCTTACTCCATCTTAGTCAATGGTGCCCTCACTCTTCGCTTTTCCCCCAAATGTGGTATTCGGCAAGGAGACCCCCTTTCGCCACATATTTTTATCCTATGTTCGGAAGTCCTTTCGGCCGCTCTACTTGAAGTTGAAAATTCGGGTTGCATTTCGGGGATCAAGGTGGGTAGATCGTCTCCAGTGATCTCTCATCTCATGTTTGCTGACGATATCTTCTTGTTCCTCAAAGTTCAAAAAGATCTTATAAGAGAGCTATCTGAGCTCTATTCGATCCTAACCAACTATTGTCAAGTATCGGGACAACAAATTAATTGGCATAAATCTAGTCTTACCAATAGTCCTAATGCTTCAGATGCTGTTAAGGAACATATTGAATTTGTCCTAGCTTTTTTTGCTAAACCTACCATTGGGAAATATTTGGGAATCCAGTTGGATATCCCCGCAAATAAACGGTCTATATTTGCTAGAATCGTACAACGAGTTCAAGACAGATGTGCCCATTAGCTAGGACTCCTGCTAAATAAAGCCGACAGAACAACCTTAATTCAGTCTGTCTTATATTCGATCATGATTCACTACATGTCAGTCTACAAATCTCCTATCTATGTGTGCAATCAATTAGATCAAATCTTAGCCCAGTTTTGGTGGTCGGGTGAAGCCTCTCATAAATCAATTCACTGGATCTTTTGGACGATCATGTGCCTCCCCAAACACCTGGGTGGTCTGGGTTTCGATAACTTTCGTTCTTTTAATGATGTGTTGCTAGCAAAATAGGCGTGGAAAATTTGGTCTTTGACTCAAAGCTTGATTGCCCAAGTCCTCAAAGGCCGCTACTTCCAGCATCAAGCTTTTCTTCAAGCTAAAAACACCAACAATAGTTCATGGGTATGGAAAAGTCTCTTAGTTGGAAAAAGAGGGGCTTCAGTGAAAAATAGGGGATGGCAGATCCATATCTATATGGATGGATTGGTGGTTGCCTAGGATTCCTCCAACTAAGCTGGTTCAATTTCGAACTCCGGCCAATAGCCATTGGCGGGGTTTCGACTTAATTTCGCAGGACTGTCAGAATTGGAATGTGGAACGAGTCCTTTCAGTCTTCCCTATTGATCTGGCCACTTCTATTTTTTGCCTCAATCTTTTATCTGTCAACTCTGCTGATGAGATATCTTTGGCCTTTTCCTCTAATAATTCTTCTGTTTCTTCGGCGTATAATTTTCTTATCTGTCATCCCTCTCAATCTCTTAGTTTTGACCTTAGCATCCCCCCTAAACTGTGGAGACGTATGTGGAAATTACCTATATCGGAAAAAAATCAAACTATTTTTATGGCATTTTCTTCATAATCGTCTACCCCTCTATTCAGAACTCCTTAAAAGAAACTGCCCCCTTCTTGACTCTTGTCCTCCCTGTCATAATGCTTCAGAAAACCCATGAACATTTATTCTTCAATTGTCCTTCAGTTCGGAAAGTATGGAATAAAGCACTTCTTGCTCTTGGGTCCTCTGACTTGGCTTTTGGTTCTTCGAGAGCTTGGCTCTGTTCCTGGTTGTCTAAACCCATATTTAGAAAGCCGTTCGATCTTTTGTTCATTGTCGTATTTCCTTTTTACTCTGGAATATTTGGCTTGGTCGGAATGATTTTGTATTTCGTCACAAACCTTTTATTCCTTCCCTGATTCTAAGGAAATTGAAGCTATCCTTTCAAGATCTTCGTTGCTCCAAATTATATCAGCTTAGGCTTAGCAACACGTTAAAGCTTTGCCCTTAGAGCAACTTTAAAACCCGTCCGCTCCACGAGTTCAATCATTTATATCCCCCTTTCTATCCGTTATTCTTCTCGCATTAGTGCACATGTCTTTTGAGATTTGGCCCAATTACTTGTGTTGTGGCGGTTACAGAAAGTTAGGAAGATAACAACATGGTTATGGGATTAGCACTGTTTAATGTTCGCTGGGTTCCCATTGATTCATATGTGTCCTCATTTATCTCGCTCATCACGAGTATGATTGATTCATATGTTCTTTCTTTGGCTATTTAGTGGTTATCTTCACTGCCCTGCTCTCACATTATTATCTTACTTGCTCCTTCACTTGTGATTGGACAGTTTTCAGGCCGCGAACATCATCTTAGTGGTTTGTTTGCACAGCGTGTACAATGTATGGCTTTGTAGTTTGCTTTGACAGTCAACTACAGATTACCGCATTCAGTGCACATCTAGAGGGGTACATAACGAGTTATGGACTTGGCTTCAGCTTTGGCTATTTTTGGCTTGCGACACATGGTTGGTTTTCAGCAGCATTGGTTTGATCATGTATAGGCCGCTGTCCCTTTTGCCTTACCTGATGCTTTGATCCCTGAGCTCTCCTCCCAGATTTTTGTCGCCTCACTTTAATCAATTGACTTTACTTTGGCTTGAGTGTAAATGGTTGGTTCTGTCAACCACTAGTTGTTCTCTTGTTTGCAATTCTATAACGTTTGTTCTCTAACTCTTGTATTGCTATTTTGAATGATATATCTATACTATTTATAAAAGTGTGAAAGAGTGTAAATCATTTTTTAGAAAATAATACCCTTCACATATTTTTGAATCACTCAATTGCCATTTCAAATACAATTAACATGCCTAAAATTTAGATTCTTTTAACAAGTCCACATTTTTCACTTTAATAAAAGTTACAATTAATAGATAGATGTCTCTTCTACTTCTCATGATACTTTCATTTAATATATAGATTTATTTTAATGTCCTTTACAACTTGATGCTTGGTATAGATTTATTTTAATGTTATTTACAACTTGATACTTGGTGTAGAATAGGATCTGAAACACATGACCATAGCATCTTATATACTAATTTCAACAATTTTTTTAAATGACCATTAGTTGATAATGGTTTCTACTTGCTATAGATGAATTTCACTCTCATTTTCTCTTATCAGATAATTGGTTTCTGTCTTTTATGTTGGTAATGAAAATCTAGTAATACACTGTTGCCGAGGAACGATGGTTCGTTGCCACGTAGAGGTGCCACAAGGGATGCAGTCTGACTTGGCGTCCAAGTAGGCAAAGTGGGAGACAACAAGGATGGAGTAAGGGCTAAGAGCAAGGCTCCCCAGGCAGGTCGCGAGGGCTGGCAGCGCCGCACAAGTAGGGTGACGACGAACATGGGCGGTAGTCGACAGTCTGCATCAAAAGGCAACGTCAATGGTCCAACGTCAAGAGTCCGAATGTCTTTCTCTCACTAGAAATCCAGAGAGAATGAGTTTTAGAGAGAGAAAGTGAAAATGTCAAATGAGAGAGTGATCTTTGAATAAACTCCAAAGTCCACTATATATAGGCACAAATGCGCGCGTGTCATCGGTCGACACGTGTCGTCCTCCGGGAGTGACACGTCACCGGAGGTGGGCCCACAGTATTGATTGTCCGTCGAATTGCCGGTCCCCGAGTTCGTGCCGCCCTGCCCTTGCAGCGTCCCTCTGCCTGTCTGAGGAGACTGACCACACCGCGGTAGCATGGTAAGAGTAGCCCGTTGCCCCAGCCTCCAGTCCAAGACCTTACTGAATCCCACGAGATGCGTCAAGAGACGCGTAGAGATCCTAACAGCGGCGAGGGTTGCCTCTGTAGCCAACTGCCAGGCGGACTAGGCGCGATGCCCTCCAAGGACCTACTCCCGTCCCGGAGTGACCCGGGGGTCATTGCCCTGGTAGCGTCGACGATCAATGGTAACATGGCGCACATGCTCACAGCTCGATACCCAGAGTCTGTGGCGGGGGGTCCTCGTGCCGGAGCACTACGAGCGGAGCCCCCCGAAGCCCGTCGGTTGATTGTGCGGGCGAGGGCCGGAGCCCTGTCAGTTGATTGTGCGGGCAATAATGAGCGCCGCGCTACTGAAGATAGCGGGTGAGTGTTGTTTGAGCGAGAAGCCAATGTCGTACAGCAGGTCCCCCCCCAAAGGGCAAGGGAGGCCGACCCCCCCTTTACCAAGGAGGGTGGTCGACCCCCTTACCAAGTGGGTGGCCGACCCCCCTACAAGGAGGGTGGCCGACCCCTTTATGAAGTGGGTGGCCGACCCCCCTCTAAAGAGGGTGGCTGAGCCCTTTCCTTAGGGTGTGGCCGAGTCCTTTCTTAGGGGGCTGGCCGACCCCCTCGGGGGGAGGCACACTTTCGATCGCCGTCCAGATGCTCGAGGTGCCGAGCGCTTTGACCGAGCAATGATGTTGAGCAATCTTGACTGTCAAGCGGGTGACGTGTCGTGCCACTGGGATCTCTTAGCGGGCCCCGTGGTGCGGTCCGAATAGGTTGTGAACATACACTTCAATGGAAAAGAAAAGGTAAAAAACTGGACATGCTTAAACTTTTCTACTCTCTTGCATTTTGATGTAAGACCTAATGTTGTGTGTGAGTGCGGTGTGCACGTGTGTATATAGTGGATATGTGTAATTTATTTTTAGATACAAATGCTCTTATACACTTTTACATATTACATCAACGCCTTTCAAATGTTACCACCTCAGTAATTACTGGCTTATCTCAAACCGCTGTCACGTTCCCTTTTCATGTAAACGACTCTACACCTTCATACGTCTCCCATAATTTAATTATTGTAACTTTTGCGTCTCCACTATGTCAAGTGGCAAGATGATTCTATATCCTAAGTTTGTTTAGAGGTAACTTAATTCTATATTCTTAAGCTCAGTTGCTTAATATAACGAAGCTAATATCCTTTTTGAGTATGTAAGTTCGAAACGAGTGTTGATTTAAGAGTTTATTTAGCTTCGAATTTCTATAGAGGTAAGCTCTCTGCGTGCTTCTAATATTTACAAACTTTGAATTTTTTAGGACGAGACATGATAATTATTATAAGGTCTATTTTAGGTGTCAGCTTTTACCATACATATCACATTATTATCAGCACCAAGATTCTATTTTTTTTGCCGGGAAAACTTCTACAGATAAAATGATGGGAGTCAAGCTTTTACTTTTCAGGATGGAGCATTTATTCGATGTTAAATGACTAATAGGCAGCATGATTGGCGAAGATTGTGTCTAAGTCGTTAATAACTTTGAAAACATCTCATGTATTAGATATGTAGAGCTATCGAATATAGAGTGACACACCCAACCCTCCAAAACAAATTTATTAAGATATTATTACAAAATTATGAATATGTAAACGTTATTTGACTTCGTATACGATTTGAATATTCTATTCTTGTATATGATGAAGTCACTTTCTCGTTTCTATAAGTTATGCCTTAGAGGCATAATGAAAGAGAAAAGTGAAGGAAAATCATTGCTAAGAGCTAAAAAAATAGATTAGATAAAAGAAAATTCTTTGTGAATCATAAAAATCGAAGAAGCCTATTCGTAGTCAGGCAAAAATAGCCATGGCCGAAAATAACCTACAAAGTTATGATTTCAATCATTTACTTTTGAGAAATTACCACACAATAACTTTTTATTTAAAAACGTTGAAGTTACATGTTAATGACTCATTTATAATGAAATAAGAACTGCAGTGTGCTTGAGGTCCTAGCTAGATACTTCTTTTTGTTTATAAAATTAAACATGTTTTCAGAAATTTGTATGGCATCGTTATAATTTCTAGCGATTATCTAAAAATAAAACACATTATTGTTTCACAAATCTGATACAATAATCATTTTTCATACTTTTTTTTATTCTATTCTTACTCCAAAGTCCCATCACGCATCTACTTGATTTTTTTTATACCATCTTCTTCTAATTTAATGAGGATAACAACCAATATTCAAATTAGAAGCTGTTTGAAAATTATCGAGATAAAACACACTCAAATGTGGAGAGCCATACTTGTATAAATGATACAGGTTGCAGTCAATCCATGTTAGTAAAGTACTTATTTAAGTATACTCACAAGACACACGGAAGAATAAACCAAAGTTCTTGAAGTAAATTTAGTGAATAAAATTTTTGCAGGTTACAACCTAAGTAGAAAGTTAACGAGATTAAATAGTATATAAACATTCACATTAACTAAAAATGAACATCACGAGAGCCAAAAGTATATACCATTTGGCGTAAGTTAGCGTTCGAGAAATATAACCATCACAATCTTTAATAGATGAAACACTTTTGGTATTAACTAGACGTCCAACACTCTAGCTACATTGATACAACATGAATGTATATCTCTATCTCTAATACAAGTGCAATGTTTTCCGATTGACTGATAGAACATGGGAGGGGTTATTGAAATAGTTTGACCACTATATTTATCTAGAGAGACTGTAACCCTTGATCTCAGCACGTTGTTGCTTCGTGACTTGATAAATTTTGACATTAAGTTATTTTCCGGTCTTACATGTTATATATGTGGTTGAAAAATGTGATTGACATACTTGTTCCATGTTTATGAATACTTCTGTGAGAAAAATATTTTGACTTGCGCCCATATTCTCATATACCAATTGCTTAGGCTAGGTTTGAGAAAATTTTTTTCCTCTTTTTTTCAGTTTTTAAAAACTGAAAAAAAGGGCGTTTGGTAACCATTTTTTTTTCAATTTAAAAACCAGTTTTTAAACTGAAGAGTAAAAAAAAAAACTCCAGAAACTGGTTTTTTTTTCACTTTTGGTTTTTTTTTCTTAGACCACCACCACCACCCTCCCACCGCCGGCAGCCACCTCAGGCGACCACCGCCGGAGACTGCCGGCAGCCACCTCCGGCCGCCGGCGACCACCTCCGGCCGCCGGCGACCACCTCCGGCCGCCGGCGAACACCTCCGGCCACCGGCGACCACCGGCAGCCACCACCGCCGACGACCGCCGGCCGCCGGCGACCACGGCCGGCGACCACCGGCAGCCTCCTCCGCCACTACCACCGGCCACTACCGCTACACCACACCACCGCCACCGCAAACCACAAAAAAAAAAAGTCAAAATAAAAAGGGTTACCAAACAAAAAAAAAAAAGGGTTAACAAAAAACCAACTTGTTTTAAAAAAAAAAAAATTAAGCTGCTCTTTAAAAAACTGCTCTTTAAAAACTGAAAACCAAAAAAAAAATTTTGTCAAACGAACCCTTAGTAATCAATACGTTGAATTGCGTACGTACTTTCTCTTAATTTTTTACTTTATTTTTGTTATGATGCATGTTGATTTTCTTAACTATGATCCCTTTAAATATTAATGTTCTCGTTAGTTGTCGCACGTGTACTCAACTAGTATTTCTCAATATTTCAGAAGCTCTCTTAGCCTGGACATCCGCCTCAAAACCCTAACCCACCACCACCTCCACCAAAATCGAATCAGGAACCTCAGCCCACGGCGACGACGAAAAAACTCCGATCATGGCCCTCGCTTCTCGCCTCCTCTCCAAGTCAAAGCAGGTCAGTCTTCTACACTTTCCACTGGCCGATCCGCATTTCTTGTTTCTCTTGGGTGTTATATCAAACACCTGTTGCGCCATCTGAAGAAACTTGGTAATTGGAGCCGTTTAGAAGTTGAAAGTAGAATTGGCATATCGTGTTTAGATGAATTCAATGTTTTTGTGATCTGTCAGAGGTATACGGGGTTTGTGCATTCTTTTGAGACTGCCTTCTTGTACGGTACATTACAACCCCAAACGACGAGGTTGATTAGTTCATAGGTTTGAGACTGCCTCTTGTAAAGTACATTTTACTTGGGGAGAAATGAACGGGTTTTCGTTGATTCAAGGTAATTACGAGGTTGATTAGGATTTTGTAGCTTTTTCGTTGTGTTTCTTTTTGTTTTCCTTTCTTGCCCCCCCTTTTATCAGAGAGATTTACGAACAAATGAGAAATTCTTATATACGTCTGTATGCGGTTAGCATTTGTATTAGACCTTTTAAGGTGTTAGAGCGTTTGTTTTTATTGATTCACGTTTTCCCTCTATTAGATCTAACTTCAGGCCAAAAACACCGATTGAACGAGTAAAATATCTTATGTATGGATGGTATGTAAAACTTTGATTCATTTTCTTTGGTCTCGTTGTAGGTTTTACTGTAAATATGACCATACTATATCCCTCGTGTATGTATAGCTCCTCTTGGTTATACCACCTCTATATGCTTGAAACAAAAGTTAAAATTTCGTTTCGGTCCTTTTAAGGAGATGATGATGCCAAAGCTGAAATGGATGTTTTTAGGGCAGCTGTCCATAGCTACAGCTGCCATCCTTTTGAGCCTCGCAATAGTAATTGGCCGGTTTGAAAACTCTAATGCTTTTTTTTTGTGGATCTGGCTGAGTGTCTATGTTGGGTTCATTTTGCTTATTTGATAGTTCGTTTCTCAAGGCAATTTAATTTCTTGACGTGCAAGTACCAGCCAGGTTTGAACATATAAATTTTCTTCCTGTGCGTATGCACTTTGCAGTTGCATGCTGGCCGGATTCTTTTGCAACAGGAACATGCCTTTCCAGTTCATATTTTCGCCAAAGAAGCCGCTCCACCAGCTCTTAAAGGAGATGGTTAGTAAATCTTGACTGTTCTTACAAACTGAGGGTTTCTGAATTCCATTGTAAATCGGGCTTGGCTAGTTGTCAAAGACTTAGTTGCACAAAGCGGGGGCGGGGGCAGGGGCGGGAGCAGGAACGGGGGCGGGGGAGCGTAAGCACCTAGAAGAATCTAGGGCTGGGGCTTGAATAAATAAATGCGTAAATAGTATTACCATTTGTTTAGTTTAGATCAAAGGAGGGAGGGAGGGAGGGTACTCTCACTTGTTCCATGCATCTCTATCCAGCTGACGGGATCGAGTTCCCATATTAGCTTGGGACGATATCCTACATAGCTCCTAACTTGGGATCGCAAAAGCGAGTTTCCGAGAAAGAAGCGTCACCATATTAGGAGTTTCTTGCTACTAAGGTGAAATAATAGGAAGGATAAAAAGGCAGGCTTGATTGCATGAATCATGTACAGCACTCTCTTTGAATGTGTTTTGATTTGGGGGCTCTATTGTCCCATTTTTCTATCTTTGATTTTAGGGTTTTATGAAAGTTGGCCTAAACACCAAGCAAATGAGTGAGTGATATCATTATCATAGTCTGCTAGCCTTTTGAGTGGTGATCTGTTTGTGTATAAAAGACTTGGGCATAACTGTGAAACATTTGTTTATTTGCTTATGTTCTTATATTGTCGTTCGAGAATTGCAACTTAAGATATGGTGGCCAAACCATGAAGCCGTATTTGTCTGTTATTATCATGTGAGACATGTATACGATGAATTGTACACGTATAATTGTTTGTACAAGTTCTTACAATGTCTTAAAAAAATTAGAGCCACCCTAACGCACTATTAATAGAACAACTTAAATGCTGAAGGGAGCTCTATTTCTGCCAAGTACACATTATTTATACGTATGTAATACATGATAGTTGAATGCCAGTGCTGTTTAAGATGATGTTTGTATAGTTAACAAATATGAAGGATCTCTGTTTAACCAATAATAACATCACTAACTTCTAAACCATGGAATGAATTTTATTGTTTTCCTTGATAAATCTTGTAGGTTTATTGTTAATTTTTAGTATACCAACTTCCTTTTACAAATTACTGATATGTTTTGTTTGACCTTAAAGAGATGCTGAAAACATTTTCTTGGAGGTTAAGAACAAGTTTGAGACAGCTATGGGTGTACTTAGGAAGGAGAAGATCACCATAGCCCCTGAAGATCCAGCTGCAGTATCGCCGGTCGCCTCTCCTGCCTAAAGACCCTCGACGCTCCGACGGAGTTATTTCTTCTCTTCTCCTTCTTATTTTCTCCTTCTTCTCTTTCTTTCTCTCCTTCTTCTCTTCTCCTTCTCTTTCTTCTTCCTCTTCTACTCTTTACCAGTCCGAGCCGCACCCAGATCCAGAAAATTAATTGAAAAAAAAATGGTTTCGGACACGCACCCATGCCGCACCCGACGCGAACCGGCACCCGATGCGCACCTGGTGCCGGTGCTTCTCTCAGGCTGCCGCACCGGTGCTTTATAGGCATGCACCGAAGTTTCTAAGTCCTGAAAAAGATAAACCTTTAAAGCCAAAGAGACGAGCAATTCCAATAGCTTAGTATCGTCAAAAGGACGATTTCACTCGAATTTGGTCAGTAAGATCTAATATATCCTTTAGTTGAATCTTCTTTGTGGAACTGTACATGAACGTGGCATGAATACAAAATCACTGTATTATTGTGGACAGGATGCATAATCACTGTAAAGATAACAAGATTACCTAACAAACACAATCAATATCAAGTACGTAAAGCTGAGCTTGCATCAAGTGCCAAAACCATCTTACGTCAACTTATCTTATAACTCTACCATCTACACTCCAAACTCAAAAACCCAAACTGTTCAAATCACCCAAACTTGTGAATATTATCAACACCCTCTTCGTGTTGATCTAACATCACAGTCTAATCTCCTAAGCTGGTCACACTTCTCTGATCGACAGAGTTAATCTACAACCTAAGCTGTTCATCGGAGATAGAAAGAACTTTAAGCAAATGATAGTAGGGTGTTAAATCAAACAAAGCCATGAACGGTTTACGGTTAATCCAGTAAACCAGAAGATCCAGTTTAGTTTACAGGAAGCTTGTTCCAGGGTTGTGCTTCTCACTTGTGAACCTTTTGATAGGAGCTCACTTGACAATATGGAAGAAGAGAAGAAAAGAGAACTAGACCTAACATCACACCATAACGAATCCCATAAGAATGTGCTTTGAACTTTGACATTTGAAAAACTAAAAAGAAAAACACAAGGTGCCTTTCAAATATCATTTGTTGCTAGAGATGTATGTTCATCACTTATGAGGGTGAAGTTAGCCTGAAAAATGCGTAGAGGCAGTCTGACTAGATATATATAAAAGACCATGCAAGCATCTACAGAACATCGAATAATTTAGTAGCCACCTCCAAATCTTCAAGATGCCTACATTCTTCCAAATGCTCAAGAGAATTAAGTACAGGGTGAATTAGATGCCCTGATTTTCCACGGAAAACATTTCAACAAAAAGGTTTTTTGAATTGTCCGGTGTTTGGTGCACTGGAAAGATAGTCCACACAAATGTTTTCTGGTCAAATCAAAACCGGAGAACCAAAATTTAGAAACCACGTCCCAAATTAAAATTCAGTAAAGTCATTTTCCAATCTTTTGTTGCGCTCTCTGTCACTTTGTATATCTTCTTCGTGCCTCTCTCCCTATCTCTCTCTCTCTCTTTATCGGCCATCTCTATTTTGACCCGGCTGCTCCAATGAATTTCTTGGGCGACGACATAAGACCAGATCTGGTCAACCTTTTGCCCTTTCCTCCCAATCACAGCACAACAACTGCCATGGGCAATGACGACTTCTGCCCTAAAAAACCTAACGCGCCAAAGATCTCTCCACAGCCCTGAAGACCTCGATCTGATATTCACATATACATACCGCCAACGTACTATCTGTTGTAGGTCTAAGCTATATGTTTTAATTCTCTTTTACTCTAAACCAAACAACTGATGTCATTGTTCGGGAAAAGCATTTCTCGGAAATGATTTTCCAAGAGTTAGTCTTGCTCAAACAAACATGGCCGCCTGACTAAAGAAATCTTTCAGCGACACAGAAGAACTCCAAATAAACAGACGGTGTTCCATGATTTGTAACGGAAGAGAAACAATCAGAAAAAGTAATCAAAAACATCAACCAAGGTAAAACAGAAGCCCTAGCTAGACCTAGAGTAGTAGAGGCCGACCTGACTTGAAAAGAAGTGAATCGGGGCAAGTAAGAAGCTTTGAGGCACAGGATCTCAGCCTGCCGTTGAAGGCCATGGTTGTGACTTGCGACTTGTGACGGTGCGGCTGTGGTGTTGAGTTGTTCTCTCCTTGCTCTAACAGGTTAGACAAAGAGCTGTTTCTCAAGTTTGACAGCATAAATTCAAAAGAATCGTTGTCTCTGTTTTGAGAGCTCTTGGTAGCAGTGCGTCTAGTGTGATTTTAGGGTTTTCTTCGTACATCTTCTTCGTCTTTGCTCAGTATTTCAGCTTATGGCCAATTCCAACATCGATTCATCCAATCTGGATGACTCTCCCGTTCTGGAAAGCTGTGGACATGCGGTGGAGGTTGATCACGATCTGCTCCGACTCCATCAAGGTCGCTGGGTCAACATCTTAGTAGGTCGATTTGTTGACCAACGAGAGTTCTCTTGTAGCTTTGTCCAACGTATAGTTAATTTGTACTGGCATCTCATGGTCGGGTCGAAGTTGAAGCCGTGGGTCGATGTTTTGCTTTTCACTTCTCCAAAACCAGGGATTTGGAGTTTCTGCTGGCTGCTAATCCTTGGAATATGCATGGTGCGTTGTTGCTTTTGATCCATTGAAATGCGTTCGACTGTGTCCCTAGGCTGGAGTTTTCTACGGTGGATCTCTGGGTTAGAATTCATGACATCCCCGCTGAAGTGTTTTTCTATGAAGCAGCGGTGCAAATTGGCGGGTACTTTGGAGAGGTAATTACGATCGATTGGTCGGAGATTCGGCAGCTTAATAGGGACTATTTTCGGATTTTGGTACGGGTTTTTGTGGACCACCCCTTGATTGCCGGGGTTTATCTGCCGACTTTAGATACGCAGTGTAACTGGTTATGGGCTTCGTATGAGAAAGTTTCTAGAGGCGAGAGGCGAGAGGCGAGGGACTTCCAGCAGGAGAGGCGACCGGCGAGGGACTTCTGGCAGGAGAGGCAACAATCAGTTGATGTTTTCTATGTCTCTGATGGCTGTGGGAAATAGGGTTTTTATGAAACTGTATGTTTATTATGTTTAATTCCCAGCTCTATTGACAATCTTTCTAAATAGCCCCACTACTTTCTAAAAAATAATAAAACTTTTAGAAACTTTGTCATACTTGGCTATGCACTTTCAATATTTTTCAAGCAGGCCACGAAATTAACATAATATCTTATTATTTGTCTAAAATAACATTAATTTTGTTATATACAAATATTATATGTTAGTAATTTTTTGCCGTATCCCCGCCGCACCTGTGTCCTATTTTTTGAGAAAATGACGTATCCGCGTATCCGCTCCGGTATCGCATCCGCACCCGCACTGGAATCCGTGCTTCTTAGGTGCATGCAATTGGAACCATCTTACGTTCATGTTAAACATACAACAATATCATAACCCACTGGCTGAATGGTTGAGTTGCATATGCCTAGCACCTATTAATACATCTGTTGTGCTGCATTAGTAATGCTTTAGGCTAGGTCGTGGTTGGTCTTGATTGCTTTGCATGCTCCCTCGTGAGGTCATCCTGCACAGCTAGGTTGATGAAAATCTAGATTGGGGTTTCTATGGGTTCCCTTTTAGTTTGGCATTTGTGATTCTGGTGAAACTTTGTGCGTCAATGGTGCCTTAGTTGCACGAAGCACCTAGAAGAATCTAAGGTTGGGAGTAGCTTGAATAAATAGATGCATAAAAAGTATTACCAATTATTTGATATATGTTAAGTTAATTATGGTCTAGACAGCAACAAAGGTAAAAGGAAGTGGCTACAAAAAATGAATTGGGGAGGGAGAGAGAGAGCCTCTCGATGGGGGCATTCAGTAACGGATAAGGAGGCTTTAATGACATGAAGGAAGAGGGAAACAAGGAGTTGATTCGGAAAGGGCTTGCTTTTTAGGTACTCTCTCACTTGTTTCATGCATCTTTCTCTGTCTGACGGGATCCAGTTGCCATGTTAGCTTGGGAGCTTGGGACATGATCCCATGGAGCTCCTAACTTGGGATTGTAAAAGCGTGTTTTCGAGAGAAGAAGCGTCACGATATGAGGAGTTTCCTGCTACTAAGGATGGTACTGCTGAGTTCGCATGCGGGCTTCCCCTTTTCAGGATCTTTAGCCTTGTCTACACTACTACTCCCTATTTATGTTCTTTCAGGCATTTTGGCTTGCCAGCTTAATTTCGGTTTGCAAGCTACAACTTTAAAGAAAGGGAGGTCTGAGTTGACATCTCGCTTTTCTCTGCATTGGCAATAAAGAGCAGCTTACTGCCCCTTATCTGCTGATCTGATTGTCATCTTCATCATTTGGATCATGGACTTCCATAGGAGGACAGGGTAAGGGATGGTACCTTCCTGGTAGTTCCTCTGATTAGAAGTTGTTCAAACTTTCCCTTAGTTCAGAGCAAGGAATGAGTCAAGTGCTAACAGTACCCTTTCTTCTTGGCTTGGCTGGGATTGGTTATCTACATACCTTAGGTACACTGAACAGTAATGTTAATTTTACGGGAAAAAAACTTTCTTCGGATCGTCTACTCATAAGTTTCGAATTGCCCACAAATTCTCATGTGATTAGCACGGGCTGCTGGTTGGAGGAGCTAAGGTCCTCTGCAGTTTGCATAGATATGCAATTATCCATCTACAATCTGCTCTGCCAGATATTGTTATGATAGCCTACTGCCCTCTGCAACTTGCTTTATAGTCTATGGGTTTTTAATGCATTATGCATTTATTACCTTCGAGCATCCACCAATGTGTTCAGACAAGAAGGAATCACACTCCTCTAGGCTTTGAAGTATGATATTAGTGCCTTTAATGATCTTGTGCACTATAGTTATAGACTCCCGGAAAGCCACCACACCTGTTCAATTTGACTTTCTGATTAACGTGGTCCAATTGGGCGAGGGTTTGTGCCTCAATGGTTTGTACTACACTTAGTCCCTTGATCATTTTGAAGAATGTTAGGCATCTTGAAGTGTCAAAAGTGGGTACTAGTATAGGTAAATGTTTTACAAATACTTGCTTGCATGGTTTTTCATATGCTTCATGTCAGGCTGCCTATACACCTCTTTTAGGGCTAATTTCCATGTTGTCAGCGACCAACATAAATCGTCGGCAACAAATGATTTTTGAAGGGTTTGCCATAGTCCCACAGTGTCCTTTTCTTTTCTATCTTCGTAATGTCAAAGGTCAAAGCATACTTAAATCAGATTGGTCAAACTTCTGAGTTTTAAAGTAAAGCTAGTGTCATACGGCATTAATAATGTGACAAATTATGTTTGAGACCAATCTTAGGTTAGGTCTAGTTCTTTCATCTCCTCCTCTTCCATAGTATAGGGCGAGCTCCCATCAAAAGGTCCGTAAGTGAGAAACGCAACTTAAAATAAGCTTCCTGAAAATGGAAAGGATTGTTTTGGTTCAGTGAGAAATCGTGAACCAGTTCATGGTGTGGTTTGGTTAAACACCGTAATCATTTCTGCTGAAGCTTCTTTCTGTCTCTAATGAGCTGCTTAGGTTGCAGATTAAACTGGCGAGCCCGAGAATTTTGACTGGCTTAGGCGATTAGAGTGTGAGTCTTAGACCAATGCAAAGGAGGTTTTGATATATCAGCAAATTTGAGTTATTTGAACTGGCTGAGGGGTTGAGATGCTTATGCCTAGCACCAGCCATGTATCTGTGTGCAGCATTTGATAATTTCTTTAGTTATATTGTGGTTGGTCTTCACTGCTTTGTCGTGATTAGGGAATCCTGCACCAGTTAGGTTGCTCAAATGTTAGTTTGGTGTTTAGGCTATTTGTGATTCTGGAGATACATTTTGTGCAAGGGTGGTATTGCCGAGTTTGTATGTGAGCTTCCATTTTTCAGGATCTTTAGCTCTTGTTTACGCTACTACTTCCTACTTGTGTTAGTTATGCATTTTCGGCTTGCCATTTCATTCTTGGTTTGCTAGATATAACCTTAAAAGTAAGGAGGTTTGATTTGACTTTTCACTCCTCTCTCTATGTGCAACGAGAGCAGCTTCGTTTCCACTTATCTGTCAATCTGATTGTCATCTTCATCATTAAGGTCATGGACTTCCATAGGAGGCCATAAGAGGATACGGAGATTGATGGCACCTTCCTGGTAGTCCCTCCCGATGTCACATGCTCAAAGGGATCCGTAACTCAGAGCATGGAGTCAGTAAATAGCAGCACTAGTTTCTCCTCACTTTGGTGGGGTTTGATTATCTACACCCCCCCTTGTGATAAATATGCGGAGAATGAGGTTTAGTATATGGAATATGGGTAAAGCAAATTCCTTAAATTCATGATTTTTCAAATTGCCCACTAGCTGTTGCTTCTCGTGTGATTCGCATGGGCTGCTGGTTGGAGAAGCTAAGGTCCTGCACATCCAATTGCTATCTTCCATTATATATAATTTGGTTTACCGCTATTTTTATGATAGCCTTCTGCCCCTCTGTAACTTGCTTTATAGTCGATGGATGCTCGATGCACAGCACATTCAGTACCTCGAAGCTCCGACGAATATGTTCAGATTTGAAGATACAAGTGGCTTAAATTGTCTTGGTCACTGTAGCCATATCAATTCCCAGAAAGCCAGCACACCTGTCACTTGGCCTTGAATATCTGTTGCCTTCAACATCTCTGTAGCATGTACAATTGAGACATGGTAGGTTAGCACCCATCTCTAATGCCACCACTCGTGAAGATTGGTCGAACATAAAGAAACCCAGTGCTTTTGATTTCTTAATGCCTTGGATGGTACATTGAGATTTCAAATCCCAAATTATGGTACCTTTTCATTCATCACAAAGAAGAATCTTTGCAATTGGCCAGTTGCATTTTCTGGCATTATGTTCCAACTATTAGTGCCGTTCTCAATTTCTGTGTGAGAGCTAAGAAGCAATTTTCTTATGCTCCACTTGGTAATTAAGTACTATATTAGCTTTACCTTTTTATCTGAATATATATATCAGCAACATGCTTATTCTACTTTTGTTGCTTATGGTAACAGTGGTACAATATTTTTTGTTTCAGTGAACAGAGGGTTCCACTCAACAGGCGTGAAGAGAATGGGGGGAGGACACGCTCATGGCCACGATGAGCCATTTTACATCCATGCAAAACACATGTACAACTTGGACAGGATGAAGCATCAGAAGCTTAAAATGTCCCTTGGTGTCTTGACTGCCTTCAGCATTGGGGTTGCAGTCCCAGTTTATGCTGTCATCTTCCAGCAGAAGAAAACTGCTTCTGGATAACGAATCGCTTCAATCCTTCTTGCACCAATAATTGAACATCGCTTTGCATTGTACTAGACTCTAGGTCTTGAGTTATTTTGCTAAACAATAACAGCTTGGCACTGTTGCTTCTCCAGTCCAACTTGGGAAATAGTTTTCATACTGCATCATTAATAATACGTTTCTTTGGATTGATAATATGTTACATTCGCTTTGCTTGATTGTTAGGGTGAGTTCCGAAGAACTGTGTGTCCTTTTTTTGGGATGATTTTAGATTTGCATTGATATCAAAGAGAAAGCTACATAAGAGTACATGCATACTTATATATTAGGTTTAAATACACATTAGGATTAGAAAGTATTCTGAAATCTCACATAAGGGTCCAAAAGTTCATTTTTTATACAAAAGAGTTTGTGGTTTCAAATTTGCAAAAAGTAAAGACTTTTGTTCAAATTTCTAACGATTTAATCTTAACCGTCAAGGAAATTTTGTCAAGCCATATTTGTTTTTTTTCCGCCGTTCACTGTTGATATTTCCCTTTCCCTCTCTTTTCTTCTTTTCCCACCATTTTTTCACCTATACATACACGTGTGTATGTATACACATATCCATACTTCTGAAGCTTTCTACAGAAAGAGGGAAATGGAAAGCAACACAGTGTATTGCTACTTCAGTAGGAGGACCAAATCTGCGACCTCTTGGATAGCCAAAAATTCGAGAAGAAGGTTTTGGGTGTGCCTGAAACCGAAGGTAAGACCCAAAATTTGATTGATTTCAATTTTTTGAACCTAATGATAGTTTGTGCGTGGATTTTCAGGGTAAAGATTGTGGCTTTTTTGGATGGTATGACCCAGAGATGTGTGCAAGATCGAAGGAGGTGATACCTGGATTGCTGTGCAAGCTCAATTTGTTGGAGAAGAAACAAAAAGCAGAAAGAAGGGCCTTCATATTTGTGATCTTGGTTTGTGTATTGGGCTATGTATACAAAATTAGAGCCTACAACTATGTAAGGGAATTTGGAGCTGCTGTAGGTGTTGGACTAAATGTTATAAGATGAAATTAGGGTTTGTAGTGTATTAGGGTGTTTGTGTATGCACAAGTTAAGATCGGGAATTTGTGTATGCATTTTGAAGATGAAATGAAAGAAAGTTTGCCTTATATTTTTGTGAAATGGCAAAAGCATTTTTGGAGTAACCAATTAGAGAAACATAGGACCACCTCTAGTCCTCTCCATTCATAGATAGAGGATCAAAAAGAGGACCACCTCTGGTCCTTTCCATTCATAAATGCACACTTCCCGACACAAATGCAAAACCAACACTTTTGCAAAACCAAAACCCAAATGCAAATCCGAAATATAACCTCCCAAATGCTTAAATGAACCCTGTCAATTCACAAATGCACACATTACCAACCCTTCCAACTCACAAATGCAAGCCTCACCAATCCTGCCAAACCACATCACAAATGCAAGCCTAACCAACTTTCCAAACCATATCCTCATCACAAATGCAGTCAAACAAACCAATTCTTGTAATGCCAGTCAAATAAATGGAAAACAGAGAATTGTGTTTTCCAACCAAAGCTAAACAGCTTAAACAATGGTTACATTACATTAAGTAATAATATCTCAACTTAGAAAATGCCAACATTACATGACTTAAAGCAAAAGTGCACACCACAAAGCTTCACAATTGTTTGAGCTTTAAAAGGCATTACAAGACAATATATTGACCAAGCTTTTCAAAAGTTGTACATTAACTTCAAAAAGTCCTACATCTGAGCCAAATTTTTTTTTTGATTTTGCACAAACTTCACTTTTCCCCCTTCCCTTTGCTTCTTGTTGCTGCCCCACCCCTGGCAGCAGCTTGTAGTGTTGAAAGAGAGGCATATTTCTTCCCTTTGCCTCTGTGTAATGGTTGAGGACACTGCACAAAGGCTGGATGTGCATCAACAGAAGCTCCAGCTGTCTTTAGGGTGCTTGACTCTGGAGGTCCATAAGTGTTTGCAAATGTATGAACCTACACAGAGTGTATAATGCTAAGTTAATGTTTAAGATAAACTGAACTAAATGTCATGAGCTTGTAGGAGTTTACTTGAGGTGCATTGGAAGTTGCAATTGGATTTTAAGTGGAGCTTCTGAAGGTATTTTTATGAACCTACATTAGTGAACAAAAGGGCATTATGAATCAAAATAAAAGCATCAACTAAATGGTAAGGTAATGATGATCAAGTATATATATATATATATATATATATATATATATATATATATATATATATAAAGTATGCAAATACTAACAATAAGTTTTTGTCTTCTCATGTGCCTAGCTGCTCTATCACTATGTACTTGGCTCCTTGTGTTGCATTTTCATCATCATCTTCATCAACTGGTGGTGGCTAGCTTAAATACACCGTGGTTGCTTCTTCTTGGCTTGCTGCAGCTATTGCTGCTGTAGCTGCTGCTGCTTCTGCAACACCTGTTGCTGCTTGGCTTGATCTATGCATGCAATTTATTTTGTTGTGCCCCCCTCTCCCACAAAGTGTACACTTCCCATGTCTATTAGATCTAGGAATGTTGTTAGGGTTTGAAGGCTCATCTGCACTTCTTCTCCTAAGCTTTCTAGGCTTGCCAGATTATTTGTGAAACTCTGGTGGCAAAATTGAGGGCATGCCACATTTTGGCCACATATCAGGAGAATCCACGGGGCTTATGTTGTGTTCATATGCTCTATTGAAGGTTGATACCCTGTAGCAATTATTGACATAATTCTCTAGCAACTCACCTCTGAAATTCAGACAGGAAATCCATGCCAGGCATACCACTCAGGACCTATTTTCTACATGTGCAACTATGGTCTCAAATATCAACCCTATACCTATCACCCATGTACAATTTACCTCAAACTTGCCTCTAATATGCTAGAATACAACTTCCACTATCCACTTTCCACATTTCTATCAAGTTCTGTATCCTTGGATATATATCATCAGTCCATTTTGAAGCCAAATCCCTTTGTTCCTGCAGCCTATTCATCAACTGAACCCTAACTCCTTCTAGCATTGTTAATATTGGTTGATCCCTTGATTCAAGAATTCTGCTGTTAAAGGACTCACACATGTTGTTGTATACCATATAACCTTAGGGAATGTGTTGAAATGAGATCTTGAACACTGTTGAGGAGGCTTCTCAATCAACCACTTGTATGCCTCTTCACCGACCTTCTTAAGTTCTTCCATCCAATGCCCAAACTTAGAAATCTAAGTAGCCTTAGCAACTTTCCAACAAATCATGTAAGTTCTTCCCTTTTATATCCAGCTCTTTTGGAGTTGCCAAGCAGATGCATCACATAAAACCTGTGGTCACTATTTGGGACTATGGACTCTAATGCAGGCACTAAACCTTTTTGTTTATCACTTGTAAATCTCCATGCACTTTGGTTTACCATGCCTACATCATCTTTTAACAACTGTAAGAAGCACTCCAATGAATCCTTACACTCAGACTCAACTACAACATATGCCAATGGGTATATTTGGTTGTTAGGATCCACCCCTACAGCACACAATATTTGCATATAAACAGCCTTAAAGCCAGCCTTTAGTGGCCCTAAGCAGCAATAAAACCTCTCAAACTTTGGCTGCCCTCTAGCCATGCTACCATCAACACATTTGACTACACACGTTGTCCCAGGGTTCAATCTTTTTAGCTATGCAGCATAGTCCCACAACATTGAAAACCGCTCGATTTTTGTCCCTTGAACAATTTCCATAGCCTTTTTCCTTGTTCTGTAAACCCTAGAAATATTCATCACCACATCTCTCATCACAGTTTTCCTGAAGGTAGTCACATGCATCTTAAGGTTTGTCCTAAAAACATCAGTGTACCTCTTGGAAATCTATCTAGAAGTATCATGCTTATTCTTGAATGACCTATTGCATGTATGATCATCAACTAGGGTTTTTACTTGTAGATTGTCTTGTCCTGTCCTATATATATATATATAGCTGATCCACATCTACTAGTGGAAATCTCCAACTCCCCGTCTTACCGTTACTCTTAGTAGCGGTTAGCCTTGCCCCCTATTTCCCTGGATCTCTTCACTATTTAAGATATATTCGGTCAGAATGGGCCCTAACCGCTACTAAGTATAGCGGTTAATGTAAAAAAATATCTAATTTGAGCCGTTCACAACCTCTAGTGGACGACCAGATCACTGATGGAGAAATAACTATATATATATATATATATAAGCCATGTACAAGTTGCTTCTTCAGGCATCTCTGGTTTACAACATGCTCTAAGTTTCCATCTACTGTTCTTTAAGAATTTGATTGGTCTTCCTTCCTTAATTGCATACATCTTGATTGCATCTCTTGCCTGTATATGGTTGTTAAAAATCATTCCCAACATAAATTTTGGATGCTCCATGGAGCTCTCAGCATTAAACTCTGTAAAGTCCATTTCATCATATGCTTCATCATCAGATGAACCACATGCCGGTTGTATCTGTCCATAAGAGAAACACTCAACTTCTGATAAGTGAGATGCGTCTTTATCCCCCATGAAACCCTTCCCCTTCTCACTACCCTTCCCAGCTAGGGTAGCACCATACTCTGCCTCTTTGTCTATGTTTGTCTCAAATAGCAAGTCATCACACTCAGAACCAAACTCACTGTCATCCATTTGTTCATAAGACCTATCACCCTGACTATTATTGTCTGCTTCCACGTTTAAAGCACCCTTAACACCCAACTCATTGTTTATTGTCTGCTTCCGCATCTAAAGCACCATCATCAGCACCATCACCACCTTTATTTAGTTGTTGGTCTAAAAGAGTCTTATCATCAACCTTTGTTTCACTACTTATAGGCATCTCCGCATTGCCTCCCCCATCAGCCTTGTCACCCTCTGTTTTACTGACTAAGGGCATCTCAGCATTCCTTCCCCTATCAGCCTTGTCACTCACTGTTTCACTGCCCATATGAAGCTCATCGTTCCCTCCCCTATCATCCTTGTCACTCACTGTTTCATTGCCTAGATGAATCTCAGCATTCCTTCATCCATCACTAATATGACACCAAGTTTGGGTATTAGGTCTACCCAAATAGAAACCAACTGTCATGTCATTAGGAATGACTCTACCATCCTCATCTAACTCTTCTATGACCACTGAATTTCTTCTGCCTGATAAAGCATTTAACTCATAAATATGAGATTCATAACTCATAGAATATAGTCTCCTCATCCACTTCTTCAAAATTCATTTTAATCTCCCCGTGGTCAGGTATAAAGGGCCACATTTGAACTAATTCACTATCAGTCTCAACTCTAACTAACCCAGACTCTAAGTCCTTCCCAAATATTTTGTAATAAAATTTCATAAACCATCCTACCCAATTTCAGTTGCCATTTTTCCCAACTCAATCATTGACATGCACTCAGTATCACAATAGTCAACGTATCTAACATGGGAAGGGTCATAAACTTTGTGAGGTCTCATGTAAAAATGACGCCCAAACATCAATTTTATAGTAAAGAAGGTAGAGCCACTCCCTGCATAAAAGAATTGCACAAATGGGGTCACCATTAACACATGGAAACATTATTATATACATCCATGCATAAAACAAAAAAATATAGTTTCAGTTGATTGAAAGTACCCTCATTATCTTGTATCACCGTTAGCATGCATATGCATTACTCGTATATGTAAAATTGTTATGATAAAAAATCAAAAAGTAATGTTAATCCACAAATTAGACTTATTGTACAATGGTTGCCCATAGTCGTTATCCTCAATGCTTCTTATCCCCCAAGACATTGTTCGATTCCAGTACTTGATTAGGGTTACAATCACGATTTGGGATTTTTGTAGTACAGTATTAGGGTTACGATCACGATTTGGGATTTTTGCAATACGGGATTAGGGTTACAAGATTAGAGTTTGACTTGCGGTAGTTGAAAGGTTTTGGCCGTTAAGCAGATGATTTTACATGAGGATTTAAAAAAAACAAATATGACTTGACAAAATTGCCCCTGGCGGTTTTGGCTAGATCGTTAGGAATTTGGACAAAAATCCTTATTGCGAATTTGAAACTACAGAACCTTTTGTGTAAAAAAAGAAAACTTTTGGACTCTCAGGTGAAATTTTGGGGTACTAACGTGTATTTAACCCTATATATTACATCCCAATAACTGAATATGAAAAAGAGCCATAAAGTGCTGCAGCTAAATAGAGAGATAGCTATCGACATGCTAAAACATCGCCAAGGTGAAGTACTGGTGGGTTTGTCCCTATCATCTTCTTTATAGCAACAGCCTTTCTGTTCAAATAAGTGAGGATGAGTTTCTAGCGAGGATGACAAGTTGATCTGTGTCGTGAAGAGTATCCAGATCCTCTGTACTGATGCTACAAAAATCAAAACTGGAGCGAGTGTGACATAAGTCATACATAATAGGCTTCAGCACTGTGGCCAGGTCCTCACTACTCGCCATCTTCAATAGAAGAAAAGAGGAGTTAATATGTATAGAGATATGTTTATAACAACGTGTATGAGCCCGAATGCATGCATATAAAACAGCTGTTGCGAATGCCGTGTGTTTAGTGGCATCCCAAAAGGTCTAAGTAAAATAACCCAGTTTCGTGTGCAAATTATCCATTGCAATCATACCCAACCCCACCGGAGAGGAAAAATCATGTCAATTGGAAGTGATAAAAAATAGGATCTAGACAAGTGCAGACTTTACTATCATTATGGGAAAGAACCGAAGTGTAGGTTGCCTGTGATTGTAATTCATCCATAGGCATTATCATGTTTAAAGGAGGTTGAGGTTTGCGAGTAGAATTGGTTAGAACCATATTATTATATTCTATAAAGTACTGGCATGGAGGGTGATGAAGGGAATGCTGAAACTAACTTGCCAAATTTTACACTCATTCCTACGTAGCCAGTTACACCATAAGGTGCATAGAGTATAGAGTTGTGACTGGGCAACACAGGGAGGTTGCATAATCCAAGCAATCAGCCATTCCTTGAAAGAAGGTCAATCTACAGGGTCATAATTGGTTGGGTCCAGTATATGCCAGATCTCTCTTAGAGCTCGGCATGTGTAGAAGAGATGGTATGTAGTCTCGTTCACCTGCACGAGTCCTCAAAAATAATATTTTGAAGTGCTAATGATTTCCTCATAGGTAAACAATCAGTAAGAAGTTGCCAAAGGAAAATGTGAATTTTGGGAGGTAGGCATTATTTCCAAAGTGTAGTCCATACCGGAAGAGGAATATTAGCCCCATGATTGTAATAAGGTTTGGTAGCAGTAGTTTTTTGCAGTTCTAGAGAAAGCCAATGGGTATAAGCTGTTTTAACTGTGAATTGGCCACTTGAGTCAAACTACCAAGCGACATGGTCATCATAGCCTGTTGAAGAGATAAAGATGGATTGGATGCGTGTCACTATATGATCTGCGAATAGCTAAGTCAGGATCAGATCATTCCATTCAGTTCATGTAATAAGTTGTTCCGCCTTCCTCTGGTGGTTCCCTGAGGTCTTATATTCAAAATTTATTAGGGTTCGACATGTGGTATCCAACGATCCTCCCAAATTCGTATGTGATGACCATTGCCTACTTGCCAACGAATACCTTTTAATAAGATATCTCTTCCTTTTAGAATACCACGCCAGCCTCAGGATGTTCCGGAATTGCCTTTGACTGTGAGAAAGGGTTGTGTTTCTGCAGACGAAAAAGACTGATAGAAGTTGTTCTGGGTACTGTAGAATACGCCAGCTTGTTTTGGCTAATAATAGCACATTAAAGATGTGTAACGAACTGAAAATCTGGAGCTCCGTCGGCTCGAACTCCCGGAGCATTAACCTACCACATCATATCAAACCCTGTTACTAACACAAACTTCATAGCTTCTAATATAGACATTAACTCAATTTTCCCAAAATACAGAGTCTAAAAAAAAGTTTAACTTAAGCTAGTTTTACAACTTAAATACTTCCAAAACTCAAACTTAGGTTCTTTACAAAACAACTAACAGTAGCGATCCATGCAAGGGTCTATTACTCAACATGGTGGTGGGCACACCAAAATCTCACAGGCTCTAACCTATCCTTAAGCAATCTACATTTGATTATTGCCTACAAAAGGGAATCAAACGAGAGTGAGCTTTTGAGAGCTCAGTAAGGTCACTCAAGGAACAACCAGAGGATTTACAAAATGATTCAAGAGTCAATTCGATGATAATTTTTCAAACTATTTCAAACAATAAACAATATGATGGTTTTCTAAAACGATCATAAATAATCATAAACAGATACCAAAACGAGCATTCGAATATCATTTTCAATGCCATCATTTTAAAATACAATGATAATTTTCCAAAGGATTTCAAAACAAGTACAAATACTTCAAAGACAATATGGGGAAGGGTTTTAGATAATCACAACAGTTTGATAACAACACGGGGAAGAGTTTTAACTCAATCCCCTTGAATCAGATATCAAGACATTCATTTCCAATCATTTTCAAAACAATCATTTTAAGATACAACATAAACAAATTCAGAAGGTATTGACCATGAGCAGAGGCAATGCACAATACAGAGTACATAATGGATAATGTACAATAACTAGCCCTTTCAAGATACTAGTCTGTGTTGCATGTAGGAATAGACCATTCTTATAACGCCTCCCTCAGAACAGATTTCCAGGTCAATAGACAGAAGACAACAATCATAGAATCAACAAATAGTTCAATGCTCAGCATGCAATAAAAATGAGCATCAACATGAGTTCAAATGACTGATATTAATTAGGGTCTCATTGACAACTAAACATGCTGATATCAATTCATCACTCAGAGTTCAAGAATAGCCACAAAAAAATAGAAAAAACAAATACAAACAATTATCGAATTTGTTAGCATGCAATAAAAGGCGAGCATCGATAAGAATTCAAATAACCGATTCAGGTTCAATATTAGGGTTTCCTTGGCAATAACATGCTGATATCAATGCATATCTCAGTGCTCGACAATAGCCATAAGTAAATCAAAAGAATACTTACGAGCACAAGTTATCGAAATTAGGGTTCAGACAGAAATCCTTACTCAGGGTTTAGATAGAAACCCTTACATGAATCCGAAGCTAAGCTAATCTAACTGGAAAGTCTTCTGTTTTAACCGAAACGGAACAATCAAGTGATCAAAATGCACTCTACACGACGGTATTAAAACTCAAAACTGGCTCACGCATACTTCCAAAATGACCCCCTCATCGGTATGTAAAATTACCGAAATAACCCTTATGTGCAAAATTACCAAAAGCACCCCCTCATACTTAAATCACCAGAACAACCTTCCTGTAAATAAAATCATTAAAATATCCTTACCTTCTGTAAATTTACCCAAAAGTATCATTTATAGGTAAAATTACCAAAATATCCCCTATGGGTCGCAAATTACCAAAATACCCCTTGGTAACCCGTGTATTAAAAAAAATTCTCAAAAACACTTTAAAAGACTATTTTAAGCAACCTGAAGTCAATTTTTTGGCTAAAAAATGTTTCGAGAAATTTTTGCATGAAATTTTTGAACTAGTGTCAAGATCAAGTGCTCAGAAGCCAGTTCCGCTAAAAATAGCTATCGACCTCGGAATGGCACGAAACTTTAGAAAATGAAACATCTCAATAAAATAAGGTTCTCCTATTTTTTTTTTCAAATTAAAGTAACTTGGTTTGTTACACTAAATCAATCACGGATACCCTAATTTAGTGTCCTTCGCGGACCCAGAAAATTCTCAAAAATTTTCACAGTATACATCTCACAAAAATATTGGGGGTCACTATCTTGAACTTGGTCAAAATCTAAGCAAAACTATTTCTCAAAGAATCATAGAATAAACTGCCCAACCCTACCCTCTTTTAATGACAATTACAGTCACTATCCAAATCAAAACCCACACTATTTCACCTTCAAAACGTAGAGTGATATTTTTCCTCACTCCCACTGCCGAGACTCACAAGAACACACTCCTCACACACACACACACTAGAACACCTACATACACCTACAACACACATAGTAACACATTTATACACACGCAATTACACACAACACACCCATCCGAACACATTCTTAAAACACACATGACACACCCTGCACACCCCAAAAATAGACACACCCACCCTCAGCAACGCACATATATAAACTAAACACACACTAAGACACATTAAACCACTTGACACACACACACACAAACTCAAACATATACACACACATCTGTTTCACAAACACACACACAATCTCTGAAACTCAAAAATGCATATTCTCACACACAAAAAACACTCCCACACTCTCGACAACACATAAAAACACTAATACCCACCTCAATTCCCTTCTAAACACACACTAACACCACCACACACACAAAAACTCCCACATCCAAAATTCGCACACTGCACACACACACACACACACACACAAGAACACCCACTGCACACAACCATGACCCCTCTCCCCTACCCCTACACACATACACACACTAAACACTCACATACATGCCAAAAATACACAAAATCACACCCCTAACCCACACTCGATGCACCCAAACACACACAAAACATCCCTTACACAGCCATGGTCATCCCTCACGCGCATTGCACCCTGCCTAAAACACGCCCTAAACATGCACAACACACATTAAAGCACACGCCCTAAAAAGGTTGAGAGATTACCCCGAAGAATTCCTCAATCTTTCTCTGATTTTCTGCCCGAGCTTATCCTCTTCTCTGTTCTCTATTTCCTCTGTCTTCTTTTTCTATTTTGTTCTTTCTTTTCTTATTTCTCTTTTCATGTTCGAATTTCCTTCCTTTTTTTTGTTTCTTTAATTTCCCTAAAGATTCCATCACGTATTTTATGATAAAATCTAATTAGTCACCATTAAAATAAGAGAGGTGGCAATTGTCTAATGCCATTTTTCATAATTTGCAAAATAGCCCCCCAAAGTTTTCATATTTACAAAATGATCCCAAAAATTATAGAAATTACATTTTGACCCTAATATCGTTTTAGCATTTCATAGTCCACTGATACCTGAGTATCATTCAAAATTATCGTTGTTTATTTTTTGGATCATAGATAATTATTTAAGCAGCTCAAAAAAATATGGGATATTACAAGATGTGTGTGAGCTTGAAACCCAGGCCTCCGCTGGATTTCGGTCCACATAGGGTAAGCCAGTTAATCCAGTGCACTCCTTGGCTTGGTTGGTCACCCGTCAACCAAAAGTTACAAATGATGCGATCAATCTGCCTGGAGATTTGTTTGGGAAATAGTATAACATGCATATAGTAGGTTAGTACAGAAGATAAAACAGATTGTAAAAAAATGGCTCGGCCTACTTTATTCGGAAGCAGTCATTTTTATCCTGCACATTTTCTCTGTATTTTAGAAGCCAAACTCCTGAAGAATTTTTTTTTATTATAACAATGTCCAGAGTAGTACCCAGATATTTCGCAAAGGTGTTGGAGAATGGGACACCCAAAACTTATGTATAATAATATCTCAAATGGTCAGGACAATTCAGGCTGAGCATTAAGGTTGACTTGTCCAAGTTAAGCTGTTGTCCAGAGTCCCCATATAAGTAGTCAATAATATTTGAGAATTTCACATTCGAGTGGGCTTACATGGGAGAATCAGACAGAGTCGTTCACAAAAAAGAGATGTGATCAAGTAGGGGAATGAGGGTGAAGAGATTGTGATAAGACTTCAGCACATAGGACGAATAAAAAGCGGTGATAGAGGGTCACCTTTACGTAGTACACATGAAAGAGTGAAAAGATGTGATGGGTCGCATTAATAACGATTGAGTAAGATCATTGCATTATGAAGAGAATGAATTGAGTTGGGAATCCAAATTGGACCAGAATAGCCTTGATAAAGTCTTACTGTAATCTGTCATATGCCTTACTCATATCCAGTTTTAATGCTCATAGAATCTATTTCCCTTGTCTTTGCTAGAGAATTTTGTTTGTTACTTCTTGAGGAATGAAAATTTTATTTGAGATCAAATGGCCAATGGTGAAGGCATTTTGGTAGGGAGATAATATGGAAGGTAGGACAAGTTTAATTCGATTTGCCAGTATTTTGAAAATTATCTTGTAGATGGTGTTGTAAAGAATAATAGGTCAAAAGTCAAAATGGTGGGTAGGCTGTTTGATCTTAGGAATAAGAGCAATGTATGTACAGTTGGTCTCCATTAGCATGCAGCCAGAGCGAAAAAGGGATAGAGTGACAGAGTTAATAGGTTGATGAAAAAACTCCAACATTTTTGGTAGACCACTGGAGGAAGGCCACCAGGACTTGGGGATTTAAGAGGTTTTAGTTCAAAGATAGCTTCTTTAATTTCTGAAGTCGTAAAAGATAAGCTAAGGGGTCAACAGTTTGATCTGAAGACAGCAATGAGACCCGCTGTATTGAGCGGGCGACGTGAGGTAGAAAGTATGGCTTGACCCGGTGGGCAAATGAATAAAGTGAAATAGAACAAAGAATAATTACTAATTTCATGTTAAGTGGCACAAAGATAACCCCTAACATCCTTAATGAGGAAGAAAGGATTACCAGAAGATCTGACCTTCGTAGAAGCATGCAAAAAATTGGTCTTCTGGTCACCCAATCTCAACCAATGGTCCTTAGAGCTTTGAACCCATAAGATCTCTTCACTGTTTAGTAACCGTTCCAGATGAAGTTAGTTTGGATTGCGACCGAATTTGGTAGTCTGAAGCGCTATTCAATCAAAAGATTTCTAACCGTTGCCATTTGATCTTGAATTTTTCCAAGTTCTTCTTATTCCATTCACAAAGATGTTCAAGCATGAGGTGACCCCATTTTGCAACACAAAAAAGTGGGGAACCTGTCATGCTAATGCTTCATATTATCTAAACGAACACGGAACATACCATTGGGAAGCAATTCAGTAAGGGTTTTTCATTAGATGGGAAATGAAAACTATTAGCCCCACACGAGTCTCTTAGATGATATTTTTTTCCCTCTGTGTAGTCAAGCCACCATGACACAAGGCGTCGACCCCTCCCATCATGAGGGGGTTTAGGTTGGGATTTAAATAAGAGAGGAGCATGGTCTCAAATTTGAATACCGAGATTGGTATGTGAGGCCATAGGAAAAAAAGAGATCCAAGGATATTATAATAGCCACAGTCTAGTTTCTCATAAGTACGGTCAATTCCGGACCGACCATTGGTCCAGGTGTACACGGTCCTATCCAAAGGACATCAAAAAGGACACCAAAAAGAATAAAGTTAACCAGATGTTGATAACCATGATAATTGTGTTGATGGCATCCACTTTTTTCTTCCTCAGAATGAATTTAATTCATATCCCATAGTAGTAAGATAGGACCTTGTACTTGTTGAAGTGCACTAGCTATACTCTCCCAAGCGTGGTGATGTTCCTAGACTCGTGGGTGGCCATGAATAAATCCCACTGTACATGCTAGGTTGGCAATACACGTAAAGGTAATCAAAGTGAGGTGTTTAGATCGATAGATCACAACACCTTGTAATTCTTTTTGCCAACCCATCCAAAGACCACCACTACAATTTGGTTCGGGACTCATTCTCGTGGATTCTAGAAACCCGAGAGAACGGAATTTATAGTCCATATTAGTCGGAGATAATAAAGTCTCTTGTAGAAAAAAGTTGATCTGTTTATGTAAACAGATCAATTGAAATGCTGAGCAAACTGTACGAGGTTAACCTATACCTTGTCATTTCCAGCTGAGGATCCTTATTGAAAATCTTGGGATTGTCCAGGAACAAATCCCGAAGTCCGTAAAGAGAGATCCAATTTGTGCTTCTTATTACCTATCCAATGAGCACCCCTCCCCTAAACCGGATGAAAGGGCTCTATCCGGTCTCTCTCTCTCTCTCTCTTTTAATTCAGAAGTGATATAGAGCTAGAAAAATAACCTCATGACTTAGCTCTTTTGATTCCCACATAGGAATGGGTTTTAGGTTTTGTGGGTTATGAGCCAGTGTTTGTCGTCACCCCATTTTTGTAGGCTTCTTAAATATAAAAAAATTAATAATAATAATAATAATAATAATAATAATAATAATAATAATAATAATAATAAAAGGCATTATCGGGTTTGCGTTGATAATGTAGTTTCATTAAATAATCTGGTCCAGTTAAATCGTCTAGTCTAGTCTAGTTAAATTGTCATGTCCAGTCCAGTCCAGTCCATTGCATGTCAATCCAGTCCATCAGTTTAGTCCTTTACATGGTCTAGTCGATTTAGGCTAAGTCCAGTTCAAGGTCTATATATTCCAATTGATGTAATTTGTCTAGATGACTTGGGGGAATAATCCATGATTTATCTTTGATATAAAGATCAAATCAATTTATTTGTTGGTTAAGAAATGACTTATCCTTGATCAGGTATATCCCATTTGTAATTTTAGAGAAAATTACCGAAAATAGCGACAGATAATGTCTCAAAATTCAGAAAAGATTATTTTTAATTAATGGGGTGAACCGGCTCGGTTTTTGACTAACCGACCGATTAGTTGATTTTTGTCAATTTGCGATTTTATCACTTATTCTGACTTATTTTTAGCCATGCAGATTGGCGTTACCAATCTTATCAGATTCTACGACCCTAAGCACTATAAAAAGGGGCTTTGGCCTTCATTTTAAAGGGCCCATAAGCTTATTCTCTTTAGAGCTCATATGTCATTTCATTGTGAAGTGACATACTATCTCTCTCGAGAATCAAAGCCAAACCTGTCAAATAGAAGCTCCGCAAGTTGAGACTGGAATGGTCCTTTAAGATTAAGGAGGAAGTGATGACGTTACTCCACATGGGGTTTATCCGAGTGATTGAATATCCTCCCTGGCTAGCCAATATCGTACCCGTTCCCAAACCTTCCAGTCAAGTCAGGATGTTTGTTGACTACCAAGATCTGAACCGGGCTTGTCCAAAAGATGACTTCCTTTTGTCCATCATAGACCAGATCATAGACAACACAGTCAAGCATGAGTTGGTATCCTTCGTAAATTGCTTTTCAAGGTATAATCAGATAAAAATGGCTCATGAGGACCTGAAAAAGACAACGTTCCCAAACCCTTGAGGCAACTTTTGTTATGCAGTGATGCCTTTCGCTTGAAGAATGTCGGGGCTGCATACCAATGAGCCACTACCACCCTGTTCCATGATATGATCTATAAGGAAGTGGAAGTGGAAGTGGAAGTGGATGTGGATTATATGATTAGAAGTGGATGTGGATTATATGATTAGAAGTGGATGTGGATTATATGATTATATGATTATCAAGTTGAGGAACAGGGAAGACCATTGCACTGTGTTAAGGAAGTATTTTGAGAGGTTGAGGCAGTACAATGTAAGATTTAACTCGCAGAAGTGTGTGTTTGGAGTCACAGTCCAGAAGTTGCTAGGTTTCATGGTAAGAAAATGAGGGATAGAGGTGGAACGGGCCAAGATCAAAGCCATAGTCGAGATGCCTCTACCCAAGACATAGAAAGAAATCAGAGGATTCTTAGGTAGAATCCAATACATTAGCCTATTTATATCCTAACTGACCATGATCTATGAGCTTGTGTTCAAACTGCTGAAGAAGGATTCACTCAAAGAGTGGAACCCCTAGTGCCATAAGGCCATAAAAAAAATCAAATAGTACCTTAGCAACCATCCAGTCCTAAGCCCACCAATATCCGGTAGACCTTTGTTACTATATTTGACTGTGACCGATACCACAGCAGGAGCCATGTTAGCCAAACACCTGGAGAATTCCTTGGTTGAGAGAGCCACATATTTTGTGAGTAAAAAGTTAACCCAAAGGGAGGTGAGTTATTCAACCTTAGAGAAAAAATATGTATCTTTGTTTGGGTAACACAAAGATTGAAACATTATGCCTTCGCATGCCTTATTAAATTGTTGGCTAAAATGAACCCAATGAAGTATTTTTTAAAGAAGCTTGTCTTATCTAATGGCACAGTCAAATGGATTTTTTTGTTGTCCAAGTTTGACATCACTTATGTCACGCAGAAGTTGATCAAAGGGAAAGCCGTGGCTAACCTGCTAGCTGATTGTCCCATAGATGATACCAGTTGATGGGAGGCAGGGTACCCAAATGAAGGAGTATGTATAGTTGAATAAGAAATGAGATGGCAGTTGTATTTTTACGGAGTAGCAAACAATAAAGGTTTTGGAGTATGGATATTATTAATCTCACCAGACGGAGTCCATTCGCCTGCCGTCAAGCTGACTTTCAACGGTACTAACAACATTGTTGAATATGAAGCTTGTATCATCGGATAAGATAGAACTAAATCCAAGAGTTCAGGAGATTACGATGTATGGAGATTCAGCATTGATCATATACCAGATCCAGGGTATGTGGAGAATTAAAGATGAACGTCTAAAAGCATATCATGTTCATTTGGATAAGATTATAGACCAATTTAGGGATGTGGAATCCCATTCCCTACCCCAAGTCAATAACAACTTTGTTGATGCCCTAGTCACCCTTGCATTGATAATTGACATACCCGAAGGACGAGAGGCCGGTAAAGCCATTTGTGATATAGAAAAGGGATCGACCAACTTATTATTTTATGATAATACCCGTAGAGGAAAATGGAATAGCCAAGCCTTGGTATATTGATACACCGATTCTTATCCAGGATGGAAAATACCTTGAGGGATGCTCTGCAAAAGACCGAATAGCTTTGGAGGAAGATGGGCGATGTAGTTCATCATGTGTGACCAAAGATTATATAGTAGACATCATAATAGATAACACCTATTGAGTGTGACCGAAAGAGAAAGTAGCCAAATCATGGAAGATATACATACGGGAGTGTGTGGACCACACATGTACAAGCCGATGCTAGCAAACAAAGTCCTCTATTAGGGATATTATTGGATTACTTTGGAGCAAGACTTTATGGAGTATGTAAAAAGATGCCACAAGTGTCAGGTGTATGCCAACTTAAAGCATCTTCCTCCTTGAGAGATATATAACATGACCTCCTCTTGGCCGTTCTCAGTATGAGGAATAGATGTGATAGGGAAGATTAGTCCCAACGCCTCTAGCGGACATGAAATCATACTAGTAGCCATAAATTACTTCAAGAAGTGGGTAGAAGCTTCTTCGTATGCCTTGCTTAATGCCAGAAAGGTCGCTCAATTTATCAAAATGAATATTATATGTCGATATGGAGTACTACGGGAGTGAATCTCAGACAAAGGGTTACATTTTTAAGGATATGGTATCATCTGGCACAGCTCGTCACTGTACCGACAGCAGACCAATGGGGCTGTTGAGGCCGCCAATAAGAACATCAAGAATATGTTGAGTAAAACAATATATTCCTATAAGAGTTGGCCGAATAAGCTCCCCTACGCCCTCTAAGGCTAAAGGATCTCAGTAAGAATGCCAAATGGGGCTACCCCATGTTCATTAGTCTAAGGCATGGAGGCCGTACTTCCAGTAGAATTGGAAGTTAACTCTCTCAGGGTGCTGTTGGAGAACTAAATAGCAGAGGAAGATTGGATAAGACACATATTCAAAAAATTAGTGCTAGCAGATGAGAAGAGACTGAAGGCATTTGACCATATCCAGGGTTCCCAAAAGCAGATCACCTGAGTCTTTAACAAGCAAGTGAAGGGACACAGATTAAATGAAGAAGATCTGGTGTTAAAGGAGAATATTGGACAGATTTGGAAGTGGCGAGAAAAGTTTGAACCTGTAATACCCTGAACCGAGGGTTTATTTTATGGTGATTTCTAACATTTCGGTGTAAGTGATATTATTTGGGATCTGTAGCGAACCTTATTGTTAGGACCTTTGGCGACAATCGTTGAGAACAATATTAGTTACGACCTTGATCGGCAAATTATAATGAACCTATGATGTAAATAACGAGATTGGGTGCCAATAGAAAACCTTGAAAGTTAGCGGGTAAATTGGGAAAGAAAAATAATTAAAGTTCAAGGGTATTTGAGCAAATTTCTTTTTTTTTGGGCGGGGGGGGGGGGGGAGGGAGCAGCTAGGGCAAAATTCTAGGTATGATCTCTATTCTATTCGCCCTAATTTCAGCCACTAATTGGATGTATAAATTATGGTTTTGGGTGTGTCTTAGAGGGGTGTTGATGTGTTGAGTGCTAGGATTTTGTGTGTGTATTGTGCGTTTTTTAGATGGTGAGATGTGGGTGTGTTTGAGAAGAAGGCTACTGTAGAGCATCATAAGAGTGGGTTAGGATTTTTGTCAATATCTCTTTCATTACTAATCTCATTAATGTGTTGTTGCACTTTCTGAAAACTTTGTTATGTCAACTTCAACTTTTTAGTTTTAAATATTCTTAGGATCTCACGTTTGCATATTAAACAATGACCTTAAAGTTAATGCACCGTAGAAGTCCAAAATTTTTTGATTTCTAGCACCCATTTCGATTTACCATAGAAAATTCATTACTCATTGGTTTTTTTTTTGTGATTTTATATTTCTAAAAACCTTAGAAAGTCTACTTTAATTTTGTAGTTGTAATTTTTGTGAGATTTGTTATATATATGATTCAAAATAACCATTGAACAAAACTGGTATGTGCAAAGATGTGCTGTTTCTTTCAGCCACTTTGATTTGCTATGGAATATTCATTATAGATTGGTTTTTAGTCATTTTTACCTTTTTGAAAATCCCAACAAGTCTATTTCAAATTTTTTGTTTTGAGTTTTTAGAGATTCTACGTAATTCAACTTCAAAATGGTCAATGTACAAAACTATTTTTTGCTGAAAAATGTTGTTTTTAGATCAGTCCATTGACCAAAATTTATAAACCAATTCTGAACATATTTAGGCCAAGTGTAAAACTAAAATCCCTCATCTTATTCATGATTTACACTGTGGATTTTTTTGGTATTTTTCTACGTATGCGAAGGGCATTAAATGATTTAATTTTGAAAAAGGGCTTTTGAATTATTTGATAAAGCAAACGAGCTTATTTTTAATCGAAACTTTTACAGTAAACTTCTTCTACTGAGACGCCTGAGCGTCTGAAATTTTGCAGCATTTCAGTGCCGATTAATATAGCCAGTTAGCGCTCATGAAAGGAGTGGGGATTTTGAGCGGCAAATCTCCCGAGGGACTCTTAGTCTGAAAAACTCACCAGTTTTTCAAAAGATGTTTTGGGTTAGCTTGGGTGTGTAATATTACGTAGGAGTTGGGGGGAGGGGTATTTTGGTAATTTTACTCATATCTGGGGGATATTTTGGTAATTTCACTCACTTGGGGGGAATTTAGCATGAGTGAGCGTCAAGAATTAACACCCGTATGATTTATCATTTAGGTTTCAATAGATGAGAGCTAGGACCGACGTTCGAGCAGATACTAGAACTAGTAAGCAATCTAGGTAAGTACTCTTGCCACGTTCCTCCGTATAACCTACTTTCCAATAAATGTAAACGTATACATGATTTTATCAAATGAAAGTTTCAAAGTCTTTGTATTGCTTCCATTTTCATGTGAAATTGTTTGATGAGAAATTGAATTAAAAAGGCCATGGAATGTGTTGCGTTAGTTGTTGTGAACTCTATGTAAATTGTGGTATCGAGATGTTAATTTTGGTTGTTGTGCCCCATGTCCATGGGAGAAAGTGGATTTTGGGTCTTGGTTAACGAAACCATACATTAGCTCACATTATTGTTGCTTGTGATTCACCCATGCGAACATAATATTTTTATTCCTGGTGGAGGATGGATTCTGGGTTTTATTCAATGGGACCATGTACAGACCGCAATATACCTAAGTTGTGATGAGCTTTCCAGATGTCATACTCTGATTCTGAAAATCTTTCTTTTTTGTACAAGTACATATATGTATAGATGATGAAGCAACTTTTCGTTATGGTGATATTTATTTCCTAATCTTGAAAATAAGACCTATGGCATGATTTGAAATCATCAAATCTATTTTAGGGACATGATTTGCATGCTTGCGAGGCTCTAGGTTATTCCTTCAATTTTCAGGTGATGATCTAGGAGAGGCAGATCCCTATGAGCAACATGAGGCAGAGGCACCGGGAAAGGACCATTAGAGTAGTGGAGTGTTTGTTAGACTTGAGAATTTTAGTTTTGTGATTGTGGATATATGAACTTATGTAGGGAGCTTAGGCCTCCCAATTTTTTTTTACAATTTTTAGTGATATGTAATTGAAGTTTATTTATGACATTTGAGGAACTTGTAAGTGCGGCTCGTAGTAGGCAATTAATTGTTCTAGAAACAAGTGAGTCTAATCGAATCTTGAGTATAGGTTGTAGTAGGCTTGACAGAGCCCTGTTTGAGGTTTAGTGGATCTGCGGCCGGTCACAGACCTAGCTCATGGGCTCACCCGTGGGTTTGAGTCGTGACATAACCTAACTGGCTAGGTCCTTATATGATCAAGCAATGAGTTGTCTTTCATAGTCAATTTAGATCGATTAAAAAAGTACTACGCTTGAGCGAATTTTGTAATTGAACTACGAAAGATCTGATCCTCCTTAAGAACATTTTTCAGCTCACACAAATTGATGTAACACATAGATGAATGTACATAAGCAGCCCGTAAAGTTACCTCGTGTGTGATCAGATTTCAATAATAAATTTTTTTATTCCACTGGCTAAAACACAGACTACATTCCTGAGAAAAGTAAAAAAATCCCGCTAGTATGAAAACCCTACAAAGGGCGACTAAGGAAAAAGTTAGGACAAAAAAAAATCACAAAAAATGACAAGGAAAAAAAAAGAAAAAACAATGCCCGCTAGGATGAAAATCCTACAAAGGGCGGCCTAGGCAAAAGTTGGGCCAAAAGAAAATTTCTAGGTCTTATTAGCAATCTATGGTATATTCATCCATATTTGTTTCAGTTTCTTCATAGCTGGACTATCTTCACCATTCAGGATTGGCTTCCGTGATTCTATATCTTTCTTGTATAACCGACCTCCGAGATATAGGAATTGCATCTTCCAATTCTTCCACTTGAAAAGTTGGTCTTTGATTCGCTTTCCTTTGCCTTTATTGCCTTGTCGGTCAAACTGACACTCGAGATAAGCATCCACGTCAGCTTCCTGGTTCTAAGTTGCTTTGATAGTCGGATCCTCTTCAGTGGTTTCTCCTTAAGCAGCAAGGAATGGTGTTGCCGGGGCTCATCCATGTGTAAAGACCGTATCATATTCCCGTTAGCATCAAACTTCTGCTCGAACATTTGGAAACTGATCTAAGACCGTTTAATCCAAATGACCCAAAGTTCGCCTTCAGCCAGAGCACGATGGAAACCTTGCACTATGCTCTGGGAAGACTTTCCAGATTTAGACACCTCCGGACCCAAACGGATAGCAGTTTGAGCTTCTCCTTTGGCTTGTTGTAAGTACCTTATCTCACAAGCACTTAGGAACTCCCAGTTTAGCTCCAATCTTAGTTTGCTCTCCAAAGCTAACACCTTATCCCGAACAAGGGTCCAAAGACAACATATGTATTCATTAGACAACAAGGTATCAACAGGCTCGATACCAGTTAAGAAAGGTCTAACTTCAATAGAATTATGGGTATGAGGCGGTGATCCCCAACCTCGCAGGACAAACTCGATTATGGAAAGACTAAGGTCTTGTTCCCCTACGAACACACCATAGACTTTTGGGATTACCTGCTCATTACTAAACTGCCTCAAGATCCCACAGGCAAAGTAGAAGGATGTATAGCGCAGTCCCATGAGATAAACGCAGGATAGTCAGCAGTTCTAAGGACTGATTTGTGAGCCCTCCACCATTTACAATACCAAGGAATATCTTTGGTCTCTCGCACATAGAAAAAGCGGGTCCAGTCATCTATCTCCGAGCGACCTTCGAAGAGTAAAGGCTGAGAACAAAAAGCATTGGGGCTATACCCTTCATCACTGAGTTTGGCTACCAGGCGCATATGATCTAGCAACCACATATACATAAGCAGGGAGCTCCCCCAAAAAGAACACTGGGATCCTTATGAACATCTGTAATACCAAGCAAAGTTTCAGCTACTACTAAGGGGATTAGGGTTTTACCTCTGGTGGGCACTTGAAGCAAAATGTCAACCAACCTCACATCAGCAACCCTAGGGACAGAAAAAGTGAGATACTTGGCCACCAAGCATAACGCTAGAATGGCCACCCGATCATGGGCATACTGTTGATCTCGACCAGTCGATTTAGCAAAAAAGTATTATATCAAGGGAGAAAGCTGAATACCATTACCCCAGATGGAAGACAGAGCATGCTCATTTTTTATCTTCAATAAAGTCTTGAGAGCCTAGGCCTAACCATCTTGAATAACTGGAACAACGATCGGAAGATTGTCCGGGATATCTATCAGGGCAGAGAATAAGACAGATTTTATTCAGACCAAAGCAGAAGACATGATCATCGGTATCCCAAAATTTGCAAGCAACGCATAGAAGGTCTTTGTGAACTAACCCATCCTCAAGCTCATCACGTATTTCAGTTTAAAGGCCCATCTACATGGATCAATTGGATCTTATTGAAGGAGTCCGTGAAAGACCAGAATTGGAGCTCAAAGATCGTAGGATCATCTTTAAAAGGCATTGAGAGTTCTAAGAATAGAGTAGGGACGAATTTCATTATGGAAGGACGAGTCCTGAATATATAGTCAAGTAGCCCTAATTTGTATAGAGTTGGGAGTCAAAATTTTAAAAAATCATGAAATTTTATCAAAAAAAAAAAACTGTTTGGTTTTTGACTAACTAGCCAGTTTTTCTATTTGATATGTACATTTGATGGTCCATGATTATGATCAACCGTTCGGTTATGTCGAGAAAACTTACTTTTCTTCTAACCAACCGACTGGTTTTGGCTTGAAAATTCGATTTTGTCTCTGACCAACCGTCTAGTTTGGCCTTAGAATTGGTTTCAAGTTCTGACTAACTGGCCGATTAGTCAGTCTTTGTCAAATTTTTCAGGGTTTGCCTTCTGTTTGGTCAAACCCTTTACCTACCAACCCTCAAATTCAAGCTAAAAATTTTCATCCGTTCCGGTCCCATCATCCTTTCTTTATGTGCATGTGTGTGAACATATAAACAAAATACATTAATCATAGGAATCTAACTGGGTAGTCATCAACAAAAAAACACAGAAAAATGGGCCCGTACATTTATCATATTCGTTTTCTGTTTTTATTTTCATGATTTTCGTATTCAAGTAGAAAATACGCTCATTTACTATTGTCATTTTCTCCAAAAAAAGATTTAGCTATTTTTTTTTACATTGGGTTAAGTTTGGGTGAAAAAAACTGAAAACACATTGTGTCACGACCCGATCCCACGAGTAGTCCCATGAGCTAGGCCCGTGATCGGCCGTTGGCCCATCCAAACATTCACCCAGGGCTCTGCCAAGCCTTAGTACAACCTGTACACAAGAATCTGTAACCAAGTAATTTAACACTATCTCCTTAATAGTTTTTCTAAAATCACACTAATAATATCTTCAATATGCCTCTAATGATTTCCTCCGTGAATGACTAACACAAATCATAGAAAATCTCATGAAGACCTAAGCTCCGAATAATTCTCAAAACATAAACAAAACAATACTACAATTATATTTGACAGCTAACAATTTTTCAAAAGGCTAAAATTAAATTCCTAACGACCATCACTTGCGAGTCCATCCTTGTTACCCTCACGGATGTCGGGTCCATCTAAGTAGTCACCTGAAAATATTTATAAAAGAATGAGTTGGGGGCCCAGTAAGTACACAAACCATATCCCTAAAATATGTTTTTGGGGTTTATAAAGCATGTCATGGTTTCTTCGATTTAAAACTGGTAAACTTTTTTAGAAGAAATATTATACATATAAGTACTTTATGAAAGCAATTCATTCAAGATTCTCAGAACCAGAGTATGACAATTAAGAAGACTCATTAACAACTATCACATTTTATCATAACTTAGGTATGTTGTGGTCAGTGTACTATCCCCCCTGACTAGGGCCCACAATCCTTACTCCACCTGGGATAAATATATTCGGTCAGAGTACAAGCCCCCCTGACTATGGCCCACAATCCCTCATTCGTCCGGGAAAAATATTATTGTGGACGCAAGGGTGAACCACGAGCAATAGTACTGTGCGTCAACGTATCGTCCCATCGACCAAGACCCACAATCCAACTTTCCCACGTGGATATGGGCACAACAACCAAGCCAGGAAAACAGTCTAATTCAACATAAGCCAACCTTAAAACACTACTCATAAAAACATCTCATGGCATTTCTAATTTAAATTCTTGTCAAACGATTTACCATGTAAACATATACGATACAAATACTTCTAAAAACTTTCATTTGGTAAAATGACAAATACATATACATATATTGGAAAATATGTTGTAAGGAGGAACATGGCAGGAGTACTTACTTGGATAGCTAAGCGGTTCTGGTTTCCAAGTTGCCCTAACTCTTGTCTATCGCAACCTAAATAACAAACTACACGAATGTTATTTATTGCCGCTCAAGCATGCCTGAGTGTTAAGTTCTCCCAAGTGAGTGAAATTACCAAAACACCGCTAGACTTGTGTAAAAATTATCAAGTTACTCTCGAATCCTAACGTATCCTTTCACACCAAGAAATAACCCAAAACATCCTTTTTAAACAACTAGGTTTTTCGGACAAAAATGGCCTTTCTCGAAATTCTCCGTTAGGAACCCTAAACCGCTCCCTAAATTGAGTGCTAAGGTTCATATTTCAAAGTATATTGAAACGACACTGATATACCACGATATTTCAGACGATCAAGCATCTCAATATGTTTAGATCACTATAAAAGTTTTGGCTAAAAATAATTTTGTTTAGTACATCAAATAATTCAAACGCCTGTTTTTAAAATAAGAACATTTCAGGCCCTTTTCATGCCTAGCAAAATCCCATAAATTTCTAAATTGAAGGTTTCACAAAATTAAGGGGAGTTTTAGGCCCCGTTTGACAGAGTTTTTTTTTCCAGTTTTGTAAATTGAAAAAAATAAGTGCGTTTATCAGACAGTTTTGGTTTTTTTTTCTTCAGTTTAAAAAACCAGTTTTTAAACCAAGGCTATTTTTGAAAACTCCAAAAATGAGTTTCGGTTTTTAGTTTTAGTTTTTATTTTGAGACCACTACCACCACCACCCCTCCCACCGCCGGCAGCCACCGCCCACTACCATTGTCCATCGCCGGCAGCCGACAGCCACCGCCGGTGACCTGCAGCCACCGCCGACGGTGACTGCCGGTAGCCGCGGCCTGCAGCCACCAGCCACCAGCCACCGCCGACGGCTGGCCACCACCACCGTCGGCCATCACAAACCACCACCAAAGAAATTGGATTATCAAATACCCAATCAAACACCAAAAAAAAAATCAAAATAAAAACTGGACAATCAAACACAAAAAAAAAAACTCAAAATAAAAACTGGATTATCAAACACCCACTTTTTTTTGTTAAAAAAAATAATAATAAACTGATTTTGGTTTTTGTTTTTTTTGAAAACAGAAAATCAAAACTGAAAATGTTGTCAAACGGAGCCTTAGTTTTGTACTTTGCCCAAATATGCTCAGAAATGGCTTAAAAAGTCTTGGGCAATGAACTGATATGTAATTCTAGAAACCGCATTTTCCGGCAAACCCTAGTTTTATAGATTGACCATTTTGAGGAAGAAACAAGAAAAATTGCACAATCATGTAAGTTGTTTATCGGGCGCTCTCTCAACCCATTGAAGTTGTCTCCGTGTACGAAATCCGAAACCCAAGCCTGCTCATCTCTGTAGTTCCATCGGTCATAGCTGGTGAAGTCTCAGTAGTAGTGAAGGGCCGATTCTTTGAGCCACGCCTGTATTGGAAGGACTGAGATGCCGATGCGAGGGAGTCCATATGGGAGGAGTGGCTGGTACGTTGAAGTATTTTTTTTCTGCGATAGTATTTGTTTAATTAGAATTTAGTATTTAAATTAATTTGTGTTATTGAATGCCTTGCATGAGGAGTTCACGTTTGACTCGCCTGATCAGCAGGCACTGGGGCGGCAGGTCTTCTTTGCTTACATCGGCAAGAATTACCGCCGATGGCTCCACGACGCACGGGACCGGGCGAAGAAGATGCTACCTGAGGGTGCCCCGATGACAGAGATGAGGACATATCCCCCATATTGGATATCCCTGACCGTATGGGAGCAGATGATAGATCTGTGGGTTGCAGATCCAAGCTGGGATGCCAAGAGTAAGAGCGGGGCCGAGAACAGACATAACAGAGATCCGACGTACACGGGGGGGGGGGGTGGGGTCGGTGGCACACGACATCGTCCGACACATGAATGCGGTCCAGAACCCGGATCTGGAGGAGGATGAGGTCATAGCTCTGACGTATAATCAGACGCACGTGCGGAAGAAGGATAAGGATGAGGTGCACCGGGCGGGCGACTATGTTTCGGATATTGCCCGGCGTATCGATGTAAGTCAATTTGTTTAAGTTATTTTTTTGTCTTTCTATTCAATGTTTGTTGCGTTAATTAATGCACTAACATATCTTTCACTCACTGTTCTTGCAGGCCTCGTATGAATAGCTTAGGGGCTCCGAGCAGGCGTCCGAACAACCATCAGCGTCCACTAGTACGGGTGCAAGTACTGGGGCGTTGAAGCGATGGCTAGATGTACCGGAGGTTGTCAATCGGTTGAAAGGCCACATATGCGGCCTGCCTAGCACGACTGCACGTGCCATGATAGGATCATCCCCACCCTCCGTTTCCCCTCCACAAACACCGGCTCCTCAACGTCTGTTAGCCGACGAGGAGATCCAGCGCATTGCTACTGTGGTGTTGAGGATGATCAGGGAGCAGGATCAGCAGGGTACTGCTACTGGAAATGCCGAGCCGGCCCCGGATTAGCAAGATCTAGATCCAGGACTCGGCAACCCCTGATGAGCCCCTTCTCGTGCCTGGTCCCAGCTTGTCCCCCCCTCCCCTCCGCCCGACTTGTACTCTTCTCCCCTCCCTTAATCAGCTGTATCCGATTCCTGGCTTGTACATCATGAGTTTTTTTATGATAAATATTTTTTATGATTGATTATATATATATATTTCTTTGTGTGTTGATTATTGTGCATTGTTGTTGAGAATTGAATTTTTTATTACAGGTCTGGGTAATAGAAAAATTAAAAAAAAATTGACTTTTTGCGACGGATTAATTTCGTCGCTAAAAGTGTTCTTACTATCAGTTTTTTAGCGACGAAATATTTTGTCGCTAAAAATCTTATTTAGCGACGGAATGTTCTGTCGCTAAAACATTTATTCCGTCGCTAATTTCACAAAATAAAATATAAATTGAAATACGTAAAATATAATTAGCGACGGATATTCCGTCGCTAATAAATAAATAACTCCGTCGCAAAAAGTACAATAAGATTTTTAGCGACAAAATATGCCGGTTCAAAAAGTGTTATTACTATCAGTTTTTTGGCAGTTAGTATTTCCCCAAGAAGTGGCTTGGACGTTCGCACAGTGTTATTATTTTTGGGATCATCGGATGGCAGTGGATGAAGAGATGGGCTAGGAAGGATGGGTGGGTTAATATGATGTTCATTCACTTCTTGCTCCTTACCTTTAGTCTTGGGCATAGTAGGATCTTCCAGGAACACCTCATCATAAGTCGGTGTGTAAAATGATTGTAAATTATCCTTCTTTTAGCCGAATCTGTGGTCTTCTTCAGGTTACTACTTTCAACATCCCCGAATTCAAGTTCTTGATCATCTCACCAATGACTTCCAAGACTACAGTATTATTGTATAAGCCTTCAAGCCCATAACTCATAAATGGATCCAATACAAAGTTAAAGGATTGGCATTTGGGTCTTTGTTGATTGCTATCATAGTTTCTATCAGCATTGATTGCCGCCTCCATAAAGATGGGTGTATGTGTGGGCGGGGAAGGGCGGAGATTGGAGGTGGCAGCATAGGTTCTTTTCCCGGTCTGTGGGAAGTATGGTCTAAAGATGTGGGTAGTAGGGTGGGTACTGGTGGTGCTATGGCTGCATATGGAAAGTTGGAGGGGCTAACTAGTAGATCATTTGAAAAAATCGGATGTTCATATGAAGGGAGGTGCTTGGTCAACATCGTGTCTTTGTCTACAATCAAACCAGGTTTAGAACGTCTATGGAGGGATGGGAGGGAATGAGAACTTAGGGGGATAGGAGGGGGCTTGGGTCGAAAGGTAAGGGTTTTGATTTGGGTGGTGGTGGTGGATTGGAAGCTATGGTGTTAAGTGCCGAGTCCAAAATAAAAGGAGTGGGTGAAAGGTTCAGTCCATGACTTTCAATCGACCCAAAAGGTGAAAAGGAAATGGGTTGGGTTAGGTAAGGAAGTTACAGATGTCTATAGGTCTGCTGATTAGATTTAGCCCAGCCGTGTTTGAGAAACCTAGGTTATTGCGGTGCTCCGTGGTCAAAACCTCCACCATAATGAATTCCACAACTATCTATGGGCCATGTGGGTGTAGGTGCATTGCATGGTGACAGTTTGGGAACCACTTGGTCAGTTGCAAAGTCCACGCAGTGTGACTCAACTCATTTTTCGTTGTCCTCCATGCCATCATAGGAGTCAGAAGAGAACATCTGGACATCTGGACTCCGATTAAAGGTTACAGATCGTTGATGATGTCTGTGATTTCGGCGATAAATATAGTTTAATATGCACATTCCATTTCTAAATCCATCGGTTCATTTGCCGGATCGTCTGGTAGATCATCTCCCCAAGAATATGAAGAGAAATAGTCGGAGTTTTTTTTATGGAGGCAGACAGTTCTGGCAAAAAAAAGGCAGTGTAAAAATGGTGGAGTTCAGGGCCTAGCGGTGTGTTGCTTGTGCAAATGCGAGATGATAGAGTAAAATTGACATTGGGAAGAGCCCTGATAAAATCTCCATACATTGGTTGGCCTAGTTCAAACATCGGCGGGATATGGAACAATACCGTGAGAAGCTGTAATTGGCGGTTAGGTTCGAACGAATTCTTCCATCTTTACACAACAACCAATAATGTAGCAGATATGAAAGACTTTTTCAAACTGAAAATTTAGCTAGATGGATGTGTGATTCATGAGAAGAAGGAAAATTCCAGTCAGAAGGGGTTCATCTACTGGTATACGTACTAGAACCGGGAAGTAATCCATGTTTTTCACTTGTAAAGCTGACCAATCAAGTCTCAGAATGATTCCAATAACATTGCCAATACGTTTTGTTGGCTCCATATAGTAGCAGTCACTAGGGATGTTAAAGACCCTCATCCAAACATCCATAGTTTGGATTCACCCAAATGAGTAGACTACATGTTCAATCCAAGGCTGAAGAAGGAGGATAACACCCTTTAAGGTCCAAGGTCCATAGTGAAGTATAAGGTGTGCCTCATAGGCAAATTCAAAAAAGAAGAAAAATATAGTGGGAAGCTTTTTCACCCTAACTTCACCTATAAAAACCAGTTGTGAGTGATTATCCACTAAAGCCAAGATTAGGAACATTTTTTAATATCACAAAATTGTCCAATCAAAACTTTATTTTTTTCCAGACAAATATTGTGGACAGCTTCTTCATAAGGAAAAAAGTGTGATGCTCCTACGAGTGGGAATTTGAAAGGGTAGATCCGAGGGAAAGGGATGGTTTATTACAGGTGGTGGCCCAACGGATGGGGGTGCTGATGGCGAAGAGGAAGAGGACAAGTGGTCCATATTCATAAAGGTAGAAATACAAGTGGGTTTGAAACAAACTGATGCTAAGATAGTGACGGAGTCTCTGTAAACACGAGGAAGAAGAAACCCATATTGAGGCAGAGTAGTTGTAATACTGGTTTGGGAAGTAGATTATTTTACATTATTTAGTTACGATGATTCAGTCGTAATAAGAAAGTGAAGTTGGTAGATGGACAATCTTCATTAACGTTAGGGTATATGAGAGGGGATGCTGGAAGTAGAAGGTCAAGTGGAAATATGCATGTCAGATAAGATTACAACCGGCGTACTAAAGAGGTCACTGGAAAGGGATACTAGTTAGCGAACTAAAAGTCAGAGAAACTGACTAAATACTGCAACTAAAATTCACGGCTTAAGAAAGATAATATGGATATGAGTGTCTTAACAGATGTGTTTCATTCTCCCTTAGCTACATTGGCGCATGCTCCTTTGTATATGTATATGCCATGAGCATTATTTAACTAAAATACCCTTGCATCTCTTTTGAAATCTGGTATACTTGGAATGCAATCCTGGAATCCTTCTGGTGATGGGAAGTCCCAAGTTTTCTGGATTGAAAAGTTTGCCTTTAATGCTGAAGCATTTGCATGCCTGCATCTGGCGTTTGAAAGTAGTGAGTTTCAGTATCTACCTTTTATTACTAAGTTCAAAAAATTACGAGAAAACCATTACTTCCTTTTCTTTAGAAATAGACCACCGAGGGTTTTCTTTGGCAGCAATAAGACAAATACTCATTAAGACGAAATTCATTGGGCTAATTGCCGAAAAACATCACCTGATCCTTTTTGGTTAAACAAAATTATATATCAATTTAGAAGAAAAAGCGTCCCCTCTAATCGTTAGAGATTAAGCTCATGCAAGCATTATCCTTGCAGGTTAAACTAACATATGCATGGAGAGTCCAAGAAGCAAACAACTGTTAATAGTCCATTGTTTTACCTCTTTACAACTTCGTGGCTCTTACTTTAAATGGAATTTAGGACTTTCACTAAGTTTCCATCTTCTAAGTATGCTAAGCTGGCCAAAGGACGGATGAATTTTCTCAATTCTTATTAATGATAACACACCATCCAAATTCAAGTACTTCAAGATTTAGAACCACTACTACCAAATGTGGATGTCGATAAACCTTAAAGAACAGACTGAATCGAGTATGCATCTGCATGCTTGACAGAGAGCTGAAACTTGGTACTAAGCTCATTCGGCTTAAAAGCCGATAGGGATAGCCCAGATCAGCACCTGAGAGTTTTTTAATGTAACTGTTCCCAACCTATTCTGGTTGCACCCAAAGGCTCACTGGGGTCCCAATTTCCATGACACGTCCGCACAAGCAACAGTCATTTTCAACGCTCACAACCGGTCAAAGCGTGCACGCTCAAGTCACGTGCACTTCTCACTTTCGTTACGTTACTTCGTCACTAAGAAACTCATTTTCGCGCGACGCCTCATCACGCTTCGACCGTCGCACGTCGCACATCGCGCATCGTCCGTCGGCCTTCCCTTGGGGTTGGCCTTGGCCTCCCCCTAAGGGTTGGCCTTTGGCCTCCATACTTAACACCTTCACTTTTCTTCAAGGGACCATACATCACTCTGCGACCACGTCGCCCGGACGTCACTCCGCAACCCCGTCGCCTGGACATCATCTCTGCGACCCCCATCGCCGTCGTCCGAACGTCGCCCGCGCTCGCTCGCCAACTCCGCGACGCTCGTCATCCATCGCCCGGACGTCGTCTCCGCGACCCCCGTCGTCGGCGTCCGGGTGTCGCACTCCAACAGTCCGCCGCACCCATGCGCCGCGCCATTGATACAATCGTGCCCCCAGGCTCTCTGTCACACTAACTTGCCCCCGGCACCATACGCACTCCGTCGCACCCATGCGTCGCGCCACTAACACAGACGTGCCCTCGACACCTAACTCACGTCATCGCGCCCATGCGCTACAATCATGTTACATGCCCCCCGGGCACCACACTCATTCACCACACCATTCGCATATTGCCTTGGTCGTGCAACATGCTTTGAACCACTCTCCGGAGTGCGCATCATCCTGCGGGGATAGGCGACTCCTCCGGGACACCATCTCCGCCAAGGAGCTCTTAGTGCTCCGGCATGAAAACTCCCCTTCTGCTAGGTAGACTGCTTCTCCGGGATGCTACCTCGGCCCTTCAGGTAAACGGCTCCTTTGGGATGCTACCTTGACGCGCTCAGAGTGCTCCAGCACAAGGACTCACCCGCGGGGATAGGCGACTCCTCCGGGACACTATCTCTGCCAGGGAGCTTTTCAACTGCCCTTCCGCCCGGTAGACGGCTCCCCTGGGATGCTACCTTGACGCGCTCCGAGTGCTCTGGCATAAGGACTCACTCGTAGGGATAAGCAACCCCTCCGGGACACTATCTTTGCCAGGAAGCTTTTCAACTCCTCTTCTGCCAGGTAGACAACTCCTTCGGGATGCTACCTCGGCCTGTCAGGTAGACAGCTCCTCCGGGATGCTACATTGACGCGCTCTGAGTGCTCCGGCACTAGGACTCACCCGCGGGGATAGGCGACTCCTACGGGACACTATCTTCATGGAGCTCTAAGTGCTCCGGCATGAAGACTCCCCTTCGCCAGGTAGACGGCTCCTCCGGGATGCTACCTCGGCCCTCGAAATAGGCGACTCCTCCGGGACACTATCTCCGCCAGGGTGCCTACGTGACTGGCCTACGTGCTCCGGCACTAGGGGCTTGTGTCGGCACCCCTAGGGACTATGACCCCTGGGTCACTCCGAGACGGGAGTAAGTCTTCGGAGGGCATCGCGCCTAGTTCACCTGGCAGTTAGGCGTCGGGTCTTCCCCACCGCTGCCAGGCTTGTGGGACTCTGCAAGGGCTTGGATTAGAGGCTAGATCAAGGGGGTTCTCTGGCCACACCGACGCTGTGGGAGCCAGTCTTTCCAGACAGATAGAGCGACGCTGTGCGGGGCAGACCAGGTGAATATGCGATCCGACAGTCCGTGGAGCACTAGCACCTGTGGACCCTTCGCATGTGGACCCTTCGGTGACATGTCACTCCCGGGAGCGCCACGTGTCGGCTGATGACATCATCATCTCAACCTCTATAAATAGGGGTCTTGAGAATTCATTTAGACCGTTGGACATTTTCAGAACATTTTCACTTTCTCACTCTAGAATCCTAGAGAGAGAAACATACATGACCTTGACTCTGGACCTATGCATCGGACTGTGACTGTCGTCGTGTATTCATTTTGCTCCATCGCCCTCGCAGCACTGCCATCCTCAGGCTCTGTCTGGGAAGCCCTTGGTCTCTGCCTTTGTTCCACCCTTGATGTGTCCCACATCAGCATATTTGGTATCTAACTCGGACTGCATTCTTTGTGGCACCTCCACATCGACTGCGAACCCACTTTCCTTGGCATCAGTAATTGAGTTGATTTTTTTGGAAAAGTTTGTTGTCAGACTTATTCGGTCAAGTTAGATTCATGGAAGTTTACTTTTTGCTTAATTAGTATGACCAAGTTCCCCAACGATAGAAGATTATGAACCGAAAAGAAACAGGGCACAAGGAAAAATGGTACAAAGGCAAAGAGAGGACTCTTGCGTTCATATTGAAGATTATCTTGCAAAGAGAATTTACAAGAAAAACGCAACGAATTGGCCAACTTTTGGGCCGACTGTTTAGCAACAACCTTGGTTGTCTATATTACAGCCTTGGAGAGATCCAGACATGCTACTTGCAAAACCTTTATCCTTCAAACACAATAGATACCTTTAAGATAGAGCAGAGCATTCTATCCACCTTAAAACTTCTAATCTAACATCACATCCATATTCCTTAATAACCAACACCTTTTTGAAAAACAATGAAGGCTACGTAGTTGTCTCTTAAAATGTGTCCAACAAGAAATATAAAAGAAAATCTATTACTAGAAAGTTTCTTACTTAGTCATGCCTTATAATTTTTGCAAGTCTGAACACTTGCCAAAAAACCTAAAACTAGGGGTAAAACTAGGGGGGTGAGCACAAAGCCCAGTACAGATAAGCACACATGCTCACCCACATAGTACAAAGCATGTTGTATCAATAATAGTACTTGGTTTGATAAAATACGATACCAAGGTACATGGCGAATACCAAAACTAGTGCATTAACTTTCAACCCAAAAATCAGATTCGCAACAAGATCAATAGTTTGTGCTAGTGGACAATACAATATCAAAGTAACGAACTCACATAGATAACCACATTGCAGTGTTTTAAAACGTTGAACGATTCAAAACTAAGTTCGAAACAATTCTTTTAACACTTCATATAACAATATTTTATATCTTAAAAAGATTGCAATAGATTCAATAATACTTCATATTAATTCAAAACATCTTTAAATAAATCAAATATTATCAAATATTCAACTAGTACAAAGATGAAAACCAGTGGAGCCATTCACGTGTTGCACGAATGCACGTTGAGAAATTAAGATAATGATCTCTAGCTCATTCCGCCGTGCTATCTCTCGTTCGAGTCCACGTGAGTAAGTCAAAAACAGATAAGTCGCGTACACTGTGACATTGCTCACCCGAGTAAAAAGTAGATTGCCACAACGACATGCCCGATCTTACTCTACACCTTAAGAGCGAACGAGTGGTTTGTATAGAAACATATATGCAATAAATTAACTAAACACCAAGAGTTTTGAAGTCGGCCAAGTTATTCTTGAGAATTCATTTAGACCGTTGGACATTTTCGGAACATTTTCACTTTCTTACTCTAGAATCCTAGAGAGAGAAACATACATGACCTTGACTCTGGACCTAAGCATCGGACTGTGACTGTCGTCGTGTATTTACCTTGCGCCATCGCCCTCGCAGCACTGCCATCCTCAGGCTATGTCTGGGAAGCCCTTGGTCTATGCCCTTGTTCCACCGTTGATGTGTCCCACATCAGCACATTTGGCATCTGACTCGGACTGCATTCTTTGTGGCACCTCCACATCGACTGCGAACCCACTTTCCTTGGCATCAGTAACTGAGTTGATTTTTTTGAAAAAGTTTGTTGTCAGACTTATTCGGTCAAGTTAGATTCATGGAAGTTTACTTTTTGCTTAATTAGTATGACCAAGTTCCCCAACGGCAGAGGATTATGAACCGAAAAGAAACAGGGCACAAGGAAAAATGGTACAAAGGCAAAGAGAGGACTCTTGCGTTCATATTGAAGATTATCTTGCAAAGAGAATTTACAAGAAAAACGCAACGAATTGGTCAACTTTTGGGCCGACTGTTTAGCAACAACCTTGGTTGTCTATATTACAGCCTTGAAGAAAATACTAGCTTCTAGAAAGTGGGTAGTCTGAAGAAGAACAGCTCCATCGACCTGCAAGTATGAACTTCACCTGATGAATTTATGACAGTAATCTCAAACGTCCCAGGCTAACAGTCTGGAACAAGAAAAACAGGCTCCATTGAGAAGAGCAGTTGTAGCAGCCACTAGCAGTGGGCCTAAAAGTTACAAACATTAGAGTAATAAGAGCGATTATCTGGCTATGGAACTTTGAGTCACTACTAAAAAGGTGTTGAAGAACTGCAATCACAACATATGTGACTGGGAAGGTTGTCAAATGAAGGCAGCCCAGTGCCTGGCTATTGGAGCTTTGGCCCAAGAAGCATATACCAAAGGGAGAACCTACTAAAACTAGAAAAAAGAAAAAAAGCCCGAACCCCGTATCCATGGTCACCTACTCGTTAGGCTGGATTTGTTCCTTAATGACCTGGTTAGAGAAGATTCTGAAAGATAGTTTGTCTTCAACATTTGCATGAATATCTGAGGGGGTAAAACCTGTCCACCTGGTTCGAAGACAAACCTAAGGCATGACTAGAATCCCGTGTCAAAATATAACGCATCTATCAACAACATCAACGATAGCCTTCATGACCGGCCAAGTTCTGCACTATGGAAAGAAACAACTCTGGCCAATTCGTCAGAGAAAACATTTTCTAAAAGAAGGAGGAAGGGAACTGTCAAGACAAAGGATATGAGATTGTAGAAAAAAAAATATGAGGTCTAAAACAGAGGGGAGATACTAAAATCCTTATGGTTTTTTTATCGCAAGTCAAGGCGGATACAACGGCTATTGGTCATTATGAGATGAGACTCCAAGCATCACCCGGCTATTGGGAAACTTTAAAGTTGGAATGAAAATCATAGGGTAAAGGAAAGAAGCCGAAATATCTGGCACATCTCCTTACCTTTATGACTATATTAACTATTAAAAATTCAAAGGGCATGATGATGTAGTACTCAGAATCTGACGTGGCACGTATAGTAGTTAAAATAGCATGACAACATCATCACACTATAGTGTGGGGCATCGTTTATATCGAGAAATCAGACCGCATCGCGCTTAAGCAAGGCTGATACATCTAAAGGCATCAACCATGCCACATTATCAAAGGGTGAGCGTTCAGCCTGAGAACAAGTCCCCACTTAAGGCCGATTTCTCTTATCACAAATGGGACATGTTAGTGACTATCAAATTATGCCGTCAAATTGTAGAAAACAATGGCTAAATGACCTGTGACAAGTTCTGAGCATGGGAAAGACATATTGCTCCTCCACATAAGGCCTAAAGGTATTACTATGCTACATATCATTAAGAGAGGAATTGTGAAAAATGTGTCAAGGGCAGGATGAAAACTTAGCCAATAAGGTAAAATGGGGTCCGCATCGGTCCCAACGGGTGTCAAGATCAAATCACTAAAGGGAGCTTAGCTTGAACATAGTGATAAAACATGCACGTTTTGGCACATGGCAACTCCAGATTGGATCCTCCAAAAGCCAAATAACTGCAACTCGGCTATAAAAGTCATAAACTTTGTCTTACTTAACCATCTTCAGCACCAAGTACAAACTATCAGATAGATCAAACACCTTCATTTACGAAAAGTAAATAGGTTTATCATAGGTTTGGATAGAACAATCAAACCAATTGTCTGTCTCATCTAGACAGTCTCCAAAAGTTTATTCAATCTTTGAATAGTGCTTTGTACTTAGAGTGTTATCATTTCTATAAATCATCTATTTGCAAACACTATGAAGGCAATTTTCCTTTGTTCGTTATGTTATATATGCTTGTTTTGATTAGGAACAAGAGTAGATTATCTAGGAGTAGCAGTTAGGGGTGAGCACGGTTCGGTTGGTTCGGTTTGAAGGCTGAATACCAAACCGAACCGACCACCATTAGTTTGGAAGAAAAAAAACCAAACCGTAGTTGAACGGTTCGGTTTCAGCGGTTCGGTTTCAACGGTTTGGACGGATCGAACGGATTGGTTTGGACGGATTGACCAGTTTGGGTTAGTAATTAATTTTTGGATTTTTTTGGGCCTAAATATTAATTATTTAGCATTATTTATACACATAATAACAAGTTTTTTAGAGCCTACCTATTGAAATTAAGTAGAGTTTACACATATATGTGGTGGTTAGATCATAAGTATAGCAAAAATTAATTAATGACTAGGACTAGATAAAGATTTATAAATTTTTAATTAGATATATATAGGTTCGGTTCGGTTCGGTTTAGAACGGTTTCAAAAAAACCAAATCGAACCGAACATCGGTTTGGTAAAAAAAACCAAACCAATTGTTTCTTTAAATCGGTTTGTGATCAGTCGGTTCGGTTTGACCGGTTGAATTGGTTTGAACGGTTTAAATGCTCACCCCTAGTAGCAGTAACATAAATTTCATTGAAAAAGTCCTAAAGAATTAAGGTGAAAGCACTTTGAGGATATTTCCCGGTCCTCATAAATCGTTTGAAAAGAAGTTAGATTAGGCACTTTTCCCCAAGCAACATTTTAACATTTTGGGAATTATGTTTCAAACGTTGTTCCGTTAGGACCTGAGACACCCGCGTAAATTACAACTCATGCATCCTTTGCAAACGTGTGCATGCCTGAAGTGTTTCAGGAGCGGACACCAAATTAACAAGAAACCGTAGAATTAACTCTAGAACACCAGTTAAGTTAATCTAGTATGTGTAACCTTAGATTCAAATTTGTACGATGTGAAGTGTTAGGCGCCTATCACATTTCAACCTGTTTTCTAGTATGAGCATATATTTTTTTGGTGAAAAGAATATAAAGAAACCCTAATATTATTTGGTTTCAAGTCAACATCTAGGTCCGTGTGGCCTTGTCATTCGATCAGACTATTCAGGATCAAAACTTGTACTTCTGCCCCTAAGAGAGGCAACTAAATCTTGATATGTGATTTTATAAATTATGAAAACAAGGTTCTCAAAGACTGAGATTTGAGTGCTAGAACAAAAATCTGACCTCGAAAGATTAATTTGATCACTGATAGCGAATTATACTAAACCACAAGCATAAAAGATGTACCATACCTTTTGCTTGGGATTTTGAGGTGTTCTCTTTGATATTTTCATGACACAAAATATAAGAACATACCTATGTGAATATTTGTGCATATATAACGTCAAATGTACTGAAAACATAGTAAAATATTTGCAGCATATAAAGGGTGTTTATGGGCAGCCTTAGGCTTTTTGTATAGGGGTCTAAGGGTGTAAAGAGATTGTACGTAGCCCTAACCTCCACCAAAGAAAATTCTGGAATTGAGCAAAAAGACTAAAATACCCTTCTAAGATCGGTACCTTTTAACTGCCAAAATCTTCATAAGGAAAAAAGGGGAGAGTAACGACCTGAATTTTTGGAGAGATCCAGACATGCTACTTGCAAAACCTTTATCCTTCAAAAACAATAGATACCTTTAAGATAGAGCAGAGCATTCTATCCACCTTAAAACTTCTAATCTAACATCACATCCATATTCCTTAATAACCAACACCTTTTTGAAAAACAACGAAGGCTACGTAGTTGCCTCTTAAAATGTGTCCAACAAGAAATATAAAAGAAAATCTATTACTAGAAAGTTTCTTACTTAGTCATGCCTTAAAATTTTTGCAAGTCTGAACACTTGCCAAAAAACCTAAAACTAGGGGTAAAACTAGGGGGGTGAGCAAAAAAGCCCAGTACAGATAAGCACACATGCTCACCCACAGAGTACAAAGCATGTTGTATCAATAATAGTACTTGGTTTGATAAAATACGATACCAAGGTACATGGCGAATACCAAAACTAGTGCATTAACTTTCAACCCAATAATCAGATTCACAACAAGATCAATAGTTTGTGCTAGTGGACAATACAATATCAAAGTAACGAACTCACATAGATAACCACATTGCAGTGTTTTAAAACGTTGAACGATTCAAAACTAAGTTCGAAACAATTCTTTTAACACCTCATATAACAATATTTTATATCTTAAAAAGATTGCAATAGATTCAATAATACTTCATATTAATTCAAAACATCTTTAAATAAATCAAATATTGAGATTCAAATATTCAGCTAGTACAAAGATGAAAACCAGTTGAGCCATTCACGTGTTGCACCAATGCACGTTGAGAAATTAAGATCATGATCTCTAGCTCATTCCGTCGTGCTATCTCTCGTTCGAGTCCACGTGAGTAAGTCAAAAACAGATAAGTCACGTACACTGTGACATTGCTCACCCGAGTAAAAAGTAGATTGCCACAACGACATGCCCGATCTTACTCTACACCTTAAGAGCGAACGAGTGGTTGTATAGAAACATATATGCAATAAATTAACTAAACACCAAGAGTTTTGAAGTCGGCCAAGTTATTCTTGTTCACATGATGCTACAAAAAATAATTTCATACAAAAGCAACCTCAACAAAGACATATGCGGGTTCAACGAAAACTCAAATATAAAATTTGATGAGGACTTGTTATAACTTTCATAGTGTCTAAGATCATTAAAGACTCGTAATAAACGAATAAGATAGTGGATGATTTGCAGTGTCAAAACGACAACTTTTGCACGGACCGATAATTTTTCCACACTGTTTTGACCAAGAAATAGAAGGATTCTAATAAAACGTAAATTTAAAAGTTAAATAGAATCCTTTAAGGATTCCAAAATATCTAGAACCATAAAAAACCAGTGAGAAATAAATATAATAGAGGAAATCGAAGTTGGTTGGCTAATTTATAGTTTCAACAAACAGGAAAGTTTGAACTGATCAATAATCTTGAAACTCAATTTGATCAAGAAGCAGAATGATTTCGATAAAATCTATAACTACGAAGTTAAATAAGACATTTTTGAGGATTTCAGAATGTTAAAGATCATCAAAAATATATTGAGAAATAAAGAAGTTAGAGAAAATTGAAGTTGGCTGACTTGAATTACCATAAACACAACTATAAAAATGTTCAGATCTATTTTCAGATACTAATCGGTTGGATATTGAAAAAACTCAAAACTGCAAAGTTGTAGGAGAGTGTGCTTACAAAAGTGTAAGAACACTGAAATTGGGCAAAGAACGAAAAATATATGGAGCCAATAATCGAAAGCACAAACCACTATTTATCATAACATGAAGAATTTAACTAGGGTTCTAAAGCATCAACGAGTCGCTCCCAAGGATAAATGAATCAACGATCGGAACGATAATCAGATTTTCAGATGGGTTAAATGCATGAAAAAAAATCCTAACCTCAAAGTAGCGACTTAGGTCGGTCACAACCATATCCTTGAAATGTTCTTTAACTAAGCCTTTTTCTCACTTTTCTTCTCCTTCATCTCTCGGATAATAATATTCAGACTTTCATATCTTCCTCTTTTTTTATGTAGTTGCTCATGTAATTATAATACAAATTAATCTCTCAATCCAAATCAAAATAAAGCCTAATCTAATTATACTAGCAAAAAAATAATATGAAATGATAAATTCCTCTTTAAAAGTACTTCCAAACAGTTCCCACCATTTAGATCAAAGCCAACATACAATTCTAATTAGTATTTACTCTGACAAAAATAGAATTCCAGGGTGCTACAGGCGGGCACATTTTCCTTATGAATTTATTTTAAAGCCCTTATTCGAGAAGAAAAATGTAGGACGCTATGTGATTACGTGGTGGATTAAAAAAAAATGGACCCAGACCCCAATTTAAGATAGACAAAACTGACTAGACTTTGACCTAGGTTAAACCTTACATAAATAGACTAATTCGATTGGACTGGACATAACTCATAAGGATAAAGTAAAATAAAGTCTACAATTATGAAGCATCTATAGGCTTGCTTGGTGAGGGAGCTTACATGCAAGCAAAAATCACCAGAATAACCTTATTTAGTTAAAAAAAAAAAACAAAAACAAAAAAGACTGCCGAATAGACAACTGATGTTAAGGCCCACAAAAAGATGGTTCGGACCTTTACAAAATATCCTTGAAAAAAGAATAAGACCAACGCAGTACAAAGAATGAGTGACTGGAAACCAAAAACTGGAAATAAGAGAATAAGAGGTTTTTGACTTTCAGCAAGCACCTGATGGCATAAATAGAAGTGCAACGTTCAATGCATGGAAGCTAGTGGTCCTTGAGCAACATCAGGAAAAATCTAAAAATGAAATTCATCTAAAGACAGTATCGAGAAGCGGTTAGTCGTTTAGGAACATTAGAGCAAACTGAAAACTTCATCTAAAGCCGAGTGAATAACACGTGGAAGAGGTTGGGCGTCAAAGAAAGGGCATACTCATATAGGCTGACCACGACTGTAAGTCCTTGGACATTTAGGGAGACTCGAAAAATTTCTAAGAGTCAAAACCAACAATGTGTGAAAGCGGTTGGTCACTCACACACATGGAAAAGAGCACATCTAGATGCCAGAGACAACAATGCATAAAAGTCGTTGACCATCTGCATCATTTTTCATTTATCTAGATGCCAGCAATGCATGAAAGCGTTTAGTAACTTACAGACACTAGAAACTAATATCTAAGAGCTGGAGTCAACAATTTATGAAAGCGGTTGGTCGTTTAGATACAAGGGTGAGGAAATATCTAAAAGTTGGAGTCGACAAAGCATGGAAGCGCTTGGTTGTCTAGACACACCAAAAATAATATTCCTGGATACCAATAGAGGGTGGAAGCAGTTGGTCGTCTAGAGATACCAACACGTGCTAAAGAGCCAGAGATAATAACATGTAAAAGTGTAGAAACAAGCACATATAATAGTGGGAGCCAACAATAAGTGAAAGAAGTCGGCCATTTAGATACAACCAAAACTCATACCTATTAGTCGAAGTGGAAGTGATTGGCCGTCTAGGGATACCAACAACATGCTAAGGAGCCCAAGCCAATAACATGTAGAAGCGCTGAAACAAGCATATGTAAACGTAAGAGCCAATAACACATGAAAGCGATTGGCAATCTAGATACACAGAAAAATCATCTTTAAGAGCTGAAGCCAACAACTCATCAAAGAAGTTGGTTTCTTACACATAAGCACATAAGCAGAAGGCAACATATAAAAGTCAGAGCCAACAACACGCGGAAGCGGTTGGTCATCTAGATGTACCAAAAAACCCAAAGGTGAATAATTTAAGGATAAGCCAAGAATGCTGATAGTAGTTGGTCATGATGACAGAACAAGGGGGATTTACATTTTTTTAAAGTTTTGAAAACACAAAAACGCAACAAAAAAGTCATGATTTTAGCAATTGAAATAACTCCCCCCCCCCCCCCCCCCCCTCCTTACCCCCTCGTGTGGCGGCATAAAGTTCTTAAAGAAAGATGAGTTACTTCCCTTCCTGAAGGAGAGAAGGAAGAGGAGTTTGAGGTGAAGAAGTGAACTTGCCGCTGGTGTGTTTTAGGGGGGGGGGGGGGGATCCCTAAATGGGGGAACGCCTAGGCCACTCCACCATCAAGGGACATGTTGTCAACCTTTTTTTTTTGGGCGGAAGGGGGGGAACAAATTTTGGCGCTTAACCAATCTTGGACAAAATGAAGTGGCATAGGGTGCACTTCGAATTGGCCGGATCAGTAACTTTGAACAACTGTAACATACCGAATTTTTTAGAATGCCAATTACAAATAAACAAAGGCAAAAATGACCTTATTTATTTAGAATATCTCCCAAACTAATATTCAGAGCATCTAACAATAAGTCTCCAAGTTACACAAATAGACATAAAACAGTGCTATAATCCCCAAATTACTCCTACATTGAGTTCCAATTTAAGCACTTAAATCCAAATAATTTTGCTTATTATAATTCTGAAAATAGTCAAACTAACTATGAGATTACTTGATAACTCTCAGTCACACAGCTAGTCCCTTTATCCCGTTAAATAAGCTCATGTATCTCAAAAAATAGGACCGAATAACAGTCGTTGGTGCATCGGCAAGATGCCCTAGCGAAAAATAACATTGGAGTCCTTCAATACAATTTGCTACCGGATGACTTTGACTTAGATAACTGATTCTCATGTTGATAATTGGCACCATAGTGACAAATTCGGTATTCGGAAATAATTCAGCATGAGCAATAATACGGAATTCGAAAATTATTCGGAAAATTCCGTCAGTGAAACGGAAATAATTCGGTAGAAAAATAAAGTTCGTATTATAAATCGGATATAATCGTTCAAGTTACAATAGTTTTAAGTATATAAAATTTATAAATTCTGTAATTAAAATGACAAAAGTATGACAATTATTCGGCTCTCTTAAGTGATGGGTAAAAAAGATTGAATAGATAACGTAGGAGTAATGCTATATAATTTTGTGTGTCCGAATGATATGTAGTTATTTTTGCTCAAAATTGAATAAGAGTCATTGTGTGATGGGTAAAAAAATTGAATAGAGAATGTAAGGGTGCTGCTATATAAAGATATGTGGCTGCAGCCTGCAGGATATGTAAATGCTTCTGCTCAGAATCAAACAATTGTCATGTGATGGTCTGATGGCACAAAACCCAATTACAATCAAGTTCACCTGGGTTCGAAACCCACCAGCGCCAGTGTTGTTGCTCCTTTCCTTTTAAAGGAGCTTCTACTCGCGATTAATTACGTATATATCGCGATAAATACGTTAAATTTTCGATACTTATAAGTTACTCGCGAAAAATCCAAACAGTCGCGATATATTCGCATTTCAAACTTCCTGTTAATTTATCCGATAAATACGCGAATAACGCCAATTTCTCGCGAGTATTGTTACTATTACTGGCACAAGGAACTAAGAACGAGAGCTCATGTCATTGTCCCTTAAATCGTATTAGATATTTCCTCCACTTGTAGTTGGAGTCGTAGTGTTAAGAACTAATATTTGCAAGAGGCGTGAAAGTAAGCATCAGCGGTTTCAGGTGCTGATTAAGCCTTGACTCAGATCCTTATCAATTTTATCCACCAAACATCAAACTTAATTTTGTGGCTTTACGCATCCCTACTTTATTTATTAGGTTTCCTTATAGATGCTTTTAAGACAAGTCATCCGTTTACTTTTGGAATGACGAATAAATATTTTTAAATGACAAATAAGCAGTGTACGTAGAATTTCATTGTTGTGAAATATAGTAAAAGTAAAACTACATGAAAAGAAGATGTTTAATCCATGAGGGACGCGATAATGTAGTGTCTTTTTCTTTCTTTTTTTGCCATAAGAAGGGATTACTAAAAAAGTGTTGCAAAGTTCTTTTAATGACAAAAAGGTATCTAAGAAAGTTGGAAAATAGAGTTAGAAAGTTAGTCAATGCATATATATCAATTATCTATATAGCAAAACATAAGCAAATTGAAAGGACAACAAATTAATGATTCACTGATTATTAAATATTCGTTGAACAACAATCTAAGATATAACCCAAGGTTCGGAGTGACATTCCTTATGGCAGATTGCCGCTAGAAGACTTATGAGCTGATCAACCAAGTTGCTCGCATACTTGACATAAAATATAACTTTAAAAAATATATATGGAAGGGAATTAAACTCTCCAACAACAATGTCAACCGTCAACGATGGGTGAACCCAGTGTAGCGCTGCAGGACCATGAATTTGTCGATAAAAGTTGCTTTTATTATCTACATGAAATTTGATTAATGCCATGAAGTGTAACATAATTGAAAAACCATAGCAGGTATTTTGGGGAATAAATAAAGATTCACTTCAAATTTTAACTCTCCTCACTCAATATTCCTTACTAAAAGTTGAATATTCGATCTCAAGTAAACCCATAACTAGTATCTTTTCTCTCTCATCAATCTCAGATAAACTTATTTTTATGCATGTGTTCTTTATAGTTATGACTAAGAGTAGTTAATGAGATTATTTCTACTGGATTGTGCATATCCAAAAATAAAAAAGTAAGGGAGATTAAAATCTATAAATGTATGCAAATTTATTAACTTCCACGGGGATATGATACTAGTACGAATGCACATAACATAATCGTTGTGCGCATTCAATGAAACTAGAGACTAGAAGTATTTTAAATTTATTATATGTCGTTCGTTGTACCAAACGCGCGATTGTATTAAATCAATTTAACTCATGCTAGCGACGAAAGTATTTACATACTATTTTTTACTCTCTTGACGTGACGTGACATCCATGGTCCAGCCCCGCAACCAACAGCATGCTTTACAAAAACCAGCCTACTGTAAGAAGAGAGAGATTCCTTGGGTATTTTTTTTTATGACAAAATGAGCCTAAAATAGCTAATTTGGGCGTGAGAAATAAAAAAGAATAAAATGGGAGTATCACAATAAGGAAGTGACGAGGACAAGCTGGCAGGGGGAAATCCAATTGCCAACTGGTATTTTAAGCCCCAACTACCCACAACTAGCACACAAATTCCGAAGACACCGTCAGAGCGGCGTCGTTTAGTCCACGTAGATCTGCCCGGCAATTTCCTCGTGCTCTCCCAGCCCATCCCACCTGCTCTTCTTCTCCAGATACACCTCCAAGTACATCCCCCGTACCGGCCTTTTCCCGGTTACCGCTTGCTTTCTCTTGCAAGTAGCTCTCACGAATCATCCATTCTTAACGTTGACTCAATGTCTGCGAGATCTACACATTATTATTTTTTGTCAAACTCATATTCACAACAACAAAGATACACGCCCGATGTCAATTCGAAAACGGCGACTATTTGCGTCAGATATTATGCAGACGTAAGTTTTGAATATCCAATCCGAAAATACTGTAACTCATGTTTCTACATAAATGAAGTTTTACGAAAGTTACGAAAAAATTCGTTAAAAATTGTAAGACTTTATCGGATACAAAATCTCTACAAACAACATTAAAGTGAATTTATACAATAATTACATATCGAAGAAGTGTTTATGACAACTCAAAATTAATGCAAAACAATACGGTACGCCAATGTAAAGTTTTCTACGCACAACTTTCTGTTACAACTATAGGAGACCCAAACCTCATAACCCTCCATCTCCGGAGAAAAATAATTATGAGTCCATTTCAATCTTGGATGAATTTTTTTTTTTTTTTTTTTAAAAGGGAGAATTTGACATATTAGCAGAAAGTCAGTTTTCATGATTACAAGAATAGCCATGCCACTATCCATAAAAATTAAAATAATACGATTATAATCTTGGACGAAAGGTTAAATATGAAATCACGAATAAATATATCTTTATTTCTCGCTAAATTTCAACAAGATAAGTGAAGGGAAAAAAAAGACAACAAGTGTTTGGAAGTTATAGGAAATAGGAAATAGAAAGTAACCGGCTTATACCGGTCAGTTTCTTACAAGTTAGGTAGGAAATTTGGACGGTCCGTTTTTAATCTCCCTCTCTCGATTCTCTCTCCAAAACTCCAACTATAAATGCACACCCTCCGCCTACTTTTTCTTTTTTTTTTTCCCCTCTTTTCCGTCTTTCTTCTCTTCTGTCTCGCTTGTCCTCTCTCCGACCAGTTTCCGGCTAAATCGCCGTCTCGTTGCCGTTGATCCCGCCGGATAGTCTCGTACCCCTCCATTACAGCTCCACAAGGTGTGCTCCTCTCTCTTTCTCTCCCGCCTTTCACCCCCCATTTATCCGTTTTTATCTTCAAACTGCTTCAGATCTGGTATTTTATAGCTACAGATTGGTCAACCCTCACAAACCTCGAGCTTACATCCTCATCTACATTTTACGGGGCTTTTGAATATTTACGTGGATCTTGTATTTACGGCCGTTTTTTAAAAAGTTGATCTGTTTTTCATTTTTATTGTCAAGGCTTAATTCGGGAACTATTTGGGTTTTGGAAATTCATAAACAAAAAGGTTCATACATCTATCTATATTATTCTTTTCAGAGTTTTTTTTATTCATGACTGCATAGAAGAACATTATACTGCATAATCCGTTAAAACGTTTGCCCTGCTACGGTGGTGTCTGGAACGCGTAGTACACAGCCATCTATTTGTCTTGAGAACAACTCACGAGTAGCTGCTGATATTTATCAAATTATGAAGTTTTGTCCTGGATAGCATTATTTTATTTTTGGTAGTTAGGGTGGATTTTTCGTCCTAGTTTTCTTTGAAGACAGAGAGAAGGAAAGATGGATTCTTCCTCGATATTTATTCTTGATTCTCTTTTGTTAATACTTGGTAGTATTCAATTCTGGGTACTTGTTGGCGGGCATTACAATGTTTCTGTTCTAAAGTTGTTAAATTTCTATTTTCGGTGGTTAGAATGTTTGACCTTCTATAAGATATATATTTGTAATGCCTTCCCTCTTATGATACAGTGTTTTTTGTGGGTAAGAAGAGTTGGATACCATGGATGTAACTAGAGAGTTTGGACTTAGGAATGTGAGTTCCCACTGCTCCATTTCCGAAATGGATGATTACGATCTCACGAAGCTTCTCGACAAGCCGAGGCTAAACATTAAGAGGGAGAAATCTTTCGACGAGAGGTCGCTAAGCGAGTTGTCTATTGGTTTGGCGAGGGGTCTAGACAACTTTGAAAGTTCTTACTCTCCGGGAGGACGCTCGGGATTGGATACCCCGGCTTCATCGGCTCGGAACTCGTTTGAGCCCCACCCTATGGTTGCTGAAGCTTGGGAATCTCTCCGCCGGTCCTTAGTGCACTTCAGAGGCCAACCTGTTGGCACAATTGCCGCATATGACCATGCTTCGGAGGAAGTCCTAAATTACGATCAGGTGAAAGTCGTGGCCATATAATTTAAACATTCTAAATATTTGATATTTGCTTGCTTGGGATTAGTCTGACTATAATTTGGATCTAATTTATACTTGGAGGAGATTGATGCATTGACTGTTTATGGAAATGAGATTAAATGTTGAACCCCACTACTTATTTATTCCTGGCAGATCAGTCAGAATTGAGACTAGATTTGAAAGATTCTAAAACTTAGTCGGCTTTGTGTTTGTATGCAGGTTTTTGTACGGGATTTTGTACCTAGTGCGCTGGCTTTTCTAATGAATGGTGAGCCTGATATAGTCAAAAACTTTTTATTAAAGACACTTCAGCTTCAAGGATGGGAAAAAAGAATAGACAGATTCAAGCTCGGGGAAGGCGCAATGCCAGCTAGTTTTAAAGTCCTTCATAACTCAGATCGTAAAACAGACACTGTTGTAGCAGATTTTGGTGAAAGTGCAATTGGAAGAGTTGCTCCGGTCGACTCTGGATTCTGGTGGATCATTTTGCTTCGTGCATACACAAAGTCAACTGGAGACCTAACTCTGGCTGAAACTCCAGAGTGCCAAAAGGGTATGAGGCTTATACTGAGCCTTTGTTTGTCCGAGGGGTTTGATACATTTCCAACTTTGCTTTGTGCGGATGGATGCTCAATGATTGACCGAAGAATGGTAAGATTACCTTATGATTAAGACCTTTTTGTGGTATTGTGGGAATGAATGTTTCCTTAATTTGTATAACAAGGTTTCATAACATGGTTACATTGCTTATTGGCTTTTTTTATTATTGCTTGTTGCCTTATATTACAGAATCATGGATTTAAACGAATAGCATGCCCTTTTTTTATTTGTTCCTCCGTATCAGGCATTTGCAGAATTGGCATGGCATGACTAGTGGGAGCCCACGACTGTGACGGAATGTCCCGAATAATCGACTTGCCAAATATCAAACATTTGAACAGTCTTAGCTCATTGCGAGCCTGATTATTACTGAGGTCCCTTTCCATTGGCAGACCTAGGACCTCCTTATCCCAGGGGTGCTCGTGTAGTAGGGCCAAGGGGTTGAGAAGGAGGGGGGGGGGGGGCAGCACCGCGGTCTCCCCCAAAAATCACGCTTCTTATGCATGCTTGTCTTTGTATGACATGTCTCTGTCACCTGCTTCCTGTCACATTTTTTGCTCTGTTTCTCTTCACTTTCAGCTGTTTGCCCCTTCTCTCTCTCTCACCCCTCGCTCCCTCCCTCCCATCTCTAACTTTTTTCTCCTTCCTTCCACATCACCTTCAGTTTCTCTCTCTCTCATCCCGTTTGTTCGTCCTCCCTCTATTCTTTGCGCGTTTTGCTGAAAACAAATGCTATTTCGATCCTGAAGTAGAGGAAGCCACTTTTTTCTACTGATATTGCTATGATATCTATGAATTGTGATATAATGACATGTTATAATAGCTTTGAGTTTAGATAAAATGGCACTATATATTAATTAGGGAAATTCTACACTATTTCGTAAACCATTCAAAAAATATATGATGTGAATGATATTTGCTGGAATATAGTGCTAGAGCGAGTGTTGTCTATAACAACAATTTGTGTACTCCTAAGGAGTAGCACACCGAAATTAGGCAGCTTTATAACATCAAAACGTAGGAATCTAAGGCATGTACATTATTGAAAAGGTATGTAGGTTCTGGTGGCCCGCTGGGGGGATTGGGGTTATGCACTGAGAAAGTGAAACAACCGAAAGAATGAACTAAAGATTCAACAGATTACCAAATGATGACTAAAGACATATATCAGTGTAAGCAGCCGGAGCTGGCTCCTACTAGGGTTGTCTCCTCCCAGTTCTCCCATTAACACCAATCGCAGATGGGAACCAAACGTCTCGGGGCATTTTGAAATGAACTCACGTACCACCTGAATCAGTGATCAACCAAACCCTGGGGACTTTGTTGAGTTCAAAAGGCAGCGAAGGCTACAAACGAGCCCACTACAGACGTCTGTTATCTATCTAGCTAACCATTTCAGTAGGGTAAATGTACGCAGTGCTGCATTGCCATACTATTGGCCTTCCAGTTATTGCTTTCTTTAATCGTTTTGGTTTTGTATATAGTAATCGTACAGAACCACACAGTTGTCCGTCTTTAGTTGGGGTGTGGATACAGTTGTCATATGGAGTTTTAAATTGGGGACATGGATCCAACATTGGCATAACAATGTTGTAATTCTTCTGAAGTTGGCCATGGAGCCTGCAAGGACAAAATATGTGCGTCTATTCACAGGTGTATATATATGACATGCATCATGAATATAGCAGGTGTGGGTTTTCGGGCACTATGATTAGTATTTTCTTTTGCTTTTGTTCCATCTTCCTCGCACACGTCTTTTTCCATAATGTATGCCAACTCTTCATTTATTTTAGAGTTAATCAGATTTGAGAATAAAAGCGATTGAGTAACTGTTCCGTGACTGATCTCGCCTCTATCGTTGTCCTTGTCTCAAATTGTGTATCCAGCTTCTAGGGTGCTTCATACACGTCTCCTAGATGTTCTAGAAGTGTTGGTCAAAATTCTTGACATGGAATGTACGGTCTTAATTTTGACTCAGGATACCAATTTTGGTGCATGAAAGTGTACAATGAATAGGTCTCGGAATCCACTAAGTTTCCAGTATTCTTCTGGCTGAAGTAAGACTTTTGATGCTTTCTCACAGACTGGAATATTGCACGTTTACAGATAACAATGTGCTTACTTCTACTGCTGCAGCGGTTAACATGCCATCTTCCTTTGTGTTTGCTCATTCTGTTGGTCCTGGAGAATTGATATTTGTGTATTATAATTCTTTGGTTTTGTTTTACAGGGAATCTATGGTTATCCTATTGAAATCCAAGCACTTTTCTTTATGGCGTTGAGATGTTCTTTGGCAATGCTGAAACATGACGCCGAGGGCAAAGAGTTTGTGGAAAGAATAGTTAAGCGTTTGCATGCCTTAAGTTATCATATGAGAAGTTATTTCTGGATTGACTTCCAACAATTAAATGACATTTACCGTTATAAAACAGAAGAATATTCTCACACTGCAGTAAATAAGTTCAACGTTATTCCTGATTCGATCCCAGACTGGGTATTTGATTTTATGCCAATGCGTGGTGGCTACTTTATTGGTAATGTCAGTCCTGCAAGGATGGATTTTCGGTGGTTTGCTTTGGGTAACTGTATTGCTATCTTATCTTCTCTGGCCACTCCTGAGCAATCTGCTGCTATTATGGATCTTTTTGAAGCTCGCTGGGAGGAGCTAGTTGGAGAAATGCCTCTAAAAATATGTTATCCTGCAATAGAAAGTCATGAATGGCGCATTGTAACCGGTTGTGATCCAAAGAATACCAGATGGAGCTATCATAATGGAGGATCTTGGCCAGGTTCTTCCCCCTTAATGTCTTACATTTTCTCTATGCTTCTTTCTTCCATACGATTATAAACATGGCGACATTTCTTGCAATTGGATGTTGGTCAGACCATTATTTTTGGTTAGTTGGTTAATACTAAAGTGGTAAAAAACTGAAATTGAATAAAATGCATCAGAAAGTAAGTGCATTTCCCTCTTGGGTGCCCAATTTTTTTCATGGGTCATCGTTAATGTAGGTTTTGGGTATATAGATAGAAAGAGGAAGACAAAGCCGACTATGCGTTGGGCTAAGAGAAAGCCAAGCCATTCTTCTTTTTGATACTAGGGCTGGTCACTCCACTGGGAGGCAGAGAGCACATGGGAGTGGGTCTTTCATATATAGTCCTTTTGTCGAAGGACATATAGCTATGGGTAGCCACGTCAGGCTGTTATATGACTGCTATATGAATCAAAGCTTTGTGCAAGTACTTCAGGCATAATACAAGATTTTGTACTGAATGAAAACATAGAGCAGCTGGGTACTATAATATTAAATAAACGACAATTTTTGTGTTTATGCATACATATATATTATGCATATACTGTACGTAATATTATTGATTTGGCACGTACTTCTTATTCATCTAACTACCATTTCTAGACCGAAGCTCATTGCCCGGACACTGCTGACAGCTTTGTAACCTAGTTGCCTTGTGCTTCCAAAACACGTGCAAATATAGTACACATTCATGTATACCAGCTTATTGCATTTCTTTTTCATATTTTCTGTGCGTGTTATATGAAGTGCAAACTGCATCCAAGAGGCCACAACGTGATCGACACGAGAAAAACCGGTTATAGTATTTTCTCAAGGGTATTACTTGACCTTGGAAAAGGAGAATTTGGTACCTGTGTGGCTACTTTGACCTCATTGTCTATTGTTCGTACTTCGTACAATGAGGGATGCATTAGACCCTGCTCAGTTAGTGCTATTTTTCCTTCTGATTTAGTTCGAAACTTGCACTAGACAATTTTGATGATTTGTGAGCCATCTATTTTCTCTGTTGCAAATTCTCTCTCCATCTCAATTGCAGTACTGTTGTGGATGCTGACGGCTGCCTGCATTAAAACTGGACGACCTCAGATTGCTAGAAAAGCAATCGAACTTGCTGAGAGCCGTTTGCTAAAAGACAGCTGGCCGGAGTATTATGATGGAAAGCTTGGAAGATATGTTGGCAAACAAGCGAGGAAGTACCAGACATGGTCAATTGCGGGATATTTGGTAGCAAAGATGATGCTGGAAGACCCCTCACATTTGGGAATGATCTCCCTGGAAGAGGACAGACAAATGAAGCCAGTGCTTAAGAGATCCTCCTCCTGGACATGCTGAAGTGCTAAAGAAGCAGATGGCAAAGCAGCACAAGAAAGAATAGAGATAATCAGAAGATGAGGGATCTTTTTGTTTCAATATAAAGAAGGAAACACTATTCTTTGGCGAATTGCGTCCATGTAGGTTTGAAACTTTGTTTTGTACATTAGCATGTGCTGAGACTGGCATCTTGCTTCTATAATAATCAAGGGAAAAGAAAACATTTTGATATTGGCATTTCAAAGGCATTTATCAGTATGGGGTACGTTTACTTTTTGGACTGCTTGATACCGCCACATTCTTTCTTTTATACTATCCTTCACCGTATTTTCTGTGTTTTTTCAGAATTTTATGACAGATTTTGGAGCATATAAACATTGAATTATAGAGTAAACAAGTACTGTATGGCGAGTAGAGTTAGGGTAAAAACAGCTAAAAAGCCAATGTTTTTACTTGTCCTATGAATTGACGTAAGTGGAAGGTGAAAAGTTCAATGGCACGAAATGAGTTATTTTAAATTTGTTTTCTTTCTATATAAGATAATTTTCTTTCTTTGGATAAGAAAACACTTTGGTAATGAAAGTGAAAGAGATAAACAAGGTTTCAGAAGACGGCCTTCAAACAATACTAAGCGAACATGGAGAAATAAAGGATCTCGTAGATATGTTGTATAACATCTTTGTTCTAACAGTTTAGTGACTTAGATAAAATAGTGTCGATATAAGTGTTTATAGCGACAATCTCCTATTGTTAGGTGTAGTACAGCCGAAGATTCGTATCCACAATGCAATTTTCAATTTCTTTAAAAAAAAAAAGAAAAGAAAGAAATAAAAAGCTATCAAACTACTGTTAAAATTCATCACTTTTAGGCTTAAGGGAACCCCTAAGTTGTGCTATCTTTCACCTATGCTACTCCACTAAAGATTTACCACCAGGCCGCCATTAAAGGTTTAAACCTGCGGCAATCAGTTTTAATAGAGCAGGGTAGGTGTAAAGGTTTAAACCACCAACATTGTTGGTTATTTAATTTTGTGCAATAATGATGAGCAGGTATGTTATGTGCAAAAAGCTTGCAATAACAATGACTTGGCTAATATTTTTCGCGATTAGAATTCTCTTTTTTTTTTTTTTGATTCGATCTTTTAGAATTGCATTCGGGATTCTCTTATTTAAATCGTAGATCTAACCAATATAACTCTCTGCTATTTCTCCTTTGTATATGAACTGTATATCAAACTGTACTTTCCAATTTTGGTCAAACCACTTTGCTTTCATTTTTTTACTTTCCTTTAAGTTGTTTTGATGCTGTTTTCAGTCAGACCGTTTTGCCTACAGTTTGTGACTGTTTTTCTTGTACGGTTTTAGTTGAGCTGATTTCAATATTAGTTGTATTAATTTGTAATCCAGTTTCATTCAAAAGATTGGTCTAACTGTTCTTATGTTTTGCAGCCAAACCATTGACCTATTTTGAGAAGCTGACTAATTATCTTGTCTTTTAGTCGAACTGCTTTAGAAATCAGTCGGATTGTTTTGTCTGCTTATATACATTCCTCCTGTTGTTCCAATATTCTCTTTCCTTCTCTCTAATAGCTTGTTTGAGAGTTCTGAGAGGAGAAAAAAAATAAATAAGAGAAGACAATTTTATCTTATATTCATTGCAAGTTTAAAGGAAAAGAAAGCATCATTCCTTTCTCGGAGTCAGTAGAAAAAAAAGAAAAAAGGAACACATTACATTTATACCCTTATAGCATATTGTGATAATTCTAACAAAGATTAGAAAATATGATCTTAAAAAAGAACATGATTCTGATAGAGAAATAAATAAGTCATCAATGACCTCATACGATGTTCATACCATATTAATATAATAAGTCTTACATCATCCGCTAATGTCACAATAAAAAGAAACACAAATGAGCCATGAGTTCATTACAAGCATCCGAACATCCAAATCTAATTAATGTAACAAAAAACAAAACAATCAGCTATGAGTCGATTTTAACATCCAAAACAATCATTTCTTTATAAGTGAAATGATAAGTTTTTGTAAGAAATAGGACCTAAAACTCATGAAAGTCTTCATTATGTCAAATGATATATGAACATTATAAAAGTATTACTTATGAGAGTTTCTGAAATGGGAAAAATACACATCCTTCTGGGAGTGCCACGTGTCACGTATGGACCACGTAAGAGTCCTACCTGGACCATACTTATGACCAGGTCTGAGTCTCCTCCCCTTTATCAGATAAGTCCTCCCTTATCCGTGCCACCTTTCTTGGAGGAATAGAAGTGGTAGCCGACCCGTAATGGAAGAAAGACTCATCTTCTATATCTAGGAGAAGCCAGGTCAAGGAGAGGTATGTTCACCAACCCCAATACACTCATACATTCCTTTTTCTCACTTGTTGACTTAAGCATCAGAGATTCTCCATCGAAAACCCTTCCGGCGAGTCACCAGTGTTTTTTGTGTTGTGCAGGTCTGTTCACGAGCCAATCTCAATCGGTCCGAATTTCATGCACAACATTTTTGCACCACCCGTGAGGCTGAATAGCTCGTTCAAAAGATCTCATGGCTTAGAATCCTTGTCCACGTGAGCTTAACCACCCTATGGACCGTGATGACCAAACTACCTCGGAATCCTTATCCACCTCTCTCCGAGCCATGGCTCAAGGTAGAGTGGCTCGACTGCTATCGACCGATCGTGGCAAGGCCATTGCCAATACCCCAGCTGTGACTCCGCCTCTGTCGAGGAACTCTGTTCCCTGCACGCCATTTCGGATCTCCGGCCCATCTGAACCTCACACTACCAATATGACCACGACCCCCGACCTCTGCTCCACCATTACCCACGGCCGACCAAATTGACCTGCTCGCCATCATGATGTATAAGACCATCGAGAGGCTACAAGTCACCATTGAGCAGCGGTCTGAGTAACCGTCCGAGCCAGTGGGGCCTCCAAGACCATCTAGCGCGAGACTTATCACCACCACCCATAGACAGTCAGTCCATAAGCGCCTCACATTGCCTCCGGGGCATGAAGGCTTCATTGACCATCATCAGCCTGTCGACCAGGCAAAGGAGGAAAATTTTGACGACAAGCGTCGCAATCCCCAGTACAAGAGGCCAGAGGAGAGATATTATGAAGCTCACTCTACTCGGCAGAACCATTCTGCGCTGTCCAGAGACCGCCGCTCGAAGAGATACACCACCGCTCATGTCATGTCGGATAGCCATTCACTGAGGAGATCGATCGATCTCTGCCCTACTCCGGCAAATTTCAAGATGATGCCTTGCGAGTTGTATGATGGATCGGATCGGGGACCCCATCAAACACTTGGCACGCTTTACCTTGTGCATAAATATGCATCTTGTGCCTGATTAGATCATGTGTCGCGCTTTTCCTGTGACCCTCAAAGGAGCTACCCATGTTTTGTTCCTACACACACCACCTCGCTCTATCTCTTACTGGGCTTAATTGGCCGAGTCCTTTTCCGGCAATTTCTTGACGTGCCGATTACAAGGAAAGAACTCGTTAGCCCTTTTTCGCATAGTACAAATACCTAATATTGGAATGCTTACTCCCTCTTAAGATTTAGCTTATTACTCCTTTCTTTCAATGTTTTCTTGATCCTTATTCTTGTTTCCATTTGCCTTTGCTTTAAAAACCTACGATCACAATTTAGGTCTAGCTTTTGTTACCCACATTTTCTTAGGTCTATACTTGTTAGTCTGAAATATGTAATCTTGACCTTTCACAACCCACATTTGTTTTACACCTCTAGCATAAACAGTTCTATAAGGACAATAATTAGTCACATGACCTTTCTTGTTGCACCAACCACAATGTGAAAAGAATGAGCAATAGATCTTTGGTTGACTTGGAGGAACATTCGTTTGAGCTTGGTTTTATAAATTCTTTCTCGAAAAGCTCAAAGGATTAATGCCTAATCTATATTTGTCTAGAGAAACATTTTGGCTATCAATCAAGATGTCCAAATTGTCTTCACCTTGTACAAATTCAGTAAGACATTTTTTCAAATCATCAACCTCAACTTTCAATAGCTCATTTTCTTTTTCTAAGTCAAACATATGTTCTGAGGTCTCACTTAAAGGGGTATTTCTACCTAAGCCAATCAAACTATCTTCCACATGCTTTACATAAAGATGGTTAGATAGGCATCCATCTTTAACATTCAACTTATGATTTTCAATTTTTAAGTCATCAAGCTATTTTGAAATTGCATGCATTTGTTTGGTCAAAGAACTATTTTTCTTGGCTAGTTTCATGAAATTTTCATATAGAAGAGCAGAAGCATCATATATCATCATTGGAGCAATTGCTAACACTATCACTATATGAAGAATTTACCTTATCTTCCTTTGAAGCCATGAAGCATAGATTTTCATCTCTATCATGAAAGTCAGCACCTTCATCTCCACTTGAGTCATTATCACTCCAAATACTGGCTTTAATTAGTGTATTTATGGAATGCTTCTTTCTTGACTCTTTCTTGGTTTTGCCCTTGAGGTACTTTCAATGCTTGAGTCGTTCTTACTCTTGTGTGAGTTTTCATCTTTCTTCATTTTGAGAAACTCATTGAATTTCTTTACAATTATGTCCATCTATTTGATATTTTAGTCTTCCTCCTCTTTACTAGAAGATTGATCCATCATTAATGAAGCTTTAGGAGCAATGCACTTCTCCTTCTTCTTTAGACCTTTTTACCCGAAAGATTCGAGTTGCATCTCATAGGTCATTAAGAAAAAAGTAAATTCATCAAATGGGAAGGTGTTGAGATCCTTCGGTTCTTGAATTGGGGTAACTTTTGGATCCCATTCTCTATGTAACGACCTAATTACCTTTCTCACACGATCACCGTTAAAAAACCTTTTCCCAATTGGTTCAAAGTATTAACAATTCTAGTGACATGAAAATTCATTTGCTCGGAAAACATTTGAAGCATTCATATTCTCTATGACATAAATTCATCTTCGAATCTCTTAAAAGAGAAGTTCCTTCATGAGTGACTTAAAGTGTATTCGACATACACTTAACCGAATCACACATAATGACTCGATTGAGTTTATTTGTGTCTAAAGCACAAAGAAGACAATTTTTAACTCCATAATTCATGCAAAGCATACATTTATCATGATAATTAAATTAGGATTTCTCCTTTGGCACAAAATTATCCCCAATCTACTTAATGGGAACATAAAGACCATCCTCAACGATTTCCCTTTATAAAAGTATAAAGATTCTAAAAGTAAAGTTTCCATATACTATATGAAGATTGATTACAAAATGGAGGTCTAGTAATAGAACTCTTTTCAAGACTAGGAAATTCCATGATCTTTCAATTCTCTAGGTGTTAACCCAAAAATATAGAGTCAGAGCTTTGATACCACTTGAAACCAATAAAACAACCTTAAGAGGGGTGGGGGGGGGGGGGGTGGGGGGGTTGAATAGTGTTTTTAAAAATTAGTGGGGAATTAAAACAAAACAAAATCATGAACCTCAATCGTACCAAGCAATATTTCAATGAAGATGCTAACTACATAATACCAAACAAGTAATAGAGCAATAAGTAAAGAGATTGAGTTAGAGATACTTGACAAGAAGATTTAAATGGTTCGACTTGAACTACCCTCAAGCCTACATCCAATTCTTTAAGGAAGTCCCATGTAAGAACACTAAAATCCACTAACAATAATCTTCTTCGGGGTCTAGATCAAAACCTCATAACACCTAGTGATATCCCCACACCAAGCACAGGCCTTGAATCCACAAAGCTCAGGCAAGACTTGATAAAAACCTAAGCCTTGATCACTTCTCTTTTACAAAGATCGACTGTGTACAAAAAAACCCTCTTGAAAGGAAATGAGTATAAATGAAGTTTTAGTACAATAGAGAGATGTTAGAACTGATGACTTGAAAAAAAACCTACTCTCAATCAAAGAATTTCTCACAAAGATGCTCTCTTTAATGATGTAAAATCATGAAGATGAAGAGAGAAAAGTTTAATCTATGAGCCTTGGTGTTCTGTAATGAATGGAGGCTTAGAATGTGGTTTCGATGGTGTATGATTAAGCTCCAAATTATTTTTATAGGGATATAGCCGTTATAAGAAGATTTGACATGATTTTGGACAAAACTAGCGACTACATTTCAACTAACGGTCAATGCAGTCGATTTTATTTCCAATGCAGTCGAATGTATTACCCTACTGTTGTAAAATTCAGTCGATTGTATTAATTGATTCTTCTATAGGAAAATCGGATTAAGGCGCCTTTTTTTTTGTTTTGTGTGTTGAAAAGTTATTGAAAGGGTTTATCAAAATATGAAAAGATTATATTCAACAAAAAAAATTGAGAAAATCAGTTAATTCGAAAGTTCACCCAATTTTTAAAAACACACTTGTCTGAAAGGTTATGAACTTACATACGATGCACATGGTGTCTTAAGGTCATTTTTTGCCATAGTCATCAGCCCAAGCATCAAACAAGACTAACTACATAATAGTAAAGATCAATCACAATTACAAGTAACTTAGCCTATGCCTTCTTTATTACTCTTTGACATTAGACTTGATGAAGCTTTCATGGCATGTCTAATATATCTTTAAGCTTCTTTGCCTTTAATCCATATATCCCATTCCACAAATGTGTCTTTATGAGTGTGTATGTATGTATATATGAATAATCCATTGAAAGCACATATTAGAACATAATCAATGAGTAGTTGTCATCAAAACAAAATGTAAGGTTATCCAAACATAGGGCTAACACTCCATTTTCAGAGTTTTTGGTTTTTGGTTTTCAGTTTTGGTTTTTATTTTAAAATCCAACCTTCAAGCTTCATTAGAAGCAATTTGGACCTGACCTTTTTAGAACACCCATCTCATTTCATCACTCCCACTAACTACCTCCATATTTCCAACCACTCCTATAGGAAAATGTTGTTGGCACCGCACCGTCGCCACTGTAGCGTCGTCCCCACCCATGTATCTTCCCCATTGTCGCTACCCTATCGCTGTTAACAATCCTAACCTTAAGCCACTACCGCCACCCCAACACCATCGTTGTTCATATCTATGCTCCACAGCTACCACTGCACCAACAAATCTGCCGCACAGTCCCATATCCGCACTACCTATCGCCACTATTGCTACCACCACCATCGCTACTCACACCAATGCCCCACCGTGGCCACTGTACCCACAGATTTGCCTCATAGTTGCAGCTTCACTGTGGTAGATTTGCTCCACCTATCGCCATTAAGCATTGCCATTCACTTCCAATGCCAACCTTTGCCACTCACATCCCTGCCCCACTGTCAACACCGCACTCATTGATTTGCCCCACTATCGTAGATCTATGCCACCATTAGAGCCCCACAGTCGCATTAGTTGTTAAGAACTTTCTATGGTGGTGGTGTTGTGATTTAATGTGGGGTTTGCGGTGAGGGTGGTGTTGTGGTTTAAATTAATATGGGGCTGGGGGACGGGTGGCGGTGGTTATGATTTAATTAAGCCAGAGGGGTTCTGTTAAACGAGAAAAAATAATAAAGAAAACTAAAAAAATGACAACTAGCTTAACAAACACACAATTCACTTTTTTTTGATATCTAAAAACAAAAATTACAATGGTTTCAAATGCGCCCTTAATAAACCATACAACCTTCATTTAGCTATGCGATTTCAATCTACCTCCAACACCGCTACAAGCCAACGTTGTAGCTGCTAATTATTTCATGATGACGAAATTAGGGGTATCATCTGACTTATAAAAGTGCATTTCTTGGACAATTTGTCTTCACTATTTAGGACCGTTACATCATGGAAAAGATCTATGTGATTTTTTTTTAAAAAAAAGGACTAAAGGAGCCATATAGTTATTTTACTAATATGTCCAAGAGACCTAGATGATCGGAATAATTAGTTCCTGACAATCTAATATTTTGAGCTCTAACTATCATCTGTGAGGTGGGTTGTGAAAGTGTACGACGTGTAATTGTGACTATTTAAGTGGTAGAAATGCTATTTTGAGATTTCAAAATGAATCATTCAGCGACTGAGTTTGAAGGAAATAGTCAATCAGGGGAGATGAGGTAAGCTATTTCCCAAGAATTCAAAACTTCAAAGGGCAATTAAGTGAAACTTTCCGCCAAAAAAAGGTTGCTTTAAAAGAGAAAAAGAATGTGTGGCTGTGGAAATAGGAACACCACGAGTGTGCCTTTTGTTTGCCTTCTGCTATGTATATTTACTAGTGTGCAGGTTTAGGCCCACTTGGTCCCCAAGCCTATACGCACACCCGCAGCTACCCTAATTCTTTTCTCTCGAGACAGCAGTCAACCAACAACACAAAGCAAGATAAAAGAGAAGTCCCCACCACCGCTTCCACTTGTGCTGGTCCTTTCAGTAGACTTTCCAAGCATCTTGACCTCCAAATCTCTCCCCCCCCCCTCTCTCTCCCTTTACATGGTCTTCACCAATTGGGCATTTGTGTGTTGATGCATGACACACACACAGACTCATATGGAATTTATGGAGTCACAAGCCAAAAGCCAAACTACTAGTGGCAACTCAGACCACCACCACGATACATCATCTGCTACCCCAAAACAAGAAGCCCCCTCACTCCAACTGGTTAACCTCACCCACCAATCAGAACCAGAGCATGGACCTATTGGGTCCGGCCAGGCCCCAGCCCACGGACTATTCATGGGCTCCATGCCCCCAGACTCGGGAGCACTAGTTCCCACCCCACCCACCGCCACCAAAACCGTCACCAAAAGACCATCCAAGGACCGCCACACCAAGGTCGACGGCCGCGGGCGGCGCATCCGCATGCCGGCTTTGTGCGCCGCCAGGGTCTTCCAGTTGACTCGGGAATTGGGTCACAAGTCTGACGGCGAGACGATTGAGTGGCTGTTGCATCAGGCTGAACCGGCTATCGTCGCTGCTACCGGTACCGGTACCATACCGGCCAATTTCTCTACCCTCAACGTCTCCCTCCGTAACAGCGGCGGCACCACTAACTCCGCCCCTCTCTTCACCCACAGCCCCGCCGCCGCCATGTTGGGTTTTCAAGGTCAACTTTCTGGAGGCGGTTATGGGGAAGAGGCCGGCGAGAGCTATGCGAAAAAGCGGTTCAGAGAAGACTTGTTCAAGGAAGACTTTCATCAAACCGGTAGAAGTGATACAGTTGCAACTCCTGCTTCACCTACCTCAGCTAAACGGGAAAGAACCGGCGACCAAGATCCAGAACCGGGTTCAGATTCGAAACCCGGTTTATCTCAAATGTCCGGTTTCATCCCGTCCCCAGCTATGTGGGCAGTTGCACCGGCTACCGCGGCAGGAGGAAATGGCTTCTGGATGCTGCCGGCAGCGTCATTTGGAACGGGTCAGGCGGAACACCAGATTTGGCAGTACAAGACTTCGCCGGTTCAGAGGATTGGGGGTTTTGAGTTTCCAGGGGCAGGCCGCTTCAGTGGGGCTCAGCTCGGGATGGGACTGCAACAGCCACAGGGGGCTCAGCAGCTGGGTTTAGAGACTAACATGGGGATGCTCAACTCCATTAATACATATAGTGGCAGTAGGGTCGATTTGGGTATGAATTTGGAGCAACATCATCATCAACAACATGAAAGCCAAACTCAAGGCAGTGACAGTGGCGATGAGAACACCAAAGATTCTCAATGATTTCGTGTGCCCTGGGTTCCATTTTGCTCTATTCGGAGGAACTGATGGTTTGGTATCATTTACCAGATGAAGAATAGAATAGTGATGTTGTTGTACACAAGTGCCAACTTTACTGCTTTGTTGGGGCTTCTTAGCTGTCATCATTGACCGTATGGTTGATAATTGCAACTCTCAAGGCTTATCTGTTCTTGAGTCTGGCAGTAAATGTTGTACAACATGCTTCTTTTGTTGCACGCTGGTGTGCGGGCGTCACAGGATTTGAAATTTAGGAGCTGTGTTTCGATAGTAAAGAGGGTCTTGAGTTTGTTTTGATTTGGATGTATGGGGTGACATCAGGGCAAGATTTTACCATTGTCGTAGTTTAATTGTTTGACAAACACTTGTCTTCTCAATTTCCTTCCTTTGGTGGTAAGCGCGTGTTTGATATACATATATCCAGCAAAAGGACACAGAGGAGGAAAGCTGTCACATGTGTGTATCTTGTGGGGCAAATTACCACTTGAACCCTGACCCATCTCCACATATATGCCCACATATTTCACTTAAATTGTGGTCCTAAATTTTTTTTATCAATTCATGCCTAATGTAGTAATGTAATAATTTTTGATCAATTGGCACACTTTGTTTGCAATGTAGGATTTAAGAAAATTTGGAATTAGAAATAGAATTTGGCTTGTTTGGAACAATCGGAATTAGATTCGGAGAGACATCAATTGGATTTGACCAGATTGGATTAAATGGGCTGACCGATATAGATTGAATTTGGTGGGATTTTGATGAAGGTATACCAAAAAACTTAACATCTCATTGTGCATGGATAAATTTTATACCAACCATAACTTACCACGTGATACCTATTTGTCTTTAGAATAATTATTTAATGACAAATAAGAAAATGACGTGTATTAAGTATGGTCGTGACTAAAAGACTAATTTGACGATGATTATTGTTGTAATTGTCTTTTAATATGTTACAATGAGGTGATCTGGCTAACCAAAAGGGATCATGCATCCCCTTAAAGTTTTCAGTTTTTGGCCAGTAAGATGATGCCCTCAATATGATACTTTTCACTTTTCGAAATAAGATATAATTATCAAGATAGTACATTCTTTTGCAACACTCATGTTTACCACTATGTAAATTGGGTGACCTTGGGAAATAAAGATGTAAGTTTTTCTCTCAAGTCAGAAAATGTTTATTCTCTCAAGTCAGAACTCTCCCTAATTAAAGACACAATTTCTTCAAGTCAAAGAATACAACATTCAAGTGCATACATTCAAGCTTGTTCATTGCAAGAATTCATCAAGTGTTAGTAACAAACTCAATCTATCGTTGGATCCGAAAACAAGCTATAAAAAGCCTCCGGTCAAGCGTTAGTCAAGAAAGAGAATAATCATAAGACCTTTTCTTTATGTAAAGATTTATTTAGAGAATTGTACTCGCTATTCAAATCAATACAAATTTTATTTGTCACTACTTTTATCGCTTATTTTCAGACTCAAAATTTGCGTGTATAAAGTTCTGGCACTCATGGTCAGATCATCTTTGCCTCTCATCTCTTGTCTACTCTCCATCCTTCAAGTTCCAATCTTCAGTGCCTTAAATGATGACTAACTTTAAGTCACTTGGTCTCAAGCTTGGCACGCCAAATCTTGTAGTTACAATGACCAGCATCAAAAGTTAGTTGAAGCAAAGTAAAGGCTACAAATCAGCTGCTTTCACAAACTACTTATTCCATGATGTCAACTGCAAGATTCAATGCTACCAATAGAGTCATTTTTTCAACGTCATCGGGATAAAGGGTGCTATATCTATGGTTGGTAAAACGTTCGCACACTCAACCATGCCTCAATATTCTGCTTCTGCCTACATGCCCAATTTTATAATGAAGTATGATGTTGAATCAACTAGTGGTTCCAACTTTCTGTCTGTTTGCATGACTACACGATTGGGAAGTCAATAAGTGAAACCAATAAAATAACCCTAGAGGGGGGGGGGTTAAATAGGGTTTTAAGATTACTTAAAAAATTAACAAACAACAAACCTCAATCTCAATAACTCAAATAAGCAAACAACCAATCTCAACACAAATGTAAAACAATAATGTAAAGAGAGAAGGGTTTAAAGATACTTGACAAGGAGAATTAAATGGTTCGGCTTGATATACCCTCAAGCCTACGTCCACCCCTTCAAGGAAGTCTCTTGAAAGGCCCTAGAATCCACTAGTATGATCTTCCTTACGGGTCAAGATCGAACCTCTTACAAACTCGATGCTATGCCCACATCAAGAACAAGCTTTGACAAACCCAAAGCTCCAAAGCTTGACAACCCCAAGCTTTGATACAAGAACCTTTAGATGGAGAAATGTGTACAAGATTTCACTCTCAAGAAGTAGAAGAGTACAAGTTTAAGCACTAGAACAAGAGAGATGAGTGTAGGATGACTTGTGAAAGTGTATATCTCTCAAATGTAAGCTCACAATAAATGCTCTCTTGAAATGGATGAGAAATCAATGAAAACCAAGAGAGATTGAACAATTGCTTTGATCTTTGAGAATATGAAAGATAAGAGAGCTTTGAATGCAATTGATGAATCAAAACAATGCCCAAAATGAGTATTTATAGAGGTGGGAATAAATATGACCGTTTGGGGTAGGTGGAGCATTAATTGCGCCAGAACGGTAAATGCAATCAATTGTAATGCACCATTGCAGTCGACTGTAATCCAATGCAGTCGACTGTAATAGGCTACTGGAAGTATTGCAGTCAACTGCATTCCAATGCAGTCGACTGTAATACCTCACTGCCCAACTTGCAGTTGACTGCATTCCAGAAAATGCAGTTTTTTAGTTTTTAAAGAATGAAAAACTTTTATGCATGCAAGGGAAACCTATGGGCAAGTTCTAGGTATACAGTCATCGTAACGATCATCTTTCTACGTCTAGTTTACAAAGAAGGAAATAAAGCATAGTAAAGTTCAATCGACGAATTCTTTCTTTGATGCGTTCCGTTGAGAGTCTTTGAACGATTTTCTCGTCTAATTGTCCATTTGCATGAGTATGAGATTGTTCCTATTGCTTCATCAACTCAATGCATGTTAGACAACATAATCATCAATGTTAGTTATCATCAAAATCAAATATAATTCTAGGTTAAATAACCGTAGGGTTAACAATCTCCCCCTTTTTTATGATGGCAAACATTGATTCAAATAATATGAGATATATAAGATAATAAACGCAAAGAAGCATGAAAATCTCAAATTATAAACCATAAGGGGTCATGAGAAGAAGTCATGACAAAAAGCTCCCCATATCTTAAGCAATATAGGGCTCCCCCTTACTCAAGTAATATATGCTCATATCAAATCCACACAAGTATGAATCAATAATATTTTCTCCCCCTTTTGACATCATTGAAAAAGATCGAGGGTGTGTGTGAAAGTGATCAACTTATGTATCCATCCATGGATAATCAATATAGCCAACAAGGGCTTTCAAAAACAAGAAAGCATAAGTACTTGAATAACCATCAAAAGGTGTACCAAGCACCTTTTACAAAAATAGCACATAAAAATAAGTGTAAATGATTTAGAAATATGAGTGTGTGCAAATCAATAAAGACAAATGAGATTAAATGAATATCAACAAAATCAATAATTTTAGAAAGAGAAAAATCAACCAAAGCATGCTTTAAGCATATTAAATAATGTTCAAGCATGAGAGGTGCAACTTGCATGATTATGCACAAGAGATATAACATTTAGTCACATAGGTGAAGACATGCCAAGTTCTCTTCTAAGAGTGGTAAACCTCTTCGAATCTAAAGGTTTAGTGAAGATATCCGCTAATTGGTGATTTGTGTCCACGAAATCTAGAACAATATCACCCTTTTGCACATGATCACAGATAAAATGGTGTTTGATTTCTATGTGCTTTGTGCGTGAATGTTGGATAGGATTTTTTCTCAAGTCAATGGCACTAGTGTTATCGCATAAGATATGTATGTGATCATACTTGAGTCCAAAGTCCAAAAGTGTTTGTTTCATCCAAAGAATTTGTGCACAACAAGCACCAACCGCCATATATTCAGCTTCGGTGGTAGAGAGTGCAACCGAGTTTTGCTTTTTGGAACTCCAAGAAACAAGAAAGTGACCTAGGAATTGGCAACCTACACTAGTACTTTTTCGCTCAGTTTTACAACCGGCATAGCCGGCGTCGGAGTAACCAATTAGGTCAAAAAAGAAAGTGTTTCTAGGAAACCATAACCCTAAATCGTGAGTGCCCTTAAGATATCTAAGGATTCTCTTGACGGCAATCAAATGAGATTCCTTAGGACAAGCATGAAATCTAGCACATAAACAAACACTAAACATTATATCGGGTCTACTTGCGGTAAGGTAAATGAGTGATCCGATCATACCTCGATAGCGCTTAATATCAACATCCTTACCCTTTTTATCTTTATCAAGCTTTAATGAAGAGCTCATTGGAGTGTCAAAAGCATTTGATGCTTCCATGTTGATGCCAAGGAAAGTGGGTTTGTACCTACGTGGAGGTGCCACAAAGGCTGCAGTCCGAGTTAGCTTCCAAGTATGTTGATGTATGATACAGCAAGGGTGGAACAAGGGCAGAGACCAAGGGCTTCCGAGACAGAGCCTGAGGGTGGCAGTACTGCGAGGGCGATGGCGCATGATGAATATACGACGACAGTCACAGTCCGATGCTTAGGTCCAAAGTCAGGGTCCTGTATGTTTCTCTCTCTAGGATTCTAGAGTGAGAAAGTGAAAATATGAGAGAGTGAAGAAGAAGTCCTCCAAATGAATTCTCAAGACCTCTATTTATAGAGATTGAGATAATGATGTCATAAACTGACATGTGGCGCTCCCCGGGAGTGACACGTCACTGGGGGGTCCACGGGTGCCGGTGCTCCATGGACTGTCAGATCGCATATTCACCCGGCCTGCCCCACACAGCGTCGCTCCATCTGTCAGGAAAGACTGGCTCCCACAGCGTCGGTGTGGCCAGAGAACCCCTCGATCTAGCCTCCAATCCAAGCCCTTGCAGAGTCCCACATGCCTGGCAGCGTTGGGGAAGACCCGACGCCCAACTGCTAGGTGAACTAGGCGCGATGCCCTCCGAAGACCTGCTCCCGTCTCGGAGTGACCTGGGGGTCATAGTCCCTAGGGGTACCGATGCAAGCCCCCAGTGCCGGAGCACGTAGGCCAGTCACGCAGACACCCTGGCGGAGATAGTGTCCCGGAAAAGTCGCCTATCCCCGCGGGTGAGTCCTTGTGCAGGAGCACTCGGAGCGAGTCAAGATAGCATCCCGAAGGATCCGTCTACCTGACTGACCGAGGTAGCATCCCGGAGGAGCCGTCTACCTGGCGGAAGGGTAGTTAAAGAGCTCGCTGGCGATGATAGTGTCCCGGAGGAGTCGCCTATCCCCGCGGGTGATGTACACTCCGGAGAGTGGGTCGAAGCATGTTTCACGACCAAGGCAAGGTGCGCATGGTGTGGTGAATGAGTGTGGTGCCCGGGGGGCATGTAAGATGATTGTGGCGCATGGGCGCGATGAAGTGAGTATGGTGCCGAGGGCTCGGTAGTGTGACAGAGAGCCTAGGGGCACGGCTGTATCAGCGGCGCGGCGCAAGGGTGTGGCGGAGTGTTGAAGTGCGATGCCTGGACGCAGGCGACGGGGTCGCGGAGTTGTGTCCGGGGGACGGGGTCGCGGAGTTGTGTCCGGGCGACGGGGTCGCGGAGTTGTGTTCGGGGGACGGGGTCGCGGAGTTATGTATGGTCCCTTGAAGAGAAGTGAATGTGCTAAGGATGGAGGCCAGAGGCCAACCCTTCGGGGAAGGCCAAGGCCAACCTCATGGGGAGGCTGAGGCCGACCCCAAGGGGAAGGCCAAGGCCGAGGCCGACCCCAAGGGGGAGGCCAAGGCCAACCTCCTTGGGCAAGTGCCATGGCGCATTGACGGGAGACGTGCGAAGTGCGACGGTTGAAGCGTGATAAGGCTTCGTGCAAAAATGAGCTTCTTAGTGACGAAAGTGAGAAGTGCACGTGACTTGAGCGTGCATGCTTTGACCGGTTATGAGCGTTGAAAATGACTGTTGCTTGTGCGGACGTGTCATGCAAAATAGGACCACATTAGGCCTTTGGGTACGACCAGAAAAGGTTGGGAACACATGTCAAATCTCTTGAGTAGCTCTTTGGTGTATTTGGCTTGGTTGATAAAGATTCCATCCTTGCTTTGTTTGATTTGCAATCCAAGGAAGAAGTGAGTTCTCCCATCATGCTCATTTCAAACTCCTTACTCATACAAGAAGCAAACTCTTCGCACAAGGATCTATTAGTAGCACCAAATATAATATCATCAACATAAATTTGCACCAACAATAAGTCCTTGCCCTTAGATTTTATAAAAAAGAGTTGTGTCAAGTTTTCCTCTTGAAAAACCATTTTCTAAAAGAAAACTGCTTAGCCTTTCATACCAAGCTCTAGGAGCTTGTTTTAAACCATAAAGAGCTTTGCTAAGCTTGAAAACATGGTTTGGAAATTTTTCATGTTCAAAGCCGGGAGGTTGAGCCACATAGACCTCCTCCGAAATAAAACCATTTAGAAAGGCACTCTTGACATCCATTTGAAAGAGTTTAAAATCTCTATAGCAAGCAAAAGCTAATAGCATTCAAATAGATTCAAGTCTAGCTACCGATGCATAAGTTTCATCAAAATCAATTCCTTTCTCTTGGTTATAACCTTGGGCCACTAATCTAGCCTTGTTTCTAACCACGACTCCGGATTCATCAAGTTTGTTTCTAAAAATCCATTTTGTGCCTATAATCCTAAAGTTTTGAGGTTTAGACACAAGGGTCCAAACTTGATTTCTTTCAAATTGAACTAGCTCTTCTTGCATAGCAAGCATCCAAGATTCATGATGTAGAGCTTCGGAGAAGTTATTCGGTTCAATTTGGGAAAGAAACGCTATATTAACATGTTGTTGAAGAGAGCGTCGAGTTCTTACCCCACTCGAAGGATTACCTAAGATTTGATCGCTTGGATGATCCTTTCTGTAAGTCCAATCTTTTGGTAATTCTTGAGAGTTGTCCAAGTTTGAAGCGTCATTGATTGCTTCCTCGTTCCCCCCTTGAGAACTTGATTGTTGCTCCCCTATATCAATTTCTTTGGGGTTGCCTTGTAGTATTTCACTTATGTCCAAAGTTCTCATGTCATTGTCCATATCATCTACATTAACAATGTTAGTCCTCCGAAGAAAATGATTAGTCTCATCAAAAGTAACATTAATGGATTCTTCAACAACCAATGTACTTTTATTATTAACTCTATATGCCATACTATTATTAGAGTAACCAAGAAAAATACCCTCAAAGGTTTTGGAATCAAATTTGCTAAGGTGATCCTTGATATTTAAAACAAGCATTTGCAACCAAAGACTCTAAAAAAGCTCACCTCAGGTTTCTTATCATTAAAAAGCTCATAAGGGTTTTTTAACAAAAAATTTCGCAAGATAACTCTATTAAGAAAAAACAAGCACAATTGACCGCATCCGCCCAAAAGTATTTAGGTAAACCGTATTCGTTAAACATTGTTCCTGCCGCTTCTTGCAAAGACCTATTCTTTCTTTCGGCAACACCATTTTGTTGAGGAGTTCTAGGAGCCGAAAAATTATGTGATATCCCAAAGTCGTCACACAAGGCTCCTATTTTTGAATTTTCAAATTCTCTATCATGATCACTTCGAATGTTTGTAATCAAATAACCTTTTTGATTTTGAACACGTTTTGCAAATGAAGTGAACACATTTAGAGATTCATCTTTGGTAGCCAAAAATAAGGTCCAAGTATAGTGAGAATAGTCATCAACAATAACAAAACAATATGATTTACCACCAAGACTAGTAGTAGGGATTGGTCCAAACAAATCCATGTGAAGTAAATGCAAGGGTCTAAAAGTAGATACCATTTTCTTCGGTTTGTGAGAGACTTTCTTTTGCTTACCCATTTGACAAGCATCACATACTTTATCTTTCTCAAACTTGATCTTTGGGAGACCCCTCACAAGTTCTTTGCTTGAAATATCCTTCAAATGCTCCATGTGCATGTGACCAAGTCTTCGATGCCAAAGCCAAGATGTTTCACTAATAGCACTAAGACACTTGACATCTTGGTTAGCTAAATCATTTAATTGAATGGAGTAAACATTGTTATCTCTACTACCAACCAAAAATAGTTTCATTGTTCTTCAAGGATTGTATAGTGCAATGAGAAGTGTCAAAGATTACTTTAAAACCTTTATCACTAAATTGACTAATACTTAGCAAGTTATGCTTCAAACCTTCAACATATAACACATTCTCAATTGAATGTGGTTCCTTACCAATAGTTCATTTACCTTTGATTTTTTCTTGAGAATTGTCACCAAAGGTCACATTTCCTCCTTCTTTAAGATCAATCGATGTGAAAAGAGATATGTTGCCGGTCATATGTCTTGAGCATCCACTATCAAGAACTCACTTCTTGCTACTAGATTTTGCTTTGAGACATATCTATAAACACAAATCAAGTAGTGACTTTTGGTAACCAAATTTTCTTGGGTCCTTGGATGTTAGTCTTGCATTTGTATTCTTGACTTTTCATAATCCACATTTTCTTTCTACCTCTAACAAACACAATTCTACAAGGACAATGATTAGTCGTATGCCCTTTCTTGTTGCACCAACCGCAATGTGTAAAAGGTGTGCAATAGTTCTTTGGTCGTTTTGTATGAATATTCAACCTAGCTTGTTGTTGCAAAACTTTAGGGGGCATTGCCATGAGATCTAATCCCAGACCACCTTTGTTTAGGCCAATTCTTTGGCGTCCAAGCATGACATCCAAATTGTTTTGACCATCAACAAACACTACAAGAAAAATAACAATTAGCGACGGAAAAATTCCGTCGCTAAATCCTTTAGCGACGGAAATTCCGTCGGTAAAGTTCCGTCGCCTAAACCCTCGTCGCTAAAGGTTTTACCGACGGAATTGGTGTTCCATCAGTGATGCCTTAGTCTTTAGCGACGGACTTGGTCATCCTTTAGCGACGGAATTTCCGTCGCTAAAACTATTTTGCAATTTTCAGAAAATTAACTTTTTTAAAAATAAATAAATTAAATATAAAAAAAATTAATTTTTTTTTAAAAATCATTAGCGACGGATATTCCGTCGCCAAATTTTGTAGAAGACAAATTTTCCGTCGCCAATTCCGTCGCAAAACCATATATTGGAGCTAATATTTTCCGTCGCTAAAGGAGAATTGTTCCGTCGCTAAAGGGATTTTTTCCGTCGCTAATTCCGTCTCAAAAATCATATTTCTAGGTGCTAATTGATTTTTTCCGTCGCTAATTCCGTCGCAAAAATCATATTTAAGAGCTAAAAATTTTGAAAATAAAAATCATTAAATATGCATAAATAGATTATACTATTCTTAATTAATGCAACAACTATTGACAATAATAATCCCTCATTAAATAATCCAACGTCAACATCCGATAATGAACTGAAGATAACAAATATTCAACATTTGTTGAATATCACCAAAAGTGAACAATAATACATCTAAATCAACCAGTTGCTTGGTTACCAAAATGAACAAATATCCCAACAAACGTAACGTCAAATCTGGTCACATAAGGCAATCATCCACCTAGCTCGTCGAATGTTTCATCATTGTCATTCTCAGTAGCATCAGTCGCGCTAACTTTGGCCTGTATCAAAGCAATTAAAGGCATGTTAAAGGATGTATTTGGTGCAGTATTAATGAAAAATTAACTGTCTCATACTAGAAAAACTGTTCCACCACCATATAAATACACTATCTATCAGCAAACAGACACAACAAACTTGGTAATCTTCTAAGCTTAGCTGTTAATCTCAATTAATGCACAGATAAATTTGACATGTAAATTGCCCATGTGTTCAGCCCCAGAACACACCAAAACTAATTAGCGAGTGTTCAGCCCCAGAAAAATTTGACCTGCTCTTATCACACATTATCCAACCAACCCCATAACACACCAAAACTAATTAGCCAAGAAAGAAGGTTTCATTTTTTTCAATAGACCAGTCAACTGGTCAATGACTTTAACCTAAAAGTAACACCAACCAAACAAACCAAACTGTACAATCCAATCGCACCACCCTACCATGGCTGCCCTTGGCAGCCTCTCCCTCTCCTATTTTCCTCCTTTACATCCATCTAAACATCACAACAACTCACGCACAATGCCCCCAACACAGCTGCCCACTCGGCAGCCCTTCCTCTTCCCTCTTTTTCCTCAATCGCACACACAAAACACACTACACAGCAGTTCTCCCTTCCTTTTACACTTTTACACACACAAAAACACCACAGAACCTCACATAGCTGCTGCCCTTTGGCAGCCCCATTACAGCAGGTTTCCCCCTTCCTTTTTAACAATTTCATTCAAATTAATGGAAGAGAATCACTACGATGCATCAAAGAAAAGAGTACATGAGATTAAAGTACCATAACTGGAGCAGAAGACATATTTCCAACAGGGATAACCACTAAGTCTCATAAATTCAATTGCACTTCTTAGTGTATATATAACCCATATGCTACATATTCAAAAGATGGATTCGTGGAGATTCAAAATGTAACGAATGGGAACCTTTAAATGGCAGGACAAACGATACAACATCATATTTGCAATTAAAAAAAATTGCTTAAGAAAGTAACCACATTACTTGAGGATTCAGTTCCATTAAAACACTAGGGCAGAATGCATAATAGGAAATTTATCAACAAGAAAGTAACCACATTACCTGCTGCATGTCCTTCTCTTTCATCCGTTTTTCCACCTCAATCTCTACAAGCTTAGCAATTTCAATCTCTTTCATCTTCTGCACCTCAAGTTGCACAATCTTAGCAATTTCGTCTTTCCAATTTTCGGAGGATGGAAGCTGGTCCAGTGAAATATGCATCGATGCCCTGGCATCTCGTGCGGTTTCGCGAGTACCACGTATACGTCCTTTCTTGTCGCGAACCCCAGGCGTTTGTCGCCACAATTCTGCTGCATCATAATCTATCAAGGAAGAGCTGGGCTCCTGAGAACTAATTTCATCAAATCTCACAGCATATGCGTCCTGTAACTCATGCAAAATGCAAGTTGAGTTAGAGATTCATCAAACCAAATAGATAAAAAATCAGCTGCAAAAACAAACTTACGCGGATGGCCTTTGCCTTCTTTGAGACATATGGGCGGTCTTGCTCTTCCAATGGCTGACCATTAGAATCATGTTTAAGTTTATGTGTTAATTCGTACACCTCTAGGTTCAGCTTCGCGTCGCTAATATCTGGCATTTTTTCTTTTAATTCAACTCCAATAACAGCATGCGGCACGGAACCACCTGTATGAGATGGCTCATCATTTACAGATCGATTTGTTTTTGCACATCTGGATTTTTCCTGCCATTTAGTGCTTGCCCATACATCCACCATCTTCTGCCAAATATCATTGCGGATCCATTCCGGGGGATGGTTCCTCCATAATTCTGGATGTGCATCTTCTCCTACCTTGTTAATTGCAAATTTCCTCGCTCCTTCCATCCACTTTGTATAGTTAGTAGAAATATGATGGAAAAAAGCAACTCTTCCCGCTACTTCCTGCTCAGGAGACTCAAAGTCAAAGTACCCCTGCCACATTAAACATAATACTGTAAAGATGCCAACGATGCATTAAAAGTGCTCAACCTCAAGATACATCATCGCCTTCTCAATTAGAAAATTCGAGGCCTGCCTTTTGCTAGTGCTCCCCCTTTTCACTTCCAAACAAGAAAACTCATAAACTTGCATGCATTAACATAAAATGAATCAGGCTGAATCTTCTCTACGGTAAGAAGAATGATACAAAGCCTATTACAACAGAGAAGTGGCATCTGGATATTCCACGAAGGTGTTTGTCTATGCACGTTGTGCAGTTCAGATTTGATTTTGGGGTGATTTGCATACAGACTCTTGCAGTTTGGGCAAGTTGCAAAAACACACCTCACATTCCTTTTTTGAAAATATGACTAGTTATATGATCCTCAGTAGCAGAAACCAAGCAACTCACAAACAAATCTGCAACATTACCAATTAACCTTGTCATGAACCAAATTACTTCATAAGAACAGCCTAGATAACCAGTTACTTCATAAGAACAGCCTAGATAATTGGTGGCAGTGGGGAGTGTTTATTAGAGTTGTTGCTGTATCTTGGCCTACAGGTTAGCATATACCGGTTGAAGTACTAGAAGTACAAATACATAATCTTAGCTAGTAACCTTCTTTACAAGTACTTCAAGTTTAACTACTAACTCTTCATAAAAAAAAGATTAACCACTAACCTTATTTTCTTGAGCAGGTATTCTGTTATTGTTTTGTAAGTTTAGCAGGTCATGTGTCAATCCTATTGTATCTGTTAATTAGTGGAATAACATCTGTTAAGCTTCAAAGGTGCAGTTCAATGGCATCGCACGAAGAACATAATGTAGTTGTATGGGCAACACTTACAATTTTTTCCTTTTCAGTACATTCATAATGAACTCAATGAAGTGAAGCTATAATCGAGATAGTTGGGTGGCTTCTTACCAGCAGTCACAAATACTTCTGTTGATTGAGGATTTGTGTAATTGTAACTCAGAGTTTAGTAGAGGTCTAAAGGAGGTTCTTTCAGTTAGTATGCCACTAGGGATTCCAGAAAAGCTTAAAACTCATAATCTCAAGAGAATAGGATGATTGTAAGGGTTTACTGATCTCACTAGAGTCAGAATTCTGTCGTGCTTTTCCGTGTTCACCTGTTAGTTTGCAACAACTTGGGACTCATGTACTACTTACTGGTCATAATCTTAATATGCTTATTTTGCAGATGATATTACACCTGCCTACAATTGTTGTTTCCATAGTCATCTACATCTAACAGTATCATTATTGGCAATATTGGGTTTGTCAAACTGCTCCTTGGTGGTTAAGTTCTTAACCTAAAGGATATCTAACTGGTAAGTTCTATTTCAGAGGACCTTGACATTTCAAAATCCAACTTACAAGTTCGTCCCCTGTTGTGGCCATTAGACACAAAACAGAACCTCATATGGACAATGCGGTTCCCCAAAGCCATTCCTAGACATGGAAAAGCAGAATGAAGAACATAAACCAAATTGCAAAGAGAAAGTCCGAGCACGATCAACTTCCTTTCTTAACACCCTACCCACTCTATCTTTCTTGTCTTCAATACCACATTCTTCAAATTGGTGGTGAGATTATGTTTCACCCGTATGGATGCAATGCAAAAAGGGCTAAAGTAAGACTATGGATTAAAGGGTGTCAAACACAAACATGGATAGCAATGTAGAAGCAACCACACTCTCCAAAAAATGATGCAGTAATAAGCTTACCAAAAATTTTTGCCAAAGCATTTCTTTCCTTTCAGGGTACTTCTTCCAGCTTGACCACACCACGAAAGGAAAATCCATATTCGCCCTAAAGATAGCTCCTATTGTACTCCGTGCCTCGTCCTCAATGAAGCTAATGCATAAAAATTAAGTGTTACACTAAAGTAGAATGGAAAACAATGATATTATACAACTGGAAAGTAAGCACTACAACTTACACTTTCTTATGAACATGGATTCTCTTTTTGGAGCCTGATGGAAGCTTTCTTATGATTCCCTGTGTCGCACCTCTGGTACGAAGAGAAGCTGCAAAAAAGCATATCAGGAATAACACATGACATTGCAAAGTACTATAATTATTCAAACAAAAAACAACTATCACCCATTATTCCTTAAAGTACCACTAGTTGAAGCTATTGACGATTCCACTTGCACAGACCGCTCCGAAGATGAGTTACTTCCACTGTGACCTCCACCGACGGGAGCAGATACAACACGACTACGACCTCGAGTGGCCTGGGAATGTTGCATAACTGCAAAAAGATACTATATAGCAAAAATTGTTTATGTAACGAAAACTAAATATGGAAACACATAATATTTTACCACAATAGTTACTAAACACAAGTTAAAAAAAAAAAAAAAACCTTTCACTCAACAAGTTAATGCCAAATCCAAACACCAAATCATGTTAAATAAACTCTAAGCTAAATTAAACTAAAAGAAAGAATTAGGAGTTATTAATCATTATCACTACTGGACATGTCTACTTCTTCATCATCGTCTTCTTCTTCTTCTTCATTATCATCAGCATCGTCCTCATCCTCGTCCTCGTCCTCTTCCTCTTCCTCTTCCTCTTCCTCTTCCTCTCCCATTACTTCATCGGGCATACCTACTGCTTGAAGAGGTATGTCATCCGTGTCGTCATCAACTGGAATAGGTACCACAACAGGAGTAGCATCCTCTTGATAAGTCTCGGGCACATCTTCTTGGTAGTTGCCAACTGTTAATTTTTTGGTCTTGATAACTGTACACCAATTAGAATTCTTTTTCGATACACTTTCTGCATAAAATACCTGTGAAGCTTGATTAGCAAACACAAAAGGTTCATTTGATCCGAGTCTTGACTTGAGATTAACGTCTACTATCCCATGTCGACTAACACGAACACCAGCTCTAGATGTGATATCAAACCAATGACATTTGAACATTGCCAATTGATTTCTCCTACCCATATAATCTAACTCAACAACCTCATCCAATCGCCCATAGAAATTAAGGCAATTGTCGTTATAACAATCGCCATGGACCAAAACTCCGTAATTTTGAGTTTGCTTGGTCGAGTCAATATCTACAGTGTTAAACCTAAAGCCATTGACAATGTAACCTTTGTAGCATCTAACCAATCTACTAGGGCCACAAGCAAGTTCTTTGAAACGAGTATCCACCGCTTGATCAACCTTGTCAACCTATCGCAATAACATCCAATAAAGTAATATTATGTTAGTAATGTAATAGTAGTAATTGCACAACTATGATTTACTTTTCAAACTTACACATTGCTTGAACCACGTAAGGAACTCGTTGTTACGCAACTCTTCAAGTTCTTTATCAGAGATTGCAGAATTGGCAACTCGTGCTTCATTATCGAATTCACTGTAGATAAGCTAAGTTATTTTATTAAGCAACATATTAAAAAAAGGCATTATGCATAACTACTTACTCGATAAAAGGGATGACTTCTTTACAATTGAGAAGGACGTATAACGATGTGGCATCATATTCCTCGTCACTTAACCACCGAGTAATGTAAGATCCAAAAGGCCGACCGGAATGTGTGAATATGGATAAACGTCCTTCCGAATTTGTGTCAACACCATCCTCGTTTCTATATAATCGATTTATCCTTGTTTCAACTTCCGACTCAAAATAAAGTGAAGAAAAGTTCACAAGTTCCTCTATTATGTAGGCCTCTGCTATTGAACCTGCTACTCGAGCTTTATTGCGAACCTTTTTCTTTAGTCCAAACATAAACCTAAAAGATATCGAATGAGTTTTAGAATAAAAGTATATTCAAAATATTATAAGGTACACTAGACTAGATCTAATAAATATCACCTCTCGAATGGATACATCCATCGATACTGCACTGGTCCACTAACCCTAGCTTCGTAGGCCAAGTGAAGGGTAAATGTTCCATCGAATCAAAAAAGGATGGAGGAAAGATCTTCTCGAGCTTGCATATTGTTTCTACGATACTTTTCTCAAGAATTTTCATGTCAGTCTCCCGAAGTGCTACTGAACAAAGATCCCGAAAGAAATGACAAAGTTCAGTCAAGGCATCCATTACTGCCTAAGGCAAAAAGTCGCGAAAAGCAATAGGAATGAGCCTTTGCATAAACACATGACAATCATGACTCTTCATCCCATAAAACTTGCACTCTGAAAGGTTACAACAACGCGATATGTTTGATGCATAACCATCTGGGAGCTTCAACTTTTTAACCCACTCACATACTTGTTGTATTTGCTTCTTGTCCAAGGTGTAGGATGCTTTTGGCAATATCGTCTTACCGTTGATCAATTTTGGATGTAATTCAGGTCGTATACCCATTTTCTGTAGATCCTTCCTTGCCTTTAAATGATCTTTGGATTTACCCTTTACATTCATCACTGTTGAATATATTGTCAAACACGTTTTTCTCAATGTGCATTACATCTAAAGTATGGCGTACTAGGAGTGTCTTCCAATAAGATAATTCCCAAAAGATACTCTGTTTCGTCCAATTGTGAGTCTTTCCGAACCCATGAATCTTTTGATTAGAAAAACCTGTACCAAAAGGTATATCATCATGCTTATTCACGTTCTCCCACACTTCATCGCCAGACAAACGATCTTGCTTTATCACACCGCGTTCAATCGTTTTGTCAAACTTGTCCTTTTGTTTTCGAAAAGGATGATCCTCTGGCAACATTTTTCTATGACATCCAAAAAATGAGACCTTACCTCCATATTTCAATGTGAAACCCTGGTTCATGTGCATACAACACGGGCACGCTAGCTTACCATGTGTGCTCCACCCTGAAAATATTCCGTACGCAGGAAAGTCGTTGACAGTCCACATCACCGCAGCCCGCATTTGAAAATTCTGTCTTTTAAACACATCGAAAGTGGAAACACCCGTATCCCAAAGCATTTTGAGCTCGTCAATCAATGGCCTTAAATACACATCTATGTTCCTCCCGGGGCTTTTTGGACCAGGAATAAGAAGTGACATAAACATATAAGGTTGTTTCATGCACATGTTAAGAGGGAGATTATAGGGAACAACAATAACGGGCCATGTGGAGTAGGGCGTGCTGGAGTGACCAAATGGATTGAAACCATCAGTCGCCAACCCCAATCGAACATTTCGAACTTCTTGCGCAAAGTCTGGGTGTTTCAGATCAAAGTGCTTCCATGCCTCTCCGTCAGAGGGATGTCTCATCACACCATCTTCTTTGGAACGAGTGTTATAGTATGCCATATATTCAACTGTCTTTGTTGAGTAATACAATCTCTGAAGCCTCGGTGTTATCGGAAAGTATCTCAATGTCTTCCAAGCCACGTTTTTCTTACTCCCCTTTCTTGGTTTGTACCTAGAATGATCACAAATCGGACACTTCAACTTATCCTTATTTTCCTTCCAAAATAACACACAGTCATTGCTACACGCATCTATCTTCTCATAACCCAACCCGAGTTTCATCACCATTTTCTTTGTGTCATAGTATGAACCTGGCAAATTCTCACTCTCTGGTAAGAACTCTTTAATAAGAGTTAAAAAACCATCAAATCCTTTATCGCTTAACCCATGTTCCGACTTTAAGTGTAACAGTCGTGTCACGGCAGACAACCTGGTGTGCTTCTTTGCACCATCCCATAGCGGCTTGTCGGCGTCCCTTAACAGCTCATAAAACTTTTGAGCTTTCAAGTTAGGCTCTTCTAGAATAGGCATGTCAGGATCGTCAAGGTAATCATCTATGTCAAACTCTGCACGCCCAGCATCTATTACTATGTTACGGTATTCTGAAGCATTATCTTGCCCAATCACGGAGGATGACAAATCAATCGACTCCCCATGTTGAGTCCATATTGTGTAGTTACGCATAAATCCTTTACGAAAAAGATGCAATTTCACCTCATCAGCCTCTCCCCAGCGCAATAAATTACAGTCTCTACATGGACACTTTATCCTTTGATTATCTACAAATGCTTCGTTCTTAAAAGCATATTCAATAAATACTCTCACCCCGTCTCGAAACTCATCACTTAGCCCCCTACGATCATCCAATCTTTTTTCCATCCAACTACGATCAAGCGACATTCTCAAAAGTCCCGGGGTTGGTCCTAGAGTGCAAATTAGAGATTAGAAAAAAAAACAATGCAAAGGGTAACAAGCAATGTACCAATAGCATACACGGAACCACATAAAATACAATAATAAAAAAATCAGAAGATATCATTTTTCTAATTTGGAAACAGCGTGGCTAGTCTGATGGATTCACTTGATGCCAAGATGCGCTTGCAAATCAGAAGATATCATTTTACTTAGGGTGATTGAGTTATAGTGTGAGAATTTGAGGTTTTCGAGTGACATTAGAAGCAAGCTTCTAGTTTTCCTTGTTTCTTTTAGTTTTAGTTTGGGCTTATTGTAGAGTATACTAATGAGCTGATTTTAGCTGAGGTTCCCCCTTCCTTTTGCTGCAATATCTCAAGAATGTGTTGCTAACCTTTGGAGTTTGAAGTGTGCAATGTCCAGTGGTAGTTCTTAGGTTTGTGTTGTGTTAGCATAATTGTGGCTTTGGGTTGTGAAGTCAGCCTAAGAAAGTGAAGGAATAGATTACAAGTTTTGTGTTTACAAGTTCCCTTATTCTAGTGCCAATGATAATATTGTGTGATTATGTAACAGCTTGTATTCATTCTCTGGACAATGCTTTAAAAAGAGCAAAGTTCCCATCCAAACCATAGAGGTTACGTACACCAATATTTGAACACTAGTTATAATTGAGTATAAGAAAGATATGAATATTTTTGTGTTCATGTGTCTCAGAGCTTGGGAACTTGATATACCCAAGACTCATGAAACGTATGCAAATCTAAAACCAAGTCCAAGTAACGTAGCCTTGAATTGGGGGTTTTAAGGTTATTTTCCCAAAAATGATAGATTGCCAGCAAAGTGTTTCAACTGCCTAAAGAGATGCTGCAACATGGACATGCCTTCATTTAGTAGGTATCGCTTCAAAAGACTATCAAGCTTAAAATATAATGCATTCATAAGCATTATGTTTAAATAGCATGTCACATAAACAAACTGTCTAAACTCAAGCCATCAGATCTACGAAAAACATGTAAAAAAGAAAATGCAGTAAAACAAGGAATCAATAGCAGGAAACTCACATTGGCAAAGGAACCGACTCCATCGCCATCATAAAAGAGTTTTTTGATTCAGTTTACCCTCCACACAGCAATTAGGGTAGTTAGGTTTACACATGCACTTCCACTGTCATCTCTTAACCAATTATAAACTACACATGCAGACGACCAACAATAGATGCCTATTCATAGAGGATTTTCCTGATTTAGTTTATCTTCCACACATCAATTAGGGTAGTTAGGTTTTGTGTCTATTAGAACCTCAACCTAAAAAGTGCCTAGTAGTGAAGAATATTCCTTTACTCCAAGAATACAGACTATTGGTCTACCTTCAACCAAGACTATTGGTCTACCTTCAACCAAAACCCCAGGCATGCAATCTCAAATGGCTATTAGTCTACTCCCTTACACTTCACTTTCACTGTATTAAAGTCGGTCACTGCCATTGCCTTGAGGTACCAACCTAAAAATGTCAAAATTAGCCCAGATCCTAATTTTGAGTTCATTCCTTTTTGCCCCTTACAAATATTCCATTATTTAATTTAGTTGGGGCTGCCTTGTCCAGTAAAAACCAACAAGAAAGACAACTTTGTTAGTTCTTGAAGAAGAAAACAGAAAATGTGCAGACATAAATATCATAACAAAAGACAAAATGTTAGAACCTTTCATTATGTTTACTGGTTTGATTGTTTTGCTATATGGTATATCTCACCACTTGATGCATCCAGAGATGAGAGAGAACCAGTAATAAGAGCTTACATTGTATTGAAATAAGAACCCTAATTAATGCAGTAAAGAAAATGCAGTAAAACATCAGATCTACGGAAAACATGTCAAAACTCAAAGAATCAATAGCAGGAAACTCAAGCCATCAGATCTACGGAAAACATGTCAAAAAGAAAATGCAGTAAAACAAGGAATCAATAGCAGGAAACTCACATTGTATTGAAATAAGAACCCTAATTACCTGGCAAGAAGATGAGACTCAGAGGAAGATCGGAAGATTGAAGACCCAAATGTATTGAAATAAGAACCCTAATTTTGATTATACCAAAAATCAAACCGTAACAATTAGTGACCTAAACGTACAGAAAACTTCTATCACTTAGAAGGAGGCTTCGTACAAACCTTCAGAGTGGGAGTGATGGTGGCGCGTGCGAAGGGTTGCTCCACAACGACGACGGGGGTGGGCGGGACGGTGGCACCGCTCTCCTGTTCTGTTCTTCGCACAAACCCAAATGTTCTTTTGTTTTGTTTTTCATGTTCTTTTGTTTTGTTTTTTTATGTTTATTATATGTTATTTTTCTATTTTCAATAATGAGTAACAATATTTTTCTCTTATAAAAAATTAAAATAATACCTTTACCGATGCAAATACTTCCGTCGGTGAAATCCGTCACTAAATTCCGTCGCTAAATCATTTGTGACGGAAAATTCCGTCGCCTATTTTTCCTTCCCGCGCATTTTTTCCCTCCAGTGTTTTTAGTGACGGAACCTAATTCCATCGCCTAATTCCGTCGGCAAATGTGGCTTTTAGCGACGGAACACGTTCCATCGCTAAATTCCGTTCCTAAAAGACATTTTTCTTGTAGTGAAATTTTTCAAGACATTTTTTCAAATCACAAATCTCAACTTTTAAATCTTCATTTTGTTTTTCCAAAGCCAAAGTTTTGGAAGAGATTTGTTTTGAGCTAGGAGTGTTAACAAATAATTCAACCAAATTGTTATTCACATATTTCACATATAAATGGTTAGAGATGCATTCATTCTTGGCATGCAACTTATTATTTTCCATTATCAACTTCTCAATTTGCTTATTAGAGAATTGTCTTCTTTTAGCTCTTTCCCATATATCTCTTCTTTCCTTCTTCTCCCTTTTGTAGATAGAATAATCCATCTTCATGTGTCCCGACTTGTGGCGTTTGTAGCAAAGCTTCTCTTCGTTGCTAGCATTTTGTTACCTTCTCCCATCATTTCTTCTAAATCTTAAGAACTTCTTGAAGTTCTTTGCAACCATTGGAATATCCTCTTCATCAAATTCTTCATCATCATCACTTGACTCAAGGTTTGAAGATGTAGCTTTAAGAGCAATTGATGTAGGCTTCTTCTTGACGTCCTCTTGATCAAAGGTCTTGAGTTGCATTTCGTACGTCATGAGTGAGCACATCAATTCATCAAGAGGAAAGATATTGAGATTCTTTGATTCTTGGATGTCGGTGATCTTTGCATCCCAAGCTCTTGGTAAGGATCTAATCACCTTCCTTACAAGATCACCATTAGTGAATTCCTTTCCCAATTGCTTCAAAGGATTCACAATGTTAGTAAAACGAGTATTCATATCCGTAACGGATTCATTTGGAAGCATATGGAATAACTCATAATCTCTAAACAATAAGTTCATCTTGGAGTTTCTAAGAAGAGAAGTCCCTTCATGAGTGACTTGAAGAGTATCCCAAATACTCTTAGTGGAATTACACATAATGACTCTATTGAGTTCATTAGTGTCTAAAGCACACACAAGACAAATTTTCGCTCTAGCATTCATACAAATCATCTTCTTTTCATGATCACTATACTCCGATTTGGATTTAGCCTCTTCAACCTTGTTAACCAATGGAGGCCTAGTGGTAGAACTACCCTCCATACCCCCAACGTAAGCCATGATCGATTAACTCTCTTGGCGTTACCCAATATAACAAGAGCCGAGGCTCTGATACCACTTGAAACCAATAAAATAACCCTAGAGGGGGGGGGGGGTGAATAGGGTTTTAAGACTACTTAAAAAATTAACAAACAACAAACCTCAATCTCAATAACTCAAATAAGCAAACAACCAATCTCAACACAAATGTAAAATAATAATGTAAAGAGAGAAGGGTTTAGAGATACTTGACAAGGAGAATTAAATGGTTCGGCTTGATATGCCCTCAAGCCTACGTCCACCCCTTCAAGGAAGTCCCTTGAAAGGCCCTAGAATCCACTAGTATGATCTTCCTTACGGGTCAAGATCGAACCTCTTACAAACCATTTATGCTATGCCCACATCAAGAACAAGCTTTGACAAACCCAAAGCTCCAAAGCTTGACAACCCCAAGCTTTGATATAAAAACCTTTAGATGGAGAAATGTGTGGATTTCACTCTCAAGAAGTAGATGCGTACAAGTTTAAGCACTAGAACAAGAGAGATGAGTGTATGATGTCTTGTGAAAGTATATATCTCTCAAATGTAAGCTCACAATAAATGCTCTCTTGAAATGGATGAGAAATCAATGAAAACCAAGAGAGATTGAACAATTGCTTTGATCTTTGAGAATATGAAAGATAAGAGAGCTTTGAATGCAATTGATGAATCAAAACAATGCCCAAAATGAGTATTTATAGAGGTGGGAATAAATATGACCGTTTGGGGGTAGGTGGAGCATTAATTGCGCCAAAACGGTAAATGCAATCGACTGTAATGCACCATTGCAGTCGACTGTAATCCCAAAGTAGCCGTTGGAAATTCAAATTTCCAACTTGCAGTCTACTGTAATCCAATGCAGTCGACTATAATAGGCTACTGGAAGTATTGCAGTCGACTGCATTCCAATGCAGTCGACTGTAATACCTCACTGCCCAACTTACAGTCGACTGCATTCTAGAAAATGCAGTTTCCTAGTTTTTAAAGAATGAAAAACTTTTATGCATGCAAGGGAAACCTATGGGCAAGTTCTAGGTATACAATTATCGTAACGATCATCTCTCTACGTCTAGTTTACAAAGAAAGAAATAAAGCATAGTAAAGTTCAACCGAAAATTTCCTTCTTTGATGCGTTCCGTTGAGAGTCTTTGAACGATTTGCTCGTCTAATTGTCCATTTGCATGAGTATGAGATTGTTCCTATTGCTTCATCAACTCAATGCATGTTAGACAACATAATCATCAATGTTAGTTATAATCAAAATCAAATATAATCCTAGGTTAAATAACCATAGGGTTAACAATAAGTTCTATCGACTCTTTTGACTACGAATTCATGCTGGTAATGATGGTGTAATCAAGTTCTATTGAAGATCATAGGCTACATAGTGAAAGCTCTTAATGATCTTATATAGTATGGTAAACATCAAGGGCTCAACTTGACTATCGACTTCATAGATTAGATCTCATATAAAAATCTAGAAAACCAAAACATATGGAGATGACCTGAAAGAGTCAAAAAGTTCAAAACTTCAAAAAACATTGTTTCTCTCGTTGAATTTATACTAGCTGATCAAATTCAAGATTTCATGGGGTCAATTGCTGAATGTCAACCTGGGAGATCCCAAATATTCAACTCCTACATGAAATTATACATGTAAAGAGTTCAGTGCTTGAAAATGCCAGAAAAATGTCAACTGTAAAAAACTTCAACAATTTGGTGGCAAAAGAGATCCAAGGCAGCATATTATTTATTTCGTGGAGATAAGTAGAAGCGTTGGCACTAATGCCTCGTCAAGCTGCCCATCCGCTTATTAAAAGGATATGCTTTTGACTAGTACACGGACCGTAAGCCATATTTGATAGATTGTTGGGGAGACTTAGAAAAAAGTACCTCGTTCCCTTCTTAAGTAATCGACATACTGTCAGCATGATTCAACTCGTCAACTGTAAGGACGGATTGTCTGAAGCCTCTGCCCTAGAGTTGTGCATCCAAGGTATGCGATAAGAACTTTACTATATTTTACAAGCCATCAAACCAAAGTCCTTTTATGAATTAGCTATGAGAGCTCATAACGTGGAACTCCACATATCAACTGATAGGATAGAGCATGACCTCGTTGAAGACCTGCATAACAAGGGCAATTTTCTAACAAGTGACTACTTTTGCAGCTGTAAATGTATCTTCTATAAATTTAAAGAAAAAAACAAAACGAATAGCTCGAAAGAAGAAGAAACACATCTTTAAAAAGTCAAGTAAAAATTCTTTGGCCTTGTTAAGTATGAGCAAAAAACTTTTGAACATCTTGATGGTAAAGACAAAGCTGATGACATTTGCAAAGCAGCATCCAACTTGGCTTCAGTTGTCTTTGAAGAACCAAAGTTTGTTAATTCTTCAAGGTAGTAGATATTCACGGTTCGCAATGCATGGCATCAACAAAGTCGTGCTTACGGTCAAAAGTTTGGGCTATTTAATTCGGCTACAGTTGGATATGATCCAATCTATGTCTCGAATCAATATGCTTCATCAAACTAAAGTGTCAAGATGTGCTTCCGATAAAATAGAGACCATGAAGGTGCACTATTTCCTCTATATAGGTAGTAGCTAACTTGTTCAATGAATAGGTCATCCAAATGGGCAAGAAATATGCACACTTTGTCAGTCGATCTACAATCATCCAATTGGCCATAACCCCAATTTGAGACCGGAGTATTACACTCTCCTCCAGTTAAAAGAAATTTGACCTCGAATTTCACAAATTTACAATGTCCAGGCACCACCCTTTCGCTACGTAACTTTGACGGCAACCAACATAATAGCCGAGCACTGTTTAAACTCCACACCAAAATTCATGTCCCATGAATACCTGAATGTCATAATTTTTGCTCAAATCGTTATGCTAAGCTCGAACCTTGTAACTCACTATTTAACGATCACAAAACCTCACGACCCGATGACCATGATGTTTGAAATTTAGTTCTTTATCCAAAATGTACTGTTAACTTCAAAACCTATATTCATAAAAATTTTAAGTCATTAACATTCGGGATTTCATGATCACATAAAACCACTTCCAAAAGGGAAAAATTCTCTCAATTATCTTGTGTACTTAACCTGAACAGACAACACGTTGCAAAAATCTCAACGTCACTAGACTTTGGACGTGTAAACCGTAGCCTTACATTATCTTTGCTTAGCTATTAAGTTACATGCTGCTCCACAACCTTTAGGTTTTTGGTCATTAGAAACAAAGAAACCACATAACTTGTACCTATCAAAATGAGGACGGAAGATCCAGAGCAAAAGTTCTAGTGTAAATTCAAAACAAAGTCAAGGTAATAACCTCCATGCTTCGACATGCAATTTTTTTTTTCTCTTAAGACATACATTATAACTCAAAATTGATGTTAATCAACAAAACTTTGTTCCAAACACTTATTAACTTAGCATCCTTGCCATTGAAGGAAAATTTCCACCCAGTGCTCTATAACCCCAATTATGTAAATCGGCCATTACTTCACACTAATATCTCCAATACCATACAACTAAGAACAACACTTTTCCAATCATATATTGAGGTCAAATACCTTAAAAAGGGAATTAACCTTGAAAATTGTGTTCCCAAAACCTCAAGAACAATGATATTTCATTATACTTCCAAAACCCAAAAATCTAGGCATAGTATGTGTCAACCACTGTGTTTCACCGACAACAAATAGATCACTCAAAATGTTTAAGCCTCTGCTCTAGAATGTACAAAACTCATCTCCTTGTCAATTTTTAAACCCTAATGACTATTCACATGACTAAACGCTCTGATACAATTATGTCACGGTCCGAACCCACATTTGGGCTTGTAAGTTAAGTCTGTGACCAGAAGTAGGCGCATTGGACTCTCACCAAGGGCTCTGCCAGGCCTTACTAATACCTGTAGATATCCATACTTGGAACTTACTAAATTCTAAACCATTCGGCTATTAAGGGCTGCATTAAAAAGTTTTCTCAAAACAATTCTAATTATATCCTCAAAGAAGTACTATACTGGCAAGTAAAACCCGGGTTTAATGGAGGCATATATAAGCTCCTTACCATATCTAAATAAGATTCTATCAACTACAAGTCATTAGGATATAAAAATATAAAAGGGCTTCGTTACTGGCGATTGTCTCCCGTTGCCTCATCTTGTGACTCCCGTGAACTCTAGATTTAACTAGGTAATCAGTTGAAAGATAAGAAGAGTGAGCTAGAGCCTAGCAAGCACACATACCATATCCCAAAATAGGTCTCAAATTTTGTAAACATTCCATGGATTTTATATCAAAATCGGTGACCAGCTCATAGAGGATGGATACATATAATCCATAAACAGAACAATAGTATATGTGTAAAGAATAGTTCTGAGGTATAAAACCATTTAGCATGAAATTGTCGTCACGTGACCATTATAGTTCAACAACCATTCTTCCGGTATGCTGCGGTCAACGTACATAGCCCCACTGACTTGGGCTGAGAATCCCACCTCGGGATAAGCATCACTGTGGAAGCAGGGCCAACCACTTACAATGGCAATGTGAATTACGTCAACGTACATAGCCCCTTTAACAAAGGCCTGAAATCTAACTTTTCCCTGTTGGATGTAGGTCCCAGCAAGCAATAAAATTAAAATTTCCCATCTAGTTCAATGTAAAACGGGTTTATAAACTCTAGTAAATAAAGCATTCCATGGCAATTCTATTTTTCTTGTCAAGCGGTTAAAAACGATCGCAAGAACAGTTCTTAAAATGCTATAAACAACCAGTTGATCCGAATAAACATATAAGTACATTAGAAGTTAAAATAGGGGGTAGGCGGGAGTATGGAAGGAGTACTTACCTGAGTCGTTAAGAATCTGAACCTTCTTTCCAAAGGCAGCTCTAATCTTCCTATGCCAAATGTAAAATTCTTAATTCAATTGTAAGTTAATTCTTTAGTCTAATGATATCCCACTCCCCCTCCCACCCCCTTTTATCGTACACCCCCCCCCCCCCCGAGCGTGCTCGCGCGCACACACAGACATAACCCATGTTCCATATACACCCACATGCATAATTTTACACAAACGTACACACGCGAGTGCGCACACACAGAGCACTCTGGCACTATACATGCACACAAATAGAGTACACACACGTTATACATATAAACAAACACTAGGCACCCTTTACACACATTGTATATACGTACACACTTTATACACGCACATACACTGCACACACTAAACGCGCACGTGCACACACACACACACACACTACGTAATTGCATAGCAACCAACACACACATACACACACACACAACACATTCATGGACACATACCAAACACAAACCCACACCTCACCCATCAACACAGCCCCCTGTCACGGGACATGTGCCTCCGCAGCCCCCTGTCACTGGAACGCACACGCTCACGTGCGCCCACACACACACACACACACACACACAGTAGACCCTCGCACACAGACCCACAAAACTTAGCCCCGCATAGGCATACACATAAAAAATGGAATTTCAGTTATAGAATCCGAGGACAAGTTGGAGGCTTACCGGTTATTCACGCTTCAATTGTCGATATTCCACCGCCGACGATTTCAATCCACCTCCCCTTGTATCCCATTCTTCACAGCCAAATTTTCTTACTCTTAATTTCTTTGAAACCCCTCAATCAATGGCCCTCATCTCCCCCTTTAATGTCCTTTTTAGATTTATGATAAAACTCCCATTGACCCCTCTCAATCTTAGTCTCAGCCATTAGACACTACACATCCACCACCTCATAACCATATAACCACCACAAGCACCACCATTGTGCAATAAGCTTTTCTTTGGCACACATTCTCTAACCTCAATTATCTCTCCTCCCCCTCCGCCCCTGATCATGGCCACTACACAGCAACCAGCCACCACTAACAACCATTAGCCAGCACCAAATAATCCCCCTTCCCCCACCACCATTACTGCTACAAATTGCCACCATTGCTATACTGCAACAACTGCCATACATTTTAACCGAGTAAATCACCATTCTTACTATCAACCACAACCACCGCCATACCCAAATCAACCACCACCAATATCAGCACCGCCACCACCGGCATTTGATCAGTTGAATCTCGATGGTGGCTTTGATCTTGAATCAGTCTTGGTGATTTTGTCTCAGAGTTATGTTTAGGAGACTAAGTTCTATTGTCGCCAAACCCGCCGCAACAAACAACTATCACTCAACCTCCAATGGACCAATTAAGCACCATTCTACCACCAATTAGCCATATCAACATTGACCACATCAACCATCGAGCCACCACCGATTGTCAAAATTACCATTCCACTACCTTAATTACTATCACCTTTAGAACTAAGAAAAATAGGAAGAGCACATGAGAAATGGAGGTGCCACGTGTTATGGTCTTGCCCAAAAAAAAAAACTAACAACGTCGAGTCGAAAGAAGGTCTTATTTTCAGTTGGGGCTGGTTGTAACGATTTTTAAGTTACAAATTTTGGGTGCCAATTTTGAAACATGAAGGTCCTGAGTGCCAATGGAACCAACGTTGGAGGTGCCATACATATTTGTTTTTTCTGTTACAGGTGGAGTTGACAAGAAGCATATTCAAGGTGAGGAAAAGAAGCCAAAAGAAAGTGTTTTTACACGGTGAGGTCAGACACTAGAAGCGTAGATATGATGCATATCTTGGAAGCTGAAACAAAAGGGTGAGACTGAATCACTAGCCATCGTATCATATTTATTGACACTTTTTCACAACATCTCGGTACGTAGAATTTTTGAGCCACTAATCATGTTTCCAATTCGTTATAAGTGTGATAATTTGTCTTGGATAAAAACCTGTTTACGATCGGAAAAATGGTTAATGTGTGGGTGTCCCTCATCAGTTATTCAGAATAGGTCGTGATTTGGGTCGAAGTATATAAGTCGTCTTGTCTCACATTGGTTATTTAGAGAAGGTCACTACTTATCTCTAAGTATATATAAATTTTCTTGTATTGTATTTTAAGGACAAGATAGATGAGCCATTCTTTGAGAGTGTTGTTTTGAGGGAAAAAGATCATGTAATCTCTATTGTCAGACATAGTGAAATTTCTACTACCACTGCAGCGTATGATTTCGTCGAACCACGTAAATCTTGTGCCTTGTGTGCCTTTATTTTTTGTTATTGTTTTCCATTCTTTTCTTTACTGCTTGGTACAAAATCTAGTATATATTTTTTAAACAAGTGGTATCAGAGCTGATGTTTACGTTAGATTGAAAGCACCGCAATGGTGCCAAATACTTCGGCAAAGTATGATTTGGAGAAGTTTGATGGGTCGAACGATTTTAGTTTATGGAAGATGAAGATGTGTGCTCTTCTGATTCAGCAAGGGTTGTCGAAAGTGTTAAAAGAGAATCAAGGGCTTCCTGGGACGATGTATACTGATGAAAAAGAAGACATGTTAGAGAGCCCATACTTCCATGTTGTTGTGTTTAGCTAACAACATGTTACGAAAGTTTTCTCAGGAAATGAATGCGGCTGGATTGTGGCTGAAACTAGAGAGCTTGTACATGACAAAGTCTCTGAAAAATTGCCTATATTTAAAGCAACGTTTGTATACTCTCCGGATTAAAAAAGGTACATCAATTAATGATCATCTTGACGAATATAATAAGGTGATTTTAGATCTACAAAAGATGATGATCAAGCTTTACTTTTGTTGTGTTCTTTACCTCTGTCATATGAATATCTTGTTACTAAGTTATTGTATGGGAAGGACAGTACCTCCATAGAGGAGGTTGAGGCTATGATAAATTCTCAGGAATTAAGGAAGAATGTTACAGAAAATAGGGGAGAAGAAAAGGGTGATGGTCTGATGGCTCGAGGCCAGAGCACTGACCATTATGGCTCTAAAAACAAAGAAAAATTGAGGTCTCGGTCAAAGGCCAGAAAATTAAAGTGCTATCATTGACACAAGGAAGGGCATTATCGAAAGGATTGTCCTGAGTGTAAAGGGATGAAAAAGGATAATTATAAGACTGCTGATGTTGTTGGAGTAGTAGAAGATAATTTTGACGGTGCGGATGTTCTCTCAGTTATTATCAGTTTCTCGAATGGAGGGTAGATTCTTGATATGGATTGTTCCTAGCACATGTGCCCCAATAGGGACTGGTTTTGCCACTTTTCGCTCATTTGATGGTGGTAAAGTTCTTATGGAAACAATGTAGCCTGTAAAGTGGTTGGGATAGGCTCAATTCAGATTAGGATGCATAATGGTATTGTGAGAACTTTGACTGATGTTAGGCACGTTCCAGAGTTAAGGAAAAATATGATTTTTTGGGTACACATGACTTCAATGGTTGTAGCTATCGGGCTGCAGGTAGAGTTATGAGGATAATTAATGGTGCTCTTATTATGATGAATGGGTTGAAACAAAGTAGTCTCTATTTGTTAAAGGGTAGCACAATTACAGAAGTAGCAGTATCTACAACTTCATCTTCTGATATAGATTTTGACACTACCCAGCTATGGCATATGCGTCTTGGGCATACGAGTAAGAGGGATATGAATGTGCTGAGCAGACAAGGTTTGCTGGGAAGCAAGAAAATAGGAAAGCTGGATTTTTGTGAGCATCGTGTCTTCGGGAAGCAATGCAGGGTGAAATTCAGTCGGGTTGTTCATACCACCAAAGGTGCGGTGGATTATATCCATTTGGATCTTTGGGGTAGTTTCAAAATTCTCTTCTAAGGGTGGTGGTCGCTATACATTGACTTTTATTGATGATTTCTCAAGAAAGGTCTGGGTGTACATTCTGAAAAAGAAGAGTGATGTCTTTGTTCAGTGGAAGCAGTTTGAGGTGATGATTGAAAAACAAACCGTAAAGAAATTAAATGTTTGAGGACTAACAATGGCATGGAATTCTATTTGGATGAGTTCAATGAGTTATGCAAGAATGAAGGCATAATGAGGCATTGCATTGATAGAAAAATGCCACAACAGAATGGAGTTGCCGAACGGAAGAATAAGACTCTCCTTAAGAGGGCTCAATTTATGCTTTCAAATGCTAGGTTATCAGAGGAATTTTGGGCAGAAGCTGTTAACGTATCTGCATATTTGGTGAATAGGTCTCAATTGGCTGCAATTGATTGTAAGACTCTTGAAGAAGTTTGGTCTGGTAAGTATGGTAATTCTTAAAATTTGAGGATATTTGGTTGTCTTGCTTATGTTCATGTTAATGATTGTAAACTTAAGCTGAGAACGAAGACATGCATTTTCTTAGGCTTGAAGTAGGGTAAAAGGGTACAGGTTGTGGTGTCCTGGTTCTAAGTCATCTAGGTTCCTAATTAGTAAAGATGTAACCTTTGATGAGTCTTCAATGCTTTCGAAGAAGGAAGAGTTGATCGACGTAGAGAAAGACCACGGTCAGGGAGAAGGTGGAGCTGGAGGTTCGAACTCCAGATTCTTTGCCTATAATTCCTACAGATGAGGAAGATGGTTCTCATACTGCCGAGGAGAATAAATGATCTCTTAGGAACAACATTATAGTATTGCCAGAAATAGATCGAGAAGAGAAATTCGACCTCCTCATAAGTATGAATTTGCAACTATGGTTGCTTATGCTCTTAGTGTTGAATAAGGTATTGAGGTCAAAGAGCCTGTTACATATAAAGAGGCTATCAAGAGCATGGAATCAACACAGTGGCCAGTTGCTATGAGTGAGGAGTTAAAATATTTTTACAAGAATCAAATATGGAAATTGGTGAAACCGTGTGTAGGCCAAAAGATTTTTGGTTACAAATGGGTCTATAAGAAGAAGGAGGGAATTCCTGGAACGGAAGATGCAGGATATAAAGCACACTTGGTAGCTAAGGGTTTTACTTTGAGAGAAGGTATTGATTACAATGAAATATTTTTCCCTGTAGTAAAACATACTTTGATAAGAGTGTTGCTTGCAATGAAATATTACAATGATATATATATATATATATATATATATATATATATATATATATATATATATATATATAGTGTGTGTGTGTGTGTGTGTTTCGGTGTGTGTATGTGGTTGGGGGGGGGGATTGTGATGAATTTGGTTATAATTGGTGTATATGAGAGCTTAGAATGAAAAAGAAGAAAAATTAGTCAGGATTCCATGTTCGTGCAGTGTCTAGTGTGCGTGGGTGTGTGTTTACAGTGTGTGTTCTTCGGCTTTGGTGAATATATATAGATTTGTATGTGTGTAATTGTGTAAATTAAATGTGTTTAAGGCATGAATGGGTATATTGTAATGCATTTAGGTGATCTAAGGTGAGTTTAATGAGAAATCCGTGCGTGGGTGTGAGTAGTGTGTGCCCTAGTGTGCGGCAGGTTAAAGTCAGAAGACAAGTGTGTGAAGCTGAGGTGAAACAGTGTGTGTAGTGATTTGAATAGTAGATGTTTTTGTCGCTAAAAATAGGAAAATAAATGAACAGTTTCTAATCTAAAATTTTAAAAATAGTCAGGATCAGATTTAGCCAAACTGCAAAAAAGAGACTCTAGTTATTTTTAGGAGACCTACATTATGGAAAAATGTCGAATTTTTCTAAGGTTGGGAAAGGGGTTATCAGATGCTGTGATTTTGGAAATTTTCACTAAAATTTAAAATACCAAACTAGCACGGTTTCACGCAAAAATTTTATGAGGACCCTAAGATGCTGGGAAGTCCCATTTTCCAAAAATTTGGGTTGTTCTGAAGTCATTAGCCATTTTTGGCCGAACAGATTTTTAAGCACTCGGTCTAGATACTAGTTTTGGATTTTCGGGCGAAAATCCAAAAAAATGTTTTTTAGCGCAAATATAACTTCAGGATACTTAAAATAGCATTTTAAGATGTTTTTGAGATTTTTCTAGTGCAGGAAACCCCCAAGCCCCCAAAGGGCATTTTGGTAATTTATGATAATTTTACCAAGTCGACTCTGAACTTCGGGAAATACATTAAATTGAGTGTTTTGAGTAACGGGAAGTGAGGAATGGGATTAATACCCTAAACGAGAGGTATCAACACTCAAGCGTTGTTAGGCTGGGTTAAAGATCCGACTGTCAGGTCGGAGTAACCGACCGTTGTAAAATACTGTAAATAATTGATAAAAAAAGGAGTAGAATAATTGTGTATTTATGATGGTTAGTGGCTAACAAGCAAGGTCTTATTTGATTAGGTGACCCCGCTCGTGGTGGTTTGAAGCTCCTGGGCTCGTCGGCTAAAAGCCAACCATGTAAGGATAGTACAACTCTTTGTATTCTACGAATTGCTTCTCGTGGCATACCTAACGTTGATAGTGTGTGGTATGGTGAATGTTGTATGGTGGATATGAGATGTCGGCGGTGGTTGTGCCGATGTCTCTCTTAGCTTGAAATATTGTTTAGGTTTGTGACTAGCTTGTTCTCTAGTCCACTACGTGCATGTTGTTGGTGTGAGTTCAAATTATCGTGTTAAACCCAGTTGTGTTTATGACCAGAATTTCTTGTTGAGTAGTTGATTGACCGAGGACATAAGGTGAACCCAGTTCCCTTAGTCCGTCCACTTGGTGTGATTTGTGATTTGGCAATAACGTGGTTGGGGGATGAACACTCTTCGTGAGTTCCCTTCTTGTGCTTTGTATCTCTTTTATTTACCTGAGGCTGAGATGAACATATCAGAGTATGGGAAATTATATGAAAGGAGGGCCAGTGAAATGTGATCACCGGTAAAAAGGATGTAGGGCGCGCAGGTCGAGCTGATCGTGTCAATTGAGTCCAGTCAGTTGGGTCGGCGTCTGTATTGCATTTGATTTTATTATGATGTTAACGATATGGCTTGTATTTCATTGATGTTTAATTTGTCTATTCGGATTTAATGTTCATGTGCATAGTCGGTCAGTTGGTCAGTTCAGTCAGTCCAATTCACAAAATGTGGTGATAATGTTATTCTGTTGGGCCTTAAAGCCACTCAGTCTGGTTAAAGAAAAATATATGTTGTTTGTTTGTTAAATTTATGTCGTGTTATCCATTGAATTTTGAATTCTTTGATATCATTGGAGTTGACTATTATTTCTCCCAAGATTGTTACTTCGTGGTACGCGTTACTCCTCGTATTATCTTTACTGGGCGATTTGCGCTCATTCCTTACCTCTGATGTTTCAGGTAGTCAGAGCGAGGTACGCGAAATGTCAAGGAAAGGGAATGAGAAAGTGACTTGATCTGTGAAAAGAAAAGTAAGACAGTGACATCCGTATTTTTTGGGATTTAGATATTTTGTTAAAAACTTCCGTTGTGTTCATGTTGAGCTTTATGCTGATTTTTTGTTGTTGTAAAAATGGCCTTTTGAAACTTTATGAATATTTAAGGGTGTATCTAGAGTTGCTCTGTTATCCATCAGGGTTTGTGATGCAGTTATGACCGACAACCTAGCACAGGTGACGTAACTAGGGTTGGGGGTGTCGCAGTATATAAGTCGTCTCGTCCCACATTGGTTATTTAGAGAAGGTCACTACTTATCTCTAAATATATATTAATTGTCATGTTATGTGTTTTAAAGACAAGAAAGATGAGCCATTCTTTGAGAGGGTTTGTTGAGAGAGACAAAGATCTGTAATCTCAATTGCCAGATATTGTGAAATCGTTGCTACCACTGTGGAGTAGGCTTTCACCGAACCACGTAAATCTTGTGTCTTGTGTGCCTTTTTTTCTGTTATTGTTTTCGATTCTTTTCTGTATTGCTTGGTGTGAAATCTAGTATATTTTTTTAAAACAATAAGGATTTTAGAAAAACCAAAACACTAAGTGAAAGAGAAATCTGCCTTACGCTTGTGTCAAATGCTAGAGTAGCAACAATAGCTATTGGCACCATTTGTTTTCAGTATTCTTGTCATAGGTGTTCTATTTTGAATAATATATATCTGGCGTCAAACAATCGTACGAGTTAATATTGGTTTCTTGTTTTTTTAAACAAGAGTACTTATTATTTTTTCCTTCCAAGGTATTCATTAGGAAAAGTATTTCCTTTATTCTTGATGGTAGGTTATTAGATATATTATATATTATATATTCTTACTCCTATTAACTAAGACTACAAAGCATAGAAAATAGACCAGTTGTCAAAGGAAAGAAACTTTTTTTTTTTCACCAAATCAAACTTACAATGATATTTATGTTTACATCTTAATTTGAACAGGATTCAAAAAGTTACAAAATTTGGAACTCTGAATTCTGTGGAGGTGGAAGATTATTCTTTCTGCTAATCTTATATAGATTAGAGGGTAAAATGACCAAGATGCTTTTAAGGCAACATAAAACAAAGTCATTGGAAAAATTAGAATTGGCTCATATTTATGTATGTGTCCCATTGATGGTACAAGCTAGAGGGTATAAGTATCCCATAAGATTTGCCAATGGTTAATCAAGACTTGGTTATGTGTACCTAATGCATCATAAGTCTGAGGCCTTTTAGAACTTCAAAGACTTTTTCAATGAAACTTAACATGCAAACGAGTAACTATATAAAGACCCTTCAATCTAATTGAAGTGGTGAATACCTTCTTACTGAGTTGAATTATAACATGTCATAAAATGGGATACTAGCTCATTTGTTTGCACAGGGACTCCCCAATTACAATGGTGTAGCGGAAAGAAGAAATACGACTCTTTAGACATGGTGAGGTCAATGCTATATGACTTATATCTTTTTAGGGTATGCTCTACAAACAACATACTTGGTGAACATTGTTCCATCCATATTAGTGCCTATGAAACTATTTGAAATGTGGTCACTGTGTAAACCTAACTTGAACCATATTCATATTTGGGGTTGCCCAACACGTGCAGAAAGGGAAGGCTGAGTTAGATACGCAAAAATGATGATCACGGATATGTTTATTTGTGGGGTATTTGAAAGGAACAAGGGGTAGACTATTATGATCCGGGGGCCAGAAAATGTTTGTTAGTAAAAAAGTAGTTTTTTTTTCTAAAAGGGAATAAAATGATGGAATAATTTCTCTAACGGGGTAATATTGGAGGAAATATTTGAGGTTCTTATTCCACTGTCAACATAATTTTAAGAAAATGCACCACAAGAAACACTTGAAACATCCAATATGGGAGGCGAGCTTTGTCATAGTTATTGGATTTTTAGATGTGCAAAAAGACTCATTTTATTTAATGAGTTAAATGAGATTGTCTCTGGTTGTCTGGATCAAAAACCCTGTCAGTACGAATTGAAAGAGAAAATATAATATATGTTTTCGAATAATATCTAGAACCTGTAGATGCACTTGCAGAGGATTGAACCCATTGGGTTTAAGTGGATCTATTAAAAAAAGAAAAAAAAAGAGGGTGGACGGGACGGCCAAATCTTTGTGAGATTCAGCAAACAGATATAACGTTAACATACAAGCAAATGGAATGTGTTTGTGGCCAAAACCTTCCTGGGCCAACGAGCTAAGTTTTTGGGCGAACTTCTTTAGTCGAGAGGTGAACCTTGCAACAGTTGCTCCCGGGGAACACCCTCAAGCCCTTTCTTCTATAAAATTATCGGCTTGGCTACGGAATTTAGTTACCTTCCTATTTAGTTTTTATCTTGACGAGGAGATTTATATGTCTTAGCCAGATGTTTTGAAGCTGAAGTTTAAGAAGATATCTTTTGCAAGCATCGTAAAACTATTCATGGGCTTAGAAAGGAATTTCGAATATGCATGGAATGTCAGGTTTGATCAGGTAATCCAATAAATTGGTTTTGAACAAAATCGTATAGAGCGATATGTGTATTAAATATGTGACAGAGACATGGCGGTGTACTTCATTCAGTATGTCGATGACATTTTACTCATTGGATTGGTGTAGGCATTTGAAAGACCTAGAAGAAGCCAAGTAATTTTTAGGCATTCAACTTTTTAAGCAAGAAAAGAATGTCGGGGTTATCCTAAGTTACGTATATAAATGAGATTCTAGTTTGATATGCAATAGGAGATTGGGGAAAAAAAAGTAGAACTCACTATCTAGGCATGAAGTTTATCTTTCTAGTAATTAATGCCTTTTGACTGATGCAGACGAAGAGTACATGAAGGCAGTTCCTTATGCTTGGGTTGTAGGAAGTCTAATCTATGTTATGTTGTGTAGTAGACCAAAAGTCTATTTTGAAAATGGAATGGTTAGAAGATTTTAGTCTAGTTCGGGACCTAAGCAGTCGTTGGTAATTAAGCATATATTGTATTTACGGAGAATAAGATGTTATGATGTCTATCATAGTGAGAATCGTATCCGAATTGGATGTACTGATGAAAATGTTTTTTTTTTTTTGGGTAGAGAATACCAAAAGTCAACATGGAAATTTTTTCACTTTTGTTGAAGGTTCTATTAGTCGGCTGAGTATAAAACAAACTTGCCATGCTGGTTGGTAGCTGCCTGATATTCATATAAGGAGGTTTTTTGGTTTAGAAAGTTCTTGATGGAACTTGGAGTGGCTCGATTGCATCACCATTAGTGTTTTCATGTGATGATAACAATGTTATGGTGCAACTGAAAGAGCCCAAGGATCATAAAAGATCTAAGCACATAGAGTGAAAGTACCAAAACACAATATGATTCGAGAGTATGTGAGGGAAGGTGACATTGTTGTTTCCCCGTCCGGACCAGGTACAGCCTAATCCCATCAATTCGGTCCAAACGCCTACAACCCAGGAATGTTTTAGCATTGAGGCCCAACTGGAAAAGTCTAGCACACCCATCCGGGGCAAATTCTGGCCGCAAGATACGTCCATGGATCTAACGGTGGAGGATACCCCTGTGAATCCTGTAGGGATAAGCACGTCGCTCCCATTTCCCCATGTTGCACGGTCCTCAACAGCCACCTCTTCGTCATCTGTGATTGACCTGATCATAACTCCCTGCATTGATCAACCAGTGTTAATGGAGATCAAATTTGATCATACCAGAAGAGCACATCCTAGAGAACCGCCCAAACCCCCTTTCCCTTTGCACTCTGTAGATAGTGCTCGTCATCAATCTCATTTGAATCGTCACCGATCGGTATCCCCTGAAGCTAGAAAAGGCAGATCGGAAAGTTTGAAGATAGCTGATAAAGATGACGACTACCGAAAAGAAGTGCTGATGGCAAAAGTACCCAGATCTCAAAGACGAAATTCTGTTGATCAGACCATTGGGTATGAAAGATCAGCCAGAAGTGATGGCCAGATATACAACCGATGGATCCCCAGGCTTAAGTGTTCTGTTAGGTTGTTTCTTTACCCCTACAAACCTTTTATGGATTATTTGTTTTGGAATTGTAATGGTGTCGGCAACAATAGATTTAGACGGGATTCTCGGGAAATGGTTAATCATTTTAAACCTGCTGTGGTTGCAATTTTGAACCAATCGTGAAGATGGAGCAACTGGGTAATTTCTTCTCCAATTTAGACTTCACCGAAGCTTATGCTATGGACCCCGAAGGGAGATCTGGGGGTATTTGGTTGATGTGGAACCCCAACTGCATATCCTTATCTATAATTCAAGCCCATCCTCAAGTCGTTCATGCCCTGGTATCGAAACCGAGCTCGGACGACTGGATCCTATCTGCTGTTTATGCCAGCCCATATTCGCCCAAGCGCAAAGCCTTGTGGGAGAACCTTAAGAGCTTTGCGGCTACAAACACTATCCCTTGGATGCTTGGGGGAGACTTCAATGATATTTCGGATTTGAGCGAAAGAAAAGGTGGTCAAGACTTGCTGGATTGTAGCTGAATAAAGAATTTCAGAGACAACATAAACCAATGCAATCTGGTGGATCTGGGTTGCTGCGGACCTAAACTGACTTGGACTGATGGCAGAAAGGGTTTAGCGAACACCCAGAAATGGCTAGACCGTGCAATGGCTAATACAGAGTGGTGCATCAAATTCCCAAAAAATCAGGTGTACAACTTTCCTAGAATCTCTTCTGATCACTGTCCTATTTTTGTTTGCTGTACTGGTAGTTTACTTCACTCGTATAGAGCCAAACCCTTCAGATTCGAGGTCGCCTGGGCCACCCATGAGGGGCTCCTCCCTATTGTTTTAGATGCCTGGAAGCCTGATAATTCTCATAAGGATCTCAGCCATAACATTTCCCAGTTTAGAAAGAATGTTTAGATTTGGAACAAAGACACTTTTGGAAATATTTTTCACCGAAAAAAGAGATTGTGGTCGAGATTAGTGGGAATTCAGGAAGCTTTATCGAATCACTTTTCCCACAATTTTCAACTTCTTGAGCAAGAGCTTAGGAATGAGTATAACAATACTATTTTACAAGAACAACTTTTCTGGTTCCAAAAGTCTAGGATTAAATCTCTTGAGTTGGGAGACCGAAATACTAGATATTTTCATCTGACGACTGTGATTAGAAGAAAAAGAAACAATATTGAAACACTTAAAAATGAGCTTGGAATTTGGATCACTAAACAGGAGGACCTTGTCACTCACATTAGTAATTATTTTCAGTCCTTGTTTAGTCATGTTAGTGTTGATTCCTAGATTAATGATGTCTACCAGGAAATTAGGGGCCCCAAGATTGATGATTCTGACTCTAGGATGCTTAGAGTTCCTTTAACGGATTCTGAGATTCATAGGGCTTTTCTTAATATTAGTGCTTTTAAAGCCCCTGGGCCTGATGGCCTTAATAGTTTCTTCTTCCATAATTACTGGGATGTGGTTGGGAATTCTTGCTGTAAATTTATTAAGGATTGTTATGACAGTGGTAGCATGCCTAAAGATAATAACTTAGCGTATGTGACCCTTATTCCCAAAGTTGACATGCCCCAGGAGATATCTCAATTCAGGACCATAAGCCTTCTGAATGTTACTTATAAAGCTCTATCCAAACTTCTGGTGACTAGACTTAGACCTTTGTTACACAAGATCATAGGCCCTGCCCAATGTAGTTTCATACCTGGCAGATCTACCATTGACAATACCATCATCACTCAAGAGTTAATACACACCCTTAAGCATGTCAAAGGTAAAAGAGGTGGGATGATTTTTAAAATAGATCTCGAGAAAGCTTATGATAGAATGAGCTGGACTTTTATATAACTAACTCTGATAGAATTTAATTTTCCCCTGAATTGGATAAAGATCATTATGAGCTGCATTACGAGTGCTTCCATGTCTGTTCTCTGGAATGGTCAACCTCTCCCTCCTATAAATCTTGGCAGGGGGCTAAGACAGGGAGACCCTTTATCCCCATATATTTTTGCTCTGTGCATTGAGAAATTATCTCATATGATCCATCATATTAACAAGGACAGAAATTGCCTTGGCCTGAGAGCTTCTAAATCTGGCCCCTTTATTTCTCATTTGTTCTATGCTGATGATCTTATGTTATTCTGCCATGATAGTAACTATAATTGTGATACTTTCATGCATATTTTGAATGAATTTTGCTCTATGTCTGGTCAAAAGGTTAACCTTCAGAAATCTAAGCTTTATTTATCCCCTAATGTTCCTAGCCATAGGGCCAAGGAACTCAGCCTAAGATGTGGTATCCCCCTTACTTTCAGCATAGGAATTTATCTGGGCATACCTATGGTGCATAAGAGAGTGTCTAGAAGTCTTTATGATAATATAATTAAGAAAATGCAAAATAAGCTGGCTGGTTGGAAAACTAAGTTCCTGTCTTTAGCTGGTAGAGCTACCTTAATACAATCTGTGACCTCTACTATGGCTAACCATGTTATGCAAGCCCAAATGTTGCCCAAAAGGATAACTGATGATATTGATAAGATTAATAGGAACTTCTTGTGGGGGGATACTGCTTTAATTAGGAAAATCCACCTTATCAACTGGAATACTGTTTGCCAACCTAAAAGAACTGGGGGGGATTAATCTTAGGAAAGCTCACCTCAACAACCTTGCCTTGACTTCTAAGATTAGTTGGAAGATGATTGTTAAAGAAGATCACCTATGGGTTAAAGTTTTGAAGGCCAAATATTTCGATTCTTGTAATCCTAGGAACTGGCCAAAGAAAAGTGGGGGATCTCATATCTGGAGAAGCATTAGAGCTACCATACCTCTTTTGAATGGTGGTGTCAAATGGCATGTCCAAAATGGCAACACTATATCCTTTTGGAAAGACTGGTGGGTTGGACCTGGACCCCTTAATCCCAATCCTGTTACTGATCCAAACTTGAATTTTGATGAATTTATTTCACCTGATGGAAGCTGGAATGTGCAGGCCCTATCTAAATACCTACTTAACCCTGAAATTCAGGCCATTACTACTATCCACCTTCCCATACAACAACCTGAAGATGACTCCCCATTTTGGGGAGTTGTGAAAAATGGCAAGTTCTCAACAGCTAGTGCCTATAGGATTGCTGCTTCTCTGGATGTTCATAACACCACATATCCGAATTTTGATTGGATATGGAGGCTTAAGATCCCCCCAAAATTTAAGTTCTTCATTTGGATTATCACTCATGGTAGGCTGCTAACTAATGAGCTGAGAGCTATTAGAAATATTAGCCCTAATGCCACTTGCAGCAGATGCAAAAAAGAAGCTGAGACTATGGACCATACCCTCAGGAAATGTCCTAATGCCAAAAACTTATGGACGAAGCTGTTTAATTCTTGTATCTTTGAACAGAACCTGAGATATAATGTCATTGATTGGATAAAAATGAACTTGAATATGGGAAATAACCTGCTGTTCATGAACTTCAAATGGAAATCCATGTTTTTAGCTTGTCTGTGGCAGAACTGGAAGGAACGAAACAAAGAGAGCATCGAGGGAACTACCTTTCAAGTGTGGCAAGCCTGGAAGGGAGTGCTTGAGCTGGCTAACGATTTAGAGAGCATCTCCAGTAAGCTATCTCTCCTACCAAGCACTACTACTAGGCTGATTAAATGGTTGTTTCCACCTGCAAGTACCCTCAAAGTCAACACTGATGGGTGTGCAAAGGGAAACCTAAGAGGAGGGTACGGGGGTATAATTCGTGATGACCAAGGACAATGGAAAGGAGGCTTCATTGGAAGACTACCAACTGATGATAGCCTGGAAGCAGAAATTCATGGAATTCTCAAAGCATTACAAGTTATCAAAGATCAACATTTTCATGAAGCCACGATTGAAACTGACTCCCTTTTGGCTCAACAGTTAATGACTGCAGCTGAGATTGAAACATTTCATCCTTTATTTACTATTTTGAAAGATTGTCGCCTTTTGCTCGTTGCGACAAAGTCGAAAATTAGGCATGTACTTAGAGAAGGAAACCAATGTGCTGATTTGTTAGCTAATTTAGGAACCAAGCAAGATGGGGCTTTTGTTTATCTCAATCATCCCCCTGTGGAACTAAGTTCACTGCTCCTTGCAGATGTAATTGGGGTGGAATACCCACGTAGCTAAGGTTGTTCTTTTGTTCCGTTCAATCAAAAAAAAATACTCAAAAAATGGGTATTAACTATATGCCTAACTAGTTTTGAGCGTAACTGGGAGATTGTTGGACTTGCTTTAAAAGCTTGTTATTTGACTTGTGTTATTTTCAATTTAATAATATTGCACGTTCTTTTAGTTGATCATGCATTTTCTCTATGGTATATGATTCATGTGTATAAGATAAGTATCCAAGGAAGATATAATCTCATGTATATATATAATGAAATAGTTATGTTTATAACCTTAGATGAATTTAAAGAAATTATCTAGTCAGTTGCAGTGCTTAATGATATTTGATTGTGTTGCCATTTGATGAAAATATTCTTCACAAAAATACTAAGATGTAAGAATCCAAAATTCTGAAATAGTGATGAACTCAAACTCATAATGTGCAATTGCTTTGATATTCCAATGAATATGACTATTTTTGCTATAGTCTTATATCTCGAATAAAGGGTAACGTGCTTTAGGGATGTTGTGAACATGTTAAATTTATGGTTGATCATGAAACTTGACCAAGTCTTTTATTAAAGTAACCCTTAAAGCTCTTTCTCCTAGCATTATTTATGACTAGATTAAGAGAGAAAGATTAGACCTTCTAATATGAATACTAGTACATTTATTTGGTGATCCCCAGGAAGCAATTCAAAATCTCTCTCTCTCTGCCTCCCTCCCTCCCTCCCTCACCCTCTCCACCCCCCACCCCACCCCAACAAAGAGCTTTGTCAAAGCTAGAGGTTTGGGATGCAACTTATAGTCCACTGTCCAGGGTCCTGCTAGAGGGAAGATCTTAGGGAAACTCAATCCTTTATAGTGGAACTTTGCTAGGTCAGTGAAACCGGTGATGAGTTTCTAAATACATTATCATATTCATGTAATACCATAATTGAGATCGTGGGACGAGTATTGGTGGTCAAACTTTTTACTGAAAAAAGAAAGAAAAGGAAGATGCACATGCTTTGCTTGTAAGAGCACACGGAAATGATGACAAATGGTTAGTGATAACCATGTAAAACCCTTCTACAAGAAAGCATTCACATATTCTGGTTTCGTGCTTGATAAGGATGAGTACTTCACAAGGACCATTTGTAACTTTAAAGCATGGACAGTCTAAATTAAATATAACAGTAGCTCCAAGTCCAGTGTCCAGGTTTGTAAATGATGTGCTTTCTCTCTAGAGTTTCTTAGGCATAAGATTTTAGAGTGAGAAAGTTAATGTGTGCAAATAAAGTGAATTCTTGTGAAAATGAGCTCTCAAGTCCAACAATTATAGGCAACCACAGATAGATTACCTCAAGTGACTCATGGTGCCCCCGAGAGTGACAACTGACTGAGGGTTGACCACGTGTTAGTGTTCTGTTCTGCCATGCATGGCAGTGCATGGTCAGCTGATCTGGTTTGGAGATACTAATCGCGGTTACAAATTACAGCCACCTTGGTCTATGAGTATACTGGTTGGTGGACTACGTTGAGTCAAATAAAAAAGCTAGTGATGCGAGGCTAGCGGCAGTTAACTTGGCCGAGGTAGGGTGCAAAGGTAACGAATGGTATTGGATAAATAGTTGGAGGATTTGCAGGCACAACAGAGGGTCGTGGAGTTGCAAGTCACTTCTCTAACCACGTGAGTGTTCCTGGGGTTGTTGAAGTTGTTATGTTATCTCTTGTTTCACTTTCTTTATCTTTTGAACATTATTTTTCTCTCTTGTATTTTGTATTGTTATCAGACATTGGCTATGTATGATATTTGCACTTTTATGTGTCTCCTGTTGAAATTTGTGTTGATTTTTTATTTCACGAATAAAAAAGATACGCTAATTGAACCTTGCATCCCATTAGTGAAAAATGTAAATTGAAAAGGTCATGTAATTGAACGTTCAGAAATTGCATTGAGGCAACATGCCTTTGTACACATGGAGACGATGGCCTGGTAAAGAAAGAAAAAAGGAAGTGTTTTAGATGACCCTAGCAATGGGTGCTTCTAAGTAGCCGAGGTCTCTGGTGGCTGGGCGTGTTCGATAGTTATAATAAGTATAGCATGTCTTTAGGTACTTTTCATTTATGGTGGTGTGACACTTTTTCTCTAAGGGTTGAGAATAAGAAAGTAGTCATTTTTCTTTGCTTTGTAGACTTGGAAAGGACGTTTCCTAATTCAGAGTGAACTTAAGGGTTGAAGTCCCAACGCGCACAGCTGAGCAGAACATATGACTAGGTCATCTTTGGCAACCTCTTGTGATACATTTTCATTCTATTCAAGGCCTTAGCTCATCTTTTATCAAGCCTTACGAGGGCTACAAGTCTAGTATCTTCCTCTGAATCCAACCGTGAAAGGCTAGCCTGGAAGAGGGGACTGGAACTTATACAAGTACTACACACTCATACCTATGGACAAGCGAGAAAAGCATGGCGTTGGTGGTATTATGTTAAGAAGTCCACTAAGCCTAATGGGCAAGGTCAACTTTTCGGACCGAAACTTGTTCTCATCTTAAACCATCCATAATAAGACTCGTAACAAAGTCTCGTTAGAGATCTCTGCTTGACCCTTAGTGTGCGGGGTATGAAGGCGTATATGTAGTATATTTGATGTTTTACTCGTCCATGAGGGCGTGCACCTCCTTGTTTGATAAATGGCCTGCCATTGTCTGACATGATGCACCTAGTTATTTCAGAGGGGTATGAAGCCTCCACTCTGTTGTTGAAACACTTGATAGCAACCATGACTTTACGTGGCCTTTGACCACGAGCGAATATTTCAAGCACTCAAATGTAACCATGATCTATATATTGAAAGGCAGAGAGATAGGTCTGATGAGGTCGATAGACCAGGAGTGGTTGGAGGCTGAAGTGTGCATCTCATCGGCATGCCTCTAGTAAGGTTTGTAGTGCCTAACATGGGAGATTGAGTCTGTCTCCATTCTTGGCCAATAACACCCCAACCTTAGCAATCTGAATATAACTTTTAAGCCTTGGTTCTTGCAACAACCCCATTTGTATTTTGTTGATGACTTCATGGCTTCGTTACCTTGCAACATAAGAGGGTGCATCTGGAGAAACCTTTGTGGAACAACTCTCCCGAAGTGACAAAGTTTTTGGTGCACTTTATTTTGATATATCGTGCCAAATGTCAGTTCGAGGGGACGACTCAATGATTCGAGTAGAATATATAGGGCTAGAAAGTTGTCGAGGATGTCCACCACAAAGGCCTCGGCATTGTCTATAGCATACTCACAAGAAGTGCAGTCCCCTTGGATGTTTGTGGTATCTTTGGCCATGGATAGCTAGAAGAGACTCATGGACAGGAGGCATCGATGAAGAGGGGGTTTGCCTTAGCCATAACATTTCTGGTGGCCAAGGTAAAGTTTCTAATTTGCTTTTAGGGCTAAGCATTTACCCAGACTGCCTTATGAGCAGCATTTGTACATGACACCCCTCCAACATCCGGAAGTCAGAGAGTGTCGAGGCATGGACCAACGACGTCTTCTTCAACAAGTGCCTTAGTTTTCTGGGGTAGAGTAATTAGGGAAAAGGTCCATAGATGTGCAGGTTTTCCGAATGTTTGCTATTAGTACCATTATGGTTCTCATATTGGACATGGCCAAGTCTTTCTTCTAGATGACGGACCAAGGCACGGTCAAGTGTAAGTGCTGGTTTTTTTACTACAAACTTTCTGTAGGTTTGTTTCTTGATCAATCCCTCTTTATGCATAGTGACTTAGCCCTCAAATTCATAGCAAGAAAAGCCCAATGATGAAGGCTTCATACTCGACTTTGTGCCGGAGACAAAGAAGACAAGCTTGAAGAATAAGAAACGGTGACACTGACCAGTATTCACTACAAGAAAACAGACTTTTAGCGACGGGGAAATCCGTCGCTAAAAGCCCAAAATCCGTCGCTAAAGGAATTAGCGACGGATTCACCGTCGCAAAAAAATCCCTCGTATAAAAGCCCGTCACTAATAGTTTAGCGACGGAATTTTTAAATCCGTCGCTAAATATGTGATTTTTACCGACGGATTTATTTTTCATTAGTGACGGAATGTCCGTCGCTAATTATATTTTTAAAATTTTAATTTATTTTCTTTTTTGTCCAATTAGCGACGGATTAAATATTTAGCGACGGAATATTCCGTCGCTAAATAGCTTATTTAGCGACGGAATATTCCGTCGCTAAATATTTAATTGAAAGGCATATTTTAGCGACGGAATAAATCCGTCGCCAAAAGTCAATATTTTTTTAAATTTTTTTTTTATTTTTCAATTACCTAAACCTGTACAGAAATATAATTCTCAACAACAACGCGCAATAAGCGAAATACAGAAAAAAAATATATAATCAATTAAAAAAAATATTTATTAAAAAAAAAACTAATACATGTACAAGCCGGGAACCGGAGATAGCCGGTTAGGAGAGGGGAGAAGAGTACAACCCGGGCGCGGGGGGGGGGGAAGCTAGGAACGGGCACGGGAAGGGGCTCATCAGGGGTTCCCGAGTCCCGGATCTGGATCCTGCTGATCCGGGGCCGGGGCGGCTGGTCCAGCAGTGCCCTGCTCCCTCATCATCCGGCACACCACTGTAGCAATGCGCTCGATATCCTCCTCGTGCAACTGAGGCCGAGGAGCCGGTGTCTGTGGAGGGGCAGCAGGGGGTGAGGACGCTCCTATCACGGCACGAGGAGTCGTGCTAGGCAGGCCGCGTATGCGGCCTTTCGGCCGATTCACGACCTCCGGCGTATCCAGCCATCGCTTCAACCCCCCAGTACTCGCAGCCGTACTAGTGGACGCTGATGGCTGTCCGGACTGCTGCTCGGACCCCCTTAGCTGTTCATACGAGGCCTGCAAAAATAGTGGTTTAACGATATGTTATGGCATTAATTAACGAAACAGACATCGAGGATAGAAAGAAACAGATTAACTTAAATAAATTGACTCACATCGATCCGCCGGGCAATATCTGAAATATAGTCGCCCGCCTGGTGCGTCTCGTCCTTGTCCTTCTTCCGCACGTGCGTCTGAGTATAGGTCAGAGCTATGACCTCATCCTCCTCTAGATCCGGGTGCTCGACCGCGTTCATATGTCGGACGATGTCGTGTGGCACCGACCCCCCCGTGTGCGTCGGATCTCTGTTCTGTCTGTTCTCAGCCCCGCTCTTACTCTTGGCGTCCCAACCTGGATCCGCAGCCCACCGATCTATCATCTCCCCCCATACACGGTGAGATATCCAATGTGGGGGATATTTCGTCATGTCCGTCATCGGGGCACCCGCGGGCAGCGCCCTCTTCGCCCGGTCCCGTGCATCGTGGAGCCATCGGCGGTAATTCTTGCCGATGTAATTAAAGAAAGCCTGCTGCCCCAGTCCCTGCTGCTCAGGCGTATCAAACGTGAACCCCTCCTGTAATGCATTCAATAACACAAATTAACAACATAAAACAAACTGTAATTTAACATTTACTAACGCTGAAAAAAATACTTCACCGTACCAGCCACTCCTCCCATAGGGCCTCCCTCGCAGCGGCATCCCATTCCTTCCAGTACAGGCGTGGCTCGAAGAATCGGCCCTTCACAAGAACGCCGATCTTCGTCCTCGCCATATTCTCCAGGATCCTGCCAAATAAGTAATTAAATTAATTAATACAGTTCAAATATAAATTAACACCCAAAAATTTTAGGCATAAGGCATGAGGTGATATTTTTAGTACTTACAGGCCCTCCTGCGTGAGCGTAACTCTCTGTTTACGCTGGGGGTCGATGCGTACCCCGCGTGTCGGACCACGGCCTCGTCGAGATCCTACAAAACACAGACATTAATACAGTTCAAATATAAGGCTAGCGAAAATGTAGGAAACACCGTTATCAACTATACCTGAGGTAGAACCCACGGAAGATGGAGACGGCTGGGGCGACGGCGATGGCTGGGGCGACGGTGACGGCGACAGCTGGGGCTGGGCCCCCGATGGCTGTCCGCGATCACTCTGTGCCTCGTCATCAGTAGGCAATGACGAGGTGGGACTAATCGGGGAGGAAGCAGCTCGGCGTCCAGCCCGGCCACGAATAGCCCGTATCCTATCCATATCTGACTTCATATAGATTATATACAAAGACATTAACACGTGAAAAACAATAATTTAGGCATAAATCATCATCGGCACTATATATATATATATATGAACGAATGTGCAAAAACACATCAATAAACACCAAGTTCTAAAATGTTACTACATTTTTCCCGTGATGTTACAACATTACAAGTCAATCATTTTCAGTTTGCGAATCATCTTCATCACTATCCTCGTCGCCCTCTTCTTCGTGGGACTCGTCGTCCTCTTCATCTTCTAATTCATCCTCTTCATCAGTAGACTCGGTCACATCATCTCCAACACTTTCAACATCTTCCGCGTCATCATCTACGACTTCTTCTCCCACAAGAAGTGTTGTTGGAAGAGGAAGATCGTCCTCCTCGTTGTTGACCTCAACAGGGAACAAGACACGTGGTTGGTCGGCTTGAAAGGAGTCTAGCTCACTGTCATATGTCACGGGCAATTTCTTGGACTTGATAGTTGTATACCAATGAGATTTGGGATTGGCGACGTCCTCCGCGTAAAAGACTTGTACAGCTTGACTAGCAAACACAAAGGGCTCGTCTGATGCAAGTCTTGACTTGACATTGACATCTACAATCCCTTGAGAGCTAACACGGATTCCTCTGCTGCATGTGACATCGAACCACGTACACTTGAACATTACCAGGCGGTTTTGGGAACCCAGATATGTTAGCTCAACAATCTCATCTAACTCTCCGTAAAAATCCATGCAATTCTCGGCATAACAGTCGCCGTTGACCAAGACTCCACTGTTTTGGGTTTGTTTTGTTCGGTCATCATCTTTTACGTTAAACCTAAACCCGTTGATGATATAACCTCCGTAACAGGATGTTTGTTTGTTAGGGCCTTCGGCTAGTAATTTCAAGCAGGAGGCCACTGGTCTATCCATTGACTGAACCTATTGTAGATGACGGTAAACATTAAGGATAAATCAGTATACTAATTGGCCACAGAACTGTATATAACACATAATATAATTTCGTTAAATAATCTTACACGGATTTTGAACCACTGTACAAATTGTGATTTCCGGTGAGATTCAAGTCCAGCGGGATCAGTGATTAAAGATTCCGCATCGAACTCACTGCAAACCAATATGCATCTAACTCGCTTAACACACTTTCAATTATGTACAGCAATGTAAGTGAATTAAGACTTTAACTTACTCAACGAATGCCGAAACTTCATCGCAATTTAGAAGGGCATATATTGTTGCAGCACTGTACTCTTCATCTGTTAGCCATCGAGTATACGTTCGGCCGAACGGACTACCTGACTGCTTGAATATTGACAATTGCCCTTCCAAATTTGTGCTTGCTCCGGGATCATTTCGGCCTAGTTGATTTAACCTTGTACCAACATCCGAACCGAAATATTGACTACAAAAGTTTACAAGTTCTTCCATTACGTAAGCCTCCGCAATTGAGCCCTCAACCCGAGCCTTATTACGGACTTTTTTCTTTAAATGGAACATGAACCTAGAAGTTTAGGGAATCGAGTTAGGTGGAATATCAATGATAACAGATGTCGCATTAAGTGTAAACGAACAACTGTAACAATTTAAGGATTACCTCTCGAAGGGATACATCCACCGATATTGCACGGGTCCACCCATCTTAGCTTCATATGCCAAGTGAACAGGCAGATGCTCCATTGAATCAAAGAACGAAGGTGGGAAGATTTTCTCCAGCTTGCAAATCGTCACCACAATGTTCTTCTCAAGCACTTCCATGTTACTCACCCGGATCGTAGAAGAGCATATATCTCGAAAGAAATGAGATAATTCAGTCAAAGTCTCGCAAACAACCCGTGGCAACAGTCCCCGGAAGGCAATAGGAATGAATCTCTCCATGAATACGTGGCAGTCGTGACTCTTCATCCCTTGGAACTTGCATTCCGAAACATTGCAACAACGAGATATGTTGGACGCAAACCCATCCGGAAGCTTCAAATTCTTAACCCACTGACAGACCTTCTCCACTTGTTTCTTGTCTAGACAGTAAGGTGCTTTCGGAAGTATGGTCCTCCCACTGACTGTCCGAGGATGCAATTCACGGCGTACACCCAACTGTTGTAGATCCCTTCTCGCTTTAAGGTGATCTTTCGATTTGCCCTTGAAATTCATCACTGTGTTGAACACATTATCAAAAACGTTCTTCTCAATATGCATCACATCCATGTTGTTTCGGATAACGAGCGTCCTCCAGTAGGCTAACTCCCAGAAGATACAAAATTTTCTCCAGTTGTGCTCTTTCCCGAACCCTGCAATCTTCTGATCCGGCACACCCTTACCGTGTGGTATGTCAGTATCAAGTGCCTCCAGGTGTGAGAGTACTTCTTCACCAGATGGGTAGTCCAGCGTGACAACCTCACGCTCGATTGTCCCGTCAAATTTATCCTTCTGCCTACGAAACTGATGGCCCGGTGGCAAAAGCTTACGGTGACATCCGAACCACGAGGCCTTTCCGCCGTGCTTTAACGTATGACCGGGGTTCACGCCCATACAAGCAGGGCATGCTAGCTTCCCATGTGTGCTCCAGCCACACGTCATTCCCAATGCGGGGAAATCATGTATAGTCCACATCAAAGCAGCCCTCATCTGAAAATTTTGTTTAAGGGATGCATCATATGTTTCGACTCCATGATTCCATAATTGTTTTAACTCATCAATCAACGGCCTTAAATACACATCTATGTCCTTACCGGGACTCTTCGGCCCCGGAATAAGCAACGACAAGAACATATACGGCTTCTTCATGCACATGCCTGGTGGAAGGTTGTAAGGGACAATAATAACAGGCCAACAGGAGTAAGGCGTGGTAGACTGACCGAAAGGGTTGAACCCATCGGTTGCCAGACCAAGTCTAACATTCCGAACTTCCTGAGCAAAAACTGGATGCCTGCGGTCAAACTCCTTCCACGCCTCTCCATCAGCTGGGTGTGTCAGCACATCGGCATCGTTGCTGCGAGTCTCACGGTGAGCCCTCATATGTTCAGCCGTACTGGAGGAGTAGTACATTCTCTGAAGCCGTGGTGTGACCGGGAAATATCGCAATATCTTCCATGCAATGTTTTTCTTCTTCCCTTTGTCCGGTTTGTACCTCGAATGATCACACACTGGACATAATGACAAATCCTTATTCTCTTTCCAGAATAATACACAATCGTTATTGCACGCATCTATCCGGTCGTAGCTCAACCCAAGTTTCCTCATCATCTTCTTCGCGTCATAGTACGACGGCGGTAGCTTTTCACTTTCGGGCAGTATTTCTTTGATGAAGGTAACAAACTCGTTAAAACCTTTCTCACTCAGCCCGTGGTCTGATTTCAACTGTAATAACCTACTAACCGCAGACAGCCGTGTGTGTTTCGGAGCTCCATCCCACAGCGGCTCTTCCGCAGCTCTCAACAACTCATAAAACTGATGAGCCCCCTCGTTCGGCGGTTGTGGCCTGTCGTTACCCCAGTCAACATTAGCATGCCCAACATCCATAATCATATCTCGAAAATCATATCGTGCCTCCTCCCTAACTTCAGTTTGACTAGCCAGGTTGGACGACAATACTATCGTTTCCCCGTGCTGCGTCCACCTTGTGTATCCACCCATAAAACCGTACCGACGAAGATGCCATTTTACTTCAATTCTTTTTCTCCAGTGCAACAACTCACATCTACCGCACGGGCACCTTATCTTATCAAGGTCAACATGTGCAGGATGCGCATAAGCGAAGTCGAGAAATTCGTCAACGCGACACTCAAAATCTTCAGCATTCTTCCTTTTCATCCAACTTCGATCGACTGACATGACGACTGAATTATCGTACTGTATACCACCTTCAATAATGACCAGTGATTAAGCATTGCCGATGTAAATATCAATGCATGAATGTTACAACACGTCTACATATTTCCCCTCCACTCTTGAACAGGTAGTGGTCCTATCCCATTCAGAAAAGCACATGTTTATAAAACAGTGAATAACTCATGCTTAGTCCGATGTCTGTGGAAAATTCGGCAGCACCTCCCCGCATTTCTCCAAGTACACCACATCGATTAGGTGTTCTAACATTCATCTAACCTTGCTCAGGAAGGTTTGACGGATGTTAGAACACCAGATCTGTATGCACCCGGAGAAACACACGAGAACGTGTACCAAATATCCACGACATAGAACATAAAGCATGAGTCAAAATACTGTTTTATAAACAATTAGCTTTTCCAAACTGTCCAAACTGGACATCCAAAGGCTCATTACAAGGCATTACTTTGTAATGAGTACCTTTGAACGGGAACTAAGGGTTTTTATGCATGCATGTGTTCAGAAATTGATAAGATATGCAAGAATCTTTCCGAAATATCAAAACTGCAGAATGATCGTTGCATATGTTATCAATTCCACATTAAATAGAACTCGTTGGCAACGAGTTGAACCATCTCGTTGCCAATGGACTTCTCAAAACAACAATTAATATAAAGAAGGCAGGGTTTGTAAAGAACGAGTAATTGAACCATCTCTGGGCAACATGGAGTAATTATGGGATGTACAAGGGCTAATTAGGGCTAATTAGGCTTAATTGGGTTATGTTAGGGCTAATTAATGTTAATGAGGGCTAGTTTCGGATAATTATAGCTAATTAGGGTTGATTATGACTAATTAGGGTTTAATTGTGCCGAGTAGTGATGATTAGTCCTAATTAGGGCTAATTAGGCTTAATTGGGTTATGTTAGGGCTAATTAATGTTAATGAGGGCTAGTTTCGGATAATTATAGCTAATTAGGGTTGATTATGACTAATTAGGGTTTAATTGTGCCGAGTAGTGATGATTAGTCCTAATTAGGCTTAATTGGGTTATGTTAGGGCTAATTAATGTTAATGAGGGATAGTTTCGGATGATTATAGCTGACTAGGGTTGATTAGGACTAATTAGAGTTATGTAGTCCTAATTAGGGTTTAATTGTGCCGAGTAGTGATGATTAGTCCCAATTACGGCTAATTAGGCTTAATTGGGTTATGTTAGGGCTAATTAATGTTAATGAGGGATAGTTTCGGATGATTATAGCTGACTAGGGTTGATTAGGACTAATTAGAGTTATGTAGTCCTAATTAGGGTTTAATTGTGCCGAATAGTGATGATTAGTCCTAATTAGGGCTAATTAGGCTTAATTGGGTTATGTTAGGGCTAATTAATGTTAATGAGGGCTAGTTTCGGATAATTATAGCTAATTAGGGTTGATTATGACTAATTAGGGTTTAATTGTGCCGAGTAGTGATGATTAGTCCTAATTAGGGCTAATTAGGCTTAATTGGGTTATGTTAGAGCTAATTAATGTTAGTGAGGGCTAGTTTCGAATAATTATAGCTAATTAGGGTTGATTAGGACTAATTAGGGTTATTTAGTCCTAATTAGGGTTTTGATGGTGCCGAGTAGTGTTGATTAGTCCTAACTAGCGCTAATTAGGCGTAATTGGGTTATGTTAGTGCAAATTATGACTAATTAGGCTAACTACAATCAATATGCGCATAATTGGGTTCATTTGGGCTAATTTGAGGTAATTATAGCTATTTTGGATTTTATCAGGTTCTTAGGGTTAATTAAAACTAATTAGGCTCGTTAGAGCTAATTAGGGTTAATTGATTTACTAAAATATTGTTAATCAGGACTAATTAGGGCTAATTATAGCCAGCGCTGGAGCCACGATTAGATTCCAGGGGGTGCATGCTAAAAATGTCGCATTAACCTAACTAACCTAAATTTAATGCACATTCAACAACCTCAATTCCGACACCTCATATAGGGTGTCGATATGGTGTCCGATACGTTTCTGACACCTCCGGACACGTGTCAGACACATACCGACACGTGTCTGACACATACCGACACGTGTCCGACGCCTTTGGACACGTGTCCGACGCCTCCGGACACGTGTCCGATGCCCAGCGACACGCACCTCCGGACACATCGGCATACGTTAATTTGTTTTCTAAATGTCGGACACCGTCGATCAGACGTGGTGTCCGTGTCTGCGCTAACTAACAGGTATCTCAATCCAATTGGGTCCCATCCTCCGTCAACAATCTCAATTCTCAAATGCTCAATGCAATAAAAATTAACAAAAATCACACATTCAATCCAATTGGGTCCCATCCTCCGTCAATGATCTCAATATCTCAAATGCTCAATGCACAATTAACAATCTAAAATCATCAATTAACAACCTAAAATCATCAATTCATAATCGCAATTACTTCAAATGCACAGCTAATAACCTAAAATCATCGATCAATAATCACAATTATAAAACGCACAATTAACAACCTAAAATTATCAAACAAATGAGCAATGTTCAAATTTTTTAAAAACTGTTCAAAATTCACATATCCGATGCGCTTGAATTATTTCAATTTAGGGTTCGATTGTATTAGGGCATTCAATTTAGGGTTCAATTAGTTTCATTTAGGGTTCGGTTCGATTAGGGCATTCAATTTAGGGTTCAATTACTTCAATTTAGGTACAATTAGGGGGTTCTATTGATTCAATTTAGGGTTCGGTTGATTTGAGGCATTAAATTTAGGATTCAATTAGTTCAATTTAGGGTTCAATTAGGGGGTTCTATTGATTCAATTTAGGGTTCGGTTGATTTGAGGCATTCAATTTAGGGTTCAATTAGTTCAATTTAGGGTTCGGTTGGATTAGGGGGTTCAATTAGGGATCGATTAGATTGGGGCAATCAATTTAGGGTATGACTAATTAGGGTTTAGGGTTTAGGGTTTAGGGTTTAGGGTTAAGACCACATTTTCTTTAACATCTACCAATTTATCATGGGAAAATTCGTAACTTCTAACTCTTGAACACCTTCTAAGGGGCCATGAAGCTAATTTATGTGTTGGTGTTATCGTATTCCCCAAGCCTTTTTTTAAAACCAAAAGGTGAACCCTCCTCCAAGAGTCGATCAACCCCGCCAAGCCAAGCATACGAGTTACGAGAATCTACAAACCATAATGGAATCTACAAGCCAAGCATACGAGTTACGAGAATCTACAAACCCTTCTCATTATATACTGCATTTACCGGGTAACATAATATCAAACCATATGATTACCAAAAAAAAAATCAAACCATACGAGTTACGAGAATCTACAAACGGTAAAGAGATGATTCTGAATATCTAAAAGCCGATCATGAATATCTAAACTTACAGAAACTTGGGCTGATTTGAAGATGGGCGGCGCGGTTGTGGTGGCGGCGCAGCAGTGGTGGTGGCGTCGCAGCAGTGGTGGTGGCGTCGCAGCAGTGGTGGTGGCGTCGCAGCAGTGGTGGTGGCGTCGCAGCAGCGGTCCTTCGGTTTTGAAGATGGGCGGCAGTGGCGGCGTCGGAGGCGGTGGCAGGATATATTCCGTCGGGGGCTAGGTTGCCGGGGATGGCGACGGAGGATAAATCGCCGGTGAGAGAGAGAGAGAGAGCAACGGGAGAAAGAAAAGAAGAAGGGGATCTGATCTATTTAAGGCTTTTACTGACGGAAAATACCCGTCGGTAAAAGTCCGTCGGCAAAACCCTACTTTCACCGACGGGTATTTTTACCGACGGAAGTATTCCGTTGTTAAATAGTTTTACCGACGGAACACACCCGTCGGTAAAAGTTCGTCGGCAAAACCCGACTTTCACCGACGGTTATTTTTACGGACGGAATTATTCCGTCGGTAAATAGTTTTACCGACGGACGTTACCCGACGGGTGTATTCCGTCGCTGAAAATACTTTTAGAGACGGAATTTTGTCCGTCGCTAAAAGTCCGTCGCTAATTCCCTCTTTTCTTGTAGTGTAGCATCTAATCACCCTTGTCACTAAGGCAAACCCTTTAGGGCACACGCTTACTGCCTAGCCGTGTTTAGGCGCCTTACCCCATTGCTGCTCATTTTTTCTAAGTTTGATCTCACTATCAAGAACCCCAGAGTTCTCGAAAATCAATCTCTCGCAGAATTCTAAGCCTTTTTCTCCATCAACACTATAACTAACCATAAACCAATTGCTTGAGGAGGAAATGGCTCCAAAATTAACATTTAAAAGATCCTAATTAAGAACCCCTTAGGTAGGGAAGTACAGACGTAGTGCTTTAAATCACTACAAGAAAAGAGGGAATTAGCGACGGACAAAATTCCGTCTCTAAAAGTATTTTCAGCGACGGAATACACCCGTCGGGTAACGTCCGTCGGTAAAACTATTTACCGACGGAATAATTCCGTCCGTAAAAATAACCGTCGGTGAAAGTCGGGTTTTGCCGACGAACTTTTACCGACGGGTGTGTTCCGTCGGTAAAACTATTTAACAACGGAATACTTCCGTCGGTAAAAATACCCGTCGGTGAAAGTAGGGTTTTGCCGACGGACTTTTACCGACGGGTATTTTCCGTTGGTAAAAGCCTCAAATAGATCAGATCCCCTTCTTCTTTTCTTTCTCCCGTTGCTCTCTCTCTCTCTCTCTCACCGGCGATTTATCCTCCGTCGCCATCCCCGGCAACCTAGCCCCCGACGGAATATCTCCTGCCACCGCCTCCGACGCCGCCACTGCCGCCCATCTTCAAAACCGAAGGACCGCTGCTGCGACGCCACCACCACTGCTGCGACGCCACCACCACTGCGCCACCACCACTGCTGCGCCGCCACCACAACCGCGCCGCCCATCTTCAAATCAGCCCAAGTTTCTGTAAGTTTAGATATTCATGATCGGCTTTTAGATATTCAGAATCATCTCTTTACCGTTTGTAGATTCTCGTAACTCGTATGGTTTGATTTTTTTTTTGGTAATCATATGGTTTGATATTATGTTACCCGGTAAATGCAGTATATAATGAGAAGGGTTTGTAGATTCTCGTAACTCGTATGCTTGGCTTGTAGATTCTATTATGGTTTGTAGATTCTCGTAACTCGTATGCTTGGCTTGGCGGGGTTGATCGACTCTTGGAGGAGGGTTCACCTTTTGGTTTTAAAAAAAGGCTTGGGGAATACGATAACACCAACACATAAATTAGCTTCATGGCCCCTTAGAAGGTGTTCAAGAGTTAGAAGTTACAAATTTTCCCATGATAAATTGGTAGATGTTAAAGAAAATGTGGTCTTAACCCTAAACCCTAAACCCTAAACCTAATTAGTCATACCCTAAATTGATTGCCCCAATCTAACCGAACCCTAATTGAACCCCCTAATCCAACCGAACCCTAAATTGAACTAATTGAACCCTAAATTGAATGCCTCAAATCAACCGAACCCTAAATTGAATCAATAGAACCCCCTAATTGAACCCTAAATTGAACTAATTGAATCCTAAATTTAATGCCTCAAATCAACCGAACCCTAAATTGAATCAATAGAACCCCCTAATTGTACCTAAATTGAAGTAATTGAACCCTAAATTGAATGCCCTAATCGAACCGAACCCTAAATGAAACTAATTGAACCCTAAATTGAATGCCCTAATACAATCGAACCCTAAATTGAAATAATTCAAGCGCATCGGATATGTGAATTTTGAACAGCTTTTAAAAAATTTGAACATTGCTCATTTGTTTGATAATTTTAGGTTGTTAATTGTGCGTTTTATAATTGTGATTATTGATCGATGATTTTAGGTTATTAGCTGTGCATTTGAAGTAATTGCGATTATGAATTGATGATTTTAGGTTGTTAATTGATGATTTTAGATTGTTAATTGTGCATTGAGCATTTGAGATATTGAGATCATTGACGGAGGATGGGACCCAATTGGATTGAATGTGTGATTTTTGTTAATTTTTATTGCATTGAGCATTTGAGAATTGAGATTGTTGACGGAGGATGTGACCCAATTGGATTGAGATACCTGTTAGTTAGCGCAGACACGGACACCACGTCTGATCGACGGTGTCCGACATTTAGAAAACAAATTAACGTATGCCGATGTGTCCGGAGGTGCGTGTCGCTGGGCATCGGACACGTGTCCGGAGGCGTCGGACACGTGTCCAAAGGCGTCGGACACGTGTCGGTATGTGTCAGACACGTGTCGGTATGTGTCTGACACGTGTCCGGAGGTGTCAGAAACGTATCGGACACCATATCGACACCCTATATGAGGTGTCGGAATTGAGGTTGTTGAATGTGCATTAAATTTAGGTTAGTTAGGTTAATGCGACATTTTTAGCATGCACCCCCTGGAATCTAATCGTGGCTCCAGCGCTGGCTATAATTAGCCCTAATTAGTCCTGATTAACAATATTTTAGTAAATCAATTAACCCTAATTAGCTCTAACGAGCCTAATTAGTTTTAATTAACCCTAAGAACCTGATAAAATTCAAATTAGCTATAATTACCTCAAATTAGTCCAAATGAACCCAATTATGCGCATATTGATTGTAGTTAGCCTAATTAGTCATAATTTGCACTAACATAACCCAATTACGCCTAATTAGCGCTAGTTAGGACTAATCAACACTACTCGGCACCATCAAAACCCTAATTAGGACTAAATAACCCTAATTAGTCCTAATCAACCCTAATTAGCTATAATTATTCGAAACTAGCCCTCACTAACATTAATTAGCTCTAACATAACCCAATTAAGCCTAATTAGCCCTAATTAGGACTAATCATCACTACTCGGCACAATTAAACCCTAATTAGTTATAATCAACCCTAATTAGCTATAATTATCCGAAACTAGCCCTCATTAACATTAATTAGCCCTAACATAACCCAATTAAGCCTAATTAGCCCTAATTAGGACTAATCATCACTATTCGGCACAATTAAACCCTAATTAGGACTACATAACTCTAATTAGTCCTAATCAACCCTAGTCAGCTATAATCATCCGAAACTATCCCTCATTAACATTAATTAGCCCTAACATAACCCAATTAAGCCTAATTAGCCGCAGTGTGGACTAATCATCACTACTCGGCACAATTAAACCCTAATTAGGACTACATAACTCTAATTAGTCCTAATCAACCCTAGTCAGCTATAATCATCCGAAACTATCCCTCATTAACATTAATTAGCCCTAACATAACCCAATTAAGCCTAATTAGCCCTAATTAGGACTAATCATCACTACTCGGCACAATTAAACCCTAATTAGTCATAATCAACCCTAATTAGCTATAATTATCCGAAACTAGCCCTCATTAACATTAATTAGCCCTAACATAACCCAATTAAGCCTAATTAGCCCTAATTAGGACTAATCATCACTACTCGGCACAATTAAACCCTAATTAGTCATAATCAACCCTAATTAGCTATAATTATCCGAAACTAGCCCTCATTAACATTAATTAGCCCTAACATAACCCAATTAAGCCTAATTAGCCCTAATTAGCCCTTGTACATCCCATAATTACTCCATGTTGCCCAGAGATGGTTCAATTACTCGTTCTTTACAAACCCTGCCTTCTTTATATTAATTGTTGTTTTGAGAAGTCCATTGGCAACGAGATGGTTCAACTCGTTGCCAACGAGTTCTATTTAATGTGGAATTGATAACATATGCAACGATCATTCTGCAGTTTTGATATTTCGGAAAGATTCTTGCATATCTTATCAATTTCTGAACACATGCATGCATAAAAACCCTTAGTTCCCGTTCAAAGGTACTCATTACAAAGTAATGCCTTGTAATGAGCCTTTGGATGTCCAGTTTGGACAGTTTGGAAAAGCTAATTGTTTATAAAACAGTATTTTGACTCATGCTTTATGTTCTATGTCGTGGATATTTGGTACACGTTCTCGTGTGTTTCTCCGGGTGCATACAGATCTGGTGTTCTAACATCCGTCAAACCTTCCTGAGCAAGGTTAGATGAATGTTAGAACACCTAATCGATGTGGTGTACTTGGAGAAATGCGGGGAGGTGCTGCCGAATTTTCCACAGACATCGGACTAAGCATGAGTTATTCACTGTTTTATAAACATGTGCTTTTCTGAATGGGATAGGACCACTACCTGTTCAAGAGTGGAGGGGAAATATGTAGACGTGTTGTAACATTCATGCATTGATATTTACATCGGCAATGCTTAATCACTGGTCATTATTGAAGGTGGTATACAGTACGATAATTCAGTCGTCATGTCAGTCGATCGAAGTTGGATGAAAAGGAAGAATGCTGAAGATTTTGAGTGTCGCGTTGACGAATTTCTCGACTTCGCTTATGCGCATCCTGCACATGTTGACCTTGATAAGATAAGGTGCCCGTGCGGTAGATGTGAGTTGTTGCACTGGAGAAAAAGAATTGAAGTAAAATGGCATCTTCGTCGGTACGGTTTTATGGGTGGATACACAAGGTGGACGCAGCACGGGGAAACGATAGTATTGTCGTCCAACCTGGCTAGTCAAACTGAAGTTAGGGAGGAGGCACGATATGATTTTCGAGATATGATTATGGATGTTGGGCATGCTAATGTTGACTGGGGTAACGACAGGCCACAACCGCCGAACGAGGGGGCTCATCAGTTTTATGAGTTGTTGAGAGCTGCGGAAGAGCCGCTGTGGGATGGAGCTCCGAAACACACACGGCTGTCTGCGGTTAGTAGGTTATTACAGTTGAAATCAGACCACGGGCTGAGCGAGAAAGGTTTTAACGAGTTTGTTACCTTCATCAAAGAAATACTGCCCGAAAGTGAAAAGCTACCGCCGTCGTACTATGACGCGAAGAAGATGATGAGGAAACTTGGGTTGAGCTACGACCGGATAGATGCGTGCAATAACGATTGTGTATTATTCTGGAAAGAGAATAAGGATTTGTCATTATGTCCAGTGTGTGATCATTCGAGGTACAAACCGGACAAAGGGAAGAAGAAAAACATTGCATGGAAGATATTGCGATATTTCCCGGTCACACCACGGCTTCAGAGAATGTACTACTCCTCCAGTACGGCTGAACATATGAGGGCTCACCGTGAGACTCGCAGCAACGATGCCGATGTGCTGACACACCCAGCTGATGGAGAGGCGTGGAAGGAGTTTGACCGCAGGCATCCAGTTTTTGCTCAGGAAGTTCGGAATGTTAGACTTGGTCTGGCAACCGATGGGTTCAACCCTTTCGGTCAGTCTACCACGCCTTACTCCTGTTGGCCTGTTATTATTGTCCCTTACAACCTTCCACCAGGCATGTGCATGAAGAAGCCGTATATGTTCTTGTCGTTGCTTATTCCGGGGCCGAAGAGTCCCGGTAAGGACATAGATGTGTATTTAAGGCCGTTGATTGATGAGTTAAAACAATTATGGAATCATGGAGTCGAAACATATGATGCATCCCTTAAACAAAATTTTCAGATGAGGGCTGCTTTGATGTGGACTATACATGATTTCCCCGCATTGGGAATGACGTGTGGCTGGAGCACACATGGGAAGCTAGCATGCCCTGCTTGTATGGGCGTGAACCCCGGTCATACGTTAAAGCACGGCGGAAAGGCCTCGTGGTTCGGATGTCACCGTAAGCTTTTGCCACCGGGCCATCAGTTTCGTAGGCAGAAGGATAAATTTGACGGGACAATCGAGCGTGAGGTTGTCACGCTGGACTACCCATCTGGTGAAGAAGTACTCTCACACCTGGAGGCACTTGATACTGACATACCACACGGTAAGGGTGTGCCGGATCAGAAGATTGCAGGGTTCGGGAAAGAGCACAACTGGAGAAAATTTTGTATCTTCTGGGAGTTAGCCTACTGGAGGACGCTCGTTATCCGAAACAACATGGATGTGATGCATATTGAGAAGAACGTTTTTGATAATGTGTTCAACACAGTGATGAATTTCAAGGGCAAATCGAAAGATCACCTTAAAGCGAGAAGGGATCTACAACAGTTGGGTGTACGCCGTGAATTGCATCCTCGGACAGTCAGTGGGAGGACCATACTTCCGAAAGCACCTTACTGTCTAGACAAGAAACAAGTGGAGAAGGTCTGTCAGTGGGTTAAGAATTTGAAGCTTCCGGATGGGTTTGCGTCCAACATATCTCGTTGTTGCAATGTTTCGGAATGCAAGTTCCAAGGGATGAAGAGTCACGACTGCCACGTATTCATGGAGAGATTCATTCCTATTGCCTTCCGGGGACTGTTGCCACGGGTTGTTTGCGAGACTTTGACTGAATTATCTCATTTCTTTCGAGATATATGCTCTTCTACGATCCGGGTGAGTAACATGGAAGTGCTTGAGAAGAACATTGTGGTGACGATTTGCAAGCTGGAGAAAATCTTCCCACCTTCGTTCTTTGATTCAATGGAGCATCTGCCTGTTCACTTGGCATATGAAGCTAAAATGGGTGGACCCGTGCAATATCGGTGGATGTATCCCTTCGAGAGGTAATCCTTAAATTGTTACAGTTGTTCGTTTACACTTAATGCGACATCTGTTATCATTGATATTCCACCTAACTCGATTCCCTAAACTTCTAGGTTCATGTTCCATTTAAAGAAAAAAGTCCGTAATAAGGCTCGGGTTGAGGGCTCAATTGCGGAGGCTTACGTAATGGAAGAACTTGTAAACTTTTGTAGTCAATATTTCGGTTCGGATGTTGGTACAAGGTTAAATCAACTAGGCCGAAATGATCCCGGAGCAAGCACAAATTTGGAAGGGCAATTGTCAATATTCAAGCAGTCAGGTAGTCCGTTCGGCCGAACGTATACTCGATGGCTAACAGATGAAGAGTACAGTGCTGCAACAATATATGCCCTTCTAAATTGCGATGAAGTTTCGGCATTCGTTGAGTAAGTTAAAGTCTTAATTCACTTACATTGCTGTACATAATTGAAAGTGTGTTAAGCGAGTTAGATGCATATTGGTTTGCAGTGAGTTCGATGCGGAATCTTTAATCACTGATCCCGCTGGACTTGAATCTCACCGGAAGTCACAATTTGTACAGTGGTTCAAAATCCGTGTAAGATTATTTAACGAAATTATATTATGTGTTATATACAGTTCTGTGGCCAATTAGTATACTGATTTATCCTTAATGTTTACCGTCATCTACAATAGGTTCAGTCAATGGATAGACCAGTGGCCTCCTGCTTGAAATTACTAGCCGAAGGCCCTAACAAACAAACATCCTGTTACGGAGGTTATATCATCAACGGGTTTAGGTTTAACGTAAAAGATGATGACCGAACAAAACAAACCCAAAACAGTGGAGTCTTGGTCAACGGCGACTGTTATGCCGAGAATTGCATGGATTTTTACGGAGAGTTAGATGAGATTGTTGAGCTAACATATCTGGGTTCCCAAAACCGCCTGGTAATGTTCAAGTGTACGTGGTTCGATGTCACATGCAGCAGAGGAATCCGTGTTAGCTCTCAAGGGATTGTAGATGTCAATGTCAAGTCAAGACTTGCATCAGACGAGCCCTTTGTGTTTGCTAGTCAAGCTGTACAAGTCTTTTACGCGGAGGACGTCGCCAATCCCAAATCTCATTGGTATACAACTATCAAGTCCAAGAAATTGCCCGTGACATATGACAGTGAGCTAGACTCCTTTCAAGCCGACCAACCACGTGTCTTGTTCCCTGTTGAGGTCAACAACGAGGAGGACGATCTTCCTCTTCCAACAACACTTCTTGTGGGAGAAGAAGTCGTAGATGATGACGCGGAAGATGTTGAAAGTGTTGGAGATGATGTGACCGAGTCTACTGATGAAGAGGATGAATTAGAAGATGAAGAGGACGACGAGTCCCACGAAGAAGAGGGCGACGAGGATAGTGATGAAGATGATTCGCAAACTGAAAATGATTGACTTGTAATGTTGTAACATCACGGGAAAAATGTAGTAACATTTTAGAACTTGGTGTTTATTGATGTGTTTTTGCACATTCGTTCATATATATATATATATAGTGCCGATGATGATTTATGCCTAAATTATTGTTTTTCACGTGTTAATGTCTTTGTATATAATCTATATGAAGTCAGATATGGATAGGATACGGGCTATTCGTGGCCGGGCTGGACGCCGAGCTGCTTCCTCCCCGATTAGTCCCACCTCGTCATTGCCTACTGATGACGAGGCACAGAGTGATCGCGGACAGCCATCGGGGGCCCAGCCCCAGCTGTCGCCGTCACCGTCGCCCCAGCCATCGCCGTCGCCCCAGCCGTCTCCATCTTCCGTGGGTTCTACCTCAGGTATAGTTGATAACGGTGTTTCCTACATTTTCGCTAGCCTTATATTTGAACTGTATTAATGTCTGTGTTTTGTAGGATCTCGACGAGGCCGTGGTCCGACACGCGGGGTACGCATCGACCCCCAGCGTAAACAGAGCGTTACGCTCACGCAGGAGGGCCTGTAAGTACTAAAAATATCACCTCATGCCTTATGCCTAAAAATTTTGGGTGTTAATTTATATTTGAACTGTATTAATTAATTTAATTACTTATTTGGCAGGATCCTGGAGAATATGGCGAGGACGAAGATCGGCGTTCTTGTGAAGGGCCGATTCTTCGAGCCACGCCTGTACTGGAAGGAATGGGATGCCGCTGCGAGGGAGGCCCTATGGGAGGAGTGGCTGGTACGGTGAAGTATTTTTTTCAGCGTTAGTAAATGTTAAATTACAGTTTGTTTTATGTTGTTAATTTGTGTTATTGAATGCATTACAGGAGGGGTTCACGTTTGATACGCCTGAGCAGCAGGGACTGGGGCAGCAGGCTTTCTTTAATTACATCGGCAAGAATTACCGCCGATGGCTCCACGATGCACGGGACCGGGCGAAGAGGGCGCTGCCCGCGGGTGCCCCGATGACGGACATGACGAAATATCCCCCACATTGGATATCTCACCGTGTATGGGGGGAGATGATAGATCGGTGGGCTGCGGATCCAGGTTGGGACGCCAAGAGTAAGAGCGGGGCTGAGAACAGACAGAACAGAGATCCGACGCACACGGGGGGGTCGGTGCCACACGACATCGTCCGACATATGAACGCGGTCGAGCACCCGGATCTAGAGGAGGATGAGGTCATAGCTCTGACCTATACTCAGACGCACGTGCGGAAGAAGGACAAGGACGAGACGCACCAGGCGGGCGACTATATTTCAGATATTGCCCGGCGGATCGATGTGAGTCAATTTATTTAAGTTAATCTGTTTCTTTCTATCCTCGATGTCTGTTTCGTTAATTAATGCCATAACATATCGTTAAACCACTATTTTTGCAGGCCTCGTATGAACAGCTAAGGGGGTCCGAGCAGCAGTCCGGACAGCCATCAGCGTCCACTAGTACGGCTGCGAGTACTGGGGGGTTGAAGCGATGGCTGGATACGCCGGAGGTCGTGAATCGGCCGAAAGGCCGCATACGCGGCCTGCCTAGCACGACTCCTCGTGCCGTGATAGGAGCGTCCTCACCCCCTGCTGCCCCTCCACAGACACCGGCTCCTCGGCCTCAGTTGCACGAGGAGGATATCGAGCGCATTGCTACAGTGGTGTGCCGGATGATGAGGGAGCAGGGCACTGCTGGACCAGCCGCCCCGGCCCCGGATCAGCAGGATCCAGATCCGGGACTCGGGAACCCCTGATGAGCCCCTTCCCGTGCCCGTTCCTAGCCCCCCCCCCCCCCCCCCCCGCGCCCGGGTTGTACTTTTCTCCTCTCTCCTAACCGGCTATCTCCGGTTCCCGGCTTGTACATGTATTAGTTTCTTTTATAATAAATATTTTTTCTAATTGATTATATATATTTTTTTCTGTATTTCGCTTATTGCGCGTTGTTGTTGAGAATTGTATTTCTGTACAGGTTTAGGTAATTGAAAAATAAAAAAAAAATTTGACTTTTGGCGACGGATTTATTTCGCCGCTAAAATATTCCTTTCAATTAAATATTTAGCGACGGAATATTCCGTCGCTAAATAAGCTATTTAGCGACGGAATATTCCGTCGCTAAATAAGCTATTTAGCGACGGAATATTCCGTCGCTAAATATTTAATCCGTCGCTAATTGGACAAAAAAGAAAATAAATTAAAATTTTAAAAATATAATTAGCGACGGACATTCCGTCGCTAATGAAAAATAAATCCGTCGGTAAAAATCACATATTTAGCGACGGATTTAAAAATTCCGTCGCTAAACTATTAGTGACGGGCTTTTATACGAGGGATTTTTAGCGACGGTGAATCCGTCGCTAATTCCTTTAGCGACGGATTTTGGGCTTTTAGCGACGGATTTCCCCGTCGCTAAAAGTCTGTTTTCTTGTAGTAAAAAAAGTAGTGTTTGAATCTTTGTGAGGGCATACACCGAGGACAAGCAATGCTGAATCTTTTTGAGGCATACAGCAAGCACAAGTATGCTTCTTCATCTCTCAGTTATTGGCTTCAGGTCTTATGATCAATGGACTAACGTAGTATATTGGGCGCTCCACCCTATCAACTTCTTAGTCAAGCAAGGCACTTATTGACTAAGGGCAAAAAGGTTAGCTACAGTAGTAGGTTTATTCCCTTAGGGGTACCACCATGGTTAGAGAAAACATGATGACGCATTTGATCTTGTCTAAGGCTTGTTATTGGGCCTCTCCCAGCTCTTAGGAGCATTCGTCCATACTAAGTGCTAGAAGAGTAGGGTGAGTTCAACGAGGGCCGTATGGACAGACGAAGGTTGGATACCTTACCAATGAAACTCTTCAATTATTTTGTGCGTTTATAGGGAGGCATCATTTATATTTGTTTGGCCTTTGAGGTATCGACGTTGATATTGTACTACCTGACGAGGAAACTAAGGAACATTATGGATGACAACCTAAAATCACACTTCAAGGGTTTTATCAACTTGTTATACCAAAGAAAGCACTAGAAGTCATGTTTAATGCCGCTAAGGTGGTTAATTTATTTCTTCGACTGGATAATGAGGTAATCGATGTACTGCTCAACTGTCCTATAGATCATGTCAAAGAATATGACAGTTATGGCCCTTTAATAGGTAAGCTTAGCAATCTTGAGGCCCTTGGTATGACTTTGCCAAAGAAGTTTCCCATAGGTATTCGGAAGGATTTCTTGGCAGTAATCCAGGTTGATTTAATTGTGACCTACAAAGTCGTCCATGACTAATAAGGTTTTCTACCTAGCAATCGCCTTGATTAACAAGTCTATGTTTGGGATAGGGAACTCATCCATATACGATGCCTTGTTCGAATCTCAAAAGTTTATACATACACATATAAGTCCATCCTTTTTTTAAACAAGGACAGTTTTGGCCAACCAGATAGGGTGAGTGATGTATTCAATGAAGTCGACCTGTAAGAGGCACTAAATCTCATCCTTAATCTTGCTTAAGTTTGGGGTGGAGGGTCTGGGCAGGTTGCTTGAAGAGGACAGACCCAGTGACAATATTCAAGTGGAGGGTCTAGGGCGTGGCAATATTCTTTAAGTAAGACAACCAAGTCATATTTAAGAGTTGGAGCAAGTTTGGTGCCAATATAAGTGATGCAACGGTCTTCTCTTGGATCTGCCACATTAATTTATTTGAGGTTGGTGTCAAGGGGGCACCTTCTGATTAAAAAACATTAATAACACTCTTTTTCTGATTCAAAGTTAACAGGTTGGGTCGGGAGTCAGTTGTGATGTCCAAGAAGAGGGCTATCCTCATTGGTGAGGACCAGGGCTGTTGAAGGAAAGTGATAGTGCCCAGTCTATGCTGTAAAGCATTTGGGTAAATACATATGGTGGCCTCAAAACCACAGGTTATAAGATATGATTAGGCTTTAGGCAAAGCCTCATTCGATAAAAAAGGTTCTTAATCTTGGTTATTTGGCCAATGTTTCTGGTTGGCTGGACAAAAAGGCTATCCAAGGTGCTCCTTACACTGAAGCCTACGGCAATGCTTTGGTAACGGGGGGATCTACGTCCATGGCGATAACATCAGGACCTCATGAGCATTCCCTTTATTAATGTGTGTGCGATTTGGGCATATGTGGATGTCTATATTCATCTTAAGCTTGAACTCCCCGGATGTAACTTTCTTAACATACACATGCTTTAAATAACTAAATCTTTCATGGGAGGGCCAACTGATTGGTGGTGCGGGCAAAAGTTCGGCTTGATCTTATCTTCCTCCGTACGCGGTGTCCTAGGTTGAGGCAGTCGTAAGTTGTATAAGGGGGATGGAAAGAGCTCACCTAGCCAAGCTAAGACATTGTGTTCGGTGTGGATAATTCTTATGGCTGAGCCCATGCCAAGATGGGGTGTCCTAGAGCATTAAGGGTGCATCTTGCAAAGTAGGGTTGTTGGTAGTCTCCCTAGGGTATGACTTATATAAGTGCGGGGCCAGTTGTTGTAACACTCCAGAATTTTTTTTATCAGGATACTTGTGTAAGTATGAAATAGAATGTACGGTGACTTTGGATTAAATAGTGGGCCTAAAAATCAATTTAAAATTTTCTTCCGGGAAAGTGGGTTGTGGTTTTGGATTTGGGCTTTAATTTGACCCATTTATAAAGTTAGAGAAATTTGGGACGTAATGGGTATTTTGCAATTCTAATTGTTTTAAGAATATAATTACATTCCTTTTAGGCTAATGACTTATATACAATATAATTTCTTGGAGTACCACAAACTTTAGAAGAGCCTCCAAAGAATATCTAGGAAGAACACTCTTCAGATTTTGGTCATCACATTGAGGTACGAGCTTATTTTGATATTGAGATTGAGGTTTATGGTAAGAACCACATAAGTTAATGTGATTGATAGCTTCTGATTGAAAGTTTGGGTACTATTGTATTAGGGTTTTTGATATAATTTGTTTGAGGAGATCAAGACTTGGAGTTGATCGATTTGTGCAATTGAGGTAAGGGTTTTCTCACGCGTTTACCCCATCTGAATTCTGATTATCAATTCGTTCGTCAATTGATTTGTTGTTTAAAGAGATCTATTGATTCTTTAGAACCCTAATTACATTCTTGATCATTTCGCTGAATAGTTCTTTGTACTTTCGATTATTGACTTTGATTCGTGATCTTTTTGTTCTAAATCCTTGTAACTACTTTAAGAGTCCATAACGTTTTCATCCCTTGTCCAATTTATGTGTTCTTGAACTTTTTGAAAACCTCAGATAGTGTACTACAACTTTGTAATTTTGGGTTTTGTGAAATTCCAAGTGATAGATATTCGAAAATAGACCTAAACAATTTTATGCTTATATTTCTACCAATTCAAGTCAGCCAACTTTGATTAATTGTATATTATTTTTTTATCATTGGTTTGTAATGATATTGGACATTCTGAAATCCTTGAAGAGTCTTCTTCGACTTTTTAGTTTAATATTTTATCAGAATCCATTTGGTTCTTGGTCAAAATTGAGTTTGAAAGTTATTTGTCAGTGCAGACCTTTCTATTTTTGACACTGTAAATCAGCCCATTTTGATTTATTCTATCTCCTTTGTTTCTCGTTGGTTTTTCATGATTCTAGACAATCTGGAAACCTTAAAGAATCCTCTTAAACTTCTTAATTTTATGTTTTATCAGAATCTATCTATTTTCTGATCGAAATTCAGTTTGAAAGTTATTCATTTGTGCAAAAGTTGTTGTTTGACACTGCAAATCAGCTTACTCTGACTTACTCCATCTTATTCGTTTCTTATCCAAATTTGATGATCTTAGACATTAACGAGTCCTCTTCCTTTGAGTTATCTTAGAATTTTTTGATTTCATTGTTGAAGTTAGCCCTTGAATAAAACTATTTTCCATAGAATCGTGTGAACGAGAATGACTTTGTCGGCTTCTAACTCTTGGTGTTTATTAAGTTGATTTGGTATATGTTTTTATATCTGGGGCGAGCCATGTCACAGTGTATGTGACTTATCTATTTCTGACTTACCCACGTGGATTGGAACGTGGGCTAGCTCAGCGGGATGAGCTAGAGATCGCGATCTTACTTTCTGAACCTTGTCTCACGTGTCAATGATGCACGCGTGACACATTTCTGAATGGCTCCCGTGGTCTTCGTCTTTGTTCTGATTGAACATTTAGATTTTGATATCTGATCTATTTGAAGATATTTTCGAACTTATCTTAAGTATTATTGAATTCATTAGAGTCTTTTTGAAACATAAGATATCATTATCAGAGCTTATGCAAACGTTTCGAACTTAATATTGTATTGTCTGCTGGTACAAGCTATTTGACCTTGTTTCTAATCTGATTTCTGAATTGAAAATTAGTGCATTAATTTGGTACTCGCCATGCACCGTGGTATCGTACTTTATCAACTCTAAGTACTATTATTGATATAGCGTGCTTTGTGCTCTGTGGGTGGGTGTGTGCGATTATCTTTACTGGGCTTTGTGCTCACCCTTTTTACTTTCAGGTTATCAGCCAGTGTTCGAAGTTGTGCAAAGGAATTATAAGGCATGGCTAAGTAAGATTTTTCTTTAGATTTTATTTTGGAGCTCCTTGTAAGAGTAATTGAGGTCAATGTAACTGTTTTAAGCCGGTGTGGCATTTATTGATGTTTCTTGGAGACTTATTCTTAGATGCTCTGAATACCCAATGGGAGACTTTTGGATATTTTGAAGTTTTCTACCTTCGTTTATTTGAAATTAACGCTTCGAAAAATCGGGGCGTTACAGTTGTAGCGGTCTATAAGCTGAAGCAAGTCAAGGCTGAGACCGATGCTCTGGTATCGGTCAAACGAGCGGGTTGTAGTGGACATGGCTAATGCTCCAGGTGCATAAATCCTACCGCAAAGGGCCTGGAGGATCGAGCTAGAGGTGATTGCAACACTGGGATCCAGGTAGTGTCTAGAACCAACGGAAAGCTTGTAGAAGGGGCTTAGGTGGCATGGCTAACTAGGCCCTTGGAGCATTAACCTGAAAGGAAGGGGCGATAAACCCTTGGGTTGCAGGGGTGGGTCATCCATTCTTAAAGGTAAGGGTTTGAATCAGGGATGCCTGAAGTCTTCAAGGTCGATGATAGTAGGAGTGACACTACACCACACCATTAACCACGGTATCAACATTGGTTGTGTCCATCTCGGGAAGTGCCTGATGCCAGACAACACTAGTATCAACTGGGTCTTCGGGGTGTTCTTCTTCTTGGATAGCGGGGATTAAGGCCTTGTCTTGCAGCTTCGTCCCTGCCCTTGCGCTCTTAAGGCATGGTAGACTAAGGGTGTCGAACATGAGATGAACTATACTATGATTCTCACCCTTTCAGTGGAGTTGCAAAAATGATGACAAGGGAGTTGGCTTGGAGGTGCCACAATGAGTATAGTCTGAGTCAGATGCCAAGTACTATATTGCCAAACAGAGCAAGGATAAGATCAGGGGCAAGATGGCGTGCACCTCTAGACATAGCTAAAGGGCTTATAGTGCTACAAGGGCGTACGCGTGACGTGAGTACTAGAGCGACAGCCATGTTGAATGTCATGGTCCACTTCTTAGGTTAATGTTTTGGTTAATTCTCAGAGTGTGTAGCTGATATGCTTTCACTCTCTATAATTCGTTAGGTTTGAGATCTCACAGTGAGAAAGTTCATGGGTGCAAATGAACTAAATTCTTGTGAAACTGAGATCTGAAGTCCATTATTTATAGTCGCGTCTAATAGCTTTTCATTAAGTGACACGTGACACCCTAGGAGACTGAAAAATCACCAAGGGTGCACCATGTCATGCCGTAGGATAGCCATACTCACTCGGCTTAACTCACAAAGCTTCACTTAAAGAGTCAAGGAAGACTGACTTAAACAACACCAGTGTGGCCAAAGAATGTCCTCGATCCAGACACATGTCCAAAATCCTTACTGAGTCCATGGGAACATCAACAGACATAAAGAACTGATAGTGCCAACGATGCCCGCATATAACCGCCAAAAAAACTACACATGATACTCTCTAGAGACCTGCTCCAATCTCGAAGTCACTTGGAAGTCATGATTATGGGGGCGTGATGATAATTGGTGAAGAAAGTATGACATATCATAGCTTAGTGTGTCTAGTATCACGTGAGAGTTGGTCAAAGCATGTTCCACGACAAAGGCCAAGGGTGCATAGTGTTATGAAGATGAAGGCTGATGTCAGGGGCGTGATAGCATGACATAGTGTCAGGGGCACGTCTCATGGAAATCGCACAGCGTGATAGCACGACGTAAGTGGGCGGTGCCCAGGCCATGAAACATAGCGTGACTTAAGAGCACGATGGAAAGGCGTCATACTTACGGCATGTAACACGGGGACGACATAGGGGCACAGTCGATACATGCAATGTCGAAAACACATAGCATGGAGACAACTCTCTAGCACGGTTAGATGTCACGACGCGAGGCACGCGACAACACACCTCATGGGTTATGGAGTCACAAGAGTCAAGAACTGGCAAAGTATGCAAGTTTCCAGGAGGCATTAGTGAGCCCGCAAAGGAGAGGTGACGACGCAAGTGAGCGATATTAATGCAAGGCGTCAAGTAATCATGACTGGAAAGTACACAATTGTGAGAAAATGAGGAGAAGGTGATAAAGGAAGTGTCCCCTCCTCTTTGACATTTTGGGTCGACCCTTGTACCAGAAGGCCTAGGGTCGATCCCCGTAAGGGAAGGCACACAGGCAACCCCATAAAGGGAGGGCATGACCCGAAATTCTTGCGTGATTCCCATGATTGGCAAGATATTATGATACATGCCTTTAACTATTTTTTGTGTGTTTGTTATTCATGCCTCAAACTATTTTTTGGTCAGTTTGATGACACGACTCGAAGGGTGCTCTCTGGGTTGGCACTGTTGAATTGACTATTGTATATTTAATGGGAAAATTATGAAGAACACCCCAGTGGTTTGAGGTCGTTGCAGAAAGCTCCCTGAGCTTAGAAAAGTTGCAAAGGAACGTTTGCGATCGCAAAAGTGTTGCATCTGATGGTTACCGTAACGAAATGAAAAAAATTGTCCAAAATACCTTGTATATAAACCCTAAGGTTTTTTCTGTGCAACATAAGTCTCGAGCATATGGGCAGCTAGTCTCGAGCAGAAGGGCAGCACCACAACCCCAGCCACACCGGCCGCCACTCCAGCCCTGCCCTTCATCGCCACAAGCCCAAGCCCTCTCTCGTCACAACCCCCCAAGCACATACCACCACCACGCAGCCATGCCCGTTGCTGACACGAGCTCAAGCCCCTCTCTCTCATCACCACCATAACCCTGCCAAATCCATCGCCTTTCTTTTTCGTTGTCACAACAGTCTGACTGTCGCAACGCCTTCTTCTCTATCTTTGCGAAGTTTTACCCTGGTAATGTTGACGGGATTTGTTTGTGGAGTAAAACCCATATGTGTTTTGGCTTAGATATCGCTGATTTACCCAAATTGCAGAAACTCAGATCTAGGGTTTCAATCCCACATTGCGATTGAAACCCTAGGTCTTAATTTGTGCGATTAGGGTTCAAATGGTTGTTGTTTAGGACTGTGGACGTGGGTATGTTGTGTTTGGCCGTCGTGCAGTGGTGGTGAGCTGATGGCGGCGGCACAATTGTGTGGGGCTGATGCCTTGTGTACAAAGTGGGCCGGTGTCCAAAAGGATGGCGACAGCAGGATTAGGCAGTGTTCGTTGTGTCTGGTCATGGTAGCGAGTAGGATTGGGGTGATGGCGACGGCGGGATTGGGTGGGGCTGATGGCGGCGCCGGGATTGGATGAGGCAGATGGCAACGGCTATTGAGGGTGGGGCGGGTGGCAAATACGGTTGGTGGAGGTGGATGCAATTGGGTTTGTGAGTGCAACGGCTAGGGCGTGGTTTGGTTGGATTATGGAAGAAAATTAGGACTTTGGGAGAGAAAGAAAGCAGGCATTTTAATTATTTCATTATGTTTATATTTATGAAACACACTTCTTAGAAGCGTGCGCACCACATGTCGCTAATCTAGACGATTTTATCTAACGGTTACAAAATAATTGACACCTCCCGTGTTCATTTACAACTTTTCCAACCTCTAGAAGTTTTTTGTGACAACCCCAAATCACACGGGCATTTTGCACAATTTTCCCTATCTAATGACATGTCCCAAACACTGATCCTGAATGCATAGCTAAGATGAGCTATTAACAACGATTTTCTGTTTTTTTTTTCCTTCTTTCACTGTATAACAAGTGTTAATACATAGCAAGGAAAAATGGCCTCAAATTTTTTAACGAACAGAGGAACTTGAAGAGGTACAAGAATGGAAGACCTATAATTTAACATTAATCACCACCCAAAAAATTTCCTAAAGCTCACTCAGTGAACAATCAGTACACGGTCGTTACACTGTTTCTCAACCAAAACGAAGTTATATCACCCCATTCCACTAGCATGTGAAGGAAAAATATTGAACTCATTCGGAGAGCAGTATCAAACATGCTTTAAGCCACTTTTTTTACTCATTTCTTTGTTAGCTTGACAGCACTGTCGCGGCAACTCTACTCAATGATTCACATGCCTTCTGCAGATCAGATTCTGTATGACCAGCAGAGACGAATAATTTGATTCCAACGGGAAGCGTACATTTGTCAAGCTTTGATCTTTTAGAAGTCGCTACAAAAACATTGTCCTCCTTCAGCACCTGCAGATGCACAAACAATGTCAACAAGGGAAAGAACATACGAGATGTCATCAAGTGGCCAAGGAACATTACTTACGCGCTCAGCAATATCTTCAAACAACTCTAGGTCACTAGAAGAACCTGTTGATTGTTTTAGTTTGAGAAAAATGATGGGAGATTGTGGATCGCTTGCAATCTCCAGGCCTCGTATATCTGACAAGCCTGCAATTGCTTAAAACTTAATACAAAGGCTATGAGCAACCAAAGCCATTCAAAAGCAGCAATCCTGGATGGAAACTTTTAATTCACTATTCCTTCGCCATCTCTTTAAGAGAATTAACGACTTGAATCCCATCTTGGGATTGTAAAGCCCAGCACTACAAGATATAAACCAGCCTCTCCACTCATAGCCAATTGGCAATGAATAGTAATTTTACCAGCCAGTAGCTGATTAGTAACTTTTTTACCAGCCAGCCAGTTCAATTCATCCATGCGTTTGGTCCTCAAAATAAGTCTGCCCACACATGGGGGATCAAACCTCTCAACTCATTGCCACTTGCAGAAATATAAGAGAGGTTTGACCAGAAAGCACACCCATAATATTCTACATTTGCATTTCTCTGGCTACAAGTGTCAAATATGCAAATAACTGCTCAAAAAACAAAGTAGCCAAACAGAACATTGTCTTGCATCAATTGATTTGAGCGCAATAGACCACAACGTGCAAAGGTAGTGGGTGAAGAAGTGATGCCTACATAAACTGAGGAGCAACTAAGGTGAAGCCTCAGTAAACGTGCTAAGGACAACCAGACAGTGTATGTTGGCTGTTAAAGTGCCCATAGTGATTAAAGACATACAGACCTTTCTGCAATGTGGTTATGTTTTGTTTCAGTTTTTTAATCAATTCAGGATTCTCCTCCAGCACATCAATAGCAGTAATGGCAGCACTGGCAAGGTATGGAGGCAGAGAAGCAGAGAAGACATAGCCAGAGCTACTGAGACGCTGCCAAATATTGGATAACAGGAGTTACTTGCGTTGAACATGATTACCAAGAGACTACAAAGATAATACACTGCATTTTTATCAATCAGTTCATATTGAAACAGTGTGACTGGGTTAAACTTCTTTACAGTAAAGACCTGTTTTACTATTGTAGTTCTATCAAGTACTATATACCTGGTGATCAATGACCCTGGCACTTCCAGTGCAGAATCCACCTTCCGTTGCCAATGCATGTCCCATGGCAGCAGTGACGATATCTATCTTCTCAATCTACAATACCGACCACCATAAACAACATAAACTCATTCACTGAACTCGTTAAACTGTAAAGTAGTTAAAACATACCGGAACCCCACAGTGTTCAGTTAGACCTCTACCGGAACTGCCAAGCACACCAAAGGAATTGCTCTCATCTAATAAGACGCGGAAGAGATACTTCTCCTTCAGTCTGATGATCTCATCTAATGGAGCAATTTGGCCAGAATTCTGAAAAATGGAAAAAACAGCCAATATTAGTGTTTCAACATCCAACAGGAACCTCTCATCACAGTATAATAATAAATGAGAGGCATAAACCAAACTCAGTAGTTCTCAAAGGCCTGAAGCTCGAAATGATGAAAATATGAAACTCCAACAAGACATTTAAATCGAATACATAAAAGTACACCTTTATATGCTTACGCACTACAATTTTCATGCTGAACATAAAATCAAAATCCAGTCAATGAAATCATAGCGAAAAAGTTGCATACCACTTCATTGAAACCTGAAAGCCCTACTTGAGCAAGCCTTACCTTTTGATTAAATACTCATCTCTGACGCCCACAAATCCAAAACGCTACTACCAGAGGGTATCAGTTCAAACTCTCACATCTACCCCTCTTTCAACTATATATTAACATATCAATGCTTCCCCTTATTAACCTGCATTTGGCCTTTAATCAAGCAAACAAAACCACTATCTAGAATTGCATCTAAAAAGCCTCCTATCAAGGAGACCAAATATCCCAGCCCCCATCAGACTTGAACCTGCGACCAGGCATGGATAATATAATTAACATTTGCCAAGTCAAGCTAGGAATAAAAAGAATGAAGTAAACTCAATCTCTACATGTACTAAATCTATTCTAGGAAATAGGAAAAAGTCAAAAAGGGTAAATCCAATGGAACGAAGAAAGTACCTAATCTTTCTCTGTTTAGGCTCAATGGTAAACTTCCTTTCTAAAGCAATGGTTTTCTTTTCCTTTGAAACTAAATAATGTTTATCAAAGATTGCTCGAAAACAGGGAGGCAAGTCCACGTAAACAAAAGGTAAACACATTCAGAATTATGCTCAAAACAACACATGAATACCTGGTACACGGCTTCAACCACAATATAGCGCCTCAGCTTCTTAGCACGCTTATTGTCTTGAGTGACTTTCTCTAGAGTACTTTGTAGAGACTCCATATTATTGTGCTTGAAGTAAACAATTGTACTTCGAGACAGGTAAAGGCCATTTTGTATCCCCCAGTGGACACCCTCGTCCCTGAAATTATATATAGAATAACATAACCAATAAATGACACGAACAAATGAAAAAAGTTCTCAAAAGAGGTGCAAAAACTAGAATTGCACAGACGAAGAATAGTTAAGATGTCGCATATACTTACACAATGACTATGTCTCCTTTTTTACAAAAAGCTGGGATTGCACTAAACATTGTGGAAAGTCCATAAGAATACAGTATAGAATCAGGAGTTCCCAGAAACTTTGCGATTCTGGCCTCGCAATCAAGGTGGACATCTACATAAACAGTGCTAGGTCAGTATCTACTCATGAAAAGCCAAGTAGAGAGCTTCAATGCACTATGTTAACTGCGGCACTACAACAGATTATACCTATTGTTCCATAAAATCCACGAGGACCACAAGAACCAACACCATATTTCTCCAGAGCGGAAGAGCATGACTCCTGTTACACGATATTGCTATAAATGCTGACTCAAGTAGGCAGTTGTCAGCAAACAGAAATAATAAATAGTAAGGGAAGTATTTGCTTACAAGTAACTTCTCATGACCAATTAAACCAAGGTAATTAGCTGATGTAAAATTCACAACATCTTTGCCATTAATTACGGTATGTGGCCCTGCAGCACTGCAGAAAATGCAACCTATGAAAAGAGACATCTGATGTGAAAAACTATATTTCCTCTTTAATTCGAATTATCTCATATATCCAGGTCAAGAAAATTAACAAGGGCGCTCAGCACCACAACGCCTCTTCCCCAAAGCTAAGAAGAACAAATAACGATGAATACTTACAAGGTACTACACAATCTTTAACAAGAACTCAGGCCATAAGACAGATCTCTCACACTAAACAGGGTATTGGGAGGGTGGATCGTGTGCTGGCCCTTTTGCAGAAGTCATTAAGTAATGAAAAGGAAAGAAGGTAAACTAATTTTACCTTTCCAACACTGGAGGCTCGCATTGCATCTCTTTTGTAATAGGAGGAATAAGGGATTCTGGTACCCATTCATCACATAGCTCATCTATTTCCTAGAAACACAAAACATGTACAGTCAGTGCAATGGTACAAGAACTAATGCCTAAGAAGCAAGACCAACATGTACAGTCAGTGCAATGGTACAAGAACTAATGCCTAAGAAGCAAGACCTTGGCAAGATCCAAGAATATATAAAAAGACGAAAACGAACAGCACGAATATTGATTTCAAAGAGTAAAAACTCCAGCAAACACAGCAACTTAATAAGCATCTGCACCAAATATGAGAAAAAGATTAGAGATAGGAAATCTACTCTCTTCACTATCTCTCCACCTGTCCTCGAACCACTGGCCTCTGGCCATCCAATCAATGTTAAAAGCCAGCAAGCAAGGAAGGCCAAGAAATATCCATTAAGACTCCGTTCATTTGTCAGGAAACCCGAGTGGGGAAGTTGTTCTCACGAAAAGTGAATTGGAGTTTATCCAAGGAAAAGAAAATTGAATTGAAGTTAATCCGAGTAAAAGAGAATTTATTTACATTGGCCTGTTTATTTAGCAGCAAAGTTGTATAAGAAATTGAATGTTCGAGTGTGAAAACGGTAGGAAAATATAAAATCTCTGGAGAGCTAAGATTCTATCGACACAAAATTCTTAAATTCTTTGTCCTTTTTCAGACTGGGTTATTGGGATTGTTTTCCCTTTCAGGACAACTAGAGGACAGGGTACCTCTATTGCTAAGTGGATGTTAAGGTTATAGGAAAGTTAACTATAATTTCCTTTTGTTTTCCTTTACCGTCAAGTAAGCAGAGCCTAAATGCTATACTTGAACATTAAAGGATTAGCTTCAAAGGACCAATATTAGAGGATAAAAGGAGGTCATGATCCCAAACCTGTTGCAGATGGTTTTAGTCCAGGGTCTTTTATGAGCAAAGATGTTACCATTTGTGCACCAAATCAACCCCCCCCCCCCCCCCCCCCAAACAGTCTCCCACTTGTAGAGTTGCTCAGAATGATCATGACTTTTCCAATCATCCAAAGTGTGACATGACAGAAACCATAGGAACAGTATGCTTATCAACAATTTGTTCCGACGATAGATTAATACCCTCAAGGATGCTCCTCGTGAGGTAAGGTAGAATGACAGTCTAAAGACAGATTATAAATGCTCCGTGGTAGGCTTTCCATGACCTAGCAGTACTCATTTCTGAAGAAACCCAGAGTCGTGCGATTGCAAAGTGGAAATGCTAAAAAGAAAACGAGGGGTGTCAAGGACTAACTAGTGGTTGTGAGGAGCCGAGTGGCATTTTGAACCCATAAAATTAACTAAAAAAAATCCTATGAAATCTTTCAAAAACTACAGTGCTATCATGTACAAGAAAGATGTCAATAATTGACAATTCTTCTGAGAAACGCTTCATGCGTTTAGAAATTGCAGGATCATTTTCGATTGACGCTACTGCACTACATTACAGTGCTACTGAATATATTTTCTCCATGCATTTTGAAGCAAGAGACAGACAGGCTCATCCTTCAGGTAATTTTGTCCGCTTAAAGTCAGTTGTCTGCTAAGCGGATGGGTAGATATGGAGCAGCCAGGAACAAAGACTGCAGAAGGTGCTGATGGCGAAGTGGCTTCCCTAGGAAGGATTGCCATGGCACTACAGCTGCACCAGTTCCTTGAGGCTATTTACATAATTAGGCTCGTAATCATGTATCAGAGGCTGACCAATACCCATGGAAAAAGGAGTAAACAACGTCTTATTTAAGGGTACACATCTCAAATCTTCTTTAAGCACATTAAACGTTACTGAGGTGCAAACATCTGATCAGGTTAAGCTTGCCTTGCTTCTTGCCGTGATGACAATTGCAAAATTCTTTTCCCATCTTCACGTCAGTGGAGAGATAGAGGGACAAAGGGTTTAATTATAAAAAATTCGTTTGGGGTTTAGTTCGGTGCATGTGAACAGTGGGCGTGTGTGTCTTTGCTCGCATGCGCATTTGTGTACAGATGTGTATGTCTCTCTGGGTAGTACACACAAATAACAGGAGAGGAGGAGGAACATAATTAAACGGTATTCACCAAAACTATATGCAGATAATAACTAAGGAGCAGCAAAGTAGGGTTTCTAGCTTTGGGCAGATGGATTTTCCAGCAGTTAATTTAGTTTGACCAGAAACCTAAGAGATGTTAGTGCATTATCTCAAGACACAAAATCTAGTCTGCAACCAACAAAACTGATCTAGACCTGATTTGACTTATATAAGCCTTTTTTCTTTCCGGTCTTTCAAAAAAAAAATTAGTGCACATTATCCGTCTTTAAATCAGTTAGGGGCTGCTGGTCCATAGAATAGATATAAAACTGGATTACATACGAACTCTTTAAGCAAAATAGCTGATCCAGTACTCTTTCTGCCCTCCCCCTCCCCATGCCACAACATAAAGAAAGGCAGGATAACCCACTAAGAAAAAAAATCAGAACATATAAAATGCGAATACAATTCTGACAAAAATTTGATCCGAAGAAAGAAGTAGCACAATAGCTAAGAAGCACGGATATGGGTACAGGTGTGGATAATACAATACGTCATTTTCTAAAATACCAGGATACAAGTGCGGTTGGATACGGCAAATACGTAAATAAGTTTGTGTTAGTATAAGTAGCAAAGTTATTAATCATATCCGCCAAATTAGTTGAGTAAGTTAAACTTTAGGGTGATCTCAGGAATAGGTAAAGTTTGATTTCTTCTTCCACTAATATACTGAGATTGAAGGGTCAGTTTACAATAGCAAGACAATAACGCCAAAAAGTTCCAGCTTTAACCGGTCCAATATGAGAATATGCACATAGACTATCACAGGCCACAATTGACAAGCCCCAGAACCTAGGTAGCACGGACACGGACACCGTGTCCGACACCGACCAGGACACCAGACACCACAATTTTCAAAAAACCAAATTTTGGGCACCGCAGGACACCGCTGAATTTTTTAATATATATATATATATATATATATATATATGAGAGAGGGAGAGAGAGAGAGAGAGAGAAAGAGAGAGAGAGATTTACACACACACAAACATCTCAATTGAAGCAACTAAATTTCGTTCAAAATGGATGAGAAAGAAAGCAAGTAATATGAAATAGTCTCAACAGTAACAAGAAAAAAGGTCGGCAACAAGAAAGCAGTTGAATGTCTTAACAATACCAAGATTAGAGTCTCAACAATAACAAAAGAGAAGGTAAAAAGACATGAGACCAAAGGCATGAAGGAGAGGTTTCATATAGTCAGATGGTCTGTAAATGAGGTCGGAAATGTTGACCTATCTTACCCTAAATTAGTAAGCTTGGATGCTTTAGGCAACAAAAAGAAGGAAAAGACAAAGAGATGAGAGTGAAAGAAAAAGGTACCTTTTGTTGGGTCGATTTGATTAGGGTTTGGCTTAAAAGTTCATTTGTAAAAAATCCCAGATTTATCCCTCAAATAAATTTTAAATTTTGTATTTTGGCCCCATACGAGTGGACACTTCTTCACAAGGTGTCCGACACTTCTTCAAGAGGTGTCCGACACGATGTCCAGTAATTAAAAAATAAATAAATAAATTCGGACACCGTTGAGAGGTGTCGGACACGTGTCCGGAGGTGTCGGTGAGGTGTCGAGGTGTCGGTAAGTGTCGGACACCATTCCTCGTCCTATAAGAGGTGTCGGTGCTTCCTAGCCCAGAACAGTACATACCACAAGAAGTCTTATGGTCAAAGGCCAAGGCAGGGAGAGGACGGCAGGAAAGATTTGAAATTGCAATCAAGGGAGAAAGGTTTGTCTTCTAATTGAGAACGGTAGATCGGAAACACTTAGTGCTGTTACAGATCGTTGCTCCTTCTTATTCTTCTATTCATCATCTTCTTTTTTCTTCTATTCATCTTCTTCTCTTCTTCCACGCCAATGACCCCCCGGGACGCACACAGCATTTAATGATTAAAGAGTAAAATCGGTTACGTTTTCACCTACAACTAGCATACTCAAGGCGCACCCTCACCAAATCCGCACCCAACACCCATATGTTGACTAAATTGCCGTGTCGGGCGCTTCATAGCACAAGAATGTAAAGCTATTTTAAGTCCACCACGACAGAAACTCACAACATAAAAGAGGTGAAGAATTAAGCGTATCGCGTACAACTAAAGCAGGGAAAGAAACGATTTCCAAGTTTCTAAAAATATTCAGTGGGTTATGTACTTTTCTTTTGCGATTTATTCTCGATAGCAGGAGTACCTAATATTAATCATGCTTAACGCTCTCAATACCTTCCACGTTTTCTATGTTGATCCATTCTTAAACAAGAGTGAGAATGTCATATTAAAACTAACATAAGATGTCAACACAATTTCTTAAAGGCCAAAACCCGTATAGGCTTCAAAGAAACACTAATGTAGGAGTAACTAGAACAAGACCAATATATGAAGATAACAACTATTCAACAAGATACCAAGTTAGGTAATAAACTCAAACCTTCTTTGTTAATGGCCTTTTAGGTGGCTTGTAACTTTTCTGGGAAAGAAGGAAGAGGATAACTACCAAGAGAAGACCCTCCACAAATAGATGCCCTACATGAAAAAGAAGTGTAATTTTACGAGGAACGAAGAGGACAAAAAATTTTGGTCAGATTTGTATGATTAACATCTGAAAGTATACCTCCAATGTGCACTCCAAAAACAACAGCTCGAGCAAAAGGAACATCAAATGCAAACGTCAACCAGTCAGATGCAGCTTTCACCATACTCATTACAGCAGATGCCATTGCATTCACAGTATCAATTTGGTATGTGTTCACGGCCTCAACCATAATAAGTTGCACAGAACAACGACAAATCTCTCTTTCTAGTATATTCGGTCAATGCTCGTACTCTGTAATACGAAAAAACATATCTCAAATCCAACATTATACGCGTATTTCGACACATTGGTTTTTCTTTTGAATGATACCAGATACAAGCCAAATTAAATGGAAGTGATAAATCCACAACCCTTCGTCGCTACGTATGCAGTAATGAGGTGCGCTCAGTAGAAAAAGATGTATGCATTTAGCCTCGTCCGGAATTATAAAATAATAAAAGGATAGATTCACTCTGTTCCAACCTTCTTAACTACATCCTAAGATAGATTTCCAATACATAAACATCCAAATAGCAATGGAGAATGAGATGAGCATTACCTGACAAATAAGGATCATAAGATGCCAGAAGTCAACACAATCTATATCGTTAAACGGCTATACTCGCATGCCATGACATCAATAGATGACTTAAAAAAACAACGAATAATGCGGCAGAATCCAAGTGACGAATTCATAGCACAAACTAAAAGGAATAGTAATCCAAAGACCTGGCCACCTCGCATTTCTTAATCAACTTTATGGCAATCCAAGTGCCCAAGTAAATTTAGAACATCAACATACTAGTTTTCTATTCATTTGTGGAAATTGTCAACACCCAATTGAAGGAGGGTAAATTGGAAGATATCCCCAGTGAATTCTTCACCAGTTGGTCAATGAAGTCGGTTGAAAACTGACACCCAGATCATACTACAGAACTTTGCAATAAATCAAACAGAGAATGAGTTCACATATGCTATATGGGTTCGATTGATAGGTAATAATACGTCAGAAATCGAGTAGATAATCAATAGTTTGATGACAAACAATTAACTTACATGAGAATTGGGATCTGCGAAGTTTTCAGAGAGAGACACCGGGGTATCATGCAGTAGATTGTGGTAACATTTAAATCCCTTCCGAATGCAAATGTCACCCACAGTCGGATGAATCTTTGGATTTAGTATGTCTAACGACGTCGTATAATTTTACTTCGGGGTGTTGCCGAAACACAATCCGCAGTGACAAATGGTCGCAGAAGAAACATTATATTCCTCCTTTCTGTATTTTTTGTTCATAAATAAATAAATTTGGCTCCACCCGGGTGGCAACAAGTTGCTACAAGTCAACCATGATTAGTGATATTTAATTAAGAAAGGTGCTAATAAAATTTGTTGCTAAATAAGTTTGCACATATATCACCAAAGACTTCAAGCAACCTTTAGAGCCCTTTTCAGTTCTAGGTAAAAGTAAATGCTTTTAAGTATTCACTAGTTATGAATCCGAGCAAGTGCTTCCAAAATAGTAAATTCGTTCGTTATAAGCAGGGCAATAACTTTGACAGATTATGATCAAGAGTTAAACTTTTTTCAGTCCACTCTAAAAAAAACTCGTCCTCATGTCTAGCCCAACTCATCTACATGTCAAATAATATCTCACAATCTCAATCAATAAATTTTTTTATGGGTACGAGTTATCCATGGGTTATACATGGTTGGAAATTAGTTTTGATTTACTTTACTTTTAAGTGTATCAATAACCATAAAGAAAAGTATAGCAAACCCACGCACCAATCAAAATTGACCAACACTAGTTGACCCGCCACCGCCATAGAGAAAGAGCCCATTACCACCACTGCCAAAATACCACCACCACACAGACCAACCACCGTCGTTGATCATCTCTCTCTCTCTCTCTCTCACACACACATTCTCATCGTCATTCGTAGCTGATTTCTGCCCTCTAGAAGTAGCGGCAATGTTGTCGGCGTTCTTAGGCAGCAAAGGATCAAGAAAACCAATTGGCCTCTTCCTTTTCCACTCCCTTCCTTCACATGCATGCACAACCACACATGCATACCGCCACACATTACATTTGTGCATTGCCGCTACATGCATACCGCTACACATTACAGTGTATGTTTTGGCGAAGTTCAATGTGTGTGTGTGTGTGTGTGCGCGCGCGTGTGTGTGCGCGAGCGCGCGTGTGTGCGTGCACGTGCAAGGGTGAGCACGATTTGCTTGGTTCCGTTTGGAGGCTGAATACCAAACCGAATTGACCATCATTTGTTTGGAGCAAAAACCAAACCGTAGTTGAACGATTCAGTTTTAATGGTTTGGACGGATCAAACAGATTGACCGGTTTGGGCTTGTAATAATTTTGGACTTGTTTAGGCCTATCCATTGACTATTTGACATTTGTAACGTATATAAATCACAAGTTTTTTGGAGCCTAAACATTGAAATTAAGGTAAACTTTACTTATAGATATGGTGGTTAAATTTTAAGTATGGTTAAAAGTATTTAATAACGAGGATTAGATTAATATTTCAATATTTTAAATTGGATATATAAATCGATTTGTGATAGGCCGGTTTGGTTGGTTCAGTTTAACCAATTGGATTGGCTTGAACGGTTTAAATGCTCACCCCTATGCGTGTGAGTGTGTATGAAGATGTGTGTGTGGGAGGGGGGAACACGAATGCATGTGAGTGTGTGTGTTTGTGCGTGCGAGCGAGAGAGCGACCGCGCACGCCGTTGTGTGTGTGCGCGCGCGCGCATGTGTGTGTGTGTGTGTGTTTAAGGGTCTAAAATGTTGATAAGAAGCTGCTGGTGTTGGTGGTCCATGGTTATGGCGTCATAGTGATGGTTGCGGTAATGCCACCGTGGTTGATGGGCTCTAGTGAAACCCCAAGTTCGATTCAGCTGTTCCATCGAGCATATATTGGTGCATGTGTGAAAAAATTTATGTGTGAGAGTTTGTGTATAGATTGGCGATGGTGGTGTGAGTTGTGATGGTGTCGTTGTGGTTGGTGGTGTTTGGGTGGTGCATTGGTTATGGTTGGTGGTCTTGGGGTTGTCGTGTGTTAGGGTGATGCTTTGGTGCCATGGTGGTGGGTGGTGGTTGGAGTTGAAGGAGGCAGAGAGAGATGGTGGTGGTGTTATGAGTATAAAAGATGGCAGCTTTATACTCTTCATCTCCTAGCCACCGAGTATAGGTTAGTCCAAATGGACTACCCTAATGTTTGAACACTGATAAATGCCTTGCTGAATTTGTGGGCCTCAGCCTTATTCGACTTGGTTGATTTGACTTTCTATTAACATCTAGCCCAAAATATTTACTACAGAAGTTGACAAAGTTCTTCCATTATATAAGTCTCAGCAATTAAGCTCTCAACGCGAGCTTTATTATGAACTTTTTTCTTCTAGTGAAACATGAACCTAGAAGTTTGTAGAACAAAGTTAACCCAAATCGAAGTATGTTACATGAAAAAGAAGAATAAAAAGATTACCTCTCAGGTGGATGCATCCACCTTGCACAGGTCCACCCATCTTCGCTTTATACGCAAAGTGGACAAGCAAATGCTCCTTTGAATCAAGGAAGGAAGGTATGAAGATCTTCTCAAGCTTGCAAAGTGTTATTACGATGTTTTTCTCAAGCACATCCATATTACTTACTTGAAGTGTTGAATAATATATATCTCGAAAGAAATGTGATTATTCTGTCAAAGTTTCAACATATTGCCTTTGGCAACAATCCCTGAAGGCAGTAGGAATGAATCTTTCCATAAATACATGACGGTCGTGACTCTTAATCCCTTAAAACTTGCACTCTGCGATATTACAACAACGAGATATATTGGATGCATACCCATCCATGAGCGTTAAATTCTTAACCCACTAACGCACCTTCTTAACTTACTTATTGTCCAGACAATTGGTGCTTTCTGCAGTATCACCTTACCACCGGCTTGCACATGATGTAGTTCATGTCACACACCCAGCCTTTTTAGATCATTCCTTGCTTTTAGGTGATATCTCGACTTCCCCTTGACATTCATCAATGTGTTGAACACATTATCAAAAATATTTTTCTCAATGTGCATGACATCCATATATATATATATAGTTTTGAAAAATATGTGTCTTCCAATAGCTTAACTCCCAAAAAGTACATTTTTCCTCCAATTATGCTCTATCCTAAATCCTAGAATCTTCTGATCTCTCGCACCTTTTACATAGGGTACGTCAGTATCAATTGCTTGTAGGTATGAAAGCACATCATCACCAGATGGATAGTCAAGTGTGACCACCTCACGCTCCATTGTTCCATCAAATTTATCCATCTACCTACGAAACTGATGGTCTGGTGGCAGCAACTTACGATGACATCCAAACCACAAACCCTTTCCGCTGTACTTTAGTGTTAAACCGGAGTTCACACCCATACTAGCAGGACATGCTTCCCATGTGCGCTCCAGCACAGGTCATTGCCAACGTGGACAAGTCGTGTATAGTTCACATCAAGGCATCGTTTGAAAGTTTTGTTGCATAGATGCATCATAAGTTTCAATTCCACAATCACATAGTACTTTGAGCTCATCAATCGACGACCTTAAATATACATCTATGTCCTTACCTGGACTCTTCGGCCCCAGTATAAGCAACGACAAAAACTTGAACGATAACAGACCATGTGAAGTAGAACATGCTAGACTGACCAAAAGGATTAAAGTCATCGGTTGCCAAATCAAGTCTAACATTCTGAACTACTTGAGCAAAGGTTAGATGCCTACGGTTAAAGTTCTAAGCCTCACCATCAACAGATGTGTTATCACATAGGCATCATTGCCACAAGTGTCACTTTGGGCCCTCATACATTTAGCCGTGTTGGAAGAGTAGTACATTCTTTAAAGCTGTAACGTAACCAAAAAGTACCGCAATACCTTCTATGCTATGTTTTTCCTTTTTCCTTTATTCAATTTGTACCTTGGATAATTACTGACGGGGCATTTTATTAAATTCTTATCTCCTCCCAAAAATAGTACACATTCATCATTGCAAGCATTTATCTTCTCGTAGCCCAATCTAAGTTTCATCATCATCTTTTTGGTCTCATAATAGGACCCTTGTAGCTTCTCACTCTCCGAAATTTTTTTCTTAAGAAATAGCAAAAGATCATCAATCCTTTGTCACTTAACCTATTCTCTGATTTCAACTATAATAACCTACTAACCGCAAAAAAATTTGTGTGATTCTTAATTTCGTCCCACAGTGGCTCCTCGGCATCTTTTAATAAATCATAAAACCAATTAGCACAATCATTGGGCTCTTGCGTGTTGTCATCATTCTCGTAATAGCCCCCGTCAACATTAGCATGCCTAGCATTTATAACTATATCTCGATAATCAACACATGCATCCAAGCTAGCTTTAGGTTGACTACCTGTGTTGGATGACACTGCTACAGGTTCTCCATGGTGAGTGTATCCACTCACAAAACCATACCCGAGAATATGATATTTTACCACCACTATTTTTCTCTAATGCAATAACTCACACGATTTATACAGACACCTTATCTTCTCAAGATCAACAAATCTAGGATGAGCATAAGCAAAGTCGAGAAATTCATCGACGCGATCTTTGAAATCATCATCGGTTTCCCTTTTTATCTATTCTCGATCAGTAGACATGATTACATGTATTTTTATATAACACCTACATTAAAACCAATAATCAGGTGAAGGTGATATGTAAAAGAATGCATGCATGTGATAACATCTGTTTATAATTCATCCATTCTCTAATTAATAGATAGTGGTCTTATACCATTCAGAAAAGCACATGTATATAGAACAATTACCGACTCATGCTTTGTCTTATCTCTACAAAAAAAATCAGTGACACTTCCCCGTATTTCTCCAAGTATACGACATCAATTAGATATTCTAACATCCAATCTTGCTCTTGCAAGCAAAACCGGATGTAGACGCCACATCTGTATGCTCCTGAAGAAATACAGGATAACGATTTGCCAAAATTCCAAAACGTAAAACACGTAGCACGCGTCAATACACTATCCTAAAGATACTTAGCTTTTCCAAATTGTCCAAGCTGGACATCCAAAAGCTCATTAAAAAGCGTTATTTTATAATGAGTACTATACCTTTAAATGGGAATTAAGGGTTTTTATACATGCGTGCACTTTAAAATTGGTAATATGTAACAATCTTATCGAAACATAAACATTTTGGAAAGATAGAATCATAAGGTTATTTGCAAGAACGTGTCATAACCAAAATGATTCTCCCTTCAAATTCTCAATAATTTGCCTACATGCCTTTTTTTTTGGCGGAGTGATATTTCTTAGCGGAGTTGATATTGTGTCATCAGATTTTGATATTGTCGTATTGCTTTAGGGTCACGACTTAAGTTAATAGTTTAAGGTTTATCGTTTAGGGTTCAATGTCAGGGGTTAGTGTTTAGAATTTAGGGTTTTGTTTGAGGTTTAGGGTTGGGTTTAGGGTTTATGATTTAGAGTTTAGTTCAAAGTTTGTGATTTAGGTATACAGAATAAAAAATCTTTGACTAGCTATAGAATGGCGATAGAAAACAGAGTGGTCAACTCCATATCTATGAAGACCAAAATCAATAATCACCTCACTGAATCTACCAAACCATGCCTAAGGAGATTGCTTCAAACCGTATCAATCTTTCCTCAGACAAAAAACTAGCTAGTCTAAAGTCCCCTTGAGTAATAAAGCCAGGTGGTTGCTCAATTTAGGGTTATAGTTGACAGTTTAGGGTTTAGTTCTGGCTTTAGGGTTTAAAGTTTACAGTTTAAGGTTGAGGGTTTAGTTGGGGTTTTAGTTTAAGATTGGGTTTAGGATGAGGGTTTAGTTAATGATTAGGTTTAGGGCTAGGGTCAGGGGTTAGTTTAAGTTTTAAGCTGATTAGGGTATACTTTAGGGTTTATAGCTTAAGGTTCACAGTTTAGAGTTTAGGGTTAGGGTTTAATTAGTTTAGAGTCTACGTTTTACGTCTTATGGTTTATGATTTAGAGTTGACGAGGAGTTCATCAACTTAGAATTTTGTCAAAGCTGTAGGTTTTAGTCAATCATTACTTTTTAATTAGTCATTTGAGATTTTTAATAATTAGTCAATCATTATCTTTAATTATTATTTTAATATCTTTTAATTGGTCATTTGAGGAGTCAATTAATTAAAATTTATGTCCACGCTGGTGTTGCATCGTGCTCCCCTAATTACCTTATTAACATCATATTTTGTTCATCATTTTAACGTTGGAGATAAAATTTTGTTTGTCTCAATGATCTCATATAAACTAACAACAATTGCATGTTTACCTACAAGCAAAATAAATCCAAAAGAGTCAGTACAATGTTAAGGAAATTCAATATACTGCACAAAAAAATTATGTGCAACATATTAACTACCAAAATCACGTACATATAGTGGGGGTGGGGCCGTGGGCATGGGCGATAGGTGGTGGTTGGTTACTATGTAGGGCATGAAGAGAGAGAGAGAGAGAGAGAATGGGGGGTGAGCTGCGGGGAGAAAAGAAAGGAAGGTAGGGTTTTTTTTTCTTCTGAAAGTTGATGACTTCTAGTGAAGAATTTTTAGCAGTAGATAAAAGTCTATCATTAAAGGCCGCTAAATTTTTTGAAAAAACCAAAATTTTACCAATAGATTATATCCTTCGGTAAAAGACTTTTTAAAATTATCCGAAAAAAGAAGGGGCAGAAAAATGGGAGAAAATCGAAAATAAGATTAGTGATGGATTTTTCCGTCGGTATAAGTCCGTCGAAAAAGGTCTGTTGTTGAATATAGATTTTCTAAGAGAACTATTGATGAACCCTTTTTGCTGGATAATCCATTGCTAAAAACCATTTTTAGCGACGAATTCGTGTCCGTCGCTAAAAGTTCATAAAAAAAATAGTTTTCCTTGTAGTGAACCACCACCACCACCAGAATTTCCATGCGTCAAACCACTATCAAGGATGTTGCCGAGGAAAGATGGTTCGGATGCCACGTGAGGTGCCATAAAGGATGCAGTCTGCGTTGGCTCCCAAGTAGACAAAGTGGGAGACAGCAGGGATGGAGTAAGGGCTGAGAGCAAGGCTCCCCAGACAGGTCGCGAGGGCTGGCAGCGCCGCACAGGCAGGGTGACGACGAACAGGGCCGGCGGTCGACAGTCCGAGTCAAGGGTGCAGTGTCAAAGGTCTGATGACAGGAGTCCAAATGTGTTTCTCTCACTAGAAATCCAGAGAGAATGAGTCTTAGAGAGAGAAAGTGAAATGCGGAAATGAGAGAGCAGTCCTTGAGTAAGCTTCAGAATCCACTATATATATGCACAAATATGCGCGTGTCATCAACCGACACGTGTCGTCCTCCGGGAGTGACACATCGCCGTAGGGGGTCCCACAGTATTGATTGTCCGTCGGATTGCCGGTCCCCAAGTTCGTGCCGTCCTGCCCTTGTAGCGTCCCTCTGCCTGTCTGAGGAGACTGACCACACTGCGGTAGCATGGTCAGAGTAGCTCGTTGCCCCAGCCTCCAGTCCAAGCCCTTACTGAATCCCACGAGATGCGTCAAGAGACGCGCGGAGATCCTGACAGCGGCGAGGGTTGCCCCTGTAGCCAACTGCCAGGCGGACTAGGCGCGATGCCCTCCGAGGACCTGCTCCCGTCCCGAAGTGACCCGGGGGTCATTGCCCTGGTGGTGACGATGATCAATGGTAACATAAGCGTATATGGTTGCAGCTCAGTGCTCAGAGTCCGTGGCGAGGGGTCCTCGTGCCGGAGCACTACGAGCAGAGCCCCCCGTGAGTCCGTCGGGTGATTGTACCGGTGATGGCCGGAGCCCCCGGTTGATTGAGCCGGCGAGGGCATTAGGGTTGCGAGCCCGTCCTGCGGCGAAAGCCGGAGCCCCGTCAGTTTGATTGAGCCGGCGAGGGCTTCATGGTTGCGAGCCCGTCCCGCCGCGAGTTTGATTGAGTCGGCGAGGGCTTCATGGTTGCGAGCCCGTCCCGCCGCGAGTTTGATTGAGCCAGCAACAATGAGCGTCGCGCTACTGAAGATAATGGGGGTGTGTTGTTGGAGCGAGAAGCCAGTGCCGTGCAGCAGGTTCCCCCCCAAGGACAAAGGAGGCCGACCCCCTTACAAATTGGGTGACCGACCCCCTTCTCAGGGGAGTGGCCGACCCCGTTCTTAGGGGGGTGGCCGACCCCTCGGGGGGGGAAATGCACTTTCGATCACCGTCTGAATGCTTAAGGCGCAGAACGCTTTGACCGAGCAACGATGTTGAGCATCAGAGCGCTTTGACCGAGCAATGATGTTGAGCATGTTTGACTGCCGAGCGGGTGACGTGTCGTGCCACTGGGGTCTTTTAGCGGGCCCTGGGGTGCGGTCCGGATAGGTTGTGAACAAAGGACCATTAGGATCACCCTCAATCAACCGCTTTACACATTCTTACAATGCACTAAGAATATTGAACAAAATCTAAAATTTTTGATCTCGATCTGTGCATGGAATTATCTTAGGCAACTAATATGATCTAAATCAATGAGTATGAATTTGATTTTGATCATTTGAATCATATACCCAAGGGAGCAAGTAAGAAATAAATCTAAATCAAAATGATCTAAAATTTTAAAGGAGGCGGTGGGATTGGTGGTTGTTAAGGAGATGAAAGGCGGTGGTTATGTATAGTCGAAGGGAGACGGTGGTTGGTCTTAGAAAATTTTTGAAATGGTGGTCGTTGTCGGTGGTGGTGGTGCCCATGCCAATGCTAGTAGTGGTTCGTTGATTTTTGTTGGTGGCAGGGATGGTGATGTTAGTGGTGGTAGGGATTGTGATAAGTGTACGGTGCTCCAGGGATTTCGTGAGGCAGTATGGTGGTTTGGGTCAGTCGACACAATGGACGGTAGACAGATCGGGGAGGGAGTGAAGGGAGACAGGTTCAGTGGAGAGAGAAAAGAAATAGATAAATGGAAAGAGTGAATGAGGAGAGAGAAAGTAATGAAAAAAATTAGAGAAAGGGCATAAATGGAAAAACATCATAAAGAAACTTTCTTAATATTGAAAGTGAGCTATTTTTTGGGACAGTCTAAAGGGAAACCGGTCAATCATTTTTGGGATGGAAGGAGTATCATACTCATGATCCCATCTCATTAATATAGCTAAAAAGATATTTTTTATTTAAATAAATGTCGCTAAAAGTTTATCACATATTCTAAGTTTTTTGTTTTAGGTTCGGGGTATTACACATTGCATCTTAGAAAGGAAGGTATCGATAGAATGACCAGGCATTTTTCATCTGATAAAGTGAATATAAAAGCTGGTACTGATGGGCAAGACCTGCAGTGGTGCATTGTTGAGTCAAAAGATCCCAAATTTTTTTCTCATCACCGTAGTGGCCATACTGTTGATAAACAAACGGTATAGAGTATCACGTGATGATTAAGTTTGGACATGAACGGTAGTACTTTTTACCTATGATGAAGCTACGCATAGCTTGGGTTATAGGACGTAATAAGAGCCATCATATATAGTTAAAATTGGTTAATTGGTATCCATCGTATCTTGAAGAAAAAAGGAAAGCAAGAAATGATGAAGTAACAACATGGGAGGCTGATGACAACAACCGATAGAAAGAGAATTTAAGCAAAGCGATAGCCAGAATGGGTTCAGAATAGAAAAGGTGGTAACGGTTTGGGATGGAAAAAAAACCGAGTTAGAACCAGTTGAATCGGTCACCGATCTGAATCGTTAGAGCAAAACAAGGTATAATCCGGGTCATGGCGGGTAAGATTGGCCCAAAAGTAACCACTTATACTCAAAGGAGCACCCTCCTCTCTCCACATATATCTTGACCTATTACATTCCAGTATACAAATATCTATTTCTTCTGCTATGTACTTCGAAAACTTCAATTCTCATGTCTAACTTGAAAATTCGAACAGTTATAATACCACATAAGGTGAGATCTTCTTGTTGTCAACAACATTGGCATAAGTGTCATACAACTACAAAAACTTACATGATAACGTGGCAACCATTGTCATAGTGGTTCCAACAGGTACTTACTACAACCAGGATAAAGTTCCAACAGTAAACCGTTAAACTGACCCCAAAATGTTATGTTTTTGGACTATCAAAACAATAACTCGATTGATTTTTTCCCGTTCCTTAAAAAAAAAAAAAAAGAGAACCAACTTATATTAATAGAAACATGCCCACGAAAAATTTCTAGAAACTCTTCTCCCTTTTAGAACAGCATTTAGATTAGGTCGCTGACTCCATTTAGCTTAGGTCGCTGACTAGAATGAGGCAGTCGATTGGAGTGGGGTTGGGAATATATATATTTTGTAATGATGCTCGACCTTACCATGTAACTGGACTTCAATGGAACAAATTGTAAACAAGGTGACATTTGGAAGATTGTCTGCCACAAAAGGTATGTCTGCATACACATTTAAGACAGTCATAAACAGTCAACACCACAACGATCATTGTTCTTGCCGCTTCCCACTATCTTAAACATACGGCTGTCTTTAATCTGAAACACGATACCAGACATATTTTCATTAAACCATCATTACATACGATTTCATCTTAATGCACGTAATTATGACAATTAAAGGAAGAAAATGGCAGCTTACATCTAGGATCTAGCTAGCTAGCGCTTGGCCAAGAACAGAGCAAGCCTTTGGAAGGTAGATTCGTCACAAGGAAGAACAAGTCTATTTTGGTTATCGAATCCGTACTCATCTTCAGCCTTATTTAGCAGTTGCTGGAAAATTGGGTTCCTCAAGTAAGATAAGGGAACTACAAACCTTGTCAGTTTACTACCCACGTACACCACAAAATGGCCCTTCGGAGCTCTACTTCTACGTTCAGCCTCAACTTTCTTTGCCATATTATAAACTGAATCTATGACAAGTACAAGTGAATGAAAGAGATAAAGGAAAGCTGATGGGCATGGTTTGATGAGAGGTTGCTCTCTATATATAGCGCTCGAAGAGTGTGCCCCCCCTTCGTTTATCATGAAAGATAAGGTATGCAGTGTAGAAGGAAGTGAGCTTTGAGAGGGTGACAGAAGATGGCCATAACGTGGAGTTATTAATCAAGTCCTCATGCACATGCAAAATGCATACCACCTCTTGCACGGAAGGGGTTGACTGAGTATATGTACGGTTAGAACTTTGTTAAAGGGTCTTTATTTGTACTAAGGCTTTCGCCACGTTAACAGAAGTCTAGCAAAATCTTTCCATACCTCCATTCAGTTGAGATACGTCAAAACGTGGGTGACTGCGATTTTATACTTGGGGACCAATTTTTTGTTTCCATTAGGAATGGAGCAAGTTATTTCCTTCAATCGTAACAACAAATTGCCAGTGAACATTCGTTGTTTGCACTTGTAACATAAATTTCAGTAGTAAAGTGTTCTTACAAATTTTGCAATAGTTGCTAATATATAAGCACAAACGCTAATAACTATCAACAACTTTCTTTTGCTTGAAAGGATAATGGAGGAAGTTGTTGTGGAGCAAAATTTAATTTCTCCTTACCGTCATATACGCGGAGATCGATCGTTAGCAAAAGGTTAGTGCATCAAGAAAGGTGGTTTTGGTTCACTTTAGATTCAAGTGTCCTGAAATAGCTAGAACTATATAGCTAATAGAAGATTTAAATATTCATGGTACTATGAATCGTTTTTAATTTAGTTTATGGAATTATGAGATATATATCTCATGATAGTTATTGTCTCGGTTGGGTTTTGTGTATCTTTTTGTGGAGGAGGGTGCTTGTTATTCTCGAGTTCAACTCTAGTCTTGTGGTTTAGCGAAAGAAAGAACGAGATCAATACTAGGTAATTTAAGAAAACGTGTTTTATTGTTGTCCCCACTTGCGCACTAAGTTAAGTTTCTGCAAAACACATTTGCGATAAAACTTACCATATGTAGTAACAACGAAGGTGCAACCATAGCGAAAGAGGCCAGGATTAGTTGCCTTAAACCTTTTTTTGTCTTTTTATATTAGCAAACAATCGGATTAACAAAAAAGTATTCTTGGTAAAAAAAGCCCCAGAGATAACATGAACCAGTGAATCCATCGGGGAGAGATAGAATGAGCAAAGTTGTGGACATTCACTAAAAGGACAACAGGTGTAGTTGCTACAATTAGATGTATAGTAGCCATACCAATACCAATAAATAAGGCACTTTGGCAGAAAGCAGAAATGCTAGTTTTCTGCCCGACTTGAGATGCAATGTTGAGTTTGTCTGAATGTTCTATGTGAGGAAAGTAAAATAGAGACAAAAGGATCTCCGGCAAGTTCTTTGCTAACGCAAAAAAAACTAAGTTATGTGAGGATGATGGTCGGCTGGAGGGAAGGAAGATGCGGTCAGTTTTGTTTTATATTATTGCAACAATTCGAGTCAGCGTGTGCTACTGACAACTGTGCTTGCACTGGTTTTGTTAGAATCTTGGAATTCATTTTGGTCATGAAAATGTGTAGTAACATGATTAAACACATTACACTTTTAAAGTAGAGATCATGTCCAACTCCATAAAACTTACCTAGTATAGTCATTTTAAACTTTTTGGTTAGGTATGCTAGAGAGTGGCGCTATGGTTTTCAACCCAGAAAACTTTGGATTTGCATCCTTTAGGCTTTGTAATACTATCTCATTTGTCGCGAAAAGCATACTTTGTCTGTGAGCTGCAATCAGCGCTTTCCTTTTCTACCTACATAAATCAGTACAGGTACTATCTTACTGTAGTTGGCGGGAACAGTGAAGCAACCTAAAAAATTGAACAAACTCCAACCCCTTTTACTATCATGAAAAACCAGAAAAAAAGCCACTCGACATTACTCAAAAAACTTCATCCAGATTCCAGATTCTCTGGTACTTCGCTGCCCAACAGCCAAGTAGGGGACCATGGCTTCCCAGAAATTGGACTCTCCCCCGCTCTCAACCTTCGAGAAGACTCATCAGCTCCATGTCATTTCCTCTATCATAAGCCTGCTACCTGAACCAAGAAACAAAAGAGAGCTCTGGCAGTTTTGTATACTCGCCTACTCTCCTAAAACTTGATAAATATAGAATATACCATGACCAATACATCTAAGTGGCAAGTCAGTTGTAACTCGAGGGGTACGACGGTTTTCGGGAGTATTCTGACGACGGAAGTGCTTCACAAGTGAATGAAGGATTTTAGAGTCCAAACGCTCTTTAATTTGCACCATGTATATTCTGATGAAGGAGGTGCTTCACGCTGTATATTCTAGGAATCCAGACCGCTTTGCACCATGAATTAGACCACACCTTTTGCAACTTCTATAATACCTACATGCAAAGTCTATCCAACAATAAACTATAAGATACACTTTTGAACTGCAACCGATCATAAAGAATGGACATACCCCACAAGAAACTCTAACTTCGTAGACACAATTCTTTAACGGTTCTGAAGAATTGTAAGTTCCCTTAACCCTAATTAGGATGGGGCTCATGTATTTATATGTCTATCAATTCACTACAACAAAAATGGCATGTAAGGACGCTCCTCCTAGCGTCCTTACAAGTATTATATGTCTATCAAGTAATACATGAAAGTACATAAATACCCATAGAGAAGGTAATTACAACGGGCCTCCGATCATGCGGGGTTCATAGAGAGGGTAAATACCCATAAAGAGGGTAATCATGCGGGGTTCCCTCACCCCACATGATTTTCTACGTATTACGGGAATTCGGGTGAGGGGTAGGCCTATACCTCGGGCTTACCAAGACCGCAACCTCGTGCAACAGCTTTTAGGGTTTATGTTGTCCTTCAAGAGGGGTGGCTCAATTTTTCTTGCTACCCTCCGATCACATTACGAGGGTATGACGTTGGAACATGTTGATGCGATGATGGTCAATCAGTATGTGAAAGGTTTTATGCTATACGTGCTTGGGGAGACCATGTTTAGCAATGGAGAGGACTCTATACAACTATAGGTGTTCGAGAGCCCTAGAGGACATCGAGCAGGTGGGGGGATTTGATCGGGGGATGCCGACACTGGCCCACATGTACCACTTTATGGAGTCTGTATCCCGACTTCAGGCGGTGAGCTTCATGGGCTACAGTGACGTCTAGGAGGTATGCTTTTCCCTTTTATTGCTCTTTTTTGTCCATCCTGAATTTTGCTGGATTTTCTCTAATGAATAACTCCTTGTTGTCACAGATTCGGGCTTTAAGGTGCTATAGTTATGCCTTCGACAGCTGGCCGAGGGGAAAGAGGAGGATACGAGGCCTGCGATGTATAGGTGGAACTTCAGAGGGAGCGGACAGGTTTGACCGCGGAGGTGTACTTGGAATGCTTCAACAATCTTGTCCAACGGTTGATAAATTCATTATTTGCACATCCACCTTGCTTTTATTATTATTATTGCGATGTCCATTTTTCATTATTTTCTTTCGTGCCTTTCGAAGTGGTGGACCGAGGACTTATATGAAGAGGAGTTGAGGTTCACCTAGGGCTTTCTCACGAGGAATTCTATCTTGTGTGACAGGGTGCTCTTCCAACACAATCTGGATGCTGAGCCTCGAATATTGGCTACCCCCATAAGGATATATAGGACATGGACTCTAGACAGGGGCTTAAGACAGAGTTTACTAGGGTGTATAGCTCTGTCCTCCTTGAGGTGGCCGAATAATCCTCAAAGTTATGAGGCATTCACCGAGGATGACCTAGCTTCTCCTTTGACAACAAAGTGGGCGAAACGGATTCGGGATGCTCGGGTGCGGAAAGAGCAAAAGAAGTAGGAGGATGAGGAGATAAGTGAAGCGGGTATCCCTTTCCCCTCCTAGATTGTGCCGGCTTTGAAGTCTGTGAGGACTCTTAGATCAAAGGTGATCCCGAGGCCAAAGCGGGATGAGGATATGTTAGGGCTTAAAGAGCTAACTAGGAGGACGACGGTAACCTTTCGATCTTTTACACTTTTTTTTCCTTTCCATGTCAAACCCAAGTTTTATGAGTTTTTGCTTGTAGGTCCCAAGTGGATTGCTTAAGGACGCCTTTTAGGATGATTCTTAGCCTAAATTAAAGGACTATGGTATCAAATTTTTACTATACCATGGTGGTCTATAGGCCAATGAAGGAGACTAGGGACTCGTCTACTCCTCTCTTGACACCATCACCTGACGAAGGATCTAAGGCTGGGCCGGGAGGGACTTCTTTGGATCGAGCACATATCATGATGCAGGCTCATGGGAAATGAGGTCCTACAGCGAAGAAAGGCAGTAAGGTGAAGACGCGGGCCACTAGAAGAGTCACTTCTAAGCTTGCTGCAAGTTCAATTTTGAGCCGCCAAAAGAGAAGGTAGCCCCGATTAGTGCTAGTAAGAAAGCCTCGGTTGCTCTTAATTTTAGAGGACATGAGAAACTGCGGCTCTATCGGTCTACCAGAGTTTAGACCATCTTCAGGAGAAAGCATGAACCAGTCTTGATAAATGAGCCTATAGAGGTTGGTGGCACACCTTCAAAGTCTGGAGTAGAATCGTCGGAAAAAGGTAGGGATGCATTTGCCTCTGATTCCTCATATGTTGAGCCTATCTCAAAAGGTCTCAAAAGTTATGTCAAAGATTAGATCTAGGAATTCTAGTTTCTAGGGTTCTCATTTAAACACTTGAACAATCTTAAATTCTATTTCGAACTATATCTTACATTGAATTTACAGTGCTTTGCTTATGTATATGGTTTTCATGCTTTTCTTTTCATATGTAGACACGCAAAGCACGAAAAGAAAAAAGGATAACAGGATGAAAAAATGATTGGTTGAGAAACATATACATGGATAGGTCAAACAATAAATGTTTCATGTGACACTTTCACAGCAGTGACTAACCAGCTGGTTAGTCAGGAAGTAGGCTTCTGGAAAAATTTATTTTCAAGTGAAACCAACTAAGCAGGCTTTTGGAAAAAAATATTTTTGAGTGAAACTGGCCGGTTAATCAGGGAGCAGCCTTAGGAAAGTTTTCTTTTGAGAAGACCCGGTCGGTTAATCAACATGTCTCCATTAGGGTTCACAATCTTATTCTAAACTCTATACAATTTAGGGTTTCTTTTCATATCACGATCGTGCCATTTCTAAACATCAGATAATAGATTCTGACTTTCACAAGTGAATCCCCATAGCCAACGACGGAGATGGTCCTATGGTCGTTGAGATTCAGTTCCAATCCTTTGCCAATTCCTTCAATAATGTAGAGCTCATCCACTTAGACATGGATTTTTGTTTGAAAACGATCATGAGTTTGCGCACTATTACTACCCATGAGTTTTTTGAGCGGCTTGCAAGTTCTGGGATCCACAAGATCATGTTTTTCGGTTTAGTCTTGATGAACTTTGCCCGACTTATGAGGAATTCTGGGTGTGACACCCTCAACCTAGTGACATCACTGGAGCTGAATGCATGTCATAACTATGTCATAACTCTTGTTGCTAAAAACAGAACAATGACAACATCAACATCATTAATGGACATCATAAAATGCATCCTTACAAATTTTTTTCGAAAGTATGTAACGTACTGCAACGGAAGAATTTTGAGTCCTAACACAACTTAATATTTACAAAAGAAGTACACGATGGTTGTCGTAACACGTCTCTCATCGAATACCTCAATGCATCTTCCCTTTACCTTTTTTAAAGGTCTCACCTCGTTCAAACTTAGTACCTGAAACACAAAAGATAAGGAATGAGTACAAATCACCCAATAAGGATAATACGTAGAGTACAAAATACAAACAGTTAGGGAATATCAGGGAATTAATCATGAGTTCTCAACGATTGCAATAAGTTCAGAAGGCCAATAAAATAGTGAACAACATCAGGGTTTATTTTGATATATCTTTTTTGTTGAGGCTGAGCGGCTTTAATCTCAATTTGACAATATTATTGTTTCCACTTGTACAAGGACATGACAAATGCATTGACTATGCATGTATAACACAAGAGAAAACAGCAATGCAAGCGATAGTCATGGGAAACATTAATTATAAAATTAGCAATATCAATTGAAATCAATTGCAATGGAGACTCGGCTTGACTTTACCGGACACAGTAGACTTTGGCAGTTATTCATCATGTTTCCAGTGACTCAACTTCTGTGATGCCCCGAACCTAGGTTTATGAGGTTATTATTACTTAGCGACGATTGTTGTAGGTAAGACGAATTTAGACCTTCAGTTAAGATCTTGCGAGCGATATTAATTGAATCTTTAGCCATGGTCGTTATGAGTTACGTTAATTGAAATTTTTGGGGGCTATTGTTGAAGCGATACTATTGGATCTTTAGTATCAATTGTAGTGAGAAATATAATTTGTTGCATTTAGCAAAATATTTTAATAATGACATAAGTTATGAATAATAAAGTTATGTATAATAAAGTTATGTACAATATATAAATTTATGAAAGTAAGTTGGTTGCTTTAGAAAATTTATAATTGATGCGGTCGTTGTGATAATATGTTTTGGTCTCGCATTAAATATTGATACGTGTTAAAGAGCATAAAAGAAAAAAAAAAGAAAACGGGAGGGAAGAAACTGGAGAGAAAATGTAGAGAAGAATGGATAGAGAGAGAGAGGAGCCGGCCCTAGTAGGTCTGCACTGCCGGCGCGGCTTCCGGCCACACGCAGCCGCCGGCGAGCAACTTCAGCCGCCCCATTCACCGAGGACCACCGCAACCACCGTGCCATAGCCATTGCGCCGTCGCCACCGCCAAGCCGTGATGCGATCGATGTCGACAACAGTCCCTTCACCGGTGAGAAACTCCGGCCAACGTTTCCACCAAACGCACCACTCAACGCCTCAGATCTGGACCACCTCTACGCTGCCGGAACCATCGCGACTGCCAATCGCACGACATTCATCTCCGGTCAACTACCCTTCTTCTTCATTTTTTTCGGCTACACCTTCACCGCCGTGACCCTGCCGTCAATCTCCATCGTCAACACATCCAATAAATTCCAACTCCACCGCTCAACGTCTCTCTGAGCAGCCAACGGCACTGCCCGTTACCGCCTTTCACTGAACCACCGTGCCACCCAAGCACTATTGACCGTCAAAGGGACATTACAGTTAAGCCACGATGACCGTCGATTGTCACCACCGTTGGGATCTGTGACCATGGCATAAAATTGGTTTTGTGGAATTGTTTGTGAAGCAGGGTTTGGTGGTGTTGTGATGGTGTTTTGGTGGGCAGGGGTGGCCTAACGGCAGTGCTTACATTGATTGTGGTTGGGTTATATGTGTGCAATGGTGGGTGTACGGTGTCTGTGTTTGGGGAGTTGTTCTGATTTTGGTGCGTTGTGGAACGGAGGTACCACGAAGGTGCTTGAGATGGCTGAAACGGTATCATGGCAGTGCTTGCATTGTTTGGAATGGGCTAAATTGTGATGGTGTCTGTGTGTGGTATGTGTTGTGATGGAGGGGGTGTGACTGTGTTTTCTGAGAGTGTGTGTTTGTGTAAAACCAAGTGTGTTTTTATCTGGGTAAAAGTGATAAGGGTGTGAGTGAAATGGGTGTACATGTGGGTATGGAGCGTCTGTGTGCATTTTGTGTGACTTGTATTTGTAGCAGTGTGTGAATATACAACCGGTGTATTAGGTTTTGGTGGTATGGAAAATGAACGGATTTCGGTGGTAGGATTGCGATATTGTTGTGATTTTTAATGGTGGTGCTTTAGGGTGACTGTGGTAGGTTTGTGTGCGTGCGGTGGCGGGTATTTCAGTATGTGAGCCTGGACAGGTGTGATTGTTGTTGGACATGTATGGAGATATTGTGTGTACATGGTGCAAGTGTACTGTATGCTTGCGAAGGTGTACCCTATGCATGTATGTGTTTTTGGACAGGGAGTCGCATAGGCTATGAGAATATATAAAAGGAAATTGTTAGCGTTAGCCCTAGCGAATAACTGAGTACTATTTAGCACAAAGTTACTTGGTGGTTATTAAAACGGGTGAATTAATGGATGTTCGGCAACGGCGATTAAATACCAAGAATGACAGGGTGAACTGGGCACGATATTGGACGGGCATGTAAAGGTTGGGCAGTTGACTGCGACATTGAATTTGCTTGACGACATGTTCAACGGGAATGTTGTGTCGTGATTGACGATGCTTTGGGATGTAGTAAAGCTGGGAACATGAAGATAAAAAGAATGGCATTGAAGGTTCTTAAGAACCGGATGTTACAGCATGATCGTCGCTCCGGAGATTTTGACGTGGGGAATGTGTCAGGGACAAGTAAGTGACCCTTGATTCAACTAGTATTTTTATATGCAACGTATATGTTTATCTACTGTTAAAAATATGTTGTTTATTAGTATTGACCGTTTTAAGTACGTTTAACTGCTCTGGCTTAAATTACCAAAAAGGTTTTAGTGTTTTATTCTCGTCAAAGAAAAACCGGACCAGCATGTAAATGATGTTTTGCCTAGAAACTGAAATGGAACTCGGATTTGAAATAATCAGTGCAAGTGAGATGTTTTGGTACTTGAAATTTTGTGAATTTTGAAGAGCTTGAAAACTATCAAAATGGGCGTAACAATGGTTTGACATCAATTTATGAGTGATTGTGTTTACGAGGAACCAAAAGGTCTTTTTGTTTATTCGATTGCTGTGCCCCATATCCACGGGGGAAAGTTGGATTTCGGGCCCTGGTCAACGGGGCTTGTACGTTGATGCACAGTACTGTTGCTCGTGGTTCGCCCTAGCGTCCACATGATTATTTTATCCCGGATGGAGGAGGGATTTCGGGCCCTAGTCAGGGGGGCTCGTACGCTGACCGCAGCATATCGTCTGAACTGATGTTGAGATTGAACTGGTTTTCTTGAGTTTGTGCTAATGATTATATACCTCAGTTTTGTTTCATGTACTATATTTCATTTACCGAATGATTACTTTATTATTTCAGATTCAAATGTTGCTATGGTTTAAAGTGAATTATTTTCTGGCATGCCATGGTCCACCTGGTTGAATCATTGGTTACTTACTGAGCTTGTGAAAGCTCATCCCTTACTTATCATTTCAGGTTGAAAGTAAGGTGATGTTGAGGAGCATAAGAAGGACAATATGGCGCGGAGCTTCGGAGACTACATAGAATAAGTCGCTAAGTTTTTAGATTGTTGGTTTAGTTTTAGTTATTGATAATCAGAGTTATGAAGAATTGTAGCATGAGTGTTGTATACAAATAAAGATATGAAAATGTAATTAAGGTTTGTAGAAGTTTTAAATTCCGCTGCAGATTGTATGTTGTTTTAGCGAGTAAGGCCTAGCAGAGCCCTTGGTTGGAGTCTACTGGGTCTGCGGCCGGTCACGTGCCAAGCTCGCGGGCCTACACGTGGGTTCGGGTCGTGACAACTTCCACCAGCCATCCTCATATTTGTGCCCCAATACACGGAGTGTTCATCTCAGGCTCGCATGAGTTGAAAGGAGACAGTTTTCACCAAAAGGACGGACTTGGAGGGTATTTCGATCATAAGTCCTCAATAACTCATCAAAATTTTATCAACGGGCGAAATAGGGGAATTGTTTCGCAGCAAGTCCTTAACAACGTGACTCGGGTAAAGGAAATATCGGGTCTCAATGACATCCAATCATAATAAAAGGAGTTCAACATAAGCATCATTAATAAGACGCGCTAATCGAAGTAATGAATAGTATAACACAGCCGCACTAGCCTTACTTGACTGACTCTTGGCTGAAGAAATCTTCAACTCTCGAGTACAATGAGCGGAATCACCTATTCAAACTAGATCTTGCTCGTCAGATATCATTTAAGCACTTACGTACACTTTACCATTTCCCGCTTATCCGCTCACAACTTCTTACTACGGGTTTTCCTTCCAATTCGACATTTGGATTTTACCCTGGCCCATAAAAGCACACCAATGGTACCATTTCCCTTAAATTTGAGAGCGAACTAGCATTGTTTCTCATTTCCATTCTTCCTGACGCTCAATTCTGTCTGTCCACTAAATTCGTCACTGGGTTTGAAAATTTACAAAAAACACTCCCTAACATAGGTAAAATTATCAAAATTCCTTCTGGTAGCCATCGTACCAACAAATATTTCGATAACACTTCAAAACATCTTTTTATGCACCAAGTCAATTTTTGGACAAAAAGGTCAGTCGAGCAATTTTTTACCCTAGCTAAACCGCTATACATGCTAGTTAAAAAAATGCTAGGTGATCGATATTGTTAAAAATAGCAAACGGCGCTGAAATGTCAATAAATTTTAGACACTGAGGTGTCTCCGTAAGATAAGATCACCATAAAATGTTTAGACAAAAATAATCTTATTAGCTAATTTTAACACACCCAGAACCCTTTTTCTCAATAATGGATTTGATGCCCTTCACTGACATAGAAAAATCCCAAATTTTTTCACATCGTAGCTCTCATAAAAATAATAGGCATTTCTTTTCATTTTCCCGAAAATAGTGCAGAACATTCTTTAAAAATTCCATTTAGTGACACCTATCTCAAAATCCCTTCTTTGACATCTCTCTGCACACTGTCTTCTTTACAAAACCTCAGGACACACACATTTCCGCATTACTCCACATACTGTACCTACATTAACACATACCAACACGTGCGCGCACTCACACACACGCACAAACACACTGCTGTGCACACCCCATCCCCCCCACACCGACACACCTATTCACCCCCTCCCCTGAACAAACGACCAACACAACCCACACCTACACCAGCACCTCAACACATCTCACAATAGTCAAACCTGCACTAATTTCATACACACAACACACACAGAAACAACCCTCAAAACCTTCACATACCTGCACACACATTCAACACCTCATAGCGCATTTACATCTGCACTTCTTCCATTGAAACACCCACATCAACCCATTTCTTCATATCCCATTACATACATTGATACACACAACAAAATACACACACACCACATACACCAATGCACACATTGTGTGACTACACACAACTGCACACATTACACACACCTTTGTACACACACACACACACCCGTACTCACACAGAGCACACTATGTATTCACACCCCAGTTTCACACACACACACACAGACAACTGCAATCACACTCACGCATGTACAAACTAGAACACACCCATACACTTGCACACACACACACACACTACACATATAGAACACACAATAAATTTACCCTCAACACACACACGCACACACATTTTAAAACTAACCTTACGAGTTACACCTCTAAACTACACTAAAAATACACATGCAACTCACTGACATTTAACAACTAATACACACACAGAGACACATACACACTAAAACACCAAGAACATACATACAAAATTTCAGTTAAACTGCATAGTTTTGCATTAATTTTTCCCCTTGATTTCCAACTAAATTTCTCACTTTTTTCCTCTGAATTTCTTTCTCTCCTTTCCTCTGCCAAATTCTCTCTTTCCTATCATCATTTTCTCTCACAAGTTCTCTTACATTTCCCCTTAAATACTCCCCTTTAATCCACCTCACAACCCACTTAACTTCACATGCATTCGTCCCACCGAAAGTGGAATTTGAAGTGGCCAAATTCTAAGTCAAGTGGCTGGCTATGGTAGCCAAGAAGACATGTAAAGGATCTGGTTATTTTTTTAAATATTAGTCGATAATTTTTTAGACTCTAGGATATCACACAAAGCCACTTTTTTAGCATTTAAAATCCCATATGATGCGCTTCTACCCACTTTGTGAAGTAATCTATGGCCACGAGTATGAAATCATGCCCGTTGGAATCTTTCGGACTGATTATTCTGATTATATCTATTCCTCTTATCTAGAAGGGCCAAGGTGACGTCATATTATATAACTCCCAGGCAGAGATGTGCAGGTTCGTGTATATCTGGCACTTGTGTATGTGAATATCCTTGGCGAAGAGCCCTTTTTCGCTAACTTTCAGCCATTCACGTGGAGTCCACACTCGCCTGAATGTAAACATTCTATAATCTGACAACCTTCTTCCTCAGTGACACATAACATGTTTTTCCATTGTAATGCCTCTTATACAAGTTTTGATCACACATGATGAATTGTGCAGTCCATTAAGCCAGTTCTACCTTTTAGTATTTCTACGATTGATGTCAATGTCGCTAATGCATCTGCAAAATTATTATTTAGCTAAGGAAGATTGGAATTCTATGTCCTCAAACACATCCACAATTTTCTCCACATGATCATGGTAGGCCTCTAGGCGCTCGTCTCATATTTTCATATTTTCTTGTACTTAGTGAATGATTAGGGCTGAATCTTCATACACCGTAACTTCTCTCACACCTACGTGAGAGAGAAGTTAGTTTGATTCATATTCTTTATACTCCATGTTTATGATGCATGATTCATATTCTTTGGTCTTGTTGGTATCGTCGAATGTTAGTTTGATGGCTATAGGGGTATGTGCTCCATCTGGTAAGATCAGAAGTATTCTTACTCCAAATACTTTGCTGTTTGTGGCTCTAACAAAATACAATTGTCATCTCGTGTCTGCCTCCATGACATAAACATCCTCATTTGGTAACTTTCCTTCACATTCACTGATATTTTTCGTAGGAAATTCATGTTGCGATTTATGAGTGACATATCAAATTCGAAAAGTAGTAGGATCCACTTAGCCATGTGATTGGATAAGACTGTTTTCTCAAAACATGTATTTTACTGGATCCATTATGTGCTACCATACCAGTGACACATGTCTTTTGTAAAGCAGACATGTGTGTCGCTGAAATAACTTCTTGCTGATATAAATGGCTTTTTCTGTCAACGAGTTTTCTAGATGTTGGGTTAGTATTGCTCGTGCGGTTGTGTCGGTCATGATTAAAGGGTAACTTGGTACAATAGGGGTTAAGAATAGAGGGTTACTCAAGTACTTCTTAATCTCATCAAAGGCTTCTTGACATAGGAGATTTCATTCCTCGGTTGACTCCTTTTTTAGTAATTTGAAATCCAATTCTTAGACGATCTTCAACTGGGATATGAAGCGACTAGTACATTGGATCCCGCCTAAAAACTCACATCTCTTCCTCATTCTTCTCACCATTATGGCTTTGATCTTAGCAGGGTTCAAGTCTACGCGCCACTTAATGACCATGAACCCTAATGGTTTACCATCCATAACTCCGAAAACACACTTATAGGGTTGAGCCTCACGTTGTATCACCTTAATTTTTTAAAACTTCACAATGATCATCTCGCTTCTTGGACTTGATAATCATGTCATCCACATTGACCTCTACTTTTTTTATGGATCATGTCATGGAAAGGGTAGTAGAGGCTCTCTGGTAAGTAGCCCTGATGTTTTTAACCCCAAGGCATCATCACTGTATAACAAAAGGTGCCCCAAAAGGTAGTAAAAACTGTCTTTTCTTGGTCCTCAGGAGTTATTTTTATCTGGTTATACCCTACGAAACAGTCCACAAAGGAAACCAACTCGTGTTTAGCAGTATTTTTTATGATCAAATCGATGATAGGAAAAGGAAAGTCATCCATGGGGCTTGGTTAAGATCTTTATAATCAACACATATCCGGACTTGGTCGCTCGGCTTACAAATAATTACCATATTAGCTAATGAAGTAGGATATTCCATAACTCATATGAAACCTATATGGAGGGGTTTTGTGAGCTCCTCTTTAACCTTGAAAGACCATTCAGGTCTCAACTTACGGAAATTTTGTTTGATTAATGTAACTTCTGACAATGTGGGCAAGTGATGATCAATGGTCGAAGGGTCAATACCAGGCATGTCTCTTTAGAACTAATCAAAGACGTTAATATTTGTTTAAGGAATGGTCATTTCTCATTTAGGCTAGCACTAATTTTGATTTCCTTTTTATTTCCAGGCATGCCTTTGTTGACAATATAGTCTCTTCTGCCACTGGCTTGACTAGATTTGGCTCTCGATTTTCTACTTCTTTCATCGTTTCTTTTAAATATTTCTTCTCTTCTTCATCCATAAGTTATAATTCATTATTAACCGTGTGCCCCTCATCAAAACTTATATCAACAGCCAAGAAGTGATCAAAGCGCTCATTATTTTATCAATCAAAAAGTCAGGCAAAATATAATAAGAAAGTAGATTCAAATTTTCAAGAGAAACAAAAGCATCTAGCACATCTGACTCGGATCTAGACTTGGCATCAAGATCGTCCTTAGTGATCTCCTTCACAGCTAGCGATTCGTACTCAATCTTCCAATTTGACATTCTGCTTGGAGCCGAGGTGACCAGGCTTGCAAGGTCAAGACATGGTCGTCCATCTCAAATACAAGCACAAGGATGTGCATATCATTGAAACATGAAATCATTACGTCCAGTTCCATGAAATCCATCCAATTAAAAGCACTGCCCTTGCTTGGCTCCATCAAACTTGGTATTTCTTCATCTTTCACCCACTCACAGTCATTGAAAGTCTCTCATCCACTCATTCACTTTTTGGTTTTGGTGTTTTAGATCAGCTCAGAAAATCCATAGTAAGGTCATTTCTCACATTCCTTCACAAAACGCCCATTCAATGTGGGGATTTTAGACATAACAAGAGACATTTCAAACTATCCCTCTTCTTAGGCTTTATTGATACAGACCATTTTCTTGAGGGACTCTTTCATTTCCTTCTTTGTAGACCTATATGCCAAACCGAACTGATCTTTCTTATTATATAAAATGGGGAAGCTAGGAAGCCCCAAGAAATTACGGCCTAACCCTTTTTCTCGAAATATAGTGAAACTTTCGCATCATTAGGAGTAATGAGGTTGTCACGCCCCCGACCCAGAGGCGGACCTACATATACTCTTCCAAAATAATCCTGCTTAGCATAAATATATCCTTAAAATATTTTACAAAAGCATAACCTTGATGAAGTAATCAGAGCTCTAATTATATCCTAAATTAAAAGAATTTGCATTCATCATCAAAGTCTAATAAATGCAGCGAAAATCTGATAACAATAGTTACTTCCCAGACATTAGGGTTACCAAAAGCTACTTAATCAAACTATTACAAAATCCTTATTCTCAAGTGACTAAAGAGAGCCTAAAATTTAAGGAACACTCTAAGCTCATGTATATAGCTACCTCCTCTACTGTTGGCTTAGTTCAATTACCTGAAATGGGAGGAGAAGGGGGGGGGGGGTGAGCACAAAGCCCAGCAAATATCACACAAACACACCCACGGAATACAACGCATGTATTCAATAACATGTAACTGACTCAAAACAAAACATTTCAAAACGAAGTGTATAGACGAAAAATAATCTTAGCACAACAAATCTTATTTCGAGATATTAACCCATATCAAAGATCAAATCAAGTCAAAGTGTCACATTCGAATAATTGAACTAATAATCAAATACGATACAATCACGTAATATATGAGTGTAAAGCACCCTAACCTAAGTACGTGAAGGTTCTAAATATTAGTTCAATTCAAAGGGGTCCAATGGACTTCAAATTATCTCAAACGCATAAGAACCGCAAAACATCAAAACTTTGTATTTCAAGTAGGATAGCTTAATGATTTCCGAAAATACTCGATATTAGACTAAAATCGAAGAGGACGAAATAACGAGTTCATTGAAGGTTGAATAGCTTAAATCCGAGTTCGTACAATAACAAAATGTGAGAACGAAACGTTATTATAAGCAAAAACATTAACAAATTTTGTAAATCATTAAGAGTTTGACACGTGGCGAAAGCACCTCTTTCCATCACACAGCTACTTCTAAATAAAAGAAGCTAGAAACTCTTCCAATCAAATGATTGGCAGTAGATTGGTAATTAGAAACATCATCATTATAAGTAAGCAACCATTCAACAGAGAAAGAAACGACAGAACTAGCCGTCAGAGAAGGAATAGAAAAATCAAACAATAATAGGTAAAAAAGGATGATCAATGGAGATCAATGGTGTGAATAGCACAACAATGGATGCATGAACAATACGACGATGGGTGTACGAATTTGATAAAAAAAAAAGGCCTAATCCCAAAACTATACCCTCAAGTTTACCCCAAGTAGAGATTTAGTACCCAAGTTTGAATGCGTGCCAAAGAAGTACCCAACTTTTAAAAAGCGTACCTAAGCTGACGGAGCACGGATGCCGTTAAAAAGTCAGAGATGTAAGACTGTCATAATTAAAAAAATGTGTTTTTAGTTAAAAAGTTCAGGTACTGATTTGGTACAGTTTACTTTTCATAGGTACTCCTTTGGTATGGTTTACTTTTACTACTTTTTCTTTTCTTAGCCGTTCGATGTGGCACTATCTTAATCCTTTGATTATTTTGTCTTCCTTAATTAATCATTAAACTCTCTATCTCTCTCTCTCCCTCTGCGTTCAGACACGGATTTCCTGAGTCGAATCTGTGATTTCAAAGCATTTTCAGGGTCAGAATCAGAAACTCGAGCACATTCCATTAGGGCCTTCAACAGCGCCCTTGTTGACAGTATATCCGGTGAGCGAGAGTTATCCACGGTCGATTTCGCTTTCTTCACGGCCGTTTCCAGTGATGTGGACTGTGACGATGGGGCCCAAGCAAGGGAGTTTGGGTTTTTGGTGGTTTGTGAAAATATGACTCGGTTAAGATTGGACGGCAGTGAGGACGCCATGCTGAGTCGACTCGGGCAGGCGGAAAATGGATTGGCGACGTACAGGCTGAAATCGGAGGCTGAGTGCCACGCGTCGCAGCCTGGTTGGAGATTGGAACTGCCGGTTGAATCTCCACCGTCGATTAAGGTCTCCATCCACTCGTTCGAGTCGAACTCACAACCAGAACCACCACTAAAGTCGGAAAATCTAAACCCAGTGGTGGAATTGTGGTGCTCCAAGCTGGGAAACAACACATATCATCTTCTGCCTGTGTAAAGTAGGTCAACCACCTCGCCAAGTGGTCATCCGGCAACACGGTAGCCCTCAACGGCTCCCATCGAGATGACTTGTGTGGCCCAGATAGCCAAGATATTTTGCATGTGGACCAAGCTTGGGTTGCCCAGGTAGTCGAGTATCCCCTCGCTGCAGATCTGGGCTCCAGCCTAGAACCACACCGCCTCACCGAACTTGACGCCGTTGCGGGCCAAAAGCTCTGGGAAGACACACCCAGGAGCTCCGAGCATTGCCCACCTGGAGTGGATCACCTCAAGCTCGCGGTTCTTGGCAAAAGTTTCTAGGTCAACAGAAAGCCCAACGGTGTCCCAGCCATAGTCACCGAGGAATTCACTGGTGAGATAGGATGGAGCCTCACCGGAGAATGGTCCAAGTACTTGACCCTATCGGATGCCGTACCATGGGCTACTGGATGAGACAACATTGCTGGCGCTCTTCCTCATGGAGACTCTTTTATTGCCGGTGATCTCTGAGGCTGTTGGAGTAATTTGCACCGCATTTCTGGCAAAAGATGGGGAAAAGGGGGCCATTGTTGCTGCAGCCATGTCTAAGGAGTAGCAGCAGAAACAGGGATTACTATAGATGGATGTAGAAGATGTGAAGTTGTTAAGTTTAGAGGGAGAGGGAAAGAGAGAGAGAGAGAGAGAGAGAGAGAGAGAGAGAGTTTTTAATGAATAATTAAAGAAGATAAAATAATCAAACGATTAAGATAGTGCCACATCGAACGGCTGTGAAAAAAAAGTAGTAAAAGTAAACCATACCAAAGGAGTACCTATGAAAAGTAAATTGTACCAAATCAGTACCTGAACTTTTTAAGTAAAAACACCTTATTTTAATAATGACAGTCCTACCCTTCTGACTTTTTAACGGCATCCGTGCTCTGTCAGCTTAGGTACTGATTTGGTACACTTTTCAAAAGTTAGGTACTTCTTTGGCACACCTTCAAACTTGGGTACTAAAGTTGTACTTGGGGTAAACTTGAGGGTATAGTTTTGAGATTAGGCCAAAAAAAATACCATATCAAAACAACAGTCACAATTTTGACGAAAGATAAACTTTATCATTGATCAAAAATCGGAATAAGATTGCATCGTAATAATGAAGCAGATTTGTACATGAAACCTTTACCTCAATTCAAGCTAAAAGATTCGCAAAGTTGCATAAACTTCTAAAATTTTCAAACCTAATTAATAAAATCAACCACAAAGATTAAAATCTTCAAATCAATTTTATTTTGATTAAGGTTTAGGATCGATCACTTACCAATTGTGAGTAGAAGGATGAAATCCTCAAAGTCCTAATTTTCTCTTTCTTCTCCTCTCTCTGAAAGACCAAACTCAATTTATCTATAAACACAAGCTAACCACTCTTTTTATTTCTCTAAACTTGGTAAATTACTCAACCCATAAGAATATAATAGTTATTTCAAAGTACTTTCAAATGTTACTAAAACTATGAAGATAGCTCAAAAATAATAAAATAATTTTTTATATATTATTTGGGGCCTTAGAGAGGTATTGCTGCGAGGCACAAAGTTGAGAAACTTCTCACGATGGCACTCTTATTCAAATTTCCAACATTGTAATGGACAATCAATTTTAACCCCACTAAGAAATAGGTGTACCTAATCGTGTGGGATGGTAACATTGCCCTTCTCATCTTCACTTGTTCTATCTGTGGTAGCTGGGAATCTCCCATGATCGTGAAAATAGCTTTGTCAAGTACAAATTTGACCTTCTGGTGCAGAGTAGAGGGTGTCGCTCCAATTGAATGAATGGCCTTCCAAGCAAGAGCTTGAAGGTTGCGGAATATCTAGCACTTGGAATTCAACTTCAAAAATTTGTTATTCCGACAGACATGGGAAGCTTAATCGTACCAATGACCTCAGGTCTAGTGTTGTCATAGGCTCTCACTGCTTGGCTGGATGGAGTGAACTTTGAAGGGTCAGTACTATGAGCTTGAACAATATGCAAAGGGAAACATTGAGGGTAGAACCATTATCACTGAGGATTATAGGGATCTACTTATCGAGAGCCTACATGGTGATATGGAGCGGGTCACTATGGCTTGGTCCCGTCTTCAGCAAGTCAACCACGGAGAATGTTGTAGGTCTCTAAGTACACCTAGAGGGGGGTGAATAGGTGTTTTACAACTTTGAGTATAAATTAAAAACGAGCTTACAAGGAAATGACAGATATAACAATGATAAATTCAACACAGAGATTTATACTGGTTCGGCCCCACCAACCTACGTCCAGTCCCCCAGCACTCCACACAAGGGAGACCTACTCGAGCCTTTCACTAACTAGCTAGCTTCGGGTGCTAGCTCAAACCGCAGTACAATTTCTGAAACCCTTCCAAGGTTTTCAACAGTTTACAAATGAAAAGAGATTTACAATTTGAATACAACAAATAAGCTCCTTCTTGAGCAGATGTTACAATGAATAAACTAAGACTAAGCCTTCTTAGGTGGGAAGATCTATATTCTTTCAAGAACCAAACCAAGAAGCTTACAATAAACTATCTCAAAGATGAACTCACTCAACAGAGAATAGATGAGAATTAGAGAACAAGATGAGAGAGTATTTTGAGATGAGTTAGAGAGAGTATTGAAAAAGATTAGCGAGAAGTATATTAAATGCTCTCAAGGATCCCTTTTTATACTAGAGAAGAAAATGAACCGTTGTGAAAGGAAAGCCTTAAAATAGATTCGATTGAAACATAAGTTTGAGTCGACTAAAAGAACTACTCTAAGAGATTGGTCGACTAAAAACTTAGTGAGAAGAGACACTGAAGAATTGAGTCGACTGAAACATAAGTTTGAGTCGACTGGAAAGTCAATTTCATTCGACTGAAAACTTTTGGCTTCGACTAAAAACTTTTGCTTCAACTAAAAAGTTTTGCTTCGACTAAGTTTGGCTTCGACTAAGTTTGGCTTCGACTAAAAACTTTTCCTTCGACTAAAAAGTTTGGCTTCGACTAAAAAGTTTGGCTTCAACTAAAAAGTGATTTTTATGACTGGAACGAAGGAACTGCACAATTTAGTCGACTACAAACTGTTTGCCTTCGACTGAAACATTCAGTTTTGGTTCTTTACTTGAATTTCTGTGAGATCTTTTAAGAAGGACTTAGAAATGCTAACATGGATAAAATAGACTTCAGGTTCTTACATCTTCAATGTAGTCCGAGTCTTTGAATCCTAAAACCAAGTCCGAGTTCAAGCTTTGTCCAATGCATGATCTTGTCTTTGTTTGATTAAGATAAATCCTGAAATATTTATCTTAATAATGATGTCAGATTAATGTTAGAGATAATAAATTTGGAATCATCAAAATTGATAAGTCAACAATCTCCCCTTTTTTTATGATGACAACATTAGTTCTAACATTATATAAACATACTCCCCCTTGATCAGTTAACAATCAAACAAAGTAATAACAAAAAGAACACCTTTTAATATTCAACAAAAAAATTTTAAAGATGCGTACAAAGAATGTTCAATAATTAATCGTTCTCCCCCTTTGTCAAATCAAAAAGAGGGGCAGGCAACGTAACAATCAAAGGAGTAAAAAAGAAAGCATCTAGGGCCGACGGCGGTGAACACCCTGTGCCGAGAAGGATTGATCAGTAGGCGGCGGAGCAGATCGACGAGCACCTTGTGCAAAAGAGGACGGATCAGTAGGCGGCAGAGCTGTTGTGGGTATTTCAAAGACTTCAACGACATGAGGAGAGCGCGGCCTCGGAGGGTTGTACGGGAGATACGGGTTGAATAACCATTCTTCCCCTTCGGTGCCGGTGTGTCGAGATAGAAAGATATCCGGACGAGTCAGCCTAAATCCATGAGCCTGATTGAAGATCTGATGTGCCAGATATCAGTTCTATTCAGTCAGAATGCTCGTAGTGAGATATGTCTGGCGACGATGAGCCTGAAAGGCAACTTCTTGCTGGTGGTGAAGATCATGCTGCATCCGAGTCAAACTCTCCAGGATTGGGGTATGGTTGAGAGGAAGAGAAGAAAGGTTAGAGGTGAGTTCCTTAATAAGGGTGTGAAAGTCTATTTGGTTCGAGAGAAACTGGGCTGAGGAGTGTTGAACTGACTACTGAAGAGCGGCAAGCTCATGAAGAAAGGCGGCGTGGTTGGCTGCAACAGATGCAGCTAGGGTGGTTTGTGATTCAAGTATTAACTGAATCGAAGTGGAGAGACGAGAAAGGTGCTCAGAGAGTTCGAAGTTTTCGGTGGAGATGAACTCATCAAAATTAATATTTGAGAAGTCGTTGAGCGGGCTGAAGAAGGGATCAGAGGGGTAAGGAGGGGTGGCAAAGGTGGTACCGAGGAGGAAGGGTCGAAGGGAGGGAATGGTATAGAGGGAGATGGGTCAGGAGGCACAGTGGGTATGAAGTGAAAGGGAGGAGGTGGTGGGGGCAGCACTGACGGAGAAGGATCAGAAGGTTCGGGTGGAGGAACTACAGGAGGAGGGGAGGTAGCAGGAGTAGGAGAGGGAACAGAAGCAAACAGGAGAGCAGGAGCGGGAGTGGGAACCAGAACCGACCGGGTATGGGAGGGGTCGGTAACAGCGATCCGCTCAAGAGATACAGTGTTGGTGGTGAGATCAGTGGAATGGCGAACCCCGCTCTACAAAGAGAAGTTTCATCAATTATATGCTGACTCGGAATAGATAGACATTCTGAGATAGATGTAGGAAGGGGGACATGAAAATGTTCAAAAACTCGGGTTTAGATTAGACCGAAAGGAAGATTAGCTGAGGATTTCTTCTCCCGGGCATCCATTATGAGCATGATAATGCCCGCAATGTTTAAGGGAGAGCCTCGAATGAAGTGGGTGAGAACAATGAGGTCGAGATATGAAAAAGTAGCAAAAGAGCCGGCACGGCCCGAGAGGTTATAACAGAGAATAAAATGGAGGACACGATGAAGAGGAGAAAGGTCACCTAAACTAGGTTTGTGGGGTCTAGAAATGGACGGGTCTCCTAAAAGGGTTTATGTTTGTTGGAGTGGGGTAAAGGAGCTAGTGGTGCACCACGTGTTTTCGGGGAAAACAATGGTGGAGGATTGGTTGGTAAAATCGAGTATTTGGGCTAAGGTGGTGGCATCGAGACGGATGTGGACCTCATTAACATATGTGGTCAAAAAGGTGGAGGACAGTGCAGTAAAATGCATGTTCGAATAAAATAAGCAAACAAGACCAGGGTAGTAAATTGAAGGAGGAGAGAGAATGGAAGGACATCCCACTCGGTCAAAAAGGCCGGTAAGAACAAGTTGAGTCATTAGGTTGACATCACTTGGACGACCCGGTACGACCTCCCGATTGACGAAATTTGTATAATAGTTGATTTGGTCGTTGGCTGACTCAAAAAAATGGGGAATGTGGACTATTTCGGTAGGAAAAATATAGGGGCAGGTAGGTGGCGGAGAGGTTGGAGGAGAAGTAGATGAAGAAGAAGAGGCAGCAGGAGGAGGAGGAGCAACATTACCTGAAGAGGACGGAGCAGCAGACGTCCGTTGAGCAGGTACAGAGGACGATGATCTTGCAGCAGCAGTTGTCGTCTGACGAGTGCGGCGACGTGTGGAAGGTGGTGTGGAGCAGCAGCAGCAGGTGGTGGTGGAGTAGCAGCAACAGGGGGATGAGCCACGTCGGATTCATCGTTGGTGTCAATTTCAAGACGTCGGCGACTACAAGGGCGTGGGTTTGAGTCCATGTGGGCCCTGAGTGACAGGTGGGCAAGAGAGAGAAGAAAAGTAAAATTCTGTGAAAACTGGACGAGGAACAGTGAAAAAGGTAACAGTAAAAAGTGAAGGGGAAAAAGAGGGGTATATATAGACGACGGGTGTTTAGTCGACTGAAACTTGACTTTTTAGTCGACTGAATCCAACAGATTGCCGAAGGAAGGAAGTTTCATTCGACCAAAAAGTTTTGAGTCGAATGAAAACTGACTTTTCAGTCGACTGAAATAAGCAGAAACAAGACATTTAACATTCAAAGAGAAATTTTTCGGTCGACTGAAAAGATTTAAGACAAAAGAAAAAGATTTAGCTAAGATCACACATTCCTAAGCGACGACGAAGAGAACAAAAAAAGGATTCGGCTAAAAGTTTGGTAAAGATATCTGCGAGCTAATCTTCAGAACCAACTTTCTTGAGTTCTATTAAACCTTTCTGAACATTGTCTCGAAAAAAGTGGTGACGAATATCGATGTGCTTAGTGCGCGAGTGTTGAACATGATTTTTACTAATATCAATAGCACTGCTACTTTCGCACATAATAGGAATATGGTCTATTAAGACACCAAAATCTCGTAAAGTTTGATGCATCCACAGTACTTGGGCTCAACAGCTTCCAGCCGCAACATATTCCGCCTCAGCTGTGGAGAGAGCCACAGACGTCTGTTTCTTACTGTGCCACGACACTAAAGCATCGCCAAGAAACTGGCAAGTGCCACTAGTACTCTTGTGATCGACAAGACATCCCGCATAATCAGAATCAGAAAAACCTACCAGATCTAGCGAGGAATTACGTGGATACCAAAGGCCTAAATTTAAAGTCCCAGAGAGATATTTGAAAATGTGTTTAACTACAGTAAGATGAGATTCTTTGGGACAAGCCTGAAAGCAGGCACAAATACATACACTAAACGTTATATTAGGTCTAGAAGCGGTAAGATAAAGTAAACTACCAATCATACCACGATAAAGTTTGTTATCCACATCTTTACCATTTTCATCTTTGACAAGATTAACGCTAGGAGAAATAGGGGTACCTCTAGGTTTATGTGAGAACCCAACATTTTATATGCTTTGATTTCATATTTAAGTATGATTAGATAAACCACTTTATGAGAAAATGGTTATGATGAACTATGCATGATAACATATTTGAATGTATGTTTAAATGTTAGACACCTTGAATTGAGTAAATTTTCTAAGAAGGTGAACGAAGTGCTAGAAATGGAAAAAAGTATTTGATGTTTAGAAACTTTAAATGATCACTTGGGACGACCAAAAATATTTTCAGAAGAGTTGGAAACGAAGAATGGTGAAACCTTCTGCTGGGAGTAACCGGTTGTTGACTGGATTGCCTGTGAATTGTTTTGCTTTTTGCAAAGAATTGTGCCACCTCGTGCTTGTGACGTGTCAACCTAGCATTGTGACATGTTGTGCTTCGAGCCTTGTCGTACTTTGGTTAGCATTGTCGTGCTTACTAGGTGGCACAACCGTGTCTTGCCACCTCATTCTTCCAGCCTTGTCATGCTTTGCTTAGCCTTGTCATGCTTGCTAGGTGGCACAACTGTGTCTTGCCACCTCGTGCTTTGAGCCTTGTCGTGCTTGCTAGGTGGCACAACTGTGTCTTGCCACCATGTGCTTTGAGCCTTGTCGTGCTTGTTAGGTGGCACAACCGTGTCTTGCCACCTCGTGCTTAAAGCCTCGTCGTGCTTGACTTTACCACCTCTTCACCTCCACTTAACACCTCCTACTTGCTTCTAATTTGATATAAAAGACCCAATTGACATGCTTAAATTCTCTTACCTCGTTTTTTAGAGAAAAGTGCAAGAAAAGCAACCAAAAACCTCCCAAAATCTAGAATTAAGGCTTATTTTTTAAAGGGAACCTTAAGCAATTGATTTGGAAAGTTTCTATGAGCTTCAAACAGTGTTTTGAACGTGTTTTGAGGAGTATTTTGAAGGTGTTTCAAATCTGAAAATTGGGTCTTTCATCTCTTCTTTAAGGTAAGATAGTTAAAGCTTTTTAATGGGCTTTTAAGACATGAATATGGATATATGCTATGTTAGCGTAACTCTTTTAGTATGAATTCTTTGTCAAACTTTTAAATACTTGTTAGTGACTTGTTAATAAGTGAATCTATTCATGTTTAACATATTAGAGGTTATGGAAGACATGAAATAGGTTATGGTATGTGTGAATTATGGAATTATGTCAAATTAGACATGGTTAGAATATGGTTTTGGACATGTTTGTTAAGTTCTATAATTGAAGCTCAATTGCGGAATATAAATGATTATGTTACATGTTCAAGATGTTATGAAGATGATGCTACATACTTTCATTGTAAGGGATGGTTGATATATTGTTGATGATTATTATGCCACCCCATTCAAATGATTGGGGGTTGATTTGATTGTGTTTGAGTAGCGGTGCACTGTATGAGCCGAACATTTGTATCTCCGACTACTACCCGAAGCAATATCGGTATTCAATTGTTTTCGGTTACTTTGCCTTTGGCCGAGGCAAGGGTTGTGATCTTATACCCCGGGTGTGGTGACATAAGGGTGGTCTATTGATGGGATTGAATTCGGGAATGGTAAACTCTTGTAATGCTCAACTAAGTGTGAACATTTGATATGTGTTATGTGCACATGTAGAACTGCTTAATGTGATTGAATTGCAATAGCATGCATTATCAGTATTCTTGAGTTGAAAGTTACATTAAATGTCTTTGATTATCTTATTGAGCCAGTGGGCTGACGGGTTTTTACCCATAATAACATTTTAGATCAAGGAGCCGGTCCCTCGAAAAGCAAGGAGAAGGTGTGAGGCATGGTCAGAAGACAAGCAAGGGGTCACTTGTACATTTGTGAATTAAGTTGTACTTACGTAGTACAGTATGTCAACTTTGAGATCTGGCAGAGAGCTTACTAGGTGTGTTTTGTAATAGTAAACTCTTTAATTTTGTATAATATGGTTTGATTACCAAGTGAGTTAGAATGAGTTGTATTATCAGTATGATGTGATTAGCTGATGTGTCGTAATGCTCCAGCCGGGTTGAGATAACCTTAAGTTGGGGCGTTACAGTTTAGCATTATCCAAACCAAACCTTTTCAAAAGCTCCCGTGTGTACTTGGACTGACTTATAAAAATTCCTTCTTTTGACTGCTTGATTTGAAGTCCAAGGAAAAATGTAAGTTCTCCCACCATGCTCATCTCAAATTCCCTGCGCATACTTTCAGTAAACTCTTGGCAAGATCATTGTTAGTGGCACCAAAAATAATGTCATCAACATAAATTTGAACTATTAAAATGTGCGAATTACGAATTTTCGTAAAAAGAGTAGTATCGACTTTGCCACGAGAGAATCCATGATCAATGAGAAAACTGCTAAGACGATCGTACCAAGCTCGAGGGGCTTGTTTAAGACCGTACAAAGCCTTTTTCAGCTTAAAAACAAGATTGGGGTATTTTTCATTTTCAAAACGAGGAGGTTGTTTAACAAACACTTCCTCATGTATTACCCCATTCAAGAAGGCACTTTTCACGTCCATTTGAAAGAGTTTAAAGTTCATATGACAAGAAAATGCCAAAAGCATTCGTATAGCTTCAAGTCGAGCGACTGGAAAATGTTTCATCAAAATCAACCCCTTCGACTTGATTGTATCCTTGAGCAACTAGTCTAGCCTTGTTACGAACAATATGGCCATCTTCATCAAGTTTGTTTCGAAAAACCCACTTGGTTCCAATGACCTTTTGTTGAACAGGAGCCAGAACTAGTGACCAAACATCGCTTATCTCAAATTGATTCAATTCATCTTGCATGGCAAGGATCCACTCAGAATCTTTTAGAGCCTCTGAAATATTTTTAGGCTCTATTTGAGAAAGAAAAGCAAAATCCGCACATAAAAGATTTACTGTAGACTGTGTTGTAACTCCGCGTTCCACATTACATATGACCTGCTCTAATGGATGACTGGAGGAATATCTCCAGCTTTTTGGAAATGGGTGAGTCTCGTCACTGTTATTGTGAGAAGACGTTGAACACTCCCCCTCAGTTGAGGAGACATTAAGTTTGTTTTTCAAGTCCAGGGAGAGTTCTTCACTGTCATCACCTGCATTCTTACTTGGTTTTTCAACGTTAGATTCTTCAAATACTACATGCATAGATTCTTCAACCGTCAGAGTTCTATGGTTATAGATTATATATGCTCTACTTTTTAATGAATAATCAAGAAATATTCCCTCGTCAGACTTCGTATCAAACTTACCTAAGTTCTCACAATTATTCAAAATAAAACATTTGCAACCGAAAACCTTGAAATAATCGATTTTAGGTTTTTGGTTTGAGAAAAGCTCGTAAGGAGTTTTTTCAAGAATTGGTCTGATGAGTACCCTATTTAACACGTAACAGGAAGTGCTAACGGCTTCGGCCCAGAAATATTTTGGCAGAGAGTTTTCATAAAGCATGGTTCTGGCCATTTCTTGCAGAGTACGATTCTTTATCTCTACAACCCCATTTTGTTGGGGTGTCCGAGGAGTAGAAAACTCATGTGAAATGCCATTTTGAATACAAAAATGAATAAAATTTTCCACCTAGGCTGGCATTTCTCGTGGGGCCAAAAAGATCTAAATGAAGGAGTTGAAGAGGGCGAGAGGTGGAAACAACATTTTTGGCTTGAAAAGATGTTTTTGACTGTTTACCATATTGACATGCATCACAAACCTTATCCTTGACAAACTTTAAATTTGGTAAGCCTCTGACAAGCTTTTTCGAGAGAACTTTCTTGATTAGATCCATGTGAACATGACATAATCTACGATGCCACAAACAAATATCGTTATGTTAAGTAGAAAGACAAACTTCACGAGAAGAGTCAGATGCATCAAAAGATAGAGTATAGATATTACCATCTCTCTTACCAACCAAGGTACCTCCATCTGAGGCATGACTGATTAGGCATTGATCGCCTTCGAACTGAACTTTGTGTCCACTATCGATTAGTTGACTGATACTTATCAAATTGAACTTCAAACCGTCAACCAAGGATACGTTATCGATAGATATGGAACCGGTGCCAATTTTGCATTTACCGATGATTTTTCCATTTGAGTTGTCTCCAAAGGTAACAAGTCCTCCATTCTTCATAGTGATATGTGAGAAAAGTGAGCGATCACCTGTCATATGCCTTAAACATCCGCTGTCGAGAATCCATTTCTTAGAATCTACCCTTGCTTTCAAACATACCTACAACAGATTCTGGTTTCGTTCCTTTAGTTACCCACACTTTCTTGGGTCCTGGAAGATTAGATAAACAAAATTTTGGCACCCCAAACTTGTTTCATTATATTTTTTGTAAAAGAATAGAATGACTGATTTTTTACAGCATTAAGAGGACAATTTTTAACTAAGTGTCCTTTCTTGTTACATACTGTACAGAGTGTGAACGGTGAGCAGAAAGCTAAATTTTTGTTAAGGAAATTTTTGTAATCCTTTTGCTTCTTTGAAGGATTGTAACCGATTCCACTTTTCTCAAAAACACATCTTTGTCTTTCCAAAAGAATATCCAAGTTCTCTCTTCCTTGGGTAAATTTTGATAGAGTAACATTCAGATCTTCAATCTCCTTTTCTAAATTCATTTTTTGTGTAGAAATTTCTTCCAGTTGACATTTTAAATATTTGTTTTCAACTGGAACTTTTACTCCTCTGAGAGATTAGATTTCAGAACACAAGTAAGAATTTTCCTTCTTAGAAGCATTCAGATTATTTTTTAAAGAAACATTTTCAGAAACATAAAGTTCAACATTTTCTTCCAACTCTTCCTTTTCACCTTCTAACTCTTCAACAGTATTTATCAAAGAAATAGCCTTATTTTTTAGATTAGAATTTTTAGCTTTTAACTTTTCATGATTTTCACTGAGTTCGAGAAAAGCTGACTTAAGTTCATTATAATCAAGATTTTCAGAAATTACCTCATCGGAGTGATCATCCTTGGCCATGAAGCAAAGTTGAGCTACGTCATCATTTTCGCTAGTTTCTTTGTCACTTTCATCAGAGTCATCCCAAGTCAGCAGGGCTTTCCTGGACTTGCACTTTTTTTCTTTGGAGTCTCGACTGTTGCTACTTGCAGTTTTGTTCTTGAGTTGCGGACAATATTTTTTGATGTGCCCAGTTCTGCCGCATTCATAGCAAGCATCAGAATTTTCCTTTACATTACAATCACTATTACTTATTTGATGTGATTGGTTTGTAGGATTTCTCCTTATCTTCCCATCTCGCTTGCTTGCGAAAAACTTCTTGAACCTTCGAGTGATGAGAGCCATTTCAGGATCAGAATCATCGCTGCTCTTTGCTGGTTCATGAGAGGTCTCAGCTTTAAGAGCTAAGTTTTTCTTCTTGGAGGTGGTTTCTTCTTCGTCATGAATCTTCATCGTAATTTCATGAGTCATTAGAGAACCCACCAATTCTTCAAGATTCAACACATTTAAGTCTTTTGCCTCTTGAATGGCTATGAGTTTTGCTTCCCATCTCTTTGGAAGAGATCTGAGAACTTTTCGGACAATTTTTTTTTCTGGGTAGATTTTACCCAAAAGCTTCAGTCCATTTATAATTAGTGTAACTCTGGAGTACATCTCATTTATGGACTCATGCTCCTTCATCTTGAATGCCTCGTACTGCTGGACCAACATGTTCATCTTGGTCTCTTTCACTTGATTTGTACCTTCATGAGTGACCTCCAACAACCTCCACATTTCTCTGGCTGTCTCACATGCCGAGACTAGATTGTACTCATTCATGTCAAGGTCATAGCTGATAATGTTCTTAGCTTTATCATCCATGGAGAAAAGTTGTTCCCAACCTATTCTGGTCGTTCCCAAAGGCCCACTGCGGTCCCATTTTTCATGACACGTCCGCACAAGCAACAGTCATTTTCAACGCTCACAACCGGTCAAAGCGTGCACGCTCAAGTCACGTGCACTTCTTACTTCTTCTACGTTACTTCGTCACTAAGAAGCTTATTTTCGCACGAAGCCTAATCACGCTTCGACCGTCGCACTTCGCCCGTCGCCCGTCGATGCGCCGTGGCACTTGCCCAAGGAGGTTGGCCTTGGCCTCCCCCTTGGGGTCAGCCTCGGCCTTGGCCTTCCCCTTGGGGTCGGCCTCGGCCTCCCCATTGGGATCGGCCTCGGCCTCCCCTTAAGGTTGGCCTTGGCCTTCCCCAAAGGGTTGGCTTTTGGCCTCCATCCTTAGCACATTCACTTCTCTTCAAGGGACCATACATAACTCCGCGACCCCGTCGCCCGAATAAAACCCCGCGACCCCGTCGCCCGGACACAACTCCTCGACCCCGTCGCCGGCGTCTGGGCGTCGCACTTCAACACTCCGTCGCGCCCGTGCGCCGTTCCGCTGATACAGCCGTGCCCCCAGGCTCTCTGTCATACTACCTTGCTCCCGTACACCATACGCACTATGTCGCGCCCATGCGCCACCATTGACACAAACGTGCCCCCGGCACCTTACGCACTCCGTCGCGCCCATGCTTCGCGCCACTGGCACAGATGTGCCCCCGGCACCTTACTCACTTCATCGCGCCCATGCGCCACAATCATGTCATCGTGCCCCCGGGCACCACACTCATTCATCACACCATGCGCACCATGCCTTGGTCATGGAACATGTTTCAACCCATTCTTCGGAGTGTACATCATCCTGCGGGGATAGGCGACTCCTCCGGGACACTATCTCTGCCAAGGAGCTCTTCAACTCCCCTTCCGCCAGGTAGACGGCTCCTCCAGGATGCTACCTTGGCCAGTCAGGTAGACAGCTCCTCCGGGATGCTACCTTGACTCGCTCCGAGGGCTCCAGCACAAGGACTCACCCGCGGGGATAGGCGACTCTTCCGGGACACTATCTCTGCCAGGGAGCTCTTTAACTCCCCTTCCGCCAGGTAGACGGCTCCTCCGGGATGCTACCTTGACTCGCTCTGAGTGCTCCGGCACAAGGACTCACCCGCGGGGATATGCGACTCCTCTGGGACACTATCTCTGCCAGGGAGCCCTTGAACTCCCCTTCTGCCAGGTAGACTGCTCCTCCGGGATGCTACCTTGACTCGCTCCAAGTGCTCTGGCACAAGGACTCACCCACGGGGATAGGCGACTCCTTCGGGACACTATCTTTGCCAGGGAGCTCTAAGTGCTCCGGCACGAAGACTCCCTTCTGTCAGGTAGACGGCTCCTCCGGGATGCTACCTCGGCCTGCGGAATAGGCGACTCCTCCGGGACACTATCTCCGTCAGGGTGCCTGCGTGACTGGCCTACGTGCTCCGGCACTGGGGGCTTGCGTCGGCACCTCTAGGGACTATGACCCCCGGGTCATTTCGAGAAGTGAGCAGGTCTTCGGAGGGCATCGCGCCTAGTTCACCTGGCAGTTGGGCGTCGGGTCTTCCCCACCCCTGCCAGGCCTGTGGGACTCTGCAAGGGCTTGGATTGGAGGCTAGATCAAGGGGGTTCTCTGGCCACACCGACGTTGTGGGAGCCAGTCTTTCCAGATAGACAGAGCGACGATGTGCTGGGCAGACCGGTGAATATGCGATCTGACAGTCCATGGAGCACCAGCACCCGTGGACCCCCCGGTGACGTGTCACTCCCGGGGAGCGCCACGTGTCAGTTTATGACATCATTATCTCAATCTCTATAAATAGAGGTCTTGAGAATTCATTTGGATAGGGGATTACGGTTGGACTTCTTCTTCGCTCTCTCACATTTTCACTTCTCACTCTAGAATCCTAGAGAGAGAAACATACAGGACCCTGACTTTGGACCTAAGCATCGGACTGTGACTGTCGTCGTATATTCATCATGCGACATCGCCCTCGTAGCACTGCCACCCTCAGGCTCTGTCTGGGAAGCCCTTGGTCTCTGCCCTTGTTCCACCCTTGCTGTGTCCTACATCAACATACTTGGCATCTGACTCGGACTGCAGTCTTTGTGGCACCTCCACGTAAGTACGAACCCACTTTCCTTGGCATCAAAAGTTATGCCTCATGAGCGTCCATTTCAAGAATTCCTTTTGGAATCTTGGTTCAATCCGGTCCATCCTTCATCAGAATTATAGATCCATTTTCTACAACATACCACACGTGTGTATCCTACCTCCAAAAATTTCTCATACGATTTTTTCAGTAGCTATAGTTGTCATTCGTCAACAAAGGTGGCCTGGTGGTTGCTGATCCTTCTTCCATAATGCGATCTTTAGCTCTGGACGATTAAGTCAAAAGAAAATACCAGAGCACACGGCTCTGATACCACTTGTAGGTCCCTAAGTACACCTAGAGAGGGGTGAATATGTGTTTTACAACTTTGAGTATAAATTAAAAACGAGATTACAAGGATATGATAGATATACCAATGATAAATTCAACACAGAGATTTATACTGGTTCGGCCCCACCAGCCTACATCTAGTCCCCGAGCACTCCACACAAATGAGACATACTCTAGCCTTTCACTAACCAGCTAGCTTCGGGTGCTAGCTCAAACCGCAGTATAATTTCTGAAACCCTTCCAAGGTTTCCAACAGTTTACAAATGAAAAGAGATTTACAATTTGAATACAACAAACAAGCTCCTTCTTGAGCAGATGTTACAATGAATAAACTAAGACTAAGCCTTCTTAGGTGGGAAGATCTATATTCTTTCAAGAACCAAACCAAGAAGCTTACAATAAACTATCTCAAAGATGAACTCACTCAACAGAGAATAGATGAGAATTAGAGAACAAGATGAGAGAGTATTTTGAGATGAGTTATAGAGAGTATTGAAAAAGATTCGCGAGATGTATATTAAATGCTCTCAAGGATCCCTTTTTATACTAGAGAAGAAAATGAACCGTTGTGAAGGGAAAGCCTTAAAATAGATTCGACTGAAACATAAGTTTGAGTCGACTAAAATAACTACTCTAAGAGATTGGTCGACTAAAAACTTAGTCAGAAGAGACACTGAAGAATTAAGTCGACTGAAACATAAGTTTGAGTCGACTGAAAAGTCCATTTCATTCGACTGAAAACTTTTGGTTTCGACTAAAAAGTTTTGCTTTGACTAAAAACTTTGGCTTCGGCTAAAAAGTTTTGCTTCGACTAAAAACTTTGGCTTCGACTAAAAAGTTATTTTTATGACTGGAACGAAGGAACTGTACAATTTATTCGACTACAAACTGTTTGCCTTCGACTGAAACATTCAGTTTTGGCTCTTTACTTGAATTTCTGTGAGATCTTTAAGAAGGACTTAGCAATGCTAACATGGATAAAATAGACTTCAGGTTCTTGCATCTTCAATGTAGTCTGAGTCTTTGAATCCTAAAACCAAGTCCGAGTTCAAGCTTTGTCCAAGGCATGATTTTGTCTTTGTTTGATTAAGATAAATCATGAAATATTTATCTTAATAATACTGTTAGATTAATGTTAGAGATACTAAATTTCGAATCATCAAAATCGATAAGTCAACAAATGTAAGAATATTTTCATAATGAATGGCCCCGAGTACATGAGATAGCTCCTTAGGTTGGGTTTGGATAGAGACAAGGGCCTCACAGAGCAGTTTGATTAAAGTCTACTTGTGGAAGTATGAGGGAGACAACAATCCCCAAATAGCAATATTGGTGTAGCGAACCCGCCTCGGGGAAATCCCCGGGACCCCAGAAATGTGATCTAAAGATTTTAGGAGTCGCCAATTTAATTGGACACATAATAATAAGAAAAACCTGAAAATTTCCCCAAAAATGTCCAAAAGACTACTAATTTATTGGAAACAAAGAAACGGTTCAGGAACTAATTTATATGATGGGAGGTTGTAAGGGACCCGCCATACCCTTTCGATATGTACTTCTTATATATTACTTTTTCGATTCTTAACACATAAACACATAAATATGCATAAAATAAATCCTAAGCTTAATTCTATATTATTGGTTTGAATTCGATTAGAGTGATTGAATGGCCTACGTATCTGGTCAGACAAACTGAAATCAAAACCGTCGTAGTTTGACCTAGACCCTACGTGAGGTGACCTACATTTCGGTCTTAGACTCGAACTAAGAAATAAAAAGACTCTTGTTTAGTAGTTTTTGTATTGAAAATTATAATTTGGTTGCAGGAAATGGAGTTATTCTATACCCATATATCATAAACTAGCCTAGAAAGTGATCGAATGTACCTCGCGAGTTCGCTTGCCAAGAAGATTCATGAACGCTTTGAAAAGGATCCATAATGCAAGTGGCTCGAGAATATATAGAAATGAGGTATGTAGTGCTAGTTTCTCTTCAAAAATGATCTACCATTTCTGGGAAAAATGGTATAAAAAGTCTAGAGAGAAAAAACTGATCCCTGAAAATATAGGCCAAAGGCCCTATTTATAGAGGTTTGGGGCGCCAAAAATGATAAAGATGACTACTTAAATCTGGGATACGGTGATAAGAAACATTTGATAAAAATCACAAACTGAGAAAAGTCAACTAACCAGCCAGTTTGTCTAAGACCAACATGTTCATCTCATAACTTAAAAAATATTTTATTTTGGAATTTTAAGACATTATATGCCCCTAATTCAGTAATTATCTCTGATTTTGTTTGATGGGATGTACCAGATTCATAAATTATCTTCATGTTTCATGTAAATCAAGGATTAAATCACTTCTATCAAGGATAAATCACAAAATAATTGTATAACCTTAAAAGTAAATCACACTCTTAACACTCAACCAGACCTAGTCAAATGCGATACAACGGTGTTGGGTCTAAATAAAAAATATGTATCTCCATTTTTATTGTCACCTATATTGTAAAATTCAGCTTCCGTCAATTCCTCCCAAGAGATCACATTGCAAAATTTTGACAAGGGGACTTGAACACAAGCAGACGAAACATCCACATCCTGACCTAACATCATATCCTTCGGGTATAGCAGATGTGGGAGTAGGGGATACTTGGAGATCATTCTCCTTTGTAGCAGTTGATCAAACACCTTAGGTAAGGGAGCATTCAATAAAGTAAACTTTCATTGTGGTGCAGCATTGGCTTCCCTACTAACACAACTTGTTATGCTCTAATATTGAAAACATTGTTCGTACTGGCAATTTTAGGCTGGGTGATGGAGTTCCTCGTACCAGCTTGACAACCCCCAAGTTTGGTCTCACGAAATATGTTTTTTTTGTTGATAGTATCCTCAATTTAAAAGCCTAGAAAGAGCTGTGGAAATGTCCAAATATGTACTCATAATAAATAGGTAACAAATTATTTTTTACCAGAGTAACATGTTCCTCCTCCAAGAGACGATTAACCATTTGGGCAGCTTTACTCCTCCATATTTTATAAACGCTAACATAAACTCTCTTTGCTCTTGTTTGTTGGTTTCTAGTGATATCTAAGTATGCATTATACTGGTTGGTTCACAAACTCTCGTATTACATCTTCTCGTGTTTGTACTCGGGCCTCATGAAGGATATGGAACCATCGAGAGGCGGCTCCTGGTAGAGTACGATGAAAGAGCAGGACTAACTCTATTCGGTTGACTCCATAAGGGCCAACACTCACATATACATCTTATCAAGTATCCGATTAATCGTACCATCAAACTTATCCATGTCGGGCAACATAAACTTGGTTGGCAGTAGATCTTTAGGGGTTCAAGGTGAGGGTATTGAGGTCCATGGGACCACATGCCCTTTACATCCTGGTAGCCTGGGACTCAAGCGCGACAAACTGTTCATTCCATTATGGGGTGGCAACTTTTCCTTCATCGTCGTTAGACTCTTATTGCCCATCGAATTCAGCCTTTTTCTTACCCTCCCTCTTTTCCACCTTAGCTGGTTCTTCCACGTGATCTTCTGTAATGCTTTGAATTTTTGGAGCGTTAATATCAAATAAATAAAGTCCAAAAACCTCAAAATAAAAGTTTTCCAAGTGGTCTTTCAAAGAATCTACTAATCAATCCCGAAGATACATCAATAAATTCCATAGCAGTCTAAAACAATTATATGATCCCAAATTACTCCAAACATAGTTCCAAAAATAAAATCTAAATATTACTTCTAAAATGTCAATACTGATTTCTGATGTAAAACTACTAGCTCTCAATCACATAACTAGCCCTCTTATCCAGTCCCCTTTTTACTGATCACCTGAAAGGAAATAATAAAGGAGTGAGCCAAATGCCCAGTAAGGTCGCTCAACGGACCAACCAAAAAGGAAAACAAAATGTCAGAGAAAACAAAATTTTGGACATACGGAATTTCAGCGAACTTAGACACCTTGAGATGAATCCACCATGCAATGTAGATCGCTAGTATGAAGAGATTATGTGAAGATGTTGATGTTCTCCTTAGAAATGATGCACCACTTTTAGAAAAAAATAGTACAAAGTTTAGGAGAGACTAGCCTCCTTTAAACTCTAGCCAAAAGGCCCCTTTTATAGAGGTATGAGGCTAACCGAAGTGATAAAGATAACTTTTTAGATTGAGATCTCTGACAGAGTCAGATATTTGATTGAAATTGCAGATTGAACAAAGTTAACCAACCGGCCAGATTATCGAGAACTAGCTGGTTCATCTCTTAATATTTTAAGATTTTTTTCCAAGTTTTGGGATATTATTTATCCCTAATTTGGTAATTATCTCTTATAAAACAGATGGGATATACCAGATTTCAAAATCATCTCCATAGTCCATCTAAGTCAAGAGATTTACATTCATCAGGGACTCATCTAGAGATACTTCTGAATTACCTAAGCAATCATAATCTTCTGACTAACTGGAGTCACACTGGACTCGGCTGAACTTGACCAAACTAGATTGGACTGGACTTGACCTAACTGGACTGGATTGGACTGGACCACTTATTGGACTTAATTAGATAGATTAGGCTCATTATATTATTAGGCCTAAACCATAATTAATAACAAACTTTAATTACCAATAAAAGCACTACACAAATTGGGTGTCTACGCATGTTATTAAGTTCAACAAAGTGCATTATGAAGCTTAATTGACATGTACATATGCCACCAACCAATTTGTTAAAGAAGAAAGAAACCACAAACATTAACATCAAATAACATTAATAACTTCATGGTACACTATGTTTTTCGTATAATCCAATGTCACACTATCTTCATTAGCTATTAGGATTTTTAGGCATGTAGGCTCAATCGCACGTGATACCACCACATAAGGCTGCCCATGAGTGAATACAGGGTTTTAAAAGATATACACCAACACTTTTCAATGTTAGCCCTTGACTTTTGTTAATAGTCATCGCGAATGCCACTTTTAATTGAAATTATCTCCTTCTCAATGGGACAGTTGCTCCGGAGCAGGTGACCAAATAATACGTAAGATTAGAACAGTGTCGCCACGGTGTGAACCTGTAATGGTTTGCGCCTCGATGACTCTATCACCCATGTTTCCAACTAAGAGACGTGTTTCACTACACAAACGTACGGACTGGTTGAGATTTCACAGAAATATCAATGGGGCCTTTCTTTGAGTTCTAAAGAATGGCCTGGTAGTCCGGGATAAGAGATTGTTTGCAATACCTCTAGTGGATTTAAGTTTTGGTCCAAGTCAGTGGTCCCACTCTCAAACAATGTATCTGCATTTAGATATATTCTACATTCTCCAGGAATAATCAACATATATTGTACCATTCACTTCATCTACTGGGGTTATTTGCTATCAGGATACCACTCTCTTTTAGATAATTATAATCACCACAATACATTGATCCAAAGTCTAGAAAAGGTCCACTTATTAGCTGATGTATTGCATTTTGGCCATTGTTTGTAAAGAACTTGTTCGGGTGTGTATCCAATTTATCTCACCTCCATCGACAAATAATGTTCCCAATATTTTTCGAACACCTATTTTCATCACCCAATCAGCAAATCCATTTTTCTCATTAGTAGAGTCCTTACAGTATGACTATGCATGACGAGCAAGAATGCTACCACTGTGGCTTCACGTCCACCTCTTCGAACATTTGGTAGCGTTTTTCTAAAATCACCTCCAAGTACAACTAACTTTTCACAAAAAACATGCTCTCTCATGCCTGACTCGCTTCCATGTAGAATGTCTTTTAAGGTATGATGCCTCAAGCACGTAACAATACATCATTGGTGCTTCATCCCATATAATCACTGATGTTTCCCTTATTAAACCTACAAGACCACTATGTCGATTGATTGCACAACATAAGAATTCATCAAGAGTCAGCAGAACTTTGAAGAGGCCTTGTATAGTTTTTCCATTTGATAGTAGTAGCGCGGCAATGCCAGATTCTCACCTTTGCAATAAGAGTTCTTTGATCCGCAGATGTGTATTCCCAGCTCCACCATGTACCATGAACAAAGAATAACCTACCTTTTTTGTGCTTGCATGTCTTTATTACTGCTTCAAAAACTGGCGTTGTTCAATGTTTAACATAGAAAATAATGTCTCAAACAGTGCTCTTCTTCCGGGCTATCATAATCGAGTGCTTCCTTGATCAATCAATACATTCGTTATTATATTAAAAGCTTGTGCATCAGGTACGGGCATAAGTGGAAAATCTTTGAAGGATCTGTTATTTCTGTTTAACATATACTCGATCTCCACCAGTCCCAAATCGTCAAGTTCTTCTTCTCCAATGCGAATACTGATGTCTTTCAGTTCACGAACTCATTTTATAGACCAAATCCTCCGTGAGATCACTCTAGTGGCACTCCCAAAGCTCAACTCGACTTGTAAACTGACAAAACATTAATGTTGCAAAATAAATGTTATGAAGCTTATGTTACTGCCTTAGCCAATGCATCGTGTCACTCGTTATCATCATCAAACAGTCAAACTTTTGCACAAGCTAATTTGTACGTTGGATGGAAGATCGCATTAACAATTGTGATTTTGTCCCAATCCTAGCAACCTTGGACCTTGTGCAATAGCATTCTGAGGTAGTAGTGCTCACCAGATTTTAGGTATGCATAAGGAAGCCCTCCAAAGTAGTGTTCGTTTTTCCTTTTTCCCAATCGTTTTATATTGTCATATGTTTTCCACGTCCACCTTGACGGGAGATCGACATAAGTCAAAGCCTTTGCCTTTGGATATCTTCTGTTAAAATTCAAACCAATTTGTTCATGTATTATCATGTATGCCTAATTGATCGATGACATGGTAAAGATGGTCGTAGTTATTAAATGTCACAAACTGTTGGTTTGAGAGATGATACTGAAATCGCATGACATATGGGTATTATTTTTGTAGCTCAAACTTGAATATCCTCCAACATGCTTCAATTGTTAACCCAAACCAACAATTTAAATAATGCTTTATCTCGTCTATAATGCCAGTGTTTCATCGTCCTCCATCGTTTTGGTTGGTAGCATTATCTTGAATGAGCATTGTTGCACGGTCATGACATTTAGTAACATATGTATACAAATACTTCACCACCTTGTCCTGCAGAGTGCTCGACATTTATATGTGCATCAAAACACATAAAGCAATTGCGACTGTATGGGGACGACGACCCATGTATTGTCCACTGTGTATGTAATTGTCATAACAGTCCTCCAATCATTCCAACGTGTGTATGATACAAATCCATTTTCATCTTTCGTTCTCTTGTTATGAAATCTCTTTGGGTAGTTCTCTGAGCATTTTCCATTGATTTTGCATGGGACGTTTGGATTTGCAATGCCACAAGGGCCATTACATGCATCTAACAATAGTGTCAAATGTCAGTGGGTCGATATCCTTATCAAGTAATTTAGCACATCTGATACAATCAATATCGTCAATAAACAGTGGTTTGTCTCCTAGGGCCAAAGTAAGTATTATATGGGAATGTAGGAATCTATGTCTTCGGAACTCTGTGATAGAATTATCAGTTTACACATCCAAAATCGTGTTAATATATGCAATTTATATGCTATATACATTCACAAAACGGGTGAGATAGAGGCAACGGTTGATTTACATTACCTGCAATTATTATCCTGAATATCTTTTTCTTCAAGTAATCCATTAGTTGCCTTTGTTTTATTCAAAAAACTCTTGCAACTATATCAGATCTATCTGTCCAAGGTCCTGCTGTATTTCTGGCCGACTAGAATGGGTTACAAATGTAGTGAAAAGATCTAGATATCCTAGAGTTCAGCATATTACCAACGCATCTTGGTATTATTGCACCATGTTTCGTGGCCCAGCATCAAAAAAGGATGGTGAAACATATCTTCGTGTTACAGAGCTATTTCAACATCTTCAGCTGCAATTGTGTCCTCTAAACCCTGATATAAGTCAGCTCGCAACTCCTTTTGATGACATAGAACAATTTGTTTTGTTTAATTACAGCATAGCAATCAAGAACAAATTGATGTAACGATCGTTCCCCTTGGAGAAGTGTCTGCCATTCACCTTTGCTATGTTATAGTAAAAAAAACATAAAACTCTCTCATTGACACTCGTTCTTGTTTCGTACGTGCTTTAAAACTCCACAGTATCCATGTACGCCAACCATCTGTACCATACGGTAACAACAACAGGGGGATGGATATGCTTTGTTGATGTGCCTCAGTGTCCTGTCATTTTGTAGACGAAAATATCATGATCTGATACAGATCCACTATCATCACCTAAAACTAATTAGTGTCAGATGTTATCTTTCACCTGTTGAGTGTATGAGTCGAACATGCAAATTCGATACATTCTTATGATGCATTATGTCTTGAACACTTCAAAACACTTTTTCATATGCATCAGGATGTCGGTTACTCCGAGGAAGAAGAAGAGCTTGCGTGCCCCAAAAGCTGAAAGGGGCACATATCTACGAGTTGATTACAATGATGATGATAAGCTTTGAGGATTAGACGAGTTCATGGGAGAAGACTCAAATTTTGAGGAAGAATACAACTCAAGTTCAACTGAATGAGCCGATTACATAAACGACTAAGAGTGGAAAGTAAACTCTTAGGCCTAAATTCCTAAGTGCACAATATTTATTCTTGTGACTTGTAATTAAACAATTTCATTTTCTTTTCAATGAAATTTTTCTTCTAAATGCAATAATGATATGAAAATGATATGCAAACATATGATACATGGATATATGTGAAAAGGAGTATGGGAAACTGTAACATCCCAAAAAAAAAAAAAAAAATCTGAAACTGGAATTATGGTGAAAATCCCAACTAATCCTCTATCGGGCCTTTAGTGACGATATATTTTATTATTTAACGTCGATGTGTATTTTAACGACGAATTAAATTTTTGCAGTGAAATACTTTTTTAGTGACAACTAAACTTTTAGTAGCGGTGTACTTATTAGCGACAATTTTTGTCAAACGAGGTTTCATAATAACTGGCTGATGAATTTTCTTAACACATAAATTATCATAAAGATTTATTGTAGGACAAATTTTTGAGGTAATAAATATGGTTAATAAATTTTAGCGACATAAAGGAGGAGAAGGGTTTTAGCGACAAAAGGATGAGAAGGGTTTGCGTATAAATATAAAGCATTATCTAGGGCAGCCGTCAACACATATTCTCCTATCTTCTGGTGCGTTTCAGAGCTGCGGCAAGAGAGAGAGCTGCCGAGAGAGAGAGATCTTCACAGAAGGGATTGAGAAGTTTCCCTCCGGCGATCGAGTTGGTGTTTCCGGTAAGTTTACTCCTTTTTCTCTCAACCTTTTTCAGTTTATTACGGGATCAAGGGGTTGGGTATGCAGCCATGTTTGCGTGGGTGAGAGAGAGAACGCCGTGATTTACAGAGTAACGAAGAACTCTTAAATTTCAGTAGGGTGATGTTTATATATGTATACATTCGTACCCAAGTAACCATGATATACATAAATGGGTCTCGACTATGTTTCGTGAATAACTGTAAATGGGGTGATCTTAGGTGGGGAAACCGTGAGATCGTGGGTTATTATGGATGTAATAGATAGAGAATAAGGGACAGCCATTGCTGCCGTATCCAACCGAGATGAGGATATTTCAATGGGTTTTGTGTGTATTTGAGATGCATGAGAATCAGGTATTGTGCATATAACTGCTGCCGAGGGTTAGAGTTTTGCATGAGATTTGGTGGGTTATGTGAGTGTTTGAGTGGAAGGAAGAAGCGACTGTAGTGTATGTTTTGCAGGTGTATAGAGAGGGGGCTGAAGTGTTTGGTGATTGGCCGTGAGGTAATGGTTGCTGTGAGTGTAGTGAGAGTGTCTGTTGGTTTTGTATGTTCTGGGATTTATGTAGATTGGTGAGCCTGAAAGAAGTGTGTGGTGCGTGCGTGAGTGTTACTGTGTGTGAAGTGGGCATGGGTATGTGATTATATACAGGCTGTTTGTGTGTGTAAGATGGGACATGGAATGGGTTTTAAGTTTAGAGAGAGAGAGAGAGAGATGGGAACCATAGACTGCAGCCGTGTAGTGGAGTGTGATGAAGTGCGTATATGGGTATATATGTGTGGGTATCCGTGAGTGCAGTGTGTGTTGGAACAAAGAAGAGAAGCTACTGCCGTGAGGCAGTAGCTGTGTGAGTTTAGTGTACAAGTGCTGTGCTGTGATGTGTGTGTGTGTGTGTGTGTAGTTTAACGTTAGGCTTAGCACGAACTTTGGATAACGTATAGTGAATATTGGAAGGTGAAAATTTATATTATAGTACCTGAGACTATGCTAGAATTACTGGTAAAATTTCATAATTTTCTGAGATCATATGTATTTTTAATATTTTCTGTAAGCTTAAAATGGTAAAATTCATTTAAAGCCTTTAAACCCTGAAAATGTTCTAGGAAAAATTATAGTAATGCTTTTATAGCATAATAAAGACTCAGTGTAAATTTGGTGATTTTTAGAGTTCGTTTACTATCATTTTTCTATCGCATTGAATTTAACAAAATGAAACTTGTGAAAATAGTTTTCATGCCTTTTATTTTCTGATTTCAATTTTTATAATTTTTATAAGTCCTCTAAATCTGTTACAAAAATTATAAGCCTTTATTTCCAACTAGAAGAAATTATGGCAATTTATTGGTTTTAGTGTATTTAAGAAAATTATTTTTAATTCGAAATTAATCAAAAATATTCAAAAATTATATTTTTATTCCATATGCTATATTAAGCCATAAATAATGTTTAATGAACGATTAGGATATTTTTGGGATATTTCTAAGTCTCCGGGAGTGTAACGAATCTTGGGGTAGGTTGGCCGTGTGTGAAACCCGTTCCGAATTTTATCATTCTGGGTAGAGAAATAAGTACGTTGTGGATAGTTATATTATTAGGTTTATAATTAAGTGGTACAGATGATGTTCTGATAAATAACTGTGTCGACCTAGGTTAACTCCAAGGATTTGATCGAGAGCATTTTTTTTTAGCTTCAACAACTTGGATCGAGGTAAGGGATTTCTTCCGAAACCCTATTCATCTATTGATATCATAATATTCTTTCTGGTTGGTTATTAACGTTTTCATTGGACTGACTTATATTTGTGATGATATTGCATCGATTGCCATTAATACCCCGCTTTGAGCCTTGTATGTTATTGAAATTCCTTTTCGATGCTATGTATTTATTTCTCATTATGCATCGAATTTCTCATTGTTCTATCGATTATTGTACTCTACATATTGACATGAGTTAGTGTATTGAGGAGTTATAAGGATGGTCTGTATCGGGGGTGGTATAAGGATGGTCTGTTATTGTCAGGAGATGCTAGTACCCTAAGGGTCTAGCTAGTGTTCATATGCATATGCAACCTTATTGTTAGTGAGCACTGCCTGTGTGGCTTTGCTAAGTGTTACCCTGCACTGCCTTTGTGGCTTTGCATCATACTCATGTTCAATATTTTCCGCATTGCTTCAGTGTGATTGAAAGTGTATCTATTGAATATTGAATTTTGAATTGAGAATACTTTTCTCCATTTTGTCACTGATATAAAATTTTCCCAAAAATAATCGTTTGTATTCTTCGTTGAATTTTGAGCGACCTTACTGAGCTCTCAAAAGCTCACTCCCTTTTCTGTTCCTTTCTGCAGGAAATAACCGTCAGTAAGATTTCAGGACGATCGAGCCTGAATTTTCAGAATAGTTGATGGTTCCCATTATTTGTTTAATCAAGCCTTACTAGGGAACCGTTATGTAATTTGATATTTTAAGTACTTTATCATTGTCTTTGAGATGGTTTGTTAAGTTAGTTGATGGACTGTAGTGCTCTGATTTGAATGTTGTTGGGTTATCATTAGTAGTATTGAATTAATTGGGCAATTAAGGATTTGATGTATTGATCGGATAATGCTCCAGAAATTTCGGGGCGTTACAGAAACACATTGGACTATGAGCAAAAAAAATTGTACAGGTACAGGGATAGGCCAAGCAAGCAAACGAGATCTTGCAAAGTTTTTTTTTCCTAGGTGTGCCGGCCGGTTCACGAGAGGGGTGTTTTAAAATCGACAGTACTAGTCCGTCCACTTAAAGATTTTGTAGGCTAGTTCAACAACAAGCTTTTTAAAAAAAAATTAGAGTACCAGCCAGTTCATTCCTGTACCGTTCGATCCTTTTTCCAGTTTGTCAAATTCTACACACTATAAGCTTCCTTCTTAACTTAATGTGAGGATCGAGTTCCTCTATGAAATCTTGACTTTCTATTTACAATAAACACAAAATATATTCCAATGGAACAATCCGAAGAAGATCAACGAAAGGCTATACTAAGAACGTAGAAACAAGCAAAATGATAAACAAATCAATTTTTTGCCTCATGCAGACAACAAGTAATTGGTTATAAGACAATAAATTTTGACAACAACAAGTGGTATGTGTGTATAAATTCAATAGCCATCCTTTTGAAAACATCTGCAAATCCAAATCCCGTAACATATAATCCAAGAACCACAAAAGTATCAACATATGGCTCATAATACTATATCCATCAAATCGTAGAAAATAAGCCACTAAATAGAGCGCATAAAACTTCTGAACAATTCCAACTTCTTGTTCAAATTCTTGATTGTTTGCCACAATCACCCTTAACCCTAATTCACGTCATTAAAGGGTGAGCAAGAGAAAATAAGCTGGGACTTCTGTTTTAGTGGCCCTACTGGCATTCGTTTTATCACCTAACAACTCCTGTAGCAACCCGGTCTATAGTCCCACAACATGGCAATGCCTCCCTCAGAAGGGCTAGCCAAGTATGTACTTTTAAGACATTATGCAAGGTCTTATACGGGTGATCTCATACTCTCTATATCATACGTTGGATATCATAATCTTTCATCCTCATGCCTTAGCGTCCTCGCTAAGGTTCGATCATATATAGTCCAGAATCTTCCTCTCTAACGAAAGATGTATACAGCTCACCCTTCGTTGCCCCAGATATATATCCTCTTGATGTAGCATACACTAGGGCTTGGATTTATTTCTCTCAATCATGGGAAACCTGACATGATAGCCAGCCCAAGCTTTCAGGAGTCAGCTTTGATACCATTTGTAACAACCCGGTCTACGGCTCCACCACATGACAATGACTCCCTCTAAAAAGTAAGCCAAGTAGGTACTTTTAAGATCATAGGAAGGGTAATCTCATACTATCCTATATCCGACATGAAATATCACAACCCCAACCCCCCCCCCCCCTCATTTTCATAACTTATTCAATATGTACCTTATCGATTATAACTAGTCCCTATCAAAGAATACTAAAACGCCACTGTAGTTTAAATTGTAAAATTCTACTTATAAGACCGTTTATTTTTCTTGTTGGGCATTACATCACCTCATACAATGCTTACTCAAGCAGAATATTTTCCTGGAATTGATGCACGTGATCCTCAAGCCATTACTTCCATCATTTGGCGCATGAAGTTCATATGGCGTCTCTCTCGACTCACCGTTCCCGCAACGAAGCAAGCAAAACAACTCTAGGGCTTAATTCAAGTTTGAGATATAGTCAACAACATAGCTCATTTGACGAACAGGCTTATGAGCGAGATTATCACACAATGTCGCATACCACCAGAAGTTCTTGCTATCGATGACACCCTTCTTATGAAGATAGCTTATTCACCTCTCCTTGATAGAATATGCAAAGTCGTTCTTTATCTCTGTTCAATTACAAAAGGGTGTCTCCATAATCCTTAAGTGTGTTAGCATGTTCACTCCAGGGAGATCAATGTGGCTAAGCTCCCACCAACCTTCAAGATCCCATGTGAAGATTGTTGATGATAGCTTAGAAGTTAATGGTCTCCTTAGTGAGATATGGATGTGGGTATTAATTTAATAAATGCCGATTTATGCAATATATGACTCCTTGAATTGACGAGAATATCTTTCTATTTACACATCTACTAGATCTTCATTCTGAACCAAATCGGTTAGACTAACGAGATCTAGAACAGATAATATGATGAGCTTGGTCTTCAATGGTCTTTACCATTGTTCCGTAGGTATTCTTGCTACTAAAAAGTAGAGGGGGAGCCACAGTTGAGAATCAAGGCCTACAAAAGAGGAAAAGAGTGAGCAACTGGTGGGGTTCAAGCAGCATGGAAGATCTCTAATACTCAAGTCAAAGCGAAATTACAAGAGTGAAACTCTGAGAAAGTGAGAAAACCGATGTGCTTGTGTGTAATTGTTTGTGCCGTGCGCACACTTTATATAGGCTACGCTGTGTTAAAACTCTACAAGAATTAGATTTGACAATGCGCTTGGCCCGTTTCTCGGAAGGGAAGCTAGGAGCTTGCTAGAAGGGTCTTAACCGACTTTGCTCACTTTGACCGCCTTGCCACATGTCGACATATGATAGGTGTAGTTTTATGTTTATCGATCATATGACCTTAAGTTGTTGGAGCATTTATGCAATGATCCTTGACCTGCTCTCATTTTTGTTAAAGTAATTTACGGTTATCACGTGTTTTCTTTTTCTCTTGACTGTTAACTGCATGCGTGATTTATGGTTTGGAATTTAGCTAATGTTTCTTGACAATTCAAAACTTCAACCGAAGATAGAAATTATAGATCGCAAATAATATCTACACATATATACTTTTAATTTGCACCAATATATATATATATATATATATACTTTTAATTACCTACATAGAACATTTAAGGAGAGTAGGAGGCTCAGCTTTTTGGACCCAACGATGGTCTTATTTAGATGGCAAACTCACCACACAAAGTGGAGCAGATAGGACGAGTTTTGCAAAGTTGCCAATGAGAGTGAGGCAATCCACACCTTATCCACACGCCCACCACAATCTGTAATTACACTCATCATCCAAGCCTATGTGACAGGCCCTGACTCATCCATAAACCCAAAACAAAAAAAGAAAAGAAAAACAGACCCAAGTATCACTTCCTGTGTATCACTAGTAAGCAATGGCAGCCATGAATTCGAGCGTGTTGGCATGCAAGTACGCTGTATCCGGTGACCTCAACGCGAAGCTTCAAGGTCGCGTGCCCTCAGTTGCAACCCCTCTTGCGCCCGGTCACAAGATGCCGGTGATCAGAGCCCAACAGGTGGGAAGAGAATCACGCGAAGACGGCAGCCAGGGAAGAAGAGCTGCCCTTCTTTGCCTCGGAGCTGCCCTTTTCACCTATGCTGCGTCCACATCTCCTGCCGAAGCCGGGATTGTTGAGGAACTTGTCGAGAAGAGCAAAGTTAACAAGGTTTGCCTACTACTGATTTTTTAAAGGAATCTGATTATGGTACTCCACTCCTAGTTAACCGTTTTCAGTCTTTCTTCCTTAACTTACAAGTATACGCGACTGAATACATGTAGGAACTGAATGACAAGAAGAGGTTGGCAACAAGCGGTGCAAACTTTTCGAGAGCATACACAGTTGAATTTGGGTCATGCAAGTTCCCATATAACTTCACCGGCTGCCAAGATCTTGCTAAGCAAAAGGTTTGATTCTTGGCGTACGGCCGACCATCAGAATTTTTGGTAGCTTTAAGAGTGACTTTTGGGTTCAATATATCATTGATTTTGTGTTTCTGGTTGCTGCAGAAAGTGCCCTTCATTTCTGAAGACTTGGAGTTGGAGTGCCAAGGGAAAGACAAATACAAGTGCGGTTCCAATGTATTCTGGAAATGGTGAAGTGTGAAAAAACCATCATGTACCTAATTTCACTTTGAGATTTATGCAATCTTCTCTTAAGATGTTTTCCAGTTTATTGGTTTTTTCCATTAAATCCTGATTGCTCAAAGATCGAAGAATGGGAAAGGTGGAAGGATGCAAAGGCTTTTCCTTTGCAGATCATGGGATTTTAGAGAGGAAAGAAGATTATATATGGTTATAAAAAGTTTAATCCGGCCCCTGTTGGATCAACATTTCTTGTTCCCGTTTCATAGTTTGTGAGAAACATATTTTTTCAGAAAGAAAATAAAAACATGTATTAACCCCATCAACTATTGACCAGAACAAACTTCCAATCAAGTAAATCAATAGTTAACTGGCCAAGCAAAGGCTGCAAATGCCGCTCAATCTCACTGGATATAAGTGACGAAAATACCCCTTGTGTTCCCCCACCATCCACATTACAGATCGTTCTGTTCTTGATCTTGAAATCCTTCATTAACCATTCCCGCGATGCTCAACCACCATCCAGGCAGCCATTGTTTTGCATCAGCTCATTCCTTCAAAGAAGCTAACCCATCTTCAGATGTCATCATAAGCATCATTCCTCCTACCAACCTTCATTAAAATCCAGAAATTCAGTTTAGAATTCCGGTTTGAATGTATTCACGATCCAAGAGAATTGTAAGAACATGTGTATGGATACGTGTACGGGGGACGGAATCACAATAATTGTCTCTCTTGATGCAAAAACCTCACTGAGAAATTTCAGCCTCTGGGGATTTTGCAATGTGCTTGTCTTTTTGTAAGGAGGTCAGAGGCTTTAGAGAAAGGAGGTGTACGAACACAATTAAACTCTTAAAACTCAAACACTTTAATAATTTTTAATTAAGCGTGCTTAATAATGCTTAACCTTGTAGCGCTTCGCAAATTAATTCCTTCAAAAAATAGACAATTTTTAAGTTATGGTAGACTTATTTAATACTTATCGCTTAATTTTAAGTGAGACAAATGATCAATATTTATTGAATAAAATTTACGTAAATGAATGAGTACCATATGATGCCGCCACAACTAATTTACTGGCAACATCACCTCCACCGCTCTAGAGCCACCCCTACAACCACCATGTTCCTTCTCCACAAACACCACAATAACCATAGGCTAGTTGCCACACTAGCTCCACAAAATCACCATGACCACTACAACACCATCACCACCATGTGGACGCCTTTATCTCCACCAAACCGTTGTTGCCGCCGCCACCACTTCTTACAAGTGTGTAAAAAATATTTTCATAACCACAACACTACATCTGCCATCACGACCATCACTTAGCGCTACCACCACAATTTTCAACTTCTAATCTTCACGCACTACCAGCACCACCATTATCAGCGCCTTTCCGCTGCCACCACAATCACCACCAATACCACCGACATGATTTTGAGTTAAAAAAAACTATAAAATACATACACGAGTAATGCGTGTGCAGAGACGTGGACAGCTAAAACCTTTGTTGCAGTGTCAGACATTCTTTGTTCCAAGAATTGTTGCCGATGAGTTCATGTACAAAGGCTTGCTGAGTTTGATCTAACGCACTGGCTGTTAGGAGATGTGTGCTCTTTGGAACCTAGTCATTATTCTAAACTAGATAGAGATTCGTGTTCCAGTTCAACTTGCCATCGCAAGCCAGACTAAAGAACCTGTCTTCAAGCCAAAATTCCTCTACACCCCCATGAGAAACTACCTTCAGGAGGGCTCTCGGCAAAGTTCGACCAGACACATCAGACTCATGTTAGGACCCTTGCTAGGAGGCTAAAAGGATTCTTCAATATCCGTCAGCTTAATTTACACAGAAGAGCCTGGTTGAACAATCCAATATCCTTGAAGCCTCTGCTACACTCTTTTTCAGATGCACATAAAGCATGCCACTAGCCCAATGAACAGTGGCTGAGCTCTCTCATGACCCCATTGTGTGTGTGTGGGTGCGGGGGGGGGGGGAATGATAATTAATAGATACTCATATTTCACATATTTACAAAAATGCTATTATATCGTAACATTAATTAATTAGGGTTTCGTTTTGTTGTGTTTTTTGCTTTTTGTGTCCACGACCGTCATAGTATTCTTCTTTCTCATTCTTTTTCTCCATCTTCATTTTTCCAAGTTCTAAATCTCCATATTACAAAAAAAACATGATATGATCAAAGTTAGTTCTCTCTCTCTCTCTCTCTAAGTTTAAATTCTTGTAGTATGTTAACTTATACGTAATAATCACATTAGTCAAATTAAGCGATTTATTCTGCATTTAACGTATTCAATAGTGACGTTAATATGCTTCATTTTGTAGATGATATGTCAAAGTCACATACAATTTATTCTTTCTTTCAAACAAAAAATGTTAGCATTAGTAATGTTGATGAACGACTTCCTCCAACAAAGAATGAGAAGTCAAAGTCACACACAAGAGATTTGCTAGGTTGTTTTAGATCAAGCCTCCCTCAATACCTCTTACACATCAGCGATAATCCAAAAACAAATATTACATATTGTATCAAAGAATGTGAGATGAGAAATTTCTAAAGAAATTGGTGACTTTTGTATACTTGTTTGCCATCAAATTTTTTCATGTCTTTTTCGCCCCCTCTGTTTAGACTTTCTGGATTCGCCTCTACCGCAATGAACACTTTTTTGTTGTCATCCCTGTCTACCACAACTTACAAAAAGAGAATTATTTTTTGTGCATACGTATTGTGGGACTAGACCTGCATATGGTATTTTAGGAAGCCTGATAGCACAGAGGAAAGAAGGATCGCTCTTCCGGCCTTATTGAGTAGGAGGCCTTTGCAGCCCTCACATCTTCTCTGCACTTTGTCAATAAGCTCGTTAGAAAAAAAAAATTGCTTGGTGATCATCTCAAATGTAATGCCAAGATACTTTCCGAAATAATCCAAGACCTTGAAACCCAAGCAATTGGCTAGCGTAAGGGCAATATCCTGACTAGCATTAAGGACTCCTTGTCATAGAAGATTTCACGTGATTAATATGTTGTCCAAGTTCTATACAGTATATGCCTGGAGTATTCTTGAGATTTTTTACGTATTCAGTGTGAGTACAACTCTTAATGAAGTTGCTTAAATGCATTCTTAGTAACTGAGATGCAAAATATAAATGCATTATCATATATAGGGCCTAAACCTTCCGTAGTTACGTCACAGTCAGGATGTTCACGTACGCTTGCATGCATTAGTCTTGCTTTATGTTCCTTCTCCACCATCCCCACAATAACCACAGGCTAGTTGTCGCCACACTAGCTCCACAAAATCACCACGACCACTATAACACCATCACCACCATGTGGACACCTTTATCTCCACCAAACCATTGCTGCCGCCTCCACCACTTCTTACAAGTGTGACAAAAATATTTCCATATCCATAACACTACATCTGCCATCACGACCATCACTTAGCGCTACCACCACAATTTTCAACCTCTAATCTTCACGCACTACCAGCACCACCATTATCAGCGCCTTTCCGCTGCCACCACAGTCACCACCAATACAACCGACATGATTTTGAGTAAAAAAAATGATAAAATACATACACGAGTAAGGCGTGTGCAGAGACGTGGACAGCTAAAACCTTTGTTGCAGTGTCAGACATTCTTTGTTCCAAGAATTGTTGCCGATGAGTTCATGTACAAAGGCTTGCTGAGTTTGATCTAACGCACTTGCTGTTAGGCGACGTGTGCTCTTTGGAACCCAGTCATTATTCTAAACTAGATAGAGATTCGTGTTCCAGTTTAACTTGCCATCGCAAGCCAGACTAAATAACCTGTCTTCCGGCCAAAATTCCTCTACACCCGCATGAGAAACTACCTTCAGGAGGGCTCTCGGTAAAGTTCGACCAGACACATCAGATTCATGTTAGGACCCTTGCTAGGAGGCTAAAAGGATTCTTCAATATCCGTCAGCTTATTTTACCCGGAAGAGCCTGGTTGAACAAACCAATATCCTTGAAGCCTCTGCCACACTCTTTTTCAGATGCACACAAAGCATGTCACTTGTCCCAATGAACAGTGGCGGAGCTCTCCCATGACCAGTGCGCGCGAGGGGGGGGCGGGGGGACCCCCTAACTTTTTGGAATTTGTTTTTGTTTTTTAAATAATAGATACTCATATTTCATATATTTACAAAAATGATATTATACCGTAACATTAATTACTTAGGGTTTCGTTTTGTTGTGTTTTCTACTCTTTGTGTCCATGACCGTCATAGTATTCTTCTTTCTCATTCTTTTACTCCATCTTCATTTTTCCAAGTTCATATTCCAAATCTCTATATTACGAAAAAAACACGATATGATCGAAGTTAGCTCTTTTTTTTAAAAAAAAAAAATTAAGTCTTGTAGTATGTTAACTTATGGGTAATAATCACATTAGTCAAATTGAGCGATTTATTCTGCATTTAACGTATTCTATAGTGACGTTAATATGCTTCATTTTGTAGATGGGAAGTCAACGTCACACACAATTTATTCTTTCTTTCAAACAAAAAATGTTAACATTAGTAATGTTGATGAACGACTTCCTTCAACAAAGAATGAGAAGTCAAAGTCACGCACAAGAGATTTGCTTGGTAAAATGTGAATGTTTGAGAGGTTGTTTTAGATAAAGCTTCTCTCAATACCTCTTACAAATAAGCGATAATCAAAAAACAAATCTTACATATTGTATCAAAGAATGTGAGATGAGCAATTTCTAAAGAAATTGGTGACTTTTGTATACTTGTTTGCCATCAAATTTTTTCATGTCTTTTTCGCCCCCTCGGTTTAGACTTTCTGGATCTGCCCCTACCGCAATGAACACTTTTTTGTTGTCATCCTTGTCTACCACAACTTACAAAAAAGAGAATTATTTTTTGTGCGTATATATTGTGGGAGTAGACCTGCATAGGGTATTTTAGGAAGGCTGATAGCACAGAGGAAAGGAGGATCTCTCTTTTGGCCTTATTGAGTAGGAGGCCTTTGCAGCCCTCACATCTTCTCCGCACTTTGTCAATAAGCTCGTTAGAGAATTTTTTTTCCGTTTGGTGACCATCTCAATTGTACTGCCAAGATACTTCCCAAAATAATCCAAGAGCTTGAAACCCAAGCAATTGGCTAGTGTAAGGGCAATTTCCTGACTAGCATTAGGGCTAATTGTCACAGAAGATTTCACGTGATTAACCTGTTGTCCAAGTTCTATATAGTATCTGCCCGGAGTATTGTTGAGATTTTTAACGTATTCAGTGTGAGTACAACTCTTAATGAAGTTGCTTAAATATTTTTTTAGTAATTGAGATGCAAAAGAACTCCTCATATCAAACGTAAAACTGGTGCTGCTTCTTATGAGAGCTTTTTGCATTTACTCTTAAGAGCGTTCACGAATCTAGAATCGAGCACATTGGCAACGTGCCAAACGACTTTATATTATTCTTCTTTGTTTAAGGCAATTTTGGAATAAACTTTAGAGTACTTGATTTGAGATTTGACCACGAATAACATTTGCCAAGACATTAAAATTACTTGTACTCACAGAAGGTTTAAGTTAAGAAACAAGAACTAAATAATTAAAGGGGGAGATTGATAGAATTCATTATCATATATGTATGGTGTGATCAAAAGAGAATTTAAGCATGCATCAGTATTTTACTCCAGTTTTGTGTCATGAACAAGAATAGAAAATCTTGTCATTTTTGGCCGGTTCATGTGGAAGGGTGACAAATTCAATTCAATCCAATCCGTGGTGTCACTTTCAATTGGTAAAGGTACCGTTAAATGGTTGCTCCTTTTCCTTTTTAGACACGACCAAACACATAGAAAAGACACTGCAGATTATTATTTTTTTTACCTTTTTCCCAGACGAAAAACTCATACAACAACTCATTAACAAACTTTATCTTCAACTTAGAGCACATTGCCTTCTAAAGAAAGTGTTTTTAGATTTGCCAAAATATTGCCCAACACTTGTAAACTGTTGTACATAAAAGGAAATAACACATACTCGATCATTCACACGTAAGCCGAGTGAATTATTACCGTCTTTGCTATTAAGTTAATATATATATATATACTTGATTCGAGAGTAGGACTAGTTACAACCTCACCTGTAAAGTGCAATTCGGATATGACATTTGCAGTTCATGCCTTCTCCATATTTATTTCTTTTTCTTTTTCCCATCTCTTTTCTGTAGCATCCTGCTGGGGGTAGAACGAGCATCCTAACTAGCTTCCTAACTCTCGTAATTTGCACACTGCAGTAGAGCTTTCTGTTTAAACGATTCTAGACCTCTCTTGTAGCATGTATCACGAACTCCAGGATGCAGCTTGTGCTTCTGAGAAAGGCCCTGACAATTAGCCGAAGTTCACACTATCCACAAGATACTGACTTGACAAGTTATTCTGTCTTGGCACGCTTTGAATGGGTTTGCTTCATCCAATCAATGCATTCTCCCGCACTCGCAGAAGGATGAGCAAGCTGCCATTCGAGCAGTTTTTGTTTCTGTAGGAGATACAATATAGAACATATTAACATTTGAGGTATTACAACAATTTTGTGGCGTCTAGGAAAGAACGCCTTACCCATTCGCTGACAAGCGGCCCTCCAGTCTTAAGCTGCAAGACGCTCATGATATCCTTCCCATTGACTAGGGGTTTCATTTCCCACACTTTCTCAAGACCTACAAGTAATAAAAACAAGTTTAAACGACACTAAACAATTATTTCTACTGCTGATAACAGCTTGATCATCACACACCCCCGGCCAAAAAATAAATAATCAAATCATGACGCAACAATTACAAAACAGAAGATATTAGAAAAATAAAGGAGGCAATATCACGTTCCAATCAAAAGATGTTTTTGAAGCTGAAGGACCTGTTTGTAATTTGGTATAATAATACCAAATGGAAGGAGAGGTTTGCTCATTGATTCAGTCGAGAGCGGATCTCATGGTTAGTCCTTTCACATAGTTTGTGGGCCTCGTCATACAAAGTAACATAGCAATATCTGCTATAGTGGGACGCACGACTTATGGTATAGGTGAACTGCACCAGAAGAACGGGTCTTAATTGCACCGAAGTGCTCCCCCCATCAAAGAGCATCCTCTTCATCCCGACAGTTATCTCTAATTTCGTTCTTCATTCTTCTTCTTCTTTTTTTTCTTTTTTTTTTTTTTTTTTTTTTGGGGCCATCTTTTTGAGTTCCGGACTTATTTTTAATTTTCAACATCGCAGATAAGATTTCAGCTCATCCGTCTCTGAAAACTTAATCTAGAGCAAACCCTACCAACTGTGTAGAGAAGGAACTATCCACATAGGAAACTACTCTAGTAAAGCACTCGAGGAATATAGCATACTGATGTTCCATTCTAAGAACTGCAACAAGACATTATAGCTTTCGTGCAGTTATTCATCTGGCATAATATAATCAAGGCACAGATAATAAGCAAGCTGACCATGAGTAGAGCAAGCACTTGATCTAAAAAATAATGCACAGATCGCATTTTCAGAAAACATGAAAATGACAGGATTTCACTGCTTGGAAATTGCATGACCTCAGATCAAGGACTTCGGCAACATCATCTATGGCACATACCACAGGTACAGACATTTTTGTGCCGAGAGCTTACGGGCAGAGCCACTGATCTCATGGTAGTAGCAAGCAATTTTAAGATATATCCACTAAGAACTAAATAGGTAAGCCAAAAAATGGACCTGGGCACCTTAGAAGGAAGACTGATTATACCTAAAGTTAGAACTTCTTTCTCAATCATCATAATTATTTCTCTCCTCTTGTCCAGTTCAAAGTGCTCAATTGCAGACCGTGTTGGGCACTCTAATTCCGAAGGATATAACAATGTAGAGAGCAACAGAGCAGCACGCCAAAAGTCTTTGATATCTCGTAGAAGCAACCCTGAAGAGGCAAGAACCATTAAGGCATGAATTACAAGATAGCTAAACTGAAAAAACCACCATACACATGAAGTTGTTTGTTGATACTACAAAAATTAAAAAATTATAACAAGCTTAGGGATATCAAGCTCCATGCTGCTCCAGTAACTTTCTAACACACTGTCAAGCCTACGGCGACTAATGAAAAGGCTGAGCAATGTGAGAAACCAACTAAGCAGCCACAAGCTGATATAGACAAACAACTTTTGTATAACAATGATGTGATCCAAAAGTCTAGATGACTAGCCTTGTGCTCTGTGGCCTATTGAGTGTCATGGATCCCTTGTAAGAAGGAATCAATGACTTTGCAACCCCAATCTCTCTTTATCAATTGTGCTATCAGCTAGGCATGTTTGGGAGTGGAAATGAGCAAAAATCTATTAATTTTGGCAGTCTCTTCCCACACCCTATGATGCTTTTCACACCTTCATTTCTCGTTGCAAATTGCATTAGGGCCAACATAATAACCCTTTTGGCGACGTATAGCGTTTTGGACAAGCGTGTGAGGTGCGAAAAAAGATATTCCCAACATGCATTATCGTTTTTTAAGTCTTTTCACAAAGTACATAACTGATAAAGTAGAGGGCTACACCAGCGCACGAGACTCCCAAGGCACTGTGGAGACTGATCATATAGTTGATAATTCAATATTTTGTGAGAATTCAATGTCTTGGATTGATTTTCAAAAAGTCAGTGTTGGATCAACTTCATATGGAAGTCAACGTAATTGTCATATTGTTCTATATGCAATATGCATCTTTACCATGCGAAGCCACACGACTCGTTACACATACAAAGTAATACAAACTAGTATGCATATCGATATTGAAAACTGTTCACAATGTATCTTAGACACAAGTTCCGGAAAACGATATGTATCGCCGTATCGAGGATACGATATATGATAACTTCGCAAGTCATGAATTCTTTTTCCGCCTCCTTACCTTTTAGGCCTTCGCTCATAAATTTGGAACCATATTTAAAGGTTGGTCTTTCTATTTGGGCAATGTTGTCATTTTATACATTTCTAATGTTAGATGACCTATGTTACATGGACTCTTCAAAATGCGTGAAGTACTCGTGTCGGACACTCGATACTTGGAAGTGAGTGTGGGATATGTGTCCGACACATCTCATAAGATATGCCAATAAGAAAGCTATCTTAAAATGTTCTTTTAATTCGTTATTGCTTTGAGATGAGATATGATTTCATTTAAAACAATGTAGGTCACTAAAACACTTTCACCTAAGGAGTAACTACAAAATGGTAATAAATAGCAATAACTTGCCGTGTCCCCGAGTCTTGGGTTTAGAAAATTAGACGAATCCGACACTTGGACACATATCCGACTCGGACACTCGTACCGAGTCCATGTAACATAGTAGATAACATATTCATCCTCTATTTTCTTCTTTCAAGTGATTAAACGGGATAATTTGTATCATAAAATGGCTAGGCTTTATCAACACACAATACATATCTGAATCTGACAACTATGGGAGTCAGACATGGGACACGTCCTCATATTACAAGATATAGACATATCTAACCATGTAAAGGGGTATAGTAGCAGAGGAATATATTTTCACAAATTCTGTAAGCCTATGTCAAGTTTGTGGGAAAATTTTAGGAATACTGAATTATGCAATAACATATAATGGATACAAGTGATAATATGTTGGGGTCAATCTTAAAGTAACAGGCAATCCACCGGGGACTACAGGTGTTTTAAAGGTCATCACAAATAAAAGGGGTCAATGCTCTTTATAACTTGACACTGCTAGAGCAGAGGTCTGCGACAATTCCAGAAGTCATTGTCGCTATGTTTCAGGTATGCCTCTTCTTGTTTCTTCTTCATGTTCTACCCCCGGTTGAGATCAATGACCTGAAGAATCCATCTGGCAACACAGACCCATATTTGTGTCCATATCGAGTTGTGTCGACACTGCCCCCTAAAGTGAAGAGTGTGAATAACATAGGAAATAGTGGAGAGGCTATATAGAAGTCTAGAATTTAAATAGAAGGCTCAAAAACCTAAGAGACTACTTGTTTCAGAGCTCAGAGAATGCAACAAGAGAGGTAGGAGAGGAACCAAAGAACCGTATCTAATCACATTGAGAGGAACCAAAATGAGATACCTAATAGAGAACAATAAATAACTGTGAATCTCGGAAGAGATTAGTAGCCCTATTACAAGGTTTCGGCAACTTAATCAAATACAACAGAATGGCTGAAAATCTTGACTCTCGATAAATTTGTTCAGACCCCTTCTTATACCATTTTAATGACATTGTCTCTCTTCGGTAATCTTGTTGTAACACCACGGACTAGAATAGATTCCAATATTCTTTCTAGTCATCACCGAATCTCTCAACTTCAATGAATCAGTAGCAGACCAAATATCCCACTCAGACCACCGACACAATTATGAAAGGAACTATATCATTACTTTATAATAAGAAAGAAAGCATAATAACGATAAGGTGGAAAACAATGGCAACCCATGTCATGAGCAGTACCGTGACCAACCAACCAACCTAAAAAGACGATAGAATCCATATTAACTCTAAAACTTATGTTATATGGACTCGATATGATTGTCTGGGTCCGGTACATGTCCAAGTGTCGGATGCATCTAATTCTCAAATCACAACACGGGGACACGGCATATTAATCACATCTATTATTACTTATTTGTTATTTGTTATTCCCTAAGGTAAAATGGTGTTTTATGTCAAGCATATGGTTGTACTTGAGACACTTGTCTCATCTCCAAGTAATAACAAATTAAAAGAAACACTATAAGATAGTGTTCATAGGGGCATATCCTATGAAAAGTGTCGGACACGGATCCCATTTCCATGTCCAAGCGTCTGACACGGGTACTTTAGGCATTCTAAAGAGTCCATGAGACATAATCTTCAAAAAATGAGATAAAAGAAAGGCATATGAAAGTCCCAAAATAAGAAGAATAATGGTTTATAAACAAGCAAGCGAACAATTTTTATAATGTAAAGCTAACCATGATGAAAGATATGGTGAAGTTAATGAAGGCTTGTAAATTTATTTTATTTTATTTTTATACGCAGCAATTTCCGAGGACAGGGAAAAGAAGAAGAGAAAAGGAGCGCAGGAAGAATACCTGCTTGTATACGTAATTTTGACGAAATAGGAGCATCAACAATATCTCGTTTCCAATTAACTTCAGCATTTTGCATATCTTCATTAGACAGAACTAATGGGATCAAGGATACAAATTTCTCAGCTGCATTGTGCAAGTTAATCACCTGAAAAGAAGGAAAAAAAATAAAAAATTAATAGATCCGAATTATATCCTTGAGATTTCTTTGGGTAGATGAAACATAATATACTAAGACGGAAGATGTAAACTGACTGTTTCAGCGTCACTGGACTTTAGCTTGAGGGAACTCGAAAAGATGTATCTGACAACCGGAATCTGCACAATCCAACCACACTTTGTACATGAAATGTGAAATATCATAACAACAATATGATATAGCATAGAAATAAAGAATCTTAATGCTCAAGCACAAGAATCTTAAATCCAATAAAAAAACCAACCAAAAATGTTCTGATGAGAGAAAAAAGTAACTTTCTTTAGGCAGATAAAGATCGCTGTTGGTTTGAAAGTGGGTAGCTACTGCATAAGTCAGCAACCCCAATATGAAACCACAGCATCCACAAAGAAGAAATCACATATGCACAGCATTTATTGTGTTCCACATTAATTTAGCATAATTTGTGGCGATCCAAATCAGAAAAATCAATTAAGAGAATATTATGCTTTCTAGAAGCAACGCACTCATCGACATAAATGTTTTGAACAAGAAAAGGAGGGATAGATAGACGACTGGTACCTTTTTAGCTTTATGATCTCTGTATACAGACTTCCTATATGGCAGAAGCAGTGCCGCATATAATAAGAGTCTCCTGTGGTCATCCTAAAATTCAAAAAGAGTGAAAGGTCATTATAGAAACCTTATTCTTCAGAGACCAGTGATAGAGATATACTGCACTGGCACACTATTCACAAAATAAGTAGAGGAAGTACACTATCCAAGCATGATTATCTGGGACGCGGACATGAATATAGTCACCTTCACATAATTATGAACTACCTCTCTTGAATTAAAACGATTGTGTTCGCACCGTTAGTATAAGATGGGAACAACAATAAAGATTAATAAGCAATTGATTAATGGATTGCTTTATGTAAGAATAATTATCTTATGCACGAGTGTGAGCATCAGAAAAGCTGGTTTTTTACAATCGAACTTCCATTCTTTAAAATAGGATTGTTCTATTTCAACAGTCACAAAAACTAAATTCTCCCTCCTCCCACCCAATGCTGATTCAGCCTTCAAAAGGTATATAAGCTTTTCATTTTGGTCAGACCCGCCTACAATAATCCGTTCAAGAGTTAATTGGTCAATGGCAGAGTAACAGGAGATGTACCAGTAATCTGACAATTGATAGTTATCAGAAGCCTGCCTGCTTACTCTTTACAACTGTTACATGTTAGTAAAGTAAAACATATTGACAAAGAGGTCCATTGTCAAAACGAAGTTAACTGAATTTTGGCACGACATTCAATAAGGATTATAGTTTCCAAATGAGAATTATATGATTAGAGAACATCCAATAAATCATTACCACCGCTAGATCATGGTAAAAGTTGAAAACAACAAATAGAATTCACGTCTCATTGTGCACTTACATTAAAGATACAGCTTCCAATCAATTGTTCGAGTCTCCAGGCAGCATTCATATAAGCAATACATATCCTAGTAAATGTTGAAGGGAACAGTCAGAATAACACTAATATGACGATGGACTACTAAATAAAAGCAAGCACGTAAAAACGAAAGAAGCAAGAGATGGCTAAATATCTGTAGCCAGGACATTTACAAAAATATACGTGGGCCCAAGGGCGGGGGTGTAAAAGGCAGTGGGGTGTTGAAGCCAACTGCCACTGCAACACGCTACAGGGACCTTCTCACATCTGGATTTAGAGCCTACCTCTCACAAGGTCACCTCAGTTGCTTCGACAAGGCAAATGTGTCACACCCCACTGCCAAAACCAAACTCCGAACCCCAAAATTTAATCTCCTACCTATCCAATTTATGGTTGCCATCGAGCCTTCATAGAATAAGACATCCCATATCTACTTTAGCATATCATAAAGCATTGAATAAGCATCAATCTGTGCCAAACATAAAAAAGAAAGAAAAGAGCAGAAAATACACACAATCCCACACAAAACTCTGTTAGGTAGAAAACAGACCTATCCTGCCCTTCGCAGGTTGGAGGCTCCAAATTAGGGGGAAGAGTGAAGACAACTGAAAATAACTGCAAGTCGGAGATGTAGGTCATGGCTTTAACAGGCTGATTGCCAGATATCATGAGATCTATCTGCACAGTTAACAAACACGAACAACTAAATGACCAAAAAATCAGAGGTACATGGTAGTTATTAATGCATCCACAGAAATAAACATGATCCAGATTGTGAAATCCAACATCAGAAAGCAGCAAAGGTAACATACTTCGTGACCAATACGTTCTCTGCTAATTTTATCTGCAATAGCAGCTTTAACATCATCAGCAGCAGCAGCTTTTTTAAAGTCTTCTTCTAGCATAAATTCAAACCTTGCACCTGCAGTAATTGAATTAAGTAGGAAACAGTAAGACAAGCCAATGCACTCCCACTAACACACACGTGTGTGTGTGTGTGTGTGCACGTGTGGTATATGTATGTGTGTGTGTGTGTGTATGTATTTTTTTTTTTTTTATATGTATACAAACACACACATGTAAGATATGGATAACAAACTGCAATGTTCCACTATAAACCAAACAAGCAAGTACACGAGTTTAGAAAGCTAGGCATTCTGATGTATATCTAACCTCACAAGCCACGGTATGTTTTCACCAGTACAGAGTCTCCCTATAGTAGAAGCCTGAAGGAGGATTCATTGTATTGACATAAATGCTGGCCAACTTAACTATAATAACTTGAGGCATAAAGCCAGTATCTTGACAGCGTATTTCTCTGCATGGGGGGGCTAACTTGAGGCATAAAGTCAAAATCTTGACAAAGTCTGTTTCGTGCGTGTGGATGTGTGCATGGGCGTGGGTGGGAAGGGTCACTAGATAACCACCTCCTTCAATGTGGCTGGCTAAGTAATTGTGGGCTCTATTGCTTCTAAATTTTGGCATCTCCCTGGGCTACGCAAAATCAGTAGAGCCTGTGTTATGGAATTGGAGGTAAAGGCAACCTCGCTACGTGGTAGGAGCCTGTCTAAGAAGAGAAACAGGTGACTACAATGAGTCCCTAGCTTGTAACAACACGTGTTGTGCAAAATCAGTAGACCCCGTGTTATGGAATTCGAGGCAAAGGCAACCTCGCTACGTTGTCGAAGCCTGTGTAAGAAGAGAAATAGGTGACTCCAAAGCAATCGAGTCCTTAGTGTGAAACAGACGCGACTGCATCAAGTGTCACAATGAACGAGCGCATACCGCAGGGGTAAAATCATGTTGTGACTCACTTCTCCCTTTCTCAAAATTCTGGCAATTCTGACATTGAAATCACTAGTGTACTTTTCCTGCGTTTTAATTAAAAGACACACATTAATTGCATGTATATGCTTTCTTATAAGTGCTTTAAGTGTATACGTATACTAGTTATCAGAGTTACTCTCAATGGATTACTTAGCTAAATAGAAGAAAACCAACAATTGAAAAGAGTTATCGAAGAAGTGATTCTTACGCGTAATACTATATCAACAGAGAGAGGTAACACAGTATATTGAGAAGGTACGAATTGGTTGCTCGCATTTTTTTAAGTAACGCCATATCTAACATTTGCGAGGCCTCACTTCTCTTACGTAGGCAATTGCCAACCTCGATCTTTAGGAAACAAAAAAATTAGAACCATTATTTTCTTGTAAATCAGTACAGGGTGCAGTCGAAGAGAGTTTACCTTAAAAAATGAAAATAATTGGGAGTACTGCACTTTGCCATCTACTTATAACAAATATATTGTATTGAATGATTTTAAGACTCTTGTGTGTGTTTCTTTCTCTCTTTCTTTTCTTCTTTATTTTGCTTCTTGTTGGTAGAGGAATGGTGTCTGAATGGGTCACAGATAGCTTCAGCTTACTTGACAGTTGTCCTCATATTGCGCACAAACCGTCAATTGGGAGGCTAAACCACACCCTCCTATGCCAAACACATTGCTGATACATTGCAGCGAACCAAAGAGCAAGGAGATATGACAAAATAAGGTGAAAACATATAAGGTTATTTACTCTTTAGGTCCTAGAATTTTAATTTGTTTGTCCTTATATCTTATTACTTCTACCCTAGTTGATATGGCTCTTTATTGACCATAGCATGAAATCCTTGGCAACTACCTTCCTGCCTATTTTAACTTTACCCTCTTTCTCATCCCAAAAGAAGTACCTTTAGCCTTATCATACGTACACTAAAATAAAATATGCATGTGTCATAAAGGCCCTGTTTGCCCACCTTGTACCAAATTCCTGCCTCGCCAATGTCTTGTCTAATGACAAGTAGAAGATTCTATTAATACAGCACCAACAAGGGTTCAATCTGATTGCACATACCCAATACACACCTTAGTAGCAAGGGCTAAAAGAGATATTTACAAACAGACGGGTGGCCGTCGGCCCTATCGAACACCAGAGCAGAAGAAGCGCCAAAGCTCGATCAGATCCACTAAACCACCAACTTGAGCAATAAACTTCACACACGTGAGTGACAATAGGGATTCCAGCGCAAAGTCGAATCGCCATCAAACTGAACATATGCCCACCCCGCCCCACCCTGCCCCAACCCAAACTCATCGTTGATTTGTCATGGGCCTGTTCCAGTGGAAACCACTACAACTGACACCTAAAATCTGAAAGTCATGATCCTGCCCGGAGCAACAATCGGCACATCAGAACGAAAAATTGCATCTGAAGACTAAGAACTAAGCTCATCTAGGATCAATGATGACCCACAATCGTCATCACCCGTCACCATCACAAGGACAGTATCTGGATATTCCACCTTCTTGAAACAATGGCTACCCATCACCAGCAACAACACACCCTTTCTACAAGCATCCGTCTCCCAGCTGCACCTGAAAGAGCGAGAAAGACGCCCCCACCACTCAAAATTTTAAGGAACCTGAAGGGCCCACGAGAGGGAAGACAGGGAAGATGGAAGTAAGGATTAGAGAAATTCCCAAGATTTGCACTGGGAGAGTGGTATCTACGGTTTACTTTCTAAAAAAAGGGTCTTGGCGGGGTTCTGTGGTCTCGCTAAGTGATACAACCTTGATGTTATTTTAATGATTAACTGCACCCATAAGGCCATAAAGATTAACATTTAGCATGAAACGCATGTGCAAAAAGCAAAACGAAAACATCTGACAACCTTCTCACGCAAAACTAAAAGGCAAAACTGTGTGTAAAGGCATATAAATTAATAGGCTACATGCTTGCATGAAATAATTTAAGCTGGTATAGTAATGAAGTTTTCTAGCAGATATATATTGTATACGAGGCAAATTTAAAATTGGACCACAGCAGTACCGAAACGAATAGCTCGAAGAACCCGTAGGGGATCATCCAAAAATGTTTCCTTTGGAGGTAAAGGAGTCACTATCCTTCCAGATCTCAAATCAGCAATACCTACATTTGAAATGTTGCAAGCTAAGTGGAAAAACTAATTAATAATATAAGCATGTGTAGCAGTAGATCTGTGAGAGAGATGACACCAACCTCTTCCAGTAAAGTCTTCAACTGAATCGCTGTTAATATTGTAGAATAAGCTGTAAATTACGATTCCAAAAAAACAATCCATAGAAAGTTAGCTGGATCATTGAATTTTACACTCTTGATAAAAGAACTTGGTGCAAACACAAAAAGGTGACTCACGTTATCCCTGAAGCCACCATTATGAAAAGTCAAAATCGAAAAGTAAAATAAAGATTTGTCAACCACCCCCCCCCCCCCCCCCAACCCCAAACAAAAAAACCACCCAGAGCAACCACCACCACCACCACCATAACCGACCCCCAACTGCCTTACCTTTTTCGAAAACAAAAGGCAGGAAAATAGGGAGGAGGGCTAGGGGGAGCATAAACTGACAAACTTATCCAAAATCTAAAGCTATTCTTCTCATTTACCATCTAGATAAGCTAAATCAACTGTGGTATAAGAGAACAATTACCTATTAATGGTTAAATCCCTTCGATAAGCATCCTCTTCTGCAGTGCCAAATTTCTGGTAAATAAATTGCCTATATGTAGTTAAAGCACATAGAATGCTGTAGACTGAATAATAGACATAGCAAGGAGTAAGTTACAAAATTAATTATACTAGGTGGTATTAGAATTTCTTGCCCAGATAGGATCCCATGCCCAATTTATATCAGAAAGAGAACACATTTGATAAATATTCCCTTGTATTGCATAGAGATTTCATTGTACAATTAGCTTCAGGAAACAAAAAGAGAAAAAAATCATCAGATGTCACGGCATCTTTGATTGCTGAGATATCAGACAAGTGTATACCATCGTAGGAATGCGGCTGTTCTCACTGTAGTCTTCGGATCTTAAGTTGACAAAATCAATCCAAATATCAAAGAGACGCATCCTTGCTGTTTCCAAGTGTTTGGACTGATCAGGATTGCTGGAATGATGATAAAAGTGTCAACATCAATACAAGAGCTAGTACAAAACTGTTAGGTGTAAAATCCGATAGAGGCAAATTCCTCCTCTTAAAAAGGAGATTTGGCATAGGGCTTATCTAGGAATTATTGGGCAGATAGGGTTTTAGGCCGTTAAGGCTAAGAAACGTGGTCGTACCCCGACCAACTTTCTATGCCACGTCGAACAAGTCAACTCAGTCCGGCCGGTCAAGTCAAGCGGTTAAGCAGTCAAGCCAGTCGAAGAGAGTCAACAGGACCAAGAGAGAAATGAGGCATAAATGTGACAAAGCAAGAGAAGGCCTGCCACCTTTTAGTTGGCGCCGAAATGAAACCGCCCTCTAGGGCACCCCTATAAGTAGTGCCGAGCTTGGGGCACCATGAGGAGGCGCAATTTCCCCAGTGGCGCCCAGCTTGAGGACACGTTGAGGTGTCTCCCTACTTCAGCCTTTGATCGTTTCTGCCTCTTACATCAACCCCTCTCACCTCCATGCATCGCACCTAAACAAAAAACTCTCCAACATCATGAAGCACTCCAACACCCTTGGCGACAAAGTTAGAGACCTGACTCCTTTGTGTCTTTGTGGTGTCTATGGTAGGAATGTAATAGGCATCATTTTGAAAGGCTTTCTAGGCCCATCTTGGACGTGAAATAAAACAGGTTTCTCTGAGGTCTCCATGTACTTGGGTGTTGGGTACTAGGAATGGCTCTTTCAACTTTGTATAGAACTTTTTAGATGTGTTTGGTCTAGGGTATATTGGTCTTAAGTATACTGCTCATGTAGATGGATTCACCCCTTTTGGTGGTTTTTCAACCAAAGCTTACTTATTACAAGAAACAAAAGCACTCCAACACCCTTGGAGTATAACTATACCCTTGGAAGCGAATCAACACCTTTGAAGGTGGCCAGCACAAAAAGATGAGACATGTCCAACAGGATGAGAAGTAATGAAGGCATGGAACCACTCCCCGTGAACAGAGTAGCGCCAAATTTGTGCACCCCTGCACCCAGAGTCCCCCCTTCATTCGAGCTCCAGACTTAGCCACAATTATATCCCGTTGCATATCCATGCTAGGTTCCTCAACGACTTGGGCATCAAACTCAACTAGGAGCTCTGCCCCGATAGAGGTGTCAAACAGGCTGGGGGCCCGCGGGCCAGCCTGATCCAGCCCACACAAAAAAAAAGTACGGCTCGGCTTGGCCCGTTTGATGAACAGTGCGGCCCGGGACCAAAGGGCCAAGGGTCTGGACAAGGGCTGGGCTCCCATTTCCTCCAGAAACGGCCCAGCCCTTTTTAAGTCCAAGTCATGCCCGACTCTTGTAAAGCCTGGCCCGGCCCTTTAAAAAGCTCGTTTTAAGGCCCAGGCGTGGCCCGCTCCCAGCCCGGCCTGGTCCGGAAATTTTTAAAATTTCAGAATGGATTAATTACACATAAAACCCTATAGTTTGAGGGTTTGTGCGCATTTCACCTTACTATTTCAATTATGGCGCAATTCATCTTACTGTTCATTAATTTGTGCTCAATTTACCAAGTGACGGCCACTCTTACCGATCTTTACGGTCACGGTCATTGGCGATTGCACGCCGAAGCACCTCTAATTTGGGTTTTGTCGTTTAATTAATTTTGTTAGGATTAGTCCGTGGTGATTGGTTGGATGATGGTCTTTTTTGGGTTTTTGGAGATGGTTGTTGTTTGGTGGCATGGTGGATTCGGTGGATGGATTGGGTGGGAATGGTGGTTCTGATATGGGTTTTGGAGATAGTGGTTGTGCGATGGAGCGGTAAATTCGGTAAATGGATTGGGGGATGGTGATTCTGATTTGGGTTTGGAAGATGGTGGTTGTTTGGTGACGCGGTGGATTCTGTTTATGGCCGTGGGAGTGGAGATGATATCGGAGATGGAGATCTCGTTGGTGTGGACATAGGGATTGACAGAGAGGGAGATGTAGTCGCCGAGGCCATCGACGGCACAACCGAGGAAGTCGAATCCGGGGTCAATGTTCGCGACAGTGGTGGGAGTGAAGGACTTGATAGAGGTGAAGACCGTTGGGGTTCGATGGCTAGGGTTTTGCCCCTCGAATTTTGACGGGCGTCCAAGAAATTGGACTTCAGCCCGTCAATTGGTAAATTAAGCACAATTTAATGAACAGTGAGGTGAATTGCGCCAAAATTGAAATAGTGAGGTGAAATCCGCACAAACACTCAAAATATAGGATTTTATGTGTAATTAATCCTTTCAGAAATTTCCCATTCCCTCCTCCCTAAAAGCAAGATTTTTTGAAAATTACACTTTTTCCCCTTAAGAGCTATATAACGGCTAGTTTGAGGAGTATTTTCGTCCAACCTTATTCCAACAACTCTTTTATGCACTTTTACATGTTTACCCTCCCAACAACTATAAACGACAAATTTTTAGGGGTAATTTAGTGTTTTGTGAAGTTTAAAAAATGTAAAAATTGATTCATTCTCTTCACATTTTTCACACCAATCTTCTCACTCTTTCTTATCTAAATTTTACAAGTTTTCATGTGCATTCTTATTTCTTACTAAGTACTGACCCTCTCAAATTTCCAATCACAAGCATTTTTTAATTATTAGTCAATACATTTTTGGCTAAACAGTATTATTTAGTACTTTTATTCCTTTGCTCTTTAATTAGTCTTACCAGTTTTGTATCTTATTATTGTCAAACATTTTTAAAATGTTGTCTTCTTCAAAACTCTCAAAATCACGTAGCCAAAAATGTCCACAACCACAAGCACCACAATTTCAAGAGCAACCATCAATGGGTATAGATACCCAAAATTTAATTGAGTTTAACCAAAACATTCCTGATTTTCAATATACACCCTCACATGATCACCAGCATTTTAGTCAAGAATGCAGCTCGGTTGACGACACTATTACTCCAAGGCAAAATCTAATACTAATGAGTGGTTGTCGAGAGGAAGGACCGAGCAATCTTGCCTCAAACCCTCCAGAAGTCCAAAAGGCAGATAAGTGTTGGGAACATGTTGATAAGGTTACAGTTGATGGCGTATTCAAAGCTCAGTGTAAAGTATTGTAAGATTATTTTCGCGTGGCAGTGGTAATTCACATCCTAATAGGCATATGCCATCATGTGCACCTAATCAAGGCCATGTTCATACTAGCCAAACACAATTATTTTTTGATGGTAAGTTCTTTATTTATCATCAGCGAGAACAAAGAGACGAACTTGCTGAATATGTTGTGCACAATGAATAACCTTTTAATTTTATTGATAATAATAAGTGCTCTTGATATATGAATACTTACGTGCAACCTTTGTATAAAAAGGTTCATAGAAATACTACTAGGTCTGATGCACTTACACAACATAATGCTGCTAAAAAACGTTTGATTGACTATTTTGATAAATTCGATGGTAGAGTTAGTATTACGTCTGATGTTTGAAAATCTCCTTGTACTATGGTAATTATTCTTATGTGATGCTACATTGGATTGATTCTGATTAAGTAACGTGCAAGAGTCATTCCTTTTAAAATCTTTCCATACCCGCATGATGCATCACACGTTACTGAAATTATAATCCAAGCATGTAACACCTTTAAAAGAACTAACAAGATAATGAGTATTAGTTTTGATAATACTTCTAATAATAAAGCTATTGTTCAATTGTTAAAGACAAAATTAAACATGTACTAGATGGGAACTTTTTCATGGTGTTTGCCATATAATTAATATACTTGTTCAAGATGATTTAGCTTCTGCAAAACCAATTATTTCTAAAATGAAGGGTATGGTTATGTTTGTTAGTTATTTAAGCCCGAGAATACAGAAATTTAAAGCTATGTGTGCTTAATATAGTTTGCCTCATAAGAGACCTTTTACATATGTCGTACACAAGTGGAACTCCAAATATATGCTTTTACATCTTGTGGTATACAAACAAGTGTATATTCACTGCCTGCTAACCAATGTTAACACAAGGCTTGCCAACTCCCGACGAATGACAATTAGCTGCATAGCTGGTTGAACTTTTGGAGGCATTTTACACGTCTACCGTTCTATTGTCCGGTATGTACTACGTCCTTTATCGTTGTACTAGAAATTCTTAAAATGACTAACATTGTAGAGAAACGGAGACATATGGGAATCTGTGGTGAGATAGTGAAAAATATGGACTTGCCACTACTTTGGATCCTAAGTTCAAGTTGCATGGTATAACTGTTTCAATCTCATAAATATGTGAAAAAATGGGCTACAGGATACTTGCCACAAGCACGCTAACACATTCTGAGTACGTCGTTTGAAGAACTCTATAACTTTTATCGAAGTTCAGCTGACGTGCGCGTGCGAGATACATCATCGGGCAGTCAAATATATTATGGAGTCATTTCTTAGGGTATAGAACACGGCGTGGCAAAACAAGCAAGAGTGGAAGATTCTTCTACAGGTTCGTCTTCATCTTTCTTTTTTAATGAAATTGGTTTATATGCAAATACTGATCATTATTGTTCATTATCAATAGATGAGTAAAGGAATTTTGATTTATTAACTTTTTAAAAACAAGTCGCCAAAAAAAATTTCAAATTTTATTCCAAATTGTCCATGATGTACTACCGATGCGAGCATCCACAGTTGCTTCAGAGTCATGTTTTTCAGCGAGAGGGCATTGGATGACAGGAAGAGTCATCTTAGCACCAAGTCGGTGGAATTATGTATTTGTTGGAATGACTATCGTAATGCAAAATATCGGGACCAAGATAAACCATGACAAGAAGAGCAACAATTAGAGCGTTAAAGATATTCTAAATGATTAGGTAATTCCTTTCTCTATTCCTTTTCTCAACTTTCAATAATATATATACTTCTTCTCACAATATAGTTCAGATTTTTGCCATGGATATTTTTAAAGTAAAAGATACATATGAGTAGGTGTTTTTTAACAAGAATTAGATTTTTTTTCTCACTTTTTTTGGACAAGTAATCTTTTATATATTATAAATTTGTAACTTCGCCTGTTTGTTTACAAGCAGTCGGTCCCAAGCTTGGGAAAGGAGGAGGGCCTATACAAAAATTTATCGAAAACTTAAGTTTAGCGCAAAATTAAAAATGATTAAAATGAATTTTTTTAAAAATTACATTTTTTCGAGCCGGACCAAGGCCGGCCCTAAATATTGGGCCAAGGTTTTGGACTAGGGCCAGGCCCTCATATCCTTGAGGAAGCCCAGGCCCGGCACGTTTTCCCCATGCCCAAGCCCGGTCCGGCCCTCTTTTCTATAAAGCCCAAACGACCCAGGCTGGGCCAGCCCAAGCCAGGCCCTTTGACACCTCTATGACGCGGCATCTCTAGGCTGATATCCCTCGTGTCACTTTTAGAGAGGAGCGGGTCCTCGGAAGGCATAACGCCTAACCTACCTAGTGGCCGGGCGGAGCCCACACTCCCATGCAAAGTTGACATGCGTCACTTGGTGCTTGTGTGAAAGGTCGCAAGGGTGCTGAGCCAAGGCAACTCCTTCACACGGCCTACCGAAGTCATGAAGATGTGATAAACCTGGTCGACAGATAGGTGAAACTATAGCAGGGCAAGTGAGTATGGTAGAATAGCGAGAGGTTGTCACTATAGCGGAGTCCCGACGTGACATAGGGAGATCAATGTCAAGTCTCAAACCACACTTTTTAGGATCATTCTTCATTTGCTCATTTCTAAAATTCATTGAGCTTGGAGAGTTCTATGGAGAAACTGTTCATAAGACTGTTTATAAGACTTTGAGAACTCATTTCACTGGCATTGGATAGAGACTTTGACTACCGTTGCTCCTTACTCATTTCACACATTTGTCTGCTTCAACGTTGTCAGTCCTTTCAAGCTCGGCCCAGGTTGCCTTGACTCCTCCCATACTCACACCCTCACTAGGTCTTGCATCTCCTACTTGACATCCGACTCAATATTTCTAAAACAGCCATCTATATTAACAAACTCTCTTATTGTTTGTTTGGAAATTATTTTTTCGTTAAACACCAATAATGAAGTTAATAAATGTTTACGGTATTCCCACCGCACCCCAATATCTTGAGAAAATGAGGTATCCGAGCGTACAGCATTCGTGTCATATCCATTACCCGCACCGGAATCTGTGCTTCCTAGGTTTGCCCAAAATTCCAAACCAAACAACATTAAAAAGTATCCCTCCAACTTACGAGTAATATTACGGTCACACAACACCACAGAAGCAGACCTCAACTTTAGGAGCCCCGCTCTAATCCTATGGGTAATATCCACACCAATCTCTTCCTCCTCGGGCATAATAAGGTATAAAATTGAATTCAAAGCACAAAAAGAGAAGAAAATGGATTGGAAGAGAAAAAAATAAAGAATAAAAACAAGGAATCTGTGCTTCCTAGGTTTGCCCAAAATTCCGAACCAAACAACATTAAAAAGTATCCCTCCAACTTACGAGTAATATTACGGTCACACAACACCACAGAAGCAGACCTCAACTTTAGGAGCCCCACTCTAATCCTATGGGCAATATCCACACCAATCTCTTCCTCCTCGGGCATAATAAGGTATAAAATTGAATTCAAAGCACAAAAAGAGAAGAAAATGGATTGGAAGAGAAAAAAATAAAGAATAAAAACAAGGAAATTCTCAATGACCTAAAAGAGATGACAAGAAACCCTTTCGTAGACTTCAAAACCCTACCACCAATGAAAAATTAAAATTACACTTGACCTAGTAGGAGCAGTTACAGAGTCTGTACGAAACAAAAGAGTTGTACCTTTATAGACCTTGCAAAACTACCAAAAGAAAACTGAAAATATTAGGAAAAGGAGTGATTATAGCATCGTATTGATGCCATGCAAGTTCCTTAACACCCATAGTTCTTAGTTGTTTGTAAAGTGTCGACTTGTTAATTCCAGTGCTTTGACCTTGTGAATACTGTCGGTTGTTCCAAAACACCAAAGACATGATCCAAAAATCAAGAAAAGATATACCTTTCAAGAGCCTATAAAAGAATATATATCGAGCATCTCTTCCGGTCTCATCATTTGTCTCAACTTATATCCATCATTTCCCCTTTAAGGTTTTTACTTTTTCTTTGGTAAGTAAATAGCTCTTATCAACTTCCCACCATCCAAACCGTAATGGCGTGCAAAACTTTTGTCCGATTAATACTAAAAGACAATAAATACATAAAATAATTCCCAATGCATCACACTATAACTAGGTTATGTGACTTGAATTGCAGATTAGATAAACACAAATCAATCTATCATGACTTAATCTATACGCAATTATGTATATACTTTTCTGGTAATGACAAATGAAAACCAAAAAATAAAGTTACCAGGTAAATGAAACGTGCAAGAGAGACTATATACCATTGTATCACGCCTATTCCTTGTGTTTTTTCGCCAGAAGAAGACAAGTACTCGTTGACTTTTTCACAGAATTCTTTGCCCAACATGTTATCCAGAGCAATATCAATATCATAGCATTCTTTGCCTAGAAGCTGCAGTGAAAATAGTCAAAACACAAAGTCAAACCATTTCTTAAATAACAATTTAATCATATGGATTCCTCGACATATTTCGAATTATATTTTCTCGTAATTCTATAATCTTCGACCAAAATAGTCCTTGAAAACTTCTCTGAAATAAAGTTATATTCTCCATACTTCAATTTGAAGTTGCATTTTCTTACCGAAGATAACTTCTCTAAGCAGCCAAAGGGAAATAATTATTTACAATGGTAGGTAATTTTGTACATAAACCTAGAAGGCAAAAACGTATACAACTCCACTCCATTTTAATAAGTGCTTGCTCTACAGCCCTCCAAACATCAATACCTAAATTCTAAAATTTTGTGTTTAATATATAAGAAAAAAATATGTTTCAGATTATAATTGGCAAGATAACTTTACAACTTAAAACTACAAAACATTACCACAACTAATCTACTCCCCCACGTCCTCACCCATGTACAGTAACCAACGTCACGTTGGCAACTGGACATTCACTTCCATTTCTCCCATTACAAATCTGTTAATTTAACTATTAAATAAATTGCCTCCACTATCCTCCATGTAATCAAGGTGGGTAAGCTTCTTTCGTTAAATGCTCCACTATGGAATGATCATATGTTTTGGTCTATAGCAAAGCCTTCATTTCCCGTAAGTACTGTGTATATTTGTGCCTCGTTTAGTATCTAATTTGGTGAACTCATTTTTCCAGTTTCTTACAACTTACATTTTTACTAAAAGTGTAAAACTGAAGTAGGAATGTTAGTCTCAAGATTAGTACCATTAAATCACCACGGCCTTATATGCTTTACCCCGAAAGCATATACTAAAATGAGTGTGCTCAAACAGGCTAAAAGGCCTTAAGTATGCAGAATAGATACTCTACACATAATAAACATCATTTGTATACGTTGGACAAGCATTGCGTGTGTCCAGTGACTAGTTAGGTTAATAGCTGCGGGAAGTACACATTGCCAAAACAAAGCAGCTACTAACCTAGTTAAAAGGCGTGTTTTCCTTGTGCAGAGTATCAATTGGAATGGCCGGTGAGGCATTTTGTCGAACAGGTAAAGTGCACGAGTAGCTAATTATAACGAGGAGTTGGTGCACCAGTAGGCAGTTGTAACGACGAGTTACGAACCTTGTCGCGTACCCAGCCGCCGGCCACACGAAGCTGAGTTCGGAGATTAAAATGGCTGAGAACTTGGAGCAGGCGGCCGAATATCTGCTTCTCCTTGTCGGTGAGATCGATTTTTTCTTTGACGTGAATAGCTGGTGGTGAAGATGTTGCAGTAACGGTGGTCATTGCTCGGTAGCGGTGGTAAAGTGCTAGGGTTCTGCGTGGAGGGGCGATTGGGTTTTGGAATTTGAGGGCCGGGAGAATAGTCTTGGAGGAGAAGTTAGAGAGGAGGAAGGAGCAAGGAACTTGGGAAGTGAATAGGCGGCGGCGGTGGTGAGTGGTGTTGAGAGCAAATTTCATTCTTTTCCCGTGTCGGGGCTTACGTTCATGTGTGTAGTGACAAAAATAAATTTTCTTTTTATTATCAGAAATCAGGCACAAGAACTGTGAGCATGAAAAATGGAAGCTTGACCAAGGTACAGGAGAAAGACAAATAAAATTGAAGTCGTATTCCGGAAAGTATCTTTCTTTAAAAGGAGTCTTACATGTTTCAAAAATTAGAGAAAAATTGATTATCACTTTTTTTTAGTTCCATATAAATTTAAGGTTGTTTTTTAAATCTGATTAGGTTGTAATACTAGGAGTGATTGCTTTATTCCGTAAAAGATAATTAGTTGATGATCTTTTTTGTCATAATATAATGAAGTTTAATGATAATAATCATATTAATTCCACTTCTTTTTCTATTTACTATTTAATGTTTTTGCTCTGTATATAGTTAAAATTTTCTAACCTTATTCATAAAGTGCCCCTGTGTACGTCCAATCTGGTTGGGCTTATTTATTGGTTTAAAGACCGAAGAAGTGCACATCACTTTCAAATAATGGTTTAGCCCAAGTGTACGTCCATCTACCTCCCTTAGCCCCTCATCCTATCTTATCAGCCCATCTTAAACCGGCTAAACGATTTTAAATGATCAGAACTTGCGGTCCAAGATCAAACAATTTATACTAGATTCCGATTATTGTTGATATTAATCACTCTCCCCTTTTTTATAATGCAACACTCTCCAGATTAACTTGATACATTTGGAAAAAGATTTTTCCAAAAACTCCAAGAAATCCTCCGATGTACCTAACAAGTTCCCCATATTAATTTGAACGGTACAAAAGACTAATGAAATTTGTTAAAGGAATCTACCACTTTCCATCTTGTTTCATACACGTGGACACACAAGAGAGACGGTTGGAGACCAATTGTATGAGAATTTGTAGGGAGTAGAGTTCTTTTTACCGGAAAAAAATCAAACTTTAATTTTCATAACGACGGATCATATAAATTATAATTCTGATTATCTATATCTTAAGGGGTAATCTCAAGGGGTAGGTGAAATGTCAAGATCTCTTAAACACAGTCGGTAATCTCAAGGGGTAGGTGAAATGTCAAGATCTCGAATTTGAATTTTCATACCGACTGGTCATATAAATTATAATTATAATTATCTATATCTATATCTATACTACCTATAAAAGTACGAATGTTGTAAATCATTTTTGGACGATTATGCACTTCGTCAATTACGTCAATAACACTCATACCCTCCCCTTTATGACTCCCTTTTTAATTTGGTTTAAATCAAATAAACATAGGGAAACATTGGGAATTAAAAATGCTATAAATCATTCTGGACGATTATGTCATCCATTAATTGCGACAATAACAATTCATACCTCCCCTTTATGACTCATTTTTTAATTCGGTTGAAATGAAATAAACATATGGTAATAAATCTATTCTAAATAATGAGAAATGAAAAGTGTGAAGAGGAAGAAAAACAAAACAACAAAAAATATGGTTCAATTGCTTTCATGAAATGTTATTAGGTATACTAAATCATCACATTTTGTATAACATCTTCATTTTATTGTTGTGTGAAGCCATAATGAAACTTGTATCACTGGTCAATTTCTTAGACTTTTTGGTAATTTGTTCAATTACGTGCTCTTCTTTATTGTTTATTATTCAATAGAGTTGTTAATTTTCAAATAAATAAAGAAAGCTTTATTTTTGTCTGGTCCTGATGAATAGGGGAAAAAAAGGAACTCTAAAACTCTCACAAAACCAAATCAAATTATAATATTTTGATAAAAATTACAAATATTTAAGTGTATATATACCGTAAACCAATTAAACAGATTACAAAAACAAAGACGTAGATTGATTCTTTTAATTTATCCATTTGTTTTTTTTTTTTTTTTTTTTGAGCAGTTGCATCAATTGTCTTTTCAACCCAACTGCCTACAAAGAAGATTTTACAAACATTGGATCAAATATACTTTTTTTCTAAAGTCACAAAAATAATAAGAACATAATATATTATTTGTTTCTAAGAAACTTAATGATATCACCTTAAAAATTACTCTCGACAATATTCACGTGCAAAGCACGTGCTACATACTATAGTTCCATAAAAATGTGAATGACCTTTTTGTCGAGTTTAACATTGCTTATTGTTGTTGTTCAATGGTCAACTGTCTCAAAATTTTCTCCCAGCCTTCTCTCTAAACACCCAACTCCATAGAAGTCACCATGGCCGCCCCACCGTGCTTCCAAGCGTGTGGGGCGGCAGCCACTCCGATGTTTCATCTATAGGTTCTTCTTTACGTCTACTTTGGTGGTATACTTTAGGAAGTGATTAGTTGGTGGCCGGCGGTACAAGCGGCGGGAAGACAATGGCGAGGCGTCTCACCAAAATTTGAACGGAGACGGCAACATCAAGGTTTTTCTCCGATCTTCGTCGATCTACGTAGATCTCTGTAGATCTACTCGATCGACATATTTTCCAATGTTCGTCGTAAGTGGCCGAAATCTTACCGATGGCGACCAGAATCTCACTGGTGGCGACCAGATCTTCGTCGGCGCTTTTTGACCGTCATTCTAAATGCTCCTTCAAACTTTCAATTCCATTTTTATATGTTTCCTGTTCCTCAGTGGTGGAGGCTCGAGTTGTGGTCGGTTGGTTGGTCCTATTAGTAGTAGGAGGGCCCAGGATAGAGGGGCTTAGCCATGGTTCTGGGGATGGTTCTTGGACTCCGTGGAGTCTTGGGATGGGGGTTGAGGGGGATAGGGTCGGGGGAGGGGGTGTGTAGGGTGAGTTTCTGTTGGGCTTGAAATGGGGGGATTCGGGACCCGGGGGGAGAAGAGGTTTGCCTTTGCGTTTTGGGCAATCAGTTCTGGGCAGGGGATTTTTTTAAGGGGGGGGGGGGGTGTGTGTGTGTGTGTGTGTCAGTTTTTAGGGCTCTTTTCTAGGTTCGAGCATCCTATGTGTCTACTTTGGTTAACTTGGTAAGTTGTGGATGAGTTGTAGTTCCTCCGCCCTGTATTGCGACAATTTGTTTCGAATTTATTACGGGTTAGTCGAAGGATGGACATTGCGGTATTTGTAGATCCTGGTATGTGTGATGGACTCTTAAACAGTGTGCTCACCTTTGTGTGGTACGGTTCCCGATTGTCTGCGTTATTGTTACCACTTATAGTTTGTTTTCATTTATGTTCAGCTTAAACTTGTAAATTTTGCATGTTACTTTAAGTTGAGTTAAAGTGTAGGATATGCTCTGCTCTAATTCAATTGTAATGTTTATAAATTTATTAGGTTTGTTGTTAGTGTCGGCCTTAGTGGTCATGTATACTAAGTAGCGTGAATGTCATGACCGATAATGTCTGTAAGCTCTATAACATAGCGACGGTGTATCTTTAAATTATCAATGCAATTTTCTTATTACCAAAAAAAAACATTGCTTATTGTTGCAATTACTTTTTCATAGATAATCAACGCAGAGGTGATTATGCCGTAAGGAGCCATTCACTGCTCGATCTAAACCAACTTCTAAGCATCTAAAAACTAACCGTGAAACTGGCCCTTGGTGGTGCAACTTCCCTCGCGTAGAGAATTAACTAGAGCTGCGAACGTTGACCGTTGACAATTTTCCACCAACCCAAAAGTTGGGACGTCAAAGAAATCCAGCCGCCGGCGAAAGCACCCTTTGACCGGAATTCGATCATTTGCCGTAACATTATCTCATGTTCTTCGTTTTCTTTTACCTCTCTTGAGTACATAGCGAAGTGGGCCCAACTTGTACAATTTTTCTTTTTGATTTAGTTGGGGTGTAACTACTGCTACAGTACTGTTTGAGCAAGTGAACATCAAAGCCCATCTGTCTTGGTTATAACTAAATTTCCCAAGCCACAGATTCAAAGATCGTGGAGTCAAATGGCAGTGTAAGTCGCAAGTTCTTCTTCAATGATCTGAAATTCATCCACTTCAGGGATTACATGTTGCCTTTAGAAATGGGTTTTTGTTTATGCTAATTGTTGATGGTAAAACAGTGTTACATCTGCACCTGGGAAGGTCCTGATGACCGGTGGTTACTTGATTTTGGAGAGGCCTAATGCAGGGATTGTTCTCAGTACTAATGCTCAATTTTACACGATTGTCAAGCCAATTCACGATGAAGTCAAGCCTGACAGCTGGGCGTGGGTGCGTGTGATCCTTTTATGATTGATTCGTTCAGTATGAAACTTACTTTAGAGACTGATTGTTTATTTTCTTGTTTCCTGAATCTGAAATCATGGTATTCTTGGCAATGGGTCTTTACTTAGTTTAGTTTAGTTGTTAGATGTTTTAAGCTTGGTCGGTGGGCTGTTTTGGAGCTACCAAAGTTGGCACTCTTCCAATTTGCTAGTGGCACTCTCTGTACTGCCAATTTATGCACATGATTTCTATACCGCGCACTCATGCAAAGCAGTGCAGAGTGCCAGTAGCCAAGTTGGGAGTGCGAGTAGACCTACCATTTTCCTACATTGCGGTAATGGGAAATGGGCGAGTGAGATCATGCTAATCTCTTGAAATCGCATCATGTAGAGTGGAATTCTAAAGATTTCAATAACTGCGACGATAACTCCTTAATGCTGTTTGTCAAAATAGTAACTTCTAGTGTTTCATCGGATCTGTGAACTTTCCCTTTAATGCTGTTTGTCAAAATAGTCATCTCAAGTATTCCATTACAGCTGTTAAGTGTTCTGTAACCCCCCAAAGTAAAGGAAAAATATGAAATAAAGACTGTTGAAATATTGATGTTAATGATAAGTTACCAGTTGCTCTGAAAGCTTAAGTTGTTAAAGAATGGGCCCAACAGTATGTATCGAGCTTGAACACTCCCTCCGATGCATGAGATAATGGAGAGATAAATTAGGTGCACCTTAACTGAGTGAACTTTATTCTATTTGCTACTTATACGTGTATATGCATTTAGGTGCAAGCGCAACTCACATTTGACATTCAGGAATCGTATAGCCAATAGAATAAACATGGTTGACGGTTTGAAGTTCAATTTGATAAGTATGAGTCAACTAATCGATAGTGGACACAAAGTTCAGTTCGAAGGCGATCAATGCCTAATCAACCATGCCTCAGATGGAGGTACCTTGGTTGGTAAGAGAGATGGTGATATATATACTCCATCTTTTGATGCATCTGACTCTTTTCGTGAAGTTTGTCTTTCTGCCTAACATAATGACATTTGGTTGTGGCATCGTAGATTAGGTCATGTTCACATGGATCTAATCAAGAAACTTTTCTCGAAAGAGCTTGTCAGAGGCTTACCAAAGTTAAAATTTGGCAAGGACAGGGTTTGTGATACTTATCAATATGGTAAACAGTCAAAAACATCTTTTCAAGCCAAGAATGTTATTTCCACTTCTCGCCCTCTTCAACTCCTTCATTTATGCATTCGTCATTGTTGACGATTTCTCAAGATACACTTAGGTTCTGTTTCTAACTCATAAGGATGAAGTGTTTGAAAAAAAATTCAGTCTTGTTAAGAAGTTTCAAAATGAGAAGGTGTTAAAGCTTGTAAAAATTCAAAGTGATCATGGCGGTGAATTTGAAAAAGATTTTATTCCTTTTTTATTCAAAATGGCATTTCTCATGAGTTTTCTGCTCCTCGGACGCAGAAACAAAATGGGGTTGTAGAGAGAAAGAATCATACTCTGTAAGAAATGGCCAGAACCAGGCTTCACGAAAACTCTCTGCCAAAATATTTCTGGGCCGAAGCTGTCAGCACTTCCTGTTACGTGTTGAACAGAGTACTCATCAGACCAATTCTTGACAAAACTCCTTACGAACTATTCTCAAATCGAAAACCAAAAATCGATTATTTCAAGGTTTTCGGTTGCAAATGTTTTATTTTGAATAATCGTGAGAACTTAGGTAAGTTTGATGCGAAGTCTGACGAGGGAATATTTCTTGGTTATTCATTAAAAATAACTCTGACAGTTGAAGAATCTATGCATGTAGTATTTGAAGAATCTAACATTGAAAAACCAAGTAAGAATGCAGGTGATGACAGTGAAGAACTCTCTCTGGACTTGAACAACAAACTTAATGTCTCCTCAACTGAGGGGGAGTGTTCAACATCCTCTCACAACAACAGTGATGAGACTCAGCCACTTCCAAAATGCTGGAGATATTCATCCAGTCATCCATTAGAACAAGTCATAGGTAATGTGGAACACAGAGTTACAACACGATCTACGGTAAATCTGTTATGTGCAGATTTTGCTTTTCTTTCTCAAATAGAGCCTAAAAATATTTCAGAGGCTCTAAAAGATCATGAGTGGATCTTTGCCATGCAAGATGAATTGAATCAATTTGAGAGAAGCAATGTTCGGTCACTAGTTACGCCTCATGTTCAACAAAAGGTCATTGGCACCAAGTGGGTTTTTTGGTACAAACTTGATGAGGATGGTCATATTGTTCGTAACAATGCTAGACTAGTTGCTCAAGGATTAAATCAAGTCGAAGGGGTTGATTTTGATGAAACATTTGCCCCAGTTGCTCGACTTGAAGCTATCCGAATGCTTTTGGCATTTTCATGTCATATGAACTTTAAAAAATTTCAAATGGATGTGAAAAGTGCCTTCTTGAATGAGGTAATACAGGAGAAAGTGTTTGTTAAACAACCTCATGGTTTTGAAAATGAAAAATGCCCCAATCATGTCTTTAAGCTGAAAAAGGCTTTGTACGGTCTTAAACAAGCTCCTCGAGCTTGGTACGATTGTCTTAGCAGCTTCCTCATTGATCATGGATTCTCTCGTGACAAAGTCGATACAACTCTTTTTACAAAAATTCGTAATTCGCACATTTTAATAGTTCAAATTTATGTTGATGACATTATTTTTGGTGCCACTAACACTGATCTATGCCAAGAGTTTGCTGAGAGTATGCGCAGGAAATTTGAGATGAGCATGATGGGAGAACTTACCTTTTTCCTTGAATTTCAAATCAAGCAGTCAAAAGAAGGAATTTTTATAAGTCAGTCCAAGTACACACGGGAGCTTTTGAAATGGTTTGGCTTGGATAACGCTAAACCTAGAGGTACCCCTATTTCTCCTAGCGTTAATCTTGTCAAAGATGAAAATGGTAAAGATGTAGATAACAAACTTTATCGTGGTATGATTGGTAGGTTGCTTTATCTTACTGCTTCTAGACCTGACATAATGTTTAATGTATGTATTTGTGCACGATTTCAAGCTTGTCCCGAAGAATCTCATCGTACTGCAGTTAAACGTATTTTTAAATATCTCTCTGGGACTTTAAATTTAGGTCTTTGTTATCCACGTAATTCCTCCCTAGATCTGGTAGGTTTTTCTGATTCTGATTATGCAGGTTGTCTTGTCGATTGCAAGAGTACTAGTGGCACTTGCCAGTTCCTTGGCGATGCTTTAGTGTCGTGGCACAGTAAGAAACAGACGTATGTGGCTCTCTCCACAGCTGAAGCGAAATATGTTACGGCTAGAAGCTGTTGTGCCCAAGTATTGTGGATGCGTCAAACTTTACGAGATTTTGGTGTCTCAATAGACCATATTCCTATTATGTGCGACAGTAGCAGTGCTATTGATATTAGTAAAAATCATGTTCAATACTCGCGCACTAAGCACATCGATATTCGTCACCACTTTCTTCGAGACAATGTTCAGAAAGGTTTAATAGAACTCAAGAAAGTTGGTTCTGAAGATCAGCTTGCAGATATATTTACAAAACCCTTAGCTGAATCCTCATTTTGTTCTCTTTGTCGTCGCTTAGGAATGTGTGATCTTAGCTAAATGTTTTTTATTCGACTCAAATGACCCTTTTTCATTCGACCGAAATCTTTCTCTTTGAATGTTCAGTCTTGTTTCTACTTGTTTAAGTCGATTGAAAAGTCAGTTTTCATTCGACTCAAAACTTCCTTTTTGCATTTGAGGAATTTAGTCGAATGAAACGTCAATTTTCATTCGAGTAAAATCTTTTCAGTCGACTGAAAACATCTTTCACCTTTGGCAATCTGTTCGATTTAGTCGACTGAAAAGTCAATTTTCATTCGACTAAAATATTTTCAGTCGACTGAACACCTGTTTCACATTTGGAAATCTGTTGGATTTAATTGAATGGAAAGTCAACTTTCAGTCGACTAAAATCTTTTCAGTCGACTAAAAATGATGTTTCAGTCGACCAAAATATTTTCGTCTATATATACCCCACCTTTTGTTCCCTTTCACTTTTTACTGTTACCCTTTTCACTGTTCCTCGTCCCGTTTTTTTTTTCAGACCTTTACTCTTCCTCTCTCTCTCTTGCCCACATGTCACTCAGGGCCCACATGGACTCAAACCCATGCCCTCGTAGTCGTCGACGTCTTGTCATTGACACCGACAATGAATCCAACGTGGCTCCTCTACCTGTTGCTGCTGCTCCATCTCCTGCTGCTGCTCCACCACCACCTTCCACATGTCGTCGCACTCGTCAGACAACTGCTGCTGCAAGATCATCGTCCTATGTACCTGCTCAACGGATGTCTGTTGCTCTATTCTCTTCAGGTACTGTTTATCATCATCCTCCTCCTCCTCCTGCCTCTTCTTCCTCTGCTTTTCCTCCAACCTGCCCGCCACCAACCTACCCCTATATTTCTCCTACCACAATACTTCACATTCCCCATTTTTTTTAGTCAGCCGACGACCAAATCAACTATTATACAAAATTTGTCAATTGAGAGGTCGTACCTGGACGTCCAAGTGATGTCAACCTAATGACTCAACTTGGTCTTACCAGTCTCTTTGACCGAATGGGATGTCCCTCCCTTCTCTCTCCCCCTTCAGTTTACTACCCTGGTCTTGTTCGAATGTTCTGTTCAAACATGCATTTTAATGCTTTGTCCTCCACCTTTTTGACCACATATGTTAATGGGGTCCACATCCGTCTCGATGCCTCCACCTTAGCCCAAATTCTCGATTTTACAAACCAATCCTCCACCATCGTTTTCCCCTAGAAACACGTGGTGCACCTCTAGCCCCTTTACCCCACTCCAACAAACGCAAACCCTTCTAGGAGAACCGTCCATTTCTCGACCCCGAAAACCTAGTTTAGGTGACCGTTCTCCTCTTCATCGTGTCCTCCATTTCATTCTCAGTTATAACCTCTCGGGCTGTGCCGGCTCTTTTGTTACTTTTTCATATCTCGACATCATTCTTCTCACCCACTTCATTCGGGGCTCTCCCTTAAACATTACGGGCATTATCATGCTCGTAATGGATACCCGGAAACACAAATCCTCTGCTAATCTTCCTTTCGGTCTAATTTTAACCCACGTTTTTGAATATTTTCATGTCCCTCTTCCTATATCTATCTCAAAATGTATATCTCTTCCGAGTCACCATATTCTTGATGAAACTTCTCTTCGTCGTGCGGGCTTCGCCATTCGCACTGACCTCACCACCGATAATGTCACTCTTGAGCGCATCACTGTTACCGACCCCTCCCATACCAGGTCCGTTCAGGCTCCCGCGCCTGCTCTTGAACCCGCTCCTACTCCCACTCCTATTCCTTCCTCTGCTCTTGTAGTTCCCTCACCCGTACCGTCTGATCCCTCCCCTTCCGTTCTACCCCCACCGCTTCCTTCTTCTCAATTCATACCCATTGTGCCTACTGACCCATCTCCCTCTATCCCATTCCCTCCTTCCGACCCTTCCTCCTCGGTACCACCTCTGCCCACCCCTCATCACCCTTCTAATCCCTTCTTCAGTCCACTTAACGACTTCTCAAATCTTAATTTTGATGAGTTCCTATCCACCGACAACTCCGACCTCTCTGAGACCCTTTCTCGTTTCTCTACTTCAATTCAGTTAATACTTGAATCGCAAACCACCCTTGCTGCCTCTGTTGCAGCCACCACACTGCCCTCCTTCATGAGCTTGCAGCCTTTCAACAGTCAGTTCAACACTCGTCAGCCCAGCTTCTATCGAACCAAATAGACTTTCACACTCTTCTTAACGAACTCACCTCTAACCTTTCCTCTCTTCCTCTCAACCATACTCCACTCCCGAAGAGTTTGACTCGAATGCAGCATAATCTTCACCGACAGCAGGAAGTTTCCCTTCAGGCTCATCGTCGCCAGGCTTATCTCACTACGAGCATTCTGACTGAACAGAACCGTTACCTGGCACATCAGATTTTTGATCAGGCTCATGGCTTTAGGGTGACTCGTCCGGATATCTTTCCCTCTCGCCCCACAGGCACCGAAGGGGAAGAATGGTTCTTCAACCCGCATCTCCCGTACAACCATCCGATGCCACGTTCTCATCGTGTTGTCGAAGTTGTTGAAGTACCCACAACCGCTCTGTCGCCTGCTGATCCATCTTCTTCTGCACAAGGTGCTCGTCGATCTGCTCCGCCGCCTACTCATCCATACTCCTCTGCACGGGGTGCTTGTCGCCGTTAGCCCTAGCTGTTTTCTCTTTTACTCTTTTGTTTGTTGCTTTGGCTACCCCTCTTTTTGATTTGACAAAGGGGGAGAACGATTATTTATTGATCATTCTTTGTACGTATCTTTAACATTTTTTTGCTGAATATTAAAAGATGATATTTTAGTTATTACTTTGTTTGAATGTTAACTAATCAAGGGGGAGTATGTTTATATAATGTTAGAACTAATGTTGTCATCATCAAAAAGGGGGAGATTGTTGACTTATCGATTTTGATGATTCCAAATTTATTATCTCTAACATTAATCTGACAACATTATTAAGATAAACATTTCAGGATTTATCTTAATCAAACAATGACAAGATCATGCCTTGGACAAAGCTTGAAATCGAACTTGGATTTAGGATTCAAAGACTCGGACTACATTGAAGATGCAAGAACCTGAAGTCTATTTTATCCATGTTAGCATTTCTAAGTCCTTCTTAAAAGATCTCACAGAAATTCAAGTAAAGAACCAGAAGCAAAAGTTTTTAGTCGAAACAAAACTTTTTAGTCGAAGCAAAAGTTTTTAGTCGAAACAAAAGTTTTTAGTCGAAGCCAAAAGTTTTTAGTCGAAGCCAAAGTTTTTAGTTGAAACAAAAAGTTTTTAGTCGAAGCAAAAGTTCTTAGTCGAAGCCAAAAGTTTTTAGTCGAAGCCAAACTTTTTAGTCGAAGCAAAAGTTTTTAGTCGAAGCAAAACTTTTTAGTCTAAGCCAAACTTTTTAGTCGAATGAAATAGCGTTTTCAGTCGACTCTATTCGTCAGTGTTTTTAACCATCTTTCCTTACTAAGTTTTTAGTCGACCGTTTTCTCTTTATAGTACTTTCAGTCGAATCATTTTTTAGGCTTTCCCTTCCTAACGGTTCACTTTCCTTACCAGTATAAAAAGGGGTCCTTGAGAGCATTTAATACACTTCTCGCGAATCTTTTTCAATACTCTCTCTAACTCATCTCAAAACACTCTCTCGTATTGATCTCTCATTCTCATATATTTTCTGTTGAGTGAGTTCATCTTTGAGATAGTTTATTGTAAACTTCTTGGTTTGGTTCTTGAAAGAATATAGATATTCCCACCTAAGAAGGCTTAGTCTTAGATTATTCATTGTAACATCTGCTCAAGAAAGAGCTTGTTTGTTGTATTCAAACTGTAAATCTCTTTTCATTTGTAAATTGTTGGAAACCTTGGAAGGGTTTCGAAAATTATACTGCGGTTTGAGCTAGCAACCGAAGCTAGGTGGTTTAGTGAAAGGCTCGACTAAGTCTCCCTTGTGTGGAGTGCTCGAGGACTGGACGTAGGCTGGTGGGGCCGAACCAGTATAAATCTCTGTGTTGAATTTATTGTTGTTATATCTATCATTACTTTGTAATCTCATTTTTAGTTTATACTCAAAGTTGTAAAACACCTATTCACCCCCCTCTAGGTGTACTTAGGGACCTACAGGATGCATGCGTTGTACTCTGTGGGTGTGTGCATGTGATCTTTACTGGACTTTGTGCTCACTCCTCACCCCCCCTTCTCATCCCATTTCAAGTAATTAAGTTGAAACATCAGTAGAGGAGTTATCTATAAGCATGAGTCAGAGTTGCTTTTACTCTTTAATTGTAGGCTCTTTTTAGTGACTTGAAAATAAGAACTTGTAATAATTTGATTAAGTAGCTTTTGGTAACCCCTATGTTTGGGAAGTGACTATTGTTATTAGATTTTCATTGCATTTATTAGAATTTGATGATAAATACAAATGCTATTGATTTGGGATACATTTAGAGCTCTGATTATCATTTTGGGGTTATGTTCTTGGTAAAATTCTTTGGATATTATATTTCTGGTAAGTAGGAATATTTTGAAATAGTATGTGTAGGTCTACCTCCGGGTCGGGGGCATGACAATAGTGGGAGTAGAAACAACAATAATAAGAATAACACTAATAATAATCATAAACAAAATAGCCAGAATAACAATAACATTAAGCCAGATAATACTGATATTGTTCAAAGAAACACTGTTCATTGTTCGGTGTGTGGTAATACAAAGCACAAATTCAAGGATTACCGTTGTTACATGGACGGTCTAGTTTCTAATCCTAATGATCCTCTAGTTGCCCTTAGACCACAAGCCAATATTGTGACCGTGGGGCTAGCTCTTCAAACCTACTAACAAATATTTTGTTAGTTGTCCAGAGTTGAAAATTATTGTTAACTCAATAGATTAGTTTATTGACTCGGGGGCTTACGTTCATGTGTGTAGTGACAAAAATAAATTTTCTTTTTATTATTAGAAATTAGGCACAAGAACTGTAAGCATGGAAAATGGAAGCTTGACCAAGGTATAGGAGAAAGACAAATAAAATTGAAGTCGTATTCTGGAAAGTATCTTTCTTTAAAAGGAGTCTTACATGTTTCAAAAATTAGAGAAAAAATGATTAGTACTATTTTTTAGTTCCATATAGATTTAAGGTTGTTTTTTAAATCTGATTAGGTTGTAATACTAGGAGTGATTGCTTTATTCCGTAAAGGATAATTAGTTGATGGTCTTTTTTGTCATAATATGATGAAGTTTAATGATAATAATCATATTAATTCCACTTCTTTTTCTATTTACTATTTAATGTTTTTGCTCTGTATATAGTTAAAATTTTCTAACCTTATTCATAAAGTGCCCCTGTGTACGTCCAATCTGGTTGGGCTTACTTATTGGTTTAAAGACTGAAGAAGTGCACATCACTTTCAAATAATGGTTTAGCCCAAGTGTACGTCCATCTACCTCCTTTAGCCCCTCATCCTATCTTATCAGCCCATCTTAAACCGGCTAAATGATTTTAAATGGTCAGAACTTGCTATCCGAGACCAGACAATTTATACTAGATTCAGATTATTGTTGATATTAATCACTCTCCCCTTTTTTTTGATGCAACACTCTCCAAATTAACTTGATACATTTGGAAAAAGATTTTTCCAAAAACTCCAAGAAATCCTCCATTGTACCTAACAAGTTCCTCATATTAATTTGAAGGGTACAAAAGACTAATGAAATTCGTTAAAGGAATCTACCACTTTCCATCTTGTTTCATACACTTGGACACACAAGAGAGACGGTTGGAGACCAATTGTATGAGAATTTGTTAGGAGTAAAGTTCTTTTTACCGAAAAAAATTAAACTTTAATTTTCATAACGACAGATCATATAAATTATAATTATGATTATTTATATCTTAAGGGGTAATCTTAAGGGGTAATCTCAAGGGGTAGGTGAAATGTCAAGATCTCTTAAACATAGTCGGTAATCTCAAGGGGTAGGTGAAATGTCAAGATCTCGAATTTGAATTTTCATACCGACGGATCATATAAATTATAATTCTAATTATAATTATCTATATCTATATCTATACTACCTATAAAAGTACGAATGTTGTAAATCATTTTTAGACGATTATGCACTTCGTCAATTACGTCAATAACACTCATACCCTCCCATTTATGACTCCCTTTTTAATTTGGTTTAAATCAAATAAACATAGGGAAACATTGGGAATTACAAATGTTGTAAATCATTCTGGACGATTATGTCATCCATTAATTGCGACAATAACAATTCATACCTTCCCTTTCTGACTCCTTTTTTTAATTCGATTGAAATGAAATAAACATATGGTAATAAATCTATTCTAAATAATGGGAAATGAAAAGTGTGATGAGAAAGAAAAACAAAACAACAAAAAATATGGTTCAATTGCTTTCATGAAATGTTATTAGGTATACTAAAATCATCACATTTTGTATAACATATTCATTTTATTGTTGTGTGAAGCCATAATGAAACTTGTATCACTGGTCAATTTCTTAGACTTTTTGGTAATTTGTTAAGTTCCGTGCTCTTCTTTATTGTTTATTATTCAATGGAGTTGTTAATTTTCAAATAAATAAAGAAAGCTTTATTTTTGTCTGGTCGTGATGAATAGGGGGAAAAAAGGAACTCTAAAACTCTCACAAAACCAAATCAAATTAGAATATTTTGATAAAAATTACAAATATTTAAGTGTATACCGTAAACCAATTAAACAGATTACAAAAACAAAGACGTAGATTGATTCTTTTAATTTATCCTTTTTTTTTTTTTGAGCAGTTGCATCAATTGTCTTTTCAACCCAACTGCCTACAAAGAAGATTTTACAAACATTTGATCAAATATACTTTTTTTCTAAAGTCACAAAAATAATAAGAACATAATATATTATTTGTTTCTAAGAAACTTAATGATATCACCTTAAAAATTACTCTCGACAATATTCACGTGCAAAGCACGTGCTACATACTATAGTTCCATAAAAAATGTGAATGACCTTTTTGTCGAGTTTGACATTGCTTATTGTTGTTGTTCAATGGTCAACTGTCTCAAAATTTTCTCCGAGCCTTCTCTCTAAACACCCAACTCCATAGAAGTCACCATGGCCGCCCCACCGTGCTTCCAAGCGTGTGGGGCAGCAGCCACTCCGATGTTTCAGCTATAGGTTCTTCTTTACGTCTACTGTGGTGTTATACTTTAGCAAGTAATCAGTTGGTGGCCGGCGGTACAAGCGGCGGGAAGACAGTGCCGAGGTGTCTCACCGGAATTTTAACGGAGACAGCAACATCAAGGTTTGTCTCCGATCTTGGTCGATCTACGTAGATTGACAGGCAAACTATTCTTTGAGTGAGTTCATATTCTGGACAATATTTCTACAAAAATAAAATCTGCAAAAATTGGGTATTATAGAAAATCTGCAGAAGGTAAAACGAGAATAAGAAGAGGCAGAACAAAGTGTTAGGCTCTTTTATATAGAGCACACATGTCTCTTCATATTGGGTTGCACCTTTTTATTATGCATCCAATTATTAATTAGAGGAGTTTTTTTCCCTAATTAATACATGTTTAAAACTTAATTACCAATTTACTCATTTTTTAAACTTATTTACCCGCATACCACACTTTTGAAAAACGCTGTTTGAAATCCTGATTTCAAGGTAAAAATCATTGTTTGAAACAACGATTTCAAGAAACAGCGATTTTCAAAAGTGTGGTATGCAGGTAACTAAGTTTCGAAATGAAGTATATTGGTAATTAAGTTTTAAAACAGTATTAATTAGAAAAAAAAACTATTTATATAGAGCACGTGTCTCTTCATATTGAGTTGTACCTTTTCATTATGCATCCAATTATTCAACGGTCCAAATTTACTGACTAAATGTTGGGCTAACCACCCGTCAAGTTCAGCCTGAACTAGTGCAACTTTTTAATCATAGCCCATCAAATGGTCCAGATTTGATCACAAAAACTTTAAGGCGTTCGGTCGTGTCTCGCAACGATGGGTACCTACAAAAGTGCACCTCACAGTCCTCTACCACGCACACGCGCCGATAGGTCTTATCTCTACTCGAAGCACAATACTCGATGTACTGACATACACCTCAATATATAACATAAGTAAATGAGCAGTTGAAGTTTCTTTATAAATATCCACATACTTTTTTATTTCTCTCGTACGTGGAATTCGAGTTCGTTACCTCTTCACATAGTAGAGTAGCCTCCAAAATGTTCAAGAACTTTGATTTGTTTCCAATTTCCAATTCTCAAATGTAGCATAGGATCTTCTCTACGTTATAAATAAATGGAGTTATACTTCAAATCCAAAAGGAGCAAAAGATAGAACAAGTTTTTTATGACGGCCTAGTTGTGCATTGTTGGAGCCAACTTCCAAAGACAACATTATCCTATCCACTAGCATCTAATGTCCCATAACCTGGCACACTTTCTCTGGCTGAAATTTTTTCTCCTAATCTTATGGATGAGATTGAATTTTCCTCTTCGAGACGACTTTAATCCTCAACAATTGGAAGTAATATAAGTTTCAAACCAAGTACTAAGAAGCAGTCACAATTGCTAGTTGGCATCAAACTTGAAATTCTGACCACAAATCTGCCAAATTAGTATACCATCTCCTCTTTCCCCTTTCAAAGCCCACAAACTTTCTTCCGTGGTTCAGTCTCTCGCAGTGTTCACCTATGAAATGGTGCTAACTCAATATCCGCTTTATGGTTAGTAGCATATATGCATATCTTTGGTTGTCATATTGCTCTTTGTTTACTTGGTTAGTGCTACAATAGCAATATTCTAGTTTGGATTGCCATGGTTTAGGTGCAGGATGATCAGGACATCAGTCCTTCATCAAACCCATTTGTTGGTTCCCAAGGAATATCGCTTAAATAGCCCAGAATCCGTCAGTTTCAGGTTGAGAGAACAAGAATGTGTGTCCCTAATAAAGCAATGCAGGAACATGGAAGAATTCAAGCAAACCCATTGCCAAATCCTCAAGTGGGGCATGTTTTGGAGCTCCTTCTGTGCAAGCAATCTTCTAGCCACTTGTGCTTTAGATGATTGGGGCAGCATGGACTATGCATACTCCATACTTGTAGAAATAGACGAGCCGGGCTCATTCCAATTCAACACCATGATCAGAGGACATGTCCAGGATATGAACCCAGAGGAAGCTATTCTGATGTACAATCAGATGCTTGACATGGGAACCGAACCAGACGGTTACACATATCCTAGTCTTCTAAAGGCGTGTGCACGGTTACCTGCACTTGAGGAAGGAATGCAGATTCATGGGCATATATTCAAGCTTGGGATTGAAGAGGATGTGCTTGTGCTAAACAGCTTGATCAACATGTATGGCAAGTGTAAGGAGATAAGGCGGGCTTGTGCTGTTTTTGAGCAAATGGATCAAAAAACTATTTCTTTTTGGAGTGCACTCATTACAGCTCATGCTAGCATGGGAATGTGGTACGAGTGCCTTGGCCTTTTTGGGGCTATGAGTAGTGAGAGGTGTTGGAGAGCTGAGGAGAGTATCTTAGTTACTGTTCTCTCTGCGTGCACCCATTTGGGCGGCCTCAATGTTATAGTAGAGACTTCCTTGGTAAACATGTACGTCAAATGTGGATCTCCGGAGAAAGGGTTGTGCCTATTTCAGAGAATGGCCAACAAGAACCAACTGTCCTACACTGTTATGATTTCCGGACTCGCTTTGCACGGACAGGGTCAGGAAGCTCTAAGGATCTTCGACGAAATGCTTGGTGAAGGTTTTGAACCAGACGACGCCGTGTACATTGGCGTGTTGAGCACTTGTAGTCGTGCTGGCCTTGTCGAGGAGGGTGTCCAGTTATTTGACAGGATGAGACTCGAGCATAAGATGGAACCGAGGATTCAACACTATGGGTGCTTGATAGATCTCAGGGGCCGAGCTGGGATGGTTGATGAAGCTTTTGAGATTATCAAGAACATGCCAATGAAGCCAAATGATGTTTTATGGCGTAGTCTTCTTGGCGCTTGCAAGGTTCACCAAAATGTGCAATTAGGTGAGGTTGCAGCCAAAAATCTACTGCAACTGAACTTAGACAACACTGGTGATTATGTAGTGTTATCGAATTTGTATGCGCAATCTCAAAGGTGGCAGCATGTGGCTCGAACTCGAACAGAGATGGTTCGGAGGAGATTGACTCAGACGCCCGGATTTAGCTTCGTCGAGGTAAAGAGGAAGGTTTACAAGTTTGTCTCCCAGGACATGTCGCGCCCGCAGTGACGGCATGTACGGGATGCTTTACCAAATGGAATGACAGTTGAAATTTGAAGGTTATTCTCCTGACACATCGCAAGTGTTGCTTGACGTAGACGAAGAAGAAAAGCGAGAGCGATTGAGTAAACATAGTTAGAAACTGGCAATTGCCTTTGCACTGATACATACGTTGCAAGGCTTTCCCATAAGGATAGTTAGAAACACGAGAATGTGTAGCGATTGTCACACATACGCTAAATTTATATCGATGATCTACGAGAGAACGATTAGTGTTAGGGATCGGAATCAGTTCCACCATTTTACAGATGGAACTTGCTCTTGTAGAGACTACTGGTGAAAGAACTAACATTCCAACATTCTTGGCTTGCTTACTTGATCCCAACTCTCTTTTAGTCAATCGGAGACTTCCTAACCAAAGCAACACAGTGAGCTAGAGCTTTCCCATGCCATTGGCTTGAATCATTACGCCTTTCCAAGAAGTTTCACCTGATAACAAATTGCAGCATGCCATTTGCTTAAAGCAGACTCCTGATTGCAGGTGTTCATGGCCCTGATTATGTGGTTTAATCACGGAAAGAAAGAAAAAAATGTCGCGTAAGACCTAAATAATCAGGGTCACCTGCTTCATGGTAGTTAACTCTCCCACTCCCAACCTATGTATGTGTGAAACTTCAAGTCAAAGAACTTCCTGTCTAACAAAAAGGAAAAGAGAAGCAAGTCTAAGATGATAATGTACTAAATCTAATTTAGGAGTTCGCAAAATGTCGAGGGGGAAAATCCAATGGAACTTATTGAATGAAAATCGATCCTCGAGAGTGATTTGTTTGTTCGGCATCATTAGTATTGGGTCCCTGAAGGGCGTAGGATCTTGCCTTTCGGAGGAAATATTGTGCTTTGTGCTAAAGCCTCAATATCAACCTGTTATACTTTAAGAGTTTCAAAGAAGAGATGAGAGAAACTTTCCTTTGATAAATATCAAATAAAATTACAACAGCTAAGTACCTAGTCTTATTATTACCTTTGCAGATGTCTCCTTTTTCCTTGACTGATATCCTTATTAAGGAATGAAATTTATCTCAAATTGGTTACATAGAACCACACTAAAAATGTAAATTTTACCTATCGATATGTTGAAAACATCAGATCACTTAATCTGAACTGAAGATATTGCTGATGTTATTTCTTTGGTCCGTGGATCACTGCTCTCTAAAGAAACACCATGAGGATCTTCCCTCACCAGCATGGCCAAAACATTATGTGAACTCCATACTTTTATCAGTTTGCTGCTTGCATCCCCCAAGGTAACTGCAAAAACAGCATCAAACCCACCTGCACCAGGAACTCCAGCCAACAGGACTCCTTCCATGTTCATTGTAGCATCCAAGAGCTGAGTTTGTGATTCAGGTTCTATCTGCAAACATGTACATCAAAAGAAACGGTCAAATAGATAGACCACATGCCCGCATCCTATATCAAATTCAGCAGATACTTGTCGCATACGCAAAAACACGAGGTGAAACAACTGTCCAAACTTGTATGCTGAATGGCCAAGAAAGAAGTGCAGTTGGACTCCAATATACAATCAAGCAGATATAATCAAGTCTCTTTTACTGCACAAGACAAACACTAAACAAGAGAAACAATGCTACTAACTTTCTTGCAAAAATGTTTGCAGTGCGTCAATATTATCATACACACTTCACCATGCTTGATTACGCACATGCTTTACCAGGTCTTTCCTAATTTAAAATTTGCAAAATTGAAGACACTAGACTGACAATTAAGTTAGATTTAGCTATTTCAACCCCTCCTGCAAAGTTTTACCTATGCAAATATACAAGGAACTGAGCAACTATTGCTAAATCTGAATGCAGGGTCTCAGTTCAACAGCAGGTATCAACCTGCTAGCCTCTCTCGTATGCATTTAGGTAGGCTTAGTTTTTTCCCCCAAATGAGCAAGGTGGGGTCGATAGAATTACAAAGGGCTGCTGGACGTTTGGACCTTAGGGCTTAATTTGCACGTTACACAGGATCACCTCACATACCGATGCCTGAATAAAATTGAAGGGCAGCAAGAGTCAAACCTAGAATATAATGGGGAGTAATAGCTAATGCAATTTCCAGTTTTCTTATGTTCTTCTTTTAATTCATATTTATTTGCGAACTTTATGCAGAATATGTTATCCAATTAATCAATACTGGAAATCAATAAAAGATATGCGAAATAATCAAGACCACTTAGAGATATATATGTGCTAACGTAGAAGCTCTAGCGGCGCTCTCAACATCCAATTTTACCAAATTTTACGGCTCTTGCTTCTGAATTTGCTCTACTCTCGCTCGCACTTCTATACTAATTTCTACACTAAGAAATACTAATTATTGCTGGTTTCACGTGGACGAAGATATATCTTACCCCCCCCACCCCCCAAGGGAGTCTGATCAAAGTATTCCGCCAGATGGCTAAAGGGCTAGCTCACTGCATGAGGCTTCCGCCGAAGTGTATGATTTACATAGCCTTTCCCTTGCCATTGCAGAGAGCTCTTTTGACGTTTCAAACCTATTAATCTGTGTTGCAACGGAACGGCATATTGTTCCGCAAGGCTATACAGAACTTTTTTCACCCACTAATACACCACCTCCATTCCATGTACTAGTACCATGCCGCAGCTATGGTCACTATTACCCCATCACAATTGGCACCATCATTACCTCTACGGTGCTGCTAAGATGCCCTCCTCCCCACCACGTCATTGCCGATGTCACCACCACCATTGCAGCACCACCATACAACCATTTCACTGCTGGAATTGCAAATCAAATTTACCCCAACTGCTACTTTTAATTCCTTACATCGGCCTGTCCCAGATTTGGTACAGACTGAACCTCACCCAGCTTCTCCTACAACTTGTTCTTCGTTCGTCCTTGGTCCTATATCTTATCCTATTGGACTATATCAGCCTGCTGAAGGATGCCAGTAGCATGTCGACCAAGTCCTTATATTTCTTTTGAAATCCCGAGTCTCCAAGTGGGTATTTGGCCACCCACATCTCACAACCTCAAGAAAACCCGGTTCTCGCGTCATAAAACTCGTAGCTCAGCTGTCCACTGAGTGGGTCAGCAGTTTATTTATTCTTTGATAAGTAAGTGGGTCTGCAGTTTATTCCTCCATCTCTGAGTGTGATTTTGACACTTACAGTGGGCTGTAGGTGCAAGATGTACCTTGTTTCTTCTTTTTGAGCAGAGAGGTGGGAGGGGCGGTATTGGGTGTTTAAGTATCTACTGCTTGTAGAATCTCGTGTGTTAACAGATTTGAAGTAACAAAGATTCGACTTTGAAGAGGTGACGTCTTACCCTAAAAGTTCTTGGGAGACGTTCATTACATATAAGTAGAACAGGATAAGAAAAAAATTGCATTCATCTGGTGGATCACATTTTTGCAAGAGAAGAAATAAAAATCATATTATGTATATGTACTGTATGACATGCTCATTTTATTTGGGGATTGTGGGTGGGGAAGGGGCGGGGGAGAGTTGGGAATTGGTGGGAAACGACGCTTCAATCACAATGAGAGAGAACTTACTGGGATGCCTGCAGCTTCACCCATCGTCTGCATGTAAGACCTGATTCCAAGCATAGCATCTCTGGCTCCTAATAATGCTCTAACAACTTCTATGTGGCTCGGTTCATTGCCTTGCTTCAGCCACTGTTCAAGCAATAAGCAATAAAGGTAAGATAACATTGATCAAAAGAAAATTTTTGTGACAGAGAAAGAAGCTCCAACCATATTTACTACAGCTAGCCTTCTGCAGAAAATGATCCTTTTTGTAAGAAAATATGATAGATATTCTGAAAAATCTGCTTGTTATATTCACCAATGCTTACCGACATATATACCACGTAATAATATACTTTGACAACAAAACTTACTTCACACGTGATCAGTAAATAATTTTATTCTCTTAGTGGCAAAAGGTTAATTGAGTTGAAAATTGAAACATTACCTCTTCCGATCTATACATGCTGCAGCTGTTCATTACGCCTTTATATGCCTCCCAATTTTCCTCTGCCAATTTGCTTAATAAATTCAGTTGTGTTTCAAGTGCTGAATTAGCCTCTGACAACTTTGTCCATGTTTCTAGTGACTTCTGGGGTTCAGATTTTTGCCACTTCTTGACTGCACCAACCATTGATGGTGTGGATGATCCTCCACTTCCGGGTTCTCCTAGTAACTGCAATATGCATTACCATCACTAAAATCAAGTTAAACAGTAAACAATTAGAGCCGAAGTAAGCTGGTTCTTCATTATGAGCCTTGTCAGTTTGTAGTCTAAAATGTATTTATTCCTGTAGGGGAGCCCGCCCCCTTATGCAGGCTGCATGAGACCAATGCACTCAATGGGGATCTAAATAGGTACAACCCATCCTCTGGTAAAATATCCTGATGATCCCCGAAGATCAATACTAACTTCAGAAGCAGCTCTTGAATGTGTAAGACTCCACTGGGAGCAAACACTCGAGCACGCGTTACTTTATGATACAACTAGTTACCAAATGGAGAGCACGGCCAGATGTTTATATTCAAGTTAAATCCTCAGCAATTCACTTTTAAGGCAAATGCAACAGCATCAGAAAGCAAGACTAATGCATGCAAGCATACGTGAACATGAAAGGCAGCAATATACATCCTGACTGTGACGTAACTACGGAAGGTTTAGGCCCTATATTAACACAACATACAGCGTTTTTACACTATGTTTTCGGCGTTTTCATTTTGATGTATATGGATTGAAGAGCTGTTTTATAAATTTTCAATTACCAAATTTCGTTCAGATGCCTCCCGCAATTTTTTGAACGATCAGAAGGATTAAAACGCTAATAGCTTTCCATTACGAGGGAGTACATGCCCTTTTATTTGAGCTACTGCAATAGCAAGATTATTTAGGATTTCATGCTTTCAGGAGAAGAAAAAGTAAAAGCACAGATAAACCTATCATATTTGGCTGCGAATTTGGAAAAGGATAACCAAACATATTTTAGAAGAGTGAAAACGATTCGCTGAGAATTGTATCCAAACACGGCCTTAACACCTTTCGCTGAATCATTTTATCATTTTAAGATTAGAGAGCCAAGACGGTAACTGCAAAATTACATATTTGAAAAGAGGAAAAGAGTCTAGCTGGCAGGCACATAAGATTGTAGAGGAAGAAGAGGTAAGATATTGTGATCCTTGTCAGGTCAATGCAGTTTTATAAGAACGTTATGCTTTTAATTAAGCATAAGGATAAAAAAAAAAAAGGCAGACCATGTTTATTCTATTGGCTGTACGATTCCTGAATGTCAAATGTGAGTTGCACTTGCACCTAAATGCATATACACGTATAAGTAGCAACAAATTAAAAAATCCTTTACACTTACCAAAGTCATCAGCGGAGGCAGGGAAAACTTAGTTCTCTCGTGGTCCCAATTACTTTTTAGGACATCACCAATGACTTCTTCTAATGGTTTGCCTTCAGCCGCATCCTGCAATTATTAATAAGAGCAGCAAATAAATGAAGAAACCAAGTGATATGCTTGAAGAATAATACACTTCATGTAGTACGTACTATTGTCCCACTCGAGGCTACTGTTTTGCCATGCATAGTCAAGAATCTATCGTTGCTGACATAACTAAGAAACAAACATAAACAAGCACTAACGTGTTGTCTAAGCTTTCTGTGAGAATATAAAAATCTATGTATGAAAGGTTATAGCTGATGTTCATAAACATTAACCAAGATAACCATGCTCTGATGATTTATCCACCGACATATCTCCATGCAATGAATAAAGCTTGACTTCAAATGTGAAAATGCAGATTTATCATATCGCCATGTGAGGGGACAGGCATTGAATGATCCCCCAGCCCACCACCGACCCCTTTCTTTTCTTGCAAAAGGACTCTGCAGGACCAGCATTGAATGATCCCCTTCTGATGCAATTTTCTATCAATGATGTAACTCGCAAAGATTGTATAAAAATATTTGGAGCATCATTCATGAGATTTCTAGTCAAAACCAACTACCTAATTACTTGCATCAAAATTGCAAGGATAGCTGACAAAAAAAAAATCCACTAAGAGCACTCATCAATACTGGAAAATTCTAGGCCTTCAATCTGGTGGACAGAAATTCTTTCAAGCCATTCACACTTTTTGATTCCTAAGTCAGATCAGGTACATAAAACTTGCCTTGCCATGATGATGTCAGAATCACGACCCAATGGACTTTGTGCATAGTTCATAATTTCTACAAACAGTTTTCTTGGGCACTCACAACATTTAGGGCGCGTACGCTTACGAATTTTTTTTCTGTATTCTGTATTCTGTTTTTGTTTTTCAAACTTTAGTATTCAGTTCTATAATTGAATTTTGTACGTTTACTTTTTTCCGTATTACTTTTTTCAAATTTTCTTGTACGTTTATCATTCTCATTTCTATTTTTACCAAATTTTTTGATCAATTCTTGTATGTTTTTAGTATTTTTTACCATATTTCTTCCGTGGGCCCATATCCACGTGTCCATCTTCCCCTTCCCGAGTTCCCTTCCCCTTCCCTGTTCCCACCTCTGACTGTCCCCCTTTCCCTTCACCTTCCCCTTCCCCTTCCCCTTCCCCTTCATTACCCTCACTGTAATCCCTCCATTTCCACCGCCGACCACAGCAGGGCTACAGTCCGGCCACCGATGCATATAGCCACCGCCACACCACCACCACATCAAGCCCGTAGCCGCGCCAGCAACACAACCATTGTTCTGCTACCACCGCATCATCACGGCCACAACCCCACCAGCACCACGTCACGACCATAAGCCCGCGCTGACCCAATAACCCACCACCACAACCAATCACCCCTTCCACCACCACCGTGAACCAACTACCCACCACAATCAGCAGCACCTCCTGGGTTTAGGTTTAGGTATGCCGATCACTGCAACGGCGTCGTTAGGGTCGCCATCGAAGTCCATCTCTGATGCAGCACTTGCCACGAACCGTCGTCTGCTTCATCCTCCTACCCCGGCTTCCCTGTTATTCGTTGGAAAAATGGAGGGGGAGAGAGAGATGTCAGAGAAAGCCCTTCGGCGTCGTTGGAAAAATGGAGGGGGGAGAGAGAGATGTCAGAGAACTTGAAGATAGGAGACAAGATTTGTATTCTCTGACACAGAGAATACAAATCGTGAGAAAAGGTGAAAACAGCCTGAGCCTGTTTTCACAATTTTCGCCACTGTTTGGAAATTGTATCCAAAACGAATACGAAAAAAGATAAAAGTACGTAAAAAAAGGCATTTTTTTCATCATCATTACAAAAACGAAAACAAAATTTTGTAAGCGTACGCGCCCTTAATCTTTCCATCCTTATTTGGGTTTCCATCCAAGAACTCGGGTATATGATGCTGCAATAGTAACAGTAAAGTTATACTCTAATCCAGGCTCATATACACGACTTCTTGCACGTACAAATAGTGAAACGAACAATCACATCAGCACTAACCCCACCTTCGTGTTGTGAGCTTCCACACTTGGCAAATACTAGCAGATTGTATTGCATAGAAGTCTTCTACAAGTTATGGGTAGTCAAAAGGCTTTTAAATTTACTAATAGCAAAAGTTTTGAGATTCAAAGAAATCGCAAATTTGTTAAAAGTATCGAACCTTGGTGAAAATTATAAAGCACTAGGAAACATATTAACCAATAAAAAAATGATTTACTTTTAACCTACTATTTTGCAGAAAAGATATAAACTCAACTTCTTCACCAACTTTTATTCTCACTCCACATGGCAAGTAGAAAGGGATTTACATACATGGAGCAAGCAGCAATTGTTGATTTACATATGACTATCACATCAATTATTGCAGCTACTTCTTTCACCCATAAAAGTGGCAAGTTCTTTACTAGAACAATTGAGGATAGATATCCTAAGCAAGCAATACATCGACTTGACACCTACGCAGTTTCAGCATTGTGGATCATAATATGCATTCGAAAAGGCAACTGAAGAAAATCTTGTGAGTGCCCAAGAAAACTGTGAAGAAATTAGGAACTATGCAAAATGTTCGTAATAGTCTACAAGTTCTTCTTCTACTCTACAATTCTTCCAAGCTACTCCCATTGAACTGAATCTCTATACTTGCCTCCCGCACTTAAACAGCTAGATGAATTGCAGAGCTTATTTTCAGAAAATAGTAGTGGAAATGAGATGCTTCTTGACGCCTATCATATATAATGTCCTTCTGCAATACACAGTGGCAATGAATGTGTGGAGCGACAAAGAGGGAGACAAACCTGAGCAGAAGAAATAACTTGTGGTGAGAAGCGGACGTAACGCTGACTTCCATACACTGCAGAACTGACATCAAAGCCGCTACCAACTTTTCCCTGGGCAATGCAATGAGCAGTTTGAGCAATCACATGCACCACATCAAGATCCGTATCTTTACTCGACGAGAGACTGACAACTCCGAGGTAATTGAGTAAAGCAGCAACAACTGCTGTAGTCATAGCTGCAGAGGAACCTAAACCAGTTTTTGCAACTTCAGGCTTGCAATTTTCTCCATTTGATTCTCCGGCGTTAAAGGTAATTGAAGCAAAAGGTTGAAGGGTGGCCAATGATTCTGGGGTTAAAGGGAGTCCACGTGCTTCAATCTGGAGCAACAGAACAAATAAATAAAAATCTCAAAGTGACTTGATTTTCATTATCTTGTAATGATGACAACTCATACTTACAGAGGAGCTCCAGAATCTAATAAATGGGAAATGAAAATAAAAAATTGTATGCAATCATTCTTTGCCTTGAGCGCGTTTTAATTAAATACTTCCCGCAAACGTAGAAGGGTCCCTAAGGTATAGTTTTTAAGTTCTGAAGCATGTACTGTAGTCCGACCCGCAAAAGTCACATTAAATTCACTGCTACGATTTATTTCTTCTCAGATTGCAATGTAAAACACACCAGAGTCGTATTACGACAGTATCCTTATTAGAAGACTTCCAAAAAGTTAATGCACCAGTAAGCATGCAGCCCATCAACACTTGCAAATCGAAAAGCAAGACAAACATAGCATTTTAAAGCAACGGGGCAATGGAACAGAACAGAGTACTAAAAATGGCATAAAATGTGTTTGCACGTCAATAGAGATGGAAGAAAGTGCAACACATGCCTTGTGGAGAGAATGGTTTCAGCATCACATCAACGGTAAATCACAAGATCAGAGTCGGGCATGGAAACAATGAGAAGATGTATATCAGCAAAAGAGCCTTTTTTTAATTCTGGGTAGACTCCTACTCTTGAATTGTCTTCAAGTTCTTCGTTAAGAAACCGATAGAATTTTCTTGTTAATCCTGGAAGTTAATAATTTCTCTACGATTGATCATCCAGTTTATTCCATAATGAATATGTTCTGCACCTTCTTCCAATAATTATAGACTTTATGTCTGGGGGTTCGTTAGATGGTATACCACTTGCACAACACAGGATAACATGCAAGGTAGAGACTGATGTCACGAAACAAAGACGTGGCCCCAAGTTCTATTTCTATGTACTTGGCCTTCAACCCAGTTAGAAATTGTTTTCTTATACAGTTTCAATTTTCTTATACAGTTTCTATTTACAATTATTTTCCTAAAACTTTGGTTATTTGTCACCTATCCCAAAATGAAAACTTTGGATATTGGTTGTAATTGGATTGGATATAGTCCGTCGCGTATTGGAAAGAAACCTCCACGAAATGTTTTTACATGCTTAGTAGGAGAGCTTGAAGTTGTATACAATAAAAAGGTCTATAAGAGGGCTAGGCCAAGAAATAATGCAACGATAAATGTGATGAATACGAAGATTTCTGGAGTGAAATTGAAAAGCAATGAAACCTGATTTCGATATGAATAGAAGTCGTTGCAACCCAATATTGTGATATCAAGACCTGCATCATTAATTTAGTTTGGACATCACATCTTTTTTGTTAATCTTGTTTGCCTTTATGAAAAAGATGAAGAATAAGGCGCCAGACAGTACCTTTCAAAAGCAGCTTGTGTAATGAATCCTTCTTATTTTCGTCAAAGTTGGCATATGCCGCTGCTACAGCATATTGCACAGCATATTGCACAAAGGAGTTCCTCGAGTCGCTGAAATTAGAGACAATAGCTGTAATCATCAGTCAACTGTAACGTATGGCTTAAGTGAAATTATAGTGCAATTGTACAATGGAGATATTTCAATCAGTTTTAGAGGAGTGGATTGAGATATTTCAATCATGATACTTGCCTTGAAGAGGCACACTGAAGCATCAGATGCTTTAGCGACAATTTGTACATAGTTTCTCTAGACATCTGAGGAGAAGTTAATTTTACATCTGTCCATGCCTGAAATTTGTTATCGAATGTAATTAGCAACACTTCATTATGTTCCAAAAAGCTAGCAAGAATTTAGTAGGCCCTCCAAACAGTATTGCCTGCTGCATCAAGCAAGCAAGAAGCCAAAGGAGATTATCATATACACAAAATGTAACAAGCGACCACACATGTGGATTTTTTACTCTAAAAGCATAATATACATTGTTCTGCCCATTGTTTGATAGCTTAAGCTTTCGGAGCAACCGGTAACTTAGCATGGTATCAAAGTCTTGGATTTATCCCTTCCCGCTTACATTTGGGCAACGTTAATATTTGCTATTGCGTTTGTTCTTGCACTCAGTTAAGGTGCACCTAATTTATCTCTCCATTATCTGATGCATCGGAGGGAGTGTTCAAGCTCGATACATACTGTTGGGCCCATTCTTTAACAACTTAAGCTTTCAGAGCAACTGGTAACTTATCATTAACATCAATATTTCAACAGTCTTTATTTCATATTTTTCCTTTACTTTGGGGGGTTACAGAACACTTAACAGCCGTAATGGAATACTTGAGATGATTATTTTGACAAACAGCATTAAGGGAAAGTTCACAGATCCGATGAAACACTGGAGGTTACTATTTTGACAAACAGCATTAAGGAGTTATCGTCACAATTATTGAAATCTCTAGAATTCCACCCTACAGGATGCGATTTCAAGAGATTAGCATGATCTCTCTCGCCCATTTCCCATTACCGCAATGCAGGAAAAGGGTAGCTCTACTCGCACTCCCAACTTGGCTACTGGCACTCTGCACTGCTTTGCATGAGTGTGCGATATAGAAATCATGTGCATAAATTGGCAGTACAGCGAGTGCCACTAGCAAATTGGAAGAGTGCCAACTTTGGTAGCTCCAAAACAGCCCACCGACCAAGCTTAAAACATCTAACAACTAAACTAAACTAAGTAAAGACCCATTGCCAAGAATACCATGATTTCAGATTCAGGAAACAAGAAAATAAACAATCAGTCTCTAAAGTAAGTTTCATACTGAACGAATCAATCATAAAAGGATCACACGCACCCACGCCCAGTTGTCAGGCTTGACTTCATCGTGAATTGGCTTGACAATCGCGTAAAATCGAGCATTAGTACTGAGAACAATCCCTGCATTAGGCCTCTCCAAAATCAAGTAACCACCGGTCATCAGGACCTTCCCAGGTGCAGATGCAACACTGTTTTACCATCAACAATTAGCATAAACAAAAACCCATTTCTAAAGGCAACATGTAATCCCTGAAGTGGATGAATTTCAGATCATTGAAGAAGAACTTGTGACTTACACTGCCATTTGACTCCACGATCTTTGAATCTGTGGCTTGGGAAATTTAGTTATAACCAAGACAGATGGGCTTTGATGTTCACTTGCTCAAACAGTACTGTAGCAGTAGTTACACCCCAACTAATTCAAAAAGAAAAATTATACAAGTAGGGCCCACTTCGCTATATACTCAAGAGAGGCAAAAGAAAACGAAGAACATGAGTTAATGTTACGGCGAATGATGGGATTCCGGTCAAAGGCTGCGTTCGCCGGCGGCTGGATTTCTTTGACGTCCCAGCTTTTGGGTTGGTGGAAAATTGTCAACGGTCAACCTTCGCAACTCTAGTTGATCCTCTACGCGAGGGCAGTGGCGGAGCCAGGATTTCACCCTGGAACCCCAGGGTGTGCTAAAAATATATCGAAATCAATAAATTTTTTTATAAGTAAAATAACAACAAAAAAAAAAGAGTGCATTTTTCGATAATAAACAAAAAATACGAAAAAGCATCGAAAAGGTCTTATTAAGTTTCATGAGAACCGTTAAAGACTCTTTACAGTACAAAAGAAGCGAATACAAAATAGATATTTCAGAGTTTACAAACGATAGCACTAAATAACTACTCGATGAGGTGCCGAAGATTGGTAGCGCTTGATATATCAAAAGCGCTAATTCAATTCTTGCTTGCTGTTAGTTTCTACATGGCTGCTGTAGTTCTTTACTTGCTGTTAATTTCTACATAGCATAATCGCAGCTAAATAGCTAATGTTTTCAGCATCTTCAGGCATTTGGCTACCTGCCGCAAGGCTGCAATGCTTTTTTATTTGGCAAAAGCAACATTCCAGATAAACACCAGAGATCATGTGTAGACAGACATGTCCAAAAAGAAAGAGATGCACAACTTCCAAATTATAAACCCAAAAATGCTGTATTCCATAATGATCAACTTTGAATTATATTCTACACTCAACCTACGGCAGAAAAGTAAACATGTCTTCTTTTATTAAGAAACACAATCATCATCAAGATTCAGGGGAAACAGCACTTTCCAGTGAAATGTGTTAATCTCCTCCATAAAAATAGTGAAGGAAATGGCCTGACATTACCACAAATCAGAACTTGGTTATTTAATCGACTGTTGAAAACTCCCTGTAACATTGAACCTAGTATTACTCGCAAATATCCAGTGACATTATTTACATCTGTTAGATTGTCCACAAAACTAAGTCACGACTCCAAGAAGTCGACAAGCTGAACAGAAGACCATTTGCTACATAATTGGACATGAACCAAAGGAATTACACAAGAATACATCCACATATCATCCAAATTAGCAAAACCCAGCTCACACCTTTAAGCAAAACATTGAAACCGAGTACAATAAGTAAACAAAAAAAAAAGCATTTCAATGAACCAACAAGTTTAAGCATGTGGACTTGCAATTTGCACAACATATCTGTAGACTTATCACCCAAAACTGAATTCTTTTTGTTAAAAATATCCCAAAACTGAAGTCAACAGTTTCTCGGACATACTCTTGTCGCCGGCGGTGGGTTCTTGGCCGCCGGTGGAGGAGTGAAGACTGAAGAAGACCGGAGATCCTTCGTCGCGACGCCGGTTGAGGTGACCGTGAGGTCGTCAGTGACTGTGGGTCGTCACTTCGTTGGAATCGTCGCCGTCGGCCGTAGATCTAGATCTCCAGATCCAGACACACAGATCGTGGCTCGGTCATGGCCGGCTGGCCCCCGTCGACTGTTTGTGATTTGCCGGAGTGAGGCGCGGCAGGCGACAATGGCCGTGAGACGGTGAGTTCGGTGAGAACTGAGAGAGTGAGTCGTGGTGTGTAAGTGGAAACCGAGAGTATATATATATGGGTGAATTACACTAAACCCCCTGAGGTTTACACCCGTGTCTCACAAAGGATCCTAAGGTTCCAATTTCAACAACTAACACCCCAACTTTGCATTTTCGATCCAATTGGACCCAAAATTGACTTTCCGTTGTGGATGGCCGTCGCTATGTGCACCTCACGTTATATTTTTTAGGGGCAAATTTGTCAAATCTTAATGTAATTAAACAAACACTTAAGCTAAAGGAGAAAAGGAGAAAACACCTACAGAATTTGAACGGTCAAATCTGATCGCACTACCATCACAATCTAGGGCACAAAATTGAGTTTAGGGTTTGATTTCGTGGGGACCAGAGGACGATCAAGGCGTTTCTTGTTGGATCTTCAATGGATGATGTGCTGCAGTATAACAGGGGACCAAAGGATGATGAACCAGTTTACGGTACGTTCGATTATGTAAAATGACCATTGTATGCTCAACATTTTAGGGTTTTTAAGTATGCAATCGAGTGAAAATCTAGTGTTTTTTAAGTTTTAAGTATGCAACCGATTAACATTTTAGGTTTTTTAAGTTTTAAGTATGCAATCGAGTAACGATTTAGGTTTTTTAAGTTTTAAGTATGCAATCGAGTAACATTTTAGGTTTTTCATTTGATTCATTGATGAAATTGGCAATATGCATTTTTTCTGTTACGTAAGATACTTTTCTGTGATGGCATATGTGCAAACGTGACAGAATGGTTTTTTTTTCTTGTTTCTGTCCTGTGATTGCTATTTAGAATATGTTATTGTGTATGTATTTGTGATTATCTGTGGTTAATTTTAAAAAATAAGCAAGTGCATGCTTTATGTAGTGCAACTTTTTCAGTGATATACGAATGGGTCTTTGTCTATGTATGATCATGGCATTACTTTTACTTCTACAGTACTTTGATAGCCTGATACATGTGGTGGTCAACCACCACATGTTTGTTATAGTTTATAGGTCAATTTTATAGTTTACTGTCCCCTGTTAGGCAGACAATAAATGTTGCCAATTTTTTTTCTTTTATGCTCAAGTCCAAGGTCTTCATTGTTTACCCTCAGAGTACATCATGGTGGTGAATTTAAAACTCAGCAAACCACTAGTTATGTAGGGGGAAGTATCACCTTTTTTTACTATGTCCCAAGTGATAGAATCTCTTTGTTATGGTTTGATGACATGGGTCAGGCTTTAGGGTATGAGGGGTTTCTAGGGTATTATTTCAAGGAGCCCTTAGGAAAGGCATATATACACATTGCAGTTGATGACTGCATTCTCTACATGGTTGAGTCTTTGCCTAGAAGTAGAGTTGTTGACATTTATACTACCCATCCAAATGGTGTTAAGCATATTAACAAAGGAGTTGACAATGACTTGGGATCTGATACTGTGGAGGTGCTAAGTGTACATTCTACTAGTCAACAGAATAGTGATGATGCAAGTGAGGATGAGGAAGCCACTGATGAGGAACAAGGTGAAGAGGATAATGTTGACAGTGGTCAAGGTGGTGTTAGGGATGTGGGTGGTGATGATGTTAGTGAAGACACTGAGATTGTGTCTGATCGTGACTATGAAGGTGATTCAACTAGTTATGAAGATGATGTTATGTTTGACAAGAACATAGATGATGATAGTGAATGGGCTGGTGTTGACAAAGATGTTGGGAAAATGGTGGAAGGGCAAAGTACTTCAACTGAATATGCAGATACAGAGGAGATCAAGTACAATTTTATACATAGTGATGGTGAGGTTGAGAGTGCAGTCATGTATCCTGAGTATAATAAAAGAACAGATTATGAGCAACCATCTTTTGTGGTAGGGATGATGTTTTCTAGCATCAAGGAGTTGAGAGATGCTATTTACAGTCATGCAGCTAAATGGGGGAAAGTCTTGAAGATGATAAAGAATGAGAGGTATAGAATCAGGGCAAAATGTGCAGCTGAGGGTTGTGAGTGGATGATATATGGTTCTTACATGCATAGTGAACACACCGTTCAGATTAAGACATTAGGTCCTGAGCACACATGTGGCAAAAAGGATAAAAATTGGATTATTAACTCAACTTGGTTAGCTCAAAGATACATTGATGACTTTAGGTCTAATCCAAAATGGCATGTACATTTAATGAGGGAGAGAGTTAAAAGAGATTTTGGTGTGAAACTAAGCAGGGCAAAATGCTACAGAGCTAGGGTTAAGGCCAATAAGATGATAGAGGGGTCTGTTGCTGAGCAATATGCCAAATTAGAGGATTATTGTGAGGAGTTGAGGAGAAGCAATCCAGGGAGCACAATTGTGGTTAAAATAGATGAAGATTTGCCTGATTGGGTTTTTCAGAGGTTGTACATATGCTTTGGTGGTCTTAAAAAGGGTCTGTTAGAAGGTTGTAGACCATTCATTGGTCTTGATGGGTGTCATGTCAAGGGACCATATCCAGGGCAATTATTAACTGCAGTTGGGGTTGATGGAGATAATGGAATGTATCCATTTGCATATGCTGTGGTAGAAATAGAAAACACAGCATCATGGAAATGGTTTATAGAGCTGGTTGTGCAAGACTTAGGCATTGTTAATTTCAGTGGATGGACATGGATGTCTGACAAGCAAAAAGGGCTAGTAAATGCTCTTGAAGATGTAGTCCCAACTTCATAACATAGGTACTATGCAATGCACCTTCTCCAGAATTTCAAAGATGAGTTTAGGGCAAGGCTCTTCAAGATTGTCTATAGGATTGCTCAAAAGTAAGTTATGTTCAGAGGTTTAAGAACCATATGTCAGAGATGAACACCATAAACCCTAATGCCTTTAAATGGTTGAGTGATAAGCCACCACATCAGTGGAGTAGGTCCCATTTCCAGACTTACACCAAATGTGACCAAGTGACAAATAACTCTAATGAAAGTTTTAACAGTAAAATTGTCCAAGCAAGATGTCTGCCTATCCTAAGTATGTTGGAATGGATCAGGGTGTATCTAATGACTAGGCTAAGGAAGAAAAGAGAGAAAGCCTTAAAAAGATTTGGAAGCTTGTCTCAGTATGTGCCTAGGGTTGAAAGCAAGATTGAGAAGGCTAAGGTGGCTGCTGGTTATTTCTATGCACTAGGATCTGGGGATGGGGAATATGAAATCAGAGGGACAAATGGGTTTCAGTATGTAGTGCATTTGGAGCATCACACTTGCTCATGTAGGAGGTGGGATTTGACTGGGATACCATGTTCACATGCTGTAGCAGCAATGTTTCAGGCAGGCACAGACCCTGACAACTATGTACATAAGGCTTTCAAGAAAGAGATCTACATGAAATCTTATGGACAAGTAATTCATGCTTTGAATGGTCAAGAAATGTGGAATAATAGTGCCTTACCTAAGATTCTTCCTCCCCACCATAGAGTGCAGCCTGGAAGACCTAAGCTAGTAAGAAGAAGAGGTGTACATGGGCCTAGTAAAGTGGCTGAAAACCCTTTCAAACTGCATCCCAAGCCTGACTGTGTGAAATGTTCATTGTGTGGAAACCTTGGGCACAACAGAAGAACATGTGCTAAGAGAAAGAAGACAGAAGGGCAGGGCAGTCAAGGTTCAGTTCTAAATGATAGAGGGGTAAGTACTGGGAATACAGTGAGAGCAACTCAGGAGCCAAGGCAAGGAAGTGAAGGTGCAAGGCAGATAAATGAAAGAGCAAGGCAGGAAAATGCAGGGACAAGGCAAGGAAACATAGGGGCAAGGCAGGGCAGAGTGAAGCTACATGTAAGTTACTTATCTGTGCATATTTTTAGTGGGTTATTGTCCCTATGTGTACTCAGTGGTGCCTTTAATAATGTTGCAGATAAGAAAGGCAGGAAAGGGGGCAGAAAGAGGGGGTGCACAGCAAAGTGAGACAGCTAGACCAAAGGTATTATGACATACTGTTTTTTTAATTAGTGGCATACTGTTTTTTTAATTAGTGGCCTCATTACTTGTCCTGTTTTTTAGAAAAATTAGTGGTCCCATCTCAGTGGTCCCATTTCTTTAAGCTGCAGCATGCCACACACCAAGTAAACATGCAACCTGCTACACTAAATGTCAACATGCATCATTCAACTCAACCTAACTTGGCAGGGACTTCAAGTCAGAATTTGAGTCAGGTAAGTACTAATTTTTTAAATGTTTAGTTGTGTGATTTTTTTTTTTCAATTTACCATATCTCATGTTTTTAGTTTTTGTGTGAGCAGAGGATGAGTTCAAGTCAACCATTACCTATGAGATCAGACAACCATAGTGGACATATATATGGGATGTTTAGGGCTGCACCACAGCCACCACCTGTTATGGTAAACATTGGAAATATTCAAGTTAGGCCTGCATCATACATGATCAATGGAAGGAATGTGGTCACTGCCTCATCACTTAGAGCAAGGATCAATGCAAGCCAAAGTGCAAGTGGTGTAAGTGCAAGGACAAGAGCCAGTGATAAGTTAAGAGATTGAAGAAGCAAAATTTGATCATTTCCATTTTGTGTTAATATGGGGGTTGTGTGGTTGAAATTTGTAATGTTAAGACAATGCTAATGGATTGTGAAGTCAGGGGTGTTACTTATGTACTTTTGTTGTGAAGATGAAGTTTACCTTTGTAAATGTTGTTGGATTAATATTTAATACTTTGGACAACATTTAGCAGGTATTAATATGAAGTAAAATATTTTTGAAGTTGTGTTTGTGGTTTGTTATTCTTATGTTGGAATGTACAAGTTGTGTTTTTTGTCATTATGTTGGCAAGGCAAGGCACGTTGTGTTTGTTGTTGTGTTTTGGCTTGTTAGCCATTGCATAGATACAAAAGTACAGGGCATATTTCTTAGCCATTGCACAAATATTTTGCCAAATGCAAATTTCATTTCATTTTTACTTCAACTTACACATACCCTCTCCAACACATCCCTACATTTGCACAGATACAAAAATACAGGGGAGATGTTCTACATAAGTTTTGCCAAATTTCATTCCATTCCATTTCCACTTCCTGCTAACTGGGAAGTGGGAAGTGGTTCCTCTGCCCCAGTCTCTAACTTCAGGTTCTTAAACCACACAGCTGCAACCATCAGCCATGTCACTAGCAACATGAGCTTCCAAATCATTGCCTGCCTTTCTAGCCTTTTGATTTTTCTGAGTAACCCTCTAATCGTAGCCCTTAACCTTTCATTGGAAGGTGGATCAAGCCATATAAAGTATCCACAACCTCCATTCACCTGCATATTCAACATTCCCTTATTATGCAAATTGTAAAACTGTATGCCACACAAGACATAAACATGCAACCTACAAATTTTTAACAATTACCCGGTACTTTTCACAACCAAGAAACCTCCTTCCTGAATTTGCATCTGTCCAAGAGGTCCTAAGCTTTGCATTTTTCCCACAGAAACACACGTTCCCTTCCATTTTTAGATTAACAGGGGTAGTATATGTGTGTTTGTGTGTGTGAGAGAGGGAGAGAGGGAAGGAGGGAGAGAGAGAGAGACTGTGGGGTAGTATATGTGTGTGTGTGTGCAGAGGAGAGAGTGGCGGGAACAAGAACCCATTTCCCTCCAAATGCTTTAATGTTGTTGGTTACCGAAAATGCCCCTCATGGGTAACGGCCATCCACAGCTCTTGTAACGGAAAGTCAATTTTGGGTCCAATTGGATTGAAAATGCAAAGTTGGGGTGTTAGTTGTTGAAATTGGAACCTTAGGGTCCTTTGTGAGACACGGGTGTAAACCTCAGGGGGTTTAGTGTAATTCACCCTATATATATATATATATATATATTTTTTTTTCAAAATCTGAGGGGATACATTAACCCCCGTAACAAGTAGACCTGGAAAAAAAAGACCCGAACCCGCGGGTCGATTCGTATCCGGCCAAAAAATCCAGGTACGGGTACATATTTGGAAGACCCGTACTCGGACCGACCCGTAATTTTCGGGTTGAATATGGTTTGCCCAGATTACCTGTATTATTAACTATATAAGTTAATGCTAGGTTTCCCCACTTCATTTATCCCTTCTTCGCTTCATTCTCTTGCGTCGCTCCTCTCCTCCCTCTCTGAACACACACGCTATCTCTCTCCGGCGCTCTCCCACGGCGCTGCTCTCTCTCACGATGACGCGCTCTCTCTCACGATGACGCGCTCTCTCTCTCTCATACGGCGTCATTCTCTTTCACGACGTCGCTCTCAATCGACGACCAAGCTTCGCCGCACATACGCCGCAGATGTCTTCGACCAGATCCGCCGCATATCCGCCAAAGCTCCGCCGCCACCGTCTTCTTCATGCTCTGCTGCCACCGCGACTGTATCTCTTCCTCAGTCTAACTTCTCTTTCAGTCACAGATCAACTATCGATCGAGAAGCTGAATGGATTGTTACATGTTATTTTGTATTATTTTGGATTGTGAATTTTTGGGTGGTGTTGTAGATGGATGCTTGTAGCTGTGTTAAGATTTGTTTGTATTACTTTGGATTGTGGATTTGTGGATTTGTGGGTGGTGTTGTAGATAAATAAGTATTTCGATTTTATTTGATTTTGTGGCATTTAACGATTAACGTAATTTTTTTTTATCTTTGTTAGATTGGAATTTATTTTAACAACTCATGCTAGAAAAAAAACAGGCAAAAGAAGCAAAAAGAAGGAAAAAAAACTCCCTAACAGTTACTAAAATCTGGTTATATTAAAAAAAATCATTAGAAATTTGGTAATTTACCCGTGGGTAATACCCAATCCGTGTGGGTAGGGTACGGATCTTCAAAAAGACTACCCGGAAAAAATCGGGTAAAATTTAACCGGCCCGTTTTTACCTGGACCCGGCCGGGTATTACTCGTACCCGGCGGGTATACCCGTACCCGGCGGGTATACCCGTTTGCCAGGTCTACGTACAAGTGTGGCTCCGCCACTGTGCGAGGGAAGTTGCACCAACAAGGGCCAATTTCACGGTGAGTTTTTAGATGCTTAAAAGTTGGTTTAGATCGAGCAGTGAATGGCTCCTTACGGCATAATCACCTATGCATTGATTATCTATGAAAAAGTAATTGCAACAATAAGCAATGTTTTTTTTTTTTTGTAATAAGAAAATTGCATTGATAATTTAAAGATACACAGTCGCTCTGTTGTAGAACTTATAGACATTATCGGTCACGACATTCCCGTGACTCAGTATACATGACCACGAAGGCCGACACTAACAACAAACCTAATAAATTTATAAACATCACAATTGAATTAGAGTAGAGCATATCCTACACTTTAACTCAGCTTAAAGTAACATGCAAAATTTACAGGTTAAAACTGAACATAAATGAAAACAAACTATAAGTGGTAACAATAACGCAGACAATCGGGAATCGTACGACCCAAAGGTGAGCACACTGTTTAAGAGTCCATCACACCTCCCAGGATCTACAATACCGCAATGTCCATCCTTCGACTGACCCGTAATAAATTCGAAACAAATTGTCGCAATACAGGGCGGAGGAACCACAACTCGTCCACAACTTACCAAGCTAACCAAAGTAGACACATAGGATGCTCGAACCTAGAAAAAAGCCCTAAAAACTGACACACACACCACCACCAACACCCCCCCCCCCAAAAAAAAATCCCCCTGGCCAGAACTGATTGCCCAAAACGCAAAGGCAAATCTCTTCTCCCCCTCCCCCCTAGGTCCCAAATCCCCCCCATTTCAAGCCCAACAAAAACTCACCCTGCACACCCCCCGACCCTATCCCCCTCAACCCCCCTCCCAAGACTCCACGGACTCCAAGAACCAGCCCTAGAACCACGGCTAAGCTCCTCTATCCCGAGCCCTCCTACTACTAATAGGACCAACCAACCGACCACAACCCGAACCTCTACCACTGAGGAACAGGAAACAGATAAAAACAGAATTGAAAGTCTGAAGGAGCATTCAGAATAACGGTCAAAAAGCGCCGACGAAGATCCGGTCGCCACCGGTAAGATTTCAGCCACCTCCGGCGAACATTGGAAAATACGTCGATCGAGCAGATCTACAGAGATCTACGTAGATCGACCAAGATTGGAGTGTTAAACTCGACAAAAAGGTCATTCACATTTTTATGGAACTATAGTATGTAGCACGTGCTTTGCACGTGAATATTGTTGAGAGTAATTTTTAAGGTGATATCATTAAGTTTCTTAGAAACAAATAATATATTATGTTCTTATTATTTTTGTGACTTTAGAAAAAAAGTATATTTGATCCAATGTTTGTAAAATCTTCTTTGTAGGCAGTTGGGTTGAAAAGACAATTGATGCAACTGCTCAAAAAAAAAAAAGGATAAATTAAAAGAATCAATCTACGTCTTTGTTTTTGTAATCTGTTTAATTGGTTTACGGTATATATACACTTGAATATTTGTAATTTTTATCAAATTATTATAATTTGATTTGGTTTTGTGAGAGTTTTAGAGTTCCTTTTTTTTCCCTCTTCATCAGGACCAGACAAAAATAAAGCTTTCTTTATTTATTTGAAAATTAACAACTCTATTGAATAATAAACAATAACGAAGAGCACGGAAGTGAACAAATTACCAAAAAGTCTAAGAAATTGACCAGTGATACAAGTTTCATTATGGCTTCACACAACAATAAAATGAAGATGTTATACAAAATGTGATGATTTTAGTATACCTAATAACATTTCATGAAAGCAATTGAACCATATTTTTTGTTGTTTTGTTTTTCTTTCTCATCACACTTTGCATTTCCCATTATTTAGAATAGATTTATTACCATATGTTTATTTCATTTCAACCGAATTAAAAAATGAGTCATAAAGGGAAGGTATGAATTGTTATTGTCGCAATTAATGGATGACATAATCGTCCAGAATAATTTACAACATTTGTAATTCCGAATGTTTTCCTATGTTTATTTCATTTAAACCAAATTAAAAAGGGAGTCATAAAGGGGGGGGGGGGGGGTATTAGTGTTATTGACGTAATTGACGAAGGGCATAATCGTCATAAAATAATTTACATTATTCGTGCTTTTATAGGTAGTATAGATATAGATATAGATAATTAGAATTAGAATTATAATTTATATGATCCGTCGGTATGAAAATTCAAATTCGAGATCTTGACATTTCACCTACCCCTTGAGATTACCGACTGTGTTTAAGAGATCTTGACATTTCACCTACCCCTTGAGATTACCCCTTAAGATATAGATAATCAGAATTATAATTTATATGATCCGTCCTTATGAAAATTAAAGTTTGATTTTTTTCGGTAAAAAGAACTCTACTCCTAACAAATTCTCATACAATTGGTCTCCAACCGTCTCTCTTGTGTGTCCAAGTGTATGAAACAAGATGGAAAGTGGTAGATTCCTTTAACAAATTTCATTAGTCTTTTGTACCATTCAAATTAATATGAGGAACTTGTTAGGTAAAGTGGAGGATTTCTTGGAGTTTTTGGAAAAATCTTTTTCCAAATGTATCAAGTTAATTTGCAGAGTGTTGCATAAAAAAAAAAGGGAGAGTGATTAATATCAACAATAATCTGAATCTAGTATAAATTGTCTGGTCTTGGACCGCAAGTTCTGACCATTTAAAATCGTTTAGCCGGTTAAAGATGGGCTGATAAAATAGGATGAGGGGCTAATTGAGGTAGATGGTTATTTTATTATATATCCAATGGTCCTAAATGGTCGGGATCATTGATCCCGTACGAACTCAACATTTTATATTAAATGTATGTCTCAACACAACAAAATTATGGTTGCATAATCATTGCTGCATACGATTCACGAGTAAGGTGGTCAAGATTCAAATAAAAAACTATGATCTCTGATCCTCATCGACTACTGCGTCCATTTCGGCTTACAAATAAATGTGACTTCATTCCAAATTTGATGCTTTTAAATGGGTAATGACAGTTTTTTCTATTGACCGGTAATGTGATAACCCAAACAGTTACTGGATTTCATATGAATATATGCATATCCGATACACAAATGAGTGACTAGTATATTTTTGTAATATGAGAATAACATTGATATAATAAAGGTTTACAATGTTGGTCATTTATAGGCCACAATATTACACAACATAGAACATGTCATGACATGGTCGATGACCACGAAATATACAAGGTACCCATCATAATGTGTCTAAACTTCTAGAGCGTATTTATTTATTATGCGTTTTCATTGGAGTGTCAAAGCAATGTAGTCATGTACCAATCCTGGTAGATCCTGATTCTTGCACGACATGCAAAACGGTTAAGGATCTGACATCCCGCATTTGGGCTTGCACAGCCTGGTCCATACTACAATAGTGGAAGATAGTTAGTAGATGTTCCCAACCTATTGTGGTCGCACCCAAAGGCCCACTGGGGTCCCATTTTCCATGACACATCCGCACAAGCAACAGTCATTTTCAACGCTCACAACCAGTCAAAGCATGCACGCTCAAGTCACGTGCACTTCTCACTTTCATTACGTTACTTCGTCACTCAGAAGCTCATTTTCGCGTAAAGCCTCATGACACTTCGACCGTAGCACTTCGCATGTCGCCCATCGGCGCACCATGGCACTTGCCCAAGGAAGTTGGCTTTGGCCTTCCCCTTGGGGTCGGCCTCGGCCTTGGCCTTCCGCTTGGGGTCGGCCTCGGCCTTGGCCTTCCACTTAGGGTCGGCCTCGGCCTTGGCCTTCCCTATGGGGTCGACCTCGGCCTCGGCCTCCCCTTGGGGGTCGGCCTCGGCCTTCCCTTGGCGTTGGCCTTGGCCTCCCCCTAAGGGTTGGCCTTGGACTTCCCCTATGGGTTGGCCTTTGGTCTCCATACTTAACACCTTCACTTCTCTTCAAGGGACCATACATAACTCTGTGACCCCGTCGCCCGGACATAACTCTGCGACCCCGTCGCCCGGACACAACTCCGCCACCCCCGTCGCCGGCGTCCGGGCACCGCACTTCAACACTCTGTCACGCCCGTACGCCGCGCCGCTGATACAGCTGTGCCCCCAGGCTCTCTGTCACATTACCGTGCCCCCGGCACCATACGCACTGCGTCGCGCCCATGCGCCGTGCCACTAACAAAGACGTGCCCCCGGTACCTTACTCACTTCATCGCGCCCATGCGCCACAATCATGTTACATGCCCCCGGGCACCACACTCATTCACCACACCATGCGCACCTTGCCTTGGTCATGGAACATACTTCGACCCACTCTCCGGAGTGTGCAACATCCTGTGGGGATAGACGACTCCTCCGAGACACTATCTCCGCCAGGGAGCTCCTCAACTCCCCTTCCGCCAGGTAGACGGCTCATCCGGGATGTTACCTCGGCCAGTCGGGTAGACGGTTCCTCCGGGATACTACCTTGACGCGCTCCGAGTGCTCCGGCACAAAGACTCACCCGCGGGGATAGGCGACTCCTCCGGGACACTATCTCCGCCAGGGAGCTCTTCAACTCCCCTTCCGCTAGGTAGACGGCTCCTCCGGGATGCTACCTCGGCCACTCGGGTAGACGGCTCCTCCGGGATGCTACCTCGGCCACTCGGGTAGATGGCTCCTCTGGGATGCTACTTTGACGCGCTCCGAGTGCTCCAGCACAAGGACTCACCCGCGGGGATATGCGACTCCTCCGGGACACTATTTCTGCTAGGGAGCTCTTCAACTCCCCTTCCACCAGGTAGACGGCTCCTTCGGGATGCTACCTCGGCCAGTCGGGTAGACGGCTCCTCCGGGATGCTACCTTGACATGCTACGAGTGCTCCGGCACAAGGACTCACCCGCGGGGATAGGTGACTCCTCCGGGACACTATCTCTGCTAGGGAGCTCCAAGTGCTCCGGCACGAAGACTCCCCTTATGCCAGGTAGACGGATCCTCCGGTATGCTACCTTGGCCGGCCAGGTAGACCGCTCCTCCGGGATGCTACCTCGGCCTGCGGAATAGGCGACTCCTCCGGGATACTATCTCCGCCAGGGTGCCTGCGTTACTGGCTTACGTGCTCCGGCACTGGGGGCTTGCGTCGGCACCCCTAGGGACTATGACCCCCGGGTCACTCCGAGACGGGAGCAGGTCTTTGGAGGGCATCGGCCTAGTTTACCTGGCAGTTGGGCGTCGGGTCTTCCCCACCGCTGCCAGGCCTGTGGGACTCTGCAAGGGCTTGGATTGGAGGCTAGATCAAGGGGTTCTCTGGCCACACCGACGTTGTGGGAGCCAGTCTTTCCAGACAGACAGAGCGACGCTGTACGGGGCAGGCCGGGTGAATATGCGATCCGACAGTCCGTGGAGCATCGACACCTGTGGACCCCTCGGTGACGTGTCACTCCGGGAAGCGCCACGTGTCGGTTAATGACATTATCATCTCAATCTCTATAAATAGAGGTCTTGAGAATTCATTTGGGACGGAACATTGACGGAAGACTCTCATATTTTCACTTTCTCACTCTAGAATCCTAGAGAGAGAAACATACAGGACCTTGACTCTGGACCTAAGCATCGGACTGTGACTGTCGTCGTGTATTCATCTTGCGCTATCGCCCTCGCAGTACTGCCACCCTCAAGCTCTGTTTAGGAAGCCCTTGGTCTCTTCCCTTGTTCCGCCCTTGTTGTGTCCTACATCAACATACTTGGCATCTGACTCGGACTGCGTTCCTTGTGGCACCTCCACGTAGGTACGAACCCACTTTCCTTGGCATCAGTAGATAACATAAGTAAAAAAAGATGGTGACATTGTATGAGTAATGTCCTCACTTCTCGACATTCAAGAGAGCAAAAATGAAGAGTTAGTACAGAAAATATAATGTATTGTGTTATGTTTTATGAACCATTGTAGAGTAACGAAAGGTCCTGACCTAAGTTGTGGATATGTCAGTCGTCAGAGTGGAGATTACAACAGAACCGCAGCGAAAGTTATCATCTATAATTTGAAATTCCTTTCCTAACTCTCAGCAAAAAATTATAAGCAATATTTATTCAACAGTCCTTTTGTCTATACAAGCAAATTTGGGAATGTATATCAATACTGAGTTTTATTTGGTTCTGTTAGTGTTTTTGTATATATATTTGGGATCCATTGGGTACTGGTAATCTGTAGATTAAGATTTTGGAGGTTAGGGTTTGAATATTTTTTATATTGAGTAGGGCTTGAACTTGGATTGCTTTAAAGATAAGATTGTTAAGATTAGTCCAACTGCACCAAAATGTGACAAAAAAGATAAATGGTCAATTTGTAGATGTATCTATATTGGTCCGATTATGCTAGCCATGCACTCAACCATTATTTGTAAGTGATGTGCACTTCTTCAGTCTTTAAACCAATAAGTAAGCCCAACCAGATTGGACGTACACAGGGGCACTTTATGAATAAGGTTAGAAAATTTTAACTATATACAGAGCAAAAACATTAAATAGTAAATAGAAAAAGAAGTGGAATTAATATGATTATTATCATTAAACTTCATTATATTATGACAAAAAAGACCATCAACTAATTATCCTTTACGGAATAAAGCAATCACTCCTAGTATTACAACCTAATCAGATTTAAAAAACAACCTTAAATCTATATGGAACTAAAAAAAAGTACTAATCAAATTTTCTCTAATTTTTGAAACATGTAAGACTCCTTTTAAAGAAAGATACTTTCCAGAATACGACTTCAATTTTATTTGTCTTTCTCCTATACCTTGGTCAAGCTTCCATTTCACATGCTTACAGTTCTTGTGCCTGATTTCTGATAATAAAAAGAAAATTTATTTTTATCACTACACACATGAACGTAAGCCCCCCGAGTCAATAAACTAATCTATTGAGTTAACAATAATTTTCAACTCTGGACAACTAACAAATTATTTGTTAGTAGGTTTGAAGAGCTAGCCCCACAGTCACAATATTGGCTTGTGGTCTAAGGGAAACTAGAGGATCATTGGAATTAGAAACTAGACTGTCCCTGTAACAACGACAATCCTTGAATTTGTGCTTTGTATTACCACACACCCAACAGTGAACAATGTTTCTTTGAACAATATCAGTATTATCTGGCTTAATGTTATTGTTATTCTGGCTATTTTATTTATTTATTATTATTAGTGTTATTCTTATTATTGTTGTTTCTACTCCCACTATTGTCACGCCCCCGACCCGGAGGTGGACCTACACATAATATTTCAAAATATTCCTACTTACCAGAAATATAATATCCAAAGAATTTTACCAAGAACATAACCCCAAAATAATAATCAGAGCTCTAAATGTATCCCAAATCAATAGCATTTGTATTTATCATCAAAGTCTAATAAATGCAATGGAAATCTAATAACAATAGTCACTTCCCAAACATTGGGGTTACCAAAAGCTACTTAATCAAATTATTACAAGTTCTTATTTTCAAGTCACTAAAAAGAGCCTACAATCAATAGCTCTACTGATGTTTCAACTTAATTACTTGAAATGGGATGAGAAGGGGGGGTGAGGAGTGAGCACAAAGTCCAGTAAAGATCACATGCACACACCCACAAAGTACAACGCATGCATCCTGTAGGTCCCGGAGGGGGGTGAATAGGTGTTTTACAACTTTGAGTATAAATTAAAAACGAGATTATAAAGTAATGACAGCTATAACAATAATAAATTCAACACAGAGATTTATACTGGTTCGGCCCCACCAGCCTACGTCCAGTCCTCGAGCACTCCACACAAGGGAGACTTACTCGAGCCTTTCACTAAACTAGCGAGCTTCGGGTGCTAGCTCAAATCGCAGTACAATTTTCGAAACCCTTCCAAGGTTTCCAACAATTTACAAATGAAAAGAGATTTACAGTTTGAATACAACAAACAAGCTCCTTCTTGAACAGATTTTACAATGAATAATCTAAGACTAAGTCTTCTTAGGTGGGAAGATCAATATTCTTTCAAGAACCAAACCAAGAAGCTTACAATAAACTATCTCAAATTAAAGATGAACTCATTCAATAGAGAATAGATGAGAATGAGAGATCAAGATGAGATAGTGTTTTGAGATGAGTTAGAGAGAGTATTGAAAAAGATTCGCGAGAAGTGTATTAAATGCTCTCAAGGACCCCTTTTTATACCGGTAAGGAAAGTGAACTGTTAGGAAGGGAAAGCCTAAAAAATGATTCGACTAAAACATAAGTTTGATTCGACTGAAAGTACTATAAAGAGAAATCGGTCGACTAAAAACTTAGTAAGGAAAGATGGTTAAAAACACTGACGAATTTCATTCGACTAAAAAGTTTGGCTTCGACTAAAATTTTGGCTAAAAGTTTGGCTTCGACTAAAATTTTGGCTAATAAGTCGACTGAAAATGCTATTTCATTCGACTAAAAAGTTTGGCTTCGACTAAAATTTTTTGCTTCGACTAAAAAGTTTTGCTTCGACTAAAAAGTTTTGCTTCGACTAAAAACTTTTGATTCAACTAAAAAGTTTGGCTTCGATGTAACACCCCGATATTTTTCGGATTTAATTAAAAAATTTAGTGGCGAATATATTTGTTAGCGACGCAATTTTAGTTAGCGTTGATATATATATTTTTTATATACAGCGACATTTAGTACAACGGGTTATCTAACAAACCCATTAAATATTTTTCCAGCACATAAACTATGGCAAATAATTAATTATGGGCTTGTTCATAAAAATAGAAAATTTCGGGTAAAAATTGAAATAACTAACGAGTTTAGGGGACCTTTTTAGAAAAGTTTAGAACTTGGGTTGCTTATATATGTGTGACTATAATGGGTCAGCCGACCCTAAAATTTCCCATACCTTCTGTAAACGGCTGAGAGGAAGCGGGATTTAGAGAGAGAAAGAATGAAGGAAGAGAAACGGGAAGATTTCCGGCGGGATTCTGGTAAGTTTTCAAGCCTTTTTCTCTCTAATTTATTTGAGTTTTGTGGTAACTGTGACTGTAAGGGATGCCGTGAAGTGGGTTTGGGGTGTGGAATAGGGCTGCCGCAAGAGAGGATTCTAAGGCTATTGGTGGCTGCCGCGAAGTGAGTATAAGGGGCAGCCGTGATGTATGTTTGAATGGGTTTATGGCTGAGTATAGATTAGCACAAATAAGGGGAAAACGAGTGTAACCTGCGAGTGGGTTCAAAGCTGTCATGGAAGTGTTTCTTTTTTTTTTTTATGTCCGAAATCAGTGTGTGTTATTGTGGCTGTGATATACATATGAAGATCAGTATATTGGGGTTTGTATCTATATAAGTTTGATGAAAAGAAAGGAGAAGGAGATAAAGAGAGGAACAACTCTGATGTGGGTTGAATGATCTTATGTATGTGGGCATGATCGTATGTTTTTGAGTTGGTGTTATGGGTGGACTGCCCAGCATGGGTACATATGTTTTTGAGTGTGTTTTGGGTGTAAAGTGTGCTTGTATGTGTAAGGAAGAGGGGGGAACAACTGGGCATAATTGTGTGCTTGTCTTGGGTGTAAGCAGGTGAGTGAACAAGAGTGCAATGTGTACATTGAAAGTGTGAGTTAGGTAATGGAAATGAGAGAAGCTGGGACAACCATGCAGGGCTGCCGTATGTGATGTGGGTACTGAGGGGAAGGGTGAAATATTGTATGTTTGTGTGTGTATTGAACAAAAGAAAAAGGGAAGGGGAGAAGAGAAGCCCACTGCCATGAGGCAGTGGGTGCGGGGAGATTTGGATTTGACTGTGTGATATGTGGAAGGATGTGTGTGTTGTAAGTGAGTATATAAACCAACTAAAAGAGAAGAAGAGAAAACCCATGACAGTGGGTGTGAGAGTTCCAAATGGTTGTGAAGGTATTTTGGGTAATGTGGGTTTAAAAGACAAGAAATGGGGAGCAAGCAAAAGGAAGCTGCGTGAACCGTAATTTTGAGCTGTGAATATATTCTGGGTTTTGGACAGAAGCTGAAAGAAGAGAAGAAGATGCTGAAGAGTGATGGGTTGTATGTTGTAAAGTGTTTCACTGTTCACGTTTCTGTTGTGTATTGTATACTAGTCGGATAATTTTGAAACTTTACAGAAAGATTTGTGGCGCAATATTAGAATTACGGTTAAAATTTCATATTTTTCTGATATCGTATGTATTTTTAATATTTTCTAAAATTTCAGAACCGTAAAACTCGTTTGGAGCTTTTAAACCCTGAAAATGTTCTGGGAAAAATTAAAGTAATGTCTTTATGGTATAAATAAGACTCAGTTTGAATTTGATGACTTTTGGAGTTGATTTTCTATGGTTTCCGTATCGCATCGGGTTTAGCAAAATGAATAATTTAAAAATAGTTTTAATGCCTTTTAATTTATGATTTAAATTTCTGTAATTTTTATACATATTTTAAAGCTGTGAAAAAAATCATGGGACTTATTTTTCATCTGGAGGTAATTATGGCTATTTATGGATTTTATTGTATTTAAAGAAATTATTTTTAATTCAAAAATATTCAAAATTTCAGAAAATTCATACTTAACTTGCTATGATGTTTTAAGCTATAAAAGTATTTTGTTATAATTTATTATGAATTTTAGAGTATCGTTACGCATTAAAAGTGTAAAGGATTTTCAATTAGTTAGGTTGGCCGAGTGCGGGAAACCGTTTTGAGTTGCGCGATTTAAGGGTGGGAGTGAGTACGCTGTGGGTAGTTGATATTAGGATTTTTAGTATATTAGACATAGATGGTGTTCTAACAAATGAATTGACAATTTAGGTTAACTCGAGGATTTTGAATAAGTTGAATAGCAGCTCATAGCTTCGGACGGAGGTAAGAGATTTCTTCTGAAACCCAGTTTCCTCTATTTGTCCTCATAGATATTTTTCTGAATTGTTATCGCTATTCTTTGGATTCTGTTATTTTGATAAAGTCGCATTGTTTGCCATATGAACCTTTCATTGAGCCTTAAGACGTTTGTTGAAACTCTTATCGGTGCTCATTAATTCTTGTCCATCGAGCATTGAATAATATGTTGCATTTATCGATTTGTTATCATTCTGCATATTGACATGAGAGTTTGCATTGGTGCGTTTTGGCGAAGTTGGTGGGTATTGGAGGATTTGGTGTGGGCTAGTACCTTGATGGACTAGCCGGTGTATTGGTGTGGGCTAGTACATTGACGGACTAGCCGATGTATTAGTGTGGGCTAGTGTCTTGATGGACTAGCCGGTGGAAAGTGTTAGTGAGCATCGCCTTTGTGGCTTTGCTAAGTGATTTCCCTGCACTGCCTGTGTGGCTTTGCAATTGCTCATGTTCGATAGCATCTATGATTCTTTGCGTCGTATCTGAAAAATTGTTCTTTGTTTGTATCTGGTTTATGGCTTTGAGTTGAATCTCCTCCATATTGCAATCGTATTAAATTTGTAAATTTTTCATATCCGTTTTACTAAAATTTGAGCGACTTTACTGAGCTCTCAAAAGCTCACTCCCCTTTTACTTCCTTTTCGCAGGTAATAATCGACAATAGACCGCACTGAGTATGGATTAGAGCCAATCGAGGCAAAGATAATTTAAGTTAGTGTTGCTCATTAGAACCCCTGCGTGGGTGAATATTGTTATTTGAATTTTGCAGACTTAGATTTAATATTTCATTTATGACAGTCTACTGAGAGTATGATATAAATTGATGGTTTAGCTGCTCTGACCGCTTGTGGTATTATCCTGATGATGACTGTCCATTGGTTATGAGGTTATCATTGTCTTAGTGTCATCGATCGATTGATTGTTAACGTTCCGAAAATTCCGGGATGTTACATTCGACTAAAAACTTTTGCTTCGACTAAAAACTTTTGACTTCGACTAAAAAGTTTGGCTTCGACTAAAAACTTTTGGTTTCGACTAAAAACTTTTGCTTCGACTAAAAAGTTTGTCTTCGACAAAAAAGTTTTGCTTCAACTAAAAACTTTTGCTTCTGGTTCTTTACTTGAATTTTTAAGAGATCTTTTAAGAAGGACTTAGAAATGCTAACATGGATAAAATAGACTTCAGGTTCTTGCATCTTCAATGTAGTCCGAGTCTTTGAATCCCAAATCTAAGTCCGAGTTCAAGCTTTGTCCAATGCATGATCTTGTCTTTGTTTGATTATGATAAATCCTGAAATGTTTATCTTAATAATCTTGTCAGATTAATGTTAGAGATAATAAATTTGGAATCATCAAAATCGATAAGTCAACAATCTCCCCCTTTTTTATGATGACAACATTAGTTCTAACATTATATAAACATACTCCTCCTTGATTAGTTAACATTCAAACAAAGTAATAACTAAAATATCATCTTTTAATATTCAGCAAAAAATTGTTAAAGATATGTACAAAGAATGATCAATAAATAATTGTTCTCCCCGTTTGTCAAATCAAAAAGAGGGGCAGCCAAAGCAACAAACAAAAGAGTGTTCCCAACTTATTCTGGTCGTAACCAAGGGCCCACTAGGGGTCCCATTTCACGCGAATACGTCGACATTGTCAACAGTCAATTTTTCAACGCATCGAACCGGTCAAAGTGCGCGCGCCCAAGTCACATGTGTTTCTCGCTTCGCGCGCTTCGTGCGCGACTTAGGCGCCGATTATTTCACGTTAATGTTACTCACGCTAGCACGTTCGTCACACCGAGACAACCCGAACACCTTTTCATCAAAAACATCGGCCGACGGCGCATTTGAAGCAACGGGGTCAAGGGGCAAAGGGCCTTGGCCAACCCCAGGGGGTCGGCCTCGGCCTTCATGAGGGGTTGGCCTCAGCCATTTTCCCCCGGTGGTTCACCCCTTCGCGCAAACCCCTTTTTCGTACTTTTTCACTTCGTACGCTTTGTACGTGACTTTGGCACATTGTTCGTCACATAGGTACGATTCATGTCGACACGCTCGTCACAACGCAACTTTTGGATTTGTCATTGCCCATCAAATCACCTACCGTCGGCGCGTCCGAAGTTCACCGAAAGGGGGAGTGGCCTTGGCCTCCCTTCATGGGAGTTGGACATTGGCATTGGCCACCCCCCAAGGGGTCGGCCTCGGCCTCCCCAAGGGTGGTGGCCTTGGCCTAATTTTTGGCCTATGGCCTCCCTTCCCGCGCGCACTTGTTTTCTCGAGTCTTTGCACCTCCGTGATGTTTACCGACGTTCGTACATCAACCTCGCGACGTCCGTCGTGCATCAACCTCGCGACGTCCATCGTGCATCAAACTCGCGAAGTCCGTTGTCCATGACCGCACACCGCTCCCGCGATGCCCATCGCCCAAAGTCTCGCGCTACCGCCTAATGACCCATCACCAACGACCGTATACCATCACTCCCAACTTTGTCATTACTACATGTTGCATTCATTATTTTGTTATAACAGGCACACTCAACTCACATCCGGTCTTCGGGACACCCGAGGCGCGCCCGTGCGCCATTCTCATGATACGTGCCCCGGCACCAAGTATTGCCCCGGGACGTTCGGCGCCACGCCCGTGCGCCATCGTCATGATACGTGCCCCCGACACCAAGTATTGCTCCGCAATGTTCATCGCTGCGCCACTTTCATAACACGTGCCCCCGCACCAAGGGTTGTCTCCGCGACGCTCGTCGCCGCGCCCGTGCACTACTTCCATGACATGTGCCCACGGCACCAGGTATTGTCTCACAATGGTAGTCGCCGCGGCCATGCACCACAATCATGTTATGTGCTTTCCGGGGGGTTCCGCTCGTAGTGCTCCGGCACAAGGACCCCTCGCAGCGGGATGGACTCACAACCTCAAAGTCATCACCGCCACGGGATGGGCTCACAACCTTAAAGCCATCGCCGTCACAATCACGGGGGGCTCCGGCACGAGGACCCCTCGCAGCGGGATAGACTCACAACCTTAAAGTCATCGTCACCACGGGATGGGCTCACAACCTTAAAGCCATCGCAGTCACAATCACGGGGGGCTCCGACACGAGGACCCTGGCACCGAGATGGACTCAAAACCTTAAAGTCATCGCCGCCACGGGATGGGCTCACAACCTTAAAGCGATCGCCGTCACAATCACGGGGGGCTCCGGCATGAGGACCCTCGCAGCGGGATGGACTCACAACCTTAAAGTCATCGCCACCACAGGATGGACTCACAACCTTAAAGTCATCGCCGCCACGGGATGGGCTCACAACCTTAAAGCCATCGCCGTCACAATCACGGGGGGCTCCGGCACGAGGACTCCTCGCAGCGGGATAAACTCACAACCTTAAATTCATCATCGCCATGGGATGGGCTCACAACCTTAAAGCCATCGTAGTCACAATCACGGGGGGCTTCGGCACGAGGACCCCTCGCAGTGGGATGGACTCACAACCTTAAAGTCATCGTCGCCACGGGATGGGCTCACAACCTTAAAGCCATCGCCGTCACAATCACGGGGGGCTCCGGCATGAGGACCCTGGCAGCGAGATGGACTCACAACCTTAAAGTCATCGCCACCATGGGATGGGCTCACAACCTTAAAGCCATCGCCGTCACAATCACGGGAGGCTCCGGCACGAGGACCCCTCGCAGCGGGATGAACTCATAACCTTAAAGTCATCACCACCACGGGATGGGCTCACAACCTTAAAGCCATAGCCATCACAATCACGGAGGGCTCCGACACGAGGACCCCTCGCCACGGACTCTGAGCACTGAGCTGCGAGCATGTCCACTCATGTTACCATTGATCGTCGACACCACCAGGGCAATGACTCCGGGTCACTCCGGGACGGGAGCAAGTCCTCGGAGGGCATCGCGCCTAGTCCGTCTGACAGTTGGCTACAGGGGTAACCCTCACAGCTGTCAGGTTCTCTACGCGTCTCTTGACGCACCTTGTGGGATTCAGTAAGGGCTTGGATCGGTGGTTGGGGCAATGGGCTTACTCTGATCATGCTATCATGGTGTGGTCAGTCTTCACAGACAGGTAGAGCGACGCTGTGCGAGGCAGGCAACGCGAATTTGGGAACCGGCATTTTGGGACCCCCTGGTGACGTGTCACTTCCAGGGGATGACATGTGGCATTTTATGACATAAGCACACTGTTTCCTATAAATAGTGGACTTTACGACTCAAAATGGGACTTTTGGCTCATTCTTACAAAATCACTTTCTCACTCTAGAATTTGGGAGCTCTTGGATTCTAGTGAGAGAAACATAACTTTGGACCGTAGCATTGGACCCCGACTCGGACCTTGATTTGGATTGTCGACTGTCGGCCCTATTCATCTCAGCCTTGTCTCCGCATCACTGTTACTCCTCACGGCATGTCTGGGGAGCCTTGCTCTCTGCCCTTACTCCACCCTCACTGTCTCTCACTTTGCATACTTGGAAGCTGACTCGGACTGCAGCCTTTGTGGCACCTCCACGTAGGTATGAACCCACATTCCTTGGCATCAAAGAGTAAAAGAGAAAACAGCTAGGGCTAACGGCGACGAGCACCTCTTGCAGAGGAGGATGGATTAGTAGGCGGCGGAGCAGATCGACGAGCACCTTGTGCAAAAAAAGATGGATCAGCAGGCGGCAGAGCGGTTGTGGGTACTTTAATAACTTTGACAACACGAGGAGAACACGACATCGGAGGGTTGTACGGGATATGCGGGTTGAAGAACCATTCTTCCCATTCGGTGCATGTGTGGCGAGAGGGAAAGATATCCGGACGAGTCACCCTAAAGCCATGAGCCTGATCGAAAATCTGATGTGCCAGGTAGCGGTTTTGTTTAGTCAGAATGCTCGTAGTGAGATAGGTCTGGCGACGATGAGCCTGAAAGGCAACTTCCTGCTGTCGGTGAAGATCATGCTGCATCCGAGTCAAACTCTCCAGGAGTGAAGTATGGTTGAGAGGAAAAGAGGAAAGGTTAGAGGTGAGGTCGTTAAGAAGAGTGTGAAAGTCTATTTGGTTCGATAGAAGCTGGGCTGAGGAGTGTTGAACTGACTGCTGAAGGGCAGCAAGCTCATGAAGGATGGCAGTGTGGTTGGCTGTAACATAGGTAGCAAGGGTGGTTTGCTATTCAAGTATTAACTGAATCGAAGTAGAGAGACGAGAAAGGGTCTCAGAGAGGTCGGAGTTGTCGGTGGATAGGAACTCATCAAAATTAAGATTTGAGAAGTCGTTAAGTGGACTGAAGAAGGGATCAGAAGGGTAATGAGGGGTGGGCAGAGGTGGTACCGAGAAGGAAGGGTCAAAAGGAGGGAATGTGATAGAGGGAGATGGGTCAGTAGGCACAGTGGGTATGAACTGAGAACGATGAGGTGGTAGGGGTAGAACGGACGGGGAAGGATCAGAAGGTACGGGTGAGGGAACTACAAGAGCATGGGAGGGAACATGAGTAAGAGCATGGGAGGGAACATGAGTAGGAGCAGGAGCGGGTGCAAGAGCAGGCGCGGGAGCAGAAGCGGGAGCGAGAGCCTGAACGGACCTGGTATGGGAGGGGTCGGCAACAGTGATGCACTCAAGAGTGACAGTGTCGGTGGTGAGGTCAGTGCAAATGGCAAAGCCCGCACGAAGAAGAGAAGTTTCGTCAAGAATATGGTGACTCGGAAGAGATATACATTCCGAGATAGATGTAGGAAGAGGGACATGAAAATATTCAAAAACGCGGGTTAAAATTAGACCGAAAGGAAGATTAGCAGAGGATTTGTTTTTCCGGGCATCCATTACGAGCATGATAATGCCCGCAATGTTTAAGGAAGAGCCCCAAATGAAGTGGGTGAGAAGAATGATGTCGAGATATGAAAAAGTAGCAAAAGAGCTGGCACGGCCCGAGAGGTTATAACTGAGAATGAAATGGAGGACACGATGAAGAGGAGAAAGGTCACCTAAACTAGGTTTTTTGGGGTCGAGAAATCGACGGTTCTCCTAGAAGGGTTTGTGTTTGTTGGAGTGGGGTAAAGGGGCTAGAGGAGCACCACGTGTTTCCGGGGAAAACAATGGTGGAGGATTGGTTTGTAAAACTGAGAATTTGGGCTAAGGTGGAGGCATCGAGACAGATGTGGACCCCATTAACATATGTGGTCAAAAAGGCGGAGGACAGAGCATTAAATTTCATGTTCGAATAGAACATTCGAACAAGACCAGGGTAGTAAATTGAATGGGGAGAGAGAAGGGAGGGACATCCCATTCGGTCAAAGAGACTGGTAAGACCAAGTTGAGTCATTAGGTTGACATTACTTAGACGTCCAGGTACGACCTCTCGATTGACGAAATTTGTATAATAGTTGATTTGATCTTCGGCTGACTCAAAAAAATGGGGAATGTGAAGTATTGCGGTAGGAGAAATATAAGGGCAGGTTGATGGCGGGTAGGTTAGAGGAGAAGCAGAGGAAGAATAGGCAGCACGAGGAGGAGGAGGATGATCAACAGTACCTAAAAAGGACAGAGCAGCAGACGTCCGTTGAGCAGGTACAGAGGACGATGATCTTGCAGCAAAAGTTGTCTGACGAGTGCGACGACGTGTGGAAGGTGGTGGTGGAGCAGCAGCAGGAGATGGAGCAGCAGCAGCAGCAGCAGGTGGATGAGCCACGTCAAATTCATTGTCGGTGTCAATGACAAGACTTCGGCGACTACGAGGGTGTGGGTTTGAGTCCATGTGGGCCCTAAGTGACAGGTGGGCAAGAGAGAGGGGAAGAGTAAAGATCTGAAAAAAACGGGACGAGGAACAGTGAAAAGGGTAACAGTAAAAAGTGAAAGGGAAAAAAAGGTGGGGTATATATAGACGAAAAGATTTTGGTCGACTGAAACATCATTTTCAGTCGACTGAAAAGATTTTAGTAGACTGAAAGTTGACTTTCCAGTCGACTAAATCCAACAGATTTCCAAATGTGAAACAGGTGTTCAGTCGACTGAAAATATTTTAGTCGAATGAAAATTGACTTTTCAGTCGACTAAATTGAACAGATTGCCAAATGTGAAAGATGTTTTCAGTCGAATGAAACGATTTTACTCGAATAAAAATTGACGTTTCAGTCGACTAAATTAATCAGATGCAAAAATGAAGTTTTGAGTCGAATGAAAACTGACTTTTCAATCGACTTAAACAAGCAGAAACAAGACTGACCATTCAAAAAGAAAGATTTCGGTCGAATGAAAAAGGGTCATTTGCGTCGAATAAAAAAGATTTAGCAAAGATCACACATTCCTAAGCGACGACGAAGAGAACAAAATGAGGATTCAACTAAGGGTTTTGTAAATATATCTGCGAGCTGATCTTCAGAACCAACTTTCTTGAGTTTTATTAAACCTTTCTGAATATTGTCTCGAAGAAAGTGGTGACGAATATCGATGTGCTTAGTGCGTGAGTGTTGAACATAATTTTTACTAATATCAATAGCACTGCTACTGTCGCACATAATAGGAATATGGTCTATTGAGAGACCAAAATCTCGTAATGTTTGACGCATCCACAGTACTTGGGCACAACAGCTTTTTGGAAGTGGCTGAGTCTCATCACTGTTGTTGTGAGAGGATGTTGAACACTCCCCCTCAGTTGAGGAGACATTAAGTTTGTTGTTCAAATCCAGAGAGAGTTCTTCACTGTCATCACTTGCATTCTTACTTGGTTTTTCAACGTTAGATTCTTCAAATACAACATGCATAGATTCTTCAACTGTCAGAGTTCAACGGTTATAGATTCTATATGCTCTACTTTTTAATGGATAACCAAAAAATATTTCCTCGTCAGACTTCGCATCAAACTTACCTAAGTTCTCACGATGATTCAAAATAAAACATTTGCAGCCGAAAACCTTAAAATAATCGATTTTTGGTTTTCGATTTGAGAATAGTTCGTAAGGAGTTTTGTCAAAGATTGGTCTGATGAGTACTCTGTTCAACACGTAACATGAAGTGCTGACAGCTTCGGCCCAGAAATATTTTGGCAGAGAGTTTTCGTGAAGCCTGGTTTTGGCCATTTCTTGCAGAGTACGATTCTTTCTCTCTACAACCCCATTTTGTTGAGGCGTCCGAGGAGCAGAAAACTCATGAGAATGCCATTTTTGAATACAAAAAGGAATAAAATCTTTTTCAAATTCACTGCCATGATCACTTTGAATTTTTACAAGCTTTAACTCTTTCTCATTTTGAAGCTGCTTAACAAGACTGATTTTTTTTTTCAAACACTTCATCCTTATGAGTTAGAAAAAGAACCCATGTGTATCTTGATAAATCGTCAACAATGACGAATGCAGAAAACTTTTCACCTAGGCTGGCATTTCTTGTGGGGCGAAAAAGATCTAAATGAAGGAGTTGAAAAGAGCGAGAGGTGGAAATAACATTCTTTGCTTGAAAAGATATTTTTGACTGTTTACCATATTGATAGGCATCACAAACCCTGTCCTTGACAAATTTTAACTTTGGTAAGCCTCTGACAAGATCTTTCGAGAGAAGTTTCTTGATTAGATCCATGTGAACATGACCTAATCTAGGATGCCACAACCAAATGTCATTATGTTGGGCAGAAAGACAAACTTCACGAGAAGAGTCAGATGCATCAAAAGATGGTGTATATATATCACCATCTCTCTTACCAACCAAGGTACCTCCATCTGAGGCATGGCTGATTAGGCATTGATTGCCTTCGAACTGAACTTTGTGTCCACTATCGATTAGTTGACTCATACTTATCAAATTGAACTTCAAACCGTCAACCAAGGATACATTATCGATAGATATGGAACCGGTGCCAATTTTACCTTTACCGATGATATTTCCATTTGAGTTGTCTCCGAAGGTAACAAGTCCTCCATTCTTCGAAGTGATGTGAGAGAATAGTGAGCGATCACCGGTCATATGCCTTGAACATCCCCTGTCGAGAATCCATTTATTGGAATCTACCCTTGCTTTCAAGCATACCTACAATAGATTCTGGTTTTGTTCCTTTAGGTACCCACACTTTCTTGGGTCCTGGAAGATTAGATAAACAAAATTTTGGCACCCAAACTTGTTTCATTTTATTTTTTGTAATAGAAGAGAATGACTGATTTTTGACAATATTAAGAGGACAATTTTTAACTAAGTGTCTTTTCTTGTTACATACTGAACAGAGTGTGAATGGTGAGCAAGAAACTAAATTTTTGTTAATTTTTTTTTTTTTTGTAATCCTTTTGCTTCTTTGAAGGATTGTAACCGATTCCACTTTTCTAAAAAACACATCTTTGTTTTCTCAAAAGAATATCCAAGTTCTCTCTTCCTTGGATAAATTTTGAAAGAGTAAAATTCAGATCTTCAATCTCCATTTCTAAATTCAATTTTTTGTGTAGAAATTTCTTCCAACTGAGATTTTAAAGATTCGTTTTCAACTGGAACTTTTACTCTTCTGAGAGATTGGATTTCAGAAGACAAATAAGAATTTTCCTTCTTAGAGGCATTCAGATTATTTTCTAAATCTAAAGAAACATTTTCAGAAATATAAAGTTCAACCTTTTCTTCCAACTCTTCCTTTTTACCTTCCAACTCTTCAACAGTAATTATCAAAGAAAGAGCCTTATTTTTTAGATTAACATTTTTAACTTTTAACTTTTCATGATTTTCACTGAGTTCGAGAAAAGCTGACTTAAGTTCATTATAATCAAGATTTTTAGAGATTATCTTATCGGAGTTATCATCCTTGGCCATGAAGCAAAGTTGAGCTACGTCATCATCTTCGCTAGTTTCTTTGTCACTTTCATCAGAGTCATCCCAAGTCAGCAGAGCTTTCCTGGACTTGAACTTCTTTTCTTTGAAGTTTCGACTGTTACTGCTTGCAGTCTTGTTCTTGAGTTGCGGACAGTATTTTTTGATGTGCCCAGTTCTGCCGCATTCATAGCAAGCATAAGAATTTTCCTTTACATTCCAATCACTATTATTTCTCTGATGTGATTGGTTTGTAGGATTTCTCCTGATCTTCCCATCTCGCTTGCTTGCGAGAAACTTCTTGAACCTTCGAGTGATGAGAGCCATTTCAGGATCAGAATCGTCGCTGCTCTCTGCAGGTTCATGAGAGGTCTCAGCTTTAAGAGCTAAGTTCTTCTTCTTGGAGGTGGTTTCTTCTTCGTCATGAATCTTCATCGTAATTTCATGAGTCATTAGAGAACCCACCAATTCTTCAAGCTTCAGCACATTTAAGTCCTTTGCCTCTTGAATGGCTGTGAGTTTTGCTTCCCATCTCTTTGGAAGAGATCTGAGAACTTTTCGGACAACTTCTTTTTCTGGGTAGATTTTACCCAAAAGCTTCAGTCCATTTATAATGAGTGTAAATCTGGAGTACATCTCATTTATGGACTCGTGCTCCTTCATCTTGAAGGCCTCATACTGCTGGACCAACGTGTTGATCTTGGTCTCTTTCACTTGATTTGTATCTTCATGAGTGACCTCCAACAATCTCCACATTTCTCTAGCTGTCTCACATGAGAATACTTTGCCTGAGTGTTGCCAGCTATGTAATCGATACACATTCATACACTTACATAATGTTCTTCAAGTATTATGAATTCTAAGCAATCATTAGGGTTGAAAATGCAACATTAAATGATAACTTTCTTAGTTTCATAGGATTTTCCCCTTTGACTTATTTACGAAAACCTAGGATAGATCTGGTATAAGTAAAAGGTTGACCTTTACTCCTGCTTAGCCATACTTGCAAATCAATACTTATTTAGTCGTTGATTGCTATTTGAGTTCAATTTGGTATTTAAATGTACCAAAATGTATGTTAGGATTTCGCATAAAGTCAGAGTGGGAAATCCAATGAAATGAAGAGAGTATTGGATTTAACGTTTACCCAAGCACTCCACTTCCAAAAATGCCAATTTAATGCCTTGGCTTGTAAATTAGACGTTATTTATCTATTTAAGCATGTGAGTTCAAATAAAGAAATTGTAAATTTGATATAGCACGTGGATATACAGGCTTCTTGTTTAAATGGGTGCTTGAAATTCAGTTGCTTATTTGTTTGCTACATCATTTGTGCTTCTCTGGCCTTCCTAGGAATAATGTAGGCATGGTTGCTCAGATGTATTCACTCTGCCAGGTAAGGAAGCCTTCCTAGGTTAGTAAATTCATGCAGAAAATGCAGAATTTGGGAGATTTTAAGCTGCCCCAGTTCTTCAATTACCCGCCATACTTCACGTAATCACTCGATTCCATTTTGCACCTTAAGTTTCTCTATTTTTTCTGGATACAGATGCTGGATTTTTGTTTGAAGGACAACATAAATTACTCTCTTCTATGGGTCTCGTGGATTAGCTTTCTTATGTTAAGTACATACTGCACATGAAATGAAATACTGAAGTCCCGGTAGAGTTGAACTCGTGTTGTGAAGAGTGTGAAGCTATTCATATTACCTAGGACTACCTTAACGAAGAAGTGCTGAAATGTAGTGTGCACTTGGAAAACAAATAGACCTAGAAGACGAAACAACTAGGATGAAGCAAGCTGATGAAAGGAATTGATAGACGGTGATGGACTGAGATAGTTTTTTTATAGTTGTTTAATTGTCTATTTGTCTACCGATAAAGAAAGAACAGCTTAGGTCCAGAATTAGACCAAAAGGAAATCAGTATTCTTTGTAGTGAAAGCAGGGCGAAGACTTTGTTTAATGTATTAACAAGATAAGAGAACTTCATGATAGAAAAGTTGAACTTAATGATAGGATGTGAGTTGACTCCTTTTAGAACTTCCTGCTGGCCGATGTTATAACTTTATCCTTTTTACAACCTTATGCTGGATCAAACCTCACTGTTTCATGTGCCATGCCTCTTGATACAGACAAGCTGTTAAGTTTGTTTCAGTTCATATCCTTATAAAGATTGGAATCTTTTAGTTCTCAGAATTGTATTGGATTTGCTATGGAAAACTAATATCATATTATTGCAAGCTCCTGCAGAAGATTTGCATATTTGGATAATTTTTGCACAATGACAAACAACTTACCATGTATGAGCCATATAATCAATAATCAGCCTGGCAAATAGATATCATGTTAACCTAATGATGTCTTGGTGCTATATCTTTCATTTATATTAATATTTGCATTCAATCTTACCTCAATACGTCATTCCTTGCATTTATACATAAATTTTCTCTATATCTTTGGTATACATGCTTATCAATTACTCAGATTCGTTACTACAGTTGCACGAGATCTTTTTCCTTCATTTGAATACCGCAAACTTTTATAACATCTATGTGAGGCATGTCAACCAAAGCAATTATGATCTGTGCAAGTAGGTATACATGCTTTCAAATACGGATATTTGTTACTACAGTTGCATGAGATCTTTCTCCTTCATTTGAATACTGCAAACTTTTATAACATCTATGTGAGGCATGGCGACCAAAGTAATTATGATCTGTGCAAGTAGGTTTTTATTGTGATGCTGGGGGGATAGATATTTGTTTATCAGCAACTTACCTTATTTGGTGGCTCTGTTCCAACTATAAAATGATCTGAGTTTTCAGTATAGAAGCTCCCTGGTTTTTGCGTTGTTTGGATATATTACTCGTGCCACATTAATGGTGTTTTGGCTTTAGTTTACAGCCGGTAAGGGAAACTCGGGATAAGCAGGTACAACTATGGAAGGAGATGATACTTGATTATTGTAGAACTCAGAAGATTTATGTTATTGGCCTGGAAGAAGACTTCCCACTCTTCACTAATCATGTGATCGAAAGTAAGCATATCACCGCCTCAGTCGTTTTCACTCTCTCTCTCTCTCTCTCTCTCTGTGTGTCGGAATATAACAAAGGTTTCCTTTTTCCTTCGTTGACTTAATGATCTACTTCTTTTTTGTTAGATGCTTTTTTGGTTCATTTCCCCTTCCTCCTCTTTTAAGACATCATATGCCTAATTCTTGTAAGAACTTGAGACTCTAGTGTTGTATAGAAGAATAGTGTTATAAGGCTATATCATCTGTATGGTAGAAGCAGTAGTTGTGGGATTTTCATGGTTCATTGCATTTATCCCCCCTTATGCAGCAGGCATGTTTTTGAATTGAACTTGAAGATCCAACATCCACTTCAATGGTGATTGCAATTTAGTAGTACTTGTCTTTGACAATTAGGTAAAAAGAGGAAGTCGTCAGATGAACTTGCATCTATTTTTTCCTCATCAAGTTCTTTGGAGCACGAGATGCTAGCTTAAAAAAGGCTAAGAAACTGTAATGATCTTATAGCTCTATTTGTCCATCACTCATATTGGTGACAAAGAACATTGATGTTTATTTTCTGCCTTTACTATATGCTATTTATTAAGTTTTTGCTGCACATCTTTGCTTGCTTTATAGCAGCTGAATTATGTGGTGTCCTTGTATAGGATCTCTCAGTCATGAAGCGAGGCAAGCATTCCTCTCAGCTTTAGTATCAGATGGTTTGTTTTGGTGATCCTGACTTAGTCATTGCTTTTCATCTCCATGGAGCCTGACCACTCTCCTACATTCATGAGCTCATTGGGGTGTTAATAACTAAAACTTTATCAACAGGACGGGCGGAATGGATGGATAAAAGCCATAGGAAGTGTCTAATCCTCTGGCATGGAGTTCAAGATTGGGCAGATTTGATTTTGCACTTTGTGAGTAATAATGCCGTCATGCTATGGGCGTGCTTATGAACTACTAGTCTTTCTTTGTTGTAATATATTTCATATATTGATCAGGTGAAGGAAAATGGGTTGGAGGACAGCGTGATGACAGTCGAGGAGATACGTACAGGGACCGAATCCCGCGGAACAGGTATACCCTGGCTGCATTTTGGGATTTTGTCAAGTTTTATCACAAGTTCTTGCGATTTTGTCAACCTATGTAATATTGTGACACCATTTCCAAGAGTGCAAAATATGTTCTTCAAAATTATACTTAGTCAAGTGATGGACTTCAGATATAAGCCGTTAGATGTCACGTCTTCATGTTGGCTGATAAAGTCTGGAAAACAACTTCCATCCAAATTGTTAATACCCAGAAAGAAGGATAAATTGAATCAACCATTTCTGAAGCATAAAAATCACTGAGCTGTAAGTTGTCTGTCATATTATCATTATACTACTCACTTCACTTCCAGTCTCTGCCTTCTGTTACGCTCTCAACGGAGTAACTCTGGTACACTCAAAATGGTACATCGCTTGCCAAATTAATTTCAAACCTGCAATCTTTCGGTAGTGAGCCTGATGAGCTGACCAAGCATTAGCTTCTGCCCGGTAGCATTATGCGGGGTTCTCTTTTGTTAACCTTTTTGATATTATACCATCTGAAGTTTCCTTAAGGTACCTTACGTCAATACTTTTTTGAGGTGGAGTGGCTCTTATTTTAATAGGTTGTATCATAGACACCAACCAGATTTCTTTTCTTTCATAAGTGGCGCACTGCAAATGCCGACTAATGAAATTCAAAGAGAAGGGTCCTCATAAAGTGGCATAATTTGTTACGAAATTTACATTTCTACTAAGCATGATCCGCTGTTCTGCAGTTGTAGTCATTAAATTTCTTGAGAAATTTCTTGAGGCAGTGAACCCCTAATCTTATGGTCTTTTTCGATAAAGTAATTCTCAACGGCCTTGGGTTAAATGCGGCAATATGTCTATAGATAGTGCTAATAACCCGTTACGTCTATGTTTTAGCTGTTATGCTACTATCCATGTCCGTATACTAGTTACATAACTGGTATTGCTATCCAACTATGTGCTTATCTGCGTAATCAACATCTTCATGACTCTCTCTCTGTCTTTCTTACTTTAGAGTTGCATGGGATGGATCGGACACTTCTAATGCGAGCTCTCAAACTACTAGAACGTAAGGGCAAACTCGTAATATTTAAGGGGAACTTCGGCAGACGATGAAGGCGTTAAATTCTCAGTATAGCATTTCTCTGTCTTTGTGGTTTGTTTGTATAGTATTTGAACCAGCGCATGATGTTCTCCTGCAACTGGATTTTGATGAACCAATTCAAAATTTTATGATATCGCACAGAATTATTTGAGGTTTCATGGACTTGTGTGCTATGAATATGATATGCGCACGTAACAAGCTTGCTGCTTTTTGGACTGGACTCTCTTGACATCATAATGCAACTTAAACAACAAAAGCAAGCTAAGAAGATGAAGAGAGGTACTCTCACTGGTACCAAAGAAAAGAGCTCGGCATAGATATTGTGAGCAGAGTGGTATACTTGTATACTGGATGGTCATGGTTTGATTCAACGGGAATACGCAGTTTTCTTCACTGCAATACTAAGTTTTCCTGCAACCAAACCAGTTAACTTCCTGTTCCCAACCTATTCTGGTCATACCCAAGGGCCCAATAGGAGTCCTATTTCACGCGAACACGTCGACATTGTCAACGGTCAATTTTCCAACGCATCAAACCGGTCAGCGCCCGCGCGCCAAAGACACGTGTTTTTCTCGTTCCGCGCGCTTCGTGCGTGACTTAGACATTTTATTTCGCGTCGACGTCACTAACGCTAGCGCGATCGTCACGCCGAGACCATCCGAACACCTTTCCATCAAAAATATCGGCCGACGGCGCATTTGGAGAAGCGGGGTCAAGGGGGAAAATGGCCTTGGCCAACCCCAGGAGGTCGGCCTCGGCCTTCCCCAGGCCATAGGGGTCGGCCTCGGCCTCCTGGGGGGCTTGGCCTTGGCCACTTTCCCCCGGTGGTTCACCCCTTCCCGCATACCCCTTTTTCGTACTTCTTTCCCCTCGTACGCTTCGTACGTAACCTTGATACCTTGATCGCTACGTGGGTATGATTCTTGGCAACGCGCTCGTCATAACGCAACTTTCGGAATCATCATTGCCCATCAAAACACCTACCGTCGGCGCGCCCGAAGTTCACCAAGAGGGGGGAGTGGCCCTGGGCTCCTTCATGAGAGTTGGCCATTTGGCCTTGGCCAACCCCAGGGGGGTCGGCCTCGGCCTTCCCCAGGCCATAGGGGTCGGCCTCGGCCTCCTGGAGGGCTTGGCCTCGGCCATTTTCCCCCGGTGGTTCACCCCTCTGCGCAAACCCCTTTTCGCACTTTTTTCACTTCGTACGCTTTGCACGTGACTTTGACATCTCGTTCGTCATATAGGTACGATTCACGTCGACACGCTTGTCATAATGCAACTTTCGGATTTGTCTTTGCTCATCAAACCACCTACCGTCGGCGCGCCCGAAGTTCACCAAGACGGGGGAGTGGCCTTGGGCTCCTTCATGGGAGTTGGCCATTTGGCCTTGGCCAACCCCAGGGGGTCGGCCTCGGCCTTCCCCATGCCTAGGGGGTCGGCCTCGGCCTCCACGAGGGGTTAGCCTTGGCCTTCCCCCCATTTTGGCCAATGGTCTCCCCTCCCGCGCGCACTTGTTTTCTCGAGTCTTTGCACCTCCGCGATGTTCACGGACGTTCGTACATCAACCTCGCGACGTCCGTCGTGCATCAACCTCACGACGTCCGTCGTGCATCAACCTCGGGACGTCCGTCGTCCATGACCGCACACTGCTCCCGCGATGCCCATTGCCCAAAGTCGCGCACTATCACCGAATGACCCGTCGTCGACAACCGCATACCATAACTACCAACTTTGTCATTACTATATGTTGCATTCATTATCTTGTTATGACAGGCACACTCAGCTCACATCTCGTCTTCGGGACACCCGATGCGCGCCCGAGCGCCATCGTCATGATACGTGCCCCCGGCACCAAGTATTGCTCCGCGACGTTCGTCGCCGCGCCTGGGCACTATTCTCATGATACGTGCCCCCGGCACAAAGTATTGCTTCGCGACGTTCGTCGTCGCACCACTTTCATAACACGTGCCCCCGGCACCAAGTATTGCTCCGCGACGTTCGTCGCCGCGCCCTTGCGCCATTCTCATGATACGTGCCCCGGCACCAAATATTGCTCCGTGACGATCGTCGCCGCACCACTTTCACAACACGTGCCCCAGGCACCAGGTATTGTTTCGTGCTATAGGCACCGCGCTCATGCGCCACAATCATGTTGCATGATACCGGGATGGGCTCACAACCTTATAGCCATCGCCGTCTCAATCAAAATGGGGGCTTCGGCCTCGTACCGGGATGGGCTCACAACCTTATAGCCATCGCCGTCTCAATCAAAATGGGGGCTTCGGCCTCGTACAGGGATGGGGTCACAACCTTATAGCCATCGCCGTCTCAATCAAAAGGGGGGCTTCGGCCTCGTACCGGGATGGGCTCACAACCTTATAGCCATCGCCGTCTCAATCACAAGGGGGGCTTCGGCCTCGTACCGGGATGAGCTCACAACCTTATAGCCATCGCCGTCTCAATCACAAGGGGGCTTCGGCCTCGTACCGGGATGGGCTCACAACCTTATAGCCATCGCCGTCTCAATCACAAGGGGGCTTCGGCCTCGTACCGGGATGGGCTCACAACCTTATAGCCATCGCCGTCTCAATCACAAGGGGGCTTCGGCCTCGTACCGGGATGGGCTCACAACCTTATAGCCATCGCCGTCTCAATCACAAGGGGGCTTCGACCCTCGTACCGGGATGGGCTCACAACCTCATAGCCATCGCCGTCACAGTCACAGGGGGCTCCGACACAAGGACCCCTCGCCACAGACTCGGAGCACTGAGCTGCGACCATGTCCGCTCATGTTACTATCGATCTTCGACACCACCAGGGCAATGACCCCCGGGTCACTCCGGGACGGGAGCAGGTCCTTGGAGGGCATCGCGCCTAGTCCGCCTGGCAGTTGGCTACAGGGGTAACCCTCACCACTGTCAGGTTATCTGCGCGTCTATTGACGCACCTCATGGGATTCAGTAAGGGCTTGGATTGGTGGCTGGGGCAACGGGTTTACTCTGACCATGCCGTCATGGTATGGTCAGTCTTCTCAGACAGGTAGAGCGACGCTGTACGAGGCAGGCAACGCGAATTTGGGAACCGGCAGTCCAACAGAGAACCGGTATTTTGGGACCCCCTGGTGATGTGTCACTCCGAGGGGATGACATGTGGTACTTTATGACATAAGCACATTGTTTTCTATAAATAGTGAACTTTACAACTCAAAAAAGGACTTCTTCTTCATTCTCACAAAAATCACTTTCTCACTCTAGAATTGGAGAGCTCTTGGATTCTAGAGAGAGAAACATAAAATTGGACATAGCTTAAGATCGTAACATTGGACCTCGACTCGGACCCTGACTTGGACTATCGACTGCCGGCCCTGTTCGTCTTAGCCTTGCCTTCACAGCACTGTCATTCCTCACGGCCTGTCTAGGAAGCCTTGCTCTCAGCCCTTACTCCGTCCTTGCTGTCTCTCACTTTGCATACTTGGAAGCTGACACGGACTGCAGCCTTTGTGGCACATCCACGTAAGTACGAACCCACTTTCCTTGTTCACGTGAAATAGGACTCCTATTGAGCCCTTGGGTATGATCTGATTAGGTTGGGAACACTTCCTTTTGTGGGTTTCAAATGATAGAAATGTTATTACTGATTTTGGAGTTACCTGGCTGTCCCAGCCTTGGTGGAGCTTACAGTCCTGTAATATTACGTCACGGTAGCAAACACAACACATAAATATCATTGCTTCACTGTCCCAGCCTTGGTGGAGCTTATCGATTTGAACATCCATACTGTGGAACTTCAGCTGTCCTTATAAATCAGCTTCACCTTCTCGAGATCCATTTGCCATTGTGATTAGTTGGAACCAGTCGATAAAGACGTTTGTCCTTATACCACATGCAAAATTTGCTAGTAATTTCGCTTCATTTAGCTAAAATTTTAATACTAATCCGATACTGCACTCATTGAACTCATTACTCGCATAACATATGTCATATGCTGCTGCTATAATTTCTTCAGTTCTATTGATTTGTATCATTGCGTGCAAGGAGTAGGTGCAAAACATTATTTGTGAGATTGCCAATGTTTGATGTGACCATGTACAAGCCTACAGGAACGAGTTTATCAAAGCAGCGAAAGGATCTAAAGCCGGGAAGGAGGCATTGGATCCGACTTTTTGTTCTTGGTGATTACGAGAGCGCGCTAATACCTGTTCCTGCGCTACTTCTTTGTGCATTATATTTGCAGTGAAGAAAAATGGAACACACATTGGCAATCGGGGTGGCGTCTGGTCCTGAATCAAGAACAAAAGATAGTTTTTGGAGGATTTTCCTTTGTTTGTCCATCCTGATCCTGTGTTTGGCTTAAGGTTTGGGTTTTACAGTAACCCAGAATTGTTTTGGCTAGCCTCTTGGATTTCATTTTCACCAATATTGGCTCAAATCATGCGTTTCGGAAGATATTTCATTTCTGTGAACTCCTATGCACCAGATTGTGACAAGCACCATTACTCTTGCCAAAGGTAGACCCTAATTGGATAACAGACCCGAATTCTACGATACCTGATCCTCATTGTCCAAAGGTAGAGGGTTCAGAATTACGCAGGCCTTGTAACAGCACCTAGGTGCGCTCTATACTGAATGATAGGAAAAATTCAAGCATTTTTATCGGTAGCAACAACATCAAACACCGAAAATCCTCGACGTATACTACAACGGAAATGCCGTGTACACACGATCAATCAACAGACTGCCACCATTACTGAACCATTAAGAACCGAGACAACTCATTTGACAAAACAAAAAAGAAAAACAATAAGAAAACAAAAGCCAACACATGAAAGAGAGAACTGTAATAAAAATAAAAATAAAAATAAATCTAAAAATAAATAAATAGTGTACATCATTTATGACGGAGTAGAAACTTCATCTCATTCATGCATAAGATGGAGCCAGGCATTCGTTGACCATATCTACAAGGTTAGGATTTTCCAATGCTGCTGTAACGCGTACTTTGTCATCCAACTGTTTGTTTACTGTAACCATAAAAAGCAACATAGCAGTCAAAGCGAAGTTAAAATTTAGGAACTTTAAAGCATAGTTTTTGGTCACAATGTGGTTTTCATCCGACAACCTGCTTCCCAACCCCTCTATCCCATACAACCAAAAATCAACGTGGATCTTGTCCAGAAGTTTACAATATAAACAGACTTGGAGAATCTGCATGCTAATTTATAACTTGAATCGGTGACACCAAGACAAGGCTGTCACTTTGAAAAAGCAAATTTAAAAAAGGGCTTCTGAGAAAGGCCCACTGTGTGGCCGGTTGGTATAAAGCTTAAAAATGGAATGAGGGAAATCTAAGCCCCGTACGCTTACCATATTTGTTTTATGTTTTCATTTTATGTTTTCATTTTCACGATTTTCATATTCAGTTTGAAAACATGTTCCTGTACTTTTATCATTTTCACAAAAAAAAATTTAGCTATTTTTTCTTATATTGGGTTAAGTTTGAGTGAAAAACAGCTGAAAACAGGTGTTTTCAGTTTTTTGTTACTATTTGAGTAATTTTATCCAAAACGAAAACAGAAAATGGTAAAAGTACGCAAAAAATAATCTTTTTCATCATCATTGCTAAAATCAGAAAACGAATATGGTAAACGTACGGGAACATTCTTACTGATTCACTGAACTCTTGAACCATGATAGGGTGCAAGGCACACCCCTGTACACACGTGCATGGTGTGTACGTGTGTACAGGGCTGTGCGTCTATGTTGTGTTTGTGTGCAGGTGTGTGCTTATCTACGCGTGCCAGACACAGAGAGAGAGAGAAAGAGACCTGCAGCAGCTTCAGTTGCATGGGTTCCTGGTGCCACCCTAATGTCCACCTACAAATATCAGAAACCACATACATTAGAGAGGAATTCAAAAATTTCTGGAGAAAGGAACACTTAGAAAAACCATAATTAGAATGTGAATAATCTTTTAAAACTAATCCTCTAAAAAAACCAATTAAAATGACAGTCAAGATCAGTGATTAGCGACACAAAGCTCCAAAATCACAATACAAAGCAAGCTTTCCAATTTCAGAAAAAATAGTGCTTTATTTAGACTACAGAAGCGAATGTCTTTCTAACAAGGTTCAAAACTAAGGCTGGCAATTCTATTAACAAATTACTTTAATGTCCAAGTAAAAGAAGTTAACTTTAACAAGTTCAGGTAAAGAACACTGTCAAATAAATAATGCCAATTTTGCCTACTTTAGGAGTTAGCTTAACTACTGGCAATGTCGAAACACCAGCTTAAACTGGATTTCTGTCGTAGTCAAGTTACAGCGAGCAAAGTGCTTTGCACTTGTAGTAACGGGCAAGCGTTGCACATTATGGGATCATTTAATAAATTGTTGCTGTGACACATTTACGGTGACAGGAAATGGTAGTCGAAGGGTAGTTGTTAACTACTTTCTTTTCGAATTAATGTAGTTTTTTGGAAATAGCAAAAGCTGTCCTCTTCCTTTGCCTTGCATTTCAATTTCATCTTTTCTTTTTAATTTTATTCTTAAGGTCCCTATTAAAAGATTCAGTGTTTCAAGAAGTCCTTTCCGTCTGTTGAATTCGTTAGATCCAATTTGGAAAGGGCAACAAGGTAATTTCCTTTGGATAAAAGTCGAAAGTGAAAAACCTACACTCTTCCCTTTCTCTATACCAAACCCGCTGCCACTGCCGCCACCAAAGACCACGACATGGATTCCACCTTCCCATATCTTACCACCACCTCCAACCATCGATTCCCCCACCCAATCTCATCCGGCCACCCGATACACCACAACCACTATTATATTCACCATTGCCACATCCACTACCCTGACTACCATAATCCATCAAAATGAAAGAACGCTTTTTACACCATGACCGAACAAAACAACCTATCTTAGATCTCAACTCACCAGGCCGGCCATCCCACAATCACTACCCACTAATTGTACCTTACACTGTCTCTTTTAAACTTGACAATCTTGGTGCAAATCCATTGATGGATGGATTCTGATTTTGGTTCCGTTCATGTGAAGGATTCTGATTTTGGTGGATTAAGTGGGTGAGGGATAAATTCCATGATGGTGCTCTTGGTTAAGGCTTGAGAAGCATGAAGAATGTCATTCCTATTATGGGGCATTTGGGTTGCCAAACGTGGTGGTGGCTTGTGATGGCAAAGGGGCTTGAGGGATTCTGGCAAAAGGAAGAAAGAAAATAGAAAAAGAAACATGAAAAAATAGGAAAATAAGAATGAGGAAATTACAGCGTTGTCCCTCTAAAACAGATAAAGTTGACAGAAAGGACCAATTAACTAACAGAACATTTTGTGAAGGACGAATAGAACCAAATAAAAGAAGGACCACTCAGAAATGGGAGTAAAAGGAGGATGACTAATTTTGTGACTTTATAGTACTTTTTACCAAGTCTGCCAGTGTCACTCTCTCATGTTTTCAGGGAGTTGGCATTAAAGAAAATACAGATTATGCCTTGCTTATAGTTAAGGATGGAGGAAAGATATTCAGATATTCATACTTCTATAGCTTTTATTATCATATTTTTTATAAATACATGAACGGAAAAATTGCATAAAATACCCCCGTGGTTTGGGGTAACTGCAAAAGACCCCTCAAGTTACAAAAATTGCAAAAGAGCACTTGTGATCGTAAAAGTGTTGCATCCGACGGTTTCTGTAACGATTTAAATAAATTGTCCAAAATACCCCTGCAGAAATAAGTCTTGACCAGAACCCAAGCCGAGCTGGCCTTCATCGCCAGAAACCAACCCCTCTTTCATCATGACCATCCAGCCACTGCCACCACCACCCAGCCATGCCTGTTGCAGCCACAGGCCCAAGCCCCCGGCTCTCGTCGCCGCCACAAAGCCGTCAAACCCTTATCCTTCTCTTTCGTCGCCAAACTAATCCTACTGCCGCAACGCGCTCCTCAATTCTTGCCGAGTTTTAATGTGGCAGGACCTGTTTGTGGAAGAAAACCTAAGTATTTAGGCTTAGATGTGGTTGATTTACCCAAATTGCAGAAACTCAGATCTGGGGTTTCAATCGCAATGTGCGATTAAAACCCCATATCTGAGTTTGTGCGATTAGGGTTGCGTTTGGGTGCGGCGCAGGTGGCTGGGCCTGATTGCGGGGTTGGTGTTTAAAATCCTAATTTGAACATTTTAAAAATTATTCAGTATATACAGTACAAGGGTAGTATTGCCATTTTAAAAATACGTAACAATGACATCATAAAAAAAAATACACTTTTTGGACGAAACCCTGACGGATGAACACGACTGATACATTTTAAAAGTTTTTTGTCACGATATGTTCCATTTTAGAACTTATTGTCATTTGCTGTAATTTCACCCTAACCTCAGGGACACTGCTGTAATTATCTCTAATAATAATATTCTAATAGCTCAAAAATAAGAACACCTTTAAAATCTATGATGACACAGTTGACTCCATTTTCATGTTTCTCGGTCCATGATTGTCCTCTTCAATCTTTGAGAAATTCTCATGTAACCAATATTGGCTTCTTCTTCTTTTTCGGGGGGTATGAGCTAAGAGTAAGGTGTCGCTTCTCTCTCAAGTCTTTAACCCACCGATCCTTGTGTAACATCGTGGATGAGAATCGATCAAATCTCTCGACACGATACTAAGAATTAAAAATGTTAAAACATTCGCTTATGACAATTGTAGGTCGCTAGTTTGGTTGATGAAGACATTAAAATTTTGAAATATTATTTTGATATGTTTTGATATTTTATAAGTTTCTTATGTTCAAAACAAGTAGATAATAAATGGCATTTTTATTCAATAATCATTTTATAACAACTAAATTAAAGAAAGAAAATTGCATAAGGGTATATATGTCCAATGACTAGTTTAGGACTTCCCAAAAAGTAAAAGGCGACGCCGGAAGCTTTGCCTACTTTGGACTGATGTTATCACCCAATTAGCGACGCTAACGTGCAATATAAATACAATCGAACTTGGTCTGTGTCGTAGACCTTTCTGACAAAAACTCTCTCCAGCTTCAATTATGGCCAAAGGTATCCAAGCTTTCTAGGTTTTTAGAGGGAAAAACTTGTAAGTAGAAGCCCTCCAACTCTATACTTTTACCACCCTGTTAATTGACTTGTTTGTTTCCACAATACCCAGAAAAAGTTTCCAATGATCTCGGAGAATTTCGTTTCTGTCTCTTAGACTAGCATGAATGTAAATCTTTCTTGAAACCCAATTCGTTTCTGATTAATCAGTTATAAATTGCTGTTTTTGAAGATTTGAGCTACAGTAAGGCCGAATTGGTAACCCCAAATTGAGCAGTGAAAGATGGTTTCTGGATTAATAAATGCCAATCATGTGGTCTATGAGAAGAAAGAGCGTCGAAATCGAACTGAACCCGGCGATGTGGACGAGTATGCTGTGGACCTCATTGACCAGCTAGAAATTTTCGATATCCTTTTAAGTACAATTAGATTTATGTTATTATGTCAATTGTTTGTACCCAGTTTTTTATACTTTAGGTTGTTAGAGGACTTGATTATTGGGTGCATTTCAAATTATCTACGAAGTTTGAATGTTTAGTTTTTCAACTTCATTCATAGAAATGTGCAAAAAGTTAAAGGGGACAAAAATTATGAGATGGAAGGAGTACTCTTGCTAAAAATACACCTTTAATAATCTTTTGCAATTTTTTATATTGTTGTGTGATATGATTATGGGACTCTGTCTTTCGTAGCTTTCTCACATCATATTAGAGACATAAAAGATCCAGAGCATCCTTACTCCTTAGAAGAGCTGAAAGTTATAACTGAAGATGCCATTGAGGTAGACGACCAGCGAAGTCATGTACGGTGAGAGCAAAATATGTATTCCTATTTGCACCTTTTATTTGTATTCAGTTTTATTCTCTGCTATTTAAGCGTTCATTTGTTCTTGGATCCAGGGTCACGTTCACTCCCACAATCGAACATTGCAGCATGGCAACGGTTATTGGCCTTTGTTTGAGAGTGAAACTTATGCGCAACCTGCCCTCCCGTTACAAGGTATGACTAATATTCCTTTACCTTTCTTCTGCTCAGAGCATATCTTTCAGTATTTGCTTGGGTGCCTTGTAATATCCCGAACTTCGAGAGCTGTTTAAAATAACTATCCACGCTCTGAAAATTAAATGGGAGATAATTTTGAGCAATGCTCGAGTATTAGTAGGGTATTAAAGCTTAAATTAAATTTCAGGGCAAAAGTATAATTTTTGAAAATCTGGGGCATTTTGGAATTTTGGAAAAACTTCGGGGGGCATAAATGTAAATTTTGATTTTAGTGATGAAAAATAATAGAATAAACGCTAATATATGTTTTCAGTGATGTTTAATTAAGATAAGAAATATTAGAAAAGTTTTGGGGCTTAAACGTAATTGTTTTTCTTAAAAAAAGTTTGGGGTCTTTTTATAAATATGAGAAGTTTGGGGGTTAATTTGTAAGTTTTGAAATTTATTCCTAGGTGTCCAGATGTTAGTCATAAGCAATGGCCACCTTCTACGTGTTGGGTGACTCATGAAGTTAAATGACTTTTAAAAAGGGAATTAAAGAAGATAATTCGGGAAAAAAGGAAAAGAAAGAAAACAGAGAAGAACAAAACCAATACAGAACAAGAAGGAAAAACAGAGAGGGAAGAAGAAATAGAGGGAGCTCGGACAGAGTCAGATAGAAACTTGGAGATTTTTCTAAGGGTAATCCTTATCCCTATTCGTGTATGAAATTTCATTATGTGTATGTGTGAGTTCATCGTGAAGTGTGTGCAGCGTGAGTTTGTGTGTTTCTGTGTGCGCTGTGTGTGTATGTATGTGTATTTCGGTAAGGTGGAGGGGGTGTTATGTGAGTTAGTGTGAGAAGTGGGGCTGCTGCCCCTTACTCTCTCTCTCTCAATAACAAAAAAAATTGCGGGCAGTGCGAGACAGTAATACTAGGGGCAGGTGCAAAACGCATAGGAGAGAAGAGGAGCACCCAATTCCGGGTATTAGAGGAAGCGTGGCAGCGGCTTCACTTGGCAATTTTGTTTCTGTCAATAAAAGGTTGTGCGTGTTATAGCAGATTGTGTGAGAGTACTTGGATATTCCATTATGGGTTATAGAAGGTTGTGTGTGTGTGTTCATGGCCACGGCAGTGTGTTTGTGAGTATTAGTTGATGAATTGTGTGTAAGTGTGTGAATACATGAAATCAAGGAAGGGTAGTGAGTGTTTAGGTGAGTAATTGTGTGTTTAAAGGAAGTAGTGTGTGTTTTTGTGAATTCGTGGGTGATGGATGAATGTGACAGGAAGTTTATTTCAGCTGAAAACTGAGGAAGATGATGACTGTGAAAATTAGGTGTTTTAGTGTGTCACAATTTAAATAGTAAGCGTAATCGTCGCTAAAAGTATAAATTACTTTAGGCAGTTTTTTCACGAATTTATAAAATATGGTTAGAACTAAAATTAGGTAAAGTCCAAAACTGTAACCCCAAATGTTTTTACGAGAACTACATTCTGGAATTGTTCGGAAATTTTTGGTGTCCGCGAAAGGCGCTAAATTAGGGCATCGACTAAACAAAATTATTGAATTATTTATCCTAGTAAACTAAGTTATTTTAATCTGAATTTTTTATGGAAATTCTATTTTACTGATACGGTTCATTATCTAAAATTTTGAGGAATTTTGAAGCCGATAGGTATTTTTCGTAAAACTCGCTTTTTAGCGTTCGGTCCGTCACCAGTTCAGGATTTTCGGGTGAAAATTCTTTAAAATACTTTTTAGACCAGAAATGATATCAGGATGCTTAAAATAGCGTCTTAAGATTTTTCCGGTGCCGGAAACCCCCAGGGGCATTTTGGTAATTTGCCGCCCCAAAGGGGTATTTTGGTAATTTGACCTAAAAAAGGTATTTTTGCATAAATTTACACATGGGAAGCTTATTTCAGTGATTCTACTTATGAAAAGACATTTTTGGTAATTTAAGTCCGGGAGGGGCATTTTGGTAATTTTACACCCCAGGGGCGTTTTGGTAATTTTACATACCCGGTGAGGGGAGGTTCATTTTGGGAGTATGCGTGAGTCCATATTAAGTTATAATATTTTGCTATAGTCTGTATTCTAATGATTTGATTATTCCGTTTAGGTTAAAGCTAAAGACTTCTGGTTAGATAGTTTAACTGCGGATCTAGGTAAGGGATTTTATCTGAATCCTGGGTAAAAACTTTTGTCTGAACCCTTATTTGATAACTCGTACTTGTAAGTACTCCCTTGAATTACTTACGACTAATGTCGAACTTTAAAGTATGAATTGATATCAGTATGTTATTGCCCAGAAACCCCAATATTGAACCTGAATCGATTATTTGGAAATCTTGTGATGCTCGCATGTATTTCATGCTGAGTAAATCTGATAATTCTTTGTATCCCATTCTTCCGAATTGTTATGCCTAAATCTTATAATCGTTTTGCTACTTATTGTGATTTTCTTCTGGAAATTCTGAATGATGACTTATTTTGATATGTTATGGTTATTGAAATCTGATCTGATTCTGGTGAAAATTCTGCTTTCTTCTGAAAATTCCGAATGCTGACTTTATGTCAGTATGATTATTGTTATTGGAATCCGAATTGATTTCGGTGATTGAGCTTAGATTAAAGCTCATTGATATTGTTGATTTTCTGTGTTGACTTGGGTTTCCGTTATATGGGAGGGCGTAATAAGGCTGGTCTGAATCCTGCAGGAAAAGCAGGCTAGTACCCAAGTGGACTAGTATTTTGGTACATCATGCATGTGTACACTCTGTTAGCTTGCCGGAATGGCATTGCTATTGCCCAGGATCAACATTGATTTTTGATTTTCTCTGTTCTGTGTATTGCCGTGACCACTGCGGTATTATTTGAAATGATTTGTGCTTCTGTTGAAATCCTTTGGAAAACCCGTATCGTATTTTGGGAAAGATGATCTTTTATCCATTGTGATGGTATTTGTCTATTTTGGTATTTATTTATGATGAATTTTGATCCTTTTGGAAATCATTGAGTTGTTCAGTTCGTTGAAGTGTTCTGAAAATCTTCGTCAGTTGGATTCTTTGGAATCATTTTGTAATCCTGTTGGTAGTCCTTGTACGACCTTACTGAGCTCTCAAAAGCTCACCCTTCGTTTGGCTCCCTTCTGCAGGTGATGGTAAGATGTAGCAGGTTTGGGAATGGGTTAGCGTCTGTGTGAGATTCCGGTAAGCCCGCCACTACAGTGTAGTGAGACTCCTGCGTGGGTCAGTACTGTCAGCTTGTTTCATAAGGACCCAAGTTTGTAAAGAACTTAAAGTTTTAATAGTTTGAGTTTGAGGCAGTCTTGTAAGCTTGTATTTGAAGAACTTGAGATGATATCAGATTAAATATTTTGGAGTATGTGTTAGTGAGTAAATCTGACAGGTTTGATGTGATCCGGTAGATTAACGACCCGGGAGTTCGGGGCGACGGAGCTCCGGATTTCTGGGGCTGTTACAGTTGGTATCAAAGCAGTTCAGTCTTGCGGTATTAGAAGTACATGCATATGAATCTGTAGGCATGGAACCACATGGTGTAGGTAACATGATTATGTGGAATGGTATTCTGGTTAACGAGAGAGGGGTAGGATGATGGTTGAGTTAAGAAGTCTGCCTTGACTAGTCATTTTATTGTACTTTATACCCGTGCTGGTACAACCCTGATAACTGTTTATTGTATCCGTACGGTTATAATTTGAAGCTCTGGCAGCAGTAATAGTGTTAGCCTTAAAATAGGTCAGCATCTTCCTTAGGATTCAAAGGGCTTAAAATCAATGCCCATGGCCACAATTATTGGATAGGTGCAGCCCCTTATGCTAAATGCGGTTCTGAGAAACTTTAAGAAAATAAAGTTGCACCCTTGCTAAAAGCTATAGCTTTTGGCCTAGTGGTAAACGTTTGATCCAACAAGTATTGTTAACCCTACGGTTATTTAACCTAGGATTATATTTGATTTTGATGATAACTAACATTGATGATTATGCTGTCTAACATGCATTGAATTGATGAAGCAATAGGAACAATCTCATACTCATGCAAACGGATTATTAGACGAGCAACACGGTCAAAGACTCTCAATGGAACGCATCAAAGAGGAAATTCGTCGATTGAAGTTTTCATGCTTTTATTTCCGTCTTTGTAAACTAGACATAGAGAGATGATCGTTACGATGACTGTATACCCAGAACTTGCCCTTAGGTTTCCCTTGCATGCATAAAAAGTTTTTTCATGCTTTTTAAACAAGAAACTGCATTCTCATGAATGCAGTCGCCTGCATTGGGCTGCAGTCGACTGCATGTTGGGCAGTGAGGTATTACAGTCGACTGCATTGGAATGCAGTCGACTGCAATACTTCCAGTAGCCTATTACAGTCGACTGCATTGCATTGCAGTCGACTGCAAGTTGGAAATTTGAATTTCCAACAGCTACTTTTTGGGTTACAGTCGACTGCAATGGTGCGTTACAGTCGACTGCATTTATCGTTTGGCGCATTTAATGCCCCACCTAACTCCAAACGGTCATATTTATTCCCGGCTCTATAAATACTCATCTTGGGCATTGTTTTCAATCATCAATTGCATTCAAAGCTCTCCTATCTTTCATATTCTCAAAGATCAAAGCAATTGTTCAAATCTCTCTTGTTTTCATTGATTTCTCATCCTTTTCAAGAGAGCATTTATTGTGAGCTTACATTAGAGAGAGATACACTTTCATAAGTCATCATACACTCATCTCTTTCTTTCTAGTACTTCAACTTGTACTCATCTGTTTCTTAAGAATAAAAACTTATACACATTTCTTAATTGAAAGGTTCTTTTATCATAGCTTGGGTTTGTCTAGCTTTGGAGCTTTGTGTTTGTCAAAGCTTTTTCTTGATGTGGGCATAGCATCAAGAGATTGTAAGAGGTTCGATCTTGACCCGTAAGGAAGATCATACTAGTGGATTCCAGGACCTTTCAATGAACTTCTTTGAAGGGGTGGATGTAGGCTTGTGGGTATATCAAGCCGAACCATTTAATTCTCCTTGTCAAGTATCTCTAAACCCTTATCTCTTTACTTTATCGTTCTATATTTGTGTTGAGATTGGTTGTTTGTTTATTTGAGTTATTGTGATTGAGGTTTGTTGGTTGTTAATTTTAAAGTAGTCTTAAAACCCTATTCACCCCCCTCTAGGGTTATTTTATTGGTTTCAAGTGGTATCAGAGCCTCGACTCTTGTTATATTGGGTAACGCCAAGAGAGTTAATCGATCATGGCTTATGTTGGGGGTATGGATGGTAGTTCTACCACTAGGCCTCCATTGTTTAATGGGACCAACTATAGTGTGTGGAAAGTTAAGATGAAAATCTACTTAGAATCTCAAGACTATGAGATGTGGGATATTGTTGAGAATGGCCCATTCGTTTCGGTAAAAGTGGTTGACAAGGTTGAAGAACCTAAATCCAAATCGGAGTATAGTGATCATGACAAGAAGATGATTTGTATGAATGCTAGAGCGAAAAATTGTCTTGTGTGTGCTTTAGACACTAATGAACTCAATAGAGTCATTATGTGTAATTCCGCTAAGAGTATTTGGGATACTCTTCAAGTCACTCATGAAGGGACTTCTCTTCTTAGAGATTCCAAGATGAATTTATTGTTTAGAGATTATGAGTTATTCCATATGCTTCCAAATGAATCTATTACGGATATGAATACTCGTTTTACTAACATTGTGAACCCTTTGAAGCAATTGGGTAAGGAATTCACTAATGGTGATCTAGTGAGAAAAGTGATTAGGTCCTTACCAAGAGCTTGGGATGCAAAGATCACCGCCATCCAAGAATCAAAGAATCTCAACATCTTTCCTCTTGATGAATTGATGTGCTCACTCATGACGTACGAAATGCAACTCAAGACTTTTGATCAAGAGGACGTCAAGAAGAAGCCTACATCAATTGCTCTTAAAGCTTCATCTTCAAACCTTGAGTCAAGTGATGATGATGAAAAATTTAATGAAGAGGCTATTGCAATGGTTGCAAAGAACTTCAAGAAGTTCTTAAGATTTAGAAGGAATGATGAGAGAAGGCAACAAAATGCTAGCAACGAAGAAAGGCTTTGCTACAAATGTCACAAGCCGGGACACATGAAGATGGATTGTCCTATCTACAAAAAGGAGAAGAAGGAAAGAAGAGATGTGTGGGAAAGAGCTAAAAGAAGACAATTCTCTAAGAAAGAGAACAAGGAAAAAGAAAGAGCAATGAATGCCGAACATACATCAACATTGAGTGATTTTGATTCAAGTGATGAAGAGAATGATCAAGCAAATGTGTGCTTCATGGCAAATGATGAGGTAAGCTCTTCTTCCGGTAGTGATAATGAAAGTTTTGAAGATGCTTATGATAGCTTATATGAGGAATCCAAGAAAATTTTCAAGAAAAATAATATTTTGTCTAAGAAATTCCTTGAAGATAATAAGCAAATTGAGAAGTTGATAATGGAAAATGATAAGTTGCATGCCAAGAATGAATGCATGTCTAGCCATTTATATGTAGAGCATGTGAATAACGATTTGGTTGAATTACTTGTTAACACTCCTAGCTCAAAACAAATCTCTTCCAAAACTTTGGTTTTAGAAAAACAAAATGAAGATTTAAAAATTGAGATTTGTGATTTGAGAAAATGTCTTGAAAAATTTGTTGATGGTCAAAATAATTTGGATGTCATGCTTGGACGCCAAAGAATTGGCCTAAACAAATGTGGTCTTGGATTAGATCCCATGACCATGCCTCCTAAAGTTTTGCACCAACAAGCTAGGTTGAATATTCTTACAAAACGACCAAAGAACTATTGCACACCTTTTACACATTGTGGTTGGTGCAACAAGAAAGGGCATACGACTAATCATTGTCCTTGTAGAATTGTTTTTGTTAGAGGTAGAAAGAAAATGTGGATTGTGAAAGGTCAAGAATACAAATGTAAGACTAATATCCAATGATCCAAGAAAATTTGGGTACCAAAAGTCACTACTTGATTTGTGTTTATAGGTATGTCTCAAAGCAAAATCTAGTAGCAAGAAGTGGATTCTTGATAGTGGATGCTCAAGACATATGACCGGCAACATATCTCTTTTCACCTCGATTGATCTTAAAGAAGGAGGAAATGTGACCTTTGGTGACAATTCTCAAGGAAAAATCAAAGTAAAGGAACTATTGGTAAGGAACTACATTCAATTGAGAATGTGTTATATGTTGAAGGNTTGAAGCATAACTTGCTTAGTATTAGTCAATTTAGTGATAAAGGTTTTAAAGTTATCTTTGAGGCTTCTCATTGCACTATACAATCCTTGAAGAACAATGAAACTATTTTGGTTGGTAGTAGAGATAACAATGTTTACTCCATTCAATTAAATGATTTAGCTAACCAAGATGTCAAGTGTTTTAGTGCTATTAGTGAAACATCTTGGCTTTGGCATCGAAGACTTGGTCACATGCACATGGAGCACTTGAAGGATATTTCAAGCAAAAAACTTGTGAGGGGTCTCCCGAAGATCAAGTTTGAGAAAGATAAAGTATGTGATGCTTGTCAAATGGGTAAGCAAAAGAAGGTCTCTCACAAACCGAAGAAAATTGTATCTACTTCTAGACCCTTGCAATTACTTCACATGGATTTGTTTGGACCAATCCCTACTACTAGTCTTGGTGGTAAATCATATTGTTTTGTTATTGTTGATGACTATTCTCGCTATACTTGGACTTTCTTTTTGGCTACCAAAGATGAATCTCTAAATGTGTTCACTTCATTTGCAAAACGTGTTCAAAATCAAAAAGGTTATCTGATTACAAACATTCGAAGTGATAATGGTGGAGAATTTGAAAATTCAAAAATAGGAGCCTTGTGTGATAACTTTGGGATATCACATAATTTTTCGGCTCCTAGAACTCCTCAACAAAATGGTGTTGCCGAAAGAAAGAATAGGCATTTGCAAGAAGCGTCAAGAACAATGCTTAACGAATATGGTTTACCTAAATACTTTTGGCCGGAGGCGGTCAATTGTGCTTGTTTTGTTCTTAATAGAGTTATCTTGCGAAAATTTTTGTTAAAAAACCCCTTATGAGCTTTTTAATGATAAGAAACCTAAGGTGAGCTTTTTTGGAGTCTTTGGTTGCAAATGTTTTGTTTTAAATACCAAGGTTCACCTTAGCAAATTTGATTCCAAAACCTTTGAGGGTATTTTTCTTGGTTACTCTAATAATAGTATGGCTTATAGAGTTTATAATAAAAGTACTTTGGTTGTTGAAGAATCCATTAATGTTACTTTTGATGAGACTAATCCTTTTCTTCGGAGGACTAACATTGTTAATGTAGATGACATGGACTATGACTTGAGAACATTTGACATAAGTGAAACACTACAAGACATCCCCAAAGAAATTGATCTAGGGGAACAACAATCAAGTTCTCAAGGGGGAAATGAGGAAGCAATCAATGATGCTTCAAACTTGGACAACTCTCAAGAATTACCAAAAGATTGGACTTACAAAAAGGATCATCCAAGCGATCAAATCTTAGGTAATCCTTCGAGTGGGGTAAGAACTCGACGCTCTCTTCAACAACATGTTAATATAGCATTTCTTTCCCAAATTGAACCAAAGAAATTTTCCGAAGCTCTACATCATGAATCTTGGATGCTTGCTATGCAAGACGAGCTAGTTCAATTTGAAAGAAATCAAGTTTGGACACTTGTGACTAAACCTCAAAACTTTAGAATTATAGGCACAAAATGAATTTTTAGAAACAAACTTGCTGAATCCGGAGTGGTGGTGAGAAACAAGGGTAGATTAGTGGCCCAAGTTATAACCAAGAGGAAGGAAGTGATTTTGATGAAACTTATGCACCGGTAGTTAGACTTGAATCTATTAGAATGCTATTAGCTTTTGCTTGCTATAGAGATTTTAAACTCTTTCAAATGGATGTCAAGAGTGCCTTTCTAAATGGTTTTATTTCGGAGGAAGTCTATGTGGCTCAACCTCCCGGCTTTGAACATGAAAAATTTCCAAACCATATTTTCCGACTTAGCAAAGCTCTTTATGGTTTAAAACAAGTTCCTAGAGCTTTGTATGACAGGCTAAGTATTTTTCGTTGAGAAAATGGTCTTCCAAGAGGAAAATTTGACACCACTCTTTTTATAAAATCTAAGGTCAATAACTTATTGTTAGTGCAAATTTATGTTGATATTATTATATTTGGAGCTACTAATGGATCCTTGTGCGAAGAGTGTCCTTCTTGTATGAGTAAGGAGTTTGAAATGAGCATGATGGGAGAACTCACCTTCTTCCTTGGATTGCAAATCAAACAAAGCAATGATGGAATCTTTATCAACCAAGCCAAATACACCAAAGAGCTACTCAAGAGATTTGACATGGAAGCATCAAATGCTTTTGACACTCCAATGAGCTCTTCATTAAAGCTTGATAAAGATGAAAAGGGTAAGGATGTTGATATTAAGCGCTATCGAGGTATGATCGGATCACTCCTTTACCTTACCGCAAGTAGACCCGATATAATGTTTAGTGTTTGTTTATGTGCTAGATTTCAAGCTTGTCCTAAGGAATCTCATTTGATTGCCGTCAAGAGAATCCTTAGATATCTTAAGGGCACTCACGATTTAGGGTTATGGTTTCCTAGAAACACTTCATTTTTTGACCTAATTGGTTACTCCGACGCCGACTATGCCGGTTGTAAAACCGAGCGAAAAAGTACTAGTGGAGGTTGCCAATTCCTAGGTCACTCTCTTGTTTCTTGGAGTTCCAAAAAGCAAAACTCGGTTGCACTCTCTATCACCGAAGCCGAATATATGGCGGTTGTGCTTGTTGTGCACTAATTCATTGGATGAAACAAACCTTTTTGGATTTTGGACTCAAGTATGATCACATACCTATCTTATGTGATAACACTAGTGCCATTGACTTGACCAAAAATCCCATCCAACATTCTCGCACAAAGCACATAGAAATCAAACACCATTTTATCCGTGATCATGTGCCAAAAGGTGATATTGTTCTAGAATTCGTGGACACAAGTCACCAATTAGCGGATATCTTCACTAAACCTTTAGATTCGAAGAGGTTTACCGCTCTTAGAAGAGAACTTGGCATGTCTTCACCTATGTGACTAAATGTTATATCTCTTGTGCATAAACATGCTTGTTGCTCTTTACATGCTTGAGCATTATCTCATATGCTTATAGCATGCTTTGGTTGATTTTTTTCTTTCCAAACAAATGTTGTTTCTATTGATTTTTATGATTTGCACACACTTCTATTGCAATATTCATATGCATAATCATGTTCAAGACTGCTTGATTTTTTGCATTGAAGTCGACTGCATTAGGCAATACAGTCGACTGCATTGGTCAATACAGTCGACTGCATTTGGGAATACAGTCGACTGCATTACGGGGAAAGGGCATAAATCGAACCCAGATCTCAGATCTCAGCAGATTTCCTATCTCTCTTTCTTCGAACCGGCCCTTTTCTCTCATACGGCCTTAATTCTCGTGCATTCAGCTTGAAATTGGTATGTATTTCTTCCCAAATCTTGTTATATTACATCTTTTATGCACTTTCTCTGATCGAATACATCTATATTGTTCAAAATCTGTTGAAATTCGAATTGCTCTATATGATTTAACCCAGATCTACTTCAATTAAGCATGCTACTGTATGATTTAACGCTTGATTCATGTTTAGGGTTGCTTATTACATGTTCCTACATAGTTTAATTACATGTTTTCATGCAAAATTCGTTTTTCCCCAATTTTCATAAACTAGGGTTTTTCAATTGTCAAAATTTCTTCAAATTGATTATGCAATTACATGTTTAATCACTTGATTCATGCTTAATTATGTCTATTGCTCGATTATACATGGTTAATTTCATTCGATTTGTCCAAAATTAATTTTTCCCAAAATTGCATGAATTAGGGTTTATCTTATTCTCAATTTTTTTAATGTTTTCCATTTTTTTTGCATCTTCATTTATCTTACATTTATGATTTCTCTGTTTAGACTATTTCAAGAATGGCAAGAGAGAAACATGCATGTGCCAGTTCATCTCGCTCACGAGCTGCACCCGCGCCCGAGCCTATCGCGATAGAATTTGATCAAAATCAATATCAGACCCGCGAGGCTGCCGATCGCTTTTCTGCACAACTCTCTTCCCCTTTGACTCCAGGTTTGCGACTGGATACTCCATTCCTTTTCAACATAGGTGTTCTTAGATACCTTCAGGCTTGTCATCTAGATCGCTTCACTGATAGGAACACTACTCTATATTATCCTGATGCAATCCGCTTATTTTATGCGAATTTGAATTGGAGCATTTCTACTGAGTCATGTACCCTCACCTCTTATGTTTTTGGACGCCGCATTTCATTCTCTCAGTCACGTCTAGCCACTATTCTAGACCTCTCCGATAGTGGTTTCTCATTTTCGTTAGAAATGATACCTGTCGCTGGTCAATCACATTGGTTTGACCGACCTTTTACTATTCAGGAGCAGGTTCGACACACACTTCATTATCGACAGGTTCGGGTTGCGAGCAAGCCCAGCCTACGTGACCTACCACCTCTCTCTCGTCTGTTCCATCATATCATCGCTCATAACGTCATTCCTAGAACCGGCGGTCTTTCACTTGTCTCTTACTTAGACGTTCAGCTCTTGACTTTCTTTCGCTCAGGCACACCGCTTAACCTCCCTCGTCTCATCATGTTAACCATGATTAGGAGCGCCTCACATCCTGCCTTAGCTATACCTTATGGCCTCCTACTCAGTCGCATTTTTGCTGCCTTTGACATACCTCTTATGGGTGAGTAGATTGAGGTTACTAGGCACATCGTACTAGACAGCTCTACCCTTCGTAGAAAGGGCCTTTTAGATGATCATGACCGCTTCTTACCTGAGCCTGCCATGGCCGATGTCATTGTTGATGATGATGATGATGAGGATGAGGTTGATGGAGATGATGGTGATGATGATGAGGATGATGCTGCTGATGCTGATCGAGATGCCGGCGACGATATTGATCGTGATCCACCTCCGTTGATCATTCCGAGTACACATGAGGCGGGCACTTCTTCCGGTCCTTCTGCTTCCGGATATGAAGATATCCTCGCACGCTTAGATATGATGCAGCAGCATATGCATGCCGGTTTCAGTCGGATGGATCTCGCCCATAGCCAGCTCAGTCGACGCCTTTCTCGCATGGAGGATCATTGTGGGATTCAGTGTCCCGAGGAGGACATCTTTCATCCACCACCTCCACCATCGGGTCCTTAGGCGTTAGGACTTGCTTTATGTTTTTATTTGCTTATGCTTTCAGACTCCTTTATGTTTCTCAAACCTTGTCATGGATGTTATGCGTAGTATTATTAAAACTTGGTTGAGTTTTTAATTTAGCACTTTGATTCTCGCTTATCTTGCTGCACTTTTTGATTCATATTACGTTTTTATGTGCTATTATTACCAGTCTTGATATACCTTTTGATGGTTATTCAAGTACTTATGCCTTCTTGTTTTTGAATGCCCTTGTTGGCTATAATTATTATCCATGGATGGATACATACATAAGTTGATCACTTTCACACACACCCTTGATCTTTTTCAATGATGTCAAAAGGGGGAGAAAATATTGTTGATTCATATTTGTGTGGACTTGATATGAGCATATATTACTTAAGTTAGGGGGAGCCCTATATTGCTTAAGATAGGGGGAGCTTTTTGTCATGATTTCTTCTCATGACCCCTTATGGTTTATAATTGAGATTGTTATGCTTCTTTGGCTTTATTATCTTATATATCTCATATTATTTGAATCAATGTTTGCCATCATCAAAAAGGGGGAGATTGTTAACCCTACGGTTATTTAACCTAGGATTATATTTGATTTTGATGATAACTAACATTGATGATTATGCTGTCTAACATGCATTGAGTTGATGAAGCAATAGGAACAATCTCATACTCATGCAAACAGATTATTAGACGAGCAACACGGTCAAAGACTCTCAATGGAACGCATCAAAGAGGAAATTCGTCGATTGAAGTTTTCATGCTTTTACTTCCGTCTTTGTAAACTAGACATAGAGAGATGATCGTTACGATGACTGTATACCTAGAACTTGCCCATAGGTTTCCCTTGCATGCATACAAAGTTTTTCACGCTTTAAAAACAGGAAACTGCATTTTCAGGAATGCAGTCGACTACATTTTGGGCAGTGAGGTATTACAGTCGACTGCATTGGAATGCAGTCGACTGCAATACTTCCAGTAGCCTATTACAGTCGACTGCATTGCATTGCAGTCGACTGCAAGTTGGAAATTTGAATTTCCAACGGCTACTTTTTGGGTTACAGTCGACTGCAATGGGCATTGCAGTCGACTGCATTTACCGTTTGGCGCATTTAATGCCCCACCTAACTCCAAACGGTCATATTTATTTCCACCTCTATAAATACTCATCTTGGGCATTGTTTTCAATCATCAATTGCATTCAAAGCTCTCATATCTTTCATATTCTCAAAGATCAAAGCAATTGTTCAAATCTCTCTTGTTTTCATTGATTTCTCATCCTTTTCAAGAGAGCATTTATTGTGAGCTTACATTAGAGAGAGATACACTTTCATAAGTCATCATACACTCATCTCTCTTGTTCTAGTACTTCAACTTGTACTCCTTTTTTTCTTAAGAGTGAAATCTTGTACACATTTCTTCATTGAAAGGTTCTTGTATCAAAGCTTGGGGTTGTCAAGCTTTGGAGCTTTGGGTTTGTCAAAGCTTGTTCTTGATGTGGGCATAGCATCAAGGGATTGTAAGAGGTTCGATCTTGACCCGTAAGGAAGATCATACTAGTGAATTCTAGGGCCTTTCAAGGGATTTCCTTGAAGGGGTGGATGTAGGCTTGAGGGTATATCAGGCCGAACCATTTAAATCTCATTATCAAGTATCTCTAAACCCTTCTCTCTTTACATTATCGTTTTATATTTGTGTGGGGATTGTTTGTTTTTTTATTTGAGTTATTGTGATTGAGGTTTGTTGGTTGTTAATTTTAAAGTAATCTTCAAACCCTATTCACCCCCCCTCTAGGGTTATTTTATTGGTTTGAAATAGTATGGAGGGCCTAGTGGTCCCCGATAGATGAAATTCCAAGAGGATTGTATAAGATGGAACATGGAAATTCTCGGTATTAGAAAGACTTGATCATATGATATTTTGATTGGAAAATGTACTGTATGAGTTTTATGATTGTAGAGAGGCAACCCTACCCAATAGGGGAAACATCATAACCCTAGAACTGATGGTTGCGATTCTAAACACTATAACCCGATTCTAACTTTGATGACATAGAATCCGGATCAACCACAACCATAAACTCGAGATGAGAGTATCCTGGGTGACCTTAACAGATGAAATGACTAGCTACTTGGAGTTATTGAACCCTATAGAGATAGTGAATTAGATTAGAAAATGGAGAAATTTTTGAGCAACTGATCGTATAAATTTTGACCAACTGTTAGTGAAATGACGAAAGATTGAATTTGTTGAATATAAACTGAGAGATGAAGTTGATCAGGGATGGAAAGAGTATTCAAGAATCTGACTTATCAGGAATGGATTTATGTCAATTGGGAACCTTTTAGAGAATTATTTTTGACCGGTATTTTGCGAGATTTCGTGAACGGGTGTGAATGAGCTGTTAATGTGAAATAACATATTTAGAGTTGATAGACAAGGTTGAGATGAAATTTCTTGTTTCGCTAGATTTGTAGTAAGGATGTTATTGATGGAAACAGATAGCTGCCGGAAGTCTGAGTGGGGGCTTAGGCCTAGACTAGGAGATGTGGTGATCTCGTTCTATTTGTGAGCTATGTGGAATGTCTTTATTGGTTATGTTTTTGGAACAGTTTAAGTTTTACAATGGAAGAAGACATAAGTAAACACAGGGCGGATAGAAGAGAGATAAGTAATATTTTTTTTCCGGATAGATTTGTAGAAGCTGACAAGCGTTATCAATTCTTACAATCGGCACAACACGGTACCTAAGGTTAAAGGTTGGGGCAAAATTAGGGATTCACGCCCACTTCGGCAACGATGTAGACATGATCTAACAAGTTGGATTTAAATATTTGCAGAAAATATATGTCAGAGCTTAAAGCTTTGAATTCGGCAACGCTCTATCTTAGTGATGTAAAACTTCATATATTTTCTCTCCAAGGATCGTCATCTTTATGCAGTCATAGATCTGAGTCGTACTATAACATTGTACCTCCTTGATAATTATTTCTTAATATTATAAAGAGATAGATATCATATCTATGGCGCAATCTTATTGGTTCAATAATATGCATGATATAATTTGATTTATCATACCACCTCATTATGGCATACTAAAAGATAGGGTTAATGATAAAATTATCGCACTTCGCTCCTCGTGTTTACAACTTTTACAATAGTGTTCCTCAAGGTTGACAAAATCATTGCAAACAGCTCCAAAATTAGATGGCCGTCGATATTCTTGGCATCAGTAGATCGGTCATTTCCGATACCTATTTTTTCTCGATTATGACGAATGTGAAAAATTCCAACCGTTACACGATTGAAGAGAGAGAAACAGAGAGAAGTGGGAAAACGGAGAGAGAAAGTGCGATCACTACCTGTTAATCCTTACTCTATTTTGAGACGAAGAAGACCAAGCATGGAAGATTGAAGATTGAAAATAAGTTGGAAACCTGGAGAAAGCGAGGTCAAACAACCCATTTACAGTTAGTTAAAAAAAAGTGTCTTTTCTATCTGTATGATTAAACTAGGGTTTTGCAACTAAAGTATAGAGTTAACGAATGATTTTCAAAGCATTATAAGTACTAGTTGTGAGTCACGTGCGTTGCGCTTCGGTTATTTTCTATATAGTGGTCAATATTACGTAATAATACATTAAAAAAGAAGGTATTGTGAAAAAAAATTAATATCCGTGCTGAACAATGTAGTGGCGCATTTCTCAAAATGTCTAGAAGTGATAGTATGAGGCATTATGTTTCTCGATAGAAGAGAACATAGTTGCAAAAAGATAGCAAGAAAAGAAATACAGGAAGCCACAAGTTTAAATAGAGGGAAGAATGAAGTGTAAGTCCTATTCATATAGTATTCATCATTCTGTCTAGGATAAACTTGGCTAAAATTCCACACCTTATTAATCTAATGCAAAAGGGCATAAGCTCATTTATTTATCCACAAAAGAATTAAAAGGAGAAAAGATTCTTAAGGAATTAATCAACCCACACAAACCATCTTGTGAAAGGCAGTATCAACACTTGAAACTCAAACACAAACTATTTTATTTGGACAACAAACTATCTTGTAAAAAGCAATATCAACACTTGAAACTCAAATACAAAATTTATTTGTGACTCTAGTACAAAAGTTTCTTCCATGCCTTCCTTGTCATTGGGATTTTAAGTTGTAGCTAAGGCCAGCTTCATCAGTTAGCCGTGCGACTTTTGCCTTTGAAATGTTGCTTAGCCAAAATTAACTCCGCTTCCCAACTATCAGCGCTCCAAAGTCTTGTCCATATTGATCTAAAAGGTACAAAAAGTTATTGACAGATTCAATTCGTAGCAAGAGAAGATAAAATAATATTAACAACAGTCTACATACTTTTTAAGCCGGTCACCTAGTAAAAATACAATCAGTGGTTATTGTTATACACCTCGTAACTTTATGTTCACTATCATATTACTATTTACTTACGTTTAACAGCATTTTCACAAAGAAAATAAACTTTACTGCGATCATACAATCAACTAAGCAATGCCAAACGCATTTGTACACTCCAAAGCTGTGGTCGACCTCAAGTCAAATTGACTTTTTCCTCTCACAAGGTCTTGAGGTTTTGATTATATAGGGATAATTGCGTAAAATACCCATGTGGTTTGGGGTAGTTCCAAAAGGACCCCCTCCGGTTACAAAAATTGCAAGAAGACACCTATGATTTAAAAAGTGTTACACCCGTCCATAAAACCGTCTGTTTTAACCGCGTTTGTGGTAAACACACCTAGAGAGCAAGTGCCACTGCTAAATAATTCTTGGAAACCCGTTTTTGCACCTAGATACCTCTCTTTGGACCAATATAAACGTTGAAAGAAAAAAACCAACTCAGGGAAAGGATGCTCACATATTATATTGGTGCGAATCAACTTCATTCGGCTTAAATTTGAAGCTCAAATTGAAAAATTGAAGGTATATCCCTATTTAGGGTTCAAAGTAATTTTTTTCTTTTAATCTTCTTCTAGTTTTGTTTTTGCACACCAAATGTTTGATGAAATGTCACAATGGCTAGGTCAATGTCTTCTTCGAGCACAAGTGGACAACGTAGGCATATGGTTGATATAAGATATTCATGGAAGTTTTGTTCTTGTGGTAAGAGAGCTAGGATAAAAGTTGTTGAAGATGAGAAGAAAACAAGCTGTGGGAAGCTTTTTTATGTATGTGACAAAGGAGAATGCAACTTCTGGTCTTGGTGTTAACCCTATAATGCAAGCCAAGATGAGAAGAGAGGAATCATTGGGGGAAACTGTATGGGTTTAGATGCTCAAATTTGTGGTTGTAGGTGTAATGAATTGGCTGCCGAACTTGAAGGGATTGAAGCCATTGTGAAGTTGTTTATTATTGGGGATTTATGTGTACCTTTCTTATGTTGTTCAAATGAATAATTACAATGATGTTTATGTGTGGCATTGTTATGAAGATGTAGTGTTTATGTAGAATAGTTATGCTTGTGTAATGTTTAGACTGCAAAACTGTACAACAAAGTTAAATGTAATCACAACACAGATTGCATTCTAATTTCCAAAATTAAATGTATTCCAAAATATTCCATCTGCTATTCACAATACTCCAAAGCATAGATTACATTCTAATTTTCAAATGCTATATATACAATATGTTCCAAGATTTCAAGATTTTTGCTACAAAATGGACAATGTTACTGTTGTACAAAATAGTCCTAGATACACCATAAATATGCCCTAACAAAATAGTCCAAAACACTTTCAATCACTCCATGTCCTCACTTCTGCCCCTTGTCTCTTCCAACATGTGCTTCAGTCCTGTTCTTAGCAACTTTGGCTGTTGATGTAGTGCCCTTGGCAACTTTTGATCCCCTTCCCAAAGCAGTAGCTAACATGGACCTTCCCCTTGTTGTGTCAGCCATGACAACTCCTCCAGTGCTACCTTGTGGCCTTACATTGGTTGGAGCTGTTAGGGCCTCTGACTTGTAGCTCCAGGTGGAACCCAGGCAGCTCTTGGATATGGCAACACAACAGAAAGAAAAAACTATTCTCAGTACCCATTTTGCAAACAACAAAACATACAAAATTTTTGGATACTTTACCTGTACCTGTGAACCACTTGTTTGTGGTCTTGGTAGAGGAGTTAGTTGTGGCCTAGGTGGAGGAGTAGGCTGTGAAAAAACTGGCCTTTGTGGGGGAGTTGGTTGTGGTCTAGGTGGATGAGTAGGTTGTGAAACAACTAGACTTGGTAGAGGAGTTGGACGTGGCCTTGGTGTAGATGTAGGCTGTGAGACAGCCTGTGGCCTTGATGGAGGAGTTGCCTGTGGAGGAGTTGCATGTGGATGAGTGGGCTGTGGAGGAGTTGGTTAAGCTGTTGATGGATTGGGAAGTCTTCTTCCATAACATTAGAAAAGAAAAATATGAATACATGATCAAAATTAAGAAAAAGCTGAAATTGCATATCAGGGGGCTTTTTGAAACAAAGATAAACATTATCAGGTGTCTTTGTAACATTAGTATAACCCAGGTGTCTTCTTGCAACATTATGTACTATCAGGTGTCTCTTTGCAACATTATCAGGTGTCTTTTTGAAACATTATGTAACATGAGGTGCCTTTTTGCAACAAACCAAAACCACAGGGATTTCTTATGCTGACTTTCTATCCAATAAACATGATAGCACAAAGCATACAACACAACAATATACATGCTTTGCATTACCAAATTGCAAAAAGAAATTACCCTTTTTCCTTTTGGCTGGAGTGACAGTACTATCCATTGCCTTTTCTTTTCCTTTGTTTGTGTTGGCCTATAAGAAATAGAAATAGAAAACATGGTCCACATTAAGCAAATCAGGCATACACGTTGTCAAGTTGGCCCAAACTGAATTAAAAAATTAAGTAACAATTTTGGATTGGGCCACACCTGATCAGGTTCTCTTACAAGTCTGGATTGTGGATGGACTGGTCATTTGCATGACCTTTTGTTGTGACCCCTTTCCAAGCATCTTGCACATGTGACATACTTGTTGCTCCTGCCCACTGTAGAAGGATTGCTGGGCTCATCATCACCTCTTCTCCTCAGCTTTTTGGGCCTACCTGCTGGTCTTCTATAGCAAGGTGGAGCCAAAGCATCCAAACTAGTCACCACCCATGCATCCTCACTTGGAACATGATGTATCATACTGTTATAAGCATCCAAATAAACATCCCTGTTATAGCAGTTGTCTACATATGTCTCAGGCCTCTCTCTGTTCACAAATATGGCAGCCACAACATGACGGCAGGGTATCCCAATGAGATCCCACATCCCACAGCTACAAGTCCTTGCACCCAAGTTGACAATCCTGGTTTTATTGAAATGCTCCACCTCAAACTCTAGCTGACCAGACCAGCTTGCAAAACAATTCCTAGCTTCTGCCACATTCCACTCCAACCTCCTCACAATATTAGGACATATTGCACCCTCATCTTTCTCCATCTCTTTCTTTTTAATTTGTATCATGTTCATCAACATTTTTCTAATCCACTCAAGCATGCTAACAATTGGCAAGTCCCTTGCTTCCATGATGTATGCATTAAATGACTCACTTAGGTTATTAACCAGAGAATCACACTTGGCATAGGTACTGAAGTGGGATCTTGACCATTGACTGGGATGTATTGGCTCTAAATACTTCATAATTTCCCCATCTTTATCTAAATTCCTGATTTTCCCAATCCAGTAATTAAAATCATTAACTAATCATGCCCTGGCAGCATTCTACAGATAGTCTTTCACCTCTTTACCACCCCACTTCTTTTTAAAGTTTGCATACAAGTGTCTCATACAAAATTTGTGCTCTGTGGTAGGTAAGAGATCCTTAAATGACTCCACCAAACCTTTCTGCCTGTCAGAAATAAATACCAAGTTCTCACTACCCCCAAGGTCATCAACCAGTTCTGTCAAAAACCAAGACCAACTGTCCTTGGTTTCAGCCTTAACAACAGCTACATCAACAGGGAACATGTTGTCATTCCCATCCTTAGCCACAACAGACAACAATTGCCCATAATACAAGCCCTTTAGATGACAACTATCTAGTCTAATAAAGGGCCTGCATCCTGCCAAAAATCCAATTTGTATGCCTCAAATCTAGCATAACCCTCTTGAAAACAGGTGCAAGCTCTGGACTTGGCCTGAATGTCTCAACTTTGAAACAAGTGTCAGGGTTGTGCTTTTGCAATGTTGCCCTATAATCCCACAGCCTTGCAAATTGTACCTTGTTGTTCCCCTCTAATTGTTCTCTTGCTAACTTTTTTGCCCTATACATCTTATGCTTGCTTGCATGAGCAAACATGTCTCTATAAATTTCTTTCTTCATAGCCCCCACCTTCTAGTTGGGTTCATCTCTCAACCTCTCCTTGTACCTGTGTGCAAGGTACTTAACACTGATCAAATGGTTATTATAGTCCCTCCCACAACTCTGATCTGGTCTAAAGGTCTTGATTTGCCATGTAATGGTCCCTTGCATGGGAGAAGCATGAACCCTAAAATCACAGTTCTCATACTTGCAAACACATGTAATTCTTTTGCTATCATTGTGCTGGTAGTCAAAGTCATACCCCTGTCTAATGCTTCAATCCTTAACAACAGCTTTAAGTACCTCCCTATTTGGAAACATCAAACCAATCTTCAATGTTGGCCCATCTCTATGGTTCAAATCATCAGCACAAAAATCTGGCCACCTATTTCTATCTTGATCTTCATCTGAGTCATCAACACTTCTCAGATCATCCTCTTCCTCACCTTCAGAATACCATTCCTCATTGATATGACCCTTTTGATTAGGTTTAAGGTTAGTGTTAAATATGTCATCATCTCTTGGCCCTTCTAAATCTTCACCCAACTCAGGAATTGCAGGGTCATTAGGCTCTCTACCATCATCATCAACATTCAAACCACTCTCAGTATTTTTTTCACCAACCCAGTGTCCAACACACTCTCAGTCACACCAGCCTCAACAATCACACTAGCCTCAGCATTCACCAACCCCAGTGTTTTGAACACTCTTAGTCACACCACCCTCAGCATTTACACCACCCTCAACAGTTTCTTCACCAACCCTAGTGTCTAACACACTCTCAGTAGCTCCACCACGCTGACCAACCTCAGTAGCTCCACCACCCTGACCACCTTGACCAACCTTAGTAGCTCCACCACCCTGACCACCTTGACCAACCTCAGCAGTTTTACCACCCTGAGTACCTTGACCAACCTCAGTAGCTCCACCACCCTGACCACCTTGACCAACCTCAGTAGCTCCACCACGCTGACCAACCTCAGTAGCTCCACCACCCTGACCACCTTGACCAACCTTAGTAGCATTCAAACCAAGTCCTATTCCAGCATCAACAACATCCTCATCCCCCATTTCCACATCACCATCACCTATTGGAGTAGACCCATCTCCTATTGCAAGGTGGGGAGGATTACTGCTAGGGGATCCGTGCCTCTTATGACATATATGACTACATTGTGATCATGATCATGGTACAGTGCATCACTTAAACCCCTATCATCAAGTATTAACATCAACCCATTGTTAAATGTCTTTCCAGGTATCCTATGTGTCATAGTGCTAGTAGCAAGTAACCCTAAACTCATGCACATATCTAAAAGCTCCTAGTATGACAAGTAGTCAGCGTCACAGTCAAAACGTTCTACTTTGATTCCAGTCCAAGACCTATTGGGTGGATCTGTAAAAAACCCCCATGATGAATTTCAATAGTGACTTTGCCTAACATTCTGGCAATTGAAAAACAAAAGAATAATTTAATAGAATATTTGTCTAACCTAAAACAACCTTTTTAACACGTGAAATGATTAAGAAACAACAAGTTTCAATGTGGTGGGGGACAAAGAGGGACCACAATCAATTAACAATACAACCAACTGAAAAACTGTGTAATACAGAAGGGGACAATCAGTTGTATGCATGTGAATTGACAGAAATATAGAATACACAAAATCCCTACATACAATGCAGAAACCTTAGATTACATGGAAACACTAGAATTTCAAAAACCCTAAATTATCACAGAAACACTAGATTACATAGAAGTGATTCCAAAATCACGAATTAAACGTAAAAGCGTTTGTCAAAATCACGAGTTAAACATAAAAGCGTTAGTAAAAAAAAAATTACCTGGAAGCGCACTTAATTTCGTGTTCAATTTCGTCTTCGATTTCCACTAGTTCCAATTAGGTTCGGTTTATCACACTGTGTTCGATTTCGTTCCTGATTTGCGTCTTTGTTGTAGATTATTTCACTTTCTGTCGATTTGGTTACAGGATTTTGGTAGAAAGTGACGGGTTGAGGAGAGAGATGGTGAGAATATGAGGCAATTAGATTGAATGTTAGGGTTTGACAAACAAGACCAATGTGCTTATATACAGGGGTAGTTTAGGGAATTTGTTAATTCCGTAACGGGATTTGACGGGTGTAACACTTTTTAATTCATAGGTGTCTTCTTGCAATTTTTGTAAACGGAGGGGTCCTTTTGCAACTACCCCAAACCACAGGGGTATTTTATGCAATTATCTAGATTATATATCAATAATATATTATCCTAACTATTTTTCGGCTCATACATATGAAGAATTTGGTGATGACCATAGGTCTCTTCCACAAATACTTAATTGTAATGGTGTTTTTGTTGGTGCAAGGCACAATTGTAACACAACAAGGCCATGGATCTTCCTCTGGTTTTTGTTTTTGTTACTTGTAAATTTGAACAGTCTTTCACCTGCCATGTATTGGCAAAGCTTTGATCACCCAATAGGCACATGGCTTCATGTTGCAAAGCTCGGCATGGACAATCCCAGAATCAGTTTGGAGACTATGCTACATGTGGAGTGGTGAAAGAAGTTAGAGATTTAAAGAAGAAACCAAATCAAGGAAACATTTAAGAATATAACGTCAAAGCTTACATAGTACCAATCTATCACCTATAGTACCCAATAAAAAGAGTACGATGCACACTATATTGATTAGTTAACATAATCAAGGCAATCATTCGTAATGATAAATTGAATATGGCATACAATCATATCAAGAAATAACATCATCACACTTGTCCTAGGATCAGTCATGATAGTATGCACTTTTTATTTATGCAATCAAAATCAAACGCCCAACATATATATATATATATATATATATATATATATATATATATATATATATATATATATATAAGCGATTTAACTTTTTACTTCTCCTGGATTAGTTCCATTGTCTTTCTAGCAAACTCCATATAGAATACAATGGAATACATGCACATTTACGATATTCTTACTCTTACTCTCATTTGCTTGTCAGATAGTACATATGTTCCTAACACTCGATTTGCACAAAGGTTGAAACATCAAAGAAAGGAGGCAAATGAACCTAGGGGTGCAAACACGTACTTGCTCAAGTCAAATACAAGGGTAGAAAGCCTTCATAAAATGAACCAGCAAGTGTTATCCTCTAAGTTTTCGCACATCTTATATGTAAACTTCATTTTGGAGAGGGAATTATTATACATGCCACAAAGTTGGGTCTGGACAAAAATTATCAAAAAGAAATCAAAATGCACAATGCAATTTTGGGAAGAGTGAGTTGTCAACAGTAAAAAAAACAACCATAGTATCATAAAGTGCAAGATTAAGGTTGTTTACCTGAACTTGCCGACTGGGTGAGCACTCAGATTCTCATTAATGTCCATTAACATACCATTATAATCAGATGATCAAGTGTGAAGAAAGCAGTTTGTTGATTGATACTACCATCTGTTTGGAAGAAATTAAGAATATTAGCCCAAAATTTGAGTCATGGTGGTGGAATACTTCCCTCTTATGAATGCAGAAAGAGAAAGGGCTTAGGGACTGAGAGCCGCTTTATTAGGAGGTGTGCAGGAGTAATGACGATTCTCCCTCGATCTTGCGTCCCTTTAGTTTTTCCTTTTTTTTCTTTCTTAGTTTTTACGCGAGTTAAAAATGAGGCGCCTTTCTCTTATTATTATTTAAGATATATTTTGTTTAGGCATGAAGGATATTTTCTGAATACATATGTCCCAAAATTCTTCATTCTTTAAGCCAGATAGATAGAAGATACATAGAAAATGCGATGGGATGTATATGGTTACGAAGGGTATTTGCAAGCCATCTTGACGTATCTGATTTCAAAAGCTATCCTATGCAATTTTGGTATAATCATATATTAAAACCAAACTTACTAAAGCTTAAATAAAGTAAGGGAAAGGAAAGTGAGCACGAGGAAAATGAATCCACACACACACACACACACATCTAGTATAATCATATATTAAAACCAAACTTACTAAAGCTTAAACAAAGTAAGGGAAAGGAAAGTGAGCATGAGGAAAATGAATCCACACACATACACACACGCACGTATATATATATATATATATATATATATATATATATATATATATATATATATATATATATATATATACCTAGTATGAAGAAAATTCATCAAAAAGATACAATAACTTATATTTATACAACCATAGCAAATGTCGGCTCTATATATAGATACAACCACCCTTAGGCATAAAGAGAATGTATGATAAATATGTGGAGTAGCAGCAGTTAAAAGCCATCTTGCTGTTCCAAACTGATGCCTATGATAAACAAAAAGAGAAAACCATATTACAATTAATATCAAAATTATAAAGGTGGTGTTCTGTGTGAGAGGTGCTCCTACCTTAAGTTTGTATGCCATACATGAATTTTAGAATATGTTCAAACTTTTGAGAAGGTTTCTTCGTTGTTAGAGTGATATCATGGTCTTGAAAATCCTATAATTACGCCAAAAACATATTAGGTTTAAGAAGGCTAAAATAATAATAACCATACTACAGAAAAAAAGTTTTCTTTGTTACCCTTTGCTTCCTATTGATTTTCACACCAGTATGTTCATCTCCATCTGAAACCTCAATTAGTGCATGCGAGTTTGTTGTATTTTCCTTGACAAACTGGATGATGCGAACATTTGCACTCATAGGCTGATGGAACAATATTTTTTCAAAACTTATGCTCTTACCTTGTAAAGTCCCCATCATTTGATTCAACTTCGAGACTTCTAGATTAAGCGTCATTACATTTTGATGAATATCTTGGCGAAAAATTGGAGAGTCGAACGTCACAAAATACAAGGTTTGTCCCAAACATTGCTTTACTTGAGCAGAGTTGGTTACAATGTTTCTTTCAATTTGTTGGCGCCCCTCTCCTATGGTGCAACATAATTTCCTATTACTTTTGCTAAATATTTTTCAGGCTTCATCCGATACGAAACATCTGGGGCATGCGCCATAGAACTTTCTTGTTGCTACATCATTTTCACTATTTTTGGCTGCAACAAGTTAGAAAGACGGAGAAAATGCTAAAGGATGTGGTTGTAAATGGTGTACGAATAAAAAATGACCAAAAAAGAAATAAAGGGCATTACTTGATACTGGAATTACACTTCTGAGAGATTTAGTAACAAAAGTATTATTCCCTGGAGGAAGAAACACAAGATTTTTGTTGTCCATTCGGGATTCTGAAAGAGTTTACAAGGTGGAGTTAACAGAAAATGGGTTAAATCTTGTAACGAGCAAAGGGAGTTCGACAAAAATAATCAAAATTAAACTCAGCCAAATTGTTGATTTTCTATTTATTTATATAGATATATGGAATGGTGGTTGTTTCATACCCGTTAGAAGTGATCAGCCGCTTCGGTTCATACGGGAAAAATGCATCGTTTCAAAAAAGGCATTGAAGCGTTACAATCTTTGGGCCCACTATATGTAGGTATGGATTTTTTTCATTTAGGGACCGTTTTTCCTGGACTCATCCATAGTTGTAATACAAATGGCCTGGATTCAATTGAAATTCTGGCATTTTTCATGAATAATAATAATAATAATAATAAACATCTCACTCCAAACAATTTACAAACTTCAAAATTGGAGAAGTATGGGAAAGAGTAAGACATTACATAATGCTAAAGCAAAGGAGAAGATTCCACCTTTTTGCATTCGACAATCTATTCCTAAATCTCATATCTGCTGTAGCAGATCAGAACTTCACCCTTACAAGAAAGATGGAATTCAGCTGTATTATGTTGTATCCACACGAGAGAGAGAGAGAGAGAGAGAGAGAGAGAGAGATGGTGGGTTTGGTTTTAGCAGATTGGGACGATGGGTTTTGTTTCTTCAGGTTGTCTGGTGGATTTATATGGAACCATATATGTATATAGCATTTTATACCATGATGAATCCACAAATAAGAAATTTACATCACAATAAATACTATCCATGTTCAAGAAATTTATATATAATTTTTTTGTGAGGTCTCAATACATATACTCCGTATAACTTACTCATTGAATTAACAACTGTAAAATTAATTATCAGTTGAAAATTTATTTTTAAAGCTTTTAAATTATTCTTTTCAAAAATTACATTTTAACGAAATACTTGAAGTACAAAGAGCCAGAAAAAAGCAAGAACAACTTTGGCTAGCTTTTTTAAAGTATAAAATAAAACATGCATACCTAACAAAACAAAAACGTTTTGGTGCAAAAAATTGCGTGTTATTTGTAAATTCTGTGAAAATAGGAAGTTACGCGTGTTATACACAAATAATACACTTTTTTGGCAATTGTGGTGAAATTTAGTTGGATATTTATCTCTTTCTTTCGGTAGAAAATTAGTTTTTTTTAATTATTATCGAATATCTTCAAATGCTCACTTCACATGTACAGTACACATGTAACTTTCTACTGAGCAAAACTAAAAAAAAAAAAAAAAAAACCAGTAGAAAAGAAATCACTGCTACTCAGGCATATTGCGTCTGATAAATGCGTTAAAATCTAAGTCAAGTGCTCTTTACGTGAGAAAGCAAGAAAGTTCTTAACATGAGCTTAGAACTTAAGATAGAGGAGGCAAGCGTCTAAAGAATTTTATATGAACATGTAATAAAAATAAGATCTATCAAGAACAGTATTGTCATTGTTTGAAAGACAATAGTAGAATATAATTACAACAAAGATTTTCTTGCAAATCATTCCTTCTCAACCTTAAGGGCTTTGAACTTTTGATTCTTTAAGCCAGTATTTTCATTTTCAAAATCGGTTATCGTATTTTCCAAGTCAATTACCCCTTTGGTGCCCTTCAAGGTCACCTCATCTCCATCCCTATGTACTTCCTCGGCAATCAACCTTTGGCCCATGCGATGACTTTTTTTTTTTATCAATCTTCACTAAGAATATGTAAGATAGCCCGTACTGTTGAATTAAGTCCTTATAATATTTATTGTTCATGCCCTCTTGTATGAAACAAGAAAATTTATTCATTCAAAGTAATATGATACAGAGCATAATTGTTATAAGGTAGTGCTCGAGGATTCACCTTTTCCTTTGTATCTATGAAGTCATATACAAGACATTTAATAATTCTTTCGGCTGCCTCAAACAATGTCACATAAACATTTTGAATGCCGTTTCCAACAGTTAGCTTCAGCATGTACGTGGTAGTGGAGATAGCAGACATACATATATTAGTACATACACATGAAGTTATAATGCTATGAACAAAATGACATCCTAATAAGTACATAAAGTACAATGCTAATATGTCTTTTATCACCCAACCCAAAGGACTGTATACCCATCCTGAATTTCCCACGTCGAGCTGTCCGACACAAGAACGGAAAAGGTGTAGACAAACGTAATCTAAGTTTGAAAAAGGAGCCCAAAAACAATTAAACAACGACGATTTATCACTTTCCTTCAATGCCTCCTTTGCAATCTGGCCATGTTCATAGGTATTATCACATGGACACTGACCTTTAAGTTGATCAAGGCATAGACATAAGCATGCCTCATGAACTACGGAACACCAAGGTGGTGCAAACTGCCACAAACCATGTAGGGTATCCAAGCCCCATTTTAACAAGAGCCATGGAATTTGAAGCCCATGTTCTCCTTGAATGTCTCTCTGGTTATTAAAACTGGTCACTAGAAGACAATTTCTTCAAAGAACAAACTCACAAAGTCTTGGATTACATTCGTATGATGAGTCAGGGAAGTTTCGTATTTAAGTTCTTGATGAAATCGGTCCTTCTAGAGCACTATACACAACAGTGAAAAAGGACAAGAAATGGAGACTTCTTAGTGACATAGGAATCTCATCAAACAAGTAGTTTCGAAAGAGGTCCAGCTTTTCCAGGTTTATGAGACAAGATACATATGGTATAAAAGGATGTAAGAGAAGTTGTTATTGCTGAGATCTAATGCATGAAGAAACTTTAGTTCGCCTATTTTTGCAGGGATATCTCCATTGAGTTGTTGCTTCCAAGGTATATTGCTGGTGGCATGTGAGAGAGATGGACATATACAAGATTGGGTTATCCCATTGGCCGGACAAATATGAGCAATTTTAGATAATTTTGGTTTATTTGTGAAGCAATGTGTTGTGATTCTAAGCTGGCAAAGTACAGAACTATTGGGGAGATTTTCTGGATAAGAGGATTATGGACAAGTCGATATAGAAAAGCTTTGGCAAAGTTCCCAGCCAACTGGGAGTTCAGCCGTTGATTCGGTTACAAGACAGGTCCAGTATCTCTAGCTCCGTGATTTCTGCAATCCATCTTGGTAGTTAACCTCGAAGGTTACAACCACCTACAGCCAAAACCTTGAGTTTTTCAAAACTCTTAATATCAAGAATGTGGTTGTTGTCTGGCAGTGTTTCAGCAAAAAATGTTCTTTGAAAGGATTACAATTCAAAGGTTCATGCGACCCATCATAATATTGATAGGCCCTCTCATGTTAGTAAGGCTTTTGTTGCAAAGGAAAGGTATGATAATGATTGCAGCGTAAGCATGGTCAATGGACAGTCGAACAGCAATCAGGGACTTGCTATTTTTCGGAAAATAAATAGACATTTGAAAGCCAAAAAATGAACATATGATGCCTGACAAACAACGTAATAAATGTCAATCACTTGGTCCATATATTGATGTACTTACATCATACTTCTAAAAAACAAATGCTTTAAAACTTGTTACCTCGGGGAATAATCCACAGCTTTGTGAGTAGCACAACACCTATATCCATGGCATTTTTCTCCTTGTTCAGTGACCATGACATTTTTATTGCATAACTTACATGCATCGTACCAAGGTTTTTCCATGTGATCAATACTGACAATTGTTCCTTTGAAGGAACAATAGTTTTTCTATTACAAGTTAGACCATATGAGTTATATTACGAGGAAAACAGTTTGTACATGTACTTTAGGCAGTTACAACATAACGAATCACACGTGCTTATTAATAAGTAAACACTTTACAAATTACCTAGAACTGATTTAGAGGTCGTTCGATCAGTTCTTCAATACTGACTCGTTCAGCGTTTTGAAGTTTCAAACTCCGTAAAGGAGTTGCACTTTCATGGTTTTCATTATGGCTTTAACCAGTAGTATGTTAGATTCATAATCAATAAGCACGTCGTAGTATTGTTAATGTATACATATATAGAATCTTGTCCTTAATTTCAAGTGTTTTATACATACCATGCTTTTAATGCTTCAACGTTCGGCAGAGCAGGATTTATATGGAGTGTCGTAATGGAGAGTGTGGACAGAGATATGACACCAATAATTTAAATAAAACATATAAAATTGAAAGGAAAAAATGGTTTTTGCTTCAACTTTCCAGAAAGTGCAATATGTAGCTCATTATCTAAGAAAAATTCACCTCCGTATCTTGTTATTGTGGCCTTTGAGAGAACAACAGTAGGCTTATCATCTGTTGCTAGCTTTGATAGAACATTGCCTTCATTTTTAGCCAAATCGGCCCATAATGTTATGACGACAGTGTCAAACCTAAAGTATATTAGATAGTTCAAAGGTTAATGTTCTTTACTTGTAATATGAAAGAAAAATAATCCAATGAATATGGAACATTACTCTGCATTTGTGAGTATCATATCCCGCTTCATTTTTACACCACCTCTTTACTTCTTTAGCAACGATAGGTTGTCAATATCTCCCAATAAGCCAACCACATCTAAAATGGAAAAGAGGCAATATGTGTTAGGTTAGTTTAAGGTAAATTGTACAACTGATACATAATTTGTACAAGATCTCTTATAACATACCAATAACACCATTGTCTTCAACATGGTGCTTTAGATCCTTGAATGAGACAATGCAATCGAAGTTGAGCTATATCTATGTTCATGTCAAGCTCCTTAACTTGAGTACCGGAAGAAAAGGTTAGTTCAAACCTATTGTGGACACTCTGAAATTGTGGGTTCACTGGTTTGACGAGTTCGGTGGAAATCAGATACATTTTATCCTTTTGAAGAGATTGTTGTAACATATCCGCAACATCATTGAATACGACAACTTGTATTTTTGTACCCTATCATTACAAACCAATGAGAGACATTATAGAGCATAAGTAAGGAAGGGAAAAATGATTAATTACATATAATACATCTTCGTCCATAAGTATGATTTTCCACGTCTGCCCAAATCCCTTCGGGGTGCAATAGGGCTCCAAATTATCCCTTCGCACTACTCTAACTTTCACCGCCCAATCTCTACTATATGCTTGAAGTTGGTATATTAGCACACATGATTGTGTCAGAGAATCTACTTTGATAGTTGTAAAGGCGGTTTAGTAATACCGTACATATATAATTGAAAACCATAAAGGTAGTACTACTTTAGACATTTTTTATATTGGAGACTTAAGAAAGAGGTTGCTATGTTAAAAACTACTAAGACAAGAAGAATAAGATGCATAAATGTTGCAATTAAAAAGTTAATTGCTAATGTGATTTGTAGGATAATGCTTTATAGTCACCTTCGAGATGATCAGAGCTTCAACCTCACAAGTAAGTCAAATAGTTTTAAACTGAATGATGCGAATATCTATGCTCATTGGTTGATTGAACATTATAATTTTCTTAAGTTATTCAATTCTATTTTGGAAACTGCCCAGAATATTTGAGTTCGAGACTTCCAGATTAAATGTCGTTGCCTTTTCATGAACATCTTCACGAAGAATTGGAGAGTTAAGTCTCACAAGATAGGTGGTTTCTCCAAAACATTGTAAACGTTGTTCTGCTTCATTAGAAAGGCCGGATACAATGCTTCTCAACATGTTTGTGCCTCTTTTCTGTGGTTCAACATAATTGTCTCTTCGCTTTGGTCCAACACTTTTCGGTTACATTCCACATAACATGTTAGGCATGTTCTAGAGTTGTATCATGTCCCTTGTACATCATTTTGGAGAAAACATTAAAATACAGCAAATTGAGCACGAAACAAAAGAACAATAGAATAAAATAAAGGTCGTTACCTGTTATTGCAATCACATTTCTCAAAGATTGTGCATTACAGGTAAGATGACTCTTTGGAAGATTTATCTCATCCACTTTTGGATTCTGAAAAACGTTTGTCGCTAGAAGTTGTAGATGACCAAAACAGATTAGCAAAAAATTATCGAGAATGCAGTTTGCATACACACTAAGTTGGATCTATATCATACCAAGAAACCAGGTTCATGCCACAGTTAGGTGACTTATGAGCATCTGCAATATCAAAGATCCATGTTCATTGTGAAATTAAGGCACCCAAAAAACTTAAATGATTTAACTTCTTTTGCCTTTTATGTTTATGAACTGTAATACCCCGATATTTTAACGGATTGATTTAAAAAAATTTGTCAATATTTTATTTAACAACTTTTAGTGGCGATTTATTTTTTTTTAGCATCGGTATACTGATTAGCGACTTTTAACGACGAATAAGGAAGCGGGGTAGCATATCAAACACGTCAAAAATTTTCTAGCACATAAAATATAGTAAATAATTTATTTTTGGTCTTTTTCGTAATAATAGAAAATTTTGGGTAAGCTTTAAAATGACTCACGAAAATTTAGGAATTTTTGGTAAATGTCCAATTTAGGGTTTTATATATAGATATACTTTGTGAGGCAGCCGTCATTTTTCAACCCCTTTTCTAAAAACGGCTGAGAAAGAGAGATGAAGCAGAGGCAGAGAGAAGGGGAAAGGGAAGGAACCTAGGAAATTTTTCCGGCGAAGTTTTATGGTAAGTTTGTCCGATATTCATATATATTCTCTATGGTTACCTGTTATACATATATATATGTAGTTAGATGTATACGTGACTCTGCATGAAGTGGTGCTGATTTGTGGGCATGGGAATATAGTGGCTGTAGGGTGGTAGTGCAGCGTGGTGAGGGTGAAAAGGGTGGACTGTGCCATGGGGTGTTACAGTTTGTGAGTGCTGTGTGTGCGTGTTTATGTTGGAGTGTGCTCGGGAAAGAGAGAAGACCCACTACGGCAGTGGGTGTAAGAAGGCTGTGTGTATGTGGGTTTAGAGAGAGAGAGAGAGAGAGACAATGGCTACTGTCAACCGATGTTTGCGGTGCCACCAAAGAACAGCCGTGAAGGGGCCACCTTTAGAGAGAGAGACAGCCACGAAGGGCTGCCTTTAGCGAGAGAAAATGACTGTACTGCAGCTTGTCAGAGGTTGGTGGAAATGAAGTTTTGAGGGTGGCTGTGAATTGGGTTTAGAGGCTACCGTGGTTTGCAAAATATAGTGCATGTTCGTGTGATTTTTGTGTATGTCCGTGTATGGCTGTGTGTGGGTATGAGGGTGTGTTATGTGTGTGAGTGCATGGTGCTGTGGGTGAGTGTAAGGGGTGTTGGGCAATAGGTTTTCTGTTAGTATAATGTGGGTGGGGGTGAATATATTGAACAAAAAAAAAAAAAAAAGGAACCCACTGCCATGAGGCGGTGGGTGTGGCTGTGCAGTGTGTTTTGGATGAGTGTGTGTTGTGTTGTGAGAGTATTTGGGGTATGTGTAATGTGTGAATATATGTGGGTTCATGTGTGTGTATGAGAGAGGCAGGGAGGCTAAAAATTCAGCCGTATGTATTTGTGTGCATATGTGCGTGTGCGTGTTGTGTGTTTTGAGTGGTGTGTGAGTTGTGCTTTGAAGTGGGTGTAGCGGTGTATAAGTGCTCTGTGTGTGTTTTATGTGTGTGGGAATTGAGACAAAGAAGAGGGAATGTGAATATATGTGCGTGTATAATGGGTTTGAGAGTGAGCAGGGGTGACTGAGTGTGGGGAGTTTTATTTTGTATGCTTGTGTTTATGTGTGGTGTAAGCTGTGTGAGTGTCACGACCCGAACCCACGAGCAGGCCCGCGAGCTAGGCACGTGACCGGCCGGAGAACCAATAGACTCCAACTTAGGGCTCTGCCAGGCCTTACTCACTAAAACCTGTACGCAGTTCTAAAATCATACATTAACTAACACTATAACATGAATTTCTAAAGATGCCCTTACAACTCTTTCCCAAATCATCTTTACTGAAATCCTCCATAGAGACCGATAGCATTTATTTTAAAGAAACCTCCTAAAATTAAGCTACGAACAATACAAATAAATAACTGGCAGTTCTACAATTTCTCAAGGGCTTAAACAACTTCCTAATGAGCATCTCCTGCAGCTTCATTCTCATTTCCCTCGTAATACTCATGTTCATCTAGTTGATCGCCTGAAAACATTTATAAAAAGGGGTGAGCTTGGGGCCCAGTAAGTACACAAACCATATCCCTAAAATAGATTTTGGGATTCATAAAAACATGCCACATGCCACGGTTTTCTTCAATTTAAAACTGGTAAACATTTTCACAAGAGATACTATACATATATAGACTTTTTGAAAGCAATTCATCCAAGATTCTCAGAAGCAAAGTATGACATCAAGTAGGCTTATTAACAACTATCACAGTTCATCATAACATGGGTATGTTGCGGTCAGCGTACGTTCCCCCCTGACTAGGGCCCACAATCCCTACTCCACCTGGGATGAACATTATTTGGTCAGGGTATGCGCCCCCCTGACTAGGGCACACAATCCCTCCTTCAATTGGGATACATATGTGGACACAAGGGTAGGCCCGCGAGCTAGGCCCGTGACCGGCCGCAGACCCGACTCCAATTTAGGGCTCTGCCCGGCCTTACAACACCCTGTACACAACAACCTGTAACCAAGTAATTTAAATCTATCTCCTTAATAAGGTTTCTAAAATCATGCTTAAAACTTCTCAATAAATCTCTAATGAAATTCTTTGTTTAACAACTAACATAGATCATTTTAAATCCGGTGGACATCTAAGCTCCGAAAAATCTTAAATTACAAATTTAGTACTAGCATACCACCTAAAGACTTATTAAATAATTTAAGAGGACTACGACTCCTCTAGCAGTCGGCTACTGTAATTCCTCGTGGCCTTCATCAGTGCCGGTTCCATCTAGATCATCGCCTGAAAAATATTTAAAAGAATGAGCTTGGGGCCCAGTAAGTACACATAATATAGTCCTAAAATAGTTTAGGGATTAACAAAAACATTAAACATGCCACGGTTTTCTTCAATTTAAAACTGGTAAACATTTTCACAAGAGATACTATACATATATGGACTTTTTGAAAGCAATTCATCCAAGATTCTCAGAAACGAAGTATGACATCAAGTACGCTTATTAACAACTATCACAGTTCATCATAACCTAGGTATCTTGCGGTCAGCGTATGTTCCCCCCTGACTAGGGCCCACAATCCCTACTCCACCTGGGATGAACATTATTTGGTCAAGGTATGCGCCCCCCTGACTAGGGCACAAAATCCCTCCTTCATCCGGGATACATATGTGGACGCAAGGGCGCACCACGAGCAACAGTACTGTGCGTCAACGTATCGTCCCGTTGACCAGGACCCAACAATCCAACTTTCCCCCGTGGATATGGGGCGCAACAACCAAGGCAGAAATACCGTCTCATTCAACATAAGCCAACTTTAAAACACTACTCATATAAAACATTCCATGGCATTTTTTATGCATTTTCTCATCAAACAATTTACACAAAAGCAGTAGCATGTAAAAGGCTTTAAAACTTCTAATTGGAACAATTCATTCATACATATACATAAACGGAAAATAGGGTATACGGAGGAATATGGCAGGAGTACTTACCTGGATAGCTACGCAATGCTACCAAACCTCGATCAATATTCTCTGAATAAACCTAGATTGGCAATCCATTTGTTAGAATACAATCTATTCTACATTACTATAAACCTAATATCAATTACCCATCACATGCGCACTTCTAACTCCGAAATCGCTCAACTCAAAGCGCGCCTTGCACGCGATCAACCTACCCGAAAATCCCGTACACTCCTTAATGTGTAATGACACTCTAAAATTTATAATAATTTACACTAAAACACTTTTATGGCTTAAATCATTAATAAAAGTAAAGATATGAATTTTCTGATTTTTTTGAATATTTTTGAATTAAAATAATTTCCTTAAATGCAATAAAAACCCATAAATTGCCAAAATTGCTTCTAGCTGAAAATAAAGTCCCATAATTTTTGTAACAACTTTAAAATATGTATAAAATTCATATGATTTTAAATCACAAATTAAGAAGCATTAAAACTAATTTTCAAATATTCGTTTTGCTAAAAATAATGCGATACAGAAATTATAGCAAATCAACTCTAAAAATTACCAAACTTAAACTGGAATGTATTTATAACATAAAACAATTATTCTAATTTTTCCAAAACATTTCCATGGATGTGAGGGCTCCAAAAGAATTTTACAAATCTAAGCTTGCCAAAAATATTAAAAATACATATGATATCAGAAAAATATGAAAATTTAACAGTAATTCTATTATTATCCTATGATCCTTTCTGTAAAGTTTCAACATTTGTGGACAAGTTTACGATACCCAACAGCCATGTGGTACAACTGTGCAAGCACTGTAATACCCCGAACCTAGGCTTAACCGGTTATTATTACTTTAGCGACAGTTTTTAAGAGTAATGTTCTTTTGAGTTTTTAGCGACGAATTTGGAGAGCATTATATGATGATCTTTAGTGACAATTCTAGAATCATAAATTATAATCTAATGATAGCAGATATAATTGATATTCTAGAAGTCTTTAGCGACAATTGCGTACTTTATCGTTAGCATTGATATTTTATTAACAATTTTTATCGACAAATAGTGAAGCGGGCTAGCGTAACAGCCGTGAATAATTTCCTAGCATATAGTTTATCTTAAATAGTTGTTTTGGGCTATTTCGTAATAATAAAAAGTTTCGGGTTAGTTTTAAATAACTATCAAAGATTAAGGGGGTTTATGGTAGTTTTGCTTTTAGGGTTTTATATATACATAATACTATGGAGCAGCCGCCCCAAGTTTTCATTCCATCCGAGACTCGGTAGATAGAGAGAGACAGAGAGATCGAGAAAGAGAAAAAGAATTACTCCGGCGATCAACTTTTTCGGTAAGCTTTTTTTTTTTTTTTTCTTTTGTTCATTTAAGGATTTCGTGATTATGCGGATATATGAGTATAAGGTACTGCGTGGAAGCTGTGTTAGTGTGTGAGTATTTGGTGTTTACAGCGTGTATGCCGCGAAGATTTATAGCTGCCGCAAGGACTGTCGCAGGGCAGTATATGGGGGAAGCGTATGAGTTTGGGTCAATACCTGAGAGTGAATTGGTGAGTTTAGTGTACATGTGATTCTTGAACGCAATGGTGAATACAAGAATGAATGTGTAGTATATATGTGTCGAGAAGGTATAGAAGATGGGTAGGGTGAGTGCATGGTGGTCACGGGTGTACGGGTTGGAGCCATGAACGGCCATGGCTGTGTCGGGGTTATGACTCACGGCACCGTCAAGGATCACATGAAGGTAGAAGCAAACCCAGTAGCTACGGCCGAGATAGAGAACATGTTGGACGTGGTGTGTGTGTATGTATACTGGGTGCGCCCGTTAGTGTGTCTGTGTGGGTACGTTCATGGTGCGAAGGGTGGTTAACGGCAAGTCAGCCATGGTGGTTGTGACTGCACCTTGTGGGACGGGTGAATGACTGCAGATTTTGAGAGGAAGGGATTAGAAGGAGTAAATGGTCTAGGAGTGTTAAAAAATAAGATAGAAGAAGAATTAGAAAACCACTGCCGTAAGGCAGTGGGTGTGAGTTGTGTTTGTGAACATGAGGGTGTTTTGGATTGTTGTGAGTTGGCAAAAATGGTGGTCGTATATATTTAAGCTGTGAAATGCATGAGGTGGAGAGAGTGTACGTGTGTCTTCTGGGTGGTATGGTGTGTGTCCAGGAGTCTAGCTTGTAAATGGTGATGAGGAGTTACAGTAATGGGTTATGGGAATTTGGGAGTAGAGGTAAAGTATAAGTGAGTCATATGAGTGTGTTGGATGTATGTGTGTAAGTGGTTTGAGTGTGTGTATGAAGGTGTAGATTTAGTGTGTTAATAGAGTGAATTGTAATGTGCTAGGGGTGAAAGGGAAGCTGTGTGAACAGTAGCTATGTGTTCTGGGTTTGGACAGGAGAAGAAGATAATGAACAGTAGCTGTGTTCTGCGTGAACAGTACACTGTGCTTGCACAGTTGTACCACATGGCTGTTGGGTATCGTAAACTTGTCAAAAAATGTTGAAACTTTACAGAAAGGATCATAGGATAATAATAGAATTACTGTTAAAATTTCATATTTTTCTGATATCATATGTATTTTTAATATTTTTGGCAAGCTTAGATTTGTAAAATTCTTTTGGAGTCCTCACACCCATGGAAATGTTTTGGAAATAGATGTTATAAATACATTCCAGTTTAAGTTTGGTAATTTTTAGAGTTGATTTGCTATAATTTCTGTATCGCATTATTTTTAGCAAAACGAATATTTGAAAATTAGTTTTAATGCTTCTTAATTTCTGATTTAAAATCATATGAATTTTATACATATTTTAAAGTTGTTACAAAAATTATGGGACTTTATTTTCAGCTAGAAGCAATTTTGGCAATTTATGGGTTTTTATTGCATTTAAAGAAATTATTTTAATTAAAAAATATTCAAAAAAATCAGAAAATTCATATCTTGACTTTTATTCATAATGTAAGCCATAACAGTGTATTCGTGTAAATTATTATAAATTTTAGAGTGTCATTTCACATTAAGGAGTGTACGGAATTTTCGGGTAGGTTGGCCGCGTGCAAGGGGCGTTTTGAGTTGAGCGATTTCGGAGTTAGAAGTGCGCATGTGATGGGTAATTGATATTAGGTTTATAGTAATGTAGAATAGATTGTATTCTAAGTAGACCATGTGAAAGAATATATTGTGGTTTGTTATCTGAAAAGCGTAGCAGAAGCATGATGATTAGGAATTTAAATATCTGGTTGAGTTGGAGTGGAGTAAGTATAGTCAGTGAGCTTCGTACTAGCTGAGCCATAACTATTTCGAGGTTGAGTAATAATATTCGGTTGGTTAGATTATAAAATCTTAGGTTATAATCTGAGTCTTATAGTACAATGAAATGTTTGAAGTTGCGATGGACCTTACTGAAGTTGCTACTGATGTTCTTGACTCGTGTTTTGGAGGCTATTAAAGCTGCTACGATTGTGAATGTTGTTTCTTGACGTTAAAAGGCTTGTGACTTTTGAAAATGATGTTGTCTCTTGAGGTTATCAAGTGTTCCTTTTGGGATTGGTTATTTGCGATTATGAATTTTTGAATTTTTGTCGGTCAAAATCTTATGAGCATAGGTCTTCAATTTAAGCGTATTTTATATAAGAACTAAATTATTAAACATCAAGGTCATTGGATTATGTGGTTCTAGAATCGTTAGCGCATAAATGATAATTCAAGCTTTGTAGCATCGAGTAGTATTTAAAGTTGCTTAGGCTATGACCGATGATGATGACTTACATTTCGAAAGTTTCATACCATTAAGAGAACTTACTTCGTTTGGGTGAAGCTAGCTTAGATAGGTTCAGAGAAATGTTTTCTAGTTGTCAAGGCTGGTTCAGAATGTAGAAACTTTGGGACTTTTGGAAGGTTACGAAAACTCTCGAAGTTCCGCAAGTGTTAAAGTGTAAGTGATGACCTGGTAAGTTAGAGCTTAGCATTACGACTTAAATAGGAATTGTGACGTTTAACGTTGTGAGTATAATGAAATTCGAGGTCGAATTTCTTTTAACGGGAAGAAGATGTAATATCCTGGTCTCAAATTGGTCTTGTGGTTGATTTTGATGAATACACCTGATGCTCTAGAAATTTGATCACTTGGTGAGATTTCAAAGTTTGACAGTGATTTAATGGTATAAATGGAGAAATGTAGAGATAGCATTTACAACTGGCGAATGTTCTAATTTAAGATTATTAATCTTAGACATATTTTTGGTTGCTGAATTAAAGTGAGTTTAAAGATAAGTGTTATGATGGAAGATGAGATTAGACAGGATTAAGTGCAGCGATCTAGTAACTCAAAGTTTCAAGGTACGAGTTATCAGTGAATTAAAGTGTGTTAAATGTATATCACATATCTTGTGCTTTAAGGTCTTTGGGTGCATGAACTTATCAAGTCACTTGAAATTATATCCGAGTTTGATTGTGAACCCTTAGATAGATTTAATCGTTTAAGCACTTGAGGTGTTATGTTAGTTGCTATTTGAGATCAAACATGATTGTGCAAGGAACACCAAATTTCGAGGACGAAATTTCTTTAAGGGGGAGATAATGTAATACCCCGAACCTAGGCTTAACCGGTTATTATTACTTTAGCGACAGTTTTTAAGAGTAATGTTCTTTTGAGTTTTTAGCGACGAATTTGGGGAGCATTATATGATGATCTTTAGTGACAATTCTAGAATCATAAATTATAATTCAATGATAGCAGATATAATTGATATTGATTGATGTCTTTAGAGCCAATTAGCGTTAATGATATTCTAGAAGTCTTTAGCGACAATTGCGTACTTTATCGTTAGCATTGATATTTTATTAACAATTTTTATCGACAAATAGTTAAGCGGGCTAGCGTAACAGCCGTGAATAATTTCCTAGCATATAGTTTATCTTAAATAGTTGTTTTGGGCTATTTCGTAATAATAAAAAGTTTCGGGTTAGTTTTAAATAACTATCAAAGATTAAGGGGGTTTATGGTAGTTTTGCTTTTAGGGTTTTATATATACATAATACTATGGAGCAGCCGCCCCAAGTTTTCATTCCATCCGAGACTCGGTAGATAGAGAGAGACAGAGAGATCGAGAAAGAGAAAAAAAGAATTACTCCGGCGATCAACTTTTTCGGTAAGCTTTTTTCTTAGTCTTTCTTTTGTTCATTTAAGGATTTCGGGATTAAGTGGGTATATGAGTATAAGGTACTGCGTGGAAGCTGTGTTAGTGTGTGAGTATTTGGTGTTAATTTACAGCGTGTATGCGGCGAAGATTTATAGCTGCCACAGGGACTGTCACAGTGAAGGATATGGGGGAAGTGCATGAGTTTGGGTCAATACCTGAGAGTGTATTGGTGAGTTTAGTGTACATGTGATTCTTGAACGCAATGGGGAATACAAGAATGAATGTGTAATACTCCGTATATGTATATATGTGTCGAGAAGGTATAGAAGATAGGTAGGGTGAGTGCATGGTGGTCACGGGTGTACGGGTTGGAGCCATGAACGGCCATGGCTGTGTCGGGGTTATGACCCACGGCATCGTCAAGGATCACATGAAGGTAGAAGCAAACCCAGCAGCTACGGCCGAGATAGAGAACATGTGTATACTGGGTGCGTCCGTTAGTGTGTCTGTGTGGGTACGTTCATGGTGCGAAGGGTGGTTAACGGCAAGTCACAGCCATGGTGGTTGTGACTGCACCTTGTGGGACGGGTGAATGACTGCAAATTTTGAGAGGAAGGGATTAGAAGGAGTAAATGGTCTAGGAGTGTTAGAAAATAAGATAGAAGAAGAATTAGAAAACCACTGCCGTAAGGCAGTGGGTGTGAGTTGTGTTTGTGAAGCTTAGATTTTTGGCAAGCTTAGATTTGTAAAATTCTTTTGGAGCCCTCACATCCATGGAAATGTTTTGGAAAAAATTAGAATAATTGTTTTATGTTATAAATACATTCCAGTTTAAGTTTGGTAATTTTTAGAGTGGATTTGCTATAATTTCTGTATTGCATTAGTTTTAGCAAAACGAATATTTGAAAATTAGTTTTAATGCTTCTTAATTTCTGATTTAAAATCATATGAATTTTATACATATTTTAAAGTTGTTACAAAAATTATGGGACTTTATTTTCAGCTAGAAGCAATTTTGGCAATTTATGGGTTTTTATTGCATTTAAAGAAATTATTTTAATTCAAAAATATTCAAAAATTCAGAAAATTCATAGCTTGACTTTTATTAATGATTTAAGCCATAAAAGTGTTTTACTGTAAATTATTATAAATTTTAGAGTGTCATTACACATTAAGGGGTGTACGGGATTTTCGGGTAGGTTGGCCGCGTGCAAGGCGCGCTTTGAGTTGAGCGATTTCGGAGTTAGAAGTGCGCATGTGATGGGTAATTGATATTAGGTTTATAGTAATGTGGAAGAGATGGTATTCTAACAAGTGGATTGCCAATCTAGGTTTATTCAGAGAATATTGATCGAGGTTTGGTAGCATTGCGTAGCTATCCAGGTAAGTACGCCTGCAATATTCCTCCGTATATCCTATTTTCCGTTTATGTATATGTATGAATGAATTGTTCCAATTATAAGTTTTAAAGCCTTTTACATGCTACTGTTTTTGTGTAAATTGTTGATGAGAAAATGCATAAAAAATGCCATGGAATGTTTTCTATGAGTAGTGTGTTAAAGTTGGCTTATGTTGAATGAGACGGTATTTCTGGCTCGGTTGTTGCGCCCCATATCCACGGGGAAAAGTTGGATTGTTGGGTCCTGGTCAACGGGACGATACGTTGACGCACAGTACTGTTGCTCGTGGTGCGCCCTTGCGTCCACATATGTATCCCGGATGAAGGAGGGATTGTGTGCCCTAGTCAGGGGGGCGCATACCCTGACCAAATAATGTTCATCCCAGGTGGAGTAGGGATTGTGGGCCCTAGTCAGGGGGGAACGTACGCTGACCGCAACATACCCATGTTATGATGAACTGTGATAGTTGTTAATGAGCCTTCTTGATGTCATGCTTCGTTACTGTGAATCTTGGATGAATTGCTTTCATAAAGTAGATATATGTATAATAACTCTTGTGAAAATATTTACCAGTTTCAAATTGAAGAAAAACATGGCATGTTTCATGTTTTATGAATCCCAAAACTATTTTAGGAATATAGTATGTGTACTTACTGGGCCTCAAGCTCACCACTTTTTATAAATGTTTTCAGGTAAACACCTAGATGAACCTCAGTGCTATGAGGGTAATGAAAATGAAGTCGCAGGAGATGCTTATTAGGAGGCTAAATTAAGTTCCTTGAGAAATTATGATGTTGCTGATTTATCTCTAGAACTGTTTATAGCTTAACTCAATGAGGTTTCCTTTAAATAAATACTATCAGTTTTTATGGAGAATTTAGTGGAGATAATATTGAAAAGAGCTGTAAGGACATCTTTAGAAGTCATGTTATGGTTAATGTATGATCTTAGAATTGTGTACAAGTTTAATTAAGGCCTGGCAGAGCCCTTGCTTTGAGTCCATTGGGTCTGCGGCCGGTCACGTGCCTAGCTCATGGGCCTACCCGTGGGTTCGGGTCGTGACAGAAATTTCTGTCACGACCCGAACCCACGGGCAGGGCCACGAGCTAGGCACGTGATCGACCGCAGACCTAATAGACTCCAACTTAGGGCTCTGCCAGGCCTTACTCACTAAAACCTGTACACAATTCTAAAATCATACATTAACTAACACTATAACATGAATTTCTAAAGATGCCCTTACAACTCTTTCCCAAATCATCTTTACTGAAATCCTCCATAGAGACCGATAGCATTTATTTTAAAGAAACCTCCTAAAATTAAGCTACGAACAATACAAATAAATAACTGGCAGTTCTACAATTTCTCAAGGGCTTAAACAACTTCCTAATGACCATATCCTGCAGCTTCATTCTCATTTCCCTCGTAATACTCATGTTCATCTAGTTGATCGCCTGAAAACATTTATAAAAAGGGGTGAGCTTGGGGCCCAGTAAGTACACATACCATATCCCTAAAATAGTTTTGGGATTCATAAAACATGAAATATGCCACGGTTTTCTTCAATTTAAAACTGGTAAACATTTTCACAAGAGATACTATACATATATAGACTTTTTGAAAGCAATTCATCCAAGATTCTCAGAAGCAAAGTATGACATCAAGTAGGCTTATTAACAACTATCACAGTTCATCATAACATGGGTATGTTGCGGTCAGCGTACGTTCCCCCCTGACTAGGGCCCACAATCCCTACTCCACCTGGGATGAACATTATTTGGTCAGGGTATGCGCCCCCCTGACTAGGGCACACAATCCCTCCTTCATCCGGGATACATATGTGGACGCAATGGCGCACCACGAGCAACAGTACTGTGCGTCAACGTATCGTCCCGTTGACCAGGACCCAACAATCCAACTTTCCCCCGTGGATATGGGGCGCAACAACCAAGGCAGAAATACCGTCTCATTCAACATAAGCCAACTTTAAAACACTACTCATATAAAACATTCCATGGCATTTTTTATGCATTTTCTCATCAAACAATTTACACAAAAGCAGTAGCATGAAAAAGGCTTTAAAACTTATAATTGGAACAATTCATTCATACATATACATAAACGGAAAATAGGGTATACGGAGGAATATGGCAGGAGTACTTACCTGGATAGCTACGCAATGCTACAAAACCTCGATCAATATTCTCTGAATAAACCTAGATTGGCAATCCATTTGTTAGAACACAATCTATTCTACATTAATATAAACCTAATATCAATTACCCACCACATGCTCACTTCTAACTCCGAAATCGCTCAACTCAAAGCGCGCCTCGCACGCGGTCAACCTACCCAAAAATTATGTTCACTCTTTAATGTGTAATGACACTCTAAAATTTATAATAATTTACACTAAAACACTTTTATGGCTTAAATCATTAATAAAAGTCAAGATATGAATTTTTTGATTTTTTTTAATATTTTTGGCAAGCTTAGATTTGTAAAATTCTTTTGGAGCCCTCACACCCATGGAAATGTTTTGTAAAAATTAGAATAATTATTTTATGTTATAAATACATTCCGGTTTAAGTTTGGTAATTTTTAGAGTTGATTTGCTATAATTTTTGTATCGCATTATTTTTAGCAAAACGAATATTTGAAAAATAGTTTTAATGCTTCTTAATTTCTGATTTAAATTCATATGATTTTTATAGATATTTTAAAGTTATTACAAAAATTATGGGACTTTATTTTCAGCTAGAAGAAATTTTGGCAATTTATGGGTTTTATTGCATTTAAGGAAATCAAGAATCATCCTGTAAATTTTCAGAATTTTTGGACAAGTGTACAATACCAAACGGCCAGGTGATACACTGTTCATGCACAGTGTACCACTTTAACTGCTTAGACCCATTACTGTTCATCACCTTCTTCTCTTCTTTCAGCTTATGTACAAACCCATTACACAAATATACACGCCTGCACACAAAACCACTGCTCGACAGCCCCTTCTTCCTCTTTCAAATGCCACCAAACCCACTTTTTCACCCACATAACATGCAGAAACAACCCTCCAAAACATCACCTATATCACTTCTCACAAATCACAGCAAAAGCCACTGCCTTTCGGCAGTGGTTTCTTTTTCTTCTTGGCCAACAAACACTGGCGGAGCTAAGCATGTACGAGAGGGGGCTATAGCCCCCTGTCAGATTTTGAAAAAAAAATAATATATATATATATAGTATTTTTCACACTTTTCGGCTCTCTCTCTCTCTCTTCGGCTCTCTCTCTCTTCGGCTCTCTCTCTCTCTCCGGCGACCGGCCTCTCCCTTCTCAGTTCTCACCACTGTCACCAACCGAGACACCGACCGGCGGCCGGCGCCTCACTCCGGCAGCCACGACGAACCCACTTCACTTCGGCTCACTGCTCCCGTCGGTTGTCGGCACCCAGCCACCCACGACGAACCCAACCCACGTCTGACGTCGGCAGTCGGCACCCACCGGCCACCTACGACGAACGGCGAACGCACTTCGGCGCGACGGGCGACGGCGCCTCACGGTCACGGGGGCTCTTCAGTCTTCACTCCAACGGATCTACGGCGACGGCGAGTCGGCGACGGAGAGTCTTCACTCTTCAGTCTTCACAGTTCACTCCAACAACGGTCCACCGCCGGCGGCAAGGACCCAGTGACCCCGGATCTACGCCGACGGCGAGTCGGCGACTTCGGTTGTACTGTCTTCACTCCAACAGTTCACCGGCGGCCAAAACTCCGGCGATATATATTTAGCCCCCTCTCGGATGAAATCCTGGCTCCGCCCCTGCCAACAAACCTCATACCCACAAGCAAAACAGTCGCGGCTACCTTCCTGTAGTCACATAAAACCCATCACACTTGTAGTCATATTACATCCACTCATATACACACCTCGTACATTACACTATACACTTGCAAGGCTTTATCTTCCCAAGCATCGAACAGTCACAACAAATTCACTGCGGGAACTTCTTCTTGCTCAAATAACACACATGCACTTCCCACCTTCTCTCATAACCAGATACATGAATATACACCCCTGCATCACTCCATGTAGCACCACCACTTTGCATCCATATTCTCACACACCCAGGCTCATGTTTTCCCGTCCATTATGCACAGCAACACAACCAAAACCCACACACAATATATACCATATTTCCTCACTCCCATACCCAGCTGCCTTCCCTTCCACACCCACACACAGTCGTCGTACACTACATGCAAATACCCACATCACGCCGCACTCGAACAACCCATACGCACACCCTCACTGGACAACCGTGGCTGTCTCTCTCTCTCTAACCCGCAGTCCCTCAACCGAATATACGCTGCTGCCCCGTCACAGCCACCATGGCTGTGACTTGCTTGAATCCACCCCTTCGTCCTATAAACGCACCCCGATTACACCCACGGCATCGCTAAACACATACGCTTATCACTCGGCAGATGTCCCCCCTTCACACAGCCCTTAAAACCCATAAATCCGTGAATGATTTTTAAAGAGAAAAGGGTTAGAAAATTTACCGGAAAAGCAACCCGATCGCCAGAAAAATCTGCCTCTTCAAGCCCCCTCTTTCTCTCTCTCTATCGTGAAACCAGATGAAGGGAAGAGAGTTGACGGCTGCCTTCTCATAACCAAGGATAAATATAAAACCCTAGAGGGAAAAATGACCAAAACCCCCCCTATATATTCATTAGTTATTTTAAGCGTTACCCGAATTTTTTTATGATCGCAAAAAGGTCCAACTAATTATTTATGAAAAATCAGTATACTTGAAGAATTTATTTGGGTTGTTACCTAACCCCGAGTCACTAATAGCCGCTAAAAATCGCTAAACGGAAATATCAATGCTAACGAAAAAAAATTTGTCGCTGAATAAAAATATCGGCACTAAGTAAAAAAATTATTTTCGCTGCTAAAAATTTTAAATAAATTGGAAAAATATCGGAGTGTTACATTTTCCCCCACTTATAAAAATTTCGTTCTCGAAATTTCACAAACCTATAATATCCAAGAACTCTACGCATATACTATGTAACTCCCAAACGAAGGTGTCACCAAAGCTTTCACATAATCTCAAAAATATTAGTCGAGAACATCAATAGCAGCTTCGAACATTTTACTATACTATATGATTTCGATTATAACCTAGGGTTTCATAATCCAAACAACAGGATATCATTACTCAACCTCGAAATAATTAGCCAATTCCTATAAGCACTCACAATGCCTCAAATCAAACGATGTAACCACTATGCTTTCACTGCGCACTCTGATACCCAGCCGCTACTAAGGTTCAACTAAGTCACGAAAGATTTTTCCCTTACCCTCTTGTTGAAACCTAAGCTTTCCCTCACATGTTTCTTAAGTCTACATAATCATATACCTAAGCTCTAATACCAACTGTAACATCCCGGAATTTTTGGAACGTTAACACTCAATCAATCGTTTACGCTAAGACAATAGAACCCTCAATTCAACCAATTTAAATACATCCACCAGTCAGAGCAACTAAACCATCGAGTAATATAGTACTCTTTGTAACATACTATCGTAGTTGAAACATCAAGTCTAACTCAAGAATTCTAAGTAACAATAATGACCCACGCAGGGGTTCTAATGACTAAGACTGAAATTTAAATTCTCTTTCGGTCGGCTCAGATCTATTCCACTCCCAATGCGATCTATTGTTCGATATTACCTGCGGAAAGGAAGTCAAAGGGGAGTGAGCTTTTGAGAGAGCATTACGGTTTTGGGATATTAGAGCTTAAGTAATGATCTCACTGGTTAGGTTACATGATTTTGTAGACTTGTAACTAGGCTGACGAAAGTGAAAGGTAGAACTCAAGATTTGATCCGTTAGAGTGAAAGTCATATGTGAGAAATTCTTTGTACTTTAGTGCACCATAGGGTTGCAGTTAAACTTGCTACTACTAAGTAGACCGTGCGAAAGAATATATTGTGGTTTGTTATCTGAAAAGCGTAAGGTCTGGATGTTGTAAGTATAATGAAATTTGAGGTCGAAATTCTTTTAATGGGAGACAATGTGATACCCTGGTCTCAAATTGGTCTTATGGTTGATTTTGATGAATACACTTGATGCTCTAGAAATTTGTTCACTTTGCGAGACTTCAAGGTTTAACGATGATTTAATTGAATAAATGGAGAAATGTAGAGATAGCATTTACAACTGGCGATGGTTCTAATTTAAGATTTTTAATCTTAGCATATTTTTGGTTGATGAATTAAAGTGAGTTTAAAGATAAGTGTTATGATGGGAGATGAGATCAGACAGGATTAAGTGCAGCAATCTAGTAACACAAAGTTTCAAGGTGCGGGTTATCAGTGAATTAAAGTGTGTTAAATGTATATCACACATCTTGTGCTTTAAGGTCTTTGGGTGCATGTATTTATCAAGTCGCTTGAAATTATATCCAAGTTTGATTGTGAACCTTTAGATAGATTTAGTCGTTTAAGCACTTGAGGTGTTATGTTGGTTGTTATTTGAGATCACACATGATTATGCAATGAACACCAAATTTCGAGGACGAAATTTCTTTAAGGGGTAGATAATGTAATACCCCGAACCTAGGCTTAACTGGTTATTATTACTTTAGCGACAGTTTTTAAGAGTAATGTTCTTTTGAGTTTTTAGCGACGAATTTGGGGAGCATTATATGATGATCTTTAGTGACAATTCTAGAATCATAAATTATAATTTAATGATAGCAGATATAATTGATATTGATCGATGTCTGTAGCGACAATTAGCGTTAATGATATTCTAGAAGTCTTTAGCGACAATTGCGTACTTTATCGTTAGCATTGATATTTGATGCCAATGAAAGTGGGTTCTTACTTACGTGGAGGTGCCACAAAGGCTGCAGTCCGTGTCAGCTTCCAAGTATACAAAGTGGGAGACAGCAAAGACGGAGTAAGGGCTGAGGGCAAGGCTTCTCAGACGGGCCGTGAGGAATGGCAGTGCTGCGAAGGCAAAGCTAAGACGAACAGGGCCGGCAGTCGATAGTCCGAGTCAGGGTCCAAGTCAGGGTCCAATGCTACGGTCCGAAGTTACGGTCCAAAGTTACGTTTCTCTCACTAGAATCCAAGAGCTCCCAAATTCTAGAGTGAGAAAGTGATTTTTGTAACACAAGCCAACAGTCCTCCTCTTGAGTTGTAAAGTTATCTATTTATAGCCAACCGGGTGCTTCTGTCGTAAAGTGCCACATGTCGTTCCCTGAGAGTGACACGTCACCAGGGGGTCCCAAAATACCGGTTCTCCGTTGGACTGCCGGTTCCTAAATTCGCGTTGCTTGCCCCACACAGCGTCGCTCTACCTGTCTGAGAAGACTGACCATACCGCGGTAGCATGATCAGAGTAAGCCCGTTGCCCCAGCCACCAATCCAAGCCCTTACTGAATCCCATGAGGCGCGTCAAGAGACGCGCGGAGGACCTGACAGCGGTGAGGGTTACACCTGTAGCCAAATGCCAGGCAGACTAGGCACGATGCCCTCCGAGGACCTGCGCTCGTCCCGGAGTGACCCGTGGGTCATTGCCTTGGTGATGTCTACGATCGACAGTAACGAGAGTGGACATGGTCGCAGCTCAGTGCTCCGAGTCCGTGGCGAGGGATCCTTGTACCGGAACCCCCTGCGACCGTGACGGCGATGGCTATGAGGTTGTGAGCCCATCCCGGTATGGGGGCCGAAGCTCCCCTTTTGATTGAGACGGTGATGGCTATAAGGTTGTGAGCCCATCCCGATACAAGGCCGAAGCCCCCATTTTGATTGAGACGGCGATGGCTATAAGGTTGTGAGCCCATCCCGGTACGAGGCCGAAGCCCCCATTTTGATTGAGACGGCGATGGCTATAAGGTTGTGAGCCCATCCCGGTAGTATGCAACATGATTGTGGCGCATGAGCGCGGTGCTTATAGCACGAGACAATACCTGGCGCCTGGGGCACGTGTTGTGAAAGTGGCGCGGCGACGATCGTCGCGAAGCAATACTTGGTGCCGGGGCACGTACCATGAGGATGGCGCAAGGGCGCGGCGACGAACGTCGCGGAGCAATATTTGGTGCCGGGGCACGCATCATGAGAATGTCGCGAGGGTGCGGCGACGAACGTCGCGGAGCAATATTTGGTGCCGGGGCACGCATCATGAGAATGGCGCGAGGGCGCGGCGACGAACGTCGCGGAGCAATATTTGGTGCCGGGGCACGTATCATGACGATGGCGCGAGGGCGCGGCGACGAACGTCGCGGAGCAATATTTGGTGCCGGGGCACGTATCATGAGAATGGCGCGAGGGCGCGGCGACGAACGTCGCGGAGCAATATTTGGTGCCGGGGCACGTATCATGAGAATGGCGCGAGGGCGCGGCGACGAACGTCGCGGAGCAATATTTAGTGCCGGGGCACGTATCATGACAATGGCGCGAGGGCGAGGCGACGAACGTCGCGGAGCAATATTTGGTGTCGGGGCACGTATCATGAGAATGGCGCGAGGGCGCGGCGACGAACGTCGCGGAGCAATACTTGGTGCCGGGGGCACGTATCATGACGATGGCGCTCGGGCGCGCATCGGGTGTCCCGAAGACGAGATGTGAGCTGAGTGTGCCTGTCATAACAAGATAATGAATGCAACATATAGTAATGACAAAGTTGGTAGTTATGGTATGCGGTCGTCGGCGACGGGTCATTCGGTGATAGTGCGCGACTTTGGGCGATGGGCATCGCGGGAGCGGTGTGCGGTCATGGACGACAGACGTCCCGAGGTTGATGTACGACGGACGTCGTGAGGTTGATGCACGACGAACGTCGCGAGGTTGATGTACGAACGTCCGTGAACATCGCGGAGGTGCAAAGACTCGAGAAAACAAGTGCGCGCGGGAGGGGAGACCATTGGCCAAAATGGGGGGAAGGCCAAGGCTAACCCCTCGTGGAGGCCGAGGCCGACCCCCTAGGCATGGGGAAGGCCGAGGCCGACCCCCTGGGGTTGGCCAAGGCCAAATGGCCAACTCCCATGAAGGAGCCCAAGGCCACTCCCCCCTCTTGGTGAACTTCGGGCGCGCCGACGGTAGGTGGTTTGATGAGCAAAGACAAATCCAAAAGTTGCATTATGACAAGCATTTCGACGGGAATCGTACCTATGTGACGAACGAGATGTCAAAGTCACGCGCAAAGCGTACGAAGCGAAAAGAGTGAGAAAAAGGGGTTTGTGCGGCGGGGTGAACCCCCGGGGGAAAATGGCCGAGGCCAACCCCTCCGGGAGGCCGAGGCCGACCCCTTAGGCCTGGGGAAGGCCGAGGCCGACCCCCTAGGCCTGGGGAAGGCCGAGGCCGACCCCCAGAGGTTGGCCAAGGACAAATGGCCAAATTCCATTTTAGGAGCCCAAGGCAATTTCTACTTTTTGCGAACTTCGGCCGCACCGTCCGTAGGTGTTTTTATACGAAATGACAAATCCGAAGGTTGTGTTGCGATGAGCATGCTACCAAGAATCATACCCACATGATGAACAAGGTGCCAGAGTCATGTACGAAATGTACGAAGCGAAAAAAAGGTGCAAAAAGGACTTTGCGCGAAGAGTGAAGAACCGGGGGGAAAGGCCAAACCCCCATGGGAGGCCGAGGCCGACCCCATGGCCTTGGGTGAGGCCGAGGCCGACCCCAAGGCCTTGGGTGAGGCCGAGGCCGGCCCCAAGGGGTTGGCCAAGGCCTTTGTCCGTTGACCCTGCTGCTCTGGTTGCGCCGTCGGTCGACATTTTTGGTCAGGTGTTTGGGTGATCTTGGTGTGACGATTGCGCTAGCGTGAGCGACGTCAATGTAAAATAAAAAAGTCTAAGTCGCGCACGAAGCATGTGAAGCGAGAAAAACACGTGTCATGGGTGCGCGGGCGCTGACCAGTTTGATGCGCTGGAAGATTGACCGTTGACAATGTTGACGTGTTCGCGCATAGTGAGACCCCTGGCGCGCCGTTGGGTCTGACCAAGATGGGTTGGGAACAATATTTTATTAACAATTTTTATCGACAAATAGTGAAGCGGGCTAGCGTAACAGCCGTGAATAATTTCCTAGCATATAGTTTATCTTAAATAGTTGTTTTGGGCTATTTCGTAATAATAAAAAGTTTCGGGTTAGTTTTAAATAACTATCAAAGATTAAGGGGGTTTATGGTAGTTTTGCTTTTAGGGTTTTATATATACATAATACTATGGAGCAGCCGCCCCAAGTTTTCATTCCATCCGAGACTCGGTAGATAGAGAGAGACAGAGAGATCGAGAAAGAGAAAAAGAATTACTCCGGCGAAACCTCAGGTAAGATCTCTACATTTCATCCGAATCACATTATATTCGGGATGGGGTATGCGTTTTAAGGCTGTGTTTATGGGAATAGGTATGTTTATCACATGTAATGGAAGCGCTAGTGTAACGTTCCGTTAGTGTAGATCAGCCATGGTTGCGGGCTGATGTGTAGGAGCTGTGAGGGGAATGAATTGTGGGTAGCATTGGAACGACTACAGTGGGAGAGCGAGGGGGAGAGCAAACTGTGATGGGTTTATGCTGTTTAGAGAGAGGGAGAGGGATCATGGCTGCCGTCAACCGATGTTGCGGCGCCACCAAAGATCAACCGTGAAGGGGCCGCTTTTAGAGAGAGAAAATGGCTGTGAATTTGCGTTAGAAGCTGCGGTGCAGAGAGAAAGAGTGAGGGTGCAGCTGTGTGTGCGTTAGGATGCATTGCGGGTGCATTGTGTGCAGATTATGTGCTGTGCGTGGGGTGCTTAAGTGTGATTTCATGTGTGTTTTTATGTAATGAGGGAGCATGGGACTGCATAAGCAGCCATAAAATGGGTGGTGTACGTATGTGTTTTTGATATGTTAGTATTTATGTGTGCAAATGATAGGTATTGGAATGTGTTTGAATGTTGTAGTGTGTTTGTAATGGATATGGGTGACTGGTGTGGTACGGGTACATTACAGAGAAGAGACAAGGAAGTGGTGCATTACAGGGCAATGGGTTCATGGAGAAAAGGGTGTGCGTGTGTGTACCTGTGAGTGTGTGTGTATTAATGGGTATGGTGGTGAGTGGAAGAAGAAGAAAGGAATGGAAGGAGCCTGTCGTGAGTACACCTGTGTGTGTGAGAGTGAGTTTTGACCAGCAACTAGAGATAAAAAGGAAGGACAAGAGGAAGAGAGGGATTGGAGCGGGTAATTTTGGGTTAACGTTGGATTGACACGTGTATATGCTAGCGCACGCTTATTATTAGCATGTGAAAATTTACAGTATGATACGTTAGGCCATATTAGAATTCTTGGTAAAATTTCATAATTTTCTGAGATCGTGGGAATTGCTAGTATTTTCTGTAATTTTAGAGTTGGAAAATTCTTTTGGAGTCTTTAAACCCTGAAAATGTTCTGGGAAAAATTATAGTAACGTCTTTATGGTATAAGTAAGACTCAATAAAAGTTTGATGATTTTTGGGATTGAATTGCTATGATTTCCATATCGCATTATTTTTACCAAAGTGAATATTTGAAAAATAGTTTAATGCTTTTTAATTTCTGATTTCAATTCATATGATTTTTATACATATTTCAAAGTTTTTACAAAAATTATGGGACTTTGTTTTCAGCTAGAAGCAATTTTGGCAATTTATGGGGTTTTTATTTCATTTAAAGAAATTATTTTAATTCAAAAATATTCAAAAATTCAGAAAATTCATATCTTGACTTTTATTAATGATTTAAGCCATAAAAGTGTTTTACTGTAAAATATTATTATAAATGTTAGAGTGTCATTACACATTAAAGAGTGTACATAATTTTTGGGTAGGTTGACCGCGTGCAAGGCGCGCTTTGAGTTGAGCGATCTCGGAGTTAGAAGTGAGCACGTGGTGGGTAGATGATATTAGGTTTATAGTAATGTAGTATAGATTTGTTCTAACAAATGGATTGCCAATCTAGGTTTTTTTCAGAGAATACTGATCGAGGTTTGGTAGCATTGCGTAGCTATCCAGGTAAGTACTCCTGCCATATTCCTCCGTATACTCTATTTTCCGTTTATGTATATGTATGAATGAATTGTTCGAATTATAATTTTTAAAGCCTTTTACTTGCTACTGCTTTTGTGTAAATTGTTTGATGAGAAAATGCATCAAAAATGCCATGGAATGTTTTCTATGAGTAGTGCTTTAAAGTTGGCTTATGTTGAATGAGACGGTATTTCTGGCTTGGTTGTTGTGCCCCATATCCACGGGGGAAAGTTGGATTGTTGGGTCCTGGTCAACGGGACGATACGTTGACGCACAGTACTGTTGCTCGTGGTGCGCCATTGCGTCCACACCAATATGTATCCCGGACGAAGGAGGGATTGTGGGCCCTAGTCAGGGGGGCGCATACCCTGACCAAATAATGTTCATCCCAGGTGGAGTAGGGATTGTGGGCCCTAGTCAGGGGGGAACGTACGCTGACCGCAACATACCCATGTTATGATGAACTGTGATAGTTGTTAATAAGCCTACTTGATGTCATACTTCGTTTCTGAGAATCTTGGATGAATTGCTTTCAAAAAGTCTATATATGTATAGTATCTCTTGTAAAAATGTTTACCAGTTTTAAATTGAAGAAAACCGTGGCATATTTCATGTTTTATGAATCCCAAAACTATTTTAGGGATATGGTATGTGTACTTACTGGGCCCCAAGCTCATTCTTTTAAATATTTTTCAGGCGATGATCTAGATGGAACCGGCACTAATGAAGGCCATGAGGATTACGGTAGCCGACTGCTAGAGGAGTCGTAGGCCTCTTAAATTATTTAATAAGTCTTTAGGTGGTATATATGCTAGTACTAAAGTTGTAATTTAAGATGTTTTTGGAGCTTAGATGTCCATCGGATTTAAAATGATCTATGTTATTTGTTAAACAAAGAATTTCATTAGAGATTTATTGAGAAATTTTAAGCATGATTTTAGAAACCTTATTAAGGAGATAGATTTAAATTACTTGGTTACAGGTTCATGTGTACAGGTTGTTGTAAGGCCTGGCAGAGCCCTAATTTGGAGTCCATTGGGTCTTCGGCCGGTCGCGTGCCTAGCTCGCGGGCCTGCCCGTGGGTTCGGGTCGTGACAGTGAGTGTGTGATTTTTGGGTGCATGTGTGTGTGTATATGTGTGTGTGTTGGTAAATAAAGTGAGTTGCAGGTTGGTGAGTTGGTGTGAGTGAGACTTGTGTTGATGTGGGTAAGTGAGTGTAGAGATTAAGGCTATGTTAGAATTTCTGGCAAAATTTTATAATTTTCTGAAATCGTATGTATTTTTAATATTTTCGACAAGTACAGATTTAGAAAATTCTTTTAAGCCTTTAGACTCATGAAAATATTTTATAAAAATTATAGTAATGTTTTTATAATATAAAGAAGTCCCAGATTAAGTTTGGTGATTTTTAGAGTTGATTTGCTATAGTTTCTATATCGCAATGGTTTTAGCAAAACGAATAATCTAAAATTAGTTTTAATGCCTTTTAAATTCTATTTTCAATTTCTATAATTTTTATACATATTTCAAAGCTGTTACAAAAATTATGGGACTTTAGTTTTAGCTAGATGTAATTATAGCTATTTATGGGCTTTTCTAGTATTTAAAGAAATTATTTTAATTCAAAACTATTTGAAAATCCAGAAAATTCATATTTTGTCTTTTTATAATGTTTCAAACTACAAAATTATTTTTTTATAATTTATTATGTATTTGGAGTATCGTTACGCTTTAAAGAGAGTATATGGATTTCTGTTAGGCTGGCGGTGTGCAAGATCTGTTTTCAGTTGCGCGATTTCGGAGTGAGAGTGAGTAAGCTGTGGGTAGTTATTATTAGCTTTATGGTGTGTTTGGATATGAGATTTTGAAATACTGGGTATTTCTAAATGTCCTCATTTCAAAATTCTCTGATTTACAAATTCTATCATTTTGAAATATCTTGTTTGGAAGAAAGGAAGTAAAAGGTTCTTAAAAAATGTGGGAGGCAAGATTCCTAAAAAATAGGGAACTAGTTATTGTGGATTTGTAAATTACTAATTGGAGTGGATTTGACAAATAACTAATTCAAACTAGTGATTTGAACTGTGAATTTGGGGACCCCAATTCCACAGTTCAAATCACTCCGAAATTTCAAAAATTCTCTTTTGAACTATCCAAATAAGATATTTTATCCAAGTGATTACAAATACCCAACTAAAGTCAAATCCTTAGTTCAAATCCTATATCCAAACACACGCTTATAGTATAGTAGTGTAGATTATTTTTCTAATAAATGAATTTGCCAATTTAGGTTAATTCAAAGATTTTTGAATCGAAGTTAATTAGCTTCGCGTAGCTTGGACCGAGGTAAAAAATTCTATCCTAACCCTATGTCATTATTCTGATTTCAAATGTTTATAATAACGGTTTTACAGACTACATTGATTGTTGATTTTTATGATTGATATATGTTAACCCTACGGTTTTTTAACCTAGGATTGTATTTGATTTTGATGATAACTAACATTGATGATTATGATGTCTAACATGCATTGAGTTGATGAAGCAATAGGAACAATCTCATACTCATGCAAACGGATTATTAGACGAGCAACACGATCAAAGACTCTCAACGAAACGCATCAAAGAGGAAATTCGACGATTGAAGTTTTCATGCTTTTATTTCCGTCTTTGTAAACTAGACATAGAGAGATGATCGTTACGATGACTGTATACCTAGAACTTGCCCATAGGTTTCCCTTGCATGCATAAAAAGTTTTTCATGCTTTAAAAACAGGAAACTGCATTTTCAGGGATGCAGTCGACTGCATGTTGGGCAGTAGGGTATTACAGTCGACTGCATTGGAATGCAGTCGACTGCAATACTTCTAGTAGCCTATTACAGTCGACTGCATTGCATTGCAGTCGACTGCAAGTTGGAAATTTGAATTTCCAACGGCTACTTTTTGGGTTACAGTCGACTGCAATGGGCATTGCAGTCGACTGCATTTACCGTTTGGCGCATTTAATGCCCTACCTAACCCCAAACGGTCATATTTATTCCCAGCTCTATAAATACTCATCTTGGGCATTGTTTTCATTCATCAATTGCATTCAAAGCTCTCCTATCTTTCATATTCTCAAAGATCAAAGCAATTGTTCAAATCTCTCTTGTTTTTATTGATTTCTCATCCTTTTCAAGAGAGCATTTATTGTGAGCTTACATTAGAGAGAGATACACTTTCATAAGTCATCATACACTCATCTCTCTTGTTCTAGTACTTCAACTTGTACTCATCTACTTCTTAAGAGTGAAATCTTGTACACATTTCTTCATTGAAAGGTTCTTGTATCAAAGCTTGGGGTTGTCAAGCTTTGGAGCTTTGGGTTTGTCAAAGCTTGTTCTTGATGTGGGCATAGCATCAAGGGATTGTAAGAGGTTCGATCTTGACCCGTAAGGAAGATCATACTAGTGGATTCTAGGGCCTTTCAAGGGACTTCATTGAAGATGTGGACGTAGGCTTGTGGGTATATCAAGCCGAACCATTTAATTCTCCTTGTCAAGTATCTCTAAACCCTTCTCTCTTTACATTATTGTTTTACATATTGTGTTGAGATTGGTTGTTTGTTTACTTGAGTTTTTGAGATTGAGGTTTGTTGGTTGTTAAATTTTAAAGTAGTCTTAAAACCCTATTCACCCCCCCCCCCCCCTCTAGGGTTATTTTATTGGTTTCAATATAAAAATATCTTTTTTAACTGCCCATGAAATCCTAATTTGAGCCGTATAGCTATCGTTTAAAATTCTGGTTCATTCTCATATGTTTATTGACTCAATCATCGTAAACTATTTTCAAATGTATTTATTTCTTCTAAATATTGACATGAGTTAGTAATCCTGGGAGTTATAACGATGGTGCGTATTGTTGGAGTTATAAAGATGGTTTGTTGGTTGAGTTAAACTAGTACCTAAATGGACTAGTCAGTGTACATATGCATATGTAAAGCGTATCGAGCACTACTGAGGTGACTTTGTTATAGTGTACTGCTCATGTTCAATGTTTCCTATTTCTGTTTTATTGCACCTAAGTGTTTTGAAATGAATACTGATTTAAAGGATTAAGTTGATACGTGTTCCTATGTTTATATCTGTAACATCCTAAAAAATTTCAGAATGTTAACACTTACTTAATCGTTTACACTAAAACTATAATGCCTCAAAGTTAACATTCACAACTATCATCAGAGCAGCTAAACCTTTAATCAAACAATAATGTTACTCTCAATAAACAATCGTAAATGATACATCAATCTAAGACTGATTCTTTTTTTATGATAATAATCATCACCCACGTAGGGGTTCTACTGAGCAATACTAAAAACTTAATGTCTCTCTCTTTCACTCAGCTCAAATCTAATCCACATCCAATGCGATCTATGGTTGATTATCACCTTCGGCAAGGAAGTCAAACGTGAGTGAGCTTTTGAGAGCTCAATAAGGTCGCTCAAACAAAGAAATTATGAAAAATTCACAGATACATTTCAATAATAATTTTTTTTTAAGAGTTTCAAAAGAATCATAACTAATTTGATCAGATGTCAATATGGTTTTCGGATATGATGCAAACAATCAATCACAGATGCACCCGCTAGTCCATCAAGGTACTAGCCCACACCAATACACCGGCTAGTCCATCAAGGTATTAGCCCACACCAAATCCTCCAATACCCACCAACTTCGCCAACACACCAATGCAAAAATCTCATGTCAATATGCAGAATGACAACACATCGATAAATACAACATGTTATTCAATGCTCGATGGACAATAATTAATGAACACCGATAAGAGTTTCAATAAACGTCTTAAGGCTCAATGTAAGGTTTATATGGCAAACAATGCGACTTTATCAAAATAGAAAAATCCAAAAGAACAGCGATAGAAAATCAGAAGAACATATGAAATAATTATGAGGAGTTTTGTTCGGATGAAAATCTCTTACCTCGGTCCAAGCTATGTACTGCTAAATAGCCTCGATCTAAATCCTTTGAATCAACCTAGGTCGGGCAAATTATTTATCAAAATAAACTCTAATCTCAAAGTACTATGAACCCAATACTAATTTCTTAAACGTTGCTTGCCCCGACACTCTTAAAATAACTCAAATCGAAATGGGTCCCACGCACGTCCAAACCTAGCTACGAACCCCACACACTCCTTAAGGCATTATGATGTCTCCAAATTCATAATAAATCCTTATGAAGTACTTTCAGAGCTTAAAACATTATAAGTAGTTGAAATATGAAATTTCTAAATTTTGATTACTTTTGAATTAAAAATAATTTTTTTAAATACCAGAAAAGCCCAAAAATAGCCATTAATATTTCTAGGTCAGAAAAAAAAATCCCATAATTTTCATTATGGCCTTAAAATATGTAATAAAAATACAGAAACTCAAATCAGGCCAAAAACAACATTAAAGCTATTATTAAATAATTCATTTTGCCCAAACTAATGCGATACGAAAATCTTATCAAATCACCTCTAAAAATTCTGAAATTTGAACTGGAAAATCTTAGAATCACACATACAGTACCCAAAATTTTTCAGAATTAAATAATCATTTTAAGTAGTTCAAACGGATTTTAGCATTTTCAAACTTGCGTAAAATATAAAACATTCAAATGATATCATAAAATGATGAAACTTTCTCAGAAATTCTAAAATGAAAGTACCATCAGGAATGTATAAATATTTTTTCGGAAAAGTGTCCGAAGGCCATCCCACGCGCGGCGCGCGGGTACTGTTCATCATCTTCATAGCAGCATTCGCACAGCAAACCCTTATTTCAATTTTCTCCATTTTTGTTTCGTTTTTTCTCGTTTTTCTTGCTCTAATTCGTTCCTATTACACTCTAATACATTCTATAACTACAATACATGATTCATAATCGAATTTACGAAGTTTATGCAAAAAAAACGTGTGTACATGTGTTTGTATATATACAGGGGCGGACCTATGTTGTGGCAAGGGGGGGCTGAAGCACCCCCTCACTTCTGGATATTTTTTTTTGGTTCCCCGAGACCACAACTCTGCTCTCTCTCTCACCGGTGGACAGTGGACGTAACGACCGGCGACTAGATCTGGCATATTGCCGGCGACGCTACGAGATTGAACAGTCTGAACCCACCTTGTAGATCTCCGACCGGCGACCAGATCTTGAAGAAACGGCACTCTGCCGGCGACCAAATCTCCGAGTCTTTGTTCGGCGTCCGACCACGCGACCAGTCACCAGATCTGCTTGATGGAGTGCCACTGCTTGACGCCGTCCGACCACGCGACCAGGTCTGCTTGACGGAGTGCCTCACCCAGTCACCATGTCGGCTGCTGCTCGGACGATTGCTGGGATTTGCTGCTGGGAATTTGTTTGTTATATGTTGCTTCATCCCAATTCGTGGTGGAGCTGCATCCTACCGTGGTGAATTTTTCTGTTGTCTACTTGAGACTTGAGTGCTTGACGGAATGGCCCACTGTTTTGATAATTATCATTAATTTATTGTTATTATTTATTTTATATTTGTATGTCGATACTTATGCTACAGACTTGAGTTATTTTGCATGTATATAGATGTCAATACAAATATATTTGTACATTAAAAGTATCATAAACCTAGAGTTTAATTCTAAAATTTTGAGTATCGAAACATTGATATAAGTTAATTTCAGTGATTATATAGAGATTTTAAAAAATCTCTATATAATATTATTTTACTATAAAAAAAATTGGGTGCATTCGATAGAATTTTTGCACCCCCTGAAAAAAATTCTGGTTCCGCCCCTTTATATATATATATATATATACATGTTTATATATATACACATATATGTACTGAAATGAAATGATTTTAGGGTGATTACCTCGTAAAAATCTCCTCTGAACAATAATCTTCGATCCCCCTACTCTTTCTTTGATCCAAAATCTCTCTTTTCTCCCTTTCTTGCACTTTCTATCTCTACTCTTTCTTCTCTTCGTAACTGAAATGATGCAGGGGAGGAGGAGAAATTCGTGGGATTGGGGTCTGCCGAATGGGTATGGATGGGGGAAATCTGTCCTGATTCACTCAAGACCCAAAAATGGTATTTTACCTTAAACCCCCCAAACTTTTGACAATTTGCAAATTTCACCCAAAACTTTCTTTTATTACAAAAATGCCCAAAAATAACTATTTATGATAGACTAATGAATTTGAAAACTTTAACGGGTATTACATAATCCCGCTACGTTAATCATCGCTAAAAGTTTCTAATATATGCATTGATGCTATAATAATAATAAATAAATAAAATCGCCACTAAAAATTTAATTTAACCCGTTAAAAATATATTCGGATTCGGGGTGTTACAATGTCGAAATAACTGAGATTTCATTTAAAAGTGCTTCAAAAAGATGATATTTGACTTGAATGTAAAATCGTTCGTCGATATCGAAATGTTGTGTTTTATCTTTTAAAAATTATCATTTGACTATATCGCCTGTATCGTTCTGTTATTTTAAATTTTTGATCGACCTTACTGGACTCTCAAAAGCTCACTCTCCTTTGATTTTCTTTCCGTAAGTGATCATCAACAATAGGATATTTGGAGTAGTTAAAACCTGAATCAGAAGTCTACTGGAAATTTTATTATTTCTTTTAGTTAAGCCCCTGCGAGGGAAAGTAAAGTTTAATTTAGTTTAACGAGTATTTATTTTTAGTGTTTTATTTAAGAACAATGAAATTGAGAGTTAGAGTTACTGTAGAAGTTCTGATACACATCGGGGCTTCCTTATCAAATTGAGGTAATTAAATGATTAAGTGATTGATCAATCGGTTGTTTAACGTTCCGGAAATTCCGGGATGTTACATGAACTGTGTAACTTTTCAAAATCTTGTTATATGTAGAAATATATACTCTTAGAAGCAAGTATGAAATTCTAATAAAAGTTCCTTAAACTTATCACCTACAGGTAATTTGCACTTGACAATATACAATTAGTGGGCCAACATCCTAGTATAATCTAGAATTTCAGACCACTTAGTACCCATTGGAACTGACAATGACAATGGGAACTAAGTGGTTTGACATTTTGTTCTCTCTAACATGTCAAGTGAGAATTCTCTTCGAGCTACCTATTCATTCAGGAGTAAACGATTCTTAAACTTGTTCTACTTGACAAAGGTAACTTTATGTAGTGTTGTTAGTTTCATGGTTTTCTCCAAAACCAGCAGCCAATGCCATCTATCTTGTTTACTCCTCCCCCCTCCTCCCTCCCCCTTCGCAAGCGGGGGCAAGCTTATGGCAGCAAAGTTAAGTGAATTGGTGCTCCATAAAATCTGCATTAAAGACTTCCACGTACGTATAAGCTATCTTTTTTGTCCTTTCAAATTTACTCTCTCATAACCTCCATTGGCTCAGGGAGGTAACCTTGTAAAATTGATATAATTAAGGGAGTGTAATATTAAGGACAACAATAATTATGAATCACTAGTTTTCAGTCTTTTAGGCAAATAGATGCTTTAAGCAAGTAGACTGAAGATTATATGGAAGGTTAGCAATTAAAATCAGAAGTCATAACATATATGTACCAACCTTAAAGTTTACACCAGGTCATGGTTTTCTCTAGCTCTTCCGCAGCTACATATAATCATTTAAAGTGATTTCTCAGCTTTTTTAAATAAGTCAACAAAGATGCTACGGTTGAAGAAAGTCTAGGATGCCATACATACCGTTGCATTCCTCTACGCAGCCATGTCCAAACATGCAACAACGTATTAGTTTTTAAGAGCCTATCAAGAAATTGCCGAGTCAAAGTTCCAAAGGAATAAAAGACATGTAGTTAATGTATAACACAATAGATGCGTTCAATTGCTTGTCTTTAATATGCTAGAACTATGATAAGTTTGATCATATTAACGTTGGTTTTTTGAGGTCGTAAAGAATGAAAACATTACCTTCAGATGAATTAAGTGACAAAAAAGTACCTAAAAATTAAATTAAAAAGGTTCAAATGTGAAAGAAGGGGAATGCAGAATGTAAGAGATCACTTTTAATAGATGGATGAAACAGAGAAGTCTGGTACCACTTTCAGTGACCAGTACTCCTTTCTACACACGGACAATGGTTATCCTTTTATGTGTTTTCACATCATTATTAGCAACAATTATAGGTTGTCATATCATCTCTAACATGAATAACCAAAGTTATATGGGAGTGAATCTATTGGGAAAAGAGTATGAAAGCTATACAAAATGCAGGAAAACAATTACATTACATCTTTGCTGAAAAAGTAGCAACATCTTTAACATAGCATACGGTGACAAAATTTCAGATCTAGCAAGTGAACAACAATACATTTAATACTACTTACAATATATATATGTATATTGAGTCATAAAAGGTCCTTAGAAAAATTTCAGCTGGCTACATTTACGAAGGAGCAAGCAGTGGACAAGAAACAAACAGACAGAGTGTTATAGATATAGTAAATTGCACTTTCCAAGGGCCACCAGTCGTAACCTAACAGTGAAGACATTTACATATGCATGTCCCACATCTTTGTTAATTATTTTCAGGTGAAGAGATTAAAAATGAAGGAGGATGCATGCCCATAGGTTAACTACTTCTAAGCAAACTTTCCAATCCATTCACAGAATATGAATTTGCTTCCCACACTTGAGGTGCTCTTGTGCTAGTACAGATGCAAAGCTTCTTCAATCCAACAAGTGACTTATGTTCAGTTACGCTATCTTATTTCATGAGAACCTATCAAAGTTTGAAACTTGGGGAGCAAATCTGACCGGAGCTTTTGCCTCTCTGCCTCCATGAATTTCATATATAACTTTAACCTGCTTGCATGATAAATTCCTTTATCTCTTATCGCTCATCTTCTGATGGCTAGCTTGCAAAATTTACAAAAATACATAAACATTGGAGACTTGTGCTCTTTAACTTCATTCTTTTGTTAAAGGACGACAACAATCTAAGGTCAAATTTGCAAGTTTCAAATTTTATTAGCTAAGGTGCAAAAGAACATCATGATTTATATCCTAGATACAGTGTCAAGTGAGATATAAGATACAATAAATAAGAAAACTTGTATACAATCCTAGTCATGGCATGATATACCTTGCATTTCTTGTTTGTTGGCAGCGGTTCAAACCAATGGCAGAAGAAAGTAAAAAAATGTATGTTGGTGTTAGAATGGAGGCATACCTTTGGTCAAGTGCTTGGATATTCAAAGCAAACTGCAAAACCAGTAGTGGCCACCGGCAAGTGTCTTTGGTTTTCCAAAGTTGCTTAGAATGGGTATTATCTAACACAATTACAAGAAAATTAATGGACACGTGTGCATGCATACATGCTCACACACTGGCTATGAACATTTTCAATCCAAAATGACACCGTTTTCCTCATGAGGCATTCAATCCAAGCATTTTCTTGCAACTGAAACTCTCTACATAAAAATCACATAGTCCTCTTATCTCTTTTTGTCAAATCAACAATCTTGATACAAAGCAGAAAAACAACATAAAATGTTTGGGATCAACGTAATGGAAAAATTTAGACATAACAATATCTGAGGCTTACGTGAGTGTGTAGATTTATATGAGGCATAATGGTTCTTTTTAACTGAAGGGTTTAGTTTGCAAAGACTTGCACTTTTTCTCATATTAACAGAACGGAAGGATCATAATCCTGATACCCTATTACAAAGTCTTGCATACAGATATACATACCCGTGGAAGGAGCAAGTCATAGCTGACAATTAAGAACAAACCACCTATTCAGGAGGTGGAGTGAAGAAGGGTTCAACTCTTGCTCTACTTGCCTCTTAATTAGGAAAAACTACTCCTCTGCTTCAGTAGCTCTGTAATTGTGAACTATTACAGTTGACTATACAGATCTGACCTTTTTTGTTTTTTCGTTGTAGATGAAGTTTCAACTTCATAATTTTCTTACATGATCTGTGTGTGTGTTTGTGTGTGTGTGGCATGTGTGTTGGTTTTAGAACTATGGCTGCTCTATTTAACGCAAAGCTATATAGTTTTCAATTGTGAAAAACCTTGCCAAATTTTGTTCTTAGAGAAGGAAAATTGGTACTTATATTGTTGGAAGAAATCATAACTTGTGCTGTCATTTAGCTGTTGTTTCCCTGCCTAAAAAGGATAACAGAATAACTTAGAAGTTTCATGCTCCAAACCTAAAAGAAAAAGCCGCTACCCAAGAGTTGTGGTCTTTTACTTTTTCTATTTCTGTGGTATCTTTGATGATGCCCAAGATTCATGTTTGGTTCGGGAAGGGAAAAATGAAGTTTTGAAATGAATGAAAAAAGAATCTACTTTCTTTAAGTGATTTATTAGATACTAAAAAATAGAGGATCTTGAATAGTATTCGAAATTCAGAAGAACTGCGTGGGGGGCTCAACAGTGTGTTAAGAACAAGGGCTAGATAGTAGCATAACATTGGAATCCAAAGAGGAGTTGTAGAACAATCAGATCAAATTCGCCTCCCATGTCTCAAAATGGCCCTAGTGACTTTTCCCCACATGATAAAGACACTGAATTAGCCAATCACTATCTATAGTTTGCGAGCTAAATCATATAACCTCCAAGGAAACGATCAAATTCTAACATAGCCTAAAGCATCATGCTTTAAAATTTTACATGTTATTGATTATTGTACGCCACCCCATGCATGTATCGTACTTAATGCTAACTCAATACCCACTAACTGCATACCCAAAACCCACTTCTTCTTCTTCCTTAATCTCTACACTCATGTACCCACTTCAACACAAGTCTCACTCACACCAACTCACTAACTCACCAACCTGCAACTCACTTTTATTTACCAAACACACACACACACACACACAATACCCACACACATGCACCCAAAAATCACACACTCACACAGCTTACACCACACATAAACACAAGCATACAAAATAAAACTCCCCACACTCAGTCACCCCTGCTCACTCTCAAACCCATTATCAGAGCTAAATCACTATCTATTGTTTTAGATATGGTGCAAGCGATGTCCAGGCTCTGATATTTGATTATGATTTTGTTTTGTGTCGTACCACTTGTGGAGGTGAAGCTTCAGGGACCCTAATGAGCATTCTTGAAAAACAAAACAACTTTGTTATTGCCTACAGCTTTCAACTTTCAATGCATATCAAGATGTCTTCTGCAAATTCACTTCAGAGGTTAACTACTTATACCATATGAATCCCTGACCCAAAAAAAAATGCTCATAGAAAGAATAAACCCGCCAAGTATATATGTACTGAAGTCAATGTGTCACTTCCTGATGATTGAAACGAGATTTTGCTTAAGTGTGAAAATCAGATCTTAAATAAGCCAAGCTTCTAAAGAAAAACCAAATGAGGAGGCACTTGTATAGTCTTGCGCATCTTGCACCAAAATGGATCATGTCCTTCAATTATCATGGCAAACACAAGATTACGCAACAAAAAGGAACGACTTGCCATCACATGCAATGTTCAAACCGTTGCACGGTTGGCATTGGACAGAGACATTTCCTTTACCGCAAAATAGATATCACAAGGGTTTAACTGGGGGCACTAACTTATAACCTTGCTAGGCCAAAGCAGATCAAAAGTACTAGCTGGAGTTCGTCAAGATAACATGACATAAGGAAGATATTTCCTCATTCCCGCCATAGGAGTCACGTTCTTTATGCCTTACATTGTTCTCCTACCCATTCTCCTTCCAAAGGGACCATTCATATTGACCACAATGAAGTTATCCTTCCAAGGGACCCTTTATATGGACCACAATGAAGTTATAGGCATTCGCCAGCTTGTATCAATATCAAGTTTATAAATTTTCAAACAGTATGTATGATAATCCTTGCCCATGAACAATCATGTAAAAAAAAGGGAAATAAAACAATAGACTTATCTTCTTTTAGACCATCCAAGCCAACCCATTCACAAGCGTGTAGTGTATGTAAATTATCCATTACATTGAAAGAAGTGGAAGATGATAGTGACAAAACTGTTTGAAGAAATCTGATTCCAGGGCTTGACTTTAGAATTGTTGATGCAAACCTCATGATTCAATTTGGTTCTTTTCTACTATGATTTGGAATCAGAACAATTGAAAGATGGCCAAAGTGAACAAATAAATAGTAGCATAAATTAGAGGGAACATACAATTTACTCAATCAATAAGAAGTATTTAGGTAAGGAGCTGGTCTCTAGTGCTGTCACAAAGCACATCCTGCATCCTCTCTCTTCCAATTTATGTTACTTGGCGTTAAACTATTAGCTCACTTTTAACCTTTTTGGGCTGTTTTCAGGTTTATATTAGCTCATTCCTTTACTTATTTGGGCAGCTTTCATTAGTTCTTTTTAGATCTTACAATTGGAAAATGCTTATTTCCCCGCGTAGTTTAGATGTTTTTCTTTGATTAAATTACGACAATTGGTCCTTTAACTATTGGGTTACATGCATACAGGACGCTATCTATCAAGCGTTTCAATGTCGTTCACTATTTGTGGTTCCTTGATTTTTCGCGGTCCATTTTGTCAACTTTGACAACAGTCAAATGAAGGACAAAAATATAAAATAACAATAAGTCTTTGCAAAAAAAACCAAACTTGATACCAGACCCATCGCCGCCTTTCCCCTCCCTTCCCCTCCCCATCCACCATTTTTACCTTTTGGGTTAGTTTACATTTGTTTTTTCCAAATTTATATTAGCTCACTCCTTTACTTATTTGGGTAGCTTTCAGATCTTATATAGCCAACACGTACAAAAAAGTACTTAACTTACTTCAAACGTTCAGACTACTACACCATGGATTTCTATCTCTATAAAAATATAACCAAACTCCAAAAGTAAATGATTATTTCTAGACTTGAAGCACATTACATATGACAAAAAGAAAAGTCTAAAGTTGATACATTCACGAATTTTGTTGGCAACAAAAAAAAGAAAAAAAGAAAAACTAAAGTTAGCGCCTTGTAGATAATTGGCCTCAAATTCTTGGACATCATGAACCGAAATTGACTTTTTCAAAATTGCAAACATTAGGGAACGAAATTTTTTGATAAGTCGGCAGTTCTCTGCAATCTCTAGGGATTTAGTTTGGTAATTTCTTGGTGACGCCATTCATTAACTTACCCAAACCATGAAAAGGGTGCCATATCCATTTGCTATACCCACTTTCTCTTCAACCCAACCACATAAATAATAAGCGAACCAAAGCAAGCAAACATGAATGAATCTGGTAATTGACTACTTTTATCAAATGCTTGTTTGAGATGAAATAAAGTTTACATAAGAAATCACAAAAGACCCCAGTCCTAATATGAAAAGTATTAACAAAATTGTAAAGAAACTACAAAATCAAATTCATAAGAACAACCACCGGAGTAAGTGACTGTGTCTAGGGGCAGTGTTGTGTGTTATTATGGGTGTGCATATGAATTTGGTTTTGAGGCGTACGATGTAAAAGGGGAGAAGATAACTTTACAGTTAAGGAACATTAGAGAGAGAGAGAGAGAGAGAGAGAGAGAGTTATGTACCCGCAGGCCTATAATGGCCAAGGGATGATAAAGGTTGGTCAAGCGTTGGAAAGTAATACTGCTACACATAAGCTCAGGTACGATTTGTCCTGGCTTGCGGAGTTGTTCAAAATTCCATCAATCCATCCACAAGTTGTTCGACTCTGGGTAAAGCAATTGAAGAAGGAACGACCTTCCTGGAAATTGAAAAGACTAATCTGTTGGGGAATTGGGAACTACATAATGCCGGTTTGAATCCATCAGCTTGAATAGTCTATTCATAGAAAAAAAGGATTTGCTGTATCTGAATTGCTTAGCTATTGGGGTGAGGGTAAAAAGGCGGTATTTGGGGGCATCCACCAAGGAAGAGGGTCCTAAGTTAGCATATCTAAGACATCTGTCATGTTGTTGATTTTGATAATTGCACCCCAACCGTAAACATAATAATAGCTGGAGTAAATCTACTATATTGTTGTGTTGACTCAGAAACGAAGTTGATCGAGTGTTAGTTGATTATTTGGTTTGAAGAGCAACCAACAAAAGAGGAGAACGTAAACAATTCAACTAGCATCTGGTGTGCAGAAGTGCAAAGTAACGGTGTGCATTCATGCATTTGTTCAAACACTCCACATGAAATGGTAAAGCCAAAGATAGCATGAAGCAGTGAATCCATGAGTAAGATAAGATGATCAAAGGCATGGACAATAGATTAAAGCAGAGTATGTATTAATTAAATTCATAGTCGGCATACCGGTAGTATATGCTAGAGGTCGCCAATAAGCCAGTTTTCTACAAGCTTTGAGATGGAATCTTGGTGGCCAGTGGAAGGTTGATGTTGAATTCGTCATTTGGGGTGTGTTCTGCCGTAGCATAAGAGGCAGGTTCTTCGAAATGCGTTGTTATTCGGATGAAGTTCATCCTCATGTTCTTATGAGAAAAGTAAGATTTAAGATGGGATCTTGGTGGCCGGCAGAAGGTTGATGTTGAATTTTTCCTATGGGAATTTGTCCTAAGGGGCGTGTTCTGTCGTACCATAAGAGATAGTACGTTCTTAATGGTGCGTTGTTATTTGGCTGAACTCATCTACTGTTCTTATGAGGAAAGTGTCAAGTTCTTGTTGTTGCAAGGAAATTCTCTGAGGATGGGGGATAGTTGGGGGATGGAAGGTGCAGTTAGTTCTGTTTTCCTACTATTGCACTGATTTGAGGAGTTGTGAGCGGGCTGGCGGCTGTGTGTTTGCATCGATTTTGAAAGATGCCCGAGACAATTTGTAATGTGGAGTCCTGAAGGCATTCTTGGAGGGCATTTTAGTCATGAAAATGTGTAGAAACATGGTTAAACATATGACACTTTTAAGATAAAGAGATTTTATAATCATAGTGCTAATTAAATAATGTATTTGTTATAGTTTTGCCATTTTTTTTGTACGCATTGTTTATTGATAGAATAATGTGTTTGAAATTTGAATAGTGTTCTTCTTTTGATTAGTTTATGTTTTTGCAGTAGTTAATTTGTTATTGTACATGCTAGATTTGTTTATGTTTTTTTAGATCCTCGTTCTCCTTTATTGACCGTAAAACTGCACTACGGAGGTCAGTTTAAGAACATTCCACACAAAGTTTACATCCTTTGCAAAACAGACTACTTTGATTACCATGACCTTGACATGTTAAGCCTGATTGAGATTGATAACATGGCAGAGAGTGTAGGAGTTGTAGGATTTATGAGCTATTACTATAAGAAGCCTGGGTTAACCCTTGACAATATACTAGTGCAAATAATCGTAGACTTAGACATTTTTGGCATTGAAAGATTTCATAAATTCTCAGGGCCAAGTAGAAATATATTTGAAAAGTTTGTTAATGGATGAGATGATGGAATATATTGAGACTTAATTAGGGCTTAAAGAGACTGTGGGGTCTAATGTAGTTATTGAATAACTTGATGATGTAGGCAATATAGGTAATATGGTTACAGGGGATATTGTGCCTGTTTGGAGCTTAGGTACACACGGGCCAACAAGTACACATGGGGAGAAAGGTGGTTCCATATTTAGGTTAAGGCTAGAAGGTCCAAGCAATGCTGGTAATGATGGGGTTGGTACACAAGCCTCAGTAATGTGTGGGCATTGAGGGGGAGAGAAACAGAAACCAGAGCACTAGGGCAACAGTGGGCACTGAGGGGATGAGAAACATACACCAGAGCACTAGGGCAGCAATGGGCAGTGAGGGGAGGAGAAACATACACCAGAGAACTAAAGCAGTGAGGATAACATACAGAGGGAAAATGGTACTCATGGGCCAAGGGGAAGTGGTAATGATGCTAATGAGAGGCCAAGGGTGATGGTACCGAGGGGCAAAGGGAAAATGGTTCTGATACTGATTCTGATGATGAATCATATTGTTCAGCTTTGTTTTATAGTGACTGTAATGCTCTTGAGGATGATAGACTGTATGAGAAGTATGTTGACATGAATGTAGTAGAATATGGAGTGGGTAGTAACAACAAAGGTAAGGAACCCTTAGTGGAAATTTTTGAAGAGAAAGAGTATGACTCTGATGAGTGGCCGGAACATCCACCATCAAATTCTAAGGGTGAAATTATGAATGCAAAAAAGAAGAATATAAGTGAAGAATTCAACCCGAGATCAGACATGAGGCAGCCTAGGTTCAGGGTTGGTATGGTGTTTAAAGACAATAAAGTATTCAAGGAAGCTGTTAGACAACATTCTATTTTGGAAGGAAAAACAGTGGTATTCTCCAAAAATGAATCAGGGAGGGTTAGGGCTAGGTGTGCTTTAGAAGGATGTGAATGGCAGGTGTATGTATCTAGGATGCAGGGAGACAATGAGGCTGATTTGGTTGTGAAGACATGTGTCATCCAGCATACATGTACCAGGGTTCACAAGAATAAACTTTCATCTATGAGTGCTACAGTATTGATACATACAAGAAGGCCTATGCACCAATAATTAACCTAATGAATGGTCCAAGTATAAGGCCTAAAAGTAATTTACCATTCATTATGCACCCCACTTATAGAAGGCCAAGTGGCAGACCTAAGAAACTAAAGAGAAGAGGCAAATATGAAGCTGAGCAGAACACAAATATTGGCAAGTTGCCAAGGAAAGGAACAACAACTAGATGTAGTATATGCCATCAGCTTGGACACAATAAATGGAAATGTCAGAAAATCAAACATGATACTCCCTCAGTAAGCAATGTTTGATACAGTGTTAATTTATTTTATTATTCGAATAATTGTTGTTTTAAATTTAGCTTAATGTATTGTTAACCTCTTTAATAGGGAGACATGCCAACAGAGGAAGGCATAGCTCCACCACATGGAGACATGCCAACAGAGGAAGGCAGAGCTTCACCACAGGGAGATATGGAAACAAGGGAAGGCAGAGCTCTAAGGTAGCAAAAGTTACCCGTATGTAAACAAAAAAAAATGTAACAATGTATGAATTGTATTTACTTGTATGTGTATTTACTTGCATTTGTCTTTATGCAGCCTAGAAGGCAACAAAACTGCATCCTAACCAAGCCAAGGTGTTCCACCAAGCTCAACTGTAACATAGTAGATACCAACAGGTTTTACACCTACTACACAATTATGATCCTACAGACCATCATGGCTTATACCAAGCATGGTAAAGCCACCACCAACATCAGGCCAAGACACTCCATTCATAATGAGAGGGGTAAGAGGTATGTTACTTTGTCAAAATTGAAAGATGCAGCTGTTAGAGTGGGCTCAGGCAAAAGGCAAGTCCAGAAGCCAAGGTGGCCAGAAGAAAGGGAAAGAAAAGACAACTGCCAAAGGACAACCAAAGGCTACTACCAAGGAAGTTCCAAGCGCACGCGCGTGCGCACACACACACAGACAGAGACACAAATATATATTGACACACACATACAAGGGAAGGAGAAGACAACTGTCAAGAAACAACCAAAGCCAACTGTGAAGGAAAGTCAAAGCTAAGTAAAAGGGACTCAGTCTCAAAGACAAACCAATGATGATGGATGACAAAAAAGTATAAGATCAATAGCAGCTGCAAGGAGTCAAGGTGAAGGACAATCAATGTCTGGTGCAAAGGGCAATGGAGATAAAAAATTTTAGGATGCCAATGTAAGGAACTCATTGTTAGTTTTTGTTCAAAGTATTGGTAGGTTGGATGGATTTTAGAATGTAGTACATAAATTGGTAGCTAGGTGGCTGGTTTTTGGAAGATAGTACATACATTAGAAGATAGTGCCAACAGATGTTTGTGGATATTGGACGTAAATGAAATCGATGATGATGTTTGTAATAACTGATGGATGGTGATATTTACTTGTTTTTCGATGTTGGATGTAATTTAAGTGGAAGATTGATGATGTTTATAATTGATTCCGGTGAGATTGAATTGCGAAATATATTAATCTGATGATGAATAATATTTTATGCATTTGTTGTGAGTGTGATAATGCTCTGCATAGTGCTGTGTTGCAATTGGGAATCTATGTTTTAGCAAGCTTTCACAGCAGAGTGATGTGTTATAGGTGCATTTAAGTGTTTAGGGACATGCTTGTCAGCAAGTAACGAAGTATAGGAGACATATATGTCCTGAAAATACAAAGTACAGGGGACACTTTTATCAACTATTTAAAGGGCAGGGGACAAATTTGCAAAATATATGGGACACATTTTCTATTAATATGAAAAGTACAGAGGACACCTTTGCCATTAACATGAAAAGGATATGGGACAAAATTGCAAAAAATGAATGCCGGAATTGATTTCATTACATTAATGCTTCAGTACGTAGGTTGAAAATTTTATTTGGTTAAGTAAACTTTTCAAAAACGCTTGTCCAATTCACTTAGAGAGACCTTAAAGAGTATAGAGATGAGAAATCTTTAGCATCTTAGTTACTTGTACTTTACTGTTATTCTTGCACGTTCAAGGGGAAAAGGCAACTGAGCGAGATACTAGTTATACTTTTCAAAGCTTAAGATGGACCTATTGCACTATTTTTGCAATAGAAAAATAAATCTGTTAGGCTACCCATTTTACAAGTCCGTTCATGGTTTAGCTACCATTATTTCTATTCCAAATATTTTCAGCATTCATTTCTAAAGGTCAAACTTTTTATTACTGAAGATACTTATCAGAGGTACAAATTATTTCTAACGGCTCTATTTGGATTCACCCATAAACTCCTAACTCACCTATAAAAGAGGTTTTTCTTAAGGTTTTTCTAAGTTACGCTTTATATCTTACAGTTTTTGTGATTTTCTAAATACAGAATTTTGGCCATATCGGCAAGAAATCGGGTGAAGCTTCTGCTTCATGAACCTAATTTGTACAGATGATTGAAACAACAGTTTGAAGTAGGTTGTTGTCTCATGGACGCGACACGTCAAAGCCTTGCGGGACGGGGTGATTATCTGCAGGGGTGTGAATTGTCATAAAAAAAGCGACCTAGTCTACACCTCGCCCGTACCGATCGATATCTACTTTATCGTGATTACATCACCTGTATTTGTATGTTTTTAATTGGTTCCAACAATTGCTTTTCCCTAAAAATAAGTCAAAAAGAATAAAGGTGTTGTAACTCACCTTTTTTGTTTCTGTAACGGAAATTACATGGCTACTTTTGATGTTTTGGACTGTGAGTGGTCCGTAGATGTAAAGTATCTTTGTTATCTTCTCTAGATTACACTTTGGACTAACATATTTTCGTTTTATATTTCTGACATTCCACAAAAATTACATAACATCTTTTTACAATAACGTTCCCAAAAAGTCTCTTTAAAACGATTTTCTTGCATTTACCTGCACTTCACGTTACTTAGCGCTGGTTCTTCATGGTAGTGGGACAGGGAGGCCGTTACGCGAGCTTCTATTTAAGCAGGGTACCATTTGTTCAATATGCTCTCACTGTGCTCCCTAGACCAGATATCTGGCCCTCTGCACTATACATATGTCTTAATAATGTCTGACCAGAAGGGAAAAAACCAGAAATCTAAGGCAATCAACGAGACTAAGTTCTTGACGAGGCAAGAGAAGAAGGAACGCTTAGATGAAGAAGAAGGCGCTTTGGAAAAGCAAATAGAAGAGCTCGGGGCATGGGTACAATAAATAGTTGTTTTTGTATTTTATTATCAATTTGTTCTTTTATCTTTGGTATGATTTTGATTGATGACTTTTGGTACATTCTAAGTATGACTTTGATTCGTTTGATTTCGTAAGGTACTTTCTGGTTTGGCTTTCTCTTTTTTCTTTTTGAAGTTTGATTTGGTTCATCGCCATCGGAGGCATGGTGAGTGAAAATCAAGGTGAAGTTAGGGTTATCTGATGACAGTTGTCATTTGTTGAGAATTTCGGTTCGAGTTTTTTTAATATCCATGTATTTTGATCAGAAATGGTTGAGAAATTAATGCAAAGACAAACATAGTGAAGAGGGTGAAGCCCAAACGCAGTCAGATCTTTCAACCCAATTAACACCACCCGTGAAAAATGAAAGATAATTATCGTATTAGTTATCACTATTTTAATGTATTGTAAATAGAGTACTAAGTTGGTTCAAAAAATTGAACTCTACTTCAATCAACTTCTTTTTTGTTCCAAATCGGTACTCTTTTGCCACATTAGCCCGACCTTGAAAAGTTAGCAGCATAGAAGGACTAACGGGCGAATGGAACCTTAATGGTAGGAATGCTTATTTGGGGTAATCCGAATAAAATAAGGGTTTTTTGAATCGATTAGAAAATGTCGGTTTTAATTTTCTAAACCCAAAAACCGAGTTATAAGTTTTCAACCCAAACTCACCGAACCAAATTATAATTCGGTTATTTTGGGTGATCTTGGTTTGACCCCAAGTTTTGTAAGAATTGAACTTGGAACTTAAATCCAAATTTTAATGTCATTTAAGATTACGCAGCATTGATCTGCTGCAAATAATATTGGTATTTATCTCTTTTCTGTATAGATATATGCAACAAAAAGTGACTTTAAGCAAGGATTATTTATTTGTGTGTAGCAGAAAATGACGTTAATTGGTAAGTAACTAAGTGTACATATTCAAAAAAATTTAAAAGCCGCATAAAACTAGTTTTCCAGGTTGGATCTGTTGTAAAAAAAAAATTCTCAATTTGAAAACTGAACCATTAAATCGAAATGTCTGATTTTCAAAACTGAAAATCGATTATTTCGTTTATTTCAGTTTGACTTGAATGTGATGGCCACCGTTAGTAAGTGGAAGGACTAAAGGCAATCCTTTTTAGTGTAAGGACCTCGTAAAAATTGGACCAAGGATAAAAGCCTCAATTGATAATTTATTCATTAAAAATGAAAAGAGAGAAATAGATCCACAGTGGAGGTTAATCGAAGAGCTCTTTTAGATATTTTTAGTGACAAAGCAATCATTAACTTAGTCGATTAGGATAATCATATGCACTTGTGCACATGCATGTTATCTAGGCTTACATGCACGATATATATATATATATGGGTCGTGATCCATTGCTAGCGCTTTGCCGTCCGCTATATAATGTAGCGGACGATAATTCACCGTCCGCTATATTATATAGCGGACGGTGCTAGCGCTAGCAACGGATCAGCTCCATATATATATATATATATATATATATATATATATATATATATATATATATATATATATGGAGCTGATTCGTTGATAACGCTAGAAAAATAGGAGAAGTTGCTAGCGCGATCTGGCCGTCCGAGCGCGATCTGTGGACGGTCCAGATATTTTTTTTGCGTTTTTTTAAGTACGTCCGCTACATTATGTAGCGGACAATTTTTTGACAAAAATATCCTCTAACTCCATCTGCTGCATTATGTAGCGGACGAGCAAGCAGACACGATTTTTTTCCTCTTTCTCTGTCCTTTCTCTCTTATACTTCTGACATGTTTCTCTCTCTCTCATTTTTCTCATCAATTTCTGACACTCTCTCTTTCCCCTCTCTCTCTCTCTCTCTCTCTCTCTCTCTTTTCTCTCACCATGTTCTAGTGCATCTGAATTTGGAAAGCGAGTTGTTTGAATATCGAAATTGTAAAACAGATCAGCAATGAACATGTAATTTTTACATTTTAAAACAACGTAACAGAAACAAAAGTTTTCTTTCTTGTAACCTTGCTAAGTTGAACTTTTGGTACCCATCTTCCAACCAAATATATATGTACCCAAAAGAAAACTTCCAACAAACATTGAATTGAAAACAGCCAAGAGAAACCAAAAATTGATGAGACTTCTTCAGTCTTCTATGTACCTCATATCCCATCCCAAGGCCATGCTTAATGGTAAATCCTGCCATCCTGACCCTAAAAGCCAAACTTAAACAAATCAGCACCAATTGGCTTGCGATTGCATTGGCTTGGATTCTGCTACACTTGACCGCTCCTGCTACTTCGCTTAGTTCTGACGGACTGTCACTGAAAGCGGCCATTACCACCGACCCAACTCGGTCTCTTGCCGGCTGGTCCGAGTCAGACTCAACCCCGTGCCACTGGGCCGGAATTTCCTGCTATCGCGACCGTCGGGTGACCTCTATCTTTCTCCCCAACAGAAGTTTCACCGGCTACATACCGTCAGAGCTCGATGCCATTCTCTCTCTAAAACGGCTCTCACTCTCTAACAACAACCTCTCCAAGCCAATTCACGTTCACCTCTTCAATGCCTCAAGCCTTCTCTCTCTAGACCTCTAATGCAACTCTCTCTGGACCCGTCCCGCACCAGATCATTGCCCTCCAATCGTTGACCCACTTGGACTTGTCTTCCAATCTCCTAAATGGGTCTCTCCCTGAAGGCCTCAGCAATCTGACCCACCTCGCCGGAACTTTAAATCTGTCAAACAACCACTTTGTCGGTGGGGGAAAAGAGAGAGAGAGAGAGAGAGAGAGAGAGAGAGAGAGAGAGAGAGAGAGAAAGGAAGGAGAGAGAAAGTGTCATAAATTGATGAGAGAAATGAGAGAGAGAAAGTGTTAGAAATTGATGAGAGAAATGAGAGAGACAGAGACATGTCAGAAGTACGAGAGAGAAAGGACAGAGAAAGAGGGAAAAAGAGGGCTGCCTGCTCGTCCGCTACATAATGCAGCAGATAGAGCTGGAGGGTATTTTTGTCAAAAAATTATTCGCTACATAATGTAGCGGACGTACTTCAAAAAAACGCAAAAAAAAGATCTGGGCCGTCCACAGATCGCCTGTGGACAACCAGGTCGTGTTGGCAACTTCTCATATTTTGCTAGCGCTCTCAACGGATCAGCTCCCATATATATATATATATATATATATATATATATATATATATATATATATATATATATAAACACACTTTAATTGTGTACTTAACTAGAAATAAAATTGGTGTTTTGGGGTTATATATATATATATATATCATACTAGTGCCAAAAAGAGTTTAGAAATTACATAAATAGTTGTACAAAAGCAAAAGCAGAAATACTAGATGAAAAATGTTACTTATAAGATGGCGAAAAGGGTGGTAAGAATCATTTTATGGCTAGGTTCGGTACATATACTCTAATATAGTTAAGATAGCAAATTAAATAGGATGGTACATGTTGTTTAATTTCTACTTCTTTATCGTATTACCGGGGACTAATTGTCTTATTTTTCCTATGCAACGAAGGTTTTTGGAACTCATAACCATGACTTATCGGTAGATTGTTTAGAAAGTAACACTGTGATAAGATTCATGAAAGAGATTAGGATATTTGGATGCTTGCACTTGCTCTCAACAATATGGCTGTTTTGTCCTCCTATCAGTTTCTAGTGGGCTGTTTACTTGGATATGCATGCTCACTCTGTGGATCTATTTGCCTGTTTATGTTCCTCCTCCTCACTTTCAATTGTTTACTTGATGCAATCCATCCACTTTGGTGGTATGTTGTATTCCTGTTCGTTTCCGAAAATAAATAGATAGGACTCGTTTTAACTCGGGATCCGGAGAGATGTATGTGTATGCTCGAGATTTGCTAATCATCTGTTTTCAAGATTCTTTGAATATGCATACTAGCTAAAATCTCATGCTATGCACGGGAAGGGTGACAGTTAACTATGAAGTAGGGGAATGAAAGTCATGGGATTGGAGGATATTTCGTGGCCAATCAAAATTTTAACACCTATGTACCTCTAGTTTAAAATTGTAAGAATTAAAGAAATTAATATTAGAGTTTTGGAAGATAGAAGATACCAACCAAATCCAAATACATGTATGATAGATGGATTAACTATTTATCGCGAGGATTGACTTCTTGTTTTCCAAATAACTTATAGACAGACATGACGGAAGGCATGAACAATCAGCAGTCGAGAAAGTACCTGAGGAATAGGCCCAACAACCTGAAGACTCTGAAGGGTGACAAGAGCGAGCCAAGTAAACGAGTAAGAGATGCCTTATAATGCTGAAATTGAGTTAAGATTAGTAAATACGTGATAGCCCCAGATAATCTATTGCTATTGCAGGTGAAAAGGGCTGGAAAATGTAAAAGTTCCACATATACCGGAATAATGGCTACTGTATGGAAGTTCCATAGAGAAGATGACTCTTCTTCAATGTACTAAGCTTAATGCGGGAAAGTTTTCAGCAATCATAAGAGATCCACTTCTCGGATGTCCAGAAAGCAAAAGAACAAAAATATGATACTATGTGCCTTCTGTCTATGTTATTGAATTTCAGACCTAACAGAAGAGAGTTCTTTCTTTTTTCTTTAACTAGTAGTTCCACACGTGCGTTGCACGGGGATAATTTTCAAATCATTTCAGAGCAATTGTCTGTTATATATCATGTGTCAAACTTTCTTTATTTAACAAGAAAGATCTGGCAAACTTAAAAACTTCAGTCGCTAATAGTATTGTCACAACCATCGCCTCTTTCCAACAACTCAAACTATGCGAACACATGTTCTTCTTTTGAAATTCACCGTACTGCAATAAGCAGGTAGCAAGCACTCAATCCAGATGTCATGCACACAAGTTTGCCTTCATATTCCTGATTTACTCAATGATATGCAAATCAGTTCCCCTTCAGTAGAGTGTCTTGAGTAGCACTCTGTTGTATTCTAAGCATCTTCCGTCCATAATGAGTCGACGAAGAGGGTGGGTAGCAATAGTTACTAACATTGGATTCCAATCTTAGTGACTCGTGAATCCTCGAAGATGCAAAAAAATCTCAAAAAGATATGCAAGTTGTCTTACTGGCCAAGAAAACTAAAAATGTAAATTTACCTAATAGCATATACACAATGTAAACCACAGTGAGCACCAAAAAAAAAAATATGTAAACCACAGTGACTAATGATATACAAATGTATGAAATCTCAACGAAAAATAAGAGCCCTAATTGCTAGTTTTTGGACGAAGTTCATACATCAGAAATGAGAGGGAAAAAAAAGATAGACTTTTATTGCTAATAATAATACCTTTTAAAGCGGGTGTGCGGCCATATCCAGCTCTATCATTTTTTCCTAATGTTCACGGTAGTTATCGTCAAGGCTAATGGAATGTCATCATGTTAGCTGGGACGCATGTGATTGAGGGGCTAAATAGTCTGAATAAACTCAACAAGGGTTCTCTTTTTCAATGTTTGGTCTCTCGATAAATGATAAACTGAGGAGTTTCCAACGTTAGCATAACAAGGTCTTAATCAAAAAAAATTACTATAAATGAAAAAAGTGCAAGTGGTACACATTAAGTTAGATCTAGGAGATGTATCCTCTACTTCAATTCTTGAAGAAAAATTTTGCACCCATAACATGCTATAATGACTTGTTTGTCAAGAATACATGAAGTTTCCTTTTGCACATTTTTACCATTGAGCAGTTGCAAAATTTTTTGCTACAAACTGAACCCAGAGTATCCTTAAAGCCACCTCAGACACGTCACAAACACATTAAGCATTCTACCTAATCTTATGAGCTTGAGCCATAGGTTAAGAGTCACCCTTCGATAGATTATGAAAAATAATGTGTAGCTAGCTAAGAGTAATCAAAATATATTGTGACGACCGAAATCTTAGAGTATCCTAAAAGCCACCTACATGCGACAAGCCGATTAAGCATTAAGCTTGATCAATAGGTCAAGAGTCACCCTTCAGTACTTGTCAGGGTCAAGTGGTAAACACTAAAGACGTCATGTTACCGTGACTGTAGTCTAAACATTAGATCATGGAAGACACCTTTATATGCAGATCAAGAAATTATTGTTTATGTGTCCCCATTTTATGCTAGGCTTGTAAAGATAGTCCAAGACCCCATCCAAATTAAAGCTAAAAAATAAGAATATGAAGATACTTCATTACTGAACATCCTCCTTCCCTTTCACCGTGTCTGCTCCTTTCTAACAGTCTACTTTAATGATACAACGTGTTAAAGCAGACATGCGCATATGCAGAATATCCATTTTGGCCAAAGGCCACAGCTTGAAATATACATAAACTGGCAATAATACGTACCTTGACCAAAGGTGTTTTTGGGGTCTTGATGGCCATCTTTATTTATGTGTGGTTTGTTGCTCCTAATGCCAATAGAATCAATTTACATTCACTTTCTTCAATTGATATTATTCGTGAGATAAACCAAATAAATAAAAAGCATAAGCTTCCGATTTTAAAGTTTGCACTTTTTTTGCTGAAATCCGGAATAAAACTGAAGGATTATGTAATAGTGAACATAAACTTTTCTAATGCTCTAAGCTTATACTTAAAGTGGGCAAGCTAATTTGTACCATTGCTCATTGTTAGAAAAGTAACTGTTATAACCTCCTTCCCCAAGTTATGAAGAGAATCAATCATGACGCAGTGGTTTAATGTTAGGGGCTAGTACACAGTTTGTCTATTCAAAATTATTTACAAGAAATTAGACGCTATTTATTGCAACACTGCTGTTGCAGCACATTTGCACGATTGTTCCCAAGCCCACAACTAATCTCTCTCTCTCTCTCTCTCTCTCTCTTTCTCTCTCTCTCTCTCTCTCTCTCCCCCTCCCTCTTTTATTCTCGAGTTGTACAATATTCTTCCATCCTAGCTTATGATCTAATTCACACCAACAAGCACTGCTTTGCCATGCATGTACTATACATGCCTACACTTTCATGGTCTTGCTAAAATTTAGTTAGTTAATCGCTTAAGGCTCATTTTGAGATGTTTGACACGTACCTGTAAATTGATAAAGTTGACACATAATTTTCCCTAAAACTATCCTCTAGAGTATAGCAATCGAAATTGTTGATAAAGTATGCTTGGTTGCAAAAATAAATATTGCAGCAGCAACTTTAAGACAGTTGGAACATATCTAATTAAACCTAAAATAAAATTGATTGGGGTTCCAATGGCACTCATGCCAAAGTGGCGATCACAAAATCAGCACCCATATTTTAATGGGACCTCACAAGTTATGAGTTGGCTAATCTAAGCAAGCATTTCTCTAATTTAGCGATCATAGTATTTGTTGCTCTTGAAGATTTCGTCTCCACTAATAACTCGAGGCGAGGGGAAATAAAACCACTGAAATTCAAAATCAGCAAAAGCATGATTCTTTGTTGTTGTTTAAGATTTGGAGGACCATAAAGTAAGTAGCTTAGAAAAAGAAAATACAAAAAACAAAGGCGGTGTTATCGCAGAACGCGGCAACTACCTGGTAAACATAATCCAATGATAAACGTAATCCGGCTAAGCACAACTATTCAATTTTTGCATACCCAGAATTTGATTAGACGTTAATTGATTATTTGGTTAGTTTGGGAGCAACCAACAAAAGAAGAGAATGGAAACAATTCCACAAACTCTGTTGTGCAAAAGTTTAGAGTAAAAATGTGTGTCGTCGTTGCGTATGTTCAAACACCTTGCAAACATTGGTAAAGCCAAAGATAATGCGAAAAAGGTGAATCCATGGAGTAAGATAAAATCTGCAAACTTATAGTTTCTTCCTCATCAAATGTATGGAAGTAACATATCAAAGAAGCATAGTCACCAACCTCAAATAAAATTTCCGGCCTGTAATCATCCAGATTGTTCGTTTGTCTATGGAGTATATCTGCATTTTCTTTGGAGCTCAGGATCCTCCACTTCTGCAACATACGAAGAATGAAGGAAAGTGCATATCAGAATATTATATTTTCTGGAAGCAAATTCAAAATAATGTTCTCATGCAGCCAGCACTTTGCTTAGTAATCACACAAAAAAACACTGTTTCAGATTACCTTTGCTGCAGTTTCTAAGCAAACATTATGCCGGAAAAAAATTGTGTATAAAATAAATTCAATGGCAGTGATGATCTCGTGAGCAACGATATTTTCAAGTAGTATCTACACATGATTTCAAGCAACCCATAATGGCCATGGAGAACTCAGAAAAGGCGCAAAGCTAGAATCCATTGAAGTAACTATCTATCAGGGGGAGGACCCTGCCAGTGCTAAAACCAAGACAAATGCACATTAATTTAGTATCCGACGATAAAGAAAAACAAGTTAAACTTGAGTTAATTACCAGAATTGTCAGTTAAATTCAGGCGGCTACTTCCATGTCTCTACTTTTGGCTTAAACCCCCCTTTCAGATTGTCCCAACTTTCCTGGGATGCCTGATTGGCCATATCAAAGCTCAACTGACTTGCGTGCGAATATGCACAATTTTTCTTGGTCAACCACACCAATTCTGGCAGACCTTACACGTCTACCAATTATTTCTCCCTGTGGCAAGACATCATCAAGAAAACCTTTACGCTGATACAGATGTATGCACCGGTTCTGTAAAGGGCCAGACAGTTCTTCACACATGTGCGTACGAATCATGATCATAGGCTCGGCGAATCATGATCATAGGCTGTGCCGAGGGACTGGCGGTGGTCGTAAAGGAAGCAATCGCATGTTCGATAGAGTGATCGAATGCGTTTAAGATAAACATGACATGGAAGAGCAGAATGGATGTGCACAAGAATCGTTTGATGTATTTTAAAGGGCATTTTGGTGATGAAAGGTTGCATAAGAGAAGCTGTGAGGAGGGAGAAAGGTTGCATAAGAGAAGCAGCGGTTTTCTTAATCTATGGCGCCTCTTGGAGGTGGCGTGAGTAGTTGGCACCACGTTGCATTGGTTTTAAAAGCAGACGGGTATTTGGTAATATGGAGTATTTTAGAGGGTATTTTGGTAATGAAAATGTGTAGAAACATGTTAAGACTTTTAAGGTAGAGAGATTGGCCTTGGGTATGGATGCTTTGGGGGTTGCGGGAGGGTTGTGGCTGGGTTGGGACTCGTATGTTCAAATGACGGTGCTTTTAAAAAATAAGCGTTTTTTCGTGATTTTGTTGGTCGGTGAGACGGTGAGTTTCAATTGGCTTCACATAGAGATGTCAAAAGGGCCGGCCCGCTCGGGTTAGGCCCTAAAAACAGGTTGGCCAGAAATTGGCCCGTTTTGAGGGCTGGCGGCCCGGCCCACTTTTCGGCCCTATTCTGACCCGGCCCTTTGGCCCTAAAACTAGCCCTAAACCATTTTGAGTTACTTTTTCTTTCTTTCCCATTCTTTCTCGCGCCTCATTCTCTTTCTACCTCATAGTTTTCTCTTTTTATTTAACTTTTTGGACATGCATATTTCTTTTCTCTTCATCTCACTATAAACTTTTGACTACAATATACTCTCACTTGTACCATTTGCACATAACTCAAACTAATTTGATGGTTTTGATTGAAAATAAAAGGCTTATATTAATGTTTTGTAAACTGATCACTAATCATCACCAACGTTTTTGTATTTTTATTTTTATTTATGATCCACAATTCTTACTTTTTGTGACAATCTAACTTTACGATTTGGTTTGTAAATCAATCATTAAATTAACTTTAAGTTATTTGTAATTTATTTTTAAATTTGATAATCAAATTAGTAATTACATATTTCTCCTCCCTTATATTCTACTTCAAGCGCGTTATCTCTCTCTCTTTCAACACTTTTTTTTCCTCTTATTTATGGTATGAGAATTTATCCGTTTAAAAGTTAGATTATAATTTATGTTACTTAAATTTTAAAAAAAAAATTCATTTCTGTAAAGAGTTGACATTTAGTGGTGTTTCTTTGTATATTAATTTATAAGTAAGTACTATAATAGCACTCTTATACGTGTTCTAAACATAAATAAAAATTATGTAATTTAAAGTTCTTTTTGTTTCAAACAAAAAAAGGTGAATTGAATTCTAAATTTAATTCCATGGAGTGGGTGAAGTGTCAAAAGGCCTTGAAGAATAACCTCAGGATTTGGAAGAAAAAAAATTTGTTAGGCCCAGGCCCGACCCTAAAATATTGGGCCTAGGGACAGGGCTTGGACTGGGCCTGGATATCCCTCTCCTGTGGCCCGGCCCGGCCCGGTCCAGTTCCCCACCCCTTAGGCCCGGCCCTGACCCGTTTTCTCGGTTGGCCCATTGGGCCGGCCCAAGCTCGGCCCATTGACATCTTCACATGCTGGCTTTATTTATGGCCACCCGTCACTTCCTAATGGCCTGGGTCTATTGAAAAATAATTTTTCAATTTATATCTCAATACCTAGTGCCTTTAGGTCCCCACCGAAATTCCCTCCCTCTCGAGTTTCATAGATTTTTAGGTTTTATTCATCTATTAGGCTTAAAAATTTTCATTTAAGAGGTGTTTGGGATTGAATTCGAAGTGATCAAACCTGCTTTAAATAATTTAAAATAGATTTGTTGAGTGTTTGACAAATAAAAATAAAATAAATAAATAACGTATAAAACACTCCCTCAAAAAGCGCAAAAAGTGTTTTGAAACCTTTTGGTGTTTTGTGGTTTTAATGCATTATCTTCGCATTACAAAGGATATTGAACACCCTTTAAAGGCCATTCTTTTGAGGGCTTACAAATCTGTAATGCATGTAACCAAAGAACGGAGGGGAAGATAGAGCTATTCATTCACATTTTTATTTGAGCTATTTACCCTTCTTACAAACTTAATAGTTGCTAAGTGTTGTGGATGAAATCCGGGAAAACCTTTGATTGGCTCGTGAACGTGACACCGGTGACTCGCCGAAAAGGTTTTCGGTAGAGAATCTCCAATGCTAAACTCAGAAAGTGTTTCAGGAGAATCTGAGAGTATTCTTGGACTGTAGAACTTACTTCTTTCCTTCTTTGGACCTTCTTTATATTGGGCTTCCATTAATGGGTCGGTTATCTCTCCTTAGTGGGGAGTTACCAGAGTTAACGGGAGGTTACCAGAATTTAGTGGACAGTTATTGTCCATAATGGAAAAGTGTGATATTATGAGAGTGGGTAAATGTAACTTTTCACTTTACCAGGGATTATGGGGTAGTTTTGGTGCCTTCTGGTGGTGACACTCTCCCATAGGTGGTATTTTTTACCCATATCATTTGCCCCCCATTCTGTATTCTTTTGGATAAAGAATATGGAATCAGGATAATTGTCTTAGCATCGAATTTTGGGCCCTGTTAAGGGTTCTTTACGTTAGGAAATCTTTGGCCAGGGGTGATATTTTTACTCAGTGATAGAATCGAAGAGTTTTAAGGGGCTCGCCTGCTCGGCCTGGCAGAGTAGAGGCCTTAAGCAGCTCGTCTACTTGGCTTCTTTGGCCGAGAAGAGGACTTAAGGGGATCGCTACTCGGCTTGGCTGAGTAGATGCCTTAAGGGGCTCGTCTACTCGATTTCTTTGGCCAAGTAGAGGCCTTAAAGGGCTCGTCTGCCTGGCTTCTTTGGCAGAGTAGAGGCCTTAAATGGCTCGTCTTCTCAGCCTTGCGTGCAGAGGCTTAGACCCTAAATAAGCTCATCTACTCAGCTAAGTGAGTAGAGGCACTGAGGGTCTAAGGTTCTCGTCTGCTCGGCCTTGCGAGCAGATGCTTAGATTCAAAAAGAGCTTGTCTATTTGGCTAAGCGAGTAGAGGCACTGGGGGTCTAATGTGCTCATCTGCTGGGCCATGCAAGCAGAGGCTTAGACTCCAAATGAGCTCGTCTACTCGGCTAAACAAGTAGAGGTGCTGGGGGTCTAATGTTCTCATCTGATCGACCTTGTGAGCAGAAGCTTAGACCCTAAAAGAGCTCGTTTACTCAGCAAAGTGAGTAGAGGCACTGGAGGTCTAATATGCTTGTCTGCTCAGCCTTGCGAGCAGAGGCTTAGACCCCAAATGAGCTTCTCTACTCAGCTAGGCGAGTAGAGGCACTGGGGGTCTAATGTTCTCGTCTGCTCGGCCTTGCGAGGCGAGGCTTAGACCTTCAAGGAGCTCGTCTACTCGACTAAGCGAGTAGAGGCACTAGGGGTCTAATGTGCTCGTCTGCTCGGCCTTGCAAGCAGAGGCTTAGATCCCAAAGGAGCTCATCTACTCGACTGAGTGAGTAGAGGCACTGGGGGTCTAATGTGCTCCTCTGCTCGGCCCTACGTGCAGAGGTTTAGACCTCAAAAGTGCTCGTCTAGTCGGCTAAGCAAGTAGAGAGGCTCGAGTGGAGTGGTACATCTACTTGGTTTTGTCAAAATTTCCATCAAGGGGTACATGGGTAAACTTGCCTCCCTGTCTTGTTGATGGATGGATGCCACGTGTTAGTTATCCCAACAATTGCGAGACCTTGTCCGTTGGATCTTAATAGTGTATTTATATAAGGGGAACTCTTTTCATTTTTCTTCACTTCATTTTGAGCGAGAGAGCTTTGAGAGAGTTGGTGATTTTGAGGGCTCATTGAATGAGATTTCTAAGTTGGCGTTCTTGAGTTTGAAGATTCATCTCCTTTCTCCTTCAAATAAGCTCCAAAATTTCTTGAACTTTTTTGAATTCCTTGCTTTTGATCTAGAATCATGTCTAGCCATAATAATGAACACGTTTCTGAACTTAGCGACGATGCTAGGAGTGCTAGAGTAGAGCCAACTTTTGATCCTTTGTTTTTAGAAGTAGGAATTCCTCTTGTCCCTTATCAAGAGCCAAAAAGGGCTCCTGCTAAGGAAGTTTTGGTCGAGAAGGCTCAAAGCCTTAAACCTTTTGATGTCCATACTTTTAGGAGTTGATTGAGCAATATGATCTCAAGATTTTGAGGTAGCACTGCAAAATTCTACCAAGTATAAAGCTTAGGATGCCTGACGATGGGGAGGCAACCAATATGACCACTATAAACAAAATACGGATTTATTCGGACATGTTCACTAATGGTTTTAGAGTGCCGATTCACCCTTTATTCATCAAATTGTTGAACATGTATGGTCTTGGGCCCGGCCAATTTTCTCCTCATGCCTGGCGTTTCATGTCTTTCTTCATATATCAATGTCACAAGCTTGGCCTGTGACCTAGGTTGAGAGTATTTAGGTGGTTTTTCACCATCTATTTAATAACCAAGCAAGTGGGTTAGTACTTTTGAGTTGGCGTTTTAAAGCTGAAGCCAATCTGTTTCCACATCCCCCTTCGTCCAATGATAACTGGAAGGATAAGTTTTTGTTCGTCAAACTTCCCAAGTCCCGAAGGTTCGAGGTCGGAAACATATGGAATTCTGAGTGTGACACTAGGACTTGTAATACGTTGAAAGAGAAGGATCTGACCGACAATGACCTTGAGCATATTGAAAAGCTCAAAGGAGCCAAACCTTTAGAGTCCAAATATCCTAAGTAATGCTCAGCTTCGCAAGTGTGAGATCATCTTTTCCCTCGAGAAAGACTTGGACGAACAGGAGGAAGAGGATGGCAATAATGATCCTGGTAAATACCTTTACAAGTCTGTATTCATCTTCATCTTATCATAATCTTATATTTGTCAAATTTTCGCAGAGAACATGTCTTCGAGAGGAACTCATGGGAGCAGTGGCGGCAGCCGAGCGCAAGGAGATCCTTCTTTATTTAACACCCGAGGTGTCTTGGGGGACATCATTCCTGATGAATTGATGTCCATTCATGATATCAACGAGAAGGTACAAGATTTGGACTTTGGCGATCTTATCTTTGAACCTCAGCCGAAGAAAACGAGGGCTAAGGACTATGTTCTTGGTTTGCAAACCTCCAAAGCCAAGGAGATTCCAAAGAAGTGGAAGGCGCGGAAAAGCTGGGACTTCTTATTCTAGTTAGTCTAACACACCTCTTCGGCCAGATTGGAACCTGCCAATTGAGGAGTATGTGTTCAAGAGCCCCCGCACAGCATGGGAGTTGTTGAGTAAGGCAATTATTCCCATGGATCGTGCAACTTTTTTTGCTTATGAAATCAGTCATACAGCCAATGAGATGGTTCAAATGGCTTCTCAGGTAAAAGAAGTGTTAGAATTTTTTTTTAATTTTGTACTATTTCTCAAGTCTTTTCTTCTGCAAGTGTTGGACCAAGTGCAAATTGGAACCGAAAAGCTGATTGTTGCTAAGAAGGTTTTGGATGAAAAGAGGAAACAAGTACTTGTTGAGAATAACTTCTGTAGGGAAGCAGAGAAGAAAGTAGAAGACTTGGGACAGCAGGTGGCGCGCTTGGAATGTTCCAAGGCTAAGCTATTTGCGCAAGTGGAGCAGCAGAAGGCAGAGAAGGCGAAGGTAGCCATTGACATGTCCAAAGCTTTAAGCAATCTCAAGCTTACACTGACCAACTACTTCGCAATTCCAAGAGGGCTCTCGTCTTTGGTTATGACGAGTGTAAGAGGGATATTCTGAAGGATCATCCTCAAATGAACCTGAGTCTCTATGCCCACAAATTTTCTTGTGAGATTGTTTTTTAGGAGGCCAATGGCGGGAATAGGCTGAAGCTCGCAAGGCTGCCGCTTTGGCTGCCTAAGCAGCTCGATCCTCACAGGCTCTCTCATGTCCAAGTTCTTCTATTAGTCAGAGCTTGGGGCATCAGTTACTGCTTTCGAGGTAGTCGTGAGGCCTTAGCACTCAGAGGCCGAAGCCTGAGGATGACATCAAAGCACTGGCCCAGAGGTACCAGGGAGACAGTCGAATAGGAGACGTAGACTTACTTTAGATTTTAAAGTCTTTTGTATATGGCCTTGAAGCCCACATTTTTAAGCTTTTGTGATATCAATGAAATCAAGGCTTTTTTCCCAAAGAGATTTTTTATTTATGGAAATGCCAAAGACATTGTCAGGTCAACAAGAGAATAAGAACTCTGCAACAATGAGACTAAAAATCTTTAAAAACCAAGTCTAAGGTGGGTGTTAGTATGAGCAAGATGTTCGAGTGGGGAAGGGGATGGCCCCAACCTTGGTCTTACTCATGAGTATTAGTGTCTTAGATTGGTTGCGTTCCAAATCCGAGAGATTGCCTTGCCATCCAATTCTTCCAAGTGGTAAGATCCCGGACCTCCCAATTTTGTCACTCTCTAAGGGCCTTCCCAATTGGGTGTTAACTTGCCAACGGCATCGCGTGGAGCTAAGGCTTCCATTTGACGGAGCACGAGGTCATCAATGCAAAAAACACGAGGGCGAATGCGTCAGTCATGGAACTTAGCAACTCTATGTTGGTAAGCCGCTAGTCGAACCTGGCTCTAAGGGCATTTTCATTCTCTGTAGGGTCGTAGGCTATCAGCCAAAGAGACGGTAGGTCGATTTCCTTGGGGACGAGTGCCTCTATTCCAAATGCTAAATTGAAAGGAGTTTTGCTCGTGGGGTTCCTCATCGTCGTGTGGCATGCCCAAAGGATTTTGGGCAGTTCTTCTACCCAGAACCCTTTATCACCATCGAGTTTCTACTTGATGCCGTAGAGAAGGGTGCGATTGGTGACCTTTATTTGTCCCTTCATCTGCGGTTGCGGGACTGAGGTGAAACGGTGTCGATGGATAGGTTATTGCAAAACGTCCAAAAGGTAAGGTTTTTGAACTACTTCCCATTGTGAGTGACGAGCACACGAGGGATGCCAAATCGGTAAACAATGGCTTGCCAGAAGAAATCTTCACACTTATTCTCTGTGATTGTAGCCAAAGCTTTTGCCTCTACCTATTTAGTAAAGTAGTCGATCTGCATTGAGCAAAGGCTAGGGGGAATGGGCCCAAGATGTCAATTCCTCATATTGCAAAGGGTATTGGACTGCTCAACATTGTCAATGGGCTCGACACTTGTTTGGGGATTGACGAGAAGCATTGACATGTATCACACCTCATCGTGTATTCCAAGGCATCTCGTTGTATAGTTGGCCAGTAGTACCCTTGGTGGAGGACCTTGTGTGCCAATGCTCATTCTCTTAGGTGTTGGCAGTAGATTCCTTCGTGGATTTCTCGGTGGTCATAATCTGCCTTATATGGTGTAAGGCATCAAATGTAAGGGAGCATAAAAGAATGCTTGTAAAGCACATCCTCTACAATGGCATATCTAGCCGAGCGATTGACGATGCTCTTGGCTTGCTTCCGATTGGCAAGCAAGGTGTCGTCTTGAAGGTAGGTTTTGATGGGATCAATCCGTGATGGCTCGTGTGCAATGTCCATTAACTCATGCTCGATGATTCTCAGCTCGTGTAAGAGTTCCAGATGGACGGTAAGGCTAAACCCAGATGGGTTATTCGAGGCCAACCGTGAAAGGGTGTTAGCCGAGAACTAATTTGAGTAACTTGGAATCTTGCAAAGGATTTTGCAAGTTCTCTGGCCTTGTGCAGATATTTGGCCATTTTCGAGTCAAGTGCCTCGTATTCTCCTAACAGTTGTTTAACTACGAGCTGGGAGTCACTGTATGCGTGAAGCGACTCTGCTTTCATGGCACGGGCTAAATGCATTCCTACTATCAAGGCCTCATATTCAACCTCATTGTTTGAAGCATGAAAATCGAAGTGGTGGCCCTTTAAGGATTAATCATGCTCCGCTTACATTAACGTTGAAGAAGCCGTCAACGTAAACTGTCCACGTGAAGTGATTCTCCTGGTGAACCTGACTAGAAGGGTCTTCATTTTCGAGGGGAAGGGTGCACTCGATGATGAACTCAACCAGAGCTTGGTCCTTGAGAGAGAGGCGATGCTTGTACTGTATGTCAAACTCCCAAGTTCAACTGACCATAGTACTAGACGGTCGGATAGATCGGGCTTGTGTAATATTTTTCGTAGTGGTTTGTCAGTGAGCACAGTAATCAAATGGAACTGGAAGTCTAGACAAAGCTTCCGTACATTGATTAGGAGAGCAAAGGGCAAGTTTCTTCGTACTAGGATATCGTAACTCAGCCCCTTGAAGAACATTGCTCACATAGGCTTGGAAAGGAGAAAATGTGATGATATATATACTTTTAAAGCTTTGAAAGAAGCTTGGCATTCGGTCGTCCATTCAAAGTTCTTGATATTTTTCAAGGCTTTGAAGAATGAAAGGCATCGTTCGGCCGATTTGGAGAGGAATCGATTGAGTGCGGCCACCTGGCCTGCCAGTACTTGTACCTCTTTCACTCTACTCGGCGCGGCCATGTCTTGTATGGATTTGATCTTCTCAGGATTGGCATCGATGCCCCTGTGTGAGACCATGAAGCCCAGAAACTTGCATGATACTTGAAGACTTTTGATGAGCATATGATATTTGCGCAGAAGATCAAAGCAATCTCTAAGGTAGACGATATGATCTTTTACGTGAAGACTTTTGATGAGCATTTCGTCGACATAGACTTCCATATTCTTTCCTACTAGGCGTTTGAAAATCTTGTCGACTAACCGCTACTAGGTGACTCTAAAATTCTTTAATCCGAAGGGCATGACTTTATAGCAAAAAAGGCCCTGGTCTGTTATGAAGGCTGTCTTTGCCACGTCATCGTCATGCATTCGGATCTGATTATAGTCGGAGAAGGTGTCCATGAAGCTAAGTAGTTCATGCCCAAATGTTGCATCAATCAAGGTATTGATGTGCGACAGAGGATAGCTATATTTGGGGCACGCCTTGTCCAGGTCCGTGTAGTCGATGCATATGCACCATTTGCCAGTACCTGGCTTAGAGACCACGACAACATTGGCTACCCACTCGGGGTAGTTAAATATTTTTTTTGATGAAATCAGCTCCCAAGAGCTTGTCCATCCTTTTTTATGATGGCTTGTCGCTCAGGCGCAAAGGGACGTTTCTTTTGTTTAACTGGCTTATGCTTGGGATCGACTGATAGTCGATGGACTATCATAGATGGATTTATCCTAGCATGTGTGCCACGCTCCATGCAAAGACATCCACATTGGATTGAAGGAAGGAAATCAGCCGATTGCGAAGAATTGGCTCTATAGTGGAGCCGATTCGCAGTTGACGCTCCTCGTCTCCTTCTTCCAATGGTTGGAGATGAGCTGCTCTACAAGTTCCGCACGCGTCATATTCTGCACGTCCCGTTGATCTTTAATGGTGAGCGTCTCTTCGGTTTTGCAAGATGCTATGTGGCATTTGCAAGCTAGTGTTTGGTCTCCCCTCACTACGCTGACTCCATTCAGCATGGGAAACTTCATGGTGAGGAGATAAGTTAACGTGATGGCTTGCAACTTATTGAGGCCCGTTCCTCCCAATATCCCATTGTACAATGATTTGACCTTGACTACGAGGAAGTTAATGCGGACGACAATGATTGTAAGCGGGATTATACCTTTAACCGGTGCGGATGTTCTTTCACCCAGTCTCCAAATATTCCCATCTATGAGAAAGCTTCCTCAAAGATGATATCTGCTGAACTCCCCGTATCAACTAAAATTCGTTTGACGTTGTACGCATCTATCTGTAAAGTGATGACGAAGGCGTCATTGTGAGGCAAGATTACCCCATCAAGATCTGAGTCGTCAAATCCTAACGACACTCATCCATCGTGTGATCGTAATCCTTGTGGAAATGACAGTATAGTTAGGCATCTCTCTTCTCGGCCGGCATCCTCATAGGTTTTGGCCATTTGAGAATGCTCTGACTCTTGATTTGATTGAGGATGTGCTCTTGGGAGATGTTGAGAGGAGTAAACGGTCCAGAGAGTGGTGCCGCAAGCGCTTTGGTTCATTGTCTGGGCCCCAGCCATCGGGGCAATCTCGTCTCTTCTTACCGTTGTGTGTATCTTCTTGAGGGAGTGCTGAGTCTTCTTCTGCTCGGAGATATTTTTCCACTCTATCCAGGAGGCTGTCATGTCGTCTGGGGATGCTTGTTTAGCAAAAAACACAATGGCTCCCCTAGCCTTACACCTCTAGTCATGGCCGCGAAGGTCACCCCAGGATCAAGATGATTAATAAGGAGCTTCTCTGCATTGAAATGTGCATAGTAGGATTTCAAGGACTCCTTAGGTCCTTGTACTAAGCGAAAAAGGGCCGAGGAGTTCTTTCTTTGCATGCAGCTCTTCCGAAAATTGCCACGAAAGGACTCGACTAACTGAGCCCAGCTGGAAATTGAGCGAGGTGCAAGGTGTTGGAACCACACATGCACTGCTTCTTTCAAGGTTACGGGAAATGCTCGGCACATGATCTCATCAGGGATGAGATGCAGATTCATGCACGAGGCAAAGTGAGCTAGATGCTCCATCGGTCCCATGTGCCGTCATATGACTCGCATGAGGGCATCTTGAAGTTAGGCGGGGTAGGAAGAGATCTATCTCTTCCGTGAAGGATCGTTTGATGATGACTAGTGCGTTAGTGTATCATTAAGAGCGGTGGTCCATAGAACGCATATGAACATCTTTCCTGGCAGAGTGAGCTTTATAGTAGCTTTCCTCTGGCCTTTTGTGCTGTGGATTGTGATGCTCATCATACGAGTTTTCTCCTTCAGCCTAGTTAATATACTGAAGATATTCTTCTCTATTTGGCGCTGTAGAGCCTTTGTGTCCTACAGGGAATGTGAGACGCTGAAAGACCGACTGCTTCTGGGTTATAGTGACGCATTTTGCCTTGGGTTTGGGAGGCTCTACAGGCGTCGATGGTTGCTCAGATTGCTGCTCAATAGTGGCTTGTAGCTTCTCAATGGATTTTTGAATTGTTTGGATAATGACCAGCAAATCAACTTGATCGTTTGTGGGTAACGGCGTCGCAAAGGTGGCTGATGCAGTGGTTACTCCGGCGGTGGGAGGCTCAGAAGGCCGATGAGCCAGAGTGGAGTTTGAGCGACAAGGTTCATAGGTGAAGGTATAGATGTGGCATTTGGAGCTCTGGGCACAACTTTGCCATGGTTAGTAGGTGGCGCTGAGGTGATGCCGCTGCGAACCAAGTCGTAGAGCAAGCTTTACAGTGAGCTTGACGCGGTTGCACAGTCTTGGTTCGCCTGATGATTCATCACATGTAAAATGGGATTTTGAGCCATGGGATCTATTACACAAGACTTCGGGTCCTACGGATGGCGCCAAAATGTTATGGATGAAATCTGAGACAACTTTTGATTGGCTCGTGAGCAGACATGCACGGCACAAACGACACTGGTGACTCGCCATAAGGGTTTCTGGTGGAGAATCTCCGATGCTAAAGTCAGAAAGTGTTTTAGGAGAATCTGAAAGTATTCTTAGATTGTAAAACTTACCTCTTTCCTTCTTTGGACCTTCTTTATATAGGGCTTCCATTAATGGGTCAGTTATCTCTCCTTAATGGGGAGTTACACGAGTTAATGGGAGGTTACCAGAATTTAGTAGGCAGTTATTGCCCATAATGGGAAAGCAGGATAGTTGGTAAATGCCACTTCCCACTTTAACAGGGATAGTGGGAGAATGGGTAGGTTGGAACCATTTATACCAGCTGCTAGCACACGGAGTGTCAAGGTTTTGAAATATTTAGGAGATAAACAAAGCTTTCTAGCTAAAATAAGGGCTCGTTTGCTCATGGAAACATATAGGTTACTCAGTAGTGTTTTCCTAGGAAAGTACTGTCAGAGGCAAACCTTTCTCAGTTGTACATTGGTTGGTCAGGCTTCATGGCGTTGGAGGAGCTTCCTCTTTGGTAGGTAGCTTTGACCGAGGGTTATAGTGTTTGATTACTAAAGATTCCTCCTTCGTTTTCGAACTAAAACTAGGTGTCTGGCTTTTCTGCTCAATCTATTGTGCACCTTAAATCCTCGAATTGGGAATATTGAAAGTTGTTCGATATCATTGATTATCAGGGGGGATGGAAAGAGTCTGTGTTAGCAGCATAATTATTGACACAGGTTGTTCAGGTTTGTATCGATCTAGGTTCTGGTAACTTGAATTATGGTACTGGGCTCCCATGGATCATGGTGAATTAAGTGTGAGGTTTGCGGATCGTCTTCTGGAATTTGATGCTAACAATACTCCTACAGTCCCTTGTTCACTCTCTTCTGCTCGAAAACTGCTATTGAAGCTGCGGTTCCACAAAAGTTAATTTTGTTCCCTTGGCAGTGTATCCGGATTGACTCCCAGTCGAAGTGCGTTGTACCAACAATCCAGCCGAACAAGTTCTTGTCTATTGTGTCTTTCTTGTTAGGAGACTATTTTACACTTATTCCTCCAATGTGAGGCTATTCTACAGGTCTGGTTTATCGGCTACCTAGGAATACGTTTTGAATCACTGCATACATCACTTTTAGATTGGTTATTATTATGGCTTTCTAGACCGTTTCCAACTTTGAGATACCTTTTTTTAGACTTTTCTTTGTTGCATGTACCTTGTGGTGCATTTGGCTTAGCAGAAATTAGGTGATTTTTCAACCTTCTTTACTTGTCTAATAGTGCTTGTTCGCAGTCATGTTGGTTTGACTCTTGGGTATTTTCAATGGTCCCAGCTTCTAATAAGAAGGATACTACTTTCTGGCAGTTGTATCGGTTTTTCACCCTCCCTAGGGCCGGTGGTGACGGCAGGGTTCTGATGTTGTTTGTGTTAGTATTATGGTCTGCTGTGCAACCACAGTATCCTTGGTTAGTATCTCTTCTAATATAAGCAGATAAGGTTGCTCCCCCGACTAAACAGGACTGTGCCTCAGAGTATTGCTACAATTAAGGAGGTTCTGGATCAATATTGTTTGATGACGAGCCAAAGACTCAACTTGGAAAAATCCATCTCACGATTAGTCCTAACGCTTCTGTGGAATTAAAGGCTTTAATTCATCATCTTTTCAACATCTGAGTGAAGGAAGACTGGGCAAATATTTGGGTATTAATCTCGTTGTTTGTGTTAAAAAGAAGGATATTTTCTGGGCTAATGCAGCGGGTCCAGGATAGATGTACTCATTGGCTAGGTTTATTATTGGATAAGGCTGGCTGAGCTACTCTTATTCACTATGTCCTTTCTTCTTTCCTGACCTATTACTTGTCTATCTATAAATTCCCATTGTTTTGGTGTATAGATAACTTGATCAGATCCTTGGAAGATTCTGGTGGTCCTACGAAGTAAATCGTAGATCTATATAATGGGTATCCAGGGCCACCATGTGTCAGTCTAAATGTCGGGGCGGCCTGGGCTTCCAAGATTTCAAAGTTTTTAATCAGACCTTATTAGTCAAACAAGCGTGGCATATTTGGACTTGATCAGAGACTCTTGTAGCATGCTTAAAGGCAAATACTTTTCACAAACTTCCTTTCTCAGGGCCAGGAATCCTAGACAAGCTTCTTGGATCTAGCATAGTATCTTAGTGGGCCAACGAACTCTTAAGGGATATAATGGAAGATTGAGAATGGATGCTCAATTTCTATCTGGATAGATTGATGGTTGCCATCATTTCACCTGGATCTCTTGTGCCAATTTCGTACTAATAATAATCTGGATTGGCACTGTGATACCCCGGAAAACATCACAAATTAATCCAACCGCGAGTTTGATTAATTAAGGGGTGCTATTTCTATTAAGTAGTAATATGTTGGTGATGATTAAGTGTTAGGGAGCTAAATAGGGGGTTAGTGTGGTTTTGGAGGTTAAAATGTAATTTTGGAAAGTTAAGGGGGCAAAAATGTAATTTTAAAAAAATATGGTGAACGAGATGCATATTTTTATTAAGTAGCATCATTTTAATGATAATGAGGTGTTAGGGGGCTAAAGGAGGGGTTAGGGAGATTTTGGGGTCAAGTTGCAATTTTCCAAAGTCGAGGGGTCAAAATGCAATTTTGGAAACTTTAGGGGTCAAAGTGCAAAATTTGAAACTTTGCAAAATGTGGCATAACCTGAGGAAAACAGGCCATGCACGATGGCCACCTCCTGGTTGCAATAAGCTGAGTCAAAGTGGGAAATATTAAAATACTTTGGGAGAAAATCTGGTGGGAAGTAAATATAAAAGGAAAATGTTGGGGTAAAAAAAGCAATTAAGAGAAACTGAAGAACACCACCTGCACAACAAGGATACGAACAGTGAACACGGCTGAAAGAGGAAGAAAAAGGGAGGAAAAAGAGAAGAAAGGAAGAAAGAAGAGAGGAAAGGGAGAAAGGAAGAACCTAGAATTCATTTGGGTATGATTTTGAATCCTAAATCGCGAAGTTATGGAAGAATTTGGTGAAATTTTAGTTGAAGAACATGTGACATATGTTGTATATATATATTTCGACTGCGTACCTAAATTTGGGGTGGAAATTGAAATGGAATTTTGACGGGTTATGTAATATGAGAATCTAAAGTACAACCAAGAGAGATAATGGTTAAGGTTTCGCGTCTGGAAGGTGTCCAGGGTGCGTGAGTGTGTGTTTTTCGTATGTAACAGTGTGTGTTCTTCAATTTGATTAATGGGTTTGGATTGAATATGGTATAATTGTGTAAATTAAAGGGATTTAGGGTGTTAATGTGTAGTTTGTGATGTAACCAAGCGATTGGAATGTGAAACAAATGAGAAATTCATGCGAGATTGAAGGAGAAATGTGCCCAGGTGTGTGTGACGGCTGAAGGAGGAAGAAGATGAGTGTGTGTGTCCAAGGTGAACTAGTGTGTGTGTTTAATGTGAATAGTGACTGTTTTTGTCACTAAAGGTAGAAATTAGTTAAACAGTTTCTAATCCGAATTTTTAAAAATAGTTAGGGTCAGATTTAGCCAAAGTCCAAAAAAGAGATCCTAGTTATTTTTAGGAGACCTATATCGTGGAAATATTTCAGATATTTCCAAAGTCGGGAAGAGGGTGAACGGACGCGGGAAGTTTGGAACTTTACGGTGAAATTTAAAATATCAAACGAACGCGGTTTTGCTCAAAACTTTAATGAGGACTCTATGATGCTGAGAAGTTACATTTCCCAAGATTTCGGGTCATTCCGAAGTGGATAGCTATTTTTGGCTAAACCGACTTTTAAGTACTCGGTCCGGACACTGGTTCAGAGTTTTTGGGCGAAAATTCTCTAAAATATTTTTTAGCCCAAGAATGAATTCATGAGGCTTAAAATAGCGTTTTAAAGCACTTTTGAGATTTTTCTGATGTCGGGAACCCTCAGGGGGCATTTTGGTAATTTGCCACCCGGAGAGGGGTATTTTGATAATTTTCCCGATAAAGTTTTTCAAAGGAATTTTTAGTCCGTAAAGAGTTGTAAAACACCTGAAAGGTTGTTTTGAAACTGATTTGGGGCGTTGGGGTGATAGTGAACCCCCGGGGGCATTTCAGTAATTTGCCGCTTATCGGGGGGCTATTTTGGTAATTTTTCCTATAAATTTTTCTGACTGACTTTTAGTCCGGGAAGGGATGTAAGACACTTGAAAAGTTGTTTTAAAGTAGTTTTGAGCTGTTTGTTGGGGCGATGGCCGTCAGGGGGTGTTTTGGTAATTTTACATAAGTCGGGGGGTGTTTTGGTAATTTTCCCTTTAAAATTTTCTGAGGGAATATTTGGTCTATGAATGATGCAATACATCTAAAAAGTAGTTTTAAAGCGGTTTTTGGGTGTTGGTGATGTAGCGGCCATCAGGGAGGTATTTTGGTAATTTGCCATGTTGGCGCTAAATTTTTTAGAACACGCCTAATTTAGCGTTCGGAGTGGTGGGAAGTGAGGAATAGTGGTAGTATGTCTAAAATGAGGGTTGTTATCGATAATAAGTCGATAAGGCTAGATTAAGGATCCGATTTTCGAATCGAATTAACTAGATATCGTAAGATAGTATGAACGGTTAAGTGTGAATGGGTAGAATAAGGAGTGTGTATATGTTAAATGATATCTAACGAGCGGGGTATTATTTGACTAGGTGATGCAACTCGTTGCGATCAGAATTTGCGAGTTGCTTTGGTTATAAGCCAACCAGGTAAGGACAATGCGGTTCTATTATGCTAATTCATTGTTCGATTATCATGCCATGTTGATGACATGTTGTTGAATTCATGTCGCTATGATTGGACACCGGTAGTCATTGTGACCGGTATATGCATATTTGAATTATGATGTTGAGGACTTCGGGTAAAATAAATTTTCCTTGGTCCGCCCTGTTGATAGAATTTAATGAGGATGATGCGTGTCCTAGTATGCTATGATTCGATTCGATTAGCATACCTGAAGTCGATGATGATATTGTGTAGGAGTTGTTGTGTGGTGGTTGTGAGATGCCGGCAATTATTGATAGCCGATATATCTTCTATTTGAGAACACTATTGAGGACTTGTGGCAACTTCTCCCGAGTCCGCCCTATCGTTGATGATGATGTTGTAGAGATCGTTGCGTTGTTGTTGTGAAATGTCGGCACTTATTGATAACCGACATTTCTCTTATGTAAGAACGTTGTTGAGGGCTTGCGGTAATCTTCACCCAAGTCCGCCCTGTTGATGATGTCACGTTGAACTCTTGTGGTTAGGTCTGAACACCGGTTGATCTTTTGATCCGGTATTCCTTGTTGAGCTGTGTTGTTGAGGACATAAGGTGGAATAAATTTTTCCTTAGTTCGCCCCGTTGATGAAGTGTTGTTGCTTGGTTGTAACATGGTTAGGAAAAGCACTCTAAATGAGTTCCCTGCTTGTTGACAGTGTCTCTTCTATTTACTTGAGACTGAGATGAACATCCCATAAAATGGGACATCAATATGAGGAGGATGGCCTATGAATTATAATCACTGGCCAAAGAGGATGAATGTCGCTCGAGCAGAGTCTGTCGTGTCTGGTCGAGTCCTATCCGTCGTGTCCATGTGCATTGCATTTGATTTTTTTTTATATTGATGATTTTAATGATTTGTATTTCAATGATGTTTATCTTTATGACCTTGGATTTCGGGTTCACTTGCATAGTCGGTCAGTCAGTCCAGTCCATGAGGAGGTGGCAGTAATGCTGTTCTGTTGGGCCTTAAAGCCGCTCAGTCTAACGAAAGAAAAATTATCGTTTGACAATTATGCTGATGTCGAAAATTTATTGGAACTCTTGATTCATTTCTATCGTTGAGATGATTATTATTCATCCGAGTCTCTTGAATCATTTGTACACAATACTCCTCGTGTTGTCTTTACTGGGCGATTTGCGCTCATTCCTTATGTTGTATTGTGCAGGCTATAAGGTTGATCAAGGAGAACCTGCTAGAAAGGAAAAAGAAACAAGCTAGAAAAGTTGAGCAAGGGGATCAGTTGTGTGAGGTAAGACCAGCTAGGAATGGTGGGATAAAGATTGAGTTGCGAGATAGGTTGTTAAGAGTCCTACGACTACAGTCGTATATTAGGTTGTAAACTTTCATGTTGTTTAAAGACTTGAAAGTCTTCCGTTACAGTATGATGTATGTTTGTAAGAAAAAAATTTAAGGACGCATTTTGGAGTGTCTATTAATGATGTATGAGTATGAGGATGTAGTTGCTCTGTATTCAGCACAGAGTTTTGAATATGATTATGGTTGATAACTCAGCCCGGTGAAGTCACCTGGGTTGAGGGTGTCACATGCACATCTCCGATTTATTGAATCCTAGCACGTGTTGCTGGAAATCATCTACTTTAATGAACACATTTCCTCCACCTGTAGTTTCACTAATTTTGAAGCTTATTCCCTCTGGACTGGATGATTTTGTTTGCTAGCTGCTAAGGGTGGTGTCTTTTTGGCTTTACTAACGTATAAATCTTTGAGGCTCAAACAAACTCGACCTTGCAGGCCAGTGGTTTGATGATTTGCAGGGCCTTGCTCCCGAGACTTGTGGCGTTTTGTTCGGTTGCCATTTGCTTTACTTGTTTTGTGTCTTGTTAATTGTTTGTTTCATTAGTCGAATTCTGACAATCACCATATCATTAGCCTCCTATCGGATGAGGATGTTATCCGTATGTGTTTTACTTGTCTTTCTAAGCATGTTTTGTATCTCTCTCTGTTCATCTTGGTACGTATTTCTACTCTTTCCTCAACAACAAAAAAAAGGTTTTTCCCCAAGATAATGGTTTCTCCTTATTTCATGGTGTGCTTGTGTTTTTTTTTTGTGGTGTGCTTGTGTTGTCAGTCTGAAAGCGTGCTAGTTGGGAGGCTCACTCGGTTATAATTGTTTATACTGCTCCCATTTAATTAAAAGAGTTTTTTTCTTAATTAATACATATTTAAAACTTAATTACCAATATACTCTATTTTGAAACTTATTTACCCGCATACCACACTTTTTAGAAATCGCTGTTTGAAACCACGTTTTCAAAGTAGAAATCGCTATTTCAAACAGTAATTTCTACTTTATTTTTACCTTAAAGTAGAAATCGTAGTTTCAAACAGCGATTTTAAAAAATGTGGTATGCGGGTAAATAAGTTTCAAAATAGAGTATATTGGTAATTAAGTTTTAAATATGTATTAATTAGGGAAAAAAACTCTAATTAAAAGGGGTTCTCTGGTTTTATACCAAACAAAAGGAAAGGGAAAAGAGAAAAAAAATAATAAATAATCCGTATACAGGTACATCTCAAAATGAATAAAAGGTGCGATCCAGAACCAGATTTAAGGCTTGATACAAACCAAGGAGAAAAAGTAACAAAAGAAAAGAGAAGACTCTACGTACTATGTTCAAGTTAGAGTAAGATTTCTCTTCTGTATGAGATGTTCAGTTCTCTCTACAACAGGCGACTTTTCCTCATGTACAACCCGAGAGTTGGCCCAAAATGAACACCCAGAAAAATGCATGATCACCCTCAACATGATTGCAGAATGAATATGATGTTCACCTAGTATATATTCATAATGCTCTTGCATTTCTGCCACCTCTTCTGCTCACAGCCTCGCACAACCGACAAGGTAACGTGTCGATGCTTGCTGCACGTGTTTTTCCATAGTTGCCCAATACACCGCATCTTCTCCACGCATGATACTCTGCATAGGCTTTAGGGTCGTTAGCAAGCGCCTTCACATAAGTAGCCAGTTCCTCCATGGACCGGAATTGAGTTCCATCTATTATGGAATGTGGAGGTACAAAGTCCCAAACATTTGGGGCACCAAAGTAAATAGGGACAGCCCCAGAGTCTAAGGCATAAAACAACTTCTCCGTCACATAACTCTCCGTAACAGTATTTTCAATTGCAAGGACAAATTTGTAATGAGACATTGCACAATGTAAATGGTCCCACCATTTAGGGGCTTCATTAGCATCCTTAGCGCACTCGGGATAGAGAGAGAGTGCCATGTCAAGGCCCCCAACATTGTTCAGGCACTTGCCAAATGAGTGGTGAGGTAGCAAGCTGAGCAGACTTTTGGCAAGCTTATTTCTTTGAGGGAGACAACGTGATGAAGACCAATAAACAAGTGTATCCTGAAAATTAAAAGACGTGATAAAATCCCAAAATTTGCTAAATACCATAATAAGGAAAACTGGGAGCAGGTAAGGAAAACAGACAGGGCTTTTCAGAAAACTTACATTGTTCTTGGTAGAAGACAAACGATAATTCCTATTGTTATGAAAGAGAGCACCGGCATAAGTTGACTGAACATCATCATTCGCATGATAACTAACAAAAATCTCTTCAACACCTGACCTCTTTCTGCCAGCCTCAAGATCCATGTATACACGAAGTGGATCTCCATTGTGTCTCTAACAAACAGAAGTGAAGACACGTATCAATACCCTGCAGTGAAACCATATCGCATAGCAGGATGCTGCCTAAAGATAGACCCCCCTTTCACATTTTAAATATCCATTTTACATGTATTGCTGGCAGGACAACAGTGGTTGACAAGGGTTTGAGTGAGAAATGGAATTTGGGGACTACCACACACATCCATCACCAATAAAATACTTTCATTAACCTGATATAGTTTCACAGCAGTCACTCCTTCGAAGGTAATAGAAAACCAATTCTATTTAGCAAGACTAGAAAGTAAGAAGAATAGGATTCCAAGTTACTAATGTCCGGATTGCAGACGGAGAAAAGGTAAAACTAAGAAATTCTAGCCAAAAGATAGAAACTTCAGTATTAAAAACTTGGAAACAAAATATTATAGGGTGTAAAACCCTAAAATGACTCCACTATGCCTGACAACAGGACATGTAGATGATTGTCAGATGCATAGAGAACTAGAAGTCCAATATTCCTTATTAAGATCATACGTAAATGGTCTGTAACCTTCCACTTGTTGTGCACATAATTCTCCTTGTATGGGACGAAGTTCAACCTGAACTTAAAATCAAGCCAGAGATGGCAATATGTTATGTAAATATTGGGTGTTCAGAATATGCTGTATAGCGATAGCCTTTTGTAGGAAATGATCTGTTAAGCAGTATCAAGAACTTGGAGTAAATCATCCTGTAAATCAAATCTTGTTGGAAGCAAAATCCTGCTAATTCTCTGCTCCATATGGTAGACTATCCTAATTCAGAAATTCTTATCAACCATTGCCTTGTCTGAGTGTTTTAGGTCACATCATCCAATTAAGGAATGGGAGGCAGTGGTACTCTTGCATGGGATTCATGTACTTATTGCTTTGTTATGAATAATATAACCTACAACTATACCATCCTTTTTCTTGAGAAATCTAATTAAACTATCCACTATTTTAAACTTGATTCGCCAATTGCTTGGGCATCCTGATCTGTTTGGCATTAAAGTATGCTTAGCTTGTCTGCTTTTCTGTACATTAGCTGCTTGATTAAACTCGGTGGTGTGGCATTTCTGTTAGTTTGGAGTAATCTCATTTTAGCTCTTTGGAAATTTCATCATGAGCTTAAGTGATCTTTGAATTGAAGGTTTTCTTGATTTTGTTAGTGAAAATTTTATCACGAGGTTAAATGATCTTTCAATTGAACTTTTTCTTGATTTGGTTAGTTAAAGTGCAGTAGAAAGCTTTTTCTTAATTATAGAATCATAAAGAGATGCAGAATCATAAAAACAAACAGGGAGAGGAAGTATGAAAATCCACAAGAGCTTGATATCGACAATCTAATTAACAGCAAAGTTCAACACTAATCCAAGAAAAACCATTCAGTTATCTCTGATCTCAGTTTACAGCCAGGAAGACCCAACAACTTAATCAAACCATCTAAAATGTCGCCTGAACAAATTTTGCAACTACATTTAAAGAGGTAGTTTCCCAGTTACTAATATGAGCCCTAGAAAATACTCTTTAAGACCATAATTAACTAAAATCTGGTTAAGAATGCAAAGCAAGAGTATAAAAAAAAAGTAGAAAGTTCTAAAATGAAAATTTGCACAAAACCCCTAATAACTTGAATAATCCTCAGAATGATCCAAAAGAGGAAATGGTAAAATTGGATAGGAGACCAGTTGGGAGCAACGTGACAAGGTCTATACAACAAATAGGACTCGGTATGTGTTCAAGCGCTGGACATCTTATATGTCATCTATTCCAAAAGTAAAATGGTCTTCATGTCACAACAAGAACTTACTAATGAGACAAAAGAAGCATAAAAGTGAGAATCCTTCACGATTTATGAATGAAGATCACTAGAGAGTCATGCTAGTGATATATCTAAAGAGAAGCGTCGGACATTCCATACTAGCGATGGTAGTTAACATAGACTGTGAGTTCCAGCACTGTGAATAGAGAAAGCAAATGAGGTAAAAGATCTTTCTGACTCCTTGTGCTTAGAAAAGACACTCGAAGCTCCTTGTGGAGGTGCCATCTAGGTTCTCCATTTTTCGTCAAAGGCTTTGGGCAGCAAGGAAACCACCACAACTGTTTCTATATATGATAGCTATATACGAAAAGTTAAAGTTGCAACGTGAAATTTTGTGGAGTGGATACTCTTTGTTTCATGGAAGAAAGTGCACTCCAATCCAAGTTCAAATACTAAAAATGAATGGCTGTGGAGATTTGGGTCTGAGATGAATTCTCTTTGAAACGATGTCTTTCTTTGTCAATACGGGACTCTCTGAGGTACATGAACTTCTAAGGAAGTTAATATGACCTACGGCACTCGTTTATGAAGAATACTAAAAGCTGTTGGCATGACTTTCACGACATATTATAGTCTCTGTTGGTTATGAAGTTTGTATCAGCTCTTGGCAGGATCCTTGGTGTGATGAGTGAGTACCCATCACACCAAGGATCCTGCCAAAATGGTGTTTCATTGGCACCTCTTTTCTGAAGGCACTCTCAAGATTGGGAAACGGAGCTGGTACTCGTATAATATTCAAGATGGCTCTCAGGTTCCTTTGAAGTAGAAACTTCCCTCCCGAGTTTCTTTGAGGTTAGTTCCTATTATCATAATAATTTCAGTGCCGCTCCCTGGTCTTTTGTACCATTTTTGGGGTGACTTAGGTGATGCGAAGATCTATAGTCAACTTTCTTCATTGCTGGCCTCAAGCATGTCCATAGGTGTTTTTGCTTACGAAAGGCCAGGAAACAACCCAAAACTCCTTTTTTCAAGATCTAGGTCACGTAAACCCGATCCAAATCTGGGATTCCTTTCGGTGTAACGCACCGTCGGGTATCGTTTGATATGGGACATTATGCTAATACAGATTTGATATAGGACAATACTGGTAGGATACAGGTAAAGGTCCGAAAAACAAGCAATATTGTATCGTTTTTAGATTGTATTGTACGATACACGATGCATATCATACGATACTAACAACTATTTCAGGACGTGCCTTGGAGTCACGTGTGGATGGCCTATGCCAAATGCACATTGTGACACCTGGCACCGCATCTCTCGGTAGTTCTATGGGTCGTGCTTCCACATCATAGCTGTCCACCGCGCAGGTCCTTACTTTCACATACCATCCGCGCTTTGCCTTGGTCGTCGAACATGCTTCGACCCCGTCCCCGAAGTGTGTAGTAACCCGACGGAAAGCTTGCTCCTACAAGACACGCGACATCAGGGGCTTCCAAGTGCTCCGGCACCACGAAGCCCGTTTGCAGGGTATGCTCTGGGACAATACCTTCGTTCACGGTGACCACCTGTCACTAGGTTCGCCGTTGCCTGGGCAGTGACATGTTCATAACCGTGTTGTTAATGCTTGTTGGCACCTCTAAAAATCACGACGTCCGGGTCACTCTAGGATGGGAGCAAGTCTTTGGTGGGCATCACGCATAGTCTGCTGGGCATGTCGGTCACTGGCAACCCCAAGGTTCTCTACGTCTCTTGACGCCTTTATTCGACTCAGAAAGAGTATTGGACAGGTGGCTAGATCAGTGTTATCAAAGGCGCGCCTAGGCTTGCAAGGCGAACTCCCTGCGCCTCGCCTAGGGCTAGGCGCAGCCCCTTCGAAAAGGGGCGCCTAGGCGCCCAGGCGCAAGGCGGTGGTGGATGCACAAAAAAAGAACCCGAAAAATCCTAATTTTTTATTTTTGCAATGTGACATCATCTCACTGTTCATTGTTTTTTATTCTTTGTTTCATAACATAATAAATTAATATCTAAACTACAAAAAAACCTAAAACCCCAAAATCCCTAATCTATTGGTTACCCATTGTTGTTCCTTGTGCTAGCATCCCCTCCCCAATTGTTACTCTGTTTTAAGTAAATTTATTCCTTCACTTCACCTTATAGACAAAGAAGGTGAAATTGAGGAGGAATCTCTACCAGACTTGGAACCTATGATTCCCTTTTGAGAAAAACTTTCTTCCCTTAGCCCTCACTGATGATGAGGATGACGTTGTCATATTTACTTAGGATTAACTACTTCTCAATGGATTTGAAACTTTTTCAAGTGTTGAAAATTTGTTAAATTGCCATGTCCTGACTTTTTTTACGTGATTTTATTGGTTTAATGCACTAATATCTATTTATTTTTATTTTGTGCCTCACTTCGAAAAGGCGCACGCCTGTGCCTTGCGCCTAGGCTCTAAGGACTCTTTGCGCCTTAACTGCGCCTTTGCCTTTAATAACTATGGGCTGGGTCGAATATTTGCTCCATTAGACTGCATCGTGTTTGACTCTCTTATATAAGGGGGTTACAAAGAGAGAACTAATTATGTGTTGCACTCTTGGAAATAAAGGAAAGTTTGCAATGACATGCATTGATTCTCTTATTGAAAGGGGGTTAGATAAAGGGAACTAATTATGTGTTGCATTCTTGCAAGCAAAGGAAATATTCCAATGCCATGCTTTGACTCTCTTGGTTTCTTTACCAGAATTTAATTGCATAGTAGTCGGTATATTTTATAGAACTTTCATCATTCCCACCGACCTGCCTATTATTGTCGAGCCACTAGATGGCACCAACTACAAAAAGTGAGAGAAAAACATTGAATTTGCTCTAGGATTCATGGACATTGACATAGCTATTAAAGAATCTAAGCCATGTGCTCCTGAGGAGACTAGTTCTAAAGCTGAAAAAACACCATTTGCTAGATGGGGATCAAATCGATTGAGCTCAAATTATGGACAACACTTCATAGCTGAAGATTACCGCAAGGGAACTTCTAATTGTTAAAATGCCAAAGAATTTGTAGATAGTGAGAAGAGAATGTGCATCGATCATTGATCAAATTCAAAAACATTTCTTCACGACTCAAATCCAAAATTTAATCTTCCTGAGCCTGTCCTTTTCGAACTTGCAGTGAACTCTTCCTCCCAAGTTCGGTCACTTACACGTGGCTTATAACATGCCAAAAGAATGACCTAGTTTTCAAGAAGTGTTATCACTGCAAGGAAGCTCGTCACTTTAGGAAGGTTTCCACTGAGTCTAAGGTTGTCATAGAAAATAATGAAAAGTCATTAAGCCTAGACTCGAGGCGAAAGAAAGTTGCTAGTGATTAAGAGTTCTAGTCCAAAACTCTACTTTTGAGCCAGAAGTTTAGTGTATGGAATCTAGTTTTATGTTTAAATGAATAGTTTCTCTTTTGGTCACTGTTTTTGCTTCCACTTTAGTGATAAATCTTTTGAGTTCTTTATGTGATGGACTTTATAAGTTAAGTGATGAATTGTTTGGGACAAGCGCCTAGGTTATATATCCAGAGAAAGGATGGAAATGTTGGTTCAAGTTGATATCTTCTACCACCAAATTATAGGAACTTCAGGATTTGCAGCAAATTCATTAACTGCAAACGAATGACAAACTAGGTAAAATGGGACTATTAGGAGTTTGAACTTGTTAGAATTACTCATACGGATATCTATAGACCCTTCATCATTACCACAATTGGCATGTTTGTTCATGACTTATTGGTCATTTCTGTTAAAAATTTAAATTCTTCAAAGTCAAAGTTGAGACCCGACATGACAAGAAGATTAAGGTAGTCCGATCTGATCGAGGTGGCGAACATCATGGGAGACATGATGAGTCTAGAAAAAATAGAGGACCATTTATTAAGTATCTCAAAGAATGTGGAGTTGTAGCAAAATACACAATGCCTGGTAGTTGAAATGGTGAGAAGTATGGTTAGTAATACAACTTTACCAAACACACTCTGGGCGAAGCCTTGATGACTACTACCTATAACATTTTAAAGAGGGTTCCTAATAAGTCAATGTGCAAGACACCTAATGAATTGTGGACCGGTAAAAAACCTGTATTTGAATTACTCTCATGTGTGGGTTTGCAAGATCAAATGAAGGCTCATTCTCTTTCTGTCAAGCGAAGATCTATTTCTAACCCGTCAGTAACTAATGATCGAGCGCAAGAGTTGACTTATATTTATTAAATTAGATATACCTAATTCGACCTCTCCTATACAAACCAACCCATTTTTTAGTCCAGCAAAGCGTGCTAGGTTGTATAATCCTGATGAAAAGAAGTTTGATGACAGAACTGAACTGCTAGTTGGTATTTCTTTGGATATCCTTCTGTTTCAAAAGCCCATCGAAAGGCTATTGATTCTACTGCCCTAATCATAGTACTGAGTGTGTTGTACTCATATTGGAAATCAATGGAGTGCTACGAATTTTTTAAAGGAGCGTGACCCCACAACTGTGAATGTTGGGAGGAATACCATTTCATTCCTGACACAGAATAATATTGCAACCGAAAAAGTTGAGCTAGTTGTTGAGGAACCTTAACCTAATTGTGCAGAGCCAAATACACCAACAAGACGGTGCCAAAGAAATAGACGATCTGCTACGCCCGATGATTCGCCAAAGGATTAAGGCTAAATTAGTTGCTAAGGGTTTTACTCAGAAGGAAGAATTCCGGTTTTGACTGCTCATTTTGACTTGGGGTTCCATCAAATGTATGTCAAAACAGCTTTGTTAAACGGCTATGACCCTCGTCCGACACATACCGACACCCCACCTAACACTGCAGAACACGTATTGGATATGTCCGGGAGGAGTCCAAATTTTTCTACAAATATGGAACACCGTGTCAAACACTTCTTGCACAAGTGTGGACACTTCTAGCAGAAGTATCAAACACGCATGAGGCTCAAATTTTAATTCTGAAAGTTAATATAGGGTCATCTAAGGAAAGTTGTTCTTTTGAAGAATCAAGAATAAAGGCACACCCAGATCATATTCCTCTACCTTCATAATCGGCTATTGCGGTGCCGCCTGACCAATAGAAAGACGAAGTTGGAGACAAAGGGTTTCACCAAATTCTTACCACAGCTGCCACTTCTTTTTTTCCTTTCCCATTTTCATTTCCATTCCTTCCCGTGATGCTTCTTATTCTTTGTCATGTATCTTCTTTCTCTTATTTCTTAGGAGTGTTCCTCATTTCTTATATTTTTTCTTTCCTCCCTACTATTTTGCTCTCTCCTTATCCCTTTGTTTGTTACTATGGATAAAGGCACTTTTGTAATTTTAGCAATTATTTCATTCTAATCAACTTCTTCATTTTACTGCTTCTCCTCCTTCAATATACTTCTTTATGTTCGTTTTATTGTATCTTAGATGACCTTGTTAAATAATAAGTCATTAACAATGCTATGTAAAACTATAACTTGGTTTTAAATATCGCTTAAGCTAAGTTACTTAGAATTTGGTGTTGTACTATTCCAATTTATGAGGTGGAACGTGCTTGAAACTTCGATAAATACATAAATACAAATATATAAACGAACATATACCAAAATTTGGTTTTTGGAAGCTGCGATATCCGCTGCCGTGGTCAGTGTGGTGTTGGACGCGGTGTCGTGTCCGTGTCACTTAGTTAAATGGGCATCTCGATGAAAATAGCCACATGATATGACCTGAAGGTTTCCAAGTTGAAGTAACAAGCATCTTATTGTATACCAAAGAAGTCTTTTTATGGTTTAACTAAAGTTTGACGACAGTGATACGTGAAGTTTCATGAAGTTGTGACCTCATTTCCTTTTCAAGCGAATGCAGTGGATCAATGTATTTATGCCAAGATTATGGAGTAAGTTCACTGTCATGGAAATGTATGTCGATGACATCTTTTAGCCCGTAGCAATCTAGGGCTTTTACGTGAAACTAGGAGTTCTTATTTATAACTTTGAGATAAAGATCTTGGTAATGGATCCTATGTTACAAGCATTGAAATACATTAGGATCGCAAGCGTGGTCTTTTAAGTTTGTAACAATGAGCTTATAATTAAAAGGTACTTCATCATCTTAAGATGCTCGTGTGCTCTCTTTCGGATGCACCCATCGTAAAGGGAGCGACACTAAACAAGTCAATGCCATAAGAATGATCTCAAACGTGAGCAAATGAAAAATGTCCTTTATGCTTGTGCCGTGGGTAATCTTACACGTACTCAAGCAAATTGCTGAGTAAGCTATTGCAGTCAGGAAGCTAGAAAGGTTTCGCAGTAATCCGGGATTAGCACATTGGAGACATGCTAAGCAGGTTACGAGGCATTTGCAAAGGACAAAAGGTTGCGTGCTTAAGCGGCCTGAAAATCAGAGTTCTGCCAGATGTTCACATGAAAGAAAATCCACTCCAAGTTTGTGTTCATGATGGCAGGCAGCGAGATTTCTTGGAAGAGTGTTAAGTAGACAGTTCTGACATCTTCAACCATGCATGTCGAGTTTGTAGTTTATCCATTGTAATAGTTGATTGCAACTTCCGAGACCTTGCATCGTCACAAGCTGCTTCTTTCTTGTTGTGGCCTCCCCCCTTTCCCAAGAGCTTTTCCAACCTATCAAACTTCATATTAATGTTGGAAAGTTCCTCTTCATGCCTCTGGAGCGATCTGGAATTTCTTCTATTGAGTAAGACATGACATTAATTGCATAAACTTGCAGCCAGGAACAACCGCCTCTGATGTCAAAATTGATGTAGGACGGACCTTACTAAGGGGTATTATTTAAGGCTACCCAACGATCAAGGATTCTGGGCTAGGGCTTCGGTTAATAGAAAAGAATCCATAGGGTCCCACAATTGACAAGAAAAGCAAAGCTGCTTCTAAGATTTCTACTCATGAACTCTCCTTAATAGTTCCTACAATGCTTTTGTTTATATAGAGAAAAAAGAAAGACCTTTCCTACGGTAAAGGATTCCTCTATTCTAGAGCCTATAGTACCACCAAAACTAACTGAACACAAAACCTAACAACAAAAGGACTTTGAGAATATAGTAACTACTAAAGATTAAACCTAATAAAAAAACGACTTCGAAACATCAATCTGTCCTCAGTATGCTAATATGGTCAAAATACCCTTGCTTAGAAAATCTGCCCCATCAGTGTTTCATGAGGAAGCACTTAGGCCCAATTTGAAAATAAGCGTGGTTATCACTGTTACATGGGATTTTTATTATCCAAAACCATCCTTTTTGGCACCATAATTATGTCAGCAAGACTATTAGTGCTATAATTGTCGTGGAAGATCATATGCTCAAAACAAAGACGTATTGTTCATTTTCTATTAATGGGTTAAGCCCTAAAGTGAAGCCTGTTATGTTCGTTTTCTATTAATGGGTTAAGCCCTAAAGTGAAGCCTGTTACGAGCTACGTTTAAGAGCGGTCACTGGATGTAATTCAATCCGGACAGTCATTTTCCGCATAAAATGTTTTTCATACATATGTTTTGTCATCTTTTCGCCCAAGTGGGAAAATGTAAAGTATTCTCATCTTCTTTTGCAAACGATCGTTTGTCTACCAGACGAATGTGGAAACATTCTCATATGCATATCATAACAGGAAGTATCTACATATAATACCAACTCAAACCAGAATCAGAACCTTCACGTATATGAGAGGGTGTTGACAAATATAGAGGCTAAAGTATAGATATAAGAGGGTGTTGACAATCACACAGGCTAAAATGTAGTAAGGTACCTGAAATGGAGGAGTGGTCGTCTCAAACAACAAAGCATCGGGTTTATCAACAAGAACCGAAGATTTAGTCCACAGACAGCTCAACCCACATCGACAAGAATACAAATTGTCCAAATTATCAGGAATCCAAGTCCACCCTTTAACCAAAACACCCACATGATTCATCTTCAACTCACTGCACTTGACTCCACCATCAACATCTTGCAGAGAAGACGAAGACCCATTTCTCAGCAACCCTTTATGCTTTTCTCTGAATTGAACACAACCCACTTGAGAATCCCACTTCCTAAACGCAGTCAACAGGCCTTTAAACGGATCCGGAGTGGATGAAGAGTATAAAATAAGCGAGTCTTTGGGGGATGGGATTGAAGAAGAGGCCGATGGGAATTCAAGAAAGCCAGAGAAGAAGAGGATTAGAAGTGCAAACCCACACATTATTGTGATAGCGAAGGAATTAATGGATTTCAAGAGCATGGTGGGTTAAAGAAAACTCGAATTGGGTTTCTCTCTTCCTTTCCTGAGAAGAGAGGAGTAATATGGAATTCTAAGTTATATAATTGCATATGCTGTGTTCTGAGAAGAGCCGTTACGTTTGGTAAGGTCGGATCGGCATGGGCGGGCGTGAGGAGCTGCGGCAGGTGATAAACGCATCCTAATGTTATGTAATGCAAACCTTCTACATGTCCAGTGGCCGGCTACTTGGACTTTGTCTTTGTTGACGTACTAGAAGTCTAGAACTCTAGAACTTCTCCTCCTTTTCTTTTCTGTTTTTTTTCCCTGAGAATAATAGCACAAGTCTTCGCAGAGTTTTTTTAGCCAACCATCATCATTATTAAGACACCAGCTAATATAAGGGGTAAACTCAGCGGATCCCGTTAAAAATACGGAGGACAACTCCATTTGTTAGGAAAGCAGCTACTTCAATAGAATGCTACTGGTTACGGCACAAAAAACCTCAAGAATGAAATTAACGGTTGTCATCAAGGTGGACAACAGAGGTCAAACCACTCTTGCAACACCATCCCAACAACTCGATAAAAGCCATATGCCACGTTTGCGCAACATGTACAAAATGTAAAAGACAAACTGGAATGCTGACTCAGCAAAATTATGAGGTAACACGTCTCCTCTACCGACTCCTGCCCGGGATCTGCACAAGTACATTATAGACTAATGTTAATGTATTGAATAAAGCATTCAAGGCCAGTACTCCCAGATAATCCAAAAAGCGCCGCACTGGTAGATCGCTATGGATCTACTCCGTGTTGTGACGATGCAACCCTATCATAGGCGTAATCCGATACAATCCAACCTTCCAAGATTATTCCAAGAACACTGCAAATGAGAACTTCAGATGGACCTATTTCTAACAACTTTTGTAGAATTTCTCCTCCTTGCATTATTGATGTGTCTAATACCTGACAAGCACGTTCCGGTGACGAAGGCCATGGGATTGCTAATTTGACCATTTTTTTAAGGGATATTTTGGGTAGCCCAACCAAAAATAAAAGATTATTTTATTAAAAATAGCAAACTCCATTGTCAAAACAACCAACAATCTCCAACAACTGGCTTGCCATTACTGTATACTATATGCACCACCACTGCAACCACACCTCCAGCCATCACTTCCACTAAAGCGATCTCCCCTGCCAAACAATTGTCACCCCCATCTACCAACCAGCAATCTCAAAAATGGTTTGTAACAAACATATGTCACCATTGTACTCACAACACCACCATCGCCACTATATGCACCACCAACATACCTACCGCAATCACAACCACAACGACACCTACCACCCCAAATTTTAATTGAACCTATGTCAAAAAACCGCCCCCATTTTTGCTTTGTAAAGTAGATCTAAGTTTGGGCAAGAAGTGAATAAATTCAACAGTCGTCACCCTCGCTTCTCCTGCCATAGTCATCCATGAACTATAGATGTCAAAGGGTCGTGCTTGAGCCAGCCCAGCCAAGCCCCGTGGGCTTTTCAACTAGACGGGCCAGGCCAAGCTTGGTCCATGGTGGAATGGGCCGGGTTTGGGCAGGCTTCCTCATGAATATGGTGGTTTGCCCTAGTCCAACCGCTTGCCCCAAAATTTAGGCCCGGGATTGGGCCAAGGGTCGACCCAAAAATTTTAAATCTCTTTTAATGCTTTTAAATTTTTCAATAAACTTACATATATATTAAATCTGCTTATAGGCCTTCCTATTTAATCCGGGCTTGGGACCTACTGAAAATCTTTCCTATATTTTAGACAAGGCCAGCATTTTTCCACAATTTAACAAACTTTAATCTCCCTCCTTTTATTTCATTATTAGTCATACATACACAATATAGATTTCGGTTTTTCACGATCAGGTGACAAGGTATACCTTGTGTGTGCGCGCGCATGTAAATTTTTTTCTCATATTTTATATCTTTTTATTCTCTTCTTGGTCAACACATGATTTATTATTGTTATTGTTGCTATTATTATTTGTAATCTTATTTGAGAAAGACTATTTCTACCATCTTATATTTCTCTTCTATTTGTTGCTAAAAGACTAGCAATTGTTACTGAAGTTCATTTTTAGCAACAAAAGGTGATAGAAAGCTCATAAAAAAGGGTGAAACTAACATTTCTAACATTGTTATCACTACTACTAATACCTACTAATATTATAAATACTATTAGGCATATAAATATGGTCTTTCTCAATAACTATTTCAGTAGTTATTGCTTCTGTGTGCAACGCACAGGGTCGAAACTGGACAAAACGGTCAAGCAGATCATTCAAGGTTTCCCGACGCTATCCTCAGATTCATGCTTGCTCTCAAGTCCACTCTCCAACTAAAAAAAGTCAGCTAAGAACAGCTCCGCATAGTAAGCCTATGGGAAGGAGATAGTGAGTTTGAAGTGCAAATGATTAGCCATTTTTGCTGCTAGTTGGCAGATAAAATGACTGGAGTGTAAAGTTATGTGACTGCTGATGTGTTGATAAAAGATAAAGCAGCAACTAGGTTCAGCAATGGTGGGAATAAATATGTGGAAACTAGGCAGGAAGCACGAGATGAGGCTATTTGTATTCCAATGTACTATTCAAACAATTCTGCATAGCAAACTGGTTTTTTTAAGGAGTGGCCATCCCATAACAGAGGATAATGTGCCGAATCTAAAGTTTCAGTAATTTAGACCCACTTGGATAGTACATTGAGGCTCTACTGCACGTTAGATCTCAAAAACAGGGAGGATGAGGGACATCTATTGTATCTTCTAGGGTCTAGCAAGAATATGAGATTTTGTTGAAGACAAGCATTAGCAAATAATTAAGGATAGTAATGACTTATGAGTGAGTCTTTGCAATCTAATGGTCCATTTTTGTCATACTTTATGTTTCCTTTGAGTGAAATCTAATGGAGTTTTAGAATAAAATTCATTATATTAAATGGAACCATATTGGTCATCCTTTAGATAATTAACCTTCACCCTTAGCAATCAGGCGCTTCATATTGCTAGAAATTAACTTATCCATCCAAAACCCTGCCGTCAATTAAGCATCACCGATAAAAGAACAGAGAGTTCATAGTTTAAATCATTAACTGGCCTACAATCTGAACGTGACGAATGCCATAGAGCATACAGTCCACTAAGGTGGCATGTTGAAAGTAACAAAACACAAACATAGAGCAAATCAAGTTCTAATAATGGTTTCCAGACACGATGAATGAGGAGATGTTTTTAGCTCCAAACATTGATCATGAGCAAAGATTGCATTGAGGACATCCAAGTTTCAGAGCAAGGGAGCCCTGTGAGGTATTCCTTTCCTCCTGCGCATCTTTGTCCCTGCATCAACCTGCGGTGGATTGCCACTAGCAAGAAAAGGCGGTTTTGAGTGGTCCGTCTTTCTTGAAAATGCTTCGACCTATATAAATGGTAGAGAAAGAAAAACGGGTAATAGATGATTAAAACGAAGTAGATTGCTGGCAAATTCGTCTATCGTCTTCCTACCTTGCAGGCAATAGAGCAGTAGCGATACATGCCAGGGTCATTTAGCCTTCTCTTGCATGTATTGCATGATCCATCACTATGCATCATTGAACCAGAACCACAGTGGGGGAGGGGATTCATTGACACAACCCATTTCTTGTTGCACTTGTATGGCTGCAATAACAACCAAATGGAAGCCACAGTAGCAACTTTAATCAAGTTCAGAGAAGAAACTGGGTTCATTTCAAAAAGTATGATATGCTTCTCTTTAAAGTTGTAGAACTCCCTTTGAATCATCGATTTTCTTAAAATTGTCATTTTGTAATGCTTGATTTGCTAAGTTCAATGGATTATTCATGTGACTGAACATCTACATGGTAAAGTTCATGTCAGTTAGCATTTTGTTCAAAGTCATTTGCATTGAGGCATGTGGGTAATTGAAGGTAAAGAAACGTTTGACCCTCCTTACTACTCTAGATGGTAAGACAATGGCTGATTGGTCCAAGCCGATTCTTTACCATCTGAGTCGGCATATGATTTTACATAAGTGGGTACATGAGTCTAGAGACACGCCAAGCTTTTGATTTACCCTTATGCTTGTTATACCTCTAAAAGTTATCATAATATTCGAACAGAAGAGGCAAATTTGCTATTACAAAATAAATTAGGAATTTTGCAAAGCAGTCCACAAGTCTAAGGGCATAAGGTATAACCAAATTATGCTAAAACTGCTTTGAAAATAGAATTTGCCTTTGAAAAACCAAAAGATACTAGGCATTGGATTCAAAGTAGTCAAATCCATTTAATTCGAAGATGTACTTACAATAATTTCTATCAAGATATTACCTTTTTGGAGTGACAATTAAAAGATTACCCTCGTTATTATATATCAAATTACAAAAAATTAATCTGTGTGCAATTGGTTCACTCTGTCTCTGCATATTGGTTTAGTGCTTTGATTTCTTTTCCACGGGGAAAAATATAAGTTCTTACGCATGACTGAACAATTACATGTTCTCATGTATTTTGCTCTCATATTATAGATAGAGCTTGTTAAAATAAGATTGAATCTCATTATTTATCTTATATAATTTTTGGAGGGCGGTGGAAAGGCTTCCCTCCTCCGTCAGTCCGAGCTTACTGAAGTGGATCACAGTACTCGATATTTCTAAGAATGACAAGCATGGGTAATTTTGACATAGAGCAAAATTTTAGTGCTATATAAAAGAATGTTTCCTTAATTCGTAGTGTAGTTGTTCACAATAAGGATCTAGGCTCAGTTATGTTTGCTTATCTGGTACTGAAAGGGCATTGATTGTATAGAGAAATAGTTTATAAAGTATGTTTTTGAAAGAATCACATAACAATTTGAAGCAATTAGGACACCAGGCTAAGACTATAAAATGCTTGACATTTGCCTATGGGTTGGGTGGCCAAGGTCTATCTCAAGCAGCTATTTCACCTCACAAGGTGTGCACTTGAACTTAAATAGTCTCTTGGCTGTAACTCTGGATTTCCTTAGGAATACAACCTGAGAGTACCTATGACAGTGTAAGAATGCATTGAAATCCCTAGATGTATTAATTAAAAAGATCAAGAATCTCGATATCAAATTTAAGATAGAGGGCTATTCAGTCCAATGTCTTGGATCCATGTAGCATAGTGTATTACGTACGGTCTTGGTCATGAGGGCAAGGTATGGGCACATGGTATGAGTGGTGTGGCTCAACCCGTTGGACCATTTACTTTATGGTACCTGTTGTTACTTCGTTGAATTTGCTCAGGTGATACTCAATACTACATGTTATACTCATAACCTTCCATTTAATATACTCATAACCTTCCATTTAATGCAAAGTATGCTTCAGCTTACTAAGAGACATGAGTGCCTCTCACAAGGTTTAACTTTGATTCCATCCTTGTGAGGAACTCGTGACTTGGTTGTTAGGCTGCCTTTGTCGCTTCCCACCTATCTTTTGAACCACTAAATACATTAAAGGACCTCTTCTAAAAGGTTGAACAGCCATAGGGATTAAGTTTTACTACCTGCTTAGAGTCCTATTTCCTATCTTTCCCTTTACCACTGGTGTCAATTGATTGAGCTGCCTTGATTATGTTATCTTCATTTCATCTTGTTAATGAAAATTGGTGACCATCGGACGCGCAAAAAGTAAGTATATATTTCTTTCTTCCCATCTTACTGGAAGAACTTAAAAAAGAGATTCTTTTTTTGCCATAATTTCTAGCCAGTGATTTGAATTTTTCTTGTAATTTGCCCTTCCATGATATTCAGTGCAAAGAATTTTATAGTCAGTAGTCAGTTTAGAGTTCTATCTATTCAAGTACTAGACTTGCCTGGTACAGCTTTCTGAAGTCTTTGAAGGGATAATTACACTCTTAACTTGCCCGAGTTATTGATTCGCCTCGTGTTTGTTGCATTGCTCCCCTACGGATCTGAAGTATTCACACAGTGATCTACCATGAAACCGCTTCTCTTTACTCAAAGAAGTTAGGTTCAAGTTGTTCTCAGGACTGAAACAGCCTGTACCTCAGTTATCTACCCTTAATAAACAATATGTCCGGTCACTTGAAAAACTTTTGACTGGAAAAGCATCCACGGCTAGCGCAAGACTGGTCGATTTTGCTTGTTCGAAGCATAATCCCGTCTTTGGCCTAGATCTGTGTCCATACAAGGGTCTCTCCAACAAATTGATACTTGTCTACCACCAAGCACCCATCCCTCCCTCGAGATGGCAATGGTGAAGCTGAACGGAAGACGAGAAGACGGCGGCGGCAAGTATGATTTCTGATTATGTTTGGGAAAATCAGTTTGATGTACTGATAAAATTTAATGACACATTCATATACCAATGTATAGGACTGGCCGCGGAGATGATCCTTTCCTCTCTTGTTAAGGATTTGATTAACAGAATCTTTTAGATGCAGTTATGGATAGTCGGGGGGGGGGGGGGGGTGGGGGGGTGTTCCTTCTCAGAAATACTGTATATATTTTTTTTTGGGTTAGATCGTAATTATGCTTACTGTAGCCTGCCTCTACAAGTTGCTCATTAAATTTTCTTATAAAGTTGTTGTGTTGGATAAGTTTGAGGCATATTGTGGCATCTTAGTTTAAGTTTCTGCTCTTGGCAGGCACCTGTTTGGCATCTGGCTTAGCCTGTTATCTTGATGCTGTACAAGGAAGTTTCAGCACAGGCAAATTTCAGGTATGATAGTTCATTTGTAATTGAAGCCCTTTGGAAGTACAGATATCTTAGCTAGCTCTTTGATTATTGTGTGGAATATTGTGTGTATAGAAAGAAACCAAACATAGTGGGTAAAGGAAAAATAGTCCACGAAGAGTAATTTCTTGGTGGGAGTCCTCACCACCTCATCAATGCGAGGTGGTGTAACTACTAATAAGATTGCACACCCTAGCTCCTATCCACTTTGTGTGCACCAGGTTTGGCTGCCATGCTCTTATTGGTTTTTTTACCACCATACGGGATTGATTAGGTGGTGGGGATTTCCCACTTGAGAAGTTATCCTATACGATGGCATCCACTCTTAAAAAATTGTTGACTCTCAGTTAGAAGAAGGGTAGAGTCGTCAAGAAAGGTGCGTACAAAACTGAAGCTTATGAGACCAGTGTGAGATTGTTATAACCTTCTTTAATGATGAATTAATACCATAAATTCTAGATATACTTGAGAAGACTAAACATGGTAAAATCAACTTGATATGTTGTACACGAGAGTATATACATAATAGAAATATTACCTGAATCTTTGAACAGTCAATGTGGTTCTCCATCTGACTGAGGGGCACCACGTCTTTGTAGACGTGGCGATATATCTTCAGTGCATCATGTCCAGCATGGGAACCTGCAGAGAGGCAGTATCTGCAGGCTGGAAGGTCACAATTGATGCAATATCTATTTTGCTCGTTATTGCGGACTTCGTGCATTGGACACGCATCAAAGAATGTCCACTTCAAAAACGCGCCAAGCCACTCTAGCTCGTCGCCAAGAACAGGTTCATCCTGCGAAAAAGATTCGGTTTAGTGGAAAATAATTTCTGAAACAAGATAAAGTTTATATACGAAGAGAAGATACGAAAGTTGTTCAATAATCATGAAAACTTTTAGGCGTCGAGGAAAGACTTGTAGTCTTAAGAAATGAATAAGAAGGAAAAATATTCTTTGCGAAGAATAGAGATAAAAAAAAGAGATATGTATTTGGCAGGACCAAAACTCGTCAGCCTGTAAGTTCAAGTGTACATTTGAGTTGCATGGTCGCTTGACTAGCAAATATGGGTTCTATACTTTATTTTGCTGAGTGAAACTGCCTGGATTTTTCTGCTATATTCTACATCAAGAATCGTTGTGACTTGTCTACTGCCAGTGCGGAGGCCATAGCCATTACCACTTTGGAACCCATCAAACTGGCTTTCAGGACAGATGGATTGAAAATGGAACTAAACGTAATGGAACTAAACGTAATATGCTGCTTTCAAAGTTGACCGTTGCTTAAAGCAGAAAATAGTAACGATTGGATTTGTAGCTTTAAAATTGTAGTTTCCATTCCGCAACCTAGTACTATATCGTTCTTTCCTTTTCATGATTGCTCTTCCTCTATGCCTTTCTCCTTCTCCTTGCTTGTCTACGAGTCAGGTCTTTTTGTAAAACATATATAGCTATCCAAGCATTCAAATGGAATATTATGGCACAATGCTATTCGTCAATAAATCGTCCGGTTTTTAGACAAGAAATGCTAAGGATTCTATTTTTTCAGCTGGATACTGAATGTAGCCTGGAGCGGGCAACCTTTATTTCACTAAGCATGTGGAATTTTACTACCTGCCAGAATACATTTAACCAATGTATAGTTGTTTTAAGGATTATGCCCCTCAGACTAAACTCTCAGAACATGCAAAGGAGTGTTCGTTTTTCTCCTTGTCTTTCTGTTATGTTACTGTGTCAGACAAAAGAGGTACATAAAAAGTATAAACCAAAAAGTTAAATATATATGATAGAATCTATACATGTCGTTGACCTTATGCGGAATGACCTTGGACTCTGTTGGGCTGCATAGGGGAATTGGACTTGGCATTGGTAAAGATGACCGTTGGAAACTCATCTACAAGGCCCAATACCTTACTGCCAAACATAGTCTTTGAAATTGTGAAACTTAGAAACCAAAAGATAGGAGAAGAATTAATGGGTGTATTTTGTACATCCTTCTGGCACGCACTAGGAATAAAAGCCAAATAAAGAAAATCTAATAAGAATGAGACCTAATTTTCCTGGTAAAACAGGGTAGAGTGGAAACCGTGAAGACATCAATTTTTTTTGTTCATTTTCTCTTTTTCCTTTCTTCTGGAAATCAAACAGAAACTTACGCCTATTCATAAGTAATAATTTTGTCGATTTGAAGATAATTTTTCGATGGCTACAAATGTGATATCCTAGGTGCAGATATAATTAAGAAAGAAACCAATAAAAAGAAAAGAGAAAACACAATCAGTTGTAATGTGGTGAAAAATCAATAACAGAAAAGGACCATCTTCAGTTTTTAAACATTAGATCGTCTTGAATTCATCTCTTGTTATGGTAAACAATTAAAAAAATTTCCTTGTAGAAAATATACTGAAATGCAGTATAAGTAGGAATTGTATTATATTTCAATACCTTCTGAGTCGCTTTTGATGATGAAGCACTCATGGTTTCTTCTCGTGATCTGAAAAGAGAATTCATTAGGAAGCAAGAAGCATCACAAAAGTTCAAGTTTCGTGACAATGATTTATAAGGACTAGGCTGTAGAAATAGACTTCAGTTTTAACTAACCGATTAAATGTTATGGCTCAGATGTAACAACGAAGATGGAGTATGTTGGTCAAGAATTAGCATCGTTTATGGTTTTAGCAGACAGAAACATGTAAAAGTATGAGCACCTTCTCTGCAGCAATCACCGGGTCTCCCAGAATGGTTTAGTTGCAAAGCTCTACATGCTCTCATACTTGAGGAGACTGCTTTTGTGTCATAATTCACAAGCGTCTGATGCTTCTTTCATAATTAATGAGTGATACAAAAATTGAAGTTAAGACTTTAATGGTTGTATTTGGCTTTACTGGGAAATTTTAAAATTCAAATGTTGAGCGGCGTTTTTCACGAGTTGTATATTTATTAAGCCTAATGGACGTATGGCCTAACAAAGTTTCTAGAAATGCACTACTCGCTTGCTTCTAAATGCAACTCATGATACATGCATTACTTATATATCTTTTAGGAACAATCTTATCTGGAAGTTAATTGGCTTGCACACTCAATGCATTACTTAATGAGGTGCTACTTGTACACTCTGAGATGTAATGGCGAGGTGGCAGCATAAGTTTATGGTCCATTGGAGCATTATGGTAATCTTCCAATATTTTTCCATTTATCATTTAAAGTTAGTTACTGCATTAACTTTCGTGAATCATGTTGCTGCCTTTATTTGGAAGCTAGTGGTGGTGGTTGGTTTTTTTTCCCAAAGTCAGTTACTGAAATTTATTTGTTAGTCAACAAACATACATATCTTTTCACATGACAGGTATAAAACTAAGTAGAAGCCTTGGAAAAGCTTTATGTCTATGGAAGGCCTGTTCCTATCAAAACCAATTAATTAATTTCATTTTTGTGTAAAATGTCTCATTGTTGGTTTTGTGAGTCAGTAATAGAGTCTGTCTTGTAGAACTTAATGCATCACAGTCTTTAAAGTTTAAACCCCTTGAGAGATAAGGCATTTTGGTCTTAGTTACAATCACTAATGCAGCAGTTTTCACTGAAGAAAGAAAATAAATGTTCTTACCTTGGTTTTGAGAAGCAACATTCTGAACAAACATGAGCCAGTCCAAAGTGACTGATACCTTTCCGAACCTGCTTCCACTGTACATAACGTTAAAGTAGACAGGCATTCTATTGTGAGTTGATAATTTATTCGCATGTCTCAACCACTTTTTTGGGATCATTCTACTACTATGCCAATAGAAGTTATCTTCCTCATCTTATGGTTTGCTGCATATCTAAGAATCGATGTCTAAGGAGCTGAACCTTTTTTTCTTGGTCTATTATAAAGAACATGTTTGGGAGTAGTCAATACTACGCCAATTTCAAAGTGCGTGTTTTCTCTAAGACAATCAATGAAATAGAGACAGGTCGTGGAAGGTATCACTGCTTCTTTTTGAAAAATCCCGCCTTGTGACTTCTTTTCATATGGTTGGTACTTAAAAAAGGCTATGAATACTTGTTTTCTAGAGCGGTGCACTTTTTTATTGACAATTGTAATCATGACTATGATGCCTTACCTCTTAAGGGCTTTTTTTCATTTAGTTAAACCATGGTACTAAGTGTTATACTCTGAAAGATGCATGACTTCTGTATCTGCTATAACTAATCTAGCGATAGCTAGCTTATTCGTAAGTAGAGAAATGATGACGCTCGTGCTATCATTTTTGGCATCAAGATTTTTTCATCAAGAAAAGAGTTGTATTATTAGGCATTAGGATGCACCAGTTACTGCTCATGCTTTAAATTAATAGCAGTTGGTCAAACTTGGTCGAAAAACCTGATTGAGGTCTACGAGTGACTTTAAACTAGTTATAGGGCTTTGGATACAAGTCTTTGGCTACATTATCTCATTCAATCACCAGTTGATGGCAAGATTTTATCATCTACATGGGATTGAACCTTAGTGGGGACCTTCGCGTATTGAAATACCTGCCATTTATTTTTTGAAGTTCTACTGGTATCTCAGCATTGTTTTTCGTGGAGTGAAGAGTAAAAACTTTAGCTGAAAACTATCAGAAATTATTAAAACTAACTGGTAGGTACTACAAGCCAATTGCGTTAATATTGAGAGCAACACAAGATGTATGACAATGGTATGATGGCAATTACTATAAGAGTTAGCTTTATCCTCACAAGGTTTAAGTACTAATGATTAAGAGGACAACAACAGTGAATTGAAGTAATAAAGGTAATTAAGTTGCTTACTGATCTTAGTCATTGTGTGATGATAGAAGCTCTAATTTGCCATCAACCACCTTTTATACATCACGTTACATCACATCACACAAGTGTGAAAATGAATCGGTAAATGAAGCTTCGCTATATACGATCAAATATGCTTTTCATAATGAAGAAGCAATTGACCGTCATTGATTGTGTTCTATTGCTACTCGAGCACGAATCGGATGGCACGGTGAAACTGTGCGACTTTGCTGTTCTTTGTGACAGTGATTGCCAATGAGGAGTTGATGACCAGGTACCAGAAGTTTCAGGTACTGTTACTAAATACGAAGTCAATGGCCTGCGACCTTGATTTCATGTCTAGTCAACCCATTTATCACGGCAGTTCCACATAATTGAGTAGATATTTCTGCAAAATTTAGTCTCACCAATCTAGGCTTTCCAATTTCACCCAATTGTTTCTCCGCTTTTTCTCGGTCAGGATATCCTTGGAAAAAGTTGGGCAAGAAGGAGCGCTCGGCTTTTAGCCTTTAAATATTACATACCGCTGCTTTTACTGTCATATTTACAGGATGAAAAGAAGGAACTGGAAACGAATATGGGGATCCAGAAGCTTAGCTTGTGAGTCCTAATTAGGAGAAGGTGATCTGGACAGTCTCTATTCGCAGGTGGTTGTATCCTTAGCAACCACTGAGGATCGGAAGAGGTAAAGCTGCTCCGCAGTGTCTGACCCTCCAGGTATTTCTCAGTCATCCTAGATATTTGGTATGGGATTCCAGAATGCTATTGCTTTTACCATGGGGTTAAATGTTCCACTGAAGTAAATACCTGTTTTAAGTCTTAACTCTGCAAAAAACAATCTGGTTTATCTTTTTCAAGCAGCATAGGTAGCTCCACAAACTGCTAAGTTTCTCTCTTGGCATTTTTTTGTTTCTTTTTTCTTTTGATTTGTTTTGTTCCATGTACCAACTAGTTTTCCTACATGTATTTTGTGATCTACGTTAAACCATCTATATTCACGGGATTGTGACCCCAGAATGGGGAAAAAATATTTCTTGTTCCATTTGCGTGGTAGTTTGCTTGTTTCTCCCATAATTGATGTAATTTGTATTCGTTGTAGTTTCTTAAACAAGCCCCTCAACAGGGGGTTTGATTAAACTCTAGGACTCACATTTGGGTAAATATCGTGTGTGTCTGTTGACCACACATAATACAAATAGCCTTATCATTCTCAATGAATTGAACATCATACCCTTGTATCTGTAGGTCATATCTCAAACCATCCTTCTAAGAAAGTCAAAGAGAGAGAGAGAGTGAAAAGGAGAGAAATTGAGAATTTTGGTTTATTGAGAGTTTCAGTTACACTTATACTAGAAGGAAAAAAGGGAGAAGAGAAGAAACGGAAATCTGAAAATATAGGAGGGAGGGAGAGAAACGAAAATCTGAAAATATAAGGGGGGAGGGGGGGGGGAGAGAGTAGAATGGAAAAAGGGGAAGGAGAGGGAGAAAGCAGTGAGGGGGAGATCATCGCATGGCTATGTGAGGCGCATGCGTGTGTGCGTGTGGTGGTAGTGCATGTGCGTAGAGGGTGTGAGTGTGTATGTTGGCAGGTGGGTGTATGTACATGGTGTCTCTGAGGGGCTGCTGTGCAACCATAGTGCACGGTTTGTGGTTGTGTGATTGAATTGTGTGCATGTAGAGTGTGTGTGTGTGTGTGTGTAGGTACAACAATGTATGCGTGTGTGAGGCTGCCCATGAAGGGAGTCTATATGAGTGTTCTATGTGATGTGGTGGGTGTTTGGTGGGTGCCGTCAGCAGTGAGAGGGAGTGTTCGTGCGTTTGTTTGGTGTGTGTGAAATGTGTGCGCGAGTGAGTATGGAGTACGCTTGTGTATGTTTGGATGTATGGGTATGTGTAGGTGTGTGTGTGAATTGCGTGTGTTGCGTTGTGTGTACTTGAGTGCTTGTGTGTGCTTGAGTGGCTGTATGTGTGATGTGTGCGTGCTGGTGTGTGTAGATCAATAGGTACATTGTGTGCGTGCATCAGTGTGTTTTGGTTTGTGTGTATTACAGTGTGAAATGTGTGTGTAGTAGTGTATGTGTGCATGTGTGTGTGTGAAGCTGCTGGACAGCCGTGGAGAGGGGGTGTGTGGGTGTTTGTCTGTGTGGCTTTTATATGTGGAAAGGGGGTGTTATGGAACAGATTAGTGTGTTGTGTGAGAGGGTATTACAGTGTACTATGCGTGCGTTAGAAGTGTGGTGGGTGTTTTTTTGGGGGGGTGGGGTTGTTAGAGGGCAGCAAGTGCATGTGTGTAAATGGTGTGCGCATGCGTGCGTATGTTTTAGTGTGTGAGGATGTGTGTAAAATACAGTGTGTGTGTGTAATTGGTGAAGGGGTTTATTTGTGTCTTTTAGCGTATATCGCGCCCGCGTGTGTTAGTGTGTATGGCTGTGTGTGTGCGCGTGTACGGGGCTGCTATAGCCGTGTGTGTGTGTTCGGCTGAAGGTAGAAGACTGTTGGTGTTTCAGAGTGTGGTAGTGTGTGTTTAAACTATGTAATTAGGAAAAGCGTCGCTATAGGTAGTTAATCTTTAAGCTGTCCCAAACTTCATTTTTTAAGATAGTTTTCGCTCAGATTTTGGCCAAGTGCAAAACAGTAACCTCTGTTGTTTTCACGAGATCCTACACTGTAAAATTTTTTGGGATTTTTTCGTGTTCACCAAGGGTGCCAAATAATTTTATTTGTAAAAAGGGGTTCTCAACTTATTGAATATATCAAATTAAGTTATTTATGTCTGAAAATTTCAGGACCACCTTATGCTATTGAGACACTTCAGTATCTAAAATTTCATGGCATTTTGATACTGATTACTACTTTTAACGTTATTGGCCTCTCAACGTTCAATTTCGATACGGAATGGGGGTTTTTGAGCTGAAAACTCCCGAAGGACTTTTTAGTCCAAAAATCAGTTTAGGCTGTTTAAGAGGGTGTGTTGAACCAGTTTTGGTATTTTCGTTGGTGCGATGGCCGCCATAGGGTATTATGGTAATTTCACATATTCAAAGGGGGTGGTTTGGTAACATATCCAGAGGGTGATTATGGTGTGTACACGTGTGTGGGTGTATGCACAACGAATAGTTAAGTTTGTAATCACTAGCTGTCAGCCGGTTTAGGTGTGAGTACGCAGTAAGTTTAGAAGGCTGAGAATGAAAGAGCTTGTGGGAAAAAGATAGGATTAAAGTTAAAAGGTTTTGGAAGGAGGGGAGATTAGTGCATTGCTAGGTAGCACGGACACGGACACGGTGTCGTTGTCCGACATCGACACCGGATACCGCAATTTTCAAAAAATCAGATTTTGGACATCGAGGACACCGCTATTTTTTAATATATTTTTTATTATATATATACATATATATATATATTAATAAATATCAAATACATTTCACAATTTAAAATAACAAATAATAATGAAAAACTATCAAAACAAAACAAGGAATTCAATTAGAATTCATAATTTATTTGGTCAATATTTATTTAGTCCAGAAATGCAACGACAAAGAGAGAAAAGAAAAAAAAAAGAAAAGAAAGAAACGAGAGGACAAAGAAAAAGAACAGGAAAGAAACCACGAGAAGGCAAAGAAAAAAGAACAGGAAAGAAACGAGAGGAAGCGAGGGAAAGGAGACGAGATGAGACCTGTGGGCCAGCGACGGTGGCAGCGGACCTCCTCCGACGACGGCGAGACCTCTGGCGACGGCGACGGCGACAGCGGCAACAACTGCTTCTCTTCTTTCGGCGATTGTAGCCGTCTGATCTGTTGGCTTCGGCTTCGGATCTTCGTCGACTGAGCTCCGACAACACTGGCGACAGCTCCGGCAACACCAACGATAGCCTTGATGTGGTCAGGAGATAGCAGCCGTGAGGTGAGAGAGAAGAAGACGGTAAGAGTTCAAAACATCTGAAATTGGCCCTAAAACCGTCTGACACTGCTCCACGCCGTGTCCAACACTCGTCAATGAAGTGTCCGACACGGTGTCGGAAATTAAAAAAAAAATAAAAAAAATTCCGACACCGATGAGCCCTGTCTGACACGTGTCGGGCGGTGTCGGGGTGTCCGTCCGTTTAGGATACCATACCTCCACCTAGGAGAGGTCTCCGTGCTACCTAGGTGCATAGAGAATTGACTCATTTGAGAGGAGCACATAACAACTTTGACGGTTCTTTTAGTCCGATGTAGTAGCGTGATCATCGCGCCAGATTTTGAATCGAGGGAATGTGTAGCATCACATAAGTGACCCTTGGTCCTCCTAGTTTTTCATATATATAGCGTATATGTTTATCTATCTTTGAGTCAACACTGTTTACAAGAAATGAATTGTTTGAGTGACATTTGTCTGCTTTGTTAGAAGAACGAATTATTTACAAAAATACTTTTAGTGACACTTGTTGTTTGTTTAAAACCGGCCCGGCATATACATGATATATATTCGAGAGATTGTTACTGAATTTATCTAAATTGCCTAGTGCAAAGTGTGACCAGTTCTCGAATTAGATGTTTTGAATATGAAGTGTCTTGGAATAATATTGAAATAAATTAGGATGGTTTGGCCATCAATTGTTCAGTGATTGTGTTCATGATAAACAAAAAGTGTAGTTTTTGCTTATTCGGTTGCTGTGCCCTATATCTAACGGAAGAAAGTTAGATTTCGTGTTCTTACCAACTGGACGGAATGTTGACACACAGTATTGTTGTTCGTGGTCGCCCCTGCTTCTTCAGTGATGTTTATCCCGAGGTGGGATTCAGGGCCCAAGCCAGTGGGGCTATGTACGCTGACTGCAACATACTGTTTGAATTGGTGTTGGGCCGGAAACTTTCTCATAAATGGTGTTTTCTTGCTAAGTGATTTTCATGCCCTCAGCAGTGTTGTGCTTAGACTATATTGGGCTTTACAGAATAAATTGCCCTTTACAGCTGGAAAGTATTATCTCTTAGTACAGTTGCTATTAAATAAACTTAGTTATTTTATGATATGCTACGGTCCATCTAGTTAGATAAATGGTTATTTGTTGAGCAAGTAAAAGCTCATTCCTTATCAGGTTTGAAAGTATGGTGATGGTGACAAACGTGGTATTGGAACTTTAAAGTGGAGCTCCCGAGACTGCATTAGACGAGCTTGAGTTCCAACATAGTTGTTTTTTGTAAGAAAGATTGTAATGATATTTCAAAAGTAACTTATATGGAGTTGTAAAAGTTTTGGTTTCCGATGTAGTTTAGCGAGTAAGGCCTAATCAGAGCCCTTGGTGAGTGTCCATTAGGCCTGCGGCGGGTTACAGACCTAACTCACGGGCCTAACCGTGGGTTCGGTTTGTGACAATACCTCGATCGAAAAGTAGATTTTACATAAAGTTGTAAAAGTTTTGGTTTCCGCTGCAGTTTAGAGAATAAGGCCTAACAGAGCACTTGGTGAATGTCCATTGGGTCTACGGCCAGTCACAGATCTAACCCAAGGTCCCAACTATGGGTTCGGATTGTGACAATACCTCGATCCACCTTCTCCTCACTATCACAACCCATCGTCGCAACGATCATCAATTCACTGCCATCATAAACCTCCATCATTATTTTATGAACTACCCCATGTAGCAAATCTCTGTGTGCCCGCGCGCAGGCCCGTGTGTTTTTGTATGCTTGTTTGATTATTGGTTCAATGGAAGGATTTGGTGAAGGTTTATGGGTCAATTTGGTGATTGGTGGTGCCCCATGATGGTGGCTTCAATAGAAATGGTGGTAGTGGGTCAAATATGACATGTGGCTCGGTGGTGGGTTCGTTGAAGGTATGTCGGTGGTTTGGTGACTTATGATGGGGTTCAATAGAGTGGTCGAGGTGAGTCAAATATGGGATGTGCATTGGAAGTCGTGGGTGTGGGTAGTTGTTCGTAGGTATTGGTAGTGGTTAGTTCTGTAGTGGTTGTCATCACATCAGCAACGTATGTTTACCATATTCGTTTTCTGTTTTTTGCAATGATGATCAAAAATATATTTTTTCTTACATTGAGTTAAGATACTTTTTTTGTGTACTTTTATCATTTTCTATTTTTGTTTTGGGTAAAATTACTCAAACAGTGACAAAAAGCTGAAAGCACCTCCACCTCCGAGGTGTTTTTAGCTTTTTTCTTCCAAACTTAACCTAATGTAAGAAAAAGTAGTAAAATTTTTTTAAGTAAAAAATGATAAAAGTTCAGGAATGTATTTTCTAACTGAATACGAAAATCATGAAAATAAAAACACAAAATGAAAACAATTACGGTAAAGGTACGGGCCAAAGTGTCATAGAATTCTAAATATAGGGGGAATTCGGTACACTAGTTTTGCACCTTACTAAAACTAAGGTAGCGTTTGATATTATTTTCAATTTTGGTTTTTTGTTTCTAAAAAAACAAAAACAAAAAGCAGTTTAGTTTTTTTTTTGACAAAAATAAATGGGTGTTTGATTATCCAGAATTTTTTTTTTTTGATGTTTGATTACCAAGTTTTTATTTTGAGTTTTTTCTTTGGTGGTGGTTTGCGGTGGCGATGGTGGGGCGTGGCGGTGGCTGCCAGCCGGCCATCGGTGGTCGCCGGGGGTGGTTGTTGGCTGTTGGCTAGTGGTGGTCGCCGACAGCTATGGTGGTCCCAAAAATAAAAGCCAAAACTGAAAATACAAAACTCCTAAATGAGAGTTTTAAAAAACAGTCCTGTTTTAAAAACTGAAGGAAAAAAAATGAAAACTGTGGGCCAAACGCGTTTATTTTTTTCAGTTTATAAAATTAGAGAAAAACTAAAAAAATAAACATTACAAAACAGACCCTAAGTTGTTGCTTGTATCTTACCCCTAAACTCAGAGGTAAAAGCGATAGCATCCTTATTTTATTTGCAAAAGCTCTTGTCATGGCAGAGGTCAACTCCTTTTAAATCAATCTCTACATATTGTTCCCTTCTTTTTTATCTTCTTAAAATACCTTAAGAAGGAAACATGATAGAAAAAGAATTGAGGTAAATCAACACATTTTTTTTTTTGTGACTTAGCTGGTAGATTAATCTGCTTCCATCTTTTTGTCTTTGTTGAGGATTCTCTAAAAGAAAAAGAGACAAGAGCGTAAAATTCAGACATTACCCGTAATTTCACATTAAAGGAACATGTTATTTTTTAATTCTCGAGGATCGTAATAACATTTTTGATTTAATTTACGTTTATGAAGTTATAGGTAGGGCTGCAAATGAATGCATACTCGGCTCGTCTAGCAAAGCTCGAGCTCGTGTTGGTTTATTTTGACAACATTCAAACTCGGCTCGTGTTCGTCGTGAGCTCCAATCCATGCTCGAACTTGTGTTTTCCAAATTTACACGAACACGAACAAAACTCAACTTGGCTCGTGTAATGGGAATACAAAAAAAGAAAAATTTAAAAATTAAGTACTTAATCCAATTTTATAAATCCAAAGCCCTATTTTTACTTTCTAACTTAAAAAATGCATAAAACAATCAATGTTTAGGTTCAAATTTAGATTTGGGCTTTCCGGATTGGGTTTATAAAATAATTGTGCTCAATCATTCGACTTATAAAATTATTGGGCTTATAATAAACGAACTGATCATGAGCTTGTTCTTGAATGATTTTGGTTGTTCATGTTAGAGCTTGTTCATGAATGATGTTGGTTTTTCATATTCGATTTGTTTATTAAATGAGCTCAATTTTTCGTTCAAGCTCGGTTTGCTTGTTTAATAAACAATCATAAACGAGCTTTTATGGAATGAACCACGAGCTTGTTCATGAAAAGCTTGCTTCACTTTCAGCCTTAGTTATAGGGCGAGGCTATGGCAAGCCTTGCTGAAAAGGAGAAGCTCGAGGCTTTGATTTGTGGAGGTGGTGAGAAGTGTCCTTGAGGGTCGGAGGTAATAGTCTGTAACAATGTTAAGTCCTTTAGTAGAATTATAATCGCACAATACTATATGCGCAAGCTAGTAAGGCAAAGATCCTATGCTGGTAAGCCTTGGGGTTGACAAGCCAACAATGAAATTCACATAGTGGTTTGGTTGGGATGAGGCGGCCGATACGTCGACATGTGAATTATGAGGTTGCTCCTCCAAGGTTGGTTTCGAGCTGTGGGCCTTCGAGCTGTGGTCTTGTAGGTTGGGTCTTCAAGATTAGCGCCTAAGGTTATGACGAATGCCATTTTTTTTCCCGAGTAGAAGTAAATTATCGAATAAGATATTTAATGGGCACAAATAAAAGATCAAATGTAATGCGATCTATAAATGGAGTATATCTATATCTACATCTATATCTATACTATATATAAAGGAAAAACATGATTTGGTGTAATATCTTTTTGGTGTTACATGACTACCTATCTAGAATGGTGACGAAAGTGGTATTCTATAGTTTTTTTCTTGAAAAATTCACAAAACAAAAATTTAAATAGTGAGCAACTGCTTTTAGTTTTTATAATGTACAATTTATTTTACAGATTATGATAATAAATATTTATACATGATGAATTTTTTATATTATTAATTTTACTTTTACACACGCATCGGCAACTCGTGATATATAAAGGGAATACCCCCTTTTGGTGTAACACTTTTTTGTTCTTACATAACTAATTCTCTAAAATGGCGACACTTGACACTATAAGAAATTTCTTAAAAAATGACATAAAAAAATATGAAATAGTAAATAACTACATTAAAGACATGTTTGATTTTCGCACTTTAAAAAATCTATATATCATGCTTGATTTTTTAACAAATTTTAAACAACTTTATTGTTGCACATAGGGCCATTTAAACTTCACTAAAGAATATAGTCAAATTATATTCTAAAGGCTAAGCTTGTTTTTATAAAATTATCATATTATTAACTTCAATTTTGCACACATATTGCGTGTGCCACGGTAACTACCTATCTTGAATGTTGATATTCGACATTCTTTAGTTCTTTTTTTGAAAAAATGATACAAAATAAGAGTTTTAATTGTACATAACTATTTATAAGGACATGTTTAGTTTCTATAATTTAAAATTCATTTTAATGAATGTGATAATACATACTTGTACGTGATACTTGATTTGTTTGACAAAATTCATATTCTTAACTTTATTTTTTTCGCACACGCATTGCATTTGTGACGAATGTTGACTCGGTTTCAAAAATTAAACTAAGGGAATGCTATGCATAACATGACAAAAATAATGTGTTATAAAATGTAAAGGCGTATATAATGTTAACTTAAAGGCGTATAGAATGTTAACTTTGCATGTGAGTTTGTCAGAGTGTGGTGAAAATGAACCTTAAATAAAATATAGCTTACGACTTACAAAACAATACAGCTACAACAGTAAAACAAGTCGCGTACGGCTGTTAAAAATTTTTAGAATGCATAAATTGACATAAGTTTGGCAATGGATCACGAAATCTTGGTGATCTTCTATATCTAATGAATGAAGAGTCTGCTTTAAAATCATCCACTGTGCACCCACCCTCCGAGTATATGCTTCAACAAGAATAGATTAGAAACCTCTACTAAAATGTCCTGCCCGTAACCCAGCAGATAAAGTACATTACATAATCTTTTTTAGGTATTAGCTACTTACTATTAAGTGACTTTGGCACTGTTCATTCCCCAAATAGATCTTGTTGGGTTGGGTTAATTCAATAATAGGCGCCTGTTATCATTTCAACATTCGTTCGCCTTTCAGCAGATAAAGTACTTCAACAGTTGTTCGGTTTTCAAAAAATTCTTGTTTGGACAGTTCATATCATCCTTCATCATAGTGTTTTTATCTAAGATTGCAATTCTTTCTTGTTTCATGTTTGCCCTGAGTTGCTCATGAGAAGAAAACCAAATAATAAAAGTTGATGTGCGATTTCGCTAGTGGAGCATGTAGTCGACTTCCATTTATAGCTAGTGATTGTTGAAAAGTTCTGATAGCAAATAGGGTAGCTGGCCACCACTTTCACGTAAGAAGTGAGTAAAGCCTTCTGCTCGTACTTGTACTTTGAAAGTAATCCTTGTAACATCAAAAATATTCTATCTGGAGAGTCTAGATCAAATGATGTACAGCTATGACAGTTATGCATACGCATTTGAATAAACACATGCATTCACCATGTTTTCCTGGCACTTGAACATGATAATAATGCACATAATAAGTAAAGTGTGTACCAAATTGGGGTGGTGACCTCCCAATCATTAAAATGGTGTACCAAATTGGGGTGGTGATCTCCCAATCGTTTTATTTCTTTTCTCCTTCTTGAACCTCCGTGGTTAGTGTCGACCCCGCGATGCACATCCTCTGTAGAGTTGCCAAAATTTTATAGGTGGAATATGAGCACATTGTGGTGCTGTCCACCTTGCGGGTTCGTTGGTAACGAAGAAGTGATGCCCAGGAGAATACGGCCACCTGTGAGAACGCGAGGAGGTGGTAAAGAGGAAGAGAAAAGATGAGTGGACATAGGCAAGCCCCATGCCAATTTAGAGAGAAGGTCCAGGCATGTGTGGCTCAGAGTGAGGAGTCCTCACCTTTTTACGAAAGTGAGTGAAAGAGAATGGTATTATCTTAGGTGATATGGCAACATGGGAATTTCTATGGGAGGACATCACGTGTTGCCATACAGATGTGTGAACAACCAATAAGCATGGGACACCCGTCACACTTCTTGTACCACTTAAGGTGTGCCACCTGTCCTTAGCACTCTACCTAGTTCTCTCTTCCGTCAAATTGTCTATCCGTGGTTGATAGCCAAAAGGGTAAAAGGATGGCAAAACCACCATAAATGGCTCACTATCCATGGTCGATGTGGACCCCCTAGTATTTGCATCATAATTGACACTACCTCGTGGCCCACTAAACGAAAATATCCTTACAATCCCCCATGCGGGTCCCAGGTGGCTAATCCTTGCCCAGAGTACCCAACCTCAACAAGCTGCAAAGGTGACTCCAGCATCCAGATTATCTATAAGGAGTTTCTCACTGTTTATGAGTGTGTTTACGCTGTGGACAAACTCACAACCGATCTGTGCTCCGCGGCACAATCGATTAACAGTGTGAGATCTTTTTTTCCTCTAGGGTCTGAGGACTTCACTAAAAACAGAAACTTACTAAAGACAGAATATTGAACAAATCTACAAATGATGCGCCCACTAAAATAAAGATTATTTTTACAATGCACTGGATGTCAGTATGATGAACGATAGGATTCTCTTTCGATACAAGGGAAATCATATAGAACTTTATCAAATATAGAAGAAAAAGAAAGCTGATCTAGACTTGATTTCTTCAAGTTAGGTTTGGTTTGCGAATTTAACGACCTTTGTCCTATTGCCCTTCTCTTTCTTTTATACTTGCTTGTCCGTAACCGTTTCTCGATTGCCCATAACTGTTCGTCTCTATCCTCTGCTAAAACTGGCTTGTCAACCGTTGCCATCGGCTGCTTCGCTCCTATTGACATATGTCTTTCTCTATGCAGTCTATCTGTGAACCTCTTCCATCGATCACCTTGCTTTTGTTGATAGTTGTCTATCTTCATGCAGTCATGGAAACTGCTTGTCAACCGCCATCATTGACTGTCTTTGTTTTTGCTCACAGCTGTTTTCCCCCTTAAATTTTCGTACAAACTTTTATTTCCCCCGCAATCATATTGAACTGTCTGACCTTATTATATCAGTTTGACAACTGGCGGCATCTTTAATAACTGCCTAGCAGTTACGTCCACTTCTCTGATACACATATATCCTCCTTGGCACCTTTTTTCTAGGCAGTTCTCTGTTATCCACGTGTCCATATAGTATTAGTCACGGTAAAATGATTTTACAGTAGCCAACATTGCCCCCCTTTACTCGTGCCACGTGTGTAGTCGTGCGAGTTAATTCCTAATTTTATTCAATTTTTAGCGGTTTCCTCCCATTACTCAACTATCTTGATGAAGTTAAGTCCTAGCTTAACTCTTCAGCTTATTCAATCAAACAAACCTGACCTTGCCTTTGGAGAACCTACCTAGCGTTCCTTTTACTCTGTAAACCCTTTCCCTATCATTCCTCTTATCTTCATTTTACTGTGAACTTGAGACGTTATGGGAAAGAAGAAATCCGTTCCCAAAGGCTACGAGCGGAGGGCGTCCCTTTTCCACTTCATCTCCGATGGGTTATTGGTGCCCTTAGGCCTCACGTTGAACCAATTGATTCGCTTACTCTGATTCCATCTAAGAAATGCTCGAAGTTCATCAGCCCTCACATTTTGGGTCCTTTTAGGAATGGGCTTCAATATCTAGCGGATTATTAGATTGATGAATTGGAGAACCTACTTTTGAGAGAGCCCTATTTGGATTGGACAGGCTCGTCTGAAAACGAATTGCCGATTAGGTCTTGGTCGACCATTATTGATGCCAACTGGGGTTTGTGGATTGATCATCTGCCGGCCACCTATGCCAGTCAATGGAGAAGACAAGGTATCTATGAATTTATTCACATGTCTAAGGATCCACCTAAAGAGGATCAACAGCCGGCTATTAAGCTCATCTTTCTGCTTTTGGTCCATCATTGCCAACACCTTCATGTTGAGGACCAAAATGATGGCTCCCACTGTATTTGATGTGTGTGCCCTAATGGGGCTTCTACTGATTGGTGATCATGCCAATGCTTTGATTAACTATAATCCCACGGGTTTATCCTTCGATACAATTCCCGCGAAATATTTCGAAACATTCAATCGATGTTTCAAGAATTCGCGTTCTAGACATACAAACACTTCACCAGATCTAAAAAAAGCTGGCCACCTTCTTATGGATGTGGCTATCTTGACATGTCTTTTGTGTGTCTAGTCTATCTTTAACCAATGAGTATATCAATTTGGTTATCGGTTTGGCTCAAGGTTATTTTTACGCACTCGCACCCTTTTTGTTGGGTAGTTTATATAGAGTTATGTTTACAATGGTGAGGTCCAACTTTGGCTTCAAGCCTACTATCCGGATTTCACAGCATCAATTCCAATTCAACCTACACTTTTTTTTCTTACCTATGGTCATCGCCTATCTTTGGGTGAGTTGAGATCTCATACTTTCAGGGATAGCTTTGGTTTCTTCTTTAACTTTGCACAAATCAAACGAGCACACCCTTTCTTTCCAAAGCCTTGGCCCTGACTGGTTCAGAGAACTTCCAACTCACATAGAGGAAGGAATGTCCCTAGAGTTGCAGGATTTTACTCGAAAATTGTTGGCCAGTTTCTTATGTGGGTGGCCAAATCAGTAACACCTCTTCTGCGCTGTGCAGCTTTGAGTGGTATTTTGGTCAACAATCTGTGTTGATTCAAGCGATCCCAGCTCCCTCTTTTATCGATATTGGTTTTTCGGAACCAAAGGAAAGGCCCAAAATGTTTTTTGAGAACCAAAAGAAAGGCCCAAGGTACTGACTGTCAATTAAATCCGGACGATAGACAAAAATGTTGATCAATCGATGGACAATTTTGTCATGGCAAATTTTGCAGTCCAGACAACTGAGTCGCTCAAATATTTTGATACATGGTACTAGGACAATATTACTGTATTATACCATGATCTAACATGTGCCAGTTGTATGGCCAATTTCACCAAGAACAACCCAAACCAACCAGGTTTCACCTCTATTTGACTTTTCATCTCCATTTGGTTCTCTTCTTTTTTGTAAAAATCATCTTTACACATTCTATCTTTCTTTGCACAGATGAAGGGACTAACAATGCCAACACACCAAAGAAGAGGCGGAAATCTCCTTCCAGGGAGTCCCGTCGGCAGGTGACAGCAAAGAAAGAGAAAGTGCCAGTAGTTGAACCTTCAGTTGCTGAGGCTGTAGAGAATTTATTTCAAGGGTACCCATCAAATAAAGGGGCCGATGATGACGATGTGCTCGTTATCCAAAAATGACAGGAAATTCGAGAGAAGAAGAAATAGGCAAGTCAAGCTGCACCTGTCAGTACGCAATCTCGTGGTGGACCTTCTTCAAATCCTTAATTGGGCTAAACCGATGTCGGTTATTCCTTTGAGGATGATTTCTCCTGTCTACTTCCTCGGCTATCGTTAGTGTGCCATTGCTCGCCTCATCGAGCGTCTCTGGATCAAGTAAGTATTTGTCTAATCATTTAGAACTTTATACTGATAGAGGGAAATTTAACTATTGAGTCTGGCCTTTTTCAGCTGACAAAAGCGCAAGACCAACTGACAAACCAGCTACTGAGTCAAATACCCCTGCTGATCCGTATAGGGAGCCTAAGAAACCTGTGATGACCCCTACGGATAAGCATAAAAAGCCGAAGAAAGCCCCAACTATTGCAACAACGGTCAAGCCTAAGGCTACTTGGAGAAAGACCCTAGCTCGGAGGACCCATTTCAGCGAGAAGACTGGGACTTTAAAGGTATCTTTCTTCTTTACGAAGTTATTTTTATTGACCGCTTATCGTAACTTTCAACCCCTTTTAGAATTTGGGGCAGAATCACCATCGATTTGACCCAGAAAAGCACGAGTAAAGAAAAGACAACCTCTTCAAGTGACGATGGTTCTACTGATGCCTCTGCTGACAGACCTACTAGTGTAGAACCAACTGTCAGTGAGGGTCCTTTAATTTGACTGTTTTTGCTCATCAATTTCCATTACCGTCTCAACGGGTTAATCTGTGTTCAATGCTCTTTTTGTGTTTATATTGCTTTCCTCATCCTCTGATCGTTTATATCTTGTTTCTTATTTCTTAGACAAGGATACATCTTGGGATGTTCAAGGAGAAGAGGACTCTAATAATTCTCACTCCCATCAATCGGAGAATGTCAAACCGATCAACTCTCCTGCTCCTGAGGTTCATTTGCCAACCGACATCAGGTGTCCTCGAGCAGTAAGTCCACCGACAAGTCCAACAGTTGTTGCTCCAACAATTGATCAAGCAACAACTGCTCCCGCTGTGAATGAACCAGCTGATCCTGTGCCCGTGCCAATCATTTCAAGCCTAACAGTGGCTGCTTGAGCAACATATCAGGCAACAAAGTGCCTCTACCATGAACGAACCAACTGATCCTGCGTTTACACCGAATGAACCGTTCGATCCTGTACCTTGTTGCTGATGACATCAACCGAAAGTTTGAACAACTGCAGGCAGCTATCAGCACTTATTCCTGGCCTCCCACAAAAGCATCAACTTCTACAAAAGTATTGATGTAGCCGCCGTACTAACTTTTTTCAAGATTCTACTCAGCTATTGGCTCTTGGATGTCTTGGCCAATGACGATGCAATACCAAAGTTGAATGACTTGATAAACACTATAGCGGAGAATGCATATGTGCTGAGCAATGCACATGCAGAACTGATTGCCACTCTGAAACTGCAAATTCTACATGTGTCATCTTCTTGGAAAAAAAGAATGGATATCAAGAGAAGCACAACCAAAGTAGAGAAAGACGTTGATGTCTTGAATGCAAAGACTCAAGAGAAGCATCAGTCTAGTCTGTAGTTTTCAAAGGATATTCAGCGGGTCTCGGTTGGAATAAAGGAACTGGAAATGAAAATGACTGATCTGAAGCAAAAGAAACAAGATCTACTCAAGTGACAAAGTGTTGTGTATCAAGAGGCGGTCGATTTGGCTAAGGCTCAGGATGAACCCTTGAAAAATCGAGCAAAAGCGAACTCTCAACTCGCCTTTGGCGATCAGATCATTTCCAAGGCCGAGCCACAGTGGAAAGACATACCGACTGCCTTCGATGTTTCAACCGGCTAAGAACTGCCATGCATTGTCTATATTTTCGTGCAAAAACAATTTCCTCGACTTAATTCCGTTCTTAGTTTGACCAATGCTTTAATGTTGCAACACTTTGGTTTTTTTTTTTTCTTCTTTTTAATTTGTGTTGAGCAATATAGCCTTTGACACACTAATGCGATCTTTTTTTTTTATCAATTGGTTCAAACCCTTCCCACATGGAAGGGAAGTACTTATTTAAATGTCTGGCATTGATTGGTTGGCATGTAATTGCCCTTCTAGGGACTTTAGCCAATATACTCCTCATTTGAGCACTTTGTGTACTTGGAAAGGTCCTTCCCAATTTGGCTTTGGGAACTTTAACTCCTACTAGAAGAATAGTCTTCCAAACAAATCCTTTTCCTCAAAGGATTTGGGCACAACCCTTCTATTTTAAGACCTACTCACTTTTAATTTTTGTGCGTGCAGTCTATCTAAAGTATCCAATTGATGGTCGTCTAAATCTTCCAATTCAATTGTCATTGCCTCGTTATACTCAGCCACAAGAAGAAGATTATTTTGCATAGCTACTTGAAACGATTTGACTGTTATCTCCATCAATAGTATAGGATCATGCCCAAACGTCTAAGCATAAGGAGTCATCCTCTATTGAATTTTGGGGAAGTCTGAAATGTTCATAGCACTTCTGATAACAACTGATGCCAATCGCTAGGAGTGTCCTTAACCGCTCTTTCCATGTAACGCCCCGAAAATTCAGAACGTTAGACACTCACTCGATCAGTTACGTTAAGTCAATAAAACCCTCAACCTCATCAAAATAATATTACAAACTATCAGAGCAACTAAACAATCAATCAATGTATCACCCTCAGTGTACAGACATAATTAGTAAACTGAATTTAAACTTTGAATAACAAGTTAGAGAAGTTCACCCATGCAGGGGTTCTAACGATCAATACCAAAATTAAATCCCCCGTCTTTCACTAGGCTCTAATCCTTACTCAGACAACCTAATGCTGGTTATCACATGCGGAGAGGAAGTCAAACGAGAGTGAGCTTTTGAGAGCCTAATAAGGCCGATCAAGGATTAAAAACAACAAAACAATTTGCACGATTTTTCATATAGAGTCAAATGATAATTTTTAAAAGGATTTTCAAATAAAAACATAGCATTTCGATATAGACATAAGGACGAATATCAACTCAATCCCTCAATCAATAGTCATTTCAAAGCATTCCATGTACAATAAAACTAATACAGATAACTTTGAACATAAGCATTACACTAGAGCAAAGTTACCCGGCAGTGCTCGATACACTTTACATATGCATATGTACACTAACCAGTTCATTTAAGCACTAGTTTAACCCAATAAACTGATCATTCTTATAACGCCAACAATACACACCATCCTTATAACTACCCAGATTTACTAACTCATGCCAATATTGAGAAGAAATAAATGGAATTAAAAAATAGTTTACGATGATCGAATTAATAAACAAATGAGTATTAACAGAAGTTCAATCGATCGCTTTAAGGCTCAAGATAGGGCTTCATGGGCAATTCAAAAACATTTTCATAATAAATTAACGAAAATCAGAGGTCAATGAAATTCGATAACAATTGAGACTAAAACATATGAAAAACATTTTATTAAAAAAAAAAAAGGCTTCGAATAGAATCTCTTACACTTTAATGAAAATTATAACATCAGAGTTCAATGGAATTCGTAAGGCTGTTGAAACATTTGAAATCAGAGCAATGAAATAGGGTTCGGATAGTATTCCTTATATTTTTATATCAATCATAAAATCATAACTCAATGACCTTTTTAAAGCTGTCATAATAAAATATTTGAATTCAAAGCAATGAAATAGGGTTTGGATGAAATTCCTCATCTCGGTCCAAGCTAGCTGATGCTACACAACCTCGATACAAGTCCTCTTAATCAACCTAGATTAGCAATTTATTTATTAGAAATCAATTTACACTATTACACTATAAACTTAATATCAATTACCCAAACGATACTCACTTCTAACACCGAAGTCACGCAACTCAAAGCAGGTCCCACACACGGCCAACCTAACCGAAAATTTTGCATACTCCTTAATGCGTAACGATACTCTAAATTCCTAAGAAATTATAACAAAACACTTTTATAGCTTAAACCATTTTCAAAAGTCAAAATATGAATTTTCTGAAATTTTGAATTAAAATAATTTCTTTAAATACAAGAAAAGCCCATAAATAGTCATAATTTTTTTTAGTTGAAAATAAATTTCCATAATTTTTGTGACAGCTTTAGAATATGTATACAAATTATAGAAATTAAAATCAGAATTTAAAAGCCATTAAAATTATGTTTTAAATTATTCATTTTGCTAAATTGAATGCAATACAGTAACGATACCAATCAAATCTAAAAATCGTCAAACTTAAACTGAGACTTATTTATATTATAAAAATATTACTCTAATTTTTTCAGAACTTTTACATGAGTTTTAAAGACTCCAAAATATTTTACATATTTAAACTTATAGAAAATATTAAAAATACATACGATTTCAGAAAATTATCAATTTTTTCCATGAATTCTAATATAGCCTAAGGTATTATACTTAAAATTTCACGTACTAACGATCACTGTACACTATCCAATACTCGAACCGTACCTAAAGTTAACCCGTGGTTAGGGCTGGCAAAATATGACCCAACCCATACAACCCAACTCAACCCACTTATTTTTGGCTTCTACGGGTCAACCCAAGCCAACCCGTAGGATGGGTGACTCGACCCGCGGGTCAGATTTGGGTTGCTGAGATAAACAAGGGTCATGGTGGGTTGGGTTGCTCGACCCGCGGGTCCAAATGGGTCAGTATATAAACAAAAGAAAATTACCTTAAATCTGCATATCACTACTTCGATCACACAGCCTCACCATCTCTGGCGCCGACGCGCCGTACCTAATAGATCTCATCACCATCTCCGGCGCCGTACGTAGCAGATTTGAAATAACCGGCGCCGACGCGTTGTACCCAACAGATCTCATCACCGTCTCCGGCGCTGTACCTAGCAGATCTGAACGTGACAACCATCACCATCTTCGTCACTGTACTCAACAGGTCCGTAGATCGTCGCCTCTCTCCATCGCCGTATCCAAGCGGCGCCTTCGACCGTTACAACCACCACCATCTGCAGACCCTCTCTTCATCCCCGGCAGGGACGGGAACTACTACTGGGAGAATGAACAGCCCTCCATTCCCATTTTCTCCGCTTCTAAAGCTTTCTCTTCTATCAGGTATTATTTCCCCCTTCTCGATAGCTAATGGGTTTGTTGGGTGATATTCTTGATTGTGTGTAAAAGCCTGGAAATTTAAGTACAATACTCGAATCCACTTGACCTAAGACATAGAAATTCAAATGAAAAAGAAAGAGATTAGAGACAGATAGAGCCAAAAACCAATACATCACCTGAACTGTAATACAAAGGACAAATAGGAATTTGGTTTATTTACTTTTTCCTTGGACTTTTCATTTTCTGTTCCTTTTTTTTGAGTTTTCAAACAAAAAATTTGGAGGTATCCAGCAGTATACTGTCAAGCTATTGTTGTAAAGAAGTAACAAATCTTTATTCAACGGTTCCATACCAAGTATTACTGTGTGGAATTGGTTCTTCATTTCAATAGATAGATGCTTTCCACCATTAGTCATGCGTAGTTCTGGTCATCCGTTACCTTTGCTATTTTCTTGTTCAAACATAAACATGACTTGACCATTCTGTCAATCAGATATGTAAAGGGCATCTGACAGATAGCATTCCAGTTGCTATTAGAAGTATGAAAATGATAAGAATACACAGCAGCCAGACCTATACGCACCAGATTAAGATGATCTCAAAGCTAAGACACAGCCATTTGATTAGTGCTATACTGCTATTGGGCATTGCTTCGATTACTACCCAGACGAATAAAATGTCACTTGACCTTTTTACACATCACATGATCAGTAGCTGGTTGGGGGAAAGATAAGGCTGCAACTTTGATGTATCTTCATGTGAAGCCTGTTAAATGATCTCGTGTTTGTGTAATGGATATGCCTTTTTGTGAATAAGAGTGTGAATTTCATTAGTTTGGCTGCTTGAGCTTAAATAACTATTTTGTGATTCACCTGCCTACAATTGCATGAACGTATTGGGCATGTTGCTCGCAATGCAGATTCGGTTCGTGGGTTTTCAGCACGTGCAGTCCGAAGAGCATATGGTTGCAATCAGAGTGTTTTTCTTAATGCAGGTACTGATATCATGAGGATCAGCAAAATGCATTCAGTATTCTAACATGTGCCTTTGCTTTGAAAATATGATGTCAATTTTGGAGACAACTTGTTGACTACAGGTTTGAACACTTGGCCGTCAACAAAGTTCAGGCTTAAAGTTCGTCGGATGGTGGGGAAAAAATCAGCTTGTCCGTTGGTCTTCTTAGCTAGATTATTGAAACATCATTAGCTATGTGGTTGTAAATATGAAATGTTGTCATTTTTTTGGATTTTCATGAAACTTTAACTATATAAAAGTAATTTATCCCCTTTTCTGAACCAGGATTAGTAGTTTTAGTTTGTAATGTCTTGATTAGTTGTCTTTAAATTGTAATATAATGGGATGTGAATACCAAGTAAAAATGGATATAAATACTAAGCGTGTGTTTGGATATAGGATTTAAACTGTGGATTTGACTTTGGTAGGGTATTTGTAAATCACTTGGATAAAATATCTTGTTTGGATAGTTCAAAAGAGAATTTTTAAAATTTCGGAGTGATTTGAACTGTGGATTTGGGGTCCCCAAATCCACAGTTCAAATCACTAGTTTGAACTAGTTATTTGTCAAATCCACTCCAATCAGTAATTTACTAACCCACAATAGGAATCTTGCCTCCCACCTTTTTTAACAACCTTTTGCTTCCTTTCTTCCAAACAAAATATTTCAAAATGATAGAATTTGTAAATCAAGGGATTTCGAAATGAGAGCATTTAGAAATACCCAGTATTTTAAAGTCGCATATCCAAACACACCATAAGTGATTGCATAAAATATGTTTACAGTAATTACAAATTTTTTTTTTTAAAAAAAAAAAACGGAGAAAAAAATCTGGGTCGGGTCGGGTCCAGTGTCTGACCCGTTTCTGACCCAACCCGCGTCAATCCAGCTCATTTTGAACCCGCCCTGACCCAACCCATTTCTGACCCGTATTTCTTTGACCCAACCCAACTCAACCCGCCCATTGCCACCCCTACTCGTGATACACCTATGCTTGCACAGGGGAATACCTTTCAAAACCCATTTCTTCTTCTTCTTTACTTTCTCCCTCTATGCACAGTCTTCTTCCCCAGAATAAACTCACACACACAGCCCCTCCCCCCCACCCCCCCACCCCCCCCCCCGCGCCCTTCCTTACACACACTTTACACACATTATAACCCATATTTTTACACACCTATATCCCACACTATACATGCTCCTAAGCACAGTACACACAAACACTGACGAACAACCCTTCCCATTCTCCTTGCACACACTCAAACACACAAACACAACCCACAAAAACACATACCCTTTCACAACCATTTCACACACACACACACACACACATTACACCCCACTGCACAAACACATACACACATCCTTTGCACAGCTCACCCACAGGAGTTTTACACACCTTAAAATCACACTCTCACACACTTACGACACACACCAAAAACTCACATTTTCACACACCAAAACACACACACATACACTGATACACACACTAAATTTTCACACAAGCACACACATTATTTACACACAAACACACACACAAAGCATCTGTTTTATGGTTGTCGTGCTGCCCCATTTTTCCCACTCAGTACCCTGCAGTAGCTGCTCACTTGCCCAACCCATAGTCACACATGCACACACTATCACACGTACTGCCTCACGCACTAGCACACACAATATAAACGGCTGAAGTTCAGCCCCTCTTTTACTCTTTTATCCATGCACACACACAAACGTCAACACACAGCCCATGTACCCACGCCGTCGTTTACACAGCCATACACGTAGCAAAGACACATACAAATTTTTTTTGTACTTAAAAGGCTGGACCGTAAGGCTCTAATCCAACCGGCAGGGAGTATTGCGCCTCGGGGACCTACAAGGCCGCCACATACATCTGAGCCCCCGATTCCCGCACCTATGTCGGGGCCGAAGCGCACAAGGACCCGTGTGTGGAGCACAAGCAGGGCGAGGACGTAAGTTTGCCACCAACAAGTGCGGCGGGCAGGATTCGAACCCAGGTGAAAAACCTGGATTGGGATCCTGGGGACCGCTGAACCAACCCTTGTTGGCTCAAAGACACATACAATACACCCCACAAATTTCACTCCTCGTATCCACGTCTGTCCTTGCAGCAGCCATGGCCATAAGCCACAACACTTCGCGGCAGCCCACCAAAACGCACATATACGTTGCCTAGCAGCATCCTGTCTCTCTCACATCCATAAACCCATCTAAAAAAAACACCTCACGACTTCTCCCATGTCCCCTTAGAACCGTAAGCCATTAAATAACTAAAGAGAGAAGGCTAAAAACAACTTACCGGAAAATAGGTTCGATCAGCGGAAAATTTTCTTTCGTCTCCCTCCTTCGCTCTTTCTCTCTACCTCTCTCTCTACTGAAAATCTGAAGAAGAGAAGGTAGCTTGGATGGCTGCCTTCACAACATATGTATATATATAAAACCCTAGACTGGCAAATTACCAAAAATCCCCTAAACTTCCGTTAATTATTTAATGTTTATCTGAAACTTTTTATTATTATGAAAAGACCCAAAATAGCTATTTTCGATAAATTTATACAATAGAATGATATTAACAGGTTGTTACCTAAATCCTATTTCATGAATCATCACTAAAAGTTGCTAATAAATGCATGGATGCTAACTAAAATTTTTTTGTCTCTAAAGGTTGTCGATAGATTTCCATTCATGGAAATTGACGCTAAATTTTGCGTATAAAAGTTGTCGCTTAAAGATAAATTAATCGGCTAGGCAATATCAAGGTTCGGGGTGTTACATTCCATGTCATACTTTATCGATTTGTTTGTAGCCTCAGCCTGTCCATTTGCTTGGGCATAATATGGGGTAGAGTTTAAAATTTTGAAGTTGTATTCCTTGGCAATTTCAAGTATTTGCCCCCAGTAAAAATGGTACCTCTATCAGCCATGATAGTTTGCGGCAATCTGAATCGATGGATTATGTTCTCTTTGATAAATATGATGACATCATCTTTGAGTGACTGTCTTCATTGGTTTGACTTCAGTCCATCTAGTAAAGTAATCAGTTGCTACAATGGTAAAGCCATATTGCTTAGATGAGTGAGGATGTATTTGACCTACCAAGTCCATAGCCTAACCACGGAAAAGCCATGGCTGAACTGTCGACTGTAAATCTATATAAGGTGCTCGATGAACGTCCCATGTTTTTGACAAGCCTGACATCCCTTTGCATATCTAATGCATTGTATATCTAATGCAATCTCCAATTATGATAGGCCAATAATGACCATATCGTCTAATCAACCATATCATCTTAATGCCTGCCTGATGAGCACCACAACTACCCTCTTGTACTTTAATCATCACTTGCATGGCTTTTTGTTGTCCCAAACATCTTAACGCCAATCCTTCCAGTGTTCTTTTGAACAAGTCGTCATTTAATACGAAATACTTGACTGCTTGCAGCTTTATTTTCTTTTCCACTTTCAATTGTGGATTTTGTAGAAACTGAATAATTGGATTCGCCAATCGTTTTGGGCTAAATCAACTGGGTTGATCATTTCCACCTGTTTTGTATCTTTCACCAATCAATGGTAAAATGTTTAGACATTTTTGTCCACTTTTCGATAACTCCATCCAGGATACTCAGCCCCGAGGCCAACTGAGCCATGACATTGACATCTCCCTTGTTCAATATTGGGACATGAGTTATGGTTACATCATCAAACTTCTTTAACAAGTATGAAGCGATACTGAAATATGTTTCTAAACTAGGAGCACAACATCTGAGTTCTCCAGGAAGTTGCTTTATAACTAATTGGGAGTCTTTGAATATTTGGACCGTTGTCACATGCATGTCCAACAATATTTCTATGCCGACAATCAAAGCTTCATACTCAGCTTGATCATTTGAGCAATCATTCCCAATTTGGAAGACAAATTGATGAATGTTTCCTGTGGGTGAGATCAATACTACCCCAGCCACGACTCCATTACTAGTTTTTGAACCATCAAACATCATTTTCCAATGGATGATGCCGATGTAAATTATTTCCTTTTCAATATCATCACTTGGATGATCTGCTAAGAAATCGACCAACGCTTGTCCTTTTACGGCTTTTTGAGGGATGTAGGTTAGGCTATACTCTACAAGGCTAGCACCCATTTTCCTATTTTCCCTCATAACACCGGCCTCGATAGCATATACTTTACTAGATTAGTCTGTGCTACTACCAGTACATCAAAAGGTAACATATAATGTCTAAGCTTCCACTACAAGGAATAAGGCCTTTTAGCGACGGGAAAATCCGTCGCTAAAAGCCTATATTCCGTCGCTAAAACTTTTCGCGACGGAATTACCGTCGCTAAAAGTCCCTTGTATAAAAGGCCGTTACTAAAAATTTAGCAACGAAATTATAAAATCCGTCGTCTAATATAGAACGTTTGGCGACAGATTTATGTCTAAATTATCCGTCGCTAATTCAATTTTACGTACTTTAATTTATGTGGTTTTTTACGAAATTAGCGACGGAATAAAAATTTTAGCAACGGAATTAATCCGTCGCTAAAAGTTAAAGTCATTTTTTTTTTTTTTTTTTGCTCAAACCTGTAATAAAAAATTCAAACCAATTGGGTCCCATCCTCCGTCAACAATCTCAATATCTCAAATGCACGATTAACAATCTAAAATCATCAATTAACAAATCATCGATCAATAATCACAATTATCAAATGCACAATTAACAACCTAAAATTATCAAACAAATAGTCAATGTTCAAATAACACAAAATTGTTCAAAATGTACATATCCGATGCGATTAATTTAAAATATTGTATAATTACGGTTCAGAGTTCAACATTGGGGGAAAAGTTTTTCACAAGTGCTTTGATCAAACATCAGCACTTGAAAACGCATTTGCCTCAGGTGTTCAAAGATTACAAAGTCTCCTAAAGGGAGGTCATGTTGCTGCACGAATTCGTTCCAACCCTCTTCGAAGCAAAGAACCTCTTGGCCAACCTTCTTCTTCAATTTAACAAGCCATGACCCCTTGCGGCTGGTTAAAGTTGCTTCAAATCTCAATGTGGTAAGCAATCTCCAAAATGCTACCGGTATGGCCTAACATATTCATAATACAGTAAGACAGGTAAGTTTTTAACCAAAGATAAAAATTTTAACACACGAAAACACAGAGAAAGCGAGATGGCATACAAGTTCTGTATGAAAACCAGGCATCATGACCTTGACAAAGTGCCTGCTGACTGGAACATCCTTGTTCACCGAAGCAGAAGCCATTTAACCTACTTTAACACGAAAAACCAATCTAGGATTATTCAATCGATGAGCATCAATTTCATAGCTGAATTAAATCTATCAAATTATGTTAAAGTGATGCTAAAAAAATAGATCCACAGTGAGTTGTAGCTAAAATGACTACCACAAAAATCTCAACTACGCACATCATCATTTCACCACCCAAATAGCCACCTATACTGTTGAACGTCACTCACATATTACAAATAACACCCCAAAAATCTCAAACCAATCACTGAATGAAACCTAACCCTAGTGCAAATCCAATCACTGGATCTCAACGAAGACAAAAAAAAAAAAAAAAACCACCAAAGTTCAAAGATTTGCTAATTAGGGCTAACTTGGGGTAATTACAGCTAATTTGATTTTCATTGGGTTCTTAGGGTTAATTAAAACTAATTAGGCTCGTTAGACACGTGTCCGACGCCTACCGACAAGTGTCCGAAACCTCCGGACACGTCCGAAGACATTGCTTTATTTTTTAAGAATCTTTCATGCTACACCCATCAATGCATGTACGAACTCAGTTGCCCTTGTATGGAATACCTAATAAGAGTCCAACGTCACTGACATTTACACATTTAGGTTCAGTCTTGTTTATACGCATCTTGCTATGGGTCAAATCTTTCAATAAGGGCAAGGAGGAAACTCATTGGAAACATCGAATAACTCATATTTAAAAAAGACTGAAAACCTATTGCCTCAATTGTAGAGGTTTTGGCGGCATTTTCTTTTAATGACCCGATCAAATCAACAACCATCTTTGGGCTGCACCGAGTCACGAAAATTGGCAACAACAAGTTAAGAGGTGCAAATAAGTATATATGCAGTACATCTCCATATAAATTTTTTGTAAAACAACATTACCCTATTATAATGAAGACTAATGCTGGCTCAAGTGTGTGCTTGGTGAGTTCATAGAGAAATTCTTGTGCTTCTGCAGAAATGACTTCTGTCTCTGCAGCTTGTTAAATAATTTTTTTGGAAAGTTCTTGTATAGCTTAGCATTGTACTGTTGTTTTGAACTTCATGAATACATAGGACCTTTTCCCTTAAAAAAAAACTTTATTTCCAGGGTGTTATATGCTAAACTCATGTGGATGTGCTTTGCGACTTAGTTATCAAGGCAAGAAAGTGCAATGGGCAAGAAGATCAACTTCACATAACGCGCAACAATAGGAAAACTTGTTGCCACTTTGGCAACATGCATTGCAATGAAAATAACCACTACACTAATTTGGTTTTGGGATGAGGATCAGAGAGTCCGATAGATAAGACGGATGTTAGATAACATGCACAAACTTTTCGTGTATGAGATATTACATTATGTAATATAGGCTGCAACCACATTTTGAAAGTCAACTTACTAGATAAATTATACAATCTAAATGTACTAGCAAAATTATGCACAAATGAAGGGAAAACCGAATAGTATAACAGGAAAAATGTAATGTAATCACTAAATGTAATCACTATGGTTGTCTAATATTTACGATTGGCGTTTTTCAGCCCACTCTTTGTTCTCTGCTTCTTCTTCCCTGGGCCAAAGAAAGATGGGGGAGGTGTTGGGATGTTCGTTAGTTTACGAAGGATCGAGGTGCTACCTCAATTTCCTTAGAGATATGCTTGAATTAAGGAAAGGGTTTCCTAGCTTTTTGTTGTGGTTTGGGATTTCCTATCTCCTTAATCATATTCTAAAATTGGAATTCTACTTTCGACTCCTTCGCAATAGATTTGCGCATTTAAGTCATATTGATTTCTTGAACCATTAATTTTTTGCACAAACTCAGTTGCCAAAAGCTTTAAGCCATCAATTCGATTGTTGCCAAGTGGGTTATGAATGTCATTTACAGTTGGACTAGGGCACAACATTCATGTTTTGTGAAAACACAGCTGTTGTGGTGTATTTGATGGCTGTTCCTTTGTGTTTAGCTGATATCAATAAGATTTTCATCTCTTATTAGACTTTATCCTTTCATCTTGGTAGTGTTGCATTGAACCGTGTTGCATGCCCAGTACATTCTTTCATACCATGCAAGCGTGGTAGTGTTTGTCCTTTTCCTAATCACTTGGTTATTGAGTTTTATTCACTTGCCATAATATGTTGCCTTCCCATGACTTGTCATAACTTTATATATGTATTATGTGTATAAATACATTTTTTTTCCTTTATAGCATATTCAAGAAAGTGAGTCACCCTGATTCACCAACTGGCTTGAAAAATGCAGAATGACTTGTTGATTTCAATAACAACTCATTGAGATAAAGAAAAGGTTCTTCACGTTCAATTTATAATAGTGCAGAAACAAACAGGTCTCCTAATCATGAGCCTAGTTCAATCTAGTTGCACCTAGTTCAGTGCAACTACATTGCAAATCAGATCTCCTAATCATGAGCCTAGAACCAAACCACCGCCACTGACCATGCTAGTATGAAGTATCCACCTTTGTCGCTGTCACCCCTACCCACATCTGTCGTTGCCCCGCCTGTGCCAACCTCAATACTCACCATATGCCACAATTATTCCCACACCAAAAAAAAACAATCAACACCACCACTGCCACTCCTCATCACCAAATCCATTACCACCATTGCCGCTGCAAAACTACAACTACCATCGTATCCACAACTATATATTACCACAAGTCCACCACAGCAACCACCATCAATCTACCACCACAAACATCAACCAGAGATCAATTCCAGATCTGAGGATCTAGAACGCCACCTCCACCACCATTGAGAACCAACCAAGCTATATCTTATGGAGCAGCAAAAGAAACAAGTAGAGAATTTGCAACAGGTACTTAACATCTTAAAACTTCAGATTTTGTATAAGTCAATGTCATACGAAAATTGGTGGGAAAGCTATAAAAGAAACCACTGACGACCCCCTTTCTCAGCACACATATCTCGCGCTTTTGAAGTTTCCACGTAACCATGTGCATCGTGCAGTCACAATTTTATTCAACACTCGACCTACAAGCTATGTTCTCGTATTTACCTGAAATCACTACATAGGAAGAGGAGGATACTTCACATCCTCAAATACAGTATAAGAGAGAGGAGTAAGGTTACCTACATGCTGCTAGCATCAACCTCAGCAAGACCAAACTAAAGACAACGTTGAATTCAAGCCAAAACTCAGACGGCCACCACCAATGGCGGTGTCAGTATACTCTTAATCCGGAGACTAATGTAAAAACCAAAGTTGTTTAGCGAACAAAAGTTCAGCTCATGGCGATTGTTCTGGACAACCTTACATGTAAGGCACGGTTTAAAGGATGATACCACAACTTTATTGCTTGTCTTGATAATTGTGCAATCATCAAAGTTGCATAATCAATTGACCCTTTACCATCTGCTTCAAAATATACGATTGCAGCAATCAACTATGCGTCACTAAATGGAAGACCTAATTGAACAACATTACAGCTAATCATTAATTTAGTGGACTTACCTTGTAATAAAGAAGACGTGTAATAGACGGCGGCAGTGAAGGGTGGCGGCGTTGGTGGCGCGTGGCGGTAGAGGGCTTTTCCCGCGGTGGCAGTGGAGGGGCCACCGTGGAGGGGGATCGCCGGAGGTCACTGTGTAGGGGGAGTGCGGAGGTGGGTCACCGTGTAAGTGGAGTGCAGAGCTGAGAACAACGGTGCAGCGGTGGGGTGATTTTCAGAGAGAGAAACGGGGAGGGAGAAAGAAGTAGATCTAGTGTTTTAATTGAGGACTTTTAGCGACGGAATAAACCCGTCGCTGAATTATGGCCTTCATCGACGGAAGTTTTAGCGACGATAACATTCCGTCGCTTAAACAATTTGATAAAACCCTCCAAAAAATTAATTTTAGAAAAAAAGTTTTAAAGACGGTAATTCCATCACTAAAGGACCGCCGCAAAAAAAATTGTCGGCAAAAATATTTGCCGACGGTACGTTTTGTCGGTAATATTAATTAACGACGGATGTTTTACCGACGGTGTATTCCGTCGGTAAAAGTAGCTTTACCGACGGAATCTCTTCCGTCGGTAAAAACCCGTCGCTAAAAGCATATTTTCTTGTAGTGTTCACTGTAGTAAAATGCAAAGTTAAACATGGTTTTTGTACAACATAATACTTTTGTTCTGTTAAATTTAGACCTCGACTAAAATAGTAGATCGTCTGCTCAAAGCCCTAACTGTTCACTTGAGAAAGCAAGCTGCCAAGCGAAGACTCCCTAGTTGATACATATAACTTCAATGGCTTTTCGATTCTTGGTGGTGTTAGAACTGGGGGCTTGACCAAATACTCCTTTATCGCATGTAAAGCCTGCTGATGTTTTGCTCCCCAACGATATTCAAGATCCCCTTTTAGTCTCAATAAAGTTTAGAAAGCTTTTGTCTTTCCTGTTAAATTGGCAATGAATCAACGTAAGAAGTTAACTTGGCTTAGAAAACGCTGAAACTCTTTCTTGTTTAAAGGAGGTTTAACGTTTATGATGGCCTTTGCTTTTTTACAATCAATTTCAATTCCTTTATGATGGACCAAAAATCCAAAAGTACATTTTAAAGGGTTCATTAAAACCATGTTTTCTCATTTTAATGAAGGCGTCTTCTAGATGTTGTATATGTTCTTGATGATCGTCCGATTTGACAGTTACGTCATCGATATATACTTGTAGAAACTTACCAATCATGTCATGAAAAATTAAGTTCATTGCCCTTTGGTATGGGGCCCTAGCATTCTTTATGCCAAAAGGCATTACCTATGAAGCACGGGTGCACCTAGAAAGGTGAAGCACCGGCACCGGGTGCGGGGTGGGTGCGGCACGGGTGCGTTTTTAGAATTTTCTATTTATTTTTTTAATTTCCTAAATAGCGGGTGCGGCTCGGGTGCGGGTAGGATACGGATTGGGTGCGGATCCGATACTTATGGGGTGAAAAATACAATTCTCAAAAGAATTTTCAAAGTCAAATCACAAAAACAGAAGTTGTGGGGTCAAATCCTAAATAATAAAAAGCATACTAACCTAATAAATCGCTGATCCTTTATGGCTAGGGCGATCTGTGAGAAGGGCAGAGACTAAGAGTAATAGAGAGAGAGAGAGAGAGAGTGACGGTCATCGACGACAGCAACCACTAGCGACGACGGCGACAACCTGAAACCACCCCGCAACCACCGGCAAGCAACAATCCGCAACCACCGGTGTCGATTAGAACCACCCGCGACCTCCGCGAGGCCACTCGGCACTAGAAGTAGAGCACTTGCGACTTTACGCACTGAGAGCAGTTCCTATTCTTGTTTTTAGTTACAATTATCTTTTCTCTTTTGTGAAGCTTGGCTGGGACACAGTAGCAGATCCTTTTTTAGCCACATGGCACTCTATAATGACATGAAAGGCCACTAGTTATACACATGCAAGTCCACATGTGAGTGGGTATTTGCATTTTCAGACCCAATGATTGTAATAGCTCCAAATAATCAGTCACATGCAAGTATAGAGCAGTTATGACAAATAAAATTGCACTATTATGCACTTTCTTAAAATTTAAATGATTTTTATTTTGTTGAAAAAGTAAATATGAAGTCTATATAATTAAAAAAAAATATGTAAAATTTGTCGTATCTGTGCTGCACTCGTATCCTAAAATTTTTTAAAAAGTCGAATTCGCATATCCACACTCATATCGTATCTGCACCCGTATTCGTGCTTCATAGGGCATTACTATCCGTTTAAATGTCCCGATTGCTACAAGGCATCGGAATGCAGTCTTATGGATTATTTGTGATTTGACTCTTGGTTGCACTCGTTTGGGCAATTGATTTTGGCTGTTCAACAATATGAGGAAGAAACTATTTAGCGAAGAAAAAACTATCATTATTGTGGCTAGTTGGGTTCGATGGACGGTGCTAACTTGTTGCGGAGGAAAAACTAGAGGGACCACACATGTAAACTCGGGAACATATCTGCACATAACAAAATAAACAATATGTTACTAGTTTGATGGGGTTCTTACGAAAAATTTCTAATGCCGATTCTTTATGAGGAAGAAACTATTGTTGGAATATAAACTTGATTTAGTTTTTAGAGCGGTAATTAGTTTGACATTTTAGTGGCTTATTAAGTTAGTATATTAGTGGCATATAAGTGGTCATTAGTCATGTGTTAGTGGGGTTTTAATAATGTGTTATTGGTGCATATGTTACAAATGCATTACTAGTATGGTTATGAAGATGAATAGATGTCTAGTAATTGTGTAGAAAGTGGGGTGAGTGGTATGGTTCTTGTAAGTTTTGGAGTTACTTTTAAGTATTATATAAATCCATGTACCTCAACCATTTTGATAAAGTGGAATGAAAATATTCTCTCAAAATCTCTACATTGCCTCCTTATATATTTGTGAGTGTAAGTATGAGTTTGAGTGCAACAAAGTGTGAGCTAGAGTTACACTTTGTCTCCAACAACTATTTAGCGATGATTCATACGTAAACTAACAATAACTTATATTTACCTAGGCCTAGCAAAATGGGTGGATGGGTTGGGTTTGGATTTGGGTTAAATGGGTTTGAGTCAAATGGGTTTGAGTCAAATGGGTGACTTACCCATATAGGCCCATTTATTTGTCGGTTGACTGGGTTAATTATTAAATGGGTTGGTTTAACCCATTATACCCATTATATCGTCCGACTAAGACCTTTCGTTTTTCTGGCAACGACGCCTGAGCTAGGTGACCGGCATCGCCCCCAGCCCCTCTCCCCTTTCCCGTAGCTGCCCCTCTGCCGATGCCACGGCCGCTTTTGGTGTCGGATGCAACCTCGCTGCCCACCCTTCTCCTTCCCCCTTCCTCCTTTTCCGTTAGATCGCCGCTGCCCACGTCGCTCCGTCCAGTTTCTCACCGATCGGCCGTTAGATCGGCTGTCTCACCCACCGTCGATACTCAAAGTCCTAGCGAGCAACGACCAGCTCACCACCCACAACGCACAACCCCAAATACACAGATTTGTTTGTCCTTTGCTCAATCACACCATCTCGGGTTGATTTCGGTGAAATGGTTTTTACATGGACCAAGCCGTGAAGCTTCAAACTTTCACTTGATGTATTTCGTACAAGATCAATGACACAACAGAAAAATAGTGCCTTAGAAATGTCTGAGCTTTCTTACTGCTTATGAATTGCTCATGAATTTTGTATATTTTACTGGTGGTCTGTATATTCTTCTTCCCCTGCCATTGTTGCTGCCATCACACCCATAACAACAACCACTGTGAGTGTCACCGCGACCATTTCAGATCCAAACATCACAGGTTGAAGATCTTTCATTTGTTCCCCAAAGGCTTTCCAGATCTGAGCCAAAATCCATGCCTTCGCCGGAATCATTAGGTGAGGGCGTCGCTGCAGTGACACCGGTGGTGATGAACCAGCTGCGTTGGTGGATATCGAGGGAGCGGCAGCAGCGGCGGTGGTGGTGACGAAGTGGCAACGACGAGTGAAGATGAGTGGTCGTCGCGGGTGAGTGGAGATGATGACGGCGTTGGGTGAGGCAATGGCAGCGAGTGATGGCGAGCTTGATGGTTTGCTCAGGGAAGAAAGAGAAGAAATGGACAGGTGAGGGATTAGCCGGGAGAAAGGAACAGACAATTGAGTTATGCGGAAAGTCATTAGTCAAACAAGTAAAAAAGTAAAAAAAGTGTTGATGGTTAAATCATAAATGGGCACCCTTTGATAAACCATGAAAACCAATGGGTTGGTGGTTTACAAAATCTTTGACCCATTTATACCCAATTATATAAATGGATGGGTTTGGGTAATTTTTAAGTGGGCGAATTTGGGCAGGTAAACGGGTTTGGGTTGTGATTGCCACCCCTATATTTACCTTAGATGTATGATGATATTCATAGGGAGCTTAAAGAGGTCACCCTTTTTCAATAGGTGTTAAGTGCCTGAAAGGTAGTTGCTATAAGGTATTACAAATTTTCAGTGCCAGAGTTTCATCCGTCTAAGCTATTTTCAGTTTTACAATTTCAGTGTTTAATTTTAAGTTCCAGTTTTGCCGATCAATCCTAAGTTCTAGGAAACTAAGGAAAGCAATTTCAGATTTACTTTTATTTCAAGTATAAGGCTTCTCCATAGAAAATCATCAAGCTGGAAATACTGAATGCCTTCATATGCTTGGAAGCCCCTCCCAAGTGCAAATGTCATACAATAATTATCTAAAATGTAAATGGGGTCTATCACAATTTCTACGCGAGCAAGCAAGCGCCAAAGGGAATATACTAGAACATAATAGAAAACAAGACGGAAAATCCTAATGACCGGCTAAGGCCAGTCAGTGATAACCAAATTTTACCTAATATATGACGGGAAAAATGGCGCCAAACAATTTTGTGACTTAAATCTGTTGCCGGTGGGGGAAGAAAAGTGAAACCACATATCAATCAAAATAAAAGAGGGACATAAAACTGACGGGGACATAATTGAAAGAGTTAGATGCAAAGTTGAATTGTCTTTCTCCCAGAATACGATAATAATGTGTGATGCATGGCCGGCCTTAATTGGCTGCAAATTTGTCAAATAACTTAGAGCGCAATTGACTTTTCTTGTCGATTATAATAAGATTGTAAAGCTGCCAAAAATTAAATATAAGAATGTTAATGGTGCGTATTGTATAAATGATATTGAATTGTCATTTAGGAGTCAATATTTCTACTAGGTCGGCTTTCTTATTAGATAGAGGACACTCGTAAAGAGAAATTTATTGGGTGAAGATTGCATCTTTGAATTGAAATCCTCGTCCTTGACCTATCACACATATACAACCACTCAGAATTAAGTAGTATTTTTCTTCAGAAATTGACACTACGCCCCAAAAAGTCAAGTAAAACACTCAAGAGTCTTCTTTCAAATACTAGTATTGCTTTGTAGTCAATACCTCAGCACCGTCCTCGGTTAAAGCTTTAGCTTTGCCCGGTACAAAGACAATTCAGTCTTCCATGTAACTCTTTCAATTTACGTCACGTCAACAAGGCCACCACCAACTTTGTATTTTCTCCCCCTTTTAGTTCGCTGAAATGTATCAAGAAATGCCCTTTGGGAGATGGGGTAGTCCAAATCCCGTTATATATTCTACCAACCTGTTCAACTATTAAACAATAGAAGGAAAAAAAAAAAAAAAAAAACCAACAAGAAAGATTTTTATTTAATTATTTATTGTTTTTTTAGAAACCATAAGAAATTTTATATATTCGACATCTTTTTCAGTCACAGATCGTGGGTTGACTCTTTCACTAGCATGATGATTCATGACGGTGGACAAAAAGATCGGCTCATGTTTCCATAGTTGGTATGATTTTTGGTGATTGTCTGCCTGGTTGCTATTAAGTCCACACAAAAGATGATCTCCATATATACATGAAAAACTTTCAGGCCATGTGCGCTTAAGTAACTCCCTGCAATCTATAAACAAAGTCTCAGTATAAGGGGAGGGGGGTAAGTCATTTAAGAGTGAGTGGACTATCCTGTTATCTTCCACTTCTAGCTAATGTTACGACGATTTTTGGTTCCAAGCTAGACGAAGGCCGTCACGGACAGCACACCACTTGGCGGCATGGTTATTAGGGGCGTGGATATTACGTGAGCATCCCACTAACCATCAGCCAGTGTAGAAAAGATTATACCTGAAGCCAAAACAAGAGCAAAGACCCGTCACTGATTCCTATATATGTAGAGTGATCAGATTCGTACCCATAACAAGTATTCAGTGACATGACTTTAAATAACGTAGTTTGGCTCAAATTATAAAGGGTTAATTACACCTATGGCCCACAGGTTCGGATGAAGGACACTAAGTTGAATAATGTAACAAACGGTTACCAACAACTTTGAAAATATATACCGTCATTGATTTGTTAAAAAATCGTATATTTTGCTGATGTCATTAATACGTATTTCTAAAATGTCAATACTACCCTTATTTAATACATACATATAGTAAATACTATAAGAATTTGAAACCTGATTTTTAAGTTAGGGCTTGAAAACCCTAATCTCAAGCTAGGGTTTTAAATCCCTAATTCTATATCTCTCCAACTCTTCTCATTCTTCGAATCTTCTCGCCTAGCCGACCGCCGCCCCTTCCCTCTCCTTACCCCGCTACTGCCCTCTTTTCCCCCACCCGCTATCGGCCCCTCCTACCCCTACCACGCCAACGACCCACCCTCCCCCTACGCCGCCACCACCCCGTTACGCAACCTCTCTTTGACCCACCGCATAGCGCCCCCTGCCTCACCCTACCCCGCTGCCTCCACATCCTTCCTCCCACCCCATAGCCACAATAATAGCATTAGATCTAGCACCATCATCATATTGGCCTGTCGGTGGATATTGTGGGTTCAATAATCGATTGGATAGCAATGTGGCAGCGATGGCGGGGTTTGGGTAAGTGGTTGGGTCTAGGGTTATGTGCTTTCTGTAGATGTGTGTGCGCGCGTGCGTGTGGCCCACAAAATGAAAGTCGTGATTGCGATTAAATTTTCTGATATACCGCTATAAATTTGGTGTTTCTAGTAACCAAAATGTTCCCCCCCATCCCCCCACCCACCATTAAGTTATAACTTAAGATTCCTAAAATTTGTCGCTAAAGATTGTCGATAAAATTCGGTCAAGCTAATCGATACTAAATGTTGTTTATAAATTTTTTTTGCCAAAAAATTGAAATAACCGGCTAAAAAGTACCAACGTTCGGGTATTACACACGCGGGCGCGCGCACACACACAAAAATGACATAACCTCCTATATCAATACGTGTAGTATCAAGCATAATAATCACACGCAGACTCAGTACACATATTTCTACAACTTTCGATGTCATACTAGCACAATCAAGCACAATACAACTTTCGACGTCTGACTACTTAAGACAAAATAGGTTAACAAGGAGAAAATGGTGAAATATATATATATATATATATATATATATATATATATATTTTCTTATTGACTTTTAATTCAAGACACGATTTCTCCAACAAATTTTTGCAAGAACCGTACTTGACTGGTCCAGTCCCACAAAATTGACTAACCACTTTCTAAAAGTGAAGGATTTCTTGACCAGCAAAAACTCAAATACTAATTTTGTAATGAAGCTCAGCCGGCAAGAATGACCGCAGTAGTATCTGACTCGAGCCTTGAATTCCAGTAGGAGTGGCACTTACAGCGAGTAGCAACAGGCAATTGTGCACACAAAACAGCACCTCATCAATAAAATAGTTGCACCTAGGTGGTCACTCTTTTCGAAAGAACCTTTCTTGCCCTGTCCAACTTTGATTCCTCCCTCAGCAGTAGCTATATATAGAAGGGACATACGCACCCACCTGAAAACACCATAGCACACAAACCTATACCACTACCCTGATGGAACAAACTACGGCTGAAGTGAGAGTGCGTGATGAAACAAGAGTCGGAGTTAAAGCCCTAGTGGATTCTGGCCTTGTGAAAATCCCCAAAATTTACATACATCCAGCAGAGGATTTGCAAAAATCCTCGTGCAACGACACGAATGGAGTTCGCCTTGAAGTTCCCACGATTGATCTTGGAGGAGTATTAGATGGCACTCGACGAAAGGAGATTGTAAAAGAAATTTGTGAAGCGTCAGAACGTGTTGGGTTCTTTCAACTGATCAACCATGGAGTCCCAATAAATGTCATAGACGCAACTATTGATGGGGTGCGACGTTTCAATGAGCAACCTAGCGAAACAAAGATGAAATTGTACACTCCACACCCTACTTTAGGTGTGAGATATTACAGCAACGAAGATTTCCAAGAAACCAAGTGTTGGAGGGATACATTGAGTTGTTTTAGTTTTGATGACAAAATACAAGATTCGGACAAGTTCCCTTCAGTTTGCAGGTACACATGATGTTGCTCATTCCTTTTTATTTATTTCTCCTTTTTCTGTTAGAGATTGGGTCCAACATTGTTATCGTACTTAACACTCCCCCTCACGTGCATTCCCCCGATTGCACTATAACAAAGGGGGACCAAATATGTAAGAGGGAAGAATTGAGCAAGACCTTACCAGACCAGAGCTCTAATACCATGTTAAGTTACCATCTGTTCTAAAAGTTGAAATTGTTAGAGAATTAGCCCAACAACATTATCATGCTTAACAAGAGAGAATGAATGAGATACCGGGTTAATTTTCATTGGCTCTAATAGCACAGATTAACAAAATAGAAGCGGCAGTTTTCATATTGTTCTGTGTGAATAATTTTCAGCATATTTCAATTAACAACTACATTCACATGAAATCATTGTCGAACATTCCTCTACTCCCTTTGCCTTTTCAGGAAAGAACTTGAAGATTACATGACGTGCATAGTTAAACTGAGAGACATACTATGCGAGCTATTATCAGAGGCTCTAGGACTGAGCAGTGACTATCTCTCCCGGATAGAGTGCATGAGGAACCAAGCATATCTGTGCCATTATTACCCAGCTTGCCCCGAACCGGAGCTAACCCTTGGCATGACTTCGCACTCAGACGTTTCCTTTTTAACTGTTTTACTCCAAGATCATACCGGTGGCCTTCAAGTTTTGCACCAAAACCATTGGGTTGATGTGCTCCCTAAACAAGGAGCTCTAATAGCCAATATCGGAGATCTTATGCAGGTTTGCTTCAACTTACTTCCTTTGTATTCTTCAGGGGTATCTAATTATTTTTTTCCTGTCTCAATGTAACTGAAGAGTACTTATATGACATCACTTGGCATTACAATACGCCTTTAGAAACAGTTCCTTTTATGCGAGCAAATACTCGAAGAAGAAAAGGAAGATTCTGTGAATTCTATTAAATTGAAAAAGAAAGGTGATTAAAAAATGAAATATTTCTGGAAACAACCTTTGAATGACTCAATATATATATATAGTGAGTCAGTGTATGGTGAGTCAAATCTTTCTGGAAACAACCTTTGATGTAAGGTTGTAACTTTTATTAGGCATTAACAAGCACCTTAGCATCATACATAAAGATAAATTTATTTTAATCACGTCTAAATAGACGGGAATTCAATGCTAAAATTTAGTTTTCTAGGTTCATGTAGATGCTATATATAAACACATACACACACGAAAGAGACAAAGCAGAGTTTGTTATATGGTTCTGAGTCAAGTAAGAGACCATATCTCAACATGCAGAGGACCTTTGAATGACTCAATATATTCTGCGACAGAGGTCATAAGATTTCATGTGAATGGTTCAAATAAGTATCTGCTTGATGGTGAATAAGTAGAGAGTTTCTGTATCACCAACTGTATATGACCATGCTTGTATGCAGCTTATTACCAACGACAAATTCAAGAGTGTGGAGCACAGAGTGGTGGCTAAAACTGTCGGACCTAGGATATCGGTGGCTTGTTTCTTATCTAATGGCAGCAGGACCAGGTCTCAGCCAATGGGACCAATAAAGGAGCTTCTTTCTCCAGATAATCCTCCTATCTACAAGGAAGTACATTTTGACGACTACTTCGCTTGTTACCGATCAAAACAAGGAAACTCTCGAGCTGCCTTAGCCCTTCCTTTCTTTAAGATATGATGCAGAGCCATTATATGTAGCTAGCTTGGAATCTCATATCAAGCACGGGATGGTCTTATGAATAGCCATCTACTTAATAAGTTTTGAAGTGTAAAATAAAACCCACCGCACAATCTATATTTTCATGGTTATTTCCTCAAAAATGGTTTAGTTCATTTTTAAACGGGTGAACTTCCCTTTAACAGAATAAATTAACTCTTGTGGTGAAGTATCTATAAGCAATGTCTATGTACATATAACTAATTCTGATTTGGTAAATGTAGAGAGGAACAAATGTTAAGAGTTTATTTGGTACACACAAAAAGAAAAAAGTAGGCTCCACTGATAAAAATATGGAGGAATATATTGAGATGAATTTGTTACTTCATGAGACATTGTTAAGATGCTTGTGTAAGTACCATTTAAAAATAAGGGTAAATTACACACGGCTCCCCTGAGGTTTGCCTATATTACACACGGACCCCCCTATCTTTTTTTATTACTCTCCGCCCCCTGTAGTTTGGTATTGTGTTACAAAGCACCCATTTCTGTTAGGGTGCCGTGAGAAAATATTAGGGCAACTTTGATTTATTATGATATATCGAGAATGCCCTTATCTTCTCCTTCTCTTTATCCACTTGACTCAAGCTTCACCTCCACCTCCCTCTTCTCCATGGCCTCCCACGACCTCCACCATCACCACCGCCCACAGCCCCCCGTCCAAAAAGCTCAAGCCCACCCCCATCACCCCCTCCGAACTCCTCGTCGAATTCTCCCACCACGCCGCCTCCACCGCCCGCATCCACAACGGCAGCTTCGGCTCCTGTCCCGCCTCCATCATCGCCGCCCAGCAGAGATACCAGCTCCAGTACCTCTAGCAGCCCAACAGCTTCTACTTCAACCGCCTCAAGCCTTCCATCCTCAAGACCCGCTCCATCATCAAGGACGTGGACGAGATCTCCGTCTTCGACAACGCCACCGCCGCCGCTGCCATCGTCCTCCAGCAAATCACCAGTAATAGCTGCCACTACAATAACCACCTCCCCCGTCTGACCTCCACAAACTAACAAATTAGTCCAATCCCTCCACCGACCGTCGCCATAATTATCAAATCCGAACCCTTCTCCCTCGATAACCATGGACTCCGGCTTTTATTCCTCGATTGCCACGAAAAATAACCACCTCCCCTCATCCCTCTGCAGTTCGATAGTATAGTGGATGTGTTTGTGTGTTGACAGGGTGTTTGTTTATGTATGTGTGTGTGTTGGAGGGCTGATGATAAATAGGGGGTCGTAAGGAATAGGTTGTGCGGTGGTTGAGGGTGGGGGAGGGGGGTGGGGTGTGGTCGACAATGGGTCGTGGTGGCTATGGTTGGTGGCCCGTGGCTTCGCCGGCAGTGGTGTGGCAGTGCAAAGGGTACTGTAGGCGTGTGCGTGTGTGTGTGTGAGAGAAAGAGAGAGAAGAGAGGAGGGGTGGTAAATTAACTTGTTCAATCATGGGTAAGACCGTCCTTTTATTAATTTTGTTAACTCCGTTAACAGAAAAATAAAAATGTGTAGCTTAGTGTAATAAAAAAAGATAGGGGGGTCCGTGTGTAATATAGGCAAACCTCAGGGGAGCCGTGTGTAATTTACCCTAAAAATAATTTGTACATCTCAATGGCATGCTCATAGCATTGACTTTGATAGAGAAAATTTTGGTCTTTGTTTTTTAGTTCAAATTTCGTTATGCTTGTGTAAGTATCTTTTAAAAATAATTTGTACATTTCAATGTCATGCTCATAACGTTAATTACATGTTAATTTAACTTTGGTGGAGAACATTTTGGTCCTTTTTATGACCATATGCTTTATAAAAGTTAACAAGCACGGCTTGTTAAATAACAATGAGGTGGTAGTCTTAGAAGTATACATAACCCATATGTAAAAGTATACACAGAAAGTAGTAAGATTAACATGTTATAGCATGAGGTAACTATATGATGCCAAGGAAAGAGGGTTCGCGTATATGTGGAGGTGCTACAAAGGATGCAGTCCGAATCAGTTTCCAAGTAGGCAAAGTGAGAGATAGTAAGGATGGAGTAAGGGCTGAGAGCAAGGCTCCCCAAACAACTCGCGAGGGCTGGCAGCGCTGTGCAGACAGGGCGACGACGAACAGGGCCGGCGGTCGACAGTCCAAGTCAAGGTCCAAGTCAGGGGTGCAACGTCAAGGGTCCGATATCAGGAGTTCAAATGTGTTTTTCTTACTAGAATTCCAGAGAGAATAGGTTTTTAGAGAGAGAGTGAAAATGTCAAATGAGATAGCAGCCCCTTTAATGAGCTCCAAAGTCCACTATTTATAAGCAAAAATGTGCATGTGTCATCAGCCGACATGTGTCATCCCCTAGGAGTGACATCTCACCAGGAGGTCCAAAGTATCGATTCTCTGTTGGACTGCTGGTCCCCGAGCTCGTGCTACCCTGCCCTTGCAGCATATCTCTGCCCGTCTGAGGAGACTGACCACACCGCGATAGCATGATCAGAGTAGCTCGTTGCCCCAACCACCGGTCCAAGCCCTTACTGAATCCCACAAGATGCGTCAAGAGACGCGCAGAGATCCTGACAGCGGCGAGGGTTGCCCCTGTAGCCAACTGCCAGGCAGATTAGGCACGATGCCCCCAAAGGACCTGCCCCCGTCCCGGAGTGACCCGAGGGTCATTGCCCTGATGGTGTCGACGATCAATGGTAACATGAATGGACATGCTCGCAGCTCAGGGCTCAGAGTCTGTGGTGAGGGGTCCTCATGCCGGAGCCCCTGTGATTATGACAGCGACGACTTTAAGGTAGTGAGCCCATCCCGTGGCGGCGATCACTTTAAGGTTGTGAGTTCATCCTGCTGCGAGGGGTCCTCGTGCCGGAGCCCCCCGTGATTATGACAGTGATGGATTTAAGGTTGTGATCCCATCCCATGGCGGCGATGACTTTAAGGTTGTTATTTCATCCAGCTGCGAGGGGTCCTCGTGCCAGAGCCCCCCGTGATTGTGACGGCGATGGCTTTAAGGTTGTGAGCCCATCCTGTGGCGGTGATGACTTTAAGGTTGTGAGTTCATCCCGCTGCGAGGGGTCCTCGTGCCGGAGCCCCCCGTGATTGTGACGGCAATGGCTTTAAGGTTGTGAGCCCACCCCGTGGAGGCGATGACTTTAAGGTTGTGAGTCCATCCCGCTGCGAGGGATCCTCGTGCCGGAGCCCCCGTGATTGTGACGGCGATGGCTTTAAGGTTGTGAGTCCATCCCGTGGCGGCAATGACTTTAAAGTTGTGAGTCCATCCCGCTGCGAGGGGTCCTCGTGCCGGAGCCCCCGTGATTATGACGGAGATGGCTTTAAGGTTGTGAGCCCATCCTGTGACGGTGATGACTTTAAGGTTGTGAGTCCATCCTGCTGCGAGGGGTCCTCGTGTCGGAGCAGTACGAGTGGAACGCCCCCGGAAAGCACATAATATGATTGTGGCGCGTGGGCGTCGCGACTACCGTCGAGAGACAATATCTGGTGTCGGGGCACGTTATGAAAGTGGCACGGTGCATGGGTGCGGCGATGAGTGTTAAAGAGCGTGCAGGTGATAGTTGTAGCGGAGACGGTACCCAGATGACAATGCGCGGCCGCGAATTACGGTTGTCGCGACGACGGCGCGCGGGCGACAACGAGCGTCATGCGACCACTGGTGGTGAGTGAGCACTGTAGAGTGCGTTGAGTGAGATGCCAGAGGGGTCAGCAGCCTCCCTCCCAAAGACAAGGGTGGCCGACCCCTCATTAAAGAGGGTGGCCGACCCCCTTCTCAGGGAGGTGGCCGACCCCCTTCTCAGGGAGGTGGCCGACACCTTCGGGGGATTTGCGCTCTTCCAAGCAACGATAACGACGGACAACCTGATTGCCTGTGAATGTTCGAAGGGAGATGCACGTTGACCGGCTGATGGCATTGAATAATTGACTGGCGAACGGGTGATGTGTCACGCAAAATGGGTCCCTTAGCGGGCCCTGGGGTGCGGTCTGAATAGGTTGGGAACGTAAGCCCCCTGCGTGCAGTGTGCGCGGAGGGGCAACCCTAGTGGGTGCCGCACACATAAACGGTGTTGCTTGCGATCGGGTAGCGGTAACTATGAATTATGCAAAAAAATAGTTGTGACGATTTTGTTTAGTGGAAGCACAGCGCGCCAAAAGAAATTAAGCGCGAAAAGGGGTAACCGGTGAAAAATGGAGCTGTTGGATTTTGGGGGAGAAAAAGATTTGGTTTGAATTTTGAATGGGTGGTTGAGATTGAAAGATGGCCCATCCCTATAAATAGTGAAGGAGAGGAGGAATTTTCCAAAAATCCTCATTTACATCCTTTTTCATTCAAGAGAGAAGAAAGAGAAGATAGAAGAAAAAATGAGATGGTGAGAGAAGGGAAACAAGTGGCCGAGGGGTCGGCCGGTGAAGGGGGTCGACGGCGCCAAGGGATCGGCGCTGGTAGGGAGAGGGAAAGAAGGGGGGAAGGGGGAAGGAGGGATGAGGGGGGAAATGGGAGGGGGGTCGGCCGCGCGGGGAAGGTCGGCCACCGCTGGGGAAATGAGAGGAAGGGAAGGTGGAAAGGAAGAGAGGGGGGAGAGGGGAGGAGGGTCGGTCGCTCGGGGGGGGGGGTCGGCCAGCCAAGGGACTTCGGCCGGTGCTGTAGGCGCGGGGGGAAGAGAAAGAGAAGAAGGCAGAAGAGAAGAAAGGGGGTCGGGGGCTGCAGAGGGGTCAGTGGGGCCACGGGCCGCAGCTAGGGCCACTCCTGCCGAGCCGATGCCAGTTCTAAAGAAGTTGAAGCAGAAGATGTGGGCGAAGCCGCGAGGTGCGGCAACTAGTGCATCGCGGCCACCGCGGATCGTGACGATGAAACCAGTGCCCGCGCCACCGACATATGAGGCTGCAACTACGGCAGGTGGAGAGACGGAAGTGCCGTTGACCTTTGACGATGCTTTGGTGAGAGCATATGATCTGGATCCAGACAAGACGAATACGGTGCTGGGAGTGGTACCGGCCGTACCTGACCGGGAGCTGGCCATCCGAGTGGCTGATGGTGCTTTCCCGGTGCCATGGAGTGGTGCGTTGATGGGCGAGGAGCCACGAGTGCCATCACCATATGTGCGGGCTCCGAGCTGGGAGGAGGCACCCATGCCATCGCCGAGATATGTTGCGGGGTTGTTGGTGGAGCGAGAGGATATACCCTAGTCTCCTGTGGTTTTCAAGGGCCATGGTGCGATGCCGATTGGGTGGGACTTCTGGTGCGAGCATATGGTGGAGACGCACGGTAGTCGGCGCTATTGCAAATGTTGGGATTACTGCCGGCGATAGATATGACCGGGAGGGGACTGGAGTTGTATAGAGATCTGCCCGGGATGACCCTACTGCTGTCGAGGTGGAGCACTTAGTCACACACCTTTGTGACCGAGTTTGGAGAGATTGGGCCGACGTTGCTAGAGGTACTGATGCTGACAGTGCTGCTGATGCATGGAGAGTTGGATGCGCGTGTGAGGCGGCCTAGTGGCGAGGAGCGGCTGTTGCAGACGCAGCTACTGGATATTTTATCGGAGACTAGGCAGCACCGGAAGGGGACATACAGTGGGTGGCTCCGATTGTTCTATGGGATGGCGTTGGCGAGGTCGGGGCAGAGATTGGGCAATGTTGGCCATTTCGTGATGGGGTTGTATCACAAGGATGAGCGGTATGAGATGGTGGCCTTCTTGACGATGTTCTTGTCGAGGTGAGCATTGTACTGTCAATTGATTGTATGCTTGCATATGTGATGTTTTTTTATGCCATGTATAATGAGTTGCTGTGTGTTTGCAGATTTGTGTTTGAGGGGACGTCGGAGGATGGTATTTCCCCAAGGGTGATTCCCCTGGAAATTCGGATGGCGCAGGGGAAACGTGTCGGGCTGGCTCCCGTGTATCTTGGCACCCTGTATTCACGGCTGGATCAGTTCGTGAATGATATGAAGAGGTTGCACGGGCGGTATCAGGTGACGATGTACGTAGACTAGATGTTCCCGCAGAGATATTTGTACGAGTGCTTTCCAGATTATCAGCCGGCGGGATACCCGCTCGAGCATTCAGTACCGAGGACGCGGACGGTGACGCATGGAGGCAGGTCGCGGGAGGTGGCGCTGTGGTGCAGTGGGTCATGGGCATTTGCATGGCCGGGCATCAAGAGGCCGGATTGTCCGCTGTCACGGCTGATAGATTTGTGGGAGGCATGCTTGGTGCGGCCGTACAGAGATATGCATGCATCGTATGGAGTACGTTACATGGATAGGAGATGGTGATAGACTTGACCAGGAGGGGGGACTTGGCCCCAGCGGATGTTGTACTGTTGGTGGCCAATTTTTCGGGTTGGCTTCCGGTGATGACTGATGATGGTGGGAAGCCTGCTGAGAACCTGTACTATGTGGCCAGGTATTTCCCGGACCGGCTGTCCCTGGCGTTTGGTTATGACATAGAGTCTCCGTGTGGGTATCGTAACCCGTGGAGTGTGACAACTGCGTTTGGGTACATGCGGTATGACAGAGTCCGTGAGTGGGCGGCACCAGTGACGGAGTGGAGGCGGCCGGGAACAGCAGTAGCGGGGGTAGTGACGGTGGCGTATGCACAGTGGCGGGAGTGGCTGCGGGCTAGCTGGGTGGAGTGGTTGGCATAGCCATCAGATACACGTTGGCTAGTTGATGTGTTTGCATGTGACCGGGCGTTGAGCTTGATATTGGCGACAATTGTGAGACAGGCTGGCATGCTGGTGTTAGTGTCGAGGAGTGCTACTGTGAGCTCGGAGAGGGATGCAAACGAGGATGGCGAAGGGTCTGAGGACGATGCCCCGGGGGACGACCGTGGAGAGGAGCCGGTGGTGCAGGTGCCGAGGGTGCCAGGGGCCGGTAAGGGGCCGCTGTCGGCACTTCGAGTTGGGATGATGGAGAGTGCTCGTCAGGCTGGTGCAGGCACATCGGGCTCACGTCTAGCAGGGTCGAAGAGGCCGCGGGATGCATTAGAGGAGCCAACGGTTGACGTAAGCTTTGTTGTTGATATATATATATATATATATATATATATATAGAGGTTCGATACAGACCCACCGGTGGGAAAATAAAATTTTCCCACCCAATCGCTTGACAGTCATGCGATTGCATAAAAAAAAAAAGACGGCTGGACTGGGCCATTTATGGCGAAAGGGGCCCATGATTGGCTTTGGGCCAATCGCCTGACTTTCATGCGATTGGCTTTGGGCCAATCGCGAAAGTCCCGAGATTGGGCCCATTCAGTCCATTTAAATTTTTTTTTTTTGCCTCCCCCCCACGTGTCCCCACCCCCTCCCTTGCCCCCCCCCCCCCCTTCGGCAGATTCCCCCAGCAGCCCCTCTCACTTATAATATTCGGCAGTAACCCCCTCCCTTGGCCCCCACCCCTCTTCCCCCTCCCCACTTGTCCATTTTCCCCCCCTAGCCCCCACCCCCCTCCCCACTTGTCATTTTTTTTTCCTAGACCCCCACCCCCCCTTCGACACATGGCACACATCAGTTGGCCCCCCCCTCCCACGGCTCACTTTTCTGTCTATAAAAACCCTCTTCCCCCGAATTATTTCTTACGCTCTCATCATTCTCCCTATCTCACCTACATAATCTCTACAATTTTTTTTCGTCAAAAAAATTTACGCTAGAAGATCGGTGGATAACCGCTAGAAGAAGATCGGTGGATTTCTTCGTCATTTTTTTCAAGTCCAAACAAGTAAGTATTTTGAATTTTCTTATAATTCAATGTTAATTTAAATTGTTGTTACGCTTAAATTTTTCTTACCATAGTCTAAAATTCGTGTTTAGGGCGTCAAAATTACGTTTTTACAAATCGGGGTATTACATTCGAAAGATTCGGTAATAGCGATTTTTTAGGGCGTCAAAATTATGAATTTTCACGAATTTATAAAAAATAGCTAGAGCTAGATTTTGCCAAAGTGCAGAAAAGAGACCCTAGTTATTTTTAAAATATCTGTATCAGGTAAAAATTTCAGATTTTTCTAAATACTGGAAAGGGGTTAACTGATACGCGCAACCTTGTAACTTCGCAGTGTAATTTAAAATATCAAGCTAGCGCGGTTTCGCGCGAAATTTTTTTGAGAGCCCTAGGATGTTGGAAAGTGCCATTCCCCAGGAATCCGGGCCATTCCGAAGCCGGTAGCAATTTCTTGCCCCGAATTATCTTTTAAGCGCTCGATCCGGACACCGGTTCGGGATTTTTTGACGAAAAATCCCTAAAATGCTTTTTAGACCAAGGATGAACTCAGCAACCTTAGAATAGCGTCTTAAATCACTTTTGAGATTTTTCCCGATGACAGGGGGCATTTTGATAATTCGCCGCCCGAGAGGGGTATTTTCGTAATTTCACGCTGTCAACTTTTTCGAGCGTCAATACTGTCCATAAATGTAAGCACACCCTAGCGAAGGCTGGGAAGTGCCATTCCCCAGGAATCCGGGCCATTCCGAAGCCGGTAGCAATTTCTTGCCCCGAATTATCTTTTAAGCGCGCGATCTGGACACCGGTTCGGGATTTTTTGTCAAAAAATCCCTAAAATACTTTTTAGACCAAGGATGAACTCAGCAACCTTAGAATAGCGTCTTATATCACTTTTGAGATTTTTCCCGATGCCAGGGGGCATTTTGGTAATTCGCCGCCCGAGAGGGGTATTTTCGTAATTTCACGCTGTCAACTTTTTCGAGCGTCAATACTGTCCGTAAATGTAAGCACACCCTAGCGAAGGCTGGGAAGTGCCATTCCCCAGGGATCCGGGCCATTCCGAAGCCGGTAGCAATTTCTTGCCCCGAATTATCTTTTAAGCGCTCGATCCGGACACCGGTTCGGGATTTTTTGACGAAAAATCCCTAAAATGCTTTTTAGACCAAGGATGAACTCAGCAACCTTAGAATAGCGTCTTAAATCACTTTTGAGATTTTTCCCGATGCCAGGGGGCATTTTGGTAATTCGCCGCCCGAGAGGGGTATTTTCGTAATTTCACGCTGTCAACTTTTTCGAGCGTCAATACTGTCCGTAAATGTAAGCACACCCTAGCGAAGGCTGGGAAGTGCCATTCCCCAGGGATCCGGGCCATTCCGAAGCCGGTAGCAATTTCTTGCCCCGAATTATCTTTTAAGCGCTCGATCCGGACACCGGTTCGGGATTTTTTGACGAAAAATCCCTAAAATGCTTTTTAGACCAAGGATGAACTCAGCAACCTTAGAATAGCGTCTTAAATCACTTTTGAGATTTTTTTTTTTTTTTGGGGGCATTTTGGTAATTCGCCGCCCGAGAGGGGTATTTTCGTAATTTCACGCTGTCAACTTTTTCGAGCGTCAATACTATCCGTAAATGTAAGCACACCCTAGCGAAGGCTGATTTGAAGCCGTTTCGCGGGGCGTTGGGGTCCTAATGAACCCCGGGCCATTTCGGTAATTTGCCGCTCATCGGGTTCTATTTTCCTAATTTTACATTACACGAATTTCCCGAACCACTTTTAGTTCAGGAAAGGGTGTGAGACATCCGAAAAGTTATACTTTAAAGTTGTGAATTAGATAAAGCTTGTTGGGGCGATGACTGAAAAACTATGAAGGTTTTCTGATGGCAGGGGGCATTTTGGTAATTCGCATTCCCGAGAGGGGTATTTTCGTTACTTTGCCCCTTTCAGTTTTTCAAATGAATGCTTCGTCCAGAAATGTAAGCAAAGCACCTGAAAGGTGCTTTCGAAGCTGATTTGGGGCGTTATGGTGATAATGAACCCCCGGGGGCATTTCGGTAATTTGCCGCTCATCGGGGGCTATTTTGGTAATTTTACATTATACTAATTTTCCCCGCTATTACACTGCAAATAGAGTCCATTCTTCTTTTATTTAATTCTATGACTTGTTGAGAATGATATAATTTTTGTTTTTTATATGTCAGTATAAATATGGATGCAACTGGAGGAAATATTTTTTGTGAAGGTTCTGATCCACCTTACTTGGATCAAGTTTTTCAAACACTTGACGAAGTCGAAGCATACTACAGAGCATATTCGAAAACGATGGGTTTCGGTATTCGAACTAGGACGAGTAGAAAACGGGTGAATACCGATCAAATTGGTGCAAGGTTATTTGAGTGTCATAGAGGAGCACCGCATGTACCCCCGGTCGTTCCGATCAGTGACGAAGGGACAACAAGACAAAGAAAACGCGACACATTTCCGGGTACCGGCTGCAAGGCCCATGTGTATGCAGTACACCGGAAAAAAGAAAACCATTGGGTTGTGACGGGAGTGGACTTGAGTCATAATCATCAGTTGATGACTCCCAGTAAGATTGGTCAAATTCATCAACACCGAGAAATTAGCGCGGCACACAAACAACTGATTTTTACAATGGCCGGGGCTAAAATTCCACCTTCTAAGATGATGGGGGTTTTCTCAAGCCAGGCTGGGGGGATTGACAAGTTGAGTTTCAACGACGTAGACCTTCGAAATGAACTTCGTGCTCAGAAGAGAGAGTCTTTCGGTAGGAATGATGCTCAAGCTACCATTGATCTCTTCAGGTGCCTTCAGAGTGAGAATTCTGGATTTTTCTACAGTATCCAACTCGATGATGAGAACCGCATTAGTACTATATTTTGGGCGGACCCCCGTTCTATAGCTGCTTACCTAAATTTTGGGGATGTTGTGACGTTTGACACCACATATCGCACCAATAAGTACTCTATGCCTTTTGCTCCGTTCACGGGGGTGAACCACCACTATCAGTCAATCTCGTTTGGCTTTGCCCTGCTTAGGGATGAGACGGAGGAGTCATTTACGTGGTTATTTGAAACGTGGCTTCAAGCAATGTATCGTATTCCTCCACAGACCATCATCACCGACCAAGATCTGGCAATGAAAAATGCAATCGCTAAGGTCCTTCCAGATACTCACCATGGCCTGTGCACGTGGCACATAAGCAACAAATATCCCGAACGGCTTCACCATGTATATGCAGACCATCCGGAATTCAAGACTGACTTTAATACATGTGTGAAGAAATCGTTGACGGTAGACGTGTTCGAGGAGAGGTGGGCCACGTTAATGGATGACTACAATTTGCACAATCATGCCTGGTTACAATCGTTGTATGCGAACAAGACACAGTGGGTCGGTGCCTACACCAAGAAGTTTTTTGCAGCCGGAATGACTACGACCTCGAGAAGCGAAGCTATGAATTCATTCTTTGATGGGTACGTAAGCCAGTCTTCAAGTATAGTGGAGTTCGTACTGGAGATGCAGAAAGCCGTTGATAGGCAATTGTACCGTGAGAGAGAAGCCGACGCGGCTACGGCTTACAAGGAAAGAGCCATACTACTCTTTTCACCTTTGGAGGCTCATGCGGCTCAAGTCTATACCAAGGAAATGTTTAGACAGTTTCAAGAAGAACTACTAAAGTCGAATCAATATGGCATGACAAAGTTGCACGAGTATTCCACCAGAGAGCTCAAGGTTTATGCTTTGACGAACGTAACGAATTTTCCCAATCCGTGCTCTTCGTCGACTCCGAGGAACAGAAGACATTTTACCGTGGCTAAATGTATGGACACCGGGTTGGTAAATTGCAACTGTCAATTGTTTGAGCATAAAGGTATACTTTGTCGACACGCGTTGAGGGTTTTGATCTCGAAGAATGCTAGTGAAATCCCTCAACAGTATATCTTGGAACGGTGGACGAAGGAAGCCAATAGAGTCCACGGTCACATTCCTTACGTGCCCAATGTTTCAGTTGATTTCGAGCAATCTGAGCCGCTGCGATATAATCACCTTTGTAACATCATGCACAGTTTATCATTGGATGCAGCGTCAACGTTTGATGGGTACAAGTATCAAGTTGAAGCAGCCGCACGGGATACGGCTAAGCATGCACAGTTTAGGATGGCTGATCCACAAAGACGGGACACTCCGACTACTCGGACGACTCGAGCCGGTAGATTCAATCGAGGCAAACAGCCAGTCATTGACGGCACTAGCATGCAAGGTGAGGAGGACGACATTTTTTATCCAATTATTTCTCAAACAAAAGGGCGAAAACGAGAAATACGCATGAAGAATCCGATTGAAAAAGAAACGGGTCAAAAAAAATTGCGAAAGTGTGCGTTGTGTAATAAGATGACTGATCATGACAAGAGAAACCATTATAAAGCGTTAGGTCTTGCACCTGGCAGTATGGTCGAGGAGGACGATGATGATGAAGAGTGTTAGGGTTAATGTTTCAGTTGTATAACGAATAACGTTTGTAATGTTTAAATTTGTGATTTGGTTTGTTGAATCTTTAATTTGTGATTTGGTTTGTTCTTCCGAAAAATCTCGTAATTTTTTTTGTCATTTCTTTTTTGCTCATTGCACCTCAGGCACGCTAGTTATCCCATTCGTAAGAATTCCGGCGAAAAACAAGACACATTAATTTTTGGGTTTTCCTAGGAAGGGCCTATTCGGGCACACTTTAGGGCACAATTCATAGCTTCCGAAAAATCTCGTAATTTTTTTTGTCATTTCTTTTTTGCTCATTGCACCTCAGGCACGCTAGTTAGCCCATTCGTAAGAATTTCGGCGAAAAACAAGACACATTATTTTTTGGGTTTTCCTAGGAAGGGCCTATTCGGGCACACTTTAGGGCACAATTCATAGCTTCCGAAAAATCTCGTAATTTTTTAAGTCATTTCTTTTTTGCTCATTGCACCTCAGGCACGCTAGTTAGCCCATTCGTAAGAATTTCGGCGAAAAACGAGACACATTATTTTTTGGGTTTTCCTAGGAAGGGCCTATTCGGGCACACTTTAGGGCACACTTCATAGCTTCCGAAAAATCTCGTAATTTTTTTTGTCATTTCTAGTTAGCCCATTCTTTTTTGCTCATTTCTTTTTTGCTCATTGCACGCTAATTAGGATAATGGTAATGAAGCCATCTAGCTTCATTTTTTTTCAGCTCCCAGGCTATCCTATACCTAAACGTCAAGGCAGCCTTCCTTGTCCACGACGTATATCTGAGCACCTCCGAGCGAGCAATGTAGTCCATGTACTTCAGGACGTAAATCCCGCAATCATGACTGTTATATTGCTTTGGTCGGTCATGTATCATCTCGACCGTCCAAGGATCTACCGTCGAATTCCTGGTGATGGATTCCCCCGAATAATCTCGGCACGCTAGCGAGAAGATAGTAGTCTGCATGTAACAATAAAAAAAGGTCATCAATATATGTTACAATAAGAATATACTATGAGCCAAGGTCAACCGAAAAAAACTAACCACTGCAGTGATGTACTCGCTGTATGTCTGTGCCAGCGACCGAAAGGGAGAGTCCTCCCGTAGGCTATCGTATATGTTGACCAATCTGTTCGCTGGATAGAGAACTAATAGGAACCAGTGGTGTTCGTGATGGCAAGGCATCATGACAAGGTTCGCATGAGCAGCGTGACATTGATTCTCTGCGGTCAACAGGGCTAACAAGTTTCCAGCTGGTTTCCACTTACCCATGCCTGCCCCTCGCCTCGTCCACTCTGTGAACTCCCTCATGCTGGTCACCATTAATGGGACAAGATAAGTGGGATACATGTTAATATTCAAATCTTCGCGCTGGTTATAACGTAGCTCTCTAATCCGGAGCAGATCTATATACGCGTTCATGACAAAATTTGAAATATCTGTCTCCGGTGCCAACATTCTCACATCCGTGTGACCTAGCAATGTTCCAAGAGGAAAGTCTGTTGAATCGTTGACAGGCTCAGGCCCGAAGTAGTGCTGGTCGATCCAACCCCGCTTCCATCGCCCCAATGGCTTTGTCGCTTGTCCTTTATCCGACCGGTTGCTTGGGCGCGAGGCCTGGGTGCCTACATGGGTCACTTGACTCTGGCGCTGAGAGTCGTACGTGTCAGGAGGCAAGCGACTAGACGGCTCCCACACCTGACTCTCGGGCTGAAACCCGTACGCGTCAGGAGGCAAGCCACTAGACGGCTCCCACACCCGACGTTCGGGTTGTGGGATGTACGCGTCAGGAGGCAAGCCACTAGACGACTCCCACACCTGACTCTCGGGCTGAAACCCGTACGCGTCAAGAGGCAAGCCACTAGACGGCTCCCACACCCGACGTTCGGGCTGTGGGATGTACGCGTCAGGAGGCAAGCCACTAGACGGCTCCCACACCTGACTCTGGGCCTGAGGCTGAGAGCCGAACGGGTCAGGAGGCAAGCGAGTAGACGGTTCCCCTTGGTAACCCCGGTACGCAACACCAAAGTTGTGAAGATCAGTCTTGTATGACTCAACGGAGCTCTTGAAACTGTCAGGCGCATGCGCGACATACCAGTCAAACCGCTCGAGCTGCTTGAACATCTCAGTGCCCTTGTCAACCTACAAACATGCATCGACAAATCACCGTCATCATTTCAGGCATGGTCGAGAAGGTGCGCAAATAAATATTGAAACGACACTCAAGCTGACTTACAATGCTCAATGCCCAGAACTGGTCATAGACCTCACGTGGCGCGTACGATGACGTCCTCACTTCGGAAGGGCGATTCACCCTCGTGCGCGTCACCCTGAGAAACCACTGTAAGTATTCCTCAGTACTGGTGCCGTCGTCCTTGAGCGATACAAGGCTATCATACGTTTCCTGCCAGGTATTCCACTGATCCACCTCGTCGCCCAACAAAATCAAGGCATTAGCCACCTCGAAGTTCGGCCCTCGACCACCCCTGTATGGCCGCATGTCTACAGCGAGTTTTGGAATCCCTTGTGGACAGCCAGCTTGCTTCATAGCTCGATCGGGCATCTGAAACTCACATACTTCGAAATGAATAAGTGGCACCCGAACCAAACCTGCCAGCACGTACGACACCGGCAGTTGCCAACACGTCTCATCCAACCGATGCATCACCTTCCCATATGGCTGCCACGTCACCAGGGATGCATCCATCATATCTAGTTCCCCCCGATAGAACATTAGATTGTGGTGAGGGTCTACCCGTTTAGTCCGTCTGGGCCTAGGCCCCCAAGCCCACACCCTAGGCCACGTCTCATCGGAATCAGCTACGGGCTGTGGACGACCCGTGGGTAGCCTCTCGTAAGACCAAACCTGTGAATGCAAACATAATATGGAATTAGTTATTAATCACGAATATATTGGCACGTCAACGAAGAATATTAATGCTCAAACCTGTAACAGAGTGATGCAGGCGGCAATGGACTTGGCACCCTTTCTCGTAGCTTTGTGCAATGCTCGATATAGGTGCGCAAGGACAGCTGAACCCCACGAATACGAGTATACCTCCCCAAGATCCTCCAAGAACACCATATACTTCGGATGCACCGTGTTTTTCTTTTGCGTCGGAAGTAATATAGATCCAATAATATACAAAAGGAATGCCTTCGTATACACCGAAAAATCATGAGGAGTGTATTCATCCGGTAGCTCGCCGTACTGCTCTCTCAGCCATTTAAGTTTTATGCCGTTGGTTGTAAGAGCTTCCCTTGGAATTCCCGGAAAATACTGCATAGCCATCTTCGCTATGGATGCAGACCCATTACTCGAAGTAATGGGTCTACCGTGACATGGGATTCCAAGTATAAATCCAACGTCCTCTAATGTAATAGTCATTTCACCAAACCGGAAGTGAAATGAGTTCGTCTCGCCCCTCCATCGTTCAACTAGAGCAGATATAAGGCAATCGTCGTGCCGAGCCCAAATCCCGCAATCGGTGAACACCGTCAAATTTTGATCTCGCAGTAGTTCTATTTGTTCCTCATTCAGTACCCACTCGGAATGGCCACTTGTGCTTTGACGTGTTTCCAAAACACCCCTATCGACACTGTTAAATACGTGCCTCGCGACGTGGTCATCGTCATCGTATAGGATTGATGTATCATGAGGTCCAGGGTTGAAATCCATATCTGTAAGAACAAAATATAATCGTACATTAACTTAGCGTCCATAATATTTACATTCCAAAACTGTAACTGAATCGTTAACCTAGCTTACCAACGCAATAACAATAGTCATTAAATCATTACTTTAATGTATGAAAACCATTCCTCACTTCCAACGACTCCGAACGCTTAATAACCCTAGCCGCCTTCGCTAGGGTGTGCTTACATTTACGGACTTGAAAAGACGTTCGAAAAAGTTGAAAGCGTAAAATTACGAGAATACCCCTATCGGGCGGCGAATTACGAAAATACCCCCTGGAATCGATTTTAATCTCAAACGTGCTTTAAGACGCTATTCTAAGGTTGCTGAGTCCATCCTTGATCTAGAAAGCATTTTAGGGATTTTTCGTCAAAAATTCCCGAACCGGTGTCCGGATCGAGCGCTTAAAAGTTTCATAGGCAAAAAATTGCTACCGGCTTCGGAATGGCCCGGATTCGTGGGGAGTAACCCTAGCCGCCTTCGCTAGGGTGTGCTTACATTTACGGACTTGAAAAGACGTTCGAAAAAGTTGAAAGCGTAAAATTACGAGAATACCCCTATCGGGCGGCGAATTACGAAAATACCCCCTGGCATCGGGAAAAATCTCAAATGTGCTTTAAGACGCTATTCTAAGGTTGCTGAGTCCATCCTTGATCTAGAAAGCATTTTAGGGATTTTTCGTCAAAAATTCCCGAACCGGTGTCCGGATCGAGCGCTTAAAAGTTTCATAGGCAAAAAATTGCTACCGGCTTCGGAATGGCCCGAATTCGTGGGGAGTAACCCTAGCCGCCTTCGCTAGGGTGTGCTTACATTTACGGACTTGAAAAGACGTTCGAAAAAGTTGAAAGCGTAAAATTACGAGAATACCCCTATCGGGCGGCGAATTACGAAAATACCCCCTGGCATCGGGAAAAATCTCAAACGTGCTTTAAGACGCTATTCTAAGGTTGCTGAGTCCATCCTTGATCTAGAAAGCATTTTAGGGATTTTTCGTCAAAAATTCCCGAACCGGTGTCCGGATCGAGCGCTTAAAAGTTTCATAGGCAAAAAATTGCTACCGGCTTCGGAATGGCCCGAATTCGTGGGAAGTAACCCTATCCGCCTTCGCTAGGGTGTGCTTACATTTACGGACTTGAAAAGACGTTCGAAAAAGTTGAAAGCGTAAAATTACGAGAATACCCCTATCGGGCGGCGAATTACGAAAATACCCCCTGGCATCGGGAAAAATCTCAAACGTTCTTTAAGACGCTATTCTAAGGTTGCTGAGTCCATCCTTGATCTAGAAAGCATTTTAGGGATTTTTCGTCAAAAATTCCCGAACCGGTGTCCGGATCGAGCGCTTAAAAGCCCGTTCGGCAAAAAGTTGCAACCGGCTTCGGAATGGCCCGGATTCCTAGGGAATGGCACTTTCCAACATCCTAGGGCTCTCAAAAAAATTTCGCGCGAAACCGCGCTAGCTTGATATTTTAAATTACACTGCGAAGTTACAAGGTTGCGCGTATCAGTTAACCCCTTTCCAGTATTTAGAAAAATCTGAAATTTTTACCTGATACAGATATTTTAAAAATAACTAGGGTCTCTTTTCTGCACTTTGGCAAAATCTAGCTCTAGCTATTTTTTATAAATTCGTGAAAATTCATAATTTTGACGCCCTAAAAAATCGCTATTACCGAATCTTTCGAATGTAATACCCCGATTTGTAAAAACGTAATTTTGACGCCCTAAACACGAATTTTAGACTATGGTAAGAAAAATTTAAGCGTAACAACAATTTAAATTAACATTGAATTATAAGAAAATTCAAAATACTTACTTGTTTGGACTTGAAAAAAATGACGAAGAAATCCACCGATCTTCTTCTAGCGGTTATCCACCGATCTTCTAGCGTAAATTTTTTTTCGCTCGTATTGTTGTGAAAATTATGTAGGTGAGATAGGGAGACTGATGAGAGTGTAAGAAATAATTCGGGGGAAGAGGGTTTTTATAGGCAGAAAAGTGAGCCGTGGGAGGGGGGGGGGCCCAAAACAAACAAGCAAATTGGAGGGAGGAAGGTCTGCCGAAGGGGGGGGTGGGGGTCTAGGGAAAAAATTGGACAAGTGGGGAATGGGGTGGGGGTCTGGGAAAAAATTTGGACAAGTGGGGAGGGGGGTGGGGGCCTAGGGGAGGGGGGGAAATAAACAAGTGGGGAGGGGGAAGAGGGGTGGGGGCCAAGGGGAAATTCGGGTGACTGCCCCGAAGGGGGGAGGGGGGGGGGGGCAAGGGAGGGGGTGGGGACACGTGGGGGGAAGAGAGGTGGGGCAGGCAAAAAAGGCCATTGGGCCACAGCCAATCGGAGCGATTGGCATTGGGCCAATCGCAGGAAAGTCAGGCGATTGGCCCAAAGCCAATCGCCCGAGAGTTAGGCGATTGGCTTTGGGCCAATCGCCTGACTTTCCTGCGATTGGCCCAATGCCAATCATTACCCCATTCGGCCATTAATGGCCCAGTCCAGCCGTCTTTTTTTTTTTTTAAAAACAATCGCTCGACTGTCAAGCGATTGGGTGGAAATTTTTTTTTTCCCACCGGTGTGTGTGTAGCGAACCCCTATATATATATATATATATATATATTGTTAAGGTTTATTTATTGGTGGCACATAACAATAAAAGTGTATATGGACTGATGGTGACTTTGACAAGAGTATGAGGAGCAGGCGGTTGAGCGGGGCAGCGATGCAGGTGCGGTTATCGAGGCAGAGGAGGGGAGGGCAGCCGAGGCTGATGAGCCAGCAGATAGGGATGAGCCAGAGATGGCCGGCACGTCGAGGGCCGGTGTGAGCAAGAGGGTGAGTCCACTGCCGGACGCTGAGGAGAGAATTAAGGATGTGTATGGTGGGTCGGTCAACGAGTTGCTAATGTTTGATGTCAGTGGCTACTGGTGGATGGGCACAGAGACGGAGGCCGCGGTGGGTGAGGGGGATGACCCGGTGGAGCTGGAGCCTACGGTTGTAGCCCCGGCGCGTGAGGTGGAGATGTCGGTGCAGCCTGTTGCGGAGCGTCAACAGGACGCGCCGTCAGGGTCGGCTGTCGAGGCTGGTGCAACGCTGATGGTGATGCACTCGATGACTATTGGTGCCCAGGCGGCAGGATGAGTGCCGGAGAGGCCTGTGGTGGGGGGAAGTGGGTCAGTAGTCGGAGAAGCCAGTAGGGGATCCTTGAGTGGGCAGGCCGATGTCGCATCGTGGGAGAGTCTTTAGTTGCCTTTCGAGACGGTGCACCGGTTGGAGCTGGTGAAGGCAGCATTCCCATAGACGTTTGAGGGAGTCACTGTGGGGAACCCAGTACTGTAGAGGTGGGTGTATACATGGTTCGTGGAGTGGGTGCTGCCTTTTGCTAGTGTCCCCGCGACGGGCTGGACGACATAGTTCATTGAGCAGTCACTGACAGAGTTTGCACCGTTTACATCCTTGGGCGTGCAGTTAGATTGGCTGGCCGACTTCATGAGGTCAAAGAGCGAGGGCGGGGCTGTGGGGGAGAGGATGGCCTTAGTGCTGATGGATGAGGTGTTGCTTGAGAAGCGGCGTACAAGGTTGGAGGTGGAGTGGTCAGAGATTACCGGCGAGCTGGCCGTGATTGATAGGGAGGTAGCGGATATAGAGAGGCAGCTAACCGATCTATAAAGACAGCTGGGGAACCTACAGAGGCGGCGGGCTGACGTTGAGGTTTGAGAGGCTGAGCGACTGATGGTCTACGCTGCAAGTTGGATGGTCTACGCTGCAGGTTCAGCGCCAAACCTTACAGGCTTTTAGCTCGCATCTAGTTGCAGCATTGTTGTTTAGCTTCCTTTAGGGTATATGAGAGGTGTATGTATGAAGAGCGCCCGATAGTGGCCGGCAAACTCCATATGTAGATTATTTATATGTTGATGTTATGAGTATGGCATCGGGTTGTCTTGTTGGCTCTTGTTATTGATTGCATGGTGTGCTTGTTGTCTGTTGCGATTGTTGAATGTCTTGTGTCTGATGGTTGCCTGCCGGTGTTCCCCCCTTCCCGCCGAGGGCAAATGACTTGGTGACCAGAAATTAACAATAAGTGTATGCTAAGCACAAACGTATGTAGCAGAAAGACTGTGTATTGATAGTACTTGGATCAAAATGTCATTACATAAAGAAGAACTTGTAATAAGCAACAAAAGTTACAAGTCAAACATGTGTGCATATACAAAAAAAATGTTGTGTAAATGTTCTAAACTATGTTGTGTCACAAAATATCTAACCGATTTGCGTTTGATGGATCGTGCCGAGCTACAGTCAGGTGGTAGGAGCCCGTGAGATAGATATTGTAGGAAAGGCTGACGCCAGTCACCCTTGACGTTGATGACAAGAGCTTCCGCGCTATCTGGCACATATAGACATTCTGAACAATCCCGTTGTACATCTGAAGCATCTTTGGCCACGGATGGCCAAAAGAGGCCCATGCGCTGGAGGCGACAGTATAGAGGTGGACCGTTGAGGCCACAACACTTATGATGGCCAAATTGTAGTTTGTGCTTTGCTTTTTCCGGAGCCAAACACCTGGCCAGAGTGCCTCCAGGACATCGTATGTACAAGACGTCTCCCAACATCAAGAAATCTGTGAGGGTAGAGGCAGAAGCAATAGATGGCGCCTTAAGTTGGTCGACGATTGGCTGCCTCCAATCATTGGTAGTAGTGTCCTTTAGGAATAAATTCAATGATGTGCATGGTGTGGTCCTTCTGATAATGGTTAGCATGCGCTGCTCACCGTCAACTTCTTTCTTTGATGCGATCGTGGCCAAGCTGTCCGCATGTCGGTTGTGGCACCTGTTATGATGTTCATATTGGACATGGCCAAGTCTTCCCTCGAAGTGTTGTACCAGGGCGCGATAAGGTGCCAAAGCTGGCTCCTTGACTGCGAACTCTTCGTCAGCATGCTTCATGATCAAGTTTGAGTCCCCCTTTTATGCATAATGATTTAGCCCCCATACTGGTAGGCAGCATGAGGCCGATGACAAGGGCCTCATACTCAGCTTCATTATTGGATACCGGGAATTCAAGTTTGAAGGACAGGGATGTGGTAACACTCTGTGGAATGCGAAGGACTATATTGGCACCCCCTTGCCGAAGGGGAGCTTTATTAGGACCTTTGCTAGTGACGGAGCCGTCAAACTCAAGCGTCCATAATTCATCTATGTCGGAGATCAGGGCCGTCTCCTCCCCAAGCAATTGATCTGAGCTCGGTTCATACTGTTGGCGTGGGAAGAAGGCCAGGAGGTCTGTAAGTGCTTGGCTCCGTAGAGCTGTAGGATTCTTGATGGATAAGCCGAACTCGGCCAATAGCAATAACCAACGGGTAAGTCAGTCAGACAGGGCAGGGCATGTGAGCATGTATCGTAGTGGATCAGCCTTGGTGACAAGTGTGATTTGGTGTGACAAGAAGTAATGTCTGAATTTCTGTGAGGCGTAGACCAAGGCGAAGCAGTGCTTTTCGAGCTCAGAATAATTGGCTTCGGGTCCCCTGATTGACCGACTGAGATAATAAACTGGGCGCTCCACTTCGTCCACTTCTTGGGCAAGCAATGCCCCTATGGATCTGGACGTGGAGGTTAAATAAAACAATAGTGGAAGACCTCGTTGTGGCACGACCATGGTCTGCGATGACATGAGGACCCCTTTGATCTATTCGAATGCTTGATGTTGGGGTGCACCCCAACTCCACGATGTGCTCTTGCGCGTCAAATGCTGGAAGGGTGATAAGTTTGGCCAAGGCAGGGATGAATCGACGGAGATAAGAAACCTTGCCGAGGAAGCTCTTCAACTGTTTGGTGCTCTTGGGAGGGGGCATCTCTTGGATGGAGGTGGCTTTGGAAGGGTCAACGTCGATGACCTGTCGACTGACCAAGAAGTCGAGGAATTTGCCGGATGAGACTCCAAAGGCACATTTCAGTGGGTTCATTCGCATGTTGTACTGGCGACAACGATCAAAGACTGCTCAGAGGTCAGCGAGGTGATCGCTTTCCTTCTTAGACTTGATGATGAGATTGTCAACGTAGTCTTCCACCGTACGGTGTATCATGTTGTGGAAGATGGCTGTCATGGCCCTCTGATAGGTAGCACCCGCATTCTTAAGACCGAAGGGCATGACGTTCCAACAAAAGTTACACATTGGAGTCGGAAAGACTGTCTTGGCACAGTCGTTCGGATTCATTCGAATTTGGTTGTAGCCGGAGAAACCATCCATGAAGAACAAGGTCTCATGTCCGGCGGCAGCCTCCGTAAGCATGTCGATATTGGGTAGTGGAAACTCATCTTTAGGGCATGCTTTGTTCAAGTCGCAAAAGTCAATACAAACGCGGACTTAGCCGCTCTTCTTTTGGACAGGGACAACATTAGCCACCATATGGGGTGAGTAATTGGCTCAATAAAGCCAGCTTGCAGAAATCGCTCTATCTCTTGTTTAATCTTCAAGTCGAGCTCGGGGCGGAAAGATCGTGGGTGCTGGCGGACAGGGCTGGATCTGGTAGCTATGTTGAGATGGTGCGTCACCTAGGCAGGGTCCAATCCCGGCATCTCGTTGTAACTCCATGCCAATACATCGCGATATTCGCGAAGGATGGTAACCAATTCCTCTCTTCGGCCTGGGACGAGTTTTATGCCAATGTATGTCAGTCGAGGTTCCTCACCCGGGTTAGCCAGGTTGATTTCTTCAAGATCTTCGACCTGCAGTCGAGGGCCGTCTTCGTAGTAAGGCGGGGCAGCACGCGAGGTAAGCTTGGGGTCTGGCGGGCAATGCTCGGTAACGCATCACCATTCTGTCTCCGTGGGCGGGTTGGGGTCGAGGGGGTCAGATGACGGACCACCTGGAGCCCCCGTACACCGTCATAACTGGTAGATCACTTTTCTGTCTTTGACGATGTGTTGGAAGGTGGGTTCAGACTTGTGCTTCTTGGACTTGGGGGATGAAGGCGGGGAATGGGTCGTGACAGTGGGCGGCGGCGCTAAAGTTGATCATTTGTTCTTGCTACTTTTCTTGGACTTGGACTTGGGAGGCTTGTTTCCACACAGCTCATCCAAATTTGACAATTTGGTGGAATGGATGTGAGTAGCATTCTCATTATCTGCGGCAAGCTCAGTGAAGAAGGAGGCCTCGGCGAAGTAAGACTCGGCACATTCGAAGGGGGCTTTGGTTGCGGGGATTGTCATTGCTACCTCATGTCCCGTAGGACCGGCCACCAGTTTCACACATTGGTGGTACGTTGAGGGAACGACCTTGTTGACATGAATCCAAGGTCGGCCATGCAAGAGGTGGAAGGAAGACTCGCCGTCTTTCACATGAAAAGTAGTGTCGCGACGGACAGTTTCGACCATGAGGTCGACAGTGATATGGCCGAGGGTGGACTGGGGGCCCTGCCCAAAGCCAATAATCTTGATGGGGTCGCGGATGATCTTTCTTGGGGGGATGTTGGCCCGTTGCAAAGTGATGAGATGCATGATGTTGATTGAGGCGCCGCAGTCTACTAAGGCGCGGCGGAAGCCCGTGCCATTAACGGTGCATTCGAGGTACAACGGTGGGTTGTGGTGTTCGATTGGTGGTGAGTCCTCGTCCAAGAAAATGAATGCGGTAGAAGGGATATATTTGAGCTAGGCTTGGGTGGCGAAACATTCGGGACCGAGGCCTGTGGTGACCTCGATCAGACAGTTTGAGAGATAAGTCCTTGTTGCGGGTGAAAACCCCATTTCATCAAAAAAGCCTTTAATCTTCATCATTTGGCTAGCTGAGAACGCTGGCTGAGGAGCAGAAGGTACACAAGGTGTGACCATAGGAAAGACCTCCGTAGGAGCTTCGGGGACGACATACTCGATGTGGTCAGTAGCGGCCATGAGCACCTGATGCTCCTGATTGTTGTTACCGTGGTATGGGTAAGGGTCCTTACACACATCGTTGTTCTTCTGTAGCTGTAGGTCACCTGACGCGACCTTCCTTACAAAGATAGCTCGCAGCGCATTGCAGTTTTTGAGAGGATGGCCAAGGGCTTGATGGAAAGGACCGTAGTTGGGTCTGGTTCTTTCTTCGTCCGTGATGGGGATCCGCACGGGTGGCAATTGGAAGTTGTTGTCATTGGCCACCCATTCCGCCAAGAGTTCTTTCACCGTATTCAAATCACATGGATAGGTGGGGGGAGTCTCATGTTGTCTTCGCTTACCGGAGCGTGGGTCCCTATCCTGGAACTGACGCTTGAAGCCACTGTAATTGTTATTGTTGTTGTTGCTGTCGTTGTTGCGCTGAGTGCTGGATGTGTCTGCTGAGGCCATCAGTGCATTCTGCGAGCGAGGCTTCCATGGTTTGACAGGGCCGACTGTCTCGTAAGTACGTCGGGCCATTTCCTTGAGGTGTCCCCATGACCTCAACTGCAGGTTCTCGATGTCCACCCGGTAGATGTCATTCATGTTTTTGATGCATATGGGAACCAATGTCTCATCTTTACTGAAATCTGTACACTCGAGGCATTTAAGGTGAAAACAGTGCACATATTTGGTTAAGTCTTCACCGACATTCTGGCGTATGCCGGCGATGTCCACTATGGTGACGCGTTCAGCTTCGTAGTGGAATTTTTCCAAGAATAGTTGGATCATTTCATTCCAAGAATGGACCGTCCCCGCGGGGATCTGATGATACCAAGTGTATGCCAAGCCTGTGAGGGACTTGTGAAACTTCCTCAGCTTCAAACTATCGCCCGGGCCATATTGCTCCAATGAGCCGGCGAATCTTGTTAAGTGCTCACGGGCATTGCCTTCACGTCCGTTAAAGAGCACAAAAGTGGGTTGCTTGTATTTGAGCGGGTATAGGATGATGGTTATCTCGTTGGCATACGACGCGTGGCCTGTCAGTCGAGCTGATGAGTCGGGTGCAGAATGCTGTGACAGCCGGTGGAGGAGTGCGTTGAAGTCGGCTTTGGAGACATAATGGGGGGATGGTTCTTCCTGGCCAACTAATGGATGATGGCTGGCTGGGGCTCCACGAGCCCCCGAGCCCCCCCTGGCGGGGCAATTTGATGAGTAGGAGCAACAAAATGATGATATAGAACATGTGTTGATATGGGCAGGTGTATGGGGGCATGGGTGGGTGGGCGAGACATATCCACCACTTGGCCGGTTGTTTGATACTGCTCCGTTGGGTAGGGGTTAGGCTCCATTTCAATGGATTCGTGAGTTTCAGAAGAGCTTCGGGCTGGTACATGTTGAGGTGCAACAGTAGGGAGGACTTGTTCCAATACTGGTCCAAGGTCATGTTACGGTTTGTGTGATGTCATCACGGGATGCGGTGTGTCAGCTACGTGCAAGGAAAATGTCGTAAGTCCTACGGCCAAGGGTCAAGATGATCGAGGCGGCGGTGGTCGCGACACTAGGGCCTGGGCGACGTCAGGGGATGGCCCAGGTCCTGCAGGCTGGATCGGTGGAACGATTTGCTGTGAGGCCATCGCCTGCATGGATTTTTGCATTTTCATTATGGCGGTCATAAGAGTGGCTTGTGAGTCTTGTATGCTGGCTATAGTGGGAGTTCACTGCTGGATGGCCGCATTGACTATAACTTGCACGTCCAATGCGGTAGTTAGTGGCTGGTCTTGGAGACGTATGGCACTAGTCCCCTCTTGTTCAACCAAGTGGTCCTCTTCTTGCACGGTATGGATAAGGCCCTGGCTAGTAGCCCTCGTAACTCTTTGTTGTATAGGCATGGTGCCTAAGTGCGGAAGGTAGGCAGACTGCAATACGATGCTCACCTCCCCAGCGGAGTCGCCAAAATGATGCCAAGGAAAGAGGGTTCGCATCTATGTGGAGGTGCTACAAAGGATGCAGTCCGAATCAGCTTCCAAGTAGGCAAAGTGAGAGACAGTAAGGATGGAGTAAGGGCTGAGAATAAGGCTCCCCAAACAGGTCGCGAGGGCTGGCAGTGCTGCGCAGATAGGGCGACGACAAACAGGGCTGGCGGTCGACAGTCCAAGTCAAGGTCCAAGTCAGGGGTGCAACGTCAAGGGTCTGATATTAGGAGTTCAAATGTGTTTCTCTCACTAGAATTCCAAAGAGAATTGGTTTTTAGAAAGAGAAAGTGAAAATGTCAAATGAGAGAGCAGCCACTATAAAGAGCTCCAAAGTCCAATCTTTATAAGCAAGAATGTGCATGTGTCATCAGCCGACATGTGTCATCCCCTGGGAGTGACATGTCACCAGGGGGGGTCCAAAGTATCGATTCTCTGTTGGACTGCCGGTCCCCGAGCTCATGCTGCCCTGCCCTTGCAGCATCTCTCTACATGTCTGAGGAGACTGACCACACCGCGGTAGCATGATCAGAGTATCCCGTTGCCCTAGCCACGGGTCCAAGCCCTTACTGAATCCCACAAGATCCGTCAAGAGATGCGCAGAGATCCTGACAGTGGCGAGGGTTGCCCTTGTAGCCAACTGTCAGGCGGACTAGGCGCTATGCCCTCCAAGGACCTGCTCCCGTCCCGGAATGACCCGGGGGTCATTGCCCTGGTGGTGTCGACGATCAATGGTAACATGAGTGGACATGCTCGCAACTCAGTGTTCAGAGTCCGTGGCAAGGGGTCCTCGTGCCGGAGCCACCCGTAATTGTGACGACGACGACTTTAAGGTAATGAGCCCATCCCGTGGCGGCGATGACTTCAAGGTTGTGAGTTCATCCTGCTACGAGGGGTCCTCGTGCCGGAGCCCCCCGTGATTGTGACGACGATGGATTTAAGGTTGTGAGCCCATCTCGTGGCGGCGATGACTTTAAGGTTGCGAGTTCATCCCGCTGCGAGGGGTCCTCGTGCCGAAGCCCCTCGTGATTGTGACAGCGATGGCTTTAAGGTTTTGAGCCCATCCCGTGGCGGCGATAACTTTAAGTTTGTGAGTCCATCCCGCTGCGAGGGGTCCTCGTGCCGGAGCCCCCCGTGATTGTGACGGCGATGGCTTTAAGGTTGTGAGCCCATCCCGTGGCGGCAATGACTTTAAGGTTGTGAGTCCATCCCGCTGCGAGGGGTCTTCGTGCCGAAGCACTACGAGCGGAACCCCCCCGGAAAGCACATAACATGATTGTGGCGCCTGGGCGCGGTGACTACCGTCGCGAGACAATACCTGGTGTCGGGGCACGTTATGAAGGTGGCGCGGCGACGAGTGTTAAAGAGCATGCATGTGATAGTGGTCGCGGAGACGGTACCCAGATGACATTGCCCGGCCGCGAATGACGGTTGTCGCAACGACGGAGCGCAGGCGACAACGAGCGTCATGCGACCACTGGTGGTGAGTGAGCACTGTAGAGTGCGTTGAGTGAGATGCCAGAGGGGTCAGTAGCCTCCCTCCCAAAGACAAGGGTGGCCGACCCCTCGTTAAAGAGGGTGGCAGACCCCTTTCTTTAAAAAGGTGGCCGACCTTCTTTAAGGAGGTGGCCGACCCCTCCTTAAAGAGGGTGGCCGACCCCCCTTTAAAGAGGGTGGCCGACCCCATCTTTAAGGAGTTGGCCGACCCCCTTCTCAGGGAGGTGGCCAACCCCCTCGGGGGATTTGCGCTCTTCCAAGCAACGATAGCGACGGACAACCTGATTGCCTGTGAATGTTCAAAGGGAGATGCACTTTGACCTGCTGATGGCGTTGAATAATTGACTGGCGAACGGGTGATGTGCCGCGCAAAATGGGTCCCTTAGAAGGCCCTGGGGTGCGGTCCGAATAGGTTGGGAACACTATATAAGGTTGAAAAAAAATATTAACCAACATGATTGAACAAGATAGCTTAAATCCTCGTACTAAGCAAATTGTTTAATAAAATTTAACAACTTATTTGATAAACATGTTCACCATACTTTGATTTTATCTTCAAATATAGTATGGTTGTCAATCTAAGGTGGAGACTAGCTTAAGTACCACATAACTAATACTCCCTACGTCCTAGTTAGTTGATCATATTTCTTTTAGACTGTCCCAAAAAAAATCATCACTTTCCAAACTAAGGAAGAATATGTAGGTATTTTTTTCGTTTTTATCCTATTTACACTTCTTTTATTCTATTTGTCTCTCCACTTTTAATCCTCCACCTACTCAATTTTCTCTCTCATGTCCCACTTTCTTCCCTCCCTCTCTCTTTCTCTCTTTGGGGTAGAATGAAAAACTCATAAAATATAACGCATATCCTAAATAAGCTTGCAAGTCAAAGGTGATATATCAATTGTAAAAAGGGACGGAGGGAGTATTTTTTTGGTTTTACACGCAATTCTATATTCTAGGTATCTAGTTATTCTTTTCATATAAGATAATATCTTTAGAAGTATAAAATTAAAATAAAGTCATATTATCTTGATATAACAGGTTGAACCATAGTTATTAAAGGCGCAGACGCAACTAAGGCGCAGGCACAAAGGGTCCCTGGAGCCTAGGTGTAAGGCGCAGGTGCACTCCCTTTTGAAGTGAGATGCGAAATAAAAAAAATAATGGATGTTAGTGCATTAAACCAGTAAAATCACATAAAAGATTCAGAACATGACAATTTAACAATTTTTTAAAAATAGAAAAAGTTTCAAATCCAATAACAATTAGTTAATCCTAAGTGAACGTGACAACGCCATTCTCATTAATGCAGGCTAGGGCAACACTATTTTTTTCAAAATGAAATTATACGCCCCAAGTTTGGTAAATATTCTTCCTCAATTTCATTTTCTTTGTCTACGAGGTGAAGTGAAGAAGTAGATTTACTTGAAAAAGAGCAACAAGTGGCGACGGGACATAGCATAATGAACAACAACAAGAGAATCGATTGATGGAGAATTTGGGATTTTAGGTTCTTTTTGTGATTTAGATATTGATTTATAATGTTATGAAACAAGGAATCAAGGACAATGAATGGTTGGGATGAAGTTGCTGAAACAATTAAAAACTAAAATTTTTGTGCTTTTTTGTGCGCCTCCACCACCGCCTTGTGCCTTGCGCCTGGCGCCTTGCGCCTGGACACCTAGAAGCACAAGGCGCACGCCTTTTTGAAGGGGCTGCACCTAGCCCTAGACGAGGCGCACTCCCTACGCCTTTGATAATAATAGGTATAACTTAGAATGCTTAAGAGTTTAAATACTCACAACATATGAACATCGTAGAAAAAGATTTGTTTTAAAAAATTTCAATATAATATTAGTTGAATATAACTCATGCTTTATCTAGTATATAATTGAAATGTACTGTTTAGAAGCTTTAAAAAATTTCAGTTCATACATTTTCTGTTGTATTGTATAGATCCTTCATTAAAAATGTTAGATTTATGGGAGTAGCAGACATCCTTTTTTTTTAAATCTTTTTACTTATTAAATAATTACTGAGCTTTATTAATAACTAAAGTTTATTATTATAGGTGTAAGCCTAATAATATAGTTATCTTAATTTATTTAATACAGTCCAATAATTAGTCCAGTCCAGTTGCCCAGTCTAATCAAGCAGTCCAGTCCTGTAATTAGTCCGATCCAGCAATCCAGTACTGTCCAGTCCAATTCAGCTATCCAGTTGTCCAGTCCAATACAACTAGGTGGTTCTATTCCACATATCAAGAGTGTGAGTTATCTAGAAGACTTCAGAATATTTTGTGATTTATCCTTGATGAAAGTGATTAAGTCTTGATTTATGTGATACATGGAGATAATTCTCAAATCTGGTACATCCCATATGATTAAATTAGAGATACTTGCTGAATTATGGGAAGATCATGTCCTGAAATTCAGGGAAAAAAATTTAAAAATCATAGGATGAACCGGCCGCTTTGTCGCGGTTTTCAACAAACCGGCCGCTTAGTTGACTTTTTCTTTCACAACCTGAACCCACGAGTATGGCACGTGATCGGCCGCAGACCCATTCAGACAACTATCTAGGGTTCTGCCCGGCCTTATTTAAAATTGTCCACAATTCTAAAGTGATGCATTAACTAACACCATAATATCACTTCTAAAGAGGTCCTTATAGATTTCTCCAAATGATCTCCATCGAATTCCTCCATAATGACTGATATAATTTATTTAAAAGAAACCTCATTGATTTAAGCTACAAAAAATTCTAGAAATAAACCAGCAGTACTATAATTTCTCAAGAAACTTAAATCAGCTTCCTAACGAGCATCTCTTGCGGCTTCATTTTCATTACCCTCATAGTACTCAGGTTCATCTAGGTGATCACCTGAAAACATTTATTAAAAGGGGCGAGCTGGGGCCCCAGTAAATACATATGCCATATCCCTAAAATAGGTTTGTGAATTTCAAACATGCCATGGTTTTCCTTTTCAAAATCGAAAATTCAATGTCACCAACATAGAATTTAACTCCACGTATCTACGTACATATATGTACTTGCAGCAAAAGAAATCTCAAATTAGTATATAATCAACCAAAAGATTCATCAAGAACTGTCACAGTTATTCATAACCTTGTATACTGCGGTCAGCGTATGGTCCCACTGATTAGGACCCAGAATCCCTCTTCCACCCGGGATAACAAATGTGGACGCAAGGGCAAACCACGGTGCAACAATACTGTGCGTTAATGTATGGTCCCGTTGACCAGGACCTGGAATCAACTTTCCCCCGTGGATATAGGGTGTAGTAACTCAGCCAAATTATCATCTCATTTCACATGTACCGAGCATGGTTCATTTACTCACACAACAATTTCATGGCATTTCATTTCAGTTTTCATTAAACGATTTATCACGAACACGGGGCAATAAAAGTACTTCAAAGCTTTCGTTTGACTGAGAACATGTATACAATATATACAATTTACAAATAGGGTATAAAGATGAATATGGCAGGGTACTTACCTCGCTCAATATCTGGTTCTTGAGCTCGTTCAAAAGTCGGTTCTATCTCTTGTCTATCGAAACCTAAATAAAAAACCACACGGATGTCATTCATTGTTGCTTGAGCATGCCTAAGTATTAAGTTTATCTCAAGTTAGTAAAATTACAAAGCCGCCCCTTGACTTCTGTAAAATTACCTATTCACCCCCGATGCCTAACGTACTATTATCCACTTAGATATAACCTAAAATAATCTTTTTAAACAACTGGTGTATTTTTCGGACAAGAATGATCGTTCTGGGAATTTTTCGCTCAGAACCCTAAATTGTTCATTAAATTAAGCGCTAATGCTCATGTTCCAATAATATATCAAACAACACCGGAATGCCATGAAATTTTAGACACTCAAGCGTCGCAGTAATTTTAGATCACTGTAAAAGTTTAGGCTAAAACTAATTTTTTTTACTATATTAAATAATTCAAAAACCTGTTTTAAAAATAAAATTATTTGAGACATTTCCCATGCCCAAACAAATCCCAGAAAATTCCACATCAAAGGTTTCACAAAAATAAGGGAAGTTTTAGTTCTGTACTTTGTCTAACTCTACTAATAAGAGGTCCTTAAAATAGTTTAATAAACTATTGTAATAGTGAAGCGTTACGCGATATCCGATCGAGCGCTACGCCGCTAATAACGTTAAAAATAGCAAACGGTTTTCAAGCTTTTGAAACTCTGGAATATAATCCAGCTTAGCTACATAAGGTTATTGTAAAAGTATCATAATTTAATAACTTAATTTACTATGTTAAAATACACCGAAATCCCTTGTTCGGATAAAATTAGTTAGCAAGCTTCCCAAGCTCAGAAAAATCTAAACATTTTTCAGTGTGTAGGTCTTGCAAAAATAATATAAGTTACTCTTTTGCACTTCATCCAAATAATGTCCTAGATATACCTTAAAATTTTGGAAAGAAACTGGTAAAAAAAAGTTCCCTTTAGCGACACTTTTTTGTTAAATTCTTAAAACAGTGGTTCTTTCCCCTCTCTATGTACTTTTTCTTCTTCACTTCTCACACCCACTGCCTCACGGCACGGCAGTGGTTCATCCACTTCTCTCTCAAATTTTCTTCTTCTACAACACTCTCACCCACTTCATGAATACATATATACATGCAATACCCATTAGTTTTCCTACACTCTCACCCATCTACATACATAATTTAAGCTCCCACAAAATCCTTCAAAGCTACTACCGTGAGGCAGTAGCTTCGTCTTCTTGCCCATCTATTCACGGGCACACCCATGTATATATGTACACATTTTCTCTTCTCCCACATTACAGCTACAATTCCACACATATACACCCACTGCCTTACGACAGTGGGGTTTTCTTCTCTTTTCTTCAACTCCTAAACACACACTTCATACCATTTCTCCAGTCCATTTTTACAGCTCACTTAATTACATATACATGCTCATGGTTCATACCCACTGCCTTACGGCAGTGGGACTTTTCTTCTCTTCTAAGCCACCCCACTTTCGCCGGCGACAACCGCTTCTCTTCCCTCGACAGTCCATGTACTCACCCAGTACCCGCGACGCACAAACAACACACAGCATACACTAATGCCAGCAAACAGTTTACACACTCACGCACCCTCAAACCGCAAACACTAACACCCACGCTCACTATGCCCTCCCCATTGCTCACGGCAGCTTATTTTTGTTCTGTCGAAATATCACACCTGTTCACGGCAGCCATGGTTTTCCCCCTATTCGAAACATTTCCAAACCCACATCATATTACACTACTGTTCCCGACCTACTCTGGTCGTACCCAAGGGCCCAATAGGGGTCCCATCTCACGCGAACACGTCGACATTGTCAACGGTCAATTTTTTCAACGCATCGAACCGGTCAGCGCGCGCACGCTCAAGACACGTGCGTTTTTCGCTCCACGCGCCTTGTGCGCGACTTAGGCACGATTTATTTCATGTTGACGTCACTCACGCTAGCGCGATCGTCACGCCGAGACCACCCAAACACCTTTTCACCAAAAATGTCGACCGACGGTGCAACCGGAGCAACGGGGTCAAGGGGCAAAGGCCTTGGCCTACCCCTTGGGGTCGGCCTCGGCCTCGCCCAAGGCCATGGGGTCGGCCTCGGCCTCCCATGGGGTTTGGCCTTGGCCTTCCCCCCCCGGTTCTTCACTCTTCGTGCAAAGTCCTTTTCGCACTTTGTTCGCTTCGTACGTTTCGTACATGACTTTGACACCTTGTTCATCACATGGGTACGATTCACATCAACACGCTCGTCGTAACGCAACCTCCGGATTTGCCTTTTCTCATCAAAACACCTACCGTCGGCGCGCCCGTAGTTCACCGAAAGGGGGAGTGGCCTTGGCCTCCCTTCATGGGAGTTAGACTTTTGCCTTAGCCACCCCCTAGGGTCGGCCTCGGCCTCCCCAGGGGTGGTGGCCTTGGCCTTCCCCCCAATGTTCGGCGTATGGCCTCCCCTCCCGCGCGCACTTGTTTTCTCGAGTCTTTGCACCTCCGCGATGTTTACGGACGTTCGTACATCAACCTCGCGACGTCCGTCGTGCATCAACCTTGTGACATACGTCGCCCGTGACCGCACACCGCTCCCGCGATGCCCGTCGCCCAAAGTCGCGCGCTACCGCCGAATGACCCGTCGCCAACGACCGCATACCATCACTCCCAATTTTGTCACTACTACATGTTGCATTCATTATCTTGTTATGACAGGTACACTTAGCTCACATCCTGTCTTCGGGACACCCGACCCGCGCCCTTGCGCCATTCTCATGATACGTGCCCTGGCACCAAATATTGCTCTGCGATGTTCGTCGCCGCGCCCTTGCGCCATTTTCATGATACGTGCCTCGGCACCAAATATTGCTTCGCGATGTTTGTCGCCGCGCCCTTGCGCCATTCTCATGATACGTGCCCCGACACCAAATATTGCTCCGCGACGTTCGTCGCCGCGCTCGTGCGCCATTTCCATGATACGTGCCCTCGGTACCAAGTATTGCTTCGCGACGTTCGTCGTCGCACCACTTTCATAACACGTGCTCTGGCACCAAGTATTGTCTCTGCGATGTTCGTCGCCGCGCTTGTGCGCCATTTCCATGATACGTGTCCCGGCACCAAGTATTGTTTCGCGACGCTCGTCGCCGCGCTCGTGCGCCACTTCCATGATATGTGCCCATGGCACCAGGTATTGTCTCTGCGACGTTCGTCGCCGCGCCCATGCGCCACTTTCATAACATGTGCCTCGGCACCAGGTATTGTCTCGTGCTGTAGGCACCGCGCCCATGCGCCACAATCATATTACATGCTTCCGGGATGGGCTCACAACCTTATAGTCATCGACGTTTCAATCACAGGGGGGGCTTCGGCCCTCGTACCGGGATGGGCTCACAACCTTATAGCCATCGCCGTCTCAATCAAGGGGGGGGGGGGCTTCGGCCCTCGTACCGGGATGGGCTCACAACCTTATAGCCATCTCCGTCTCAATCACAGGGGGGCTTCGGCCCTCTTACCGGGATGGGCTCACAACTTTATAGCCATCGCCGTCTCAATCAAAAGGGGGGGGGGCTTTGTCCCACGTACTGGGATGGGCTCACAACCTTATAGCCATCGCCGTCTCAATCACGGGGGGCTCCGGCACGAGGACCCCTCGCAGCGGACTCTGAGCACTGAGCTGTGACTATGTCCACTCATGTTACTGTCGATCATCGACACCACCAGGACAATGACCCACGGGTCACTCCGGGATAGGAGCAGGTCCTCGGAGGGCATCGCGCGTAGTCCGCCTGACAGTTGGCTACAGGGGTAACCCTCACCGCTGTCAGGTTCTCCGCACGTCTCTTGACGCACCTCGTGGGATTCAGTAAGGGCTTGGATCGGTGGCTGGGGCAACGGGCTTACTCTGATCATGCTGTCATGGTGTGGTCAGTCTTCTCAGACAGGTAGAGCGACGCTGTAAGGAAGGCAACGTGAATTTGGGAACGGGCAGTCCAACGAAGAACCGGTATTTTGAGACCCCCTGGTGACATGTCACTCCCAGGGGACGACATGTGGCACTTTATGACATAAGCACATTGTTTCCTATAAATAGTGAACTTTACAACTCAAAAAAAGGGACTTCTTCTTCATTTCACAAAATCACTTTCTCACTCTAGAATTTGGGAGCTCTTGGATTCTAGTGAGAGAAAGACAAATTGGACATAACTTTGGACCGTAACATTGGACTACAACTCGGACCCTGACTTGGATTGTCGACTGCCGGCCCTGTTCGTCTCAGCCTTGCCTTCGCAGCACTGCCACTCCTCAACTCGGACCCTGTCTGGGAAGCCTTGCTCTCTGCCCTTACTCCGCCCTCACTGTCTCTCACTTTGCATACTTGGAAGCTGACTCGGACTGCAGCCTTTGTGGCACCTCCACGTAAGTACGAACCCTTTTTCCTTGGCATCAACTACTTAATATCTTCAAGGCAGCCATGGTTTTCCCCCTATTCAAAACCTTTAATTTAACTCACGCTATATCACCTATCAATAGGTTAAAAAAACACACCAAGATCCTACTTTTTTTCAGGTTTCCTCTCCAATTCTTTAATCATACTATTAGGAATATATAGTCATAGCCACCATGGCTGTGACTTGTTGAGTTTTTCCACCATTTCCTAGCCTTGTTTAACCCCATAGATCGCGAAAATACATAAGAAAATAAAGCTAGATGCTTACCCGAATCTCGCCAGAAGCTCTTCGATCCCTCATTAATCTCCTCTCGGTATCCTTTGCCTTGAACGAAAGTGGCCACAAGTGGAAGACAAGTTAGGGTCGGCCGTGCATCATGAAGTGTGTTATATATATATATATATATATATATATATATATATATATATATATATATATAAACCCTAGATCAAATAATTACCACAAGCCCCCTACTCTCTCATTAATCATTTAACTTTTTTTATTTGAAGCTTTTATGATTTCAAAAAATTAGAAATCATCATTTACGGTAATTTAAGATACTAACATAATTTAACGGAGTGTTATGTCCTTCGTTCCACTAATTTTTGCTAAAGATTGTTCTAATAATATAACGCTGCAAAATATAGATATTGTCGCTAATGGTTTCTAAAAAAAATATCATTAACGCTAATTTTCAGTAAAAACCTCAATCAATATCATTTATAATTGCTATCGTAAATTATAACTTATGATTCTACAATTGTCGCCAAAGGTTCAATGAAATTCGCTCAAGCAATTCGACACTAAATATCACGTATTGTTATTGCCGCTAACAAGATAAATTAACCGCCTTGAGTTGCCAATCTGTTAGCTCCCGCAATTTGTCGCAAAAGAACTTAAATAATTACTTATAAATGTTTCGCTATTAGAAACAAACTTGCTATAGTCTACCCTACAACAAGCCTCATTCATTGCAACTTATAATCATTTAAAAAAAGAATGTCGCTAAACGTCTGAAATGATACCGCTCACACCAACCATATCAAAAGATCATCTAGTATCACTTACAAAAATTATCATCTAAGAAATTAATAATTAGCTAAATTTATTATAAGTGCAACCTTAGGTTTGGGGTATTACATTTTCTCAGTTTGCAACTTCTATCAAATATTTGGTTTTATCTCCTGATCACAGATTGAGATAGTCATCTTTATCATTTTTGGCGCTGCAGACCTATATAAATAGGGTCTTTGGGTTTCATTTTCAAGGATGAGTTTTTTCTCACTAGAGATTTTATACAATTTCTCATATAGATGTGGTAAATCAACTCTTAAGAGAATTAAGCATTTCATACTCATCTCTACATATCTTTAACCTCTTGCATCGTGGATCTTTCACACAGTCTTCCCAAGTCTTCTAGGCAAGCGCACTAGTGAGGTATATTTATTGTTTTCTAGGCTAGTTTATTATAATGGTCTAGAATATTTTCCCGCTTTGCATCAAATTTCCATTCCACAAAAACTATCAAAAATAGTCTTTCATTTCATTTCCTGGTTAGAGTCTAAGACCAAAATATAGGTTGCCTCCCGTAGGGTCCGAGTTCAACTACAATGGTTTTGATTGTGGTTAGGCAGTCCAGCTATGTAGGCCATTTGACCCTTGATGTCGAATTTAAACCAATAATGTAGAATTCGAGTTAGGGTGAGTTTATTGTATATATATGTGTTTAAGGCTAAAAATCAAAAGAAATGAAGCAGAGACCGAAAAGGTATGGTGGATGCCTAACATCTTCCCATCCTATAACTTAGTCCCCCAATATATTTTTCTCTTTTTGATAGACTAGTTAGTCTTTGGACATTTTAGGGCCATTTATAGGGTTTTTCTTATTTTTCTTTTATTTTCATAAAATTAGATGGCGACTCTCAAATTTTTAGACCTTTTTAGGGGGTAAGGATTTTTTTCAAGGCGGTTCGCTACTATGGAAACTCTGTTGGGGACAAAAAAAATAAGAGGACTAGACTTGAAATTTTTTGTTGCTTTTTTGCCTTTTTTATTTTCTTTATGTTGTATATACAATGCGCTATAACAGTGATAATTGCACTCTTATTTTCTGCCTCACACACGAGCATGATTGTTCCTAACCCACCCACTCGAGGGCAACGGTTGAAACCCCTGGGCTTCTTATCTATCGGAGCGAATTCGACTGTACTTTCATCTCTAAGGCCTAGTACCAAAAGGCCTCCTAGTTTCTTGGATTACTAAATGACTTGTGTACACGTACTGGTAATCACCCATGAAACGAATAAAACAACCCTAGAGGGGGGGGTGAATAGGATTTTTGAAATTAATGGGGAATTTAAACTAAGCACAATCACAAATATCAATCAAACCAAGTAATACTCCAATGAAAATGCTAATTACACAATCTCAAGCAATTATAGAGCAATAAGTAAAGAGATTGAGTTACAGATACTTGACAAGGAGATTTAAATGATTCGGCTTGAACTACCATCAAGCCTACATCCACCTCTTCAAGGAAGTCCCTTGCAAGAGTACTAAAATCCACTAGCAACAATCTTCTTCTGGGTATAGATCAAAACCCTTACAACACTTGGTGATATCCCCACACCAAGCACAAGCCTTGAATCCACAAAGCTCACCCAAGACTTGACAAACCCAAGCCTCGATCACAATTCTTTTACAAAGATCAATTGTGTACAAAAAAATCCTCTTGAAAGGAAATGAGTACAAATGAAGCTCTGGAACAATAGAAAGATGAGAGAATTGATGACTTGAAGTATGCTCACTCTCAATCAAAGAAATGCTCACAAAGATACTCTCTTTAATGATGTAAAATCATGAAGATGAAAAGAGAAAAGTTTAATACATGAGCCTCGATGTTTCTCTAATGAATTGAGGCTTAAATGTGGTTTCCATGGTGTATGGTGAAGCCCCATATCATTTATATAGAGAAGATATCAAATATAGCCGTTATGGGAAGATTTGGCATGATTTTGGACAAAACTAGCCGTTATTTCTCACCCAACGGTCAATAGAGTCGACTGCATTGGGAATGGAGTTGACTTCATTCCCTTGCTGCCATTTCTCGACTGTCTTGCGAAACTCCTTTCTTCTTTTGCGCATAACTTTCTCTAGAAAAATCTGATTAAGGTGCTGTTTTTCGCGTTGAAAAGCTAATGAAAAGTTTTATCAAAATATGAAAAGTTTAGCACCGAAAACATTTTTGAGAAAATATGAGTAACCTCCAAAGTTCACTCATTTTCAAGAACCACACTTGTGTGAAAGGTTATGAACTCACATGCAATGCACAAAGTGTCCTAAGGTCTTTTTAGGTCATAGTCATCAATCCAAGCATCAAACCGAGACTAGTTACATAATAGTAAAGATCAATCATAATCGATAGTAACTTAGCCAATGCATTCTTTGTTGTTATTTGACATTGACCCTTGATGTCGAATTTAAACCAATAATGTAGAATTCGAGTTAGGGTGAGTTTATTGTATATATATGTGTTTAAGGCTAAAAATCAAAAGAAATGAAGCAGAGACCGAAAAGGTATGGTGGATGCCTAACATCTTCCCATCCTATAACTTAGTCCCCCAATATATTTTTCTCTTTTTGATAGACTAGTTAGTCCTTGGACATTTTAGGGCAAATTATAGGGTTTTTCTTATTTTTCTTTTATTTTCATAAAATTAGATGGCGACTCTCAAATTTTTAGACCTTTTTAGGGGGTAAGGATTTTTTTCAAGGCGGTTCGCTACTATGGAAACTCTGTTGGGGACAAAAAAAATAAGAGGACTAGACTTGAAATTTTTTGTTGCTTTTTTGCCTTTTTTATTTTCTTTATGTTGTATATACAATGCGCTATAACAGTGATAATTGCACTCTTATTTTCTGCCTCACACACGAGCATGATTGTTCCTAACCCACCCACTCGAGGGCAACGGTTGAAACCCCTGGGCTTCTTATCTATCGGAGCGAATTCGACTGTACTTTCATCTCTAAGGCCTAGTACCAAAAGGCCTCCTAGTTTCTTGGATTACTAAATGACTTGTGTACACGTACTGGTAATCACCCATGAAACGAATAAAACAACCCTAGAGGGGGGGGGGGGGGGGGGGGAAAGGGGTTTTTGAAATTAATGGGGAATTTAAACTAAGCACAATCACAAATATCAATCAAACCAAGTAATACTCCAATGAAAATGCTAATTACACAATCTCAAGCAATTATAGAGCAATAAGTAAAGAGATTGAGTTACAGATACTTGACAAGGAGATTTAAATGATTCGGCTTGAACTACCATCAAGCCTACATCCACCTCTTCAAGGAAGTCCCTTGCAAGAGTACTAAAATCCACTAGCAACAATCTTCTTCTGGGTATAGATCAAAACCCTTACAACACTTGGTGATATCCCCACACCAAGCACAAGCCTTGAATCCACAAAGCTCACCCAAGACTTGACAAACCCAAGTCTCGATCACAATTCTTTTACAAAGATCAATTGTGTACAAAAAAATCCTCTTGAAAGGAAATGAGTACAAATGAAGCTCTGGAACAATAGAAAGATGAGAGAATTGATGACTTGAAGTATGCTCACTCTCAATCAAAGAAATGCTCACAAAGATACTCTCTTTAATGATGTAAAATCATGAAGATGAAAAGAGAAAAGTTTAATACATGAGCCTCGATGTTTCTCTAATGAATGGAGGCTTAAATGTGGTTTCCATGGTGTATGGTGAAGCCCCATATCATTTATATAGAGAAGATATCAAATATAGCCGTTATGGGAAGATTTGGCATGATTTTGGACAAAACTAGCCGTTATTTCTCACCCAACGGTCAATAGAGTCGACTGCATTGGGAATGGAGTTGACTTCATTCCCTTGCTGCCATTTCTCGACTGTCTTGCGAAACTCCTTTCTTATTTTGCGCATAACTTTCTCTAGAAAAATCTGATTAAGGTGCTGTTTTTCGCGTTGAAAAGCTAATGAAAAGTTTTATCAAAATATGAAAAGTTTAGCACCGAAAACATTTTTGAGAAAATATGAGTAACCTCCAAAGTTCACTCATTTTCAAGAACCACACTTGTGTGAAAGGTTATGAACTCACATGCAATGCACAAAGTGTCCTAAGGTCTTTTTAGGTCATAGTCATCAATCCAAGCATCAAACCGAGACTAGTTACATAATAGTAAAGATCAATCATAATCGATAGTAACTTAGCCTATGCATTCTTTGTTGTTATTTGACATTGGACTTGATGAAGCTAACATATCCACTATAGCTTTAAGCTTCTTTGGCTTTAATCCATCTATCCAACTTCTCAAATGTGTCTTCATGAGTGTGCATATATATACCTACTAAGAATACACTCAAAGCACACATTAGAACATAATCAATGTGTAGTTATCATCAAAACAAGATGTAAGCCTAGGTTATCTAACCATAGAGCTAACAATCTCCCCATTTTTTATGATGACAAACATTGATTCTATATAAGGTAAGATGTATCATATGATAGTCAATTAAGCATAACAAATCTCACTTAGAGCATTCATCATCTCTGGTACACTCAAGACATGTCAATCTATCTCATATAACAATTAAGTTCATAGCTAGCTTCCTTAGCTAAAAAAATATATGATCTTCCTCTAGTGTTCTTTCAAACACACAATCACATAGCATATAGAATCAAGATTATGTGTCCCCCTTTGTCATCAACAAGAAGGCAAGGGTATGTGTGTGTGAAGAGATAGTTATAAGCAAGATAATAGCGTGAAGTGCATATAACTCATGAACTCATATGGATGACATCAAGAGTTCCTTCATGATCCAAAGAAAGATATGTAATGTAGCTCAATAATCTCGTTTACTTAATACATTTTTCAAGAGTAACAAGATATATATGATTCAAACATGTAAGCTTCCCTATCAAGTTACGATATGCATACTCTATCCTAATGTATGCTCCCCCTCAATGATGCATGCCAACAATATCCAACAAACACAACTAAATGTCTATATCGAGTCATGCTCTCTTTTTGGCATTACCGGGTGCGTGTAGGAACGGCATTGTGAAGCATTAAGATGACATAATTTTAACATGAAATTTCCACAAAGCAAATGATGGTCATCAACAATCAATATTACCAATATAAGTGCAAGAGGACCATACATCGTCGTCTAAATCCTAAAAGTATCCAAGATTATAGTATAGAGAAGTAAACAATCAATGACTCGCAATTTAGACCATATTTCACATGAATTCTCAACAAGCAAGTTATTTTATAGATTTGACAATTTAAGCATACTTGATAACATATAAGTTTAGCACATAGCACAATGTTGAGAAGATCATTAAGTTTTACCCTCTTGGTGAATTACCAAGCATTCGACCTGATAAGTGATATTTCTTTGAATCTATTTTCTTTGACAAGTTTTGAGGCTATCCCCATTTGAAGTAATCTTGGAATGCTTACTCCCCTTTTAGATTTAGCTTGTTGCTCTTCCTTTTCCAATTTTTCTTGGAGCATTCTCTTTGTTGCTATTTGTCTTTGCTTTGAACAACCTACAATCACAATTTAGGTCTAACTTTTGGTACCCACATTTCGTTGGGTCCATAAGTGTTAGTCTTAGCAACATTAAGAAACTCTTTAACAACCCACATTTTCTTTACACCTCCAACATAAACAATTCTACAAGGACAATAACTAGTTGTATGCCCTTTCTTGTTGCACCAACCACAATGTGTAAATGGTGTGCAATACTTCTTTGGTTGTCTTGGAAGAACATTTAACCTAGTTTGTTGTTTAAAAACTTTAGGAGGCAAGGTGAAGGGATCTAATCCAATACCGCCTTTGTTTAGGCCAACTCTTTGGTGTCCAAGCATGATATCCAAGTTATTTTTACCATCGACAAATTTTTCAAGGCATATTTTCAAATCACAAATCTCAAGCTTTAAATTTTCATTTTGTTTTTCTAAAATCGAAGTATTACAAGAGATTTGTTTTGTACTAGGAATGTTCACAATCAATTCGACCAAATCATTATTCACATGCTTTACATATAAATGGCTAGATATCCATTCATTCTTGGCATGCAACTCATTATTTTCACTTTTTAAGTCATCTAGCTCTTTTGAAATCGCATGCACTTGTTTTTTCAAAGCACAAATTTTCTTGGCTAATTTCATGGATTTTTCACTTAAAAGAGCATAAGCATCACAAATATCATCATTGGAGTAATTGTATCACTATTACTATTACTATAAATTTGCATCTCTATCATCGAAATGACCACCTTCATCTCCACTTGAGTCATTATCTCCACTTGAGTCATTATCACTACAAATGATGGCTTCGATTGATGTCTTTATGGAGTACTTTTTTCTTGACCCTTTCTTCTTTTTATTCTCCCATGAGGTAATCTCTACACTTGAATCATTCTTGTTCTTATGTGAGTTTCCAACGTTCTTAAGTTTGAGAAACTCATTGAATTCATTTGCAAGTATGTTCATCTCCTTGTTATTCAAGTCTTCTTCCTCTTCACTTGAAGATTGATCCATCATTGACGAACACTACAAGAAAAAAGGCTTTTAGCGACGGGTAAATCCGTCGCTAAAAGCCTAAAATCCGTCGCTAAATGTTTTAGCGACGGATTTACCGTCGCTAAAAGTCCCTCGTATAAAAACTCGTTACTAATAGTTTGGCGACGGAATTTTCAAATCCGTCGTGTAATATGTAAGTTTTTGTAACGGATTTATTTTTAATTAGCGACGGAATATCGTCTATAATTATAATTTAAGTATTTTAATTTATTTTCTTTTTTGTTAAATTAGCGACGGAATAAATGTTTTAGTGACGAAATATTCCGTCGCCAAATAAGCTTTTTAGCGACGGAATAGGCCGTCGTAAATTAACTGATAGTAGGAACACTTTTAGCGACGGAATTAATCTGTCGCCAAAAGTCAAATTTTTTTTGAATTTTTGTTTATTTTTCTATTACCCAGATCTGTAATAAAAATTTCATTTCTCAATAACAACGCGCAATAATCAATACACAAAGAAATATATATAATCAATATAAAAAATGTTTATTATAAAAACGACTCATTATGTACAAGCCGGGAACCGGATACAGCCGGTTAGGGGAGGGGAGAAGAGTACAAGTCGGGCGCGGAGGGGAGGGAGCTGGGAACGACACGAGAAGGGGCTCATCAGGAGTTACCGAGTCCCTGATCTAGATCCTGCTGATCCGGGGCCGGCTCGGCATGTCCAGCAGCGGTTCCCTGCTCCCTGATCATCCTCACCACCACCGTAGCAATGCACTGGATCTCTTCGTCGTCCAACGGACACCGAGGAGCTGGTGTCTATGGAAGGGCAGCGGGGGGTGACGACGCTCCTATCACGGCATGAGCAGTTGTGGTAGGTAGGCCGCGTATGCGGCCTTTCGGCCGATTGACGACCTCCGGTGTATCCAGCCATCGCTTCAACGCCCCAGTACTCGCACCCGTACTAGTGGACGCTGATGGCTGTCCGGACTGCTGCTCGGACCCCCTAAGTTGTTCATACAAGGCCTGCAAAAACAGTGATTTAACCATATGTTAGGGCATTAATTAACGCAACAGACATTGAGGATAGAAAGACAAAAAATTAACAACTTAAACAAATTGACTCACATCGATCCGCCGGGCAATATCTAAAATATAGTCGCCCGCCCAGTGCGCCTCGTCCTTGTCCTTCTTCCGCACGTGCGTCTGACTATACGTCAAAGCTATGACCTCATCCTCCTCCAGATCCGGGTACTCGACCGCGTTCACGTGTCGGACGATGTCGTGTGGCACCGACCCCCCCGTGTGCGTCGGATCTCTGTTCTGTCTGTTCTCGGCCCCGTTCTTACTCTTGGCGTCCCAACCTGGATCCGCAGCCCACCGATCTATCATCTCCCCCCATACACCGTGAGATATCCAATGTGGGGGATATCTCGTCATCTCCGTCATCGGGGCACCCTCGGGCAGCATCTTTTTCGCCCGGTCCCATGCGTCGTGGAGCCATCGGCGGTAATTCTTGTCGATGTAAGCAAAGAAGGCATGTTGCCCTAGTGCCTGCTGCTCAGGCAAGTCAAACATGAACCCCTCCTGTAAGGCATTCAATAACAAAAATGAACTACAGAAAACAAACTCTAATTAAACAAATACTATCGCTGAAAAAAATACTTCACCGTACCAGCCATTCCTCCCATAGGGACTCCCTCGTAGCGGCATCCCAGTCCTTCCAGTACAGGTGTGGCTCGAAGAATCGGCCCTTCACAAGAACGCCGATCTTCGTCCTCGCCTGATTCTCCAGGATCCTGCCAAAGAAGTAAATAAATAAATTAATACAGTTCAAATATAAATTAACACCCCAAAATTTTTAATATAAGGCATGATGTGATATTTTTTTTACTTACAGGCCCTCCTGGGTGAGCGTAACTCTCTGTTTACATTGGGGGTCGATGCGTACCCCGCGTGTTGGACCACGACCTCATCGAGATCCTACAAAACACATACATTAATACAGTTCAAATATACTTTAAATATAAGGCTTGCGAAAATGTACTAAACACCGTTATCAACTATACATGAGGTAGAACCCACGGAAGAAGAAGAATCAACGCGCGTATGGGATGAATCTGCGTCGGGCTGGGGCGACGGCTGAGGCTGGGGCTGGGGCTGGAGCTGGGGCCCCATCTGCTGTACACGATCACTTTGTGCCTCGTCATCAGTGGGCAATGACGAGGTGGGACCCGAATATATATATATACATACATATATATATATATATATATATATATATGAACGGAGGTGCAAAACCACATCAATATGAACCAAGTTGTAATATGTTACTACATTTTTCCCGTGATGTTACAACATTACAAGTCAATCATTTTTCAGTTTGAGAATCATCATCATCTTCATCACTTTCCTCGTCGTCCTCTTCTTCGTGAGACTCGTCGTCCTCTTCATCTTCTAATTCATCATCTTTATCGGTAGACTCAGTCACATCATCTCCAACACTTTCCACGTCTTCCGCATCATCATCTACGACTTCTTCTCCTACATGAAGTGTTGTTGGAAGAGGAAGATTGTCCTCCTCATTGTTGACCTCAACAGGGAACAAGACAGGTGGTTGGTCGGCTTGAAAGGAGTCTAGCTCACTGTCATATGTCATGGGCAATTTCTTGGACTTGATAATTGTATACCAATGAGATTTGGGATTGGCGACGTCCTCCGCGTAAAAGACTTGTACAGCTTGATTAGCAAACACAAAGGGCTCGTCTGATGCAAGTCTTGACTTGACATTGACAATTACAATCCCTTAAGAGCTAACACGGATTCCTCTACTGCATGTGACATCGAACCACGTACACTTGAACATTACCAGGCGGTTTTGGGAACCCAGATATGTTAGCTCAACAATCTCATCTAGCTCTCCGTAAAAGTCCATGCAATTCTCTGCATAACAGTCGTCGTTGACCAAGACTCCACTGTTTTGGGTTTGTTTTGTTCGGTCATCATCTTTTACGTTAAACCTAAACCCGTTGATGATATAGCCTCCGTAACAGGATGTTTGTTTGTTAGGGCCTTCAGCTAGTAATTTCAAGCAGGAGGCCACTGGTCTATCCATTGACTGAACCTATTGTAGATGACGGTAAAAATTAAGGATAAATCAGTATACTAATTGGCCACAGAACTGTATATAACACATAATATAATTTCGTTAAAAAATCTTACACGCCTTTTGAACCACTGTACAAATTGTGATTTCCGATTAGATTCAAGTCCAGCGGGATCAGTGATTAAAGATTCCGCACCGAACTCACTGCAAACCAATAAAGTTGACTCGCTTAACACACACTTTCAATTATGTACAGCAATGTAAGTGAATTAAGACTTTAATTTACTCAACGAATGCTGAAACTTCATCGCAATTTAGAAGGGCATATATTGTTGCAGCACTGCACTCTTCATCCGTTAGCCATCGAGTATATGTTCGGCCGAACGGACTACCTGACTGCTTGAATATTGACAATTGCCCTTCCAAATTTGTGCTTGATCAAGGGTCATTTCGGCCTAGTTGATTTAACCTTGTACCAACATCCGGCCCGAAATATTGACTACAAAAGTTTACAAGTTCTTCCATTACGTAAGCCTCCGCAATTGAGCCCTCAACCCGAGCCTTATTACGGACTTTTTTCTTTAAATGGAACATGAACCTAGAATTTTAGCGAATCGATTTAGGTGGAATATCAATGACAACAGGTGTCACATTAAGTGTAAACGAACAACTGTAACAATTTAAAGATTACCTCTCGAAGGGATACATCCACCGATATTGCACGGGTCCACCCATCTTAGCTTCATATGCCAAGTGAACAGGCAGATGCTCCATTGAATCAAAGAACGAAGGTGAGAAGATTTTCTCCAGCTTGCAAATCGTCACCACAATGTTCTTCTCAAGCACTTCCACGTTACTCACCCGGATCGTAGAAGAACATATATCTCGAAAGAAATGAGATAATTCAGTCAAAGTCTCGCAAACAACCCGTGGCAATAGTCCCCGGAAGACAATATGAATGAATCTCTCCATGAATACGTGGCAGTCGTGACTCTTCATCCCTTGAAACTTGCATTCCGATACATTGCAACAACGAGATATGTTGGACGCAAACCCATCCGGAAGCTTCAAATTCTTAACCCATTGACAGACCTTCTCCACTTGTTTTTTGATAATGTGTTGAACACATTATCAAAAACGTTCTTCTCAATATGCATCACATCCATATTGTTTCAGATAACGAGCGTCCTCCAGTAGGCTAACTCCCAGAAGATACAAAATTTTCTCCAGTTGTACTCTTTCCCATACCCTGAAATCTTCTGATCCGGCACTGTTAATTGATTTATTAAAATATTGTTAATCATGACTAATTAGAGCTAATTATAGCCAGTGCTGGAGCCACGATGAGATTTCAGGGGGTACATGCTAAAAATGTCACGTGAACCTAATTAACCTAAATTTAATGCACAGTCAACAATCTCAATTCCGACACCTCATATAGGGTGTCGATATGGTGTCCGATATGTGTCTGACACCTCCGGACACGTGTTCGACACATACCGACACGTGTCCGACGCCCACCGACACGCACCTCCGTACACATCAATATACGTTGATTTATTTTTTAAATGTCGAACACCGTCGATCAGACGTGGAGTCCGTGTCTGCGCTAACTAACAGGTATCTCAATCCAATTGGGTCCCATCCTCCGTCAACAATCTCAAATCTCAAATCTCAAATCTCAAATCTCAAATCTCAAATCTCAAATCTCAAATCTCAAATCTCAAATCTCAAATCTCAAATCTCAAATCTCAAATGCTCAATGCAATAAAAATTAACAAAAATCACACATTCAATCCAATTGGGTCCTATCCTCCGTCAATAATCTCAATATCTCAAATGCTCAATGCACAATTAACAATCTAAAATCATCAATTAACAACCTAAAATCATCAATTAATAATCACAATTACTTCAAATGCACAGCTAATAACCTAAAATCATCAATTAACAACCTAAAATCACAGATCAATAATCACAATTTTCAAATGCACAATTAACAACCTAAAATTATCAAACAAATTATCAATGTTCAAATGGAAAAAAATTGTTCAAAATGCACATATCTGATGCGCTTGAATTATTTCAATTTAGGGTTCGATTGTATTAGGGCATTCAATTTAGGGTTCAATTAGTTTAATTAAGGGTTCGGTTCGATTAGGACATTCAATTTAGGGTTTAATTAGGGTTCAATTACATCAATTTAGGGTTTAATTAGGGTTCAATTAGGGGGTTCTATTGATTCAATTTAGGGTTCGGTTGATTTGGGGCATTCCATTTAGGGTTCAATTAGTTCAATTTACGTTTCAGTTGAATTAGGACATTCAATTTAGGGTTCAATTAGGGATTCAATTAATTTAATTTATGGTTCGATTCGATTAGGGCATTCAATTTAGGGTTTAACTATGGTTCAATTACTTCAATTTAGGGTTCAATTAGGGGGTTCTATTGATTCAATTTAGGGTTCGGTTGATTTGGGGCATTCAATTTAGGGTTCAATTAGTTCAATTTACGTTTCAGTTGAATTAGGGCATTCAATTTAGGGTTCAATTAGGGGTTCAATTAATTTAATTTAGGGTTCGATTCGATTAGGGCATTCAATTTAGGGTTTAATTATGGTTCAATTACTTCAATTTAGGGTTCAATTAGGGGGTTCTATTGATTCAATTTAGGGTTCGGTTGATTTGGGGCATTCAATTTAGGGTTCAATTAGGGGGTTCAATTATTTCAATTTAGGGTTCGGTTGGATCAGGGCATTCAATTAAGGGTTCAATTAGTTTAATTTAGGGTTCGATTCCATTAGGGCATTCAATTTAGGATTTAATTATGGTTCAATTACTTCAATTTAGAATTCAATTAGGGGGTTCTATTAGTTCTATTTAGGGTTCGGTTGATTTGGGGCATTCAATTTAGGGTTCAATTAGTTCAATTTAGGGTTCAATTGGATTAGGGCATTCAATTTAGGGTTCAATTAGGGGTTCAATTAGTTTAATTTAGGGTTCGATTCGACTAGGGCATTTAATTTGGGGTTTAATTAGAGTTCAATTATCTTTTGGCATACATCTAAAGCACGCTGCCAATTTTATTCATAGTTCGTTAAGCTCAGGGATGACTTATGTAGGCCTTTGAATGCACTACTTTGGAAATTAAAACCACCATATTATTCTGAAACAGCCTTTTAGTCTATATCCTATCAAGTTGTTACCTGGTGCACAATACTCTCGAGGGATGCAGAGTAACAGGCTCTCCCTATATGGACGATGCCTGATGGTTACTACGCGACACTAGAAGTAGAAAAATGCTCCAAATACCAAGGGGATAAAAAAAGAAAAATCAGGAAGAACTAATGCAGGCTATAGATGTTAGTGACCTAATGGTTATTACGCCTACATTAGATGTAGAAAATAGTTTCGAAAAAAGCACTAATACAGGCTTTAGGTAACTTGAAATCCTTTGTTAGGAACAAGGTAGTCTAATTCTAAAACTCCAATTCAGTACGCTTGGATTTGTAGCTCCACGCTTTATCTAATCATGTTTTACAGTTGTTCTGCCCCTTGCAACATCTTAGAGGATAGTCATATGTTATAGCATATTCAAGAAAGTGAGTCACCCTGATTCACCAACTGGCTTGAAAAATGCAGAATGACTTGTTGATTTCAATAACAACTCATTGAGATAAAGAAAAGGTTCTTCACGTTCAATTTAGAATAGTGCAGAAACAAACTTCCTTCTTTTCGTTTCACCTAGTTCAGTGCAACTAGATTGGAAATCAGGTCTCCTAATCATGAGCCTAGAACCAAAAGTAAGTATTTTTCACGACAATGTACGAGAACTATTAAACAAAATCAAGATACATGTCCCGACAAAAACCAGATGTCAATCTAGGAATGAGCTTTAGGCCGAGGGGGTATTGGCTGGCCGAGGGGGTATTGGCTTTTGGCTCTCACTATTCATTTTGGGGAGATGCAGAAAGGGCTTGGGGATGGGTCTAAAAGTGGAGATGGAGTTGAAGAGGGAGATGGGGGAAGCAGATGAATGCCGGGATTTTGATAATATATATGTACATGTATATAATCTAATTATTATGATACATAACTAGATTATATACATATAAATAAATAGAATTCCCCAATAATGGGATTCAGAGTGTGTGTGTGTGTGTGTATAATTATGTTTTCGATCGACTAAAGACATAAATGTATGGGGATCTTAAAAATAGAATGACTCCAATGGTATCGGATTAGGTGAGCCCTTGCTTTACTCGAGAAAATTAATGTCTTACTCAAGCGAATTGACAAACTCTTCCCTTAGAAGCCATGATTCATCGATGATAACGGGAAACTTCAAAGTTAAGCTATCCAACTGGTAGTAAGTGAAGTTCTTTACTTTTAAGGTATCGGTTAACATTATAGCATATACCGGGCTCACAAAGTATGTGACTATAGCCAACGTGAACTACCCCATCTCATTAAAGGAGTTTCAAATAAGAGACATAAACCCGGTCAATCACAATTCAGCAATTACTGCACGAGTCATGAAGGTGGGGGCGCGTGGTAGGTTCTGCATTCGGTCTGTGAAATTGAAGGATCTCCTAAACCTTTTACTATTTAAAATTCTTCAACTATATACGTCTAAGCGCATTTAATCCATTGAAATGCCAGTTTGTCACCATCTTGCTAAGATGTATCTCCATAACCAATTTCAATCTTCTCTAGGCCTAGTGCTAGTAGTAGATTCCACACTCTTAAGGAATAACAACTTCAATGTAACAGTGAGGGCTCATTATTGCTAAAATTTGCACAAGGTGCAAGTTTTCATGTCTCAACGTGCAATTTTCTATCATATCTTGATGTTTCTTTGTTTCCATAAAAAATATCAACATAGCCTAAAGTATGTGAAATCGAGCAGGTTATAGACAAGAATGGAGAAAAGAAATGGAAGCGAGTTGAAGTTAATCATTAATTTAGTGGATTTACCTTGTAATAAAGAAGACGTGTAATAGACGGCGGCAGTGTAGGGCGGCGGCGTTGGTGGCGCGCGGCGGTAGAGGGCTTTTAACGCGGTGGCAGTGGAGGGGCCACAATGGAGGGGGATCGCCGGAGGTCACCGTGTAGGGGGAGTGCGGAGGTGGGTCACCGTGTAAGTGGAGTGCAGAGAGAGAACGGCGGTGCAGCAGTGGGGTGATTTTCAGAGAGAGATCTGGTGTTTTAATCGAGGACTTTTAGCGACGGAATAAACCCGTCGCTAAAAGTCCGTCGCTGAATTATGGCCTTCACCGACAGAAGTTTTAGCGACGGTAACATTCCGTCGCTTAAACAATTAAATAAAACCCTCCAAAAAATTAATTTATAAAAAAAGTTTTAGCGACGGTAATTCCATCACTAAAAGACCGCCGCAAAAATATTTGCCGACGGTACGTTTTGTCGGTAATATTAATTAACGACGGATATTTTACCGACGGTGTGTTCCGTTGGTAAAAGTATCTTTACCGACGAAATCTCTTATGTCGGTAAAAACCCATCGCTAAAGCATATTTTCTTGTAGTGGAAGCTTTAAGAGCAATGTACTTCTTCTTCTTCTTTGAACATTTTTGCCCAGATGATTCGAGTTGCATTTCATAAGTCATCGATGAGCAAATTAATTCATCCAACGGGAAGGTATTGAGATCCTTTGATTCTTGAAGTGCGGTGATTTTTGCATCCCATTCTCTAGGTAATGACCTAATCACCTTTCTCACAAGATCACTGTTAGAGAAATCTTTTCCTAATTATTTCAAAGTATTAACAATTTTAGTGAAACGAAAATTCATTTCCATAATAGATTTATCGGAAAACATTTGAAACAATTCATATTCTCTATGCCATAAATTCATCTTTGAATCTCTTAGAAGAGAAGCCCCTTCATGAGTGACTTGAAGTGTATCCAACATACTCTTAGCCGAATCACACATAATAACTCGATTTGAGTTCATTCGTGTTTAAAGCACAAACAAGACAATTCTTAGCTCTAGAATTCATGCAAAGCATATATCTATCATAGTCATTAACTTCGGATTTCTCCTTTGGCACAAGCTTATTCCTAATCCACTTGGTTGGAGCAAAATAGCCATCTTCAACGATTCCCCACATTTCATAATCTAAAGATTCTAAAAATACTCTCATCTTAATTTTCCATATACTATATGAAGACCCAGCAAAAGTGAAGGTCTAGTAATAGAACTCCTCTCAAGACTAAGAAACCCCATGATCTTTTAACTCTCTAGGTGTTAACAAAAAAATCAAGAGTCGAGGCTATGATACCACTTGAAACCAATAAAACAATCCTAGGGGGGGTGAATAGGGTTTTTGAAAATTAATGGGGAATTTAAACTAAGAACAATCACAAATCTCAATCAAACCAAGTAATACTCCAATGAAGATTCTAATTACAAAATCTCAAGTAATTATAGAGCAATAAGTAAAGAGATTGAGTTAGAGATACTTGACAAGGAGATTTAAATGGTTCGGCTTGAACTACCCTCAAGCCTACATCCACCTCTTCAAGGAAGTCCTTTGCAAGAGCACTAGAATCTACTAGCAACAATCTTCTTTTGGGTCAAGATAAAAAATCTTACAACACTTGGTGATATCCCCACACCAAGCACAAGCCTTGAATCCACAAAGCTCACCCAAGACTTGACAAACCCAAGCCTTGATCACAATCCTTTTACAAAGATCAATTGTGTACAAAGAAATCCTCTTGAAAGGAAATGAGTACAAATAAAGCTTTAGTATAACAGAGAGATGAGAGAATTAATGACTTGAAGTATGCTCACTCTCAATCAAAGAATTGCTCACAAAGATGCTCTCTTGAGAGAAAAGTTTAATCTATGAGCCTTGATGTTTTCTAATGAATAGAGCTTAATTGTGGTTTCCATTGTGTATGATGAAGCCCCAAATAATTTGTAGAGAAGATATCAAATAAAGTCATTATGGAAAGATTTTGCATGATTTTGGGAAAAACTAGCTGTTATTTCTCACCCAACGATCAATAGAGTCGACTGCATTCCCTTGCTGCCATTTCTCGACTGTCTCGCGAAACTTCATTTCTTATTTTGGGCATAACTTTCTCTAGAAACATTGGATTCATGTGCCGTTTTTTGCGTTGAAAAGCTAATGAAAAGTTTTATCAAAATATGAAAATTTTAGCACCGAAAACATTTTTGAGAAAATCTGAGTAACCTCCAAAGTTCACTCATTTTCAAGAACTACACTTGTGTGAAAGATTATGTTCCCAACCTATCTTGGTTACACCTATAGGCCCATTGGGGGTCCCAATTCTCATGATAAGTTGGAACATTCAACGGTCAATTTTTCAACGCTCACAAGCTGGTCAAAGCAACACATAATCAAGTCACGTGCATTTTCCCTCTGTGAAGAAACTTTGTTGTGCCTTCCCCTTCAAGGGGTTGGCCACCTTTAAGGGGTAGGCCACTCAGAGGGTAGGCCACCTTCCCCTTCAAGAGGTGGAACTCATTCCTTCACTTATCTTCAAGGGATCATGTATTGCCCGCGACCCCCGTCACCAATCGCCGTGGTCGCGCGCCGTCTCCATGAAATCCGCCGTTGCCCGCGTCCCGACTTCACGGCACCCGTCGCCGTCGCCCGCGCATCGGCTTCACGACGCGCGTCGCCCGTGGTCGCACGCTATTTTCGTGACGCCCGCCGTTGCCCACGCCCCGGCTTCACGGCGCCCATCACCGTCGCCCGCGCACTGGCTTCACGATACCCGTCGCTCGTGGTCGCGTGCCGTCGCCGCGACGCCCTCGTGCAGGCCTCACAGCGCCCGTCACCGTCGCTCAGACGCCGACTTCACTGTGCCCATCGTCGTCGCCGACGTGCCGACTCCACGGCGCCCGTCGCCTGCGCCTGCGCGTCGTCTCCAACACTCCGACGCCCCCATGAGCCACGCCGCTGATACAACCACGCCCTCAGGCTCACCGTCACACTATCGTGCTCCCAGCACCTCACTCACTTTCCCGCGACCATGCGCCACTCCACTGATACAGTCACGCCCCCGGCTCTATGTCACACTACCACGCTTCTTATGCTGGTCCATCCAATCACCACACCATGCGCACCTTGCCTTGGTCGTGGAACATGCTTCGACCCACTCTACAGAGTGTGCAGCATCCCGCAGGGATAGGCGACTCCTCCTGGACACTATTTCCGCCAGGGAGCTTTTCAACTCCTCTTCCGTCAGGTAGACAGCTCCTCCGGGATGCTACCTCAGCCCGTCAGGTAGATGTCTCCTCCGGGATGCTACCTTGACGCGCTCCAGTGCTCTGGCACAAGGACTCACCCGCAGGGATAGGCGACTCCTCCGGGACACTATCTCTGCCATGGAGCTTTTCAACTCCCCTTCCGCCAGGTAGACGGCTCCTCCGGGATGCTACCTCAGCCCGTCAGGTAGACGGCTCCTCCGGGATGCTACCTTGACGCGCTCTGAGTGCTCCGGCACAAGGACTCACCCGTAGGGATAGACGGCTCCTCCGGGACACTATCTCCGCTATGGAGCTTTTCAACTCCCCTTCTGCCAGGTAGACGGCTCCTCCGGGATGCTACCTCGGCCTGTCGGGTAAACGGATCCTCCGGGATGCTACCTTGACGCGCTCTGAGTGCTCCGGCACAAGGACTCACCCACGGGATAGGTGAGCCCTCTGGGACACTATCTCCGCCAGGGTGTCTTCGTGACTGGCCTACGTGCTCCGGCACCGGGGGCTTGCGTCAGCACCCCTAGTGACTATGACCCTCAAGTCACTCCAAGACAGGAGCAGGTCTTCGGAGGGCATCGCGCGTAGTCCGCCTGGCAGTTGGGCGTCAGGTGTTCCCCACCGCTGCCAGGCATGTGGGACTCTGCAAGGGTTTGGATTAGTTGCTAGATCAAGGGGTGTTCTCTGGCAACACCGACGCTGTGGGAGCTAGTCTTTCCAGAAAGACAGAGCAACATTGTAAAGAGCAGGCCTGGTGAATATGCGATACGACAGTCCGATGAAGAACCAGTATTTCTGGCCCCTGGTGACGTGTCACTCCCAGGGGATGACACGTGTCAGCTGATGACACATGCACACCTTTCCCTATAAATAGTGGACTTTGGATTTTATTTTCGATAGAACTCTCTCATTTGACATTTTTATTTTCTCACTCTAGAATCCAAATCCTTTGGAATTCTAGAGAGAGAAACATACAGGACCTTGACCCTGGACCTAAGTATCAGACTGTGACTGTCGTCGTATACTCACCGTATGTCGTCGCCTTCACAGCACTCCCACCCTCAGGCTCTGTCTGGGAGGTTCTTGGTCTCTGTCCTTGTTCCACCCTTGTTGTGTCCCACATCAGTACACTTGTTATCTGACTCAGACTGCATTCCTCGTGGCACCTCCACGTCGAGTGCGAACCCATTTTCCTTGGCATCAGGTTATGAACTCACATGCAATACACAAAGTGTCCTAAGGTCTTTTTAAGTCATAGTCATCAATCCAAGTATCCTAGCAAGACTAGTTACATAGTAGTAAAGATCAATCATAATCGATAGTAACTTAGCATATGCATTCTTTGTTGTTCTTTGACATTGGACTTGATGAAACTTCGATAGCATATCCACTATAGCTTTAAGCTTCTTTGGCTTTAATCGATTTATCCAACTTCTCAAATGTGTCTTCATGAGTGTGCATATATATACCTACTAAGAATACACTCAAAGCACACATTAGAACATAATCAATGTGTAGTTATCATCAAAACAAGATGTAAGCCTAGGTTATTAAACCATATGGCTAACAACCCATTATTAACTATTCGAGTTACGGGTGGGAGGTTTATCGTACAATTCAAGCCCACGGAGTAATCTTATACCGACATTGAGAGAGAAACCACACACATGGACCATTTTATTGTTCTACCCTTTTTCTGGGAGAGTACTTATTTTGGCCTATGGCATATTGGCAGAGAAACGAGCCGATATTCTATAAACTAGCTCGTAGTCTAGCAAAAAGGGAAGACTCTGACTAACCAAACGGCTAGTCAGTAAGTGTCATCCTTGCAAATTCGAACTGGTTGGTTTATACCCTAGACCCATCTACCACTTACCAACCGGCAGGTTAACCCGCTTGGAAACCGGACAGCTACTTAAGAATCTGACCTCCCTAAAAAAATACAAGTTGAAAAATTGCTCACTCACTGACCAATTGGCCGGTAACTGACCAACCGGCCGGTAAACCCACCCAGTTACCGAACGGTTAGTCAGAACCTTGACTTTCCCGAGTTATCTAGAATTCTAAACCTCCAACACCATTGACCAATAAGCCGGTTGACCCACAAGGTTACCGAATAGTTAGCCAAAGCCCGACCATTCTACAGCTTTCAAAACCCTAATTTAACCCACTGACCCACCGGGCGATCTATCCACAGGCCAATAATCTCCTCTATCATCTTTGCTAAAATCTTTAAATAACCGCACTGATGGGCGGTTAACCCACCAAGTTACCTAACGGTTAGTCAAAACCATGCAGTTAAGCACCTCCCTGTCACCATGGGGTGCAAACATGCCAGTTCTATATGTGTGGTATGTGCGCTTAAATTTTCAAATTCTCTATATAGTTAATGCTAAAAGAGGTTGGTGTCAGGATTCATCTGGAAAACTCATATGAATCCTAATGGCCGAAGAATACCCTTAGTTGGCAGATCTAAAAAGATCTGGGGTATTAATGGTGAAGGAAGACCATTTCGAACGGGGCGGACCACCGCCATGACCGGGGGGGAGGGGGGGGCATGGCACCCCTCATTTTTTTGGAATTCTTCTTTAGTTTCCTAGATAATGAATCAAAATATTTAAAATACTATCATGCCCTTTGGATTGGAAGCAGTAGCCAATAAAAGGCCCTGTCCTTTAAGCTAAGATTGGAACTGGACTTAACTAGCCGTCCTTGGATCCTTTTAAAATGTTTACAAAAATACATTATATTGTAACACTAATTTATTAAGATTTAATTTGTTGTATCCTTTACTCTTTGTGCCCTATCATAGTCATTATCTTCTTTATTTTCTTACTTTATCTTCATTCTTCTAAATCCAAAAATTTAAATTTTCACATTAAAAAAAAGAATAGATTAAGGTTCATTCTTTTTTTTAAGTTTAAATTTTTATAGTAGGTTAACTTATACGTAACTAATTTACTCATATAGTTAACAATCACATTAGTAATAAATTTACACAGCAAGAGTTAAGCTTTTTCAATGCAAAATTAGAAATTTATTGTTGACTAACCTTAACAAGTCATAGTGAAAATATATTGTTAGTAGACAAATTAAACAATCTATTTTGTATTTAACGGATCTAATAGTGACGCTAATTATAATGTGTTTTTGATTATTCATAGTTTATGTGAATTTGAACATTTTGAATTCTATTTTCTTAGCCATCAAAAAACATTTATGATTTTTTTGGCACCCCCGATTAGACTTTCTGGATCCGCCCCTGTTTTCGAACAAGCCGGTGATGGTGGGTCTGAGACGAGTGCGGCAGGTGGGTGAAGGGCAGTAGAAATGGAGGTAGTGCCGTGGTGGGTGTGCACGGTGGGAGAGATCAACATCTAAAAAATGGGAAGAATAACAAAATCTAAACGGAGCAAATTCCTCATCAGAAAATTAGGAGAGAACAAAATACTTCTCACTAGAGAAACTAAGGAAGTAGGAAAGCCTAATAACACACAACACAAGGAAGCAGCAAGAAAAATGAAGGAAACAAGAAGGTTGAGGTAAGAAGAGAAGGCGGAGCCCATCCCTTCCCCCACCCCAGGTGGCCTTTTTTTTTTTTTTGGGGCATATCAAAATTGTGTTAATGAAGATTTAAATTCTAATCAAACTGATTCAATTCTAATCAAACTGATTCAAATCAGTTTGATTCAGAATATTTGACGACTAACCATCTCTCCAAGAAAAAAATAAGATAAGAGCATATTTGCGTTTGTATTTTAACTCATGTAGTTGCCGTGTGTATATATACAAGAGATAGTAAAGACTTTATCTTTGCACCAGAAAAAAAGTAAAGACTTTATCTTGTACCCAAAAAAAAAGTAAAGGCTTTATCAGGTAGTGAGACAAATTTCATCTCTCTCTCTCTCTCTCTCTTTGTGTCACCATAGGTAGCTATCTGTGGTGCACACAGAAACAACATCAGTTGACTAAAATTAAAGGACAGGCTGTCCCCTTCCACGTTCTTTCTTGCTCTCTTTCTTTGCTTATCAAATCAAAACAACTTTGCCCTCTTCCTTCCTCGCGTATTCACTACCACAACCTGCTTTATAGCAATGAGTGATGTGCCTTTACCAACATTTATCATCACACCCCACTTGCGTATGCGGCAGCCACCCCAATGATAGCCTTCACGACGGTTTCTCTCATTTCTTTCCATTTATCATCGTATCCTTGTATTACTCCCTGCCACCGCCACAGCCAAACTTCTAGCCGCCGCCATGGCTGCCCAAATTTGAACAAGATCAAATCCCAAACTATTTGGCCAAATATTATGACCAGCTATTAAATCTAGATGAGTGTTGTACTTTCAGTTTATGATCTACCAAAATGGAAATTGGAAACACATGAAAGATATCCTAACGATGAAAGTCACTGACGTGACAAATGTTGAATTTCTTATGAAAAAAGAATGATATATACACAGAGACCAAAGATGAACCAAGCTGTCTTGGTGCTTCAGTCGAGCACCTTGAATTTATGACCAGGGGTCACAGTACTACTCCCTCCGTCCCTTAAAAAGTGATACATTTTACTTTACACGTATATTAAGGATTTAGGTTATATACCGTGTGTCTTTCCCATTTTACCTTTTAGAGATAGGAGAAATGAGAAAGAGAGTGGGCCATGAGAGAAAAAATTGGTTGGTAGAGTGTTAAATGTGGAGAAAGAAATAGCATAAAAAGTGTAAAGTGGTGGACCAGTAGAGAGAAAATGAGTTGGTAGAAAATTAAATGTGTTGAGAGAAATAGAATAAAAAAAGTATAAAAATGATAAATATGTAAAAATACATACAGAATCTTTCCTAATTTGGAAGTGATCAGTTTTTGTGGGACGACCCAAAAAGAAAATATGATCAGTTTTTTAAGGACGGAGGGAGTATTATATTAAGCCATTGCCACTTGAGAGTTTTTTTTTTCCTTGTCTACTATCCGTCCATCTTTCTTGATATTAGGGGTGAGCATCAAACCGTTCAAAAGTGGGTTACTCGAGGATTAAATATGAAGAGAGAAAATAGAATAAAATATGTGTAAAAAGGGTAAACATGAAAAGAAAAAGTGATCAATTATTTTGGAACAGTTCAAAGCAGAAATATAATTAATTTTCTTGAGACGGAGAGAGTATTATTGTAATAGTAGAGGAACTCAGCACGCATATATGTAGTTTCTTCAAAAATGACAAAAGTTTTATACGTGAACAATAAGGAATTTTACTTACTTTATGAAAAAGGCTTAATTGCAATGTAGACCCTGAGATTTCCAAAGATTTGCAATCAGAACCCCAAAATTTAGAACTTGACATCCAAGACTCCAACGTTTGACGCATGTTGCAATCTGTGGAATTTATTAACGGGAGTCACATATTCTGTTATTTGTTGAGGGTAAAATCATCTTCTTAGGTCATTTTTAATAATTTTCCAGCAAAATTATAATCTTAATCAATCTGATGACTGAGATGTAAACACGTGTAAAGGAGACAGCCACTATGTGCTCATAGACGTGTGTATAGGGGCTTAAAGAGAGAGTGAGGACAGCCATGAAGTGGCTGCCATAGGTATATACATGTCATGGTGATGGTGTTTGAAGACAGTGGATAGAAAGTAAGAAGGTCACGTTTAAAGTAGCCAAGGTGGCAGCCTTGTTATGTGAGTTACGGGCTGAAATGGTACAACTAAGGGGCAGCAATGGAGATTTCAATGTGGTGCTTGATAGATGGCATGAAATGGGTCTTGAAACGTGGGAGGAAGCAGATTTGTATTGTGTACTATATGTGGGTGTGTTGGAAAGAAAAACAAATGAGAAAAAGATGTGAAAATGGCTGGGTGTTTAGTGCTGTGTATAATGAGAGAGAAATAGTGGGCTGCGGATTTCGGTTAGAGAGAGTAGGCAGCCAAGAAAACTACCAGGTGAGTGTATGAGTGTGCTTGTGGCATGTGTGTATGAGTTCCTGAAGATGGAGAGAAACCGTGGGTTTAGTGGTAGAGAAAGAGAGACCACGGGTTGTTGCAGTAGGGATAGCAGCTGGGTGTTTAGGTGTGTATATGTTTGTGAGTGCTGAGTGTGAGAAGAAAGAAAGGAGGGAGAAGAGAAGCTACAGCCGTGAGGCAGTAGCTGTGTGTGTGTGTGTGCGCGCGTGCGTGGGTGTTTGTGTATATATAACCGTGCAACATATTTGGCGCCAAAAGGGAACAGTGAAGGTGGGGTTTTCCTCCATTGGAAAATACAAGAGAGAAGGACCTAAATACCCCCGCAGTTAGGATTTTACTAACGGAATATGTGACTCCCGTTAATAAATTCCACAGATTGCAACATGTGTCAAACGTTGGGGTCTTGGATGTCAAGTTTTAAAGTTTGGGGTTCTGATTGCAAATCGATGGAAACCTCAAGGTCTACAGTGCAATTAAGCCTTATGAAAATTATAGAAGACCGTCATCCCATATAGTGCTTCCTCGTGCACATAAGCCCTCATAAAGATAGTTTAAAGTTCTCATAAGCCTTAACCAAATTACTTTTAAACTTATTTTGGATCATTTGTCGTGGAAGTATGAGCTCAACTTATTGTTGTGTGTTTCTAAGTAAAACTTCAATTCAGTTTTGAGATTATATCTTGTTTTATAACCGTAGCTAAAAGTTTAATTTATTTGTGGAGGTAATTAATCTCTTTGTTTTTTTTAAATGAGTCCTTGACAAATGCCCTAACAACATTTGTGAGCATTTGCCTTTTTTTTATACGTCTTTGATATATTATTATCAATTTACTTCTAGCGAGCTACCAACAAAAGGAAGTGGACAAAGCACAAGTATATACTCCCTACGTCCCATATAATTCAATTACTCTTTTTTTTGCACGCAAGATAAGGATATTGGTCATATGTGTATATTTTTCATTCTATCCTTTAGAGAAAGATTGAGAAGAAATGGGTCAGGAGAGAAAAAATGAACTTTTTTTCGGATTTGCTAATTTCGTGGTAACACAAGCTCAATTTATTGTCTGTCTCAAAGTAAAAGTTTTCTTCAGCTGATAACTTATTCTAGGTCTTGTTAACAAGTGTCCTTACGGCATTACTTAATGAGCATTTGAACTCCTCGAGCTACTCACATTTTCATAGTAAAAAAAACTACCATTATGAGTTTTTAGTCTCTACATACTTTTGATGATGACTGAATATTCTTGAGTTTTCTAGTCTAAGGGGCTGTTTGATAAAACTGAAATTTAAGTGCTGAAAAAGTTAAATACTGAATTTGTAAACTGAAAACTTTAAGCGACTGAATTTTTACTGAAAAATAAGTTAACCTGTTTGGTAAACCAAAAGCAGATATCTGAAAATTATTTATTTACAAATTTATCTATTTTACCAAAATTATGCATTTGTTTATGTACATTATAACTTTTTTGGGGGGGCTAAAATTGTGGTGGTGGCAGCGACGATGGAGTAATGGTGGTGGCGGCGGCAAAAATGTGTCAATGATGCGGTAATGGTGCGTGAAGAAAATGTGTCAATGATGCGGCAAAAATGTGTCATGGAAAACATAATTATAGGCTAGGATAAAATATTCTTTAAACCTCAATGTTAAGAGAGATAGATGAACCTAATTAATGTTCCTTAACTACTGTCGTTAGGGCACTTAATTAGCAATTACCCTTATTTTCTATGTGTAACCACAAGTTAAATTCATTTCTTGAGAGGGTAGTCCTTGGTATCTTGAGTTTACCATTTACTACATCCAAGACATGGTGCGATAAACATTAAACATTTAACACCTATTTAGTTGTTGTTTCAAACTATAACTAAGAAAGGTGGTAGTTAATCTCCTTTTGATTCTTTGTAGAATAGGCTACTAATGGAGAAAATATTGGGTCGTTGTCTAACTCCACGTCACCGGTATAGGTGGTGTTAGACTACTGTTAACATCTTGCCAACTCAACAAGTGATCACGCAGGGACAACTATTTCAAAACTTAATTTTAGGTAACCATGGTTAGTTAAATATTGGAATTCAAATTTTTACCAAAATTTTGAAAATCCCGCTCACCAATTTTCTGCCATCGATATATTTTCATTTCTATTTCTCATTCCCTTTCTTCACCTTAATCTTTCTTCTCTTCTCTCTTTTATTTTCACCGTTACAGAAAATACGGAGACTGCTATAAAAAGTATCGGTCTAGAAAAATAAGGAGACTCCAACTAGTGGACAGATGCTTTTTCGCTTAACTCGAATAATAGAGCTTGAAGTACCCTCATGGCTGCCACCAACTGACCTCCATATCATATCTAAACTTGAACGGTATGCCTTTACTTGTGGTTGAGTGAGCACAGGATGCTGGCGTGCACTGGTCAAGGGCATCTCGGTGCTCACATGCTTCAACACGACCTTTCCAAATGTGATAAGGTGTTTTACTTGTCTTTTTATGGGGTACTCTATTTTGTATGTGATAGGTTGAGAGAATAGTTTCCCCCCACATGTTGGCGGGTAGGCCAGATCGAACAAGCATAGCATTCATCATTTCTTTTAGAGTTCTATTTTTCCTCTCAGCAATTCCATTTGATTCAGGTGAATAAGGTGGAGTTACCTCATAAATAATGTCATTTTGCAAACAGAAATCATCAAACGGATTAGAGTCATATTCACCACCTTTATCTGTTCTAAGCCATTTAATTTTCTTGTCCTTCTAATTTTCAACTTCAAACTTAAAGTTTATATAAATTTCAAGAGCTTCGCCTTTTGTTCTCAATAGATAGAGTCTAGTGAATCTAGAACAATCATCAACAAAGATCACATAAAACCTTTTACGACCTCTGGTCATGATCTGTTTTAAATCACCTAGATCACTGTGAATTAAATCAAGTGGTTCACTTTCTCTCATGACAGGTTTACATGTTTTCTTTGTACTTTTGGTTTCAGCACAAATTTCACATTTGTCTATGTTTGACTCATGAAAATTAGAAATTAAACCCATCTCTTTCATTTTCTTTATGTATGCATAATTCACATGTCCAAGTCTACCATGCGACACATCAGCAGAGTCAATCAAGTAAGTAAAAGTAGACGATGTATTCTCATTAAGCAAATCAGCAACATTAAGTACATAAAGACCTTTGTCTAGATACCCTTACCGACGAAGACGTCATTTTTTGTCAGAGTAACAATACCTCCATCGAATAAAGTCTTGATGCTGGCCTTACGGAGTAGTTGTACTAACACAAGGTTATGTTTGATCATCGGCACATGTAGCACACCAGAAAGTGAAAGGGTTTTACCTGAAATGAGTTTGAGAACTATCATTCCCTTTCCCACAACTGGTACGGACATGTTGTCTCCAATTTACACGCTTTTGGTACCTTTCCCCACATTTAAGTAAGAGGTGAACACATCTCGGTTAGCACAAATGTGTCTAGTTGAACCCGAGTCTAAAACCCAACCTTTTACTTCTGTGACTAAGTTCACTTCTGATATCACAGCAGCAATGATATCATCATCTGCCTCAACAACATTTGCTCTAGCTCTTGGTGGTGCCCTTCTGTTGTTGTTGTTGCTATGGCGGCAGTGCTGGCTGTTGTTGTTGTTGTGTTGATCACCTTTCCGATATCGGCAAACATTTGCATAGTGTCCTGGTTTTCCACAAACAAAACATTCTCCTTTTTTCTGGTGAATCTGTGGATTAGACACTTGACCTCTATTGGAGTTATTAAATTGAGGTCTTCCATAAGGCTTATAACCATGTTAGCCTTAGCTGGTCCAATTTCAACCACGTTAGCCTTAGACATCATTTCTTTGGCTCTACCAGTCATTTGCAATTTTCTATTTTGAGCCTCAACTTTGATATAGACTATTGTTTCCTGTAGAGTCATTGCATGTCTCTTCTGTCTAAACTTCAATTTAAATTCCTTCCAAGAGTTAGGCAATTTTTCGACAAGACATTGAGTCTTAAACCTTTCAGGTAAACTGTCACCCTCTTTAGCTAAACCATTTATGATATTCTGAAAATCATTTATTCGGGTTTAAACACTTTCACTACAAGAAAACAGGTTTTTAGTGACGGAATTTGGCTCCGTCACTAAAATTCCGTCACCTAAAAGGTTTTTAGTGACGGAATTTGCTCCATCACTAAAATTCCGTCACCTAAAACTAACCAATGTTGAGATGTAAAAACTAATACAAATTTAGCGACCAAATAATTCGTTGCTAGAAGTTTCAGCGACTAAATATCTAATTTTGATTATTTTTTTGTTTTTTTTTTAGCTTTGGAGAAAACCGCCAATGTATAATCTTAGGGCTTTTTTTTCTTTTCATTTCCATCTCTCTCTTTGAGCTCCCACTGCCATCTTCAATTTCCCGCACTACAAGAAAATGCTTATTAGCGACGGAATAAATTCCGTCGCTAAAAGCCACCTAATGCGACGGAATTGGGCGACGGAATTAAGTTCCGTCACTATTATGACTCCAAAAATGGTGGAGGGAAAAAATACGCGGGAAGCAAAATTTTGCGACGGAATGTTCCGTCAAAAATGCTTTAGAGACAGAAATTAGTGACGAATTTTAGTGACGGCATTATTTCAATCGCTAAATGTGTTATTTCAATTTTTAATTATAGAAAACTGTTTTTACTAATTATTGAAAAATAGAAGAATATATATATAATAAAGCATAAAAAACTGAAAATACATAAAACAAAAGGGAGTTCACACTCTGAACTCTGAAGGTCTAGAATTCAGTTGGCCATTCTCGCTCTTTCTCCCCAACTAAAAAGTTCAGGCAGCCTTAAGCAATTGTTCTTTTTCATTACTTCTTTCAGTTCACCAACGATGGAACTATGACCGCCATCCACCTCAATCTCGAACCCAACTCATCGGCCTTACACTTTATCAGATCTGAATCTCGTCTCCCAGCCATGACGACCAAGATGATCGATCCAAGGAAATTGAAGATCTAATTGTAACCTGCGCATGCCCTTCTAGTTATTTGATTTGCTTTACGCTTCTTGCATGATTGTTCATTCTAGGTAATGTGCAAGGATCTGCTAAATGGGTGATTAGATATTGGGGGTTTTTCTATCCGTGGGTACTTTGTATCAATTGAGGGTTTGAAGAGGTAATAACCTTTTGCATGTTTGTTTTTTCATTAAAATAATAATGTCATAGAAGGAAGAAACTAGGTAATGGTTATGTCAATTTCATTTGTGCCATCCTATTTACAGATCCCATTTAATTTTCTCCCTCTCCTACTTTGCTATCTTGTAATTTGGTTTTTAACTATAATGAATTTTGTTTGTTTGTTTGGGGTTCCTAATTCAGTGCAAATTTGGGGCGTTTCCCACGTAATAGAACTATCAAAAGGGCCATTTTACGGGGATCCTCAATTTCTTTTGTTTTCTTGAAAGGGTTTTCAAGAATTCCATGTGTAGTACTTCGCGAATCCTTACTCTGTGCGTGAGTGTCAATTTGGGTCTATGGTTGTATCTTTGCATCAAACGGCTAATTCACTGGGCCTTTATCAATTTCGATTCTCTTATTGAAAGTGTTTTCAAGAAGTCCATGTGTGGTACATAATGAATCCTTATTCTATGTGTGTGTGTGTGTGTGTGTGTGTGTGTGTGTGTTCGTTGCATTAAAGGGTCATTTTACTGAATCTTTTTTAACTTATGTTCTTCTCTTGAAACGGATGTTCAAGAAGTACATGTACATGTTTAGTGCTTCAATGGGCAAAACTACTTTGTAGATGAAATCCACTTCTTTGAACATTTTATCTAAGAAATGAGGACAAGTTTATGCCTTAATAAAGAAGTTTCTACAATCTCAAGGACCATTTCTCTTGATGTGCTAATTTTCTTAATCTTTCATATGTTTAGGAATTTTTAAGGGATTTCTTTAATCGATTGTTCTGAAATTGTTGCAAGGACTTGTTTTTTTGCATTATTATGTGTTACATTTACATATGAAAAGTATTTATATGTTATTGAGCTTCTGATGGAATCATATGAACCTAATACAGTTTCTATGTATTCTCTATGCTTTTATCACATTATGGCTTCTTAGATATTAAAGTATGATCCATTGCATTGAGCTTTAGTTCAGCCTTTTTGCTTCATTTTGCTTTTTTTCTTTGATAATCTTGTTTTGAGGCTTTCAAAATTTTAATCATACTTGCTTGCTATGCTTTAAATCAGTTGAAGTGGAAATGATGGAGGCGTGATGACGAGGTCTAGCATTTTCCAGAGAGAGACCCTCATATTGTAGCATGGTTGGTAATTAATCCATTATCCTTGTACCTTTTTGTGATAACTGTATTTCATACCTAAAAATAAGATATAAGGGCCAATGCTTGGTACAGTGGTAGAACCAAGAACACATGGGCTGCCAAGCATGAAGACATGGGTTTGAATATGAGACCTTCAAGTTTAAGCTTGCCAGAGCTTTAAAAAAATTCGGAAAGTTTATTTGAATGGAATTAAGAAGGGGTGAGGATAGTACTGCTTTGCTTCTACACCATCAGGTATATATTAATCTATCGCATTAAGTCGTCAGTTTCTGTATTTGCTTATTCTGATCCTTATTAGCAGTTATAGCCTTTACCTTATGCTTTTAGGAGAATACATTTGGATGGCAAATTGCAATCTGGGACCATGTGTTACTGAGTTTGGAGGTAGCATTTATCATCTGCAAATCTAGTTGCCTGTTGAATAACTCTTCAAGCATCCTTTCTTTATTGGTTGTTGGTAATTTTCTCACTGGTAAACTATCTTCCTTGAAATGAGAGTTCTAGTGGTTCTTGTGAATGTGCCTAATTTTGCATTTTGCTTGTAGTTTGCCTGAATGGATCTCAATTGTTCAACAGTCGTGTAAATGCTGATCGAAAGTTGAGCAGAGATTTTGTACTCCTTGATGCTTTGCAAGATTCAGAGTAATCTTGTATGTTACGATGACAAATTGCAGATCTCAAGAAATTGAAGGTGATACACTCATCCTAAACTGAGAACCTATTCGTCATACAAAGTTATCTTCAATTTTTACTTGTGATTCTGATTATAGAAATGACAAGAACAAAGGCATGTCTGCCAATATGTATTAACTGGTCACAATGCTTATTCCCTCTGCCCCTTTGGAAAGAACCTTCTTGAACTAGGTTAAGGCAGGGAAAAATTACAAACATCAAGAAAATAACAGGCTCAAAATGAAGTGAAAATTCATAGATAATATTTTCTCAAAAGCAGTAGCAATATAGATTTATATCTTTGACATGCTTTAAATATGTAGATTTATACACCCTGAGAACATTCTATAACTTGACTGCTGTATAGTGAAATCAAATGTGAAGCTGTGGTGGACAGCCTAACGAAATGCTAGAGGTAAGTTTATTTTTGTGTCTTTAGCTGAGAGCAATTAGGTACAAATAAGGCATTCTTGAGTGTGGTCACATGTTGTATGAGAAACAATGGAAAGATACTTTTAGCTTCCCGTGTCATTTACCTCCATAGGCTAGCAGTTGACTTCAGTTAATGAGACTCTCACTAGGGTCAAAGCATACATGATCATAGAAAATTTGTGGAAGCCTTATCTGCTCCTATTTTAGCCATCATGCCATTGATGCAAGTACGTTGATGCATACTCCTTGAAGTACTTATTACCCACATCATTTTACATGCCTTTAATTGCTTTGTTATAGGTCGAAGTTACCGCGACTGATGCTATGGGCCCATAGCTCTCACCGTCGCCCCCTCCCTTTCTCCCCATTCCGTCACCGCCGGCCGATTTCCCCCAGCATTTCCCTTTGAGCCGCGCAGCGCCTGTGCGCTCCTACCCCGCACGCCGCGCCTGCTCCTGCTGGGCCTGTTCTGCGCATTTTCTGCCCCACAAGCACAGTTGATGTTCCTACTGCTCCTGCCTGGAAATTGCTCTCTCACCGGAAATTGCTGCCGTCCGTTTTGCTGTCGCCGTTTCCCCCTCTGATTTGCTGCTGCAGGTAAGGTCACGGTCCTGTTTTCTCATGATTTTATCTCTTTATATTTTCTCTTTCCATTTCAAGCATGTGTGCGTGGAAGGGATTTTGGGTGGGTTCTATCACCGTGGTAATGGAAATAGTGAGCTTGCTTAGATAATGACTTAAGTGTAGTCTAATTAGATTATGTGCGGGCATATATGATTCATGATTCTTCACCATATCATTTATGATGTGAATTTTTAGTAATTGTTAGTTAAATTTATCTTTTATATGATGGTGCAGCCCATCCAGAAATACTGAGGATGATGATGACAATGATGGTTTGGATGCCAATGAGGAGTATGACCTTAATGAGGACGGAAATTGAGTGACCAACTAATCCCCTCTCTTTAATTTGAAATGTTCAAACATCAACTTACTTTCATGTTCAAAGATGATCGCTACTATATGATAGTTGAGGATATGTGTTGGACTTGGTATTTTATGTGTTTGTGGACTTGTGGAGTTTGTGTTAATGGTTTTGTGGAGTTTGTGTTGATGGAAATTGTGGAGGTTGATATGGTAATGGATATTGTGTTAATGGATTTTGTGGAGATTGATGTAGTAATGGATTTTGTGTGCTTGATGAGTTGATGGATTTGTTGTTTACATGTTTGAGAAAAAAATGGGATTTGAAAAAAAGAGGCGGAATTATACTTCGTTTATTTTATAATTTTAGCAACGATTATGATTTGTCGCTAAAAGCATAAAACATTATTTTTAGTGACGTATTTATGTGACGGAATTTTCCGTCACCAATTATTTTATAAGAAATTTAAAAAAAAATATTCCAAATATAAAATACCTTCAGTGACGGAAATTTTCCGTCACTAAATGTCTCCATTCCGTCACTAAAGTTAGTGACGGAATCGTTAATTCCGTCACTAACTTTTTAGTGACGAGGTTTTACGCGACGGAATCGTGTGACGGAATTTTCCGTCATTAAAACTTTTTGTGACGGAAATTTCTTTTTTAGTGACGGAAATTTTCGTCACTAAAAACCTGTTTTCTTATAGTGTTTTATCATCAGTCATCTGATACTGCAAAAAGTTAACAGCTAAAAACTTTTTCGTGCCTTCATCCTCAAATTCATACTTTTTGACCAATTCATCCCATAAAGTTTTAGCGAGTATAAAATGATTGTAAATCTTATATAGATCATCTGATAAAGCATGACGAATAGTACTGAGACAAAATTATTAGTAGTTTTCCACGCTTCTAACTTTTGAGCATAATTTTCAGTATTTTCACCTGGCACAGGCTCAGTTAGAACAAAAGAGATTTTAGAAAAATCTAAGACATCGAAAATCATGTCTTTCCATCTTTTAAAATTATTTCCATCAAAACGTTCGATTCAGCTTGCGTCCGGAATAACCTTTGTTTGTGCAAGAAGTTGCAATTCCATTTTTTTAAATCAACCTTTTAGATTGTTGGAAATAAATCCTTTTGGAAATTCTTCTAGAATGGAATCACACTTTCTAACACAACAAGAAAATTACGGTATACTATAAATAATAACACGTTACATGATGAATATGAATGATCTCACCAAACTATAGAATCATGCCAAAGTTTTGTCCTAAAAGGTTGATTTGCGCCTCCCAGAACCAGTGGCTCGATGCGATGGGCTTCATGGCATGCAACCCCCAATATTAGTCTATAGTATTACCCCTATTTGCACGGACTTGCAACAGAGATTCTGGAAAGACCTTCTTGACTTTCCTCTTCCACAACTCACACAATATCAAGGTAAGGGTTATCGCTACTGGATGACGAAATGGATCCCATTGAATTTCATTCGAGGAGGAGCCTCCAATCATTTATTAAAAAAATTAATAAACTTATTGGAATTGAGAGAATACCCAAATGAATTTGCCGCCAGAAGCAGAACCCCATATTTCTTCTAGAGAATCTCCTAAGTGAGATTTTGAGTAAGTGTTTGCATAATCTCCAACTCGTGAACTTAGCCGATAAATCATAGTCTAATTAATTTTATGGGTCGTTTGGCATTCCCGTAGCCACTTGTACTAAAAAACAAGTACCGAAATTTGAAACTTCCTGTTATCCAAAGTTGAAAAAAGAAGTGGTAATGGGAACATTTGTCCAATATGTTCTGAACAAATCCAAAATATTTGTAGACATAGTCAATCATTATACTTTTCTTAATAGAAGAAATAATTGGAAAATAAAACAGGACATGGTTTCACAAAGACCAAACATATCGGGTTAGTCTGTCTCTTTCTATTTCTTTTCTATACACCCAAAACCACACCTGTAACCCAAGTCAGTTTGAGCTTGATGCAAATGGCTAAAATATTTGTGAGTTGAATCTTTGGTATTCAAAAAATCTTTAGCTGGTCGTGACCAAGAAACCATCAGTTTTGCTTCGCGTTTGAGAATCCCCTCCCTTCTTCTACTCTGTCTCGATCTTGGTTCCGTAGGAGCAAGTCAGAAAGGGGATGGCGTCCTGTGCTCTGAGTCATTATTTGGCTCCGCCTCGATCTTGGCGAAAGAGTGTGTTGGAAAGATAAGGCAGTATGGAGAAACTGGACCGAAAATGCCTGAGTCGAATGCGTTGCACTCTTTCCTTAAGACAGTATTTGCTCCCTTATAATCTGCTTAGGGTAGCAGCAAATCTGCCTCCCAAGATAAAACAGGCGAAACTCTGTTGATCACAGCAGATTGCAACAGACAGAAATTTGAGAGAGAGAATAAGAGAGAATTCTAAGTGTCTAAATGATCTGACCATCAGCCCTATTTATAGACACCAAAGGGTGCCTAGAATAGGTGCAAACAGTTGTGACAATTGTGATTCTTTAGATGTCACTTAACAATCACAATCTGTAGACACAATGAACAGCTGCAATATTTGACTTAAAAGGTACCTTAAACATGTGTCATTTCGAATTTAAACAGATTTAAAATCTGTTTAAATTCGTCGACAGTCCAAATTGCAACTCACAGGCTTAATTTGTCGCAAAAAGTTAAGCTGGGCTCGGGCTCCTAGCGACGATGCGCACGTGCGAAGTGCAAAGTGCGCCTAAAAGCGCCAATAGCGCCTTTACGCCGCCCCCATCGTTGCCGGCGCGCGCGCGCGCATGTGCGGTGCGGTGCACCGCACATGTGCGAGTGCATGTCCATGCATACCATGTGTTTCTAGAACAATATGGTATGTCACATGGCCATTTAAATACCCTTAACTTTTTCATTTCCCAAGTCATGTGGGAACCCACATCATGATTATTTTCAACCTTATTAAATGCCAATGTTTGAGAGTTAATATCTCTCAAACCAATCAATCAATTTGATTGATTCTTTTTGCAACTTATTCCTAGTAGTACAAACTTTAATAAGGTAAGAATCAATATTGGAAAATTCCCAACAATTTCCCCCAATTTTCCAAAATTGGAATTTATCACATTCCTAATATAGAAATGTTTCTCTCTCTATCCTTTGGTAGGTCCTACTAAGATAAAGGTGTCTTTCGACTTGAACCTTTACCGTATAGCAATGAAGTCAATCAGAATTCAAAGTAGCCTTAGCCTTGAACTATGAATCCTTGGTGATTGATCATCACTACTATGTGTAGAACATTCCAACCAAATTTCCAAATACCTGCACAATTACGGCCATGTGCTACATTTTAGGACTTTCATAAGTGCCATAGAGACTTGCTCAAATCTCGTAGAAGCGGCCCCACTTCCCGCACTTATATAGGTAAATCTACTAAGGTGCACTTGTATGACTTGCACCCTCCTTTAAGGACATAGATTTATTAAGGGAATAACTCCCACCCTCCTCTTGTTCTCCATACAAGTATGCACTGCCTTGAGATGGCATGAAGATCAAAATCTTCATCTTTTAGTGCATCTTTGGTTATAAATACAACGTGTTTTTCCATTGAACTAGAAGACTAAAGGTTACTCTAGTATCTAGTTGGTTTCCACGTGTATGTTACCTCTCTAATTTCATGAGCTTCAAACCCATCTCCCTGGAAGTCTGCCATATTATATCCCTGCCTAGGCCTTTCGTAAAGGGATCTGCCAAATTTCCTTTGGACTTCACATAACTAATAGTAACAACTCTTTTGCTAAGTTGTTCTCTCACATAGCTATGTCTAAGACTTATATGTCTAGACTTCCCATTGTATACCTTACTATATGCCCGCGTTAACGCTGCCTCGTTATCGTAGAATATAGAAATAGCAGACATTGGCTTAGGCCATAGAGGAATCTCTATCAATAGTTCTCTTAGCCATTCTGTCTCCTTAACCGTCATTGCCAAAGCAATAAACTCAGACTCCATGGTCGAATGTGAAATCAAAGTTTGTTTCTTGGAACCCCAAGAAATAGCACCTCCACCTATGGTAAAAATCCAACCACTTATGGACTTTGTTTCATCTGAGTCCGTGATCCAGTTTGCATCTGTGTACCCTTCCAAAACAGCAGGAAATTCTTTATAAGTTAATGCATAGTCCATTGTGCCCTTAAGGTACTTAAGTACTCTAAACACTGCATTCCAATGAACTTGCCCGGGGTTATGAGTAAATCTACTCAAAACACCAACTGCAAAGGCTATAGCTGGCCGGGTACATTGCATGATATACATCAAGCTACCAATAACACTAGAATGCTCTAGCTGAGAGACACATTTCCCTTCATTTGCCCTCAACTTGATAGAAGGGTCATATGGGGTAGTAACCGGGGCACAATTCTCGTGATTAAATTTCTTTAGAATTTTCTCAATATAATGAGACTGTGACAAAGAAATAGAATCCGAGGATCTAATTATTTTCATTCCCAATATAACATTGGCTTCCCCCATATCCTTCATATCAAACGATGAAGATATAAATAATTTAGTTTCCAACACAATATCTAAATCAGTACCAAAGATTAACATATCATCCACATACAAACATATTATCACACCACGTCCTTTATCAAACTTAGAATAAACGCATTTGTCACATTCATTTATTCTAAATCCATGAGAGAGAACGACTTGGTCAAATCGTTCATGCCACTGCTTATGAGCTTGTTTTAAGCCATACAAAGATTTGATAAGCTTACAAACCTTTGTTTCTTGGCCCTTTAGTACAAAACCTTCCGGTTGTTCCATGTACACCTCCTCATCTAAAATACCATTTAGAAAAGCAGTCTTGACGGTGTATAACTAGTTTGTTAATGGACGATAAAGCAAAAAATAATCTTATAGTGCTAAGTCTAGCTACCGGAGCATAAGTGTCGAAATAGTCAATTCCTTCCTTTTGTTTAAAACCCTTGGCTACAAGTCTAGCTTTATACTTATCTACGGATCCGTCTGGCTTAAGCTTTCGCTTAAAGATCCATTTGCAGCCTATTGGTTTAAACCCTGGTGGTAAATCAGTCAATACCCAAGTTTGGTTTGACATTATCGACTCCATTTCATCATTTATAGCTTCTTGCCACAAGTCAGAATCTCGAGAATTTATGGCTTCTCGATATGTAAGAGGGTCATGTTCTACATTATACATATGAGAGTAATCACCTTCATTTCTACTTCCCTCAACTAAGAATTGGTAGAAATCTGGACCATAGGTCTTTTCAATTCTTGCTCTCTTACTTCTTCTTAGTTCACCTCCTTCCCCCATTTCCGGAGTAGGGTGAACTTGATCCTCATCGACTGTGTCTTCACTTTTCCGATTTCTAGAGAAAGAATTTTCAAAAAATTCTGCATCTCTAGATTCCAAAATAATATTTTGGCTAACGGATTCCGTTGATTCCATGGTTAAGAATCTATACGCTTTGCTATGTTGAGCATAGCCTATGAAGACACACTCGATTGCTTTTTCCCCTAATTTGGGTCTTTTCGGATCGATTAGCCTAACTAATGCTCTACACCCCCACACCTTAAGGTGTCCAAAAGAAGGTTTTCTCATTCTCCATAACTCATAGGGTGTGACATTGGAGACTTTGTGGGGTATACGGTTAAGTATATATGTAGAAGACATGAGTGCTTCCCCCCACAAATTCTTAGGCAAATCAGAAGTAAGTAATAAGGTATTAACCATTTCTTGCAAGGTCCTATTTTTCCTCTCGGCTACACCATTTTGTTGTGGACTATAAGGAGCTGTAACTTGGTGTATGATACCCCAAGTTTCAAATAGATCATCAAAGGAAAGATATTCACCTCTCATATCCGACCGTAAAATTTTAATCTTATGATCTAATTGATTCTCTACTTCTGCTTTGTAAATTTTAAATTTATCCAAAGCTTCATCCTTAGTCCTTAGCAGGTACGTGTAAGTATAACGTGAACAATCATCTATAAATGTAATGAAATATCTTTTACCACCCCTAGTTAGGTGACCTTCCATTTCACACAAGTCCGAATGTACTAATTCTAATCATTGTGTTTTCCTCTCAACCCCTTTAAAGGGTTTTCTGGCAATTTTAGACTTTATGCAAACTGAACATTTCTCTAAACTAGGTGAAGTAATTTGAGGTATTAAACTCAATTTTACCATACTTCTCATGCGTTTATAATTAACATGACCTAGTCTAGAATGCCATAAATTAAATGGAACAGTAATATAAGCAAACTTAGTATCTTTATTAGCAATAGTAAGCTTGTACAATCCATTGGTTACATATCCCTTGCCAACATAGTTCCCTCCCTTAGTCAGAATAACACTATCTGACTCACACAAAATCTTAAATCCAAACTGATTAAGCATACTAACAGATATAAGATTGTTGGTACAGAATGAGGGTCATTTGCCACGTCGAGGTGCCCCAAGGGATGCAGTCTGAGTTGGCTTCCAAGTAGGCAAAGTGGGAGACAACAAGGATGGCGTAAGGGCTGAGAGCAAGGCTCCTCAGGCAGGTCGCGAGGGCTGTCAGTGTCGCGCAGGCAAGGTGACGACGAACAGGGCCGGCGATCGACAGTCTGTGTCAAGAGTGCAACGTTGAGAGTTCGAAGTCGTAAGTTCAAATGTCTTTCTCTCACTAGAAATCCAGAGAGAATGGGTTTTAGAGAGAGAGTGAACATGTCAAATGAAGCAGCTGTCTTGAATAAGCCCCAGAATCCACTATATATAGGCACAAATATGCGCGTGTCATCAGCTGACACGTGTCGTCCTCCGGGAGTGACACGTCGCCGGAGGGGGTCCCGCAGTCTTGATTGTCCGTCGAATTATCGGTCCCCGAGTTCGTGTCGTCCTGCCCTTGCAGCGTCCCTCTGCCTGTCTGAGGAGACTGACCATACTGCGGTAGCATGGTCAGAGTAGCCCGTTGCCCCAGCCTCCAGTCCAAGCCCTTACTGAATCCCGCGAGATGCGTCATGAGACGCGCCGAGATCCTGGCAGCGGTGAGGGTTTCCCCTGTAGCCAACTGCTAGGCGTGCCGGACACGATGCCCTCTGAGGACCTGCTCTCGTCCCAGAGTGACTCGCGGTTCATTGGCCTGGCAGTGTCGATGATCAATGGTAACATGAGTGCACATGCTCGCAACTTGATATCCGGAGTCTGTGGCGAAGGGTCCTCATGCCGGGGCATTGCGAATGGAGCCCCTAAGAGCCCGTCGGTTGAATACGTGTGCGAGGGCTGGAGCCCCCGGTCGACTATGCGGGCGAGGGCCAGAGCCCCTGGTTGATCGTGCCGGCGAGGGCTTTAAGGTTGTGAGCCCGTCCCGCGCGAGGGTTGATTGTGCGGGCGAGGACCGGAGCCCCCGGTCGATTGTGCCGACGAGGGCTTTAGGGTTGTGAGCCCGTCCCACCGTGAGGGTTGATTGTACGGGCGAGGGCCGGAGCCCCGATTGATTGTGCCAGCGAGGGCTTTAGGGTTGTGAGCCCGTCCCGCCGCGAGGGTTGATTGTGCGGGCGAGGGCCGGAGCCCCTGGTTGGTTGTGCGGGCGAGGGCCGGAGCCCCCGGTTGATTGTACCGGCGAGGGCTTTAGGGTTGTGAGCCTGTCCGGCCGTGAGGGTGGATTGTGCGGGCGAGGGTCGGCGCCCCCGGTTGGTTGTGCGGGCGATAATGGGCGTCACGCGACCACTAGTGATGAGTGAGCATTGTTGAATGCGTTGAGTGAGGTGATAGCAGCGGTAAGCAGGTCCCCTCCCCCCAAGAACAAGGGAGGCCGACCCCCTTCTCCGGGGGGTGGCCGACCCCCTCACAAAAGGGGTGGCCGACCCCCTCACAAATTGGGTGGCCGACCCCCTTCCGAGGGGAGTGGCCGACCCCCTTACAAGGTGGTTGGCCGACCCCCTTCTCAGGGGAGTGGCCGACCCCCTCACAAGGTGGTTGGCCGACCCCTTTCTCAGGGGAGTGGTCGACCCCCTTACAAGGTGGTTGGCCGACCTCCTTCTCAAGGTGGTTGGCCGACCTCCTTCTCAAGGTGGTTGGCCGACCCCCTTCTCAGGATGGTGGCCGACCCCCTTACAAGGTGGTTGGCCGACCTCCTTCTCAAGGTGGTTGGCCGACCCCCTTCTTAGGATGGTGGCCGACCCCCTTCTCAGGGGGGTGGCCGACCCCCTTCTCAGGGGGGTGGCCGACCCCCTTGCAAAGTGGGTGGCTGACCCCCTTGGGGAGGGAGGTACCTTCGATCGCTGTCTGAATGTTTTTAAGGCGCGGAGCGCTTTGATCGAGTATGGCGATGTTTGAGCGTCGGAGCGTTTTGACCGAGGAATGATGTTGAGCAAATTTGACTATCGAGCGGGTGACGTGTCTTGCCACTGGAGTCTTTTAGCGGGCCCTGGGGTGTGGTCCGCGGGTGACATGTCATGCCAGTGGAGTCTCTTAGCGGGCCCTGGGGTGCGGTCCGGATAGGTTGTGAACATAAGCCCCCTGCGTGGGGGGTGCGCGGAGGGGCAACCCGAGCGGGCATCGCACGCATAAACGATGTTGAATGCGCTTGGGGAGTGAAACATTAACGTTTGTGAATATGCGTAAGTAGCGGGAAAAAGAGAGCGTTAAAAAAAATTTGTTGAGATTTGAAAAAAAGGGGTGGTTGAGATTGGATGGCCCACTTCTATAAATAGGGAAGGGGTGGAGGGTGGTTTGTAAAAAAATCAATTCCACATTTTGATAAGTTGGGAGAGAAGAGAAAAAGAGAAATGGTGAGAGAGGGAAAGCAAATGGCCGAGGGGTCGGCCGCAAATGGGGGTCGGCGTGGTCAAGGGGTCGGCGGGGGTTGAGAGAAGGAAAGAAGAGGGAAAGGGGGGAGGAGGGAAGAAAGAGGGGAAAAAGGAGGGGGGTCGGCGGGAAGAGGAGGGTCGGCCACTCCGGGGGGGTCGGCCAATACGGGGGAGAGGAGAGAAGGGAGGGAAGAAAGAGAGGAGAGGGGAAGGGGGTCGGCCGGAAGGAGGGTCGGCGAGAGAAGCTGCCTCGGGGGGAGTAGGGAGAGAAGGTAGAAGAGAAGAAAGGGGGTCGGCGGGGCCGAGGGGGTCGGGAGCTGGAGGTAGGTCGGCGGGGCCGAAGGGTTCGGGAGCGGGATGTGGGTCGTCGGGGCCGAAGGGGTCGGCAGCGAGAGGTGGATAGGCGGGGCCGAAGGGGTCGGGAGCTGGGGTGGGTCTGCGGTGCCAAAGGGGTCGGGAGCTAGAGGGAGGTCGACGGGAGAAGGGGTCGGGAGCTGGGGGGAGGTCGGCTAGAGCAGGGGGGTCGGGAGCTGGAGGGGGTCAGCGGGGCCAAGAGCCGGGGGCAAGGTCACGCCCGCCGAGCCGGTGCCCGTTCTGAAAAACTTGAAGCAACAGATGTGGGTGAAACCACGAGGTGGGGCGGCGGGCGCTGCGCGACCACCGTAAAATGTGACGACGGAACCGGTGCCGCCCCCACCGATTGATGAAGCCGAAGCTGCGGGAGGTGGTGAGACGGGAGTGCCACTTTTGTTTGATGATGCGTCGGTGAGGACGTATGATCCGGACCCGGATAAGACGACCACGCCGTTGAGAGTAAAATGGGTAGTACCGGCCGTGCCTGACCGGGAGTTGTGGAGGGAGCTGGCCATCCGGGTAGCAGATGGTGCGTTCACAATGCCTTGGAGTGGTGCGTCGATGGGGGAGGAGCCACGAGTGCCATCACCATATGTGCGGGCTCTGAGCTGGGAGGATGCGCCCGTGCCGTCACCGAGGTATGTGGCGGGGTTGTTGGTGGAGCGTGAGGATATACCTTGGGCACTTGTGGTGTTCAAGGGTCATGGTGCGATGCCGATTGGGTGGGACTTCTGGTGTGAGCACATGATGGAGGTGCCGAAGTGGTCGGCATTATTGCAGGTGTTAGGGTTGGTGCCGGCGATTGATAACGGCGAGGGGGGTGGAGTTGTACAGAGACACGCCTGGGATGACTTTGTTGTTGTCGCGGTGGAGTACTCAGACACATACATTTGTGACTGAGTTCGGAGAGATTGGGCCGACGCTGCTGGATGTGATGATGTTGAGGGGGCTGCCGATGCATGGAGAGTTGGATGCACGTGTGACGCGGCTGACTGGTGAGGAGCGGTTGTTGCAGACGCAGCTACTTGATATTTTGGCGGAGACGAAGCAGCATCGAAAGGCAACATATAGCAGGTGGCTCCGATTGTTCTATGGCACGCCGCAGGTGAGGTCGGGGCAGAAATTGGGCAATGCTGCCCATTTCGTGATGGGGCCGTATCACAAGGACGAGCGGTACGAGATGGTGGCCTTTTTGAGGATGTACTTATTGAGGTAAGTATGATGCGTTCTGTTGTTTGTATGCTTGTAAATGTGACGCGAGTTGAGGTTGTATATAATACGTTGGCGTGTTGTTCTATTTTGTAGATTCGTGTTTGAAGGGACGCCGGAGGACGGCATTTCTGCGAAGGTGATTCCCCTGGCGATTCGAATGGCGCAGGGGAAGCGTGTTGGGCTAGCTTCCGTGTATCTGGGCACCATGTATTCACGGTTGGATCAGTTTGTGAACGACGTGAAGAGGTCGCACGGGCGGTACCAAGTGGCGACCTACATGGATTGGATGTTTCTGCAGCGGTACTTGTATGAGTGTTTTCCAGACTATTGTCCGACAGGATATCCGCTTGAGCATCCAGCACCGAGGACGAGGATAGTGATGCACGGTGGCAGATCGCGGGAAGTGGCACTGTGGTGCGGCGGGTCGTAGGCATTTGCATGGGCGGGCATCAAGAGGCCGGAGTGCCCGTTGTCACGGTTGATAGATGCGAGGGAGGCATGCATAGCACGGCCGTATAGAGAGATGCATGCGTCATACGGAGTACCCCCCTGGTTGCACGGACAGGAGATGACGATAGATTTGACCAAGAGAGGGGGGTTGCCACCGGTGGACGTTGTGCTCTTGGTGGCCTACTTTCCAGGTTGGCTGCCAGTGATGACTGGTGATGGCGGGAAGCCTGCAGAGAATCTATATTACGTGGCTCGGTATTGCCCGGACCGGTTGTCGCGGACATTTGGCTATGACTTGGAGTCGCCGTGTGGTTATCGTAGCCCGTGGAGTGTGACGAACGCATTCGGGTACATGCGGTATGACAGAGTTCGTGAGTGGCCGGTACCGGTGGTAGCGTGGAGGAGGCTGGGGATAGCGTCAGTGGGGGCGGTGACGATGGAGTATGCACAGTGGTGGGAGGGTCTGCGGGCGGTCTGGGCGGAGTGGTTGGCACAGCCATCGGGGACACGACGACTGGTTGACGTGTTTTCCTGTGACCGGGCGTTGAGCTTGGTATCGATGACAGCGGCGAGGCAGGCTGGCATGTTGGTGTTAGTGACGGGGAGTGCGGTTGTGAGTTTGGAGAGAGATCCCGACGAGGAGGGCGAGGAGTCTGAGGAGGATGCCCCAGAGGAGGACCATAGGGAGGAGCCAGTGGTGGCGGTACCGGGGGTGCCAGGGCCGGCAAAGGGCCGTTGTCGTTATTGCGAGTTGGGATGATGGAGGGGGCTCGTCAGGAGAGCGCGGGCACTTCAGACTTACGGCTGACAGGATCAAAGAGGCCGCGGGATGCGTCGGAGGAGCCAGTGGTTGAGGTAGGCCGGACTGTGGCCACTTTTGATTAAATCTCGTTTATTGATGTCATTTAATGAAAAGAAAAAAAAAAGTTGATATGCTAATGGTTGTTTTTTTTTTGTTTTGTACAGGGGTACGAGGGACAAGCGGTGGAAAGCGGCAGCGATGCAAATGCGGCGGTCGAGATGGAGGAGGCGAGAGTAGCTGAGGTTGATGAGCCAGCAGGTAGGGATGAGCTGGTAGCGACCGGCGTGTTGGGGGCTGGGGCGAGTGGCAAGGTGAGTCCACCACCAGATGTCGAGGAGGGGGTGGATGATGTGTATGGTGGCTTGGTCGACGAGTCGTTGATGTTCGATGCCAGTGGTTACTGGTGGACAGGTGTGGCGACGGAGGCCGCGGTGGTTGAGCGGGGGGATTTGACGGAGTTGGAGCCTGCGGTGGCTGTCCCGATTCAGGAGGTGGAGATCCCGGTGTAGCCGGTGCAGGCTGTCGTGGTGGCGCCGTCAGGGTCGGCTGTTGAGGCGAGTGCGACGTTGATGGCGATGCACTCGATGACCGTCGGTGTACAGGCAGCCGGAGAAGTGCGTGAGAGGCCTGTGATGGTGTTGAGTGGCACAGCAGCCGGGGAGGCGAGTAGAGGATCGTCGAGTGGCCAGGCCGACGTGGTAGTATGGGAGAACCTCCAGCTACCTTTGGAGACAGTGCGTCGGTTAGAGATGGTGAAGGCGGCGTACCCGCAGACGTTTGAGGGGGTGAATTTGGAGAATCCGGTGCTGCAAAGATGGGTGTACTCAGGGTTTGTGTAGTGGCTGCTGCCGATTGCAAGTGTTCCCGCGGCAGGCTGGATGACAGGGTTTATTGAGCGGTCGCTGACAGAGTTTGCGGCGTTCACCTCTTTAGGTGTGCAGCTGGATTGGTTGGCCGAGTTCTTTAGGTCGAGGAGCGAGGGTGGTGGTGTGGGCGAGAGGATGGCGTTGGTACGTATGGGGGAGATGCTGTTTGAGAGGCGGCGCCAAGGGTTGGAGGTGGAACGATCAGAGATCAATGGAGAGTTGGTCGTGATCGTCAGAGAGGTGACGGAGATAGAGAGGCAGCTGTCGGACTTGCAGAGACGTCTGAGTGATCTCCAGAGGCGGCGGACGGATGTGGAAGTGCGGGAGGCTGAGCGTTTGAGGCGGCAGACTGATTTCGAGGCGGAGCGGTCGGCGCTACAGGTTCAGCGTCAGACATTGCAGGCGTTTAACGCTCACCCGGTAGCAGCTTTGTTATCTAGCTTCCGATAGGTTTATCATAGATTTGATGTTTAGGGAGTGCCCGATAGTGGCCAAAGACGTTTTATGTATGTATAAACATATATTTTGTTGGTACATGAAGTGTAATTGCATGCTGCTTTGTTAACACCGCTCTCCCCTTTTTTTTTAATCGAGGACAAACACTTGATAACCAGAAATGAATATAAAAGTAGGGGCAAAGCATAGAGGTAGGGAGTGAAAAGACCGTATATTGATAGTGCGTGGGTCAAAGAAAAGTCTTTACACAAAAGGAACTCGTAACAAGAAATAAAAGTACAAGCTAGTACATGTGTGTATATACACAAAATGTTGGGTCGTGGGGGGGGGGGGGGGGGACAAGCCGCAAGCTGATCATGCATATTATTTCTTCAGATAGTGACCATTGACAGGGGCGGTAAGTTGCCCGTCGTCTGGATTGAGCAGGAGGTACGAGCCATTGCTCCTGGCAGTATGTATTTCGAATGGCCCCTCCCAGTTAGGTGTAAACTTAGGTGCTGACAAATTGGCCCGTACGTGCTTGGCGGCTTGGAGGACAAGGTCGCCTGCTGCGAAGGAGCGAGGTTTGACGGTCTTCCCGTAGGCTTTGACAAGCTTCTCATGATATGCTTTCATTCGTCGCATGGCATTAGCTCTCTTTTCATCAAGGCTCTCAAGTGCCATCATTCTGGTTTCCTCCTCTTCGAGACCACTGCTGAGGGATAGACGCGCCGAGGCGACTGCGATCTCGGCCGGCACTACACATTCGTCCCCGTAGACGAGGGAGAAGGGTGTGGCCTTCGTAGCTGTGTGTCTGGAAGTTCTGTAGGCCCAGAGGGCATGACTTAGCTTTTCGGACCAAGAGTTGCTCGCGTCATGGACCATGCGTGACAAGACGCGCAACAGAGTTTTGTTGGACGCTTCAGCCTGACCATTGCCTTGCGGATAATAAGGAGTTGACGTGGCATGATTGATATCGCCTGCTTCCATGAGAGTCCGAACATCCCGATTGATGAATGGCGTGCCGTTGTCAGAGATAATACATCGGGGGATGCCGAAGCGACATATGATGTGGTCGCGCAAAAAGTTGGCGATGGCGCCCCCCGTGGCTTTTCGCAGAGGTATGGCTTCGACCCACTTTGTGAAACGCTCTGTTGCGACCATGATCCAAATGTGACCTTTTGATGGTGGATGTATGGGGCCGATAAGGTTAAGAGCCCAAGAGTGGAATGGCCAAGGGGCCGCGATCATACGTAGGTCGGATGCTGGCATGTGCATTCTATCTGCGTGTCTCTGGCAGGGTTGACAGTGTCGTACATGGGAGATTGCGTCGGATTCCATAGTCGGCCAGTAGTACCCCAACCTGAGTAGTTCTGCATATAATTTCTGAGAGCCTTGATGTTCGCCACAAGCACCGTTGTGCACTTCGTTGATCACCTCGACTGCTTGGGCACCCTGCAAGCATCGTAGGGTGCGTCCCAAAAATCCCTTGCGAAACAATTCGCCTTCCGTCTCGAAGTACTTGACCGACTTGCGTTTGATAGATCGTGCCGAGCTGTGGTCAGAGGGTAGTAGTCCGTGGGACAGATATTGCAGGAAGGGCTGGCGCCAGTCACCTTCCACATTGACGACAAGAGCTTCCGTAAGGTCTGGTGCATATAGGCATTCCGAGCAACCCTGCTGCACATCTGAAGCATCATTGGCCATGGATGGCCAAAAGAGACCCATTCACTGGAGACGACGGTATAGTGGTGGTCCGTCGAGGCCGCAACACTTTTGATGTCCATATTGCAATTTGTGCTTTGCTTCTGCCAGGGTCAAACATCGTGCCAGGGTGCCTCTGGGACATCGCTTGTACAGGATGTCTCCTAACATAAAGAATTCTGTAATAGTGGAGACGGAAGCGAGTGATGGTGCTCTAAGCTGGTCGACGATCGGCTGCCTCCAATCATTGGTCGTAGTGTCCGTTGGTACCAAGTCCAATGTCGTGCATGGTGTCATCCTTTTGATAATGGTTAGCACACGTTGTTCACCGTCAATGTCTATTTTTTATGCGATCGTGGCTAAGCTGTCCGCATGTCGGTTGTGGCTCCTGCCGTGATGTTCGTATTGGACATGGCCAAGCTGTCCCTCCAAGTGTTGTACTAAGGCACGATAAGGTGCCAAGGCTGGCTTCCTGACTGCAAACTCCCCATCAGCCTGCTTCATGATTAGGTTCGAGTCCCCCTTTACACGCAATGATTTAGCCCCCATGCTGATGGCTAGCATGAGGCCGATGACGAGGGCCTCGTACTCGGCTTCATTGTTAGATACCGGGAATGCGAGTTTGAAGGATAGGGATGTGGTAACACCTTATGGGTTCCGAAGGACAATGTCGGCACCTCCTTGCCGGATGGGAGCTCCATTGGGGTCTCTGCTAGTGGCTGAGCCGTCGAACTCAAGTGTCCACAATTCATCAACATCAGAGGTCGGGGCCGTCTCTTCTCCAGGTAATTGATGTGAGGTTGGTTCATATTGTTGACGTGGGAAGAAGGCCAAGAGGTCTGCGAGTGCTTGGCTTCGCAAAGCCGTAGGATTCTTGATGGCTAGGCCGAATTCGGCCAGTAGCAGTAACCAACGAGTAAGTCGGCCAGACAGGGCGGGGCGAGTGAGCATGTATCGTAATGGGTCAGCCTTGGTGACGAGTATAATCTGGTGTGACAAGAAGTAATGTCTGAATTTCTGTGAGGCGTAGACCAAGGCGAAGCAATGTTTTTCGAGCTCAGAATAATTGGCCTCGGGTCCTCTAATTGACCGACTGAGATAATAAACCGGACGTTCCACTCCGTCCATTTCTAGAGCAAGTAACGCCCCTATAGATCTGGGCGCGGAGGTTAGGTAAAGCAAGAGTGGTAGGCCTCGTTGCGGCACGACCATGGTTTGTGGTGACATGAGGACCGCCTTGATTTGTTCAAATGCTTGTTGTTGGGGTGCACCCAAATCCCATGGCGCGCTCTTGCGTGTCAAGTGCTGGAAGGGCGTGATAAGCTCGGCCAAGGCAGGAATGAACCTGCGGAGATAAGAAACCTTGCCAAGGAAACTTTTTAACTGCTTGGTGCTCTTGGGTGGTGGCATCTCTCGGATAGAGGCGGCCTTGGAGGGGTCAACGTCGATACCCTGTCGACTGACCAAGAAGCCGAGGAATTTGTCGGAGGAGACTCCAAAGGCACATTTGAGCGGGTTCATCCGCATGTTGTATTGACGACATCGGTCAAAAACTGCCCGAAGGTCCGCGAGATGCTCACTTTCCTTTTTAGATTTGATAATAAGGTCGTCAACATAGTCTTCCACTGTGCGGTGTATCATGTCGTGAAAGATAGTTTTCATAGCTCTCTGATACGTGGCACCCGCATTCTTGAGGCCAAAAGGCATGACCTTCCAACAAAAGTTACCCATCGGGGTTCGAAAAGCTGTCTTGGCACAGTCAACTGGGTTCATTCAAATTTGGTTGTAGCCGGTGAAGCCGTCCATGAAGGACAGGGTCTCGTGTCCGGCGGCAGCCTCCGTGAGCATATCAATGTTGGGCAGTGGAAATTCATCTTTAGGGCATGCCTTATTCAAATCGCGGAACTCAATACAAACACGAACTTGTCCATTCTTCTTTTGCACATGAACAACATTGGCCAACCATATAGGATGAGTGATGGGTTCGATGAAGCCAGCCTGCAGAAGTCGTTCGATCTCTTGCTTGATTTTTATTTCAAGTTCGGGGCGGAAGGACCGCGAATGCTGTCGAACTGGGCTGAACCCGTTGGCAATGTTGAGATGGTGCGTTACTAAGGCAGGGTCTAATCCGGGCATTTCGTTGTAACTCCATGCCAACACGTCGCGATATTCGCGGAGGAGGGTAACCAGTCCCTCTCTTCGGCCTGGGGCGAGTTTCGTGCCAATGTAGGTCAGTCGAGGTTCCTCGCCCGGATCAGCCATGTTAATTTCTTCAAGATCTTCGGCCTGCGGTCGTGGGCCGTCTTCATAACAGGGGGGTGCAACGCCCGAGATAAGCTCGTGATCTGGCGGACAATGCTCAGCCATACAACACCATTCTGTCTCCGTAGGTGGGTGGTGGTCGAGGCGGTCGGGCAGTGGACCTCCCGGACACCGTCATAACTGGTAGATAACCCTTCTGTCCTTGATGACGCGCTGGAAGGTGGTTTCAAACTTGTGCTTTTTGGACTTGGGGGACGAAGGCGGGGAAATGGTAGGGGCATCAAATGGTGTTGTTGAGGTTGATGCTTTGTTCTTGTTGCTTTTCTTGGACTTGGACTTGGATTTGGGTGGCTTGTTCCCACACAGTTCGTCCCAATCCGGTAGTTTGGTAGAGTGGATGTGAGTGGCATTCTCATTATCTGCAGCAAGTTCAGTGAAGAAGGAGGCCTCGGCAAAATAAGACTCGGTACACTCAAAAGGGGCCTTGGTTGCGGGGATGGTTACTGCTACCTCATGTCCCGCGGGACCGGCCACCAGTTTCATACACTGGTGGTACGTCGAGGGAACAGCCTTGTTGATATGGATCCAAGGTCGCCCAAGTAGGAGGTGGAAAGAAGACTCGCTATCTATCACATGGAAAGTGGTGTCACGACGGACAGCTCCGACCATTAGGTCGACAGTGATGTGGCCAAGAGTGGACTGGGGGCCCTGCCCAAAGCCAGTGATTTTGATGGGGTCCCGAATGATCTTTCTTGGCGGTATACCGGCCCGCTGTAAAGTGATGAGAGGGATGATGTTGATGGAGGCGCCGCAATCTACCAAGGCGCGGCGAAAGCCGGTGCCATTGACAGTGCATTCAAGGTACAGTGGCCGGTTATGGTGCTCGACGGTTGGTGAGTCCTCGTCCGAAAATATAAATACAGTGGAAGGGACATGTTTGAGCTCAGCCTGGGCGGTAAAGCACTCGGGTCCGAGGCCTATGGTGACCTCGATCAAGCAATCCGAGAAATAGGTCTGCGCTACGGGTGAAACCCCCATTTCATCAAAGAAGCCTTTGATCTTCGTCATTTGGCTAGCCGAGGACACTGGCTGGGGGGTAGGAGGTACGTGAGCTGTGATCAAAGGCGAGACTTCCGCAGAAGCTTCGGGGGCGAGCGGCTCGAAGTGGTCGGTGGTAACCATGAGCACCTGATGCTCGCGGTTGTTGTTGCCATGATTTGGGTATGGTTCTTTCCGCACATCATTGTTCTTTCGCAGCTGTAGCTCGCCTGACGTGACCTTTCTTGCAAAGATGGCCCGCAACGCATTGCAGTTCTTGAGAGGATGGCCGAGGGCCTGGTGGAAGGGACAGTAGTTGGGCCTGGTTCTTTCCTCGTCCGTGATGGGGATCCGCACAGGTGGTAAATGGAAGTTGTTGTCGTTGACAACCCATTCTGTCAATAGATCTTTCACCGTATTTAAATCACACAGAAAGGCAGGCGGAGTCTCCTGTTGTCGCCGTTTGTCGGGTTGTTGGTCCCTATCCGGGAACTGGCGTTTAAAGCCAGTGTAATTACTGATGTTGCTGTTGCCGGTGCTGGTGTCGCCGTGCTGGGTACTGGGTACTGGGTGGGGCTGCTGAGGCCACCAGTGCATTCTGTGGCCGGGGCCTCCATGGTTTGACAGGCCCGACCGTCTCGTAAGTACACCTCGCCATTTCTTTGAGATGTCCCCATGATTTCAATTGTAAGTTCTCGAGGTGCACCCGATATACGTCGTTCATATTCTTAATGCATATGGGCACCAGTGTCTCATCCTTACTGAAATCCGTACACTCGAGGCATTTAAGATGAAAACGATGCACATATTTGGTCAAGTCTTCGCCGGGGGCCTGGTGAATGCCAGCGATGTCCACTATGGTGACGCGCTCAGCTTCATAGTGGAATTTGTCCATGAAGAGTTGGACTATTGCATGCCATGAATGGATTGTCCCCGTAGGGATTTGATGGTACCAAGTATAGGCCAAGCCCGTGAGGGACTTGTGAAACTCCCTCAATTTCAAACTATCGCCCGGTCCATATTGCTCCAATGAGCCAGCGAATCTGGTTAAGTGCTCACGGGCGTTGCCTTCACGCCCGTTAAAGAGCACGAAAGTGGGTTGCTTGTACTTGAGCGGATAGGGAACGATGGCAATCTCGTCAGCATATGGCGCGTGGCCTGTCAATTGACTTGATGAGTCGGGTGCGGAATGCTGTGACAGCCGGTGAAGAAGCGCGTCAAAGTCAGCTTTTGAAACATAGTGGGAGGGCGGCTCCTCCTGGCCGACCAAAGGTCGGTGGCCAGCCGGCGCTCCGCGAGCCCCGGAGTCCCCTGACGGTACAACTTGGTGGGCAGGAGCGGTTGAAGGGCGATACATGGCGGGCGTTGATGCGGGCAGGTGGGGGGTGGCATAGGTGGGCGGACGGGACATATCCATCACTTGGCCTGTCATTTGGTGCTGCTCCATCAAGTAGGGGTTAGGCTTCATCTCAATGGACTCGTGGGTCTCAGAAGAGCTCTTGGCTGGAGCATGCTGAGGCGCAACAGTAGGGGAGACTTGTTGCAATAATGGCCCAAGATCCGACTGCTGTGTGCGTGGCGGTATCACGGGACGCAGCGTGTCAGCCATGGGCAGGGAAGATGTCGCGAGTCCTATCGCCAGGGGTCTGGAGGGTTGAGGTCGCGGTGGTCGTGACACTGGCGCCTGAGTAGCGTCGGGGGACGGCCCGAGTCCTGCAGGCTGGACCGGCAACACAATCTGTTGCGAGGCCATCGCTTGTATGGATTTCTGCATTTCCAATATGGCGGCCATGGGTGAAGCTTGAGAGTCCTGTATGCTGGCTATGGTGGGGGTGAACTGCTGGATGGCCGCGTTGACTGCCACTTGCACGTCAGGTGTGGGAGGGTCTTGGTGGCGTACAGCGCTAGTCTCCTCTTGGTCGTCAGAGTGATGCTCCTCACGGATGGTGGGGTTGAGGCCTTGGCTGGTTGCCCTGGTAGCTTTCCGTTGTACAGGCATGGTTGCTAGGGTGCGGCAGACTGCAACACAATGTTCACCTCCCCAGCGGAGTCGCCAAATGTTGGTGCGGAATGAGGGTCCTTTGCCACGTCGAGGTTCCACAAGGGATGCAGTCTGAGTTGGCTTCCAAGTAGGCAAAATGGGAGACATCAAGGATGGCGTAAGGGCTGAGAGCAAGGCTCCTCAGGCAGGTCGCGAGGGCTGGCAGTGTCGTGCAGGCAGGGTGATGACGAACAGGGCCGGCGGTCGACAGTCTGTGTCAAGAGTGCAACGTCGAGAGTTCGAAGTCGTAAGTCCAAATGTCTTTCTCTCACTAGAAATCTAGAGAGAATGGGTTTTAGAGAGAGAAAGTGAAAATGTCAAATGAAGTAGCTGTCTTGAATAAGCTCCAGAATCCACTATATATAGGCACAAATATGCGCGTGTCATCAGCCGACACGTGTCGTCCTCCGGGAGTGACACGTCGCCGTAGGGGGGTCCCGCAGTCTTGATTGTCCGTCGAATTACCGGTCCCCAAGTTCGTGTCGTCCTGCCCTTGCAGCGTCCCTCTGCCTGTCTGAGGAGACTGACCATACTGCGGTAGCATGGTCAGAGTAGCCCGTTGCCCCAGCCTCCAGTCCAAGCCCTTACTGAATCCCGCGAGATGCGTCATGAGACACGCCGAGATCTTGGCAGCGGTGAGGGTTGCCCCTGTAGCCAACTGCTAGGCGTGCCAGACATGATGCCCTCCGAGGACCTACTCCCGTCCTGGAGTGACTCGCGGTTCATTGGTCTGGCGGTGTCGATGATCAATGGTAGCATGAGTGCACATGCTCGTAACTTGATATCCAGAGTCTGTGGCGAAGGGTCCTCATGCCGGGGCATTGCGAATGGAGCCCCTAAGAGCCCGTCGGTTGATTACGCGTGCGAGGGCTGGAGCCCCCGGTCGATTATGCGGGCGAGGGCCGGAGCCCCCGGTTGATCGTGCCGGCGAGGGCTTTAGGGTTGTGAGCCCGTCCCGCCGCGAGGGTTGATTGTGCGGGTGAGGGCCGGAGCCCCCGGTTGGTTGTGCGGGCGATAATGGGCGTCACGCGACCACTAGTGATGAGTGAGCATTGCTGAATGCGTTGAGTGAGGTGATAGCAGCGATAAGCAGGTCCCCTCCCCCCAACGACAAGGGAGGCCGACCCCCTTCTCCGGGGGGTGGCCGACCCCCTCACAAAAGGGGTGGCCGACCCCATCACAAGGTGGGTGGCCGACCCCCTCACAAAAGGGGTGGCCGACCCCCTCACAAAGTGGGTGGCCGACCCCCTTACAAGGTGGTTGGCCGACCCCCTTCTCAGGGGAGTGGCCGACCCCCTCACAAAGTGGTTGGCCGACCCTCTTACAAGGTGGTTGGTCGACCTCCTTCTCAAGGGAGTGGCCGACCCCCTTACAAGGTGGTTGGCCGACCTCCTTCTCAAGTTGGTTGGCCGACCCCCTTCTCAGGATGGTGGCCGACCCCCTTCTCAGGGGGGTGGCCGACCCCCTTCTCAGGGGGGTGGCCGACCCCCTTACAAGGTGGTTGGCCGACCTCCTTCTCAAGGTGGTTGGCCGACCCCCTTCTCAGGATGGTGGCCGACCCCCTTCTCAGGGGGGTGGCCGACCCCCTTGGGGGGGGGAGGTACCTTCGATCGCTGTCTGAATGTTTTTAAGGCGCGGAGCGCTTTGATCGAGTATGGCGATGTTTGAGAGTCGGAGCGTTTTGACTGAGGAATGATGTTGAGCAAATTTGACTATCGAGCGGGTGACGTGTCTTGCCACTGGAGTCTTTTAGCGGGCCCTGGGGTGTGGTCCGCGGGTGACATGTCATGCCAGTGGAGTCTCTTAGCGGGCCCTGGGGTGCGGTCCGGATAGCTTGTGAACAAAGATTTTTCCTAAAATCGGGAACAAAAAGCACATCTTTTAAGTTCAGCTTCTTTCCAGAGGAGAGATAGAGCACCACAGTTCCTTTGCCCATGACCTTAGCCGTAGATGAATTTACCATGCAGAGATGATATCCCTCCGCAACTGGCTCGAGGTCCTTGAACGGATTTCTTTTTTTAGCAATGTGCTTGGTTGCACCGGAGTCCACCCACCACTCATCATCTTCCCCCATCATGTTGGCTTCGGAAACCACTGCAACGAAGTCCTCGTTGTCAACCACATTGGCATGGTCCTTTTTCTGCCTCTTAGCCACTCGACAATTCTTCTTGAAGTGACCAATTTTCCCACACTTCCAACAGGCCTTTTTAGGCTTGTCTTGCCGGTTGGTAGAAGCAGAAGCTTGATCATCAAGCTTACGCTTAATGCCACTAGAGGAGCCATGATCTATCACAAGAGCCTTTGAGGACTTGTTGTCTTCCAACTCAAGCCTATCCAAGTTTCGAGAGTTCTCTTCAACTTGGATATACTTGACCAACTCTTGCATGGTCATGGCATCCTTCTTTTGTTTTAACTCCTTATGATATTCTTTCCAAGCTAAAGGCAATTTAGAAATTATAGTAGACACTTTGAAAGACTCGTCAAGAGAGTGGCCCTCCGAAATAATTAAATTCATAATCATTTGCAGTTCATGAATCTGAGTAATAACAGACTTACTATCTACCATGCGGAAGTCAAACAACTTACTGATTAGGAATTTTTTATTCCCGGCGTCCTCCGTCTTGTACTTGTTGTCGAGATCATCCCATAGTTCCTTTGCGGTGCTGTTTGCGTACTTGAACTTGTACACGTCGTATAAAGTGTCGGACAGCCCTCCCAAAATGTAGCCCTTACAGTAGGTGTCATCATCCTCCCACCTTTGCTTTTGCTTCATGGCCGTCTGCTTTAGTGCTTCGTCTGCAGCTTCATCCACGATAGGCTTTGGAATAGTGAGCACGTAGGCAATCTTCAATGTAGCAAGAAAGAAGTACATCTTGCCCTTTCATCGCCTAAAGAAAGAGCCATCGAACTTAGCCAGCTTCGAGATGTCGTTGATCACAGGCATCCTTGAAGTATTCTCCATCGTAGCCAAATACTGTCTTAAGATTGTTGGAAAGATAAGGCAGTATGGAGAAACTGGACCGAAAATGCCTGAGTCGAATGCGTTGCACTCTTTCCTTAAGACAATATTTGCTTCCTTATAATCTGCTTAGGGTAGCAGCAAATCTGCCTCCCAAGATAAAACAGGCAAAACTCTGTTGATCACAGCAGATTCCAACAGACAGAAATTTGAGAGAGAGACCAAGAGAGAATTTGAAGTGTCTAAATGATCTGGCCATCAGCCCTATTTATAGACACCAAAGGGTGCCTAGAACAGGTGCAAACAGTTGTAACAGTTAAGTGATTCTTCATATGTCACTTAACAGTCACAATCTGTAGACACAATGAACAGCTGCAATATTTGACATAAAATGCACCTTAAACATGTGTCATTTCGAATTTAAACAGATCTAAAATCTGTTTAATTTCGTCAAAAGCTGGGCTCGGGGCGAGGGCTCCTAGCGACGATGCGCACGTGCGAACTGCAAAGTGCGTCAATAGCGCCTTTACGCCGCCGCCGCGCGCGCACGCGTGTGCTGTGCGGTGCGGTGCACCGCACATGTGCGAGTGCATCGCACATGTGCGAGTGCATGGCCATGCATACCATGTGTTTCTAGAACAATATGGTATGTCACGTGGCCATTTAAAAACTTTTTCATTTTCGAAGTCATGTGGGAACCCACATCATGATTATTTTCAACCTTATTAAATGCCAATGTTTGAGAGTTAATATCTCTCAAACCAATCAATCAATTTGATTGATTCTTTTTGCAACTTATTCCTTGTAGTACAAACTTTAATAAGGTAAGAATCAATATTGGAAAATTCCCAACAGAGTGCAATGCTTTGATTTTGCAAAGTAAAATTTTTGTGTACTGTTTTAGGCTTGGATGAATGGCCTCATATAGAGGGAAAGAAAGGATAAAATTCTTGGAAGCTAAGTGATGTTAAAAGGATAAGGCTCCCTAGTTGTCAACAAAAGATATTAGGAGATGAACCTCCATTTTCTAGTCAAGAAAAGCCACACGGCAGAATGGTTTTGAAATAAGGAGATGTATCTCCATGGTTTTCAACAAAAACAGCACATGAGAAGATATTTCTTCTCAAGGCAGCAGCCTTTTTCAGAGGACTCCAACCCTTTGTCAATTTTTTGGACAAAGCAGACTTTGTTTCTATAAAAGCAGCACATTCCCACATTCACCGGGTACCAAAGTACACCCTCAAAGCACAAGTTTTTGTACAAAGTAATGGCCGGCCGAGCACCTCCCAAGCTTCTCTTTTCGTGCTTCGTTTTTCTAGTCTGTTTCCATCTTCCAATCACTTGTTATTGCAAGGGAATAGGAATGTTCGTGTTTGGAAGCTCTCTGGTGGACAATGGGAATAATAACTACCTCGACACAATGTTTAAGGCTGATTTTTTGCCGTATGGCATGGACTTCCCTCTTGGGCCGTCCGGGAGATTTACTAACGGGAAGAATGTCATTGACCTCCTCGGTGACCACCTTCAGCTTCCTGCTTTTATTCCGGTGTTTAACGATCCTTCCACCAACGTCAGCCGGATGCTGCTTGGCGTCAACTATGCCTCCGGTAACTCGGGAATACTAGACGAGACCGGCACTGTTTCTGTAAGATATTCATCCTTCATTCTGCTATCTTCTTCTTCTTCTTTTGCATGACACCATATTAACTTTGGCCTTTGGGAGAGTCGTCCTGAATTAATGGGGCTGACCAATACAAAGCCCACTCTTAGTCAGTGTCAAGAAGGAAAGTTAGAGGCTGTTTGATGTTGCATAGAAGCCAAAAAATTCCTGAAGTGAGAGAACAGTTGGCAGCTTGGTTACTTCTGCGTTTAAGCAGCGGAAACACAACGCTAGCTTTTAAACGAAGTTAGCGACTAAGTGGCTTCTACGTACTTGAGGTAGAATCTTTTTGGTTTGGCCTAACTTTTTAGCAGAAAACGGCAGAATAACTTACTTTTTGCTCGTTGGTTTAATTTGATCACATGCCATGAAGCAGACCTTATCTTGGTGGCCATTTTTTGTTCTTTTTCTTTTTTTGATAGATCAGTGTACATATGAACGGAAAACATTTAGACACAATCACGGGGAGGACATAGCAGGGCATGTTTAATACGAAGAAAACGCGACCAGCAGATTTACATGAACTAACCACAAATAAAGAACTAAGCACCCGGCTTAACAGTGAAGACAACAAGTGTTGTTGCTAAAAATATGCTCCGCGTATATTTCGAAACCCGAGCCTGGACCGATAACCTGCAAGACAGAAAATGATTGACCGCAGGGTGGGGCTCCCGGCGGAGAACTCTCTGATGCTTAAGTCAGAGCGCATCTACAAAATAGTAACTTTGAAAAAGCATGAATGTGTGTAATTGTCCCATACCTGGAGGGGTAGACCCCTTTATATAGCTGTAGGAGAAGATTCCTAGTAGTACTGGGCCGTGGGCCAGATGTGTTAGGATCGCGTTAGGATCCTCGAGGATCACGTCGCGCTCTCTGAGGACTCATTTAGAATCCTGATAAGATAATTATCAATCTCCCAGTTTGACTGGGATTGCCGGGTATTCTCCAATTATTGACAGTTATATTTGAGTTATATCATAAGCCCCCCACTTCCTTAGCAAAAATGTTTGGATGAGGAAGTTATACCTGGTGTCTTGAGACACGCATCAGATTTGTAAGGGATCATCCATCTGCTTGTAGGGGTAATAATATTTCTCCCCTCAATGTGCTCGGACCTACAGCAAATTGAGACTAGAAAACATCTACTTGTGAGAGAGACAAAGAGAGAACGACAAGAGAGCGCAATTAAGGAAGAAGAGGGGATTCGGGCGGTGGTGGTCTTGAACTGCCTCAAGCAAAAAGAGATCGCTAAACGAACCGAAGGCCGAATCGACTAAAGTTTTACGAGTCGAAGGCAAAAAGGATAATTTTGTGAGGCTCATTTTGGGGAGGCAACATGAGCAACAACGATTTAGGGAGAGTGAGAGGGAGGCTGATTGTCGGAAGTTTGGAGAAGATGAATTGTTGGGACAAATTTTTGGTTCCTGGCGTAGCGTGTACTGTTAGAACTTTGCCCAAGTAGGGTGCTAGAACTCTAACTCTTGAGAGCTAGGTGTTTAGAATGTCGCATGAGCAGGCTACTCGAAATCGTCTTTGAGAAGACGAATAAGGGGATCTCGAGATCCTTTAGAGTTTGTGCCCCATAGTTGCCTCTCTCTGGAGAGGACACAAAGCTGTGCATGCAAGTTGTTGCATGTTCTAAGTGTTTGAATGTCCCCTCGAAGGGTCACCTCTCCTTTGGAGGGTGTTCGTTTTACACAAGTGTGTATTCTTTAGTTTGAGCTGACCACATCATGCTTGAGTTTTACTTTGACGCGAACTCTTATCATCAGTTAAGAGCTGGCAAAGAAGCCTCGCACTCACGCTTGGCTAGGTTTTGAATTGACAAAGAATGGTGGGGGGATGAAGTCCCACAGAGTCTTTATCGTTTCACGGGTTAAAGCTATATCTAAACCGTTCGGATAGAACTTGAGCTCCATCCTGTCACCCTTAGGGGTGCTTGTCACTTGAAGGATTGCCCTTGAGGGCTAGTGGAACGTAGAGTTTTGGTAATCGCCCTTGAGGGCTTATAGAGCACAGAGCTCATGTAAAATACTCTCGGGGGTTTGACGAAACTTAAGGTTTTAGTCGTATTCGCCCACGAGGGCGGATGGAGCGCGGAGCTCATGCAAATGCCCTGGGGGGCTGGACAAAACTTAAAGCTCTCGTACTTGTTGCCGCGGTGCCAAATAAGAAGGCGCAGGGCATGGAACCCGTAATATGATTGCCGCAATGAAGCCCCCCTGTATCAAAGGCACATATATATATAAAGAAGGCTTTTCAACCTATATGTAGGGCACGGTCGTAAGAAAGTTGTACGAACAATATAGAAGCCCATAATCTGCCTGCACAACTGGACGAGCGTATAGAGCTAGAGGACACGGAGTCCGTCTGAGCACAACATCACTGATGATCAGTAGATATTGAGGATGCTATATCCGTCTGAGCAGGATATCACTAGCATATTAGTGATGCTTATTAGCAAAGGCTGACGATGTGCTCTGATTCACTGTGTGACCAAATATCATAAGATAATAAGAAATGCCGAGTCGGCAAGATACCGCAGCAGAAACCTTAGACGTGACTCCTAGTCGTAAGGTGCGGTGAATTTGTTCCTCGCTTTATGAAGCGGTTTATACGTCACTGTTGATACTCGTGAGCGCAATTTAAGCCCTTGCAACAAGAAAAAGTACGTGACTGGAAAGATAGCCTTTAAAATAATAAAGCATATGAGCTTAGAAGTGTAACTATGTCTTTTTAACACAGAAATAACAGTGATGTCTATGCACAGTGGCCCCGTTAGGGCTTTGTAAGTCAAATGATAGGGTGTGCTACACGACGTGGCATAAGTGAGCTTAAAAGTCATAGTAATCGGGAGCGCAGACTTGTGATGTGCTTGCACTACTTGAGGCAACTGGAGAAAGGTAGACCAAAAAGTAAATAGGTCTAGCTATAAAAGCGCACTGGAAGTAGCCTTCGGAAGGCTTGTAGCGCTAAAAATTATAGTCGCTTTATTATTAGCGTCAGATATGCACTATCAAAAGTGCACAAACTTTTTAAAGAATGCGCAGCATGTTCAGTCTAATTGTGCATTCTAAAAGCTTAATGTTTAAAAATTGCTTCTAGCGTATGCCAAATAAATTAGGCCATGTAGGCCTTAAATCTAAATAGACCTTTTTTGACCGGTTAAAAGTGTAAGACTTTTAAACATGTGTGGCCTAAGTCAAATGAATGAGACCCTTGGGTCCTTAAACATAAATAGACTTTTTTCGCAGGCAAAAAGCCTAATAGTCTTAAAAATCTGGCATATGTCTAATAAAAAAGACCATGTGGGTCAAATTAATAATTATGCATTTTTTGTGGGGGCATAGAGAATTTAAAAAAGGAGGAGTGGACCTCTTTTTGCTTGTTTGCCCCTTTGTTTTCATCGATAGAACTCAGAAGAAAACTTGATGATGCGGTGGCGTGATGCAGCGCAAAGGGGGTTCGACAGCGATGGTGAGCCGGCGGTGAGGCGGCGCCGTAATGGTGAGGCAGCCTTCCCGACAACGGTGGGACGACGGTGAGCCAGCGGTGAGGTGGCGCCGTAATGGTGAGGAAACCTTGGTTGTCTACGGCCTGGCTATGCACGGGAGCGGCGCTAGGGTACTGACCCATGGCCGTCGGCACTGCCATGGCTTCTTCATCTTCTTTCTCTTCTTCTTTTTGAGTTGTTGTGATTGTAGCCTCGGAGTGGCCATTTGCGGTGCCGTGACTCCAGCGACGGTGCGTTTCTTGGCTGCAGATTGTGATGGGCTACAACGGGGCTTCTCGCAACAGCTACGGGGGTGTAGGCGGCGGCGGCACTAATGTTGGCCGCGACGGCGCTGCTGTTAGCCGCGCCGGCGATCACCATTTTCTTCATGTGAAAAGAGAGAGATCACGAAGAGTTTCGATTGCCGGCGAGTAGTTGAGGATGCGGTGGCGCCTTGTCCCATGGGCACGACGGCGGCACTATGGTGCCTTTTTCCTCTATTTTTTCCTTTTCTGTTTTTCGTGATGGTAAGCCGTGGGGGCAGTGGCGTGACGGCGGCGCGGTGGTATGGATCTGGTTCCCGCCAGCTGTCGTGGGTCTTCCTGCCAGTATGTCATGATTTTAACCTTGCACAGCAGCGTCGCTAGTGCTACTTACGGTGACACTGGACGTACTGTTTGAAGGCAGTTGGATTTGGAGACCCACGGTGGCGGTGATATCGTTTGGCTGCTGGCGACGGTTTCCAAGACATATGATCAGCGTGTGTGTGTGTGTATATATATATATATATATATATTGGCTGTTGGTGCTGCTCCGGCAGCCTTGCGACGGATGTGCAACCAATTGTGGTGGTCGTGGTTGCCCCAGCGCGGGCCTGCCCACGTAGGTGCTGCTGACGTTTGTGGTAGTTGCGCCGGTGGCAACGCTGCTACTTTTTCTTCTTTTGCAGGACTTTTTCTTTGTTCTGGAGGTGCCGTCGGTGGCTCGCGGCACCTTGTTGGTTCTCAATTTTCTACAAACAACGTGCGTTTGTGCTTTTTGTGATGACAATTCAATCTGGAAACCCATGGCGGCGGCGATTCTGTAGATGTTTCTGACGCGCGACCACCAGCGAGTTGGGTACGACTATTGAAATTTCTTGAGCTCAATCAGCTAGGCTGGCAAGTCCCGCGGATGGTGCCAATCTGTTGTTGCTAAAAATATGCTCCGCGTATATTTCAAAACCTGAGCCTGGGCCGATAACCTGCAAGACAGAAAATGAGTGACCGCCGGGTGGGGCTCCCGGCGAGAACTCTCTAATGCTTAAGTCAGAGCGCATCTACAAAATAGTAACTCTGAAAAAGCATGACTGTGTGTAATTGTCCCATACTTGGAGGGGTAGACCCCTTTATATAGCTGTAGGAGAAGACTCCTAGTAGGACTGGGCCGTGAGCCAGATGTGTTAGGATCGCGTTAGGATTCTCGAGACACGATCTCTGAGAACTCTTTTAGAATCCTGATAAGATAATTATCAATCTCTCAGTTTAACTGAGAATGCCGGGTATTCTCCAATTATTGGGAGTTATATTTAAATTATGTCAACAAGCATATACAATAGTCCTAAACAAGCCATGCTTTGCAGTAAAATCACCACAGCTTAAGCACCTTTAGATACCCAGGGTCTGAACCGGAAGAAGTTGATGGTAATTTCAGGCTACAATATGCAGCAACGCTGTAACTTTATCAATCGATAAAAATTGTCATCTAATCACTTGTTATGTTCGGCTAGGCAAGGCAAGTGTTTAAGATAATCAGTATTGATAAAAACAGAATTAACAAAATCTTGCCTACCATTTTCCTTTTTATATTCTTAGTATTGTTCTACAAACTTTTGTTGTGCAGGGCAATGTAACAAGTTTGAATCAACAAATCAAGAACTTTGAGGAAGTGACCTTGCCAATTCTAAAGGCAGAGCAGTTGAGGAGAGGCGATGAGCTACTTCCTAACTACCTTTTTGTGGTGGGAAGCGGAGGCAATGACTACACGCTAAACTATTTTTTGGGCAGGTCCAACACAAGTCTTGAAGCATTTACTCAAAATCTGATAATGACACTGTCTCGTCAACTCAAGGTGTGTGCTCTTCCTGTGCCTGGAAAGTAAACGACAAGGTGCATTTATAATTCCCAAAATTTGGTTCATTTATAGTTTCCATCAGTTTGATATCGACTTGCACAAGAGGTCATTTTGCACTCTACATTAGTCGCTAAAATATCCGAAATTGTCTCTAAAGGTCACTTCAAGTGACGGTGGAATGTACGTGATTTAAAGTGAAGGCCAATATCCAATCACTAAACATATTCGTAAGCAATCTTTTCACAGTAGCTAGCTAGCACAAGTGTACCTCTACACGACGTGCATCAATAGGTAACAACGGGTTCAAGCACCCCCTGAATTTTTGAAAGAATTTTTTTTTTCCAGTGATGTTATATGCTGATGTAAACTGTATCTACTTTTGTGCATGCTGATGTTATATACTGATGTAAACTAAAATTAACATATGTATAAATATGTTAATTTTAGTTTAATATGTTAATTTTAGTTTAATTTTAGTGATTATATAGAGGTTTAGAATACATGTTTGGTTAATTTAATTTTAGTTTTGTTTCAGTGATTATATAGAGATTTAAAATAAGTTCATAAAAAAAATTTAATATTATTTTACTAATAATTTTTTTTAGTGAATTCGATATAATTTTTGCAATCCCTGAAAAAAATTCTTGGTTCCGCCCCTGATTAGCATCACACGGATACTTGCAAATATTACTTGCCGACATAAGGTACAGTCTAATTAACTTGCCGATATTATAAGCTTTCGTGCTTTACGTGCCGGAATCCATAATTGCTTGGGACTTGAATAAACTCTAACCTGAGAACCGGGGAGTACAGAAAAAATGGAATCGAACATAATGTTTGTCAGAAAATTTTACTAATGACTAAATTAACAAGGTAATAATAGTGATAACAAGGTGTGCCTTTAGCCAGAACTGGATCCAGCATACCTATTGATGAAAAGAGATAAAGCATGTTGACGACTGTAAGATGTTTTTCTTAAGCTAGAATTATTTTGATACAACCAATACAATCGCGACGATATGTTTAATTTGTAGGATGTTCTATAAGATGTTTTTCTTAAGATGTTTTTATTAAGAGAGAGGGAAGTAACTATAAAGAATTATTCACCCTATGTGTACAAAGACCAGTAGTGTTAACATCCTTTAACACTTTGAAACTACATAATATTTGTACGTTTAGGGAAGCTTAACTCATGACGCATGAATCTCTTTCCTAACTTTTTCTTTTCTTCTTACTTGTCATCATGTATTTAGTCCATAATAATTTTATACTGTCTAAGAGCTAAGGATAGTCAATATTTGCTTCAAGAACCAAGAGAAGCTCTCTCTTCAAGTAGTCCAGTACCCCCCTCTTTACATTGGCTTGGTGGGGGCATCAATAACATTTATTGTATGCTTGACTGACCTTGGAAGTTGGGATGTCCCTTTCTTGCTGAAAATACCGAGACAAACAACAAGCTAATAGTTTTTATTATGCTGTATAAAACTCATCCGTGGTTTGACATTTTGATGCTGCAGAAACTGTATAGTTTGGGGGCTCGGAAGTTTGTGATCATGGCATTATATCCACTTGGGTGCAGCCCAAGTGGTAGGGCTAGACAATTCTTGCGAAACGGCTGCAACCAAAGTCTTAATATGGCTGCTCATCTCTTCAATGCTCACTTAAAGTCACTGGTGGATGTCATCAAGCCACAGATGCCTGGTTCCACGCTTGTTTATGTCAACTCATACAAGATTATCAGGGATATCATCAAGAATCCTTCATCTAAAGGTAAACATAGTTCCTGTGGTAAGTGGAAAGCATAGTTCTTTTCGGTGCCGCGTCTAGACGACTCAGTCACTTTCTCGTACAAAATAGTCTTAAAATTCCTAAAATAATTTCTTAGCAGTTTTTGACTACATAAAATCCTTAAGAGGGTACTAAAGGTGTGATAATCAATCGTTCGGGGCAAATACTGACCCAAGGTCTTGTCTCCTCCAATAAAGTATATACTCGAGGGCCAACATGGTATTTGCAAAATTATGAGAGCAAAACTAACAATATCAGGACAATTCCTACAGGATGAGGTAAATCCTCAATGTATGCACCTTAAGGGAATCAAAACCCTCTACAGTCTTCAGAAGATTGATAGGTGAAGTGCCTCATAAAGGCATATATTTGTCTGTGAAAGTAGAACTGTCAGTATCATATGGACCTATCGGTCTTTTTTGTTACAAATGATAATTTTTAGCGGTCAACTTCACAATTTATTTATAGTATGCCTCCACATGGATGATCAAATATCTAGGTTGAAGATCTTTCTAAAGAATTTCTGCTAACAAAGTGAATTATGTAGGTTTTAATGACACGAGCAGCGCTTGTTGTGAAGTTGACATAGGAATTTTATGCAAGAGAGGGGGCTCAACATGTGCAAATAGGAGTAGTTATGTGTATTTTGATGCGTTGCATCCGATAGAAGCCGTGAATGTCGTGTTAGCATCCAAGGCTTATGCATCCAATCGGAACGCTGAAGTTTATCCCATGAACGTTGAGCAGCTTACCAAACTTTAGTTTTCACTTTTTATTCTCCTTCGTTGATCGATGGCCTCCGAATTCTGTACTTATCATGTAATGTGGCTTGTGGTAAAGTGCAATATGTAATACTCTTATGAAGCGATTGCAGTGGTGACAGTTGTTGCATTAGCAGTGGTCATCGAAAATTGGATGACCATTGATGGTGATGGTGGTTGCATCAGCAGTATAATGCCACGATGGCTGTTGTCATCGAAAATTGGTCAGGTGTATATGACCATCGAGTACTTGGCAATAATTTGAAAGATCTTAGTCTTAGATGGAAAAAAAGCTTATTGTTAAGTTGGTGGATGAGGTGCAATATTATCCATCATGCATTGTATGCTAATGTTGGCATCAAAATAAATAAATTTTCAATTGATAGGTTATTGGCTAAAACTGGAAGTTATTTTCTAATGTTTAAAACATAACTTCTAAAAATGTGTTCCTATTGATAAGTGATAAGCGTAGTTAGTTATTTATTAGTGGCTAGTTATTTTCTAAGCGTTAGTTATTATTTTTTATTTGGTTGTTACTATTTATGTGGTAGTTATTTTCTATATATAGTTTGTACTATAAATACGAGTCACTGTAGTACGCGCAATGCCCGTGCAAAATTGAAAGCAAAATTGTACTTATAGTTAAAGTAATTATTTACTATCTAATATTTTATTTTATATCATTTTTTAAGAATTTTCTTAAACTGAAATAGTAATATGATGATTTTTATAATATCAAGTTTAGCCTTTGGAATATATTTTGACTACATTTTGTTGATAAATTTTAAATGGCCCCATGTGCAAAAGCAACGTCGTTAAATTGAAACTTGTTATAATCAATCATTGTGTATAAGTTTTTAAAATGTGAAAAATCAAACATGTCATTGAAGTAGTTATTTCATATTTAATATTTTATTTTGTGTCATTTTTTAAGAATTTTCTCTTAATGTCATTTGTCACCGTTCTAGATAAATAGTTGTGTAACACCAGAAAAAGTATTACAACAAATGAGTGTTAGATGTCTTGCACACCGCGACGTGTGTGCAGTTCTGTCATTGTGTAACTCCTGATCGCTTTTTACGTGTTATTTGATAAGAATACAACAATCAATACCAGAATATCATTCAACTCCATTAATTTTAAATTTAAAAAAATTCCAAAAAATCCAAATCTCATAAAATCCCTAATTCATAAACAAAAGAGAAATTTCCTAAATCTCATCAATCCCTAATAATTTTGTTGCCAAAAAAAAAAAAAAAAAAAGCCAGCACTCATCCCCCAACCAACATGTCACCACCACCATCATCATCACACGCGCGCGCACACACAACACACAGCGACTGATTACAGTAACTAATGGTAATACTAGGATATTAAAAGTCCATCTCAGCCGGAAGATATGTTGGACATAATGACTAATGGATTTCGGTGTAGCAAGAAAGATAATTGGACATCAAGTTCTAGCAAGTAGATTATACATAATACCAGCTATAAGATCTACGTATGAACATGGTTACTTTTGGCAGAGACCCTGAAAGTTTGTTTTACTGCTTCCTCGTGAGTAAAAAAAATTCTAACTTCAAAGCACTTGTGGTATATCACTAACAGAATAATGGAGTGGGAGGGTCAGGAACTAAAAATGCTTTTGAAGCAAAAAGAAGAAGAGAATGACCAAACGTAGCTCCTGCAGATTTGCATACTGAAACCAATAGAAGCATTGATCATTAAAAAAAGGGCTTGAATGCTTTCAGAAGAGAGTGTAGACACTAGGCAGAGCAGGAAAGAGGGAAACTCTATCCATTCTGTCTTTATGAGATCTTATCACATGTTTCCCGTGGTTTGCAATTTGGAAGTATGGAGCTCGGAGGAGGGAGGCAACCTGGTCGTCTATTCCACTGATATTAATCGAAGGAAAAGGGTGAAGCTTCGCGTTCATGTGTAAGCGAAGCGGTGATAGTGTATTAATGGAGGAAAGTAGTCATTCTATTGATAAGAGGAGAAAGGAGAATGTTGACAGGGATAAGGATCAGGATAAAGTGAAAACGGAAAATAAGTTTTTCGATGCAAAACACTTGATAGACACAATTTCATAGACCAAGGAGGAGTTTGAAAGACTGAGGGTTTCAATAATCACCCCCGAGCGGGTAGGCTGGGACACCCGTGCGAGTATCCGTGGCCTCTAAAATCTTGAACAACAACGTTTGCAACATGTATGCACATAAACACCTAGGCGAAAATAAAAATCATGCAAACATAAAATAAGAGAAAATTCTTCAAAAATCACAAACAAGTATATCTGAGTCTAGTCCTTTTGATTTATATCCCCAACAGAGTCCCCACTGTGACAACGCTCGTCTGAAAAACCTAATTTTCAAGTCGCCATTTTATCTTTTTAAAGCTAATTAAGAAGTTACAAAGGGGAAAACCAGAAAACCTTAAATTTGACTATTATAATCCAATTTAGCCATCTAATTTACAAAACCTTAGATTCAGTGTCACACCCACGACCCGGAGGCGGACATTCACATAGTTTTTCAAAATATTCCTGCTTACGAGAAATATATAATCTGAATATTTTACAAAAACATAACCTCAACAGAGGTAATCAGAGCTCTAAATCACATCCCAATGAAAAGTAATTGCATTCACCAACAAAGTCTAATAATTACAGCGAAAATTTGATAACTATCGTTACTTCCCAAACATTAGGGGCCCGTACGTTTAGAGTTTTTGTTTTCTGTTTTTTGTAATGATTACGAAAAAACGGAATATTTTGTGTACTTTTACCATTTTTTGTATTTGTATCGGATCCAAAAAACGTAAACAGTGTAGAAAACGTGAAAACACCTTTGAGGTGTTTTCACCTTTTCTCAGTCGGCCGAACTCTTGTCAGAGAAATGGGAGAAAAGTGAGGCATGGGTTTCCACTGTTCACCGTTCTCTCTTACAAGCTCTACGAAGCCTATGTCTAGTCACGTCACAGCTCTCCTCTCTCCCCCTCCCTCTCTGCCTGTTATTCATTGCACATCTCATATTTTCAATGAGCAGATCCCCAACACTCTCTCACTCCATTTCTGAAGCTCAAGCTGCCGAAGAAGAAGCTGCGGTCGACTCAACGCTTGTTCCCCTTTGCTGCCAGAGACACGTCACAGAGAAGACGGAGACGCCGTCTCCAGTTCAGCTACACATTTCCCTTTCATCCAGCGGATCTGTCAAAGTCGAGCCTCTTTCCTCCTGCCGAGTACCTATCATCTCCCTAACAAGCACCCAACGATCCGTGACCGGAGAGAACGACGTCCTATCGCCTGCACAGTTGTCAAAGGTTATTACCAATTTCTCACTTTATTCTTCAGTCGATCGATCTGCTACTCTCCTTGCTGTTTCTGTTTTCTCTTTGATTTATGTTTGTGGGTTGATTGATTGAAGATGGTTTCCTCCGTTTCCTCTGTTTCTATTGATTTATGTTTGTATGTGTATGTTGTGTAGCCCTTGGGAACGGGGATCAGTTGCCGCTGTGGTTGCCAGTGTCGTTGTGGGTAGGTTCTTGGGTGCGCGACTGATTTAGGCAGCCGAAGGCTGTCGCCTGTAGTGGCCCTTGGTGCAGTTGGCGGCCTTGGGTGCGCCGGCTGCCGATTCATGGGTACCCTTCATTTTTGGCATCAAATCTGAATTGGGTTTTTGCTTTTTCTTGTTTCCTGAAGCAATCACGATTGAATTTCTTGGTGGGTTTTGATACCTCACCCGAGCAGAAGGTGTGGTCATGGGTTGTGAGGCTTGTCTTGTTTGTGGTGGGGTTGTTCTTTAGTTCTTGATCGGTTATGCTGTGGTCATGTGCTTGTGATTGCACTTCTGAAATTAGCCTCTAGCTCCCTTTAGGTGAATTTGTTTCTAATCGTCTACAATTCTCAATTAAGAAGAAGTTTCATGCCTTCCAGCTAAGAAACAGTAGCTTAACCCCAATCAAATTTCACAGCTCTAGGCTTATGGGTCAATTCAGGGATGAGCAGAGTCGAACACCAACCGCATATCACTTTCGATGAATTTGATTTGCAGCTTAACCCCAGTTAAGAAACAGTAGCAGAAAACTTTGGTTAGGGCTCGACTGATTTAGTGCCTTGGGTCCTGGAGGGTTGCTCCATTGCTGTTTGTAGCTTCTTCATGGGGCATCCATAACTCTCAGTATGTGTGCAGTTAGGAATCTAGTAGTTTTGGAGCTCTAGGATCAGCCTGGGAGCATCTTAAGGGGAAGTGTAGAGCCATCAGTTAAAACTACACAGAAAATGGTTTAGTACACAAAATTTGCAACAAATAACAATATCTAGATGAACAGGCAAGCCTGAACACCATAATCATAACCATGAGAGAATCTAGTAAAAGAACTTCTGTAACTTTAATGAAGAATCAAACATAGATGACAGAGAATGGTGTTATTTCATAATCTATTTTGAGAAATAAGGAGCAGGCACCTATTTCATATTTGTACGAGAGATGAGCCGTTACAGCACATGCTTATTGACCCCTGAGCATGAAACTCTAATGCATATTTTATGTTTCAAAAACCTTATTGCATTTCTCTTTTGGTAGGAACTGCAGAAAACTCTAAAAAATGTACCGATGTTTATTACGGTTTAATCATAACATTAAAAGCTAATGAATCTCATGTTGTATATGTCCTTTTTTATGATAGGGATAATAAATGCCAAGCTGGTACGTCGTATTTGTCGGTCGAGTGCCCGGCATTTACGACACATGGGAAGAATGTCAACTGCAAGTGTCGGGATTTCGTAACTGCGTTTTTAAAAAATACCGTAAACGTAGTGACGCCAGTACTGCTTATGTACTTTACAAATCTCGTTGGGAAAGACATGTTGAACCTCCTGAACAACCCCTTCCGGCAGTGTCTCCCATGGCCGACCTAGCAACTCATTCGCAAGGATTTGGTGGACCAATCGAAACACAATTGCACGGCGAGCATCTAGCACCCTTCCCCCCAATGCCTCCGATGGCATGGATGAGGGCCAATAGTGGCCCTCGAAGTGAACCCGCATCCTTGTAGCTGTCATTTGTTGTTAATGAGACGTGTACTGTACTGTTATATGCTTCAATGTGCTTTGAACACTTATTGTGAAGATTGTTATTAGACTCTTGTACGCTGCATTACTGTTGAGTATCTTCATTAATCATTGCGTACTGTATACTGTTATCTTACATATTTACATTAGACATGCACGACTTTATAAAAACGTGTTTCTGTTGAAGCCGATACACACTCATTCAATTAGAGCAATTAAATACAATGTGACGTTATCATATACTATTGCACGATGTAAAGTAGCTAGATGACATGAGACCGGACAAATGAGACGTGTAAATATGTTTACGTGCATAATTGTAGATGGCCAATTCGTTTGTGGACATTTCTGGTCTTCGAGATGGACTTACCGCCGAAGAAAAAGCCGAAGAAGCTTTGTGGCCTCTGCGTGTAGAAACATTATTTGTCAATTTAATGGCGGAGCTGAAACAGAAACATCCCCATCAGTCTTCCATATTTAACCCGAAACAGTGGGGTGAGATTGCGAATGACATGTTTGCCGGGGTCGGCACTATGTTCAAACGGTCACAGTTAAAGTCAAAGTACAATAGGCTGCGTGCGAAGTATCGCGAGTTTACCAAGTTACGGGATCACACTGGCTTTGGATGGGATCACGCAACCCAGACATGCACTGCTCTGGACGACGTTTGGGATAACTATTTAATGGTACTACACTCATCTTAACTATACCTTATAACCATAGTAACTATACCGTATAACCAAATTTTATGTAGGCGAACAAAGGGGCCAAGCAGTTCCGAGGGAAGGGGTGTGCAAATTACGACAATCTGGTCTTGATTTTCGCAGAGTCCACGGCAACCGGTAAATTGGCACGTTCATCAACGCAGCGACCTTTGAATAGTGCTGAGGAGAATGTGCAATACCATGAGTATGTCGGAGGTTCTAGTAGGAGGGGTGCTACTATTGACCTTGATGATGATATTCATGTTACGGATGTGGGGACGAAACGTAGGTCAGAGGGTACCCCCGATACTGCGCGTTCTAGCAAGGAGTCCAAGTCGGTGAAAATGGACATTGCACTTGATGCTTCGACGGAGTGCTCCAAGGCCAGAGCACATAAATATAAGCGAGAGGGCAACTCCAGATTCCAACAAGACTCGGTCGATGATGTGTACAACACGACGACGTGCATGCGGGAGCTCAATCAAATTGCGGACATTCCTGGTGAGCAATACGTGGCTGCATCGAAATGTTTTAAAGAGAGGGATAACCGCATCATATTCATTGAAATGCCTGATTATCGCCGTTTGCAGTGGTTGGCATCTTTGGTTCCCTAGTATCTGTGTTTGGTAACGATGAACTGTGTTTTTCGCAAGTCATGCTATGTGTGAGTTTCTGCTACTTTTACTACCTGAACACTTGTGTTGGGCAAGTCCACTGTTGTGTATCAGTGGCAATTTTGGAACCATCGGTGTGATAGATTATGGTTTTTACCATATATTAACATTGACTCTTTGGAATTTATGCAATGTTCTATCTTATATTAGGATGCATGTATGTGTAAACAAGATGCTTGAAAAATATATTGTTCATTTAGTAACATGTTATTGAAGTTACCATTCTCATAGTTATTATACTGCAATGTCATCTTCGCAAGCCAATGCTACATGGGATAATGGTGACACGTCATCGTCAGATGATGACCTTCATGACATTTACATGTTAGAGGAAATAGAACGGAGATGTGCAGCATTAGATAGGGTCCCAAGGCCTATGTATACATCTGTACTCTCTGGGAGTGATCATGTGCAAGAATTATTAAATGGTCATCCGTCTAGAATGTATAATGTAATGAGGATGTATCCAGATGCGTTTAGAACGTTGGCAGCGACTCTTAGGAATAACGGATGGCTTATTGATGACGCACACACTCACGTCGGTGTTGAAGAGGCTTTGGGCATTTTCTTGAATTGTGTTAGTCACACAGAACGAATGCGTCAACTGAGTGAACGGTTTCAACGCTCCCTTGATACCATACGACGAACCATTAAGCGTGTTGCTCGGGCTTTGGGTTATCTTGGAATGTTGATCATAAAGCCGCAGGCTACTGTCGGCGTCGATCCACACATACGAAACAGTTCGAAGTACTACCCGTACTTCAAGGTATAACCTTCAGTTATGGCTATTGTTTTCGTAATTCAGATTAATGTTGGGCCGCTTACTAACGTGATTTAATCTGGCAATGTTTCTACAGGATTGCATTGGTGCGATTGACGGTACAATTGTGGCAGCCGTTGTCCCCAAGTCGAAGATGAATGCATCTCGTTCAAGAAAAGGGAATATATCCCAAAACGTGATGGCTGCATGTAACTTTAACATGATGTTCACATTTGTCAATGTGGGATGGGAGGGAAGTGCGAATGATTCAAGAGTTCATGCGGAGGTCATCACATCAGCGGAGGTTGAATTCCCTCGACCCCCTCCGAGTAAGAAAATGAGTTACCACATTATGATTATATTCTCATTACTTAAAGTCAAAATACAATGTGACGATACACGAATTTTGGTTTGCAGATAAATATTACGTCGTCGACAGTGGATACAGTAATGTGGATGGTTATTTAGCCCCATTTCGTGGCGAGCGCTACCACCTTCACGACTTTGAGGGAGCAAGGAATGCACCGAGAGGACCTAGGGAAATGTTTAACTACAGACATGCATCTTTGCGTAATGTTATTGAACGATGCTTCGGAGCTCTAAAGGCCAGGTTTCCAATTTTAAAGTTAATGTCGAACTACAACCTGATCAGGCAAAACAGTATCGTCAACGCTTGTTTTGTTTTGCATAACTTCATCCGCCTGAATACGCCTGACGACCCTCTTTTCAACGAGTACATGGCAGAAGGGACTCGCGTACTTGGGGATGAGGCAACTGTTTTTGCAACTCCCGACTTGTCGCAAGCAGCGTGTAACCGCATGGCCAACTTCAGGGATGGGGTGGCTGATCATATATGGAGGGATCATATGGCTGCTACTAATCGCCGCCATTGAATGTGATTATTGGGTTACAGCTACTTATTGATTGTCATATGGCTGCTACTATGGCCAGTATGTTTTATGATTTTAATTTGGGTATGCTTTATTATGAATTTTTATATGTATTATGACAATGCTTGGTAGCGTCAAACTAGGATGTTCACTCGCTTTTTAGCCTGTATGTGTTTTCATTTTTTATTCGTGGCCTTATGTGTCACGCTACTTTGGCCCGCGAAATTGTAACTGTGAAACAACTTGCGTTGATCTGCCCCGACCCGCTGACCTACCCTAATTTTTCAAAACAACGTTTCTCGTTGGTAAAGTATGCAAAGTCTGTGCAATCTAACAAAACTGTATTAAAACAAATTGACAAGAAATCAAATTTTGATATGGGAAGGTAGCTTCCTCTACTCACTGTAAGTACTCACACAAACCATAAGGCAAGGTAAGTCTGCGACTCAGTCTACTAGCTCTCACTCATTCTTCATCAAATTACAATTTACAATATACCATCTGACAACATTTTGCAGATAAACTGAGAAGAATATGAGCGGAGTCCTCTAATGAAATCCTACTTCTTTCATCCAGTTTTATTTCTCTTTTCGTCCTCATCAGCAACCAGCATTGCAACCACTGGAAGCAATACGCAATACACCACCACATCAAGACGCTCACCACCACCACCACTGCAACCACCTATCAAGCTTACCATCAACAAATCGCACCCACCACTCGCAACAACACACCCCATGAGTTGATTCTACTTGTCATGGTCTACCAATAGCCATAGCAATTGCAACATAATTTCAACATTGATGAGGTATACAATGATTTTTCGCAGACTTCTGGTTGAGAATAAGGGTTTCTAGCTAAAACGTCACCCACCCAGTACTTCGGCCTTAGCAAACAGAAACGGCATAAAGCAGACTACTCTAAATTGTAAGCAAATCCAACTTGATAATTCACGCATTGCAAAGATGTTTACAGATATTTCACATGCCTCACCCCAAGCATTAAAACATTTAGAATCAGATTTCTAGCCCACTCTAACCTGGAGTGAGAAATCCGAGGAATAGCACTAAGTATATGTTGATGCATACACAAATGTCTACACGAAAACATATTCCAATTGCTTGGTCTTAAGGAGCACAAAAAAACGTAAAAACAAATTCGATTCACAGAGAAGAGACCACCCCGGCAGTCGCTGCTTCTTCGGTTGACGGTTCCAGATCTGACGAGACCACCCCGACAGTCGGCGCCTCAATTCATTCCAGATTGAGCTGGCCTTCCATCGTCGTTGCCCGTCGCCGGTAAATGGCCAAGTGGTGTCTGCGATGGTGCGGTCTGCTAGTCCGGCTACCTGTCCGGTTGGCCGGCGTAGGGCAAGTTGCAGTCTCACAGACCAAGTGAGGAGGTGAACGTAGTTCCGCCACTGGTGGAGATGGTGGCCGGAGGGTGTTTCGTGCACTGTTAGGTGGATGGTGAGGTGGAGCCATGTAGGTGGTTTGTCGCCGTGGGGGGAGTGAAGGTTTGGTCGCCGTGGGGGGATGAAGGTTTGGCCGCCGTGGGGGGATGAAGGTTTGGTCGCCGTGGGGGGAGTCACTGTGAGTAGCGGCGAGATTGAGAGAAGAGAGAGAAGAAGAGAAAAGTAATGAAAGGGAAAGGGAGAGGGGAAGTCTGAATCTGTTGTAAAAAGAAGTCGGTCAGAATTGTGTTATTGGGAAATGTTAAAAGGCTAGTATGGAGGAGTTAATGAGAAGATTTAGAGGGTATAAAAATAATTTGGTAGGTTAAAAGTAGGGTTAAAATGGGAAAATATGGGTACAAATAGTGTAGGAAATGCTAAAAATACAAGAATGGATTCAAGAAAGTTACTGAAAATGAAAATGAAAATGGTAAACGTACAAGATTAACTGAAAAAAGTAAAAACGAAAAACTGAAAAAATGATAAAAGTACACGATGTAATTTTGAAACTGAATACAGAATATGGAAAACAAAAACAAAAAACAAAAAACGGAAAACAAATATTGTAAACGAACAGGGCCTAGGGTTCTCAAAAGCTACTTAATCAAACCATTCAAGTTTTTTTATTCTCGAGTCACTAAAGAGAATCTAAAATTAAATAACAACACCGAGATCATGTTTATAGATAACTCATTGATGCCAAGGAAAGTGGGTTCGTACTTACGTGGAGGTGCCACAAAGTCTGCAGTCCGCGTCAGCTTCCAAGTATGTTGATGTGAGACACAGCAAGGCTGGAACAAGGGCAGAGACCAAGGGCTTCCCAGACAGAGCTTGAGGGTGGCAGTGCTGCGAGGGCGATAGCGCAGGATGAATATACGACGACAGTCACAGTCCGATGCTTAGGTCCAAAGTCAAGGTCCTGTATGTTTCTCTCTCTAGGATTCTAGAGTGAGAAAGTGAAAATGTGAGAGAATGAAGAAGAAGTCTTGAAAATGTCCAACCATTATGTTCTGTCCAAATGAATTCTCAAGACCTCTATTTATAGAGATTGAGATGATGATGTCATTAACCGACACGTGGCGCTCCCCGGGAGTGACACGTCACCGGGGGGTCCACGGATGCCGGTGCTCCACGGACTGTCGGATCGCATATTCACCCGGCCTGCTCCTCACAGTGTCGCTCCATCTGTCAGGAAAGACTGGCTCCCACCGCGTTGGTGTGGCCAGAGAACCCCCTTGATCTAGCCTTCAATCCAAGCCCTTGCGGAGTCCATAAGGCCTGGCAGCGGTGGGGAAGACCAGACGCCCAACTGCAAGGTGAACTAGGCGCGATGCCCTCCGAAGACCTGCTCCCGTCTCGGAGTGACTCGGAGGTCATAGTCCCTAGGGGTGCCGACGCAAGCCCCAGTGCCGGAGCACGTAGGCCAGTCACGCAGGCACCCTGACGGAGATAGTGTCCCGGAAGAGTCGCCTATTCCGCAGGCCGAGGTAGCATCCCGGAGGAGCCGTCTACCTAGCCGGCCAAGGTAGCATCCCGGAGGAGCCGTCTACCTGGCAGAATGGGAGTCTTCTCGCCGGAGCACTTAGAGCTCCCTGGCAAAGATAGTGTCCCGGAGGAGTCGTCTATCCCTGCGGGTGAGTCCTTATGCCGGAGCACTTGGAGCGAGTCAAGGTAGCATCCCGGAGGAGCCGTCTACCTGGCAGAATGGGAGTCTTCTCGCCGGAGCACTTAGAGCTCCCTGGCAAAGATAGTGTCCCGGAGGAGTCGTCTATCCCTGCGGGTGAGTCCTTATGCCGGAGCACTTGGAGCGAGTCAAGGTAGCATCCCGGAGGAGCCGTCTACCCGACTGGCTGAGGTAGCATCCCGGAGGAGCCGTCTACCTGGCGGAAGGGGAGTTGAAGAGCTCCCCGGCAGAGATAGTGTCCCGGAGGAGTCGCCTATCCCCGCGGGTGAGTCCTTGTGCCGGAGCACTTGGAGCGAGTCAAGGTAGCATCCCGGAGGATCCGTCTACCCGACTGGCCGAGGTAGCATCCCGGAGGAGCCGTCTACCTGGCGGAAGGGGAGTTGAAGAGCTCCCTGGCAGAGATAGTGTCCCGGAGGAGTCGTCTATCCCCGCGGGTGAGTCCTTATGCCGGAGCACTCGGAGCATGTCAAGGTAGCATCCCGGAGGAGCGGTCTACCTGGCGGAAGGGGAGTTGAAGAGCTTCCTGGCAGAGATAGTGTCCCGGAGGAGTCGCCTATCCCCGCGGGTGAGTCCTTATGCCGGAGCACTCGGAGCATGTCAAGGTAGCATCCCGGAGGAGCTGTCTACCCGACTGGCCGAGGTAGCATCCCGGAGGAGCCGTCTACCTGGCGGAAGGGGAGTTGAAGAGCTCCCTGGCAGAGATAGTGTCCCGGAGGAGTCGCCTATCCCTGCGGGTGATGTACACTCCGGAGAGTGGGTTGAAGAATGTTCCATGACCAAGGCAAGGTGCGCATGGTGTGATGAATGAGTGTGGTGCCCGGGGGCATGATGACATGATTGTGGCGCATGGGCGCGATGAAGTGAGTAAGGTGCCGGGAGCACGTCTATGTCAATGGCGCGGCGCATGGGCACGACGGAGTGCGTAAGGTGCCGGGGGCATGTTTGTGTCAATGGTGGCGCATGGGTGCGACAGAGTGCGTAAGGTGCCGGGGGCACGTTGGTGTCAATGGTGGCGCATGGGCGCGACAGAGTGTGTATAGTGCCGGGGGGCACGGTAGTGTGACAGAGAGCCTAGGGGCACGACTGTATCAGCGGTGTGGCGCACGGGCGCGGCGAAGTGTTGGAGTGTGACGCCCGAACGTCGGTGACGGGGGTCACGGAGACGACGTCCGGGCGACGGACGATGAGCGTCGTGGAGTTGGCGCGCGGGCGCGGGCGACGTTCGGACGACGGGCGACGGGGTCGCGGAGTTGACGTCCGGACGATGGGCGACGGGGGTCGCGGAGATGACGTCCGAGTGACGGGCGACGGGGGTCGCGGAGTTGTGTATGGTCCCTTGAAGAGAAGTGAAGGTGTTAAGTATGGAGATCAAAGGCCAAACCATAGGGGAAGTCCAAGGCCAACCCATAGGGGGAGGCCAAGGCCAACCCCAAGGGAAGGCCGAGGCCGACCCCAAGGGGGAGGCCAAGGCCAACCTCCTTGGGCAAGTGCCATGGTGCATCGACGGACGACGTGCGAAGTGCGACGGTCAAAGCGTGATGCGGCGTGGCACGATGATGAGTTTCTCGGTGACAAAGTCATGTAATGAAAGTGAGAAGTGCACGTGACTTGAGCGTGCATGCTTTGACCGGTTGTGAGCGTTGAAAATGACTGTTGCTTGTGCGGACGTGTCATGCAAAGTGCGACCACAGTGGGCCTTTGGGTGCGACCAGAATAGGTTGGGAACACTCATTTACTGATGTCTCAGCTTAATTAGCTAAAATGGGAGGAGAAGGGGGTGAGCACAAACCCAGCAAAGATCACCCACCCCCCCCCACACGGAGTACAACGAAGGTATCTAATAACGTATAACTGAGTCTAAACGAAACGTATGAAAACGAAAGTGCAAAGACAATAGATAATCGTAACACCACAAATAATCTCACTTCGGAATATCCAACCCATCAAAGATCAAATCAAAGTCAAATGAAGATATTCGAATAATTGAACTAATAATCAAATACGATACAATCACGTAATTCGTGACTGTAAAGCACGTTAACCTAAGCACGCGAAGGTTCTAAGTTCAAAATTTTCATACCGGTAGCAATAGCCATATCATATCATGGCGTTACGCTAACTTAAGCACGTGAAGATTCTAATATTAATTCAATTCAAAGGAAGTCAAATAGACGTCAAAGAATCTCAAAAGTATCAAATCAACAAAAGTATCAAAACTTCGAATTTAAAAAAAAATGACTAAACGATTTCAGAAAAAAACTCGATATTAGACTTGAATTGAAGAGGGCAGACATACAAATTCAACAAAATTTGAATCGCTTTAATTCGAGTTCATATGAGCTCGAAAATCGAGAAGTTACGAAACAAACACAAAATGAACAGAAAAACGTATCAAAGGACAATAGCCTTTGACACGTGGGTGGGCAGCCTCTGTATATTCAAATAATGACAATACCCATAAGTTTTCTGCCAATGAATGAAATCATATAAAGAAGTACTGGCAAGACAACTCTAAGAACCGGGTAGGTTGACTGATCTTACCCGGTTCAACCGTACGAATTCAACTCTAAGAAATACTGTCACAATTGAACCGGGTAGGGTACTGTCAAGAAATAAGCTAACAATACTGACATTCAATTGTGCTCATGAAGCACGTCAGGTGGCAGACAGCTGAATTTTTTTAGAATCGGGTGATGGACCCGTAATATTAGATACACTGCCGATTGAAGTAACAGTGAAGAAGAACATGTGATATCAATTTAAAGGAAGCAGATGTAATATATGTAACCTTTACTTCAATTTTATGCAATAATTTTCACTAATTTACTAACCTTTCGAAAATCTTCAAACCTAAATAGTTTAATCAACTCACTTACGTTAAATTCTTCATCAGTACAATCCTAAAGTGATTTAATTCATTCTTATAATCAAAGTGGGTTCAAGATTACTTACCAATTATGCGTAGAAAATTGCAATCCTCCAAAATCCTAGTTTTCCCCTTCTTATGTTTTTATGTAAGTCAAAAGTCAATGTGTCAATAAAATAGACTTGACTAGTCCTTTAAAAAGTTTCAAAGTTTGGTAAATAACTAAAAAAAACCCTATGTATTCATTACTAATTCAAAATACCCCAAAATAACTAAATTTGCAAAGATACCCTAAACATAACAATATTTTAATTATTAGTTATTTGTGGTCTTACATTCAGATTCAGGGACTAATTTATAATATGATAAGTTGTTAGGAACCTCATTATATCGTTAAAGGTTATCCCAGTTCAGTTTTTGTTACTTTTGATGATTCTTATCCAAACATAAATAAATCAAGAACATGCCCTAAGTTAAATTTAATTTTTGGTTTGAACTTAACAACTCTGATCGAGTGACCTACGTAATCAACCAGACAACTCGAGATATCAAGACCACATAGTTCTAACCATAGGAGAGTCGCCGTAAGTCTTGGTCTGCAGTTTTTAAAATTGTATTCTAATCAAGTATTCTCGTTGATTGCTAGAAAGTTGTTTTTATTGTTTTTCAAGGAACAAAAGTTGGTTCCGGGGAGGGATATAAACTAATCCACAATAAAGAAAAGGCAAAGGTAAAAAGTAATTGTAACGCCCTGAATTTTCGGAGCATTAATATCAAATAAACAGAGTCAGAAAACCTCAAATTTCCAAAAAATCTCCCAAACAGGTTATTCAGAGCATCTAATTAGAAAATCTCCAATTTACACAATTAAATGTCAAATAGGCCTAAAACAATAATTTAATCCCGAAATTACTCCTACAAGGAGTTCCAAAAGAAACATCGAAATCCATATATTTCCTATTATTATAATTCTAAAAAAAATAATCAAAGTAGCTCTGAGATTAAACCGCTAGCTCTCAGTCAAATTGCTAGGCTCGTAATCCAATCCCCTCTACTGATCACCTGAAAGTAAAATAATAAGGGGGGGTGAGCCAAATACCCAGTAAGGTCGCTCAACGGACCAATCAAAATGGGATACAAAGATATCTGAGAAAACAAGATCGGACGTACAAAATTTTAACAGAACGTATACGAATCAGAATTGTCAAAACACAAAATATGTTTCGTAGAAAGACAAAATTTCAAAATGTATTCTTATACAGAAACTGAAACTAGAGAGCCATTCAGAATAAGGTCACATATGCCATCACTGGCACGTGGAACCAGGTTCAGAAAATAAGATCGCGATCTCTAGCTCAATCCCGCTGATCTAGCTCACGTTCCAATCCACGTGGATAAGTCAGAAACAAAAACGTCACATACACTATGACATGGCTCACAAAATACATATCTAGCAACTAATAAAAAGAAAACGTGACACCCCTAAATCGACTGCACATATAATGTCTACCAATGGGCTGCACTCAACGGCCAATAACTCACATCAAATAAGTCGTTCAAAATTTTGCAGAGTACGTGAAAAATTCCAAAAAATAGGGTATAGAAATCAACTACATGAGTACAATAAACCAGGACCAATCCTGCTGTAACAAAACCTTGGGTCCAAACAAAGAACGAGAAGCCTCTGAACGAAAAAGAAAACACAAAGAAAGGAAAGAAAAGAATAAAAGTGAAAGTGGACAATATCTCGGATTCATGTACAGGAGCTTATCTTGGGAAACTCAAACCAAAGACAATACAGTATACAAAGCTTTTCTATTTTATTTAATGGCCAAAACAAGATTGATTATGTGCTCCCAGACGTGCAACTGAATTTGGCACAAATTGATGAGTAGCTTTAATGGGCAAGTTGGCAGACATAAGTCTAGCCAAAGAAAGGAAGAAAGCAAGTACGGCCAAGGGATTTTGGGGTGGGGTCTACACAATAGGTAAGAAGAAAAGCCAACACAATTGACTTCCAAGTTCCAAGTATTTAAATGGCACAGGCAACGAGGCCTGTAAATGCACACAGGAAGATTGACACACAGCAACAAAAGAAAATTGTCAGCAGCAAGTGTATGACTAGTTGACACGCAGAACAGAGCAAAGCAACTAGATCGATAGAATGACGGACTGTACGTAACAATAAGGCACGAAAAACTAGACCTGCCAACAGTGAAAATTATTAGGCAGTAGTCCCATCCAATTGATTCCAAAATTCCGATTCCGACAGTTGACGGTATACTTGAACAGGAAACGTTTAACCGAAAGACAATCGATTTAACGATAAAACAAAAGAAACATGTCAGATTACAATTTAACAGACGATACAAAATATAATTAACATAAGATTAATTGGTCCAACACTGATTTAGATTTCAAAAAAAAGTAAACCCTTACCTCCAATTGTGCAATTTAATCACAAAACTTTGATCTCCTGAATCAATTATATCAAAATCCCTAAAAATCAATATACCCAAGAGTTAAAATTAGGGTTTCAACAATAACAAAAATTCGTAAGGATTCCAACTACAAACCTCAATTCGATACCCAAAAATAAATTCTTACCTCGAACAATGATCAAACTCTCAAAAGGCTCTTCCTAGTGATTTTCTGGAGACTTTTCTGAACTTTGGTGTGCTCCTATGAATGTACGTAACTATCAGATACCTAAAATATATATATTTATATTCCTAAAACAAATAGAATTTTAAAATACCCATTACGTCCCAAACTCTCTAATTTTATTATTATTATTATTATTTTAGCATTTAAATATGAGGGGTCTAACAGTAATACCTCTAACTTGGTCTGTACGACTGAAACTCCTGATTATCTAGGATGCGATGAAGTCAGATATAGACGCAAGTATACGCGGTGTTTGAGCGTATGGGAGAGAAGGAATTTCTAGTCTAATCACCTTTCACTTGATAGCGTACTCTCACGGAAAAATAGCAACCTCTCGGGAATTTCTTCTTTGCCTTTTGGGGTTGTCGGGGGCTATTTGTATAGAGGTATGGGGCCTTAGGGTTGCAAAAAAGTTGCTAAATGCAATCACAGCTGCCACAGAAAAAAGATAGGGTAAAAAGACCAAAAAACCCTTATCGGCTAGCGCACTTAAGCCACCAAGGTGTACCGTATGGTTCACAAGAGAACCGGCCGATACACTTTTCCTCATTAATTTATTGTCAAGCCTATCGGCCGGTACAAAAAAACCGGCCGGTACACTTGACTACTACTCTTTGCAGCTGTTAACATTTTAACAAAAATGTCCCAAAAGATGCCCCTTCTCCACTTGTGCGCACGCACTGTGTGTGTGTGTGTCCAGATTGTAGCTACCAATGCGTGAAGGCCCATCCCCTTAAGCACCATTGCATCGTGCATCTCCATCTACATCCCCCTAAGCACCATTGAACTCGTCCATCTCCATGAGTCGCTCTGCCGTGGTCCATTTTTTAAGCGACGCAACTTCGCCACCGTCCTTTTTGTAGCCATTGCAATTTCGTCACTACCAATTTTCTAAGCGCAACAACTCCACCACTACTATTAATCACCCAGATCTAAAGAGATCTGAGGTAATAATGGTTAAGGAAGACCCTTTTGAACAAGCCGGTGATGGTGGGTAATGGTGGGTCCGAGACGGGGGCGGTGGATGGTGAAGGCAGTGGCGACGTAGGTGGTGCCATGGTGGGTGACGGTGGTGGGTTTGCACAGTGGGAGTTTGCCATTGCCCCGTCCCTCACTCATGCCGAAGCTGCTCATCGCTGACGCTGCGCCTCACCGACCCTCGTCTTCAGTGCAACTATCTCGTCGCCGCATCTTCCCTTCACTATTAGTTTTAGATCCATTACCAGTTTTTTTCAGATCTACGTTTATGTGTTTTAATTTTCGTAAAAGTATACCCAGAACCAATGAAAGGTTCCTAGCTAGCAAGGCAGCATCTTAGATCTACTCTGAGCGCCATCGAGATCAACATCTAAAAAATGGGAAGAATAACAAAACCTAAACAATTCCTCATCGGAAAACTAGGAGAGACTAAAATACTTCTCGCTAGAGAAACCACGGAAGCAGGAAAGCCTAATAACACGCAACAGCAAGAAAGATGAAGGCAAGAAGAAGGCTGAGGTGAGAGGAGGAGGAGCCCATCCCTTCCCCCACCCCTGGTGGCTTTCTTTTTTTCTTTTTTTTGGGCATATCAAAACTTTTTTTTTTTGATGGTGCAAAGGCATATCAAAACTGTGTCACCATACGTAACGTAACTGTCTGTGGTGCACACAGAAACAACATCATCAGTTGACTAAAATTACAGGACAGGCTGTCCCTTTCCTCGTCCTTTCTTGCCCTCTCTCTTTGTTTATCAAACCATAACACCTTTGCCTAGGGGTGAGCATCAAACCGTTCAAATCGATGCGAACCGCTCAAACCGATCAAACCGAACCAATCCAATCCGAACCGTTCAAAGATCTTAATGGTTTGGTTTCACATTTCTCAAACCGACCTTGGTTCGGTTTGGTTCACGGTTCACATTTTCTAAACCGATTCCAAACCGAACCGAACCGACCTATGATATGTTACTCTACTTTTAGTAACATTCATTGACAATTTCACATATACGATAGTAAGGAAATCCATATATACAAATCTTGAAAGTTATAAGAAAAGAAAATAATGATAACACTTTAACACGAAAAATTCGTGACCAATAAATGTTTAATATTTTCTCATTCTTTCTCATACATCGAGGATCACTTATATATCGAATTTAACAAGATTATATGCAATTTAAAAAATATATAACTTGAATTTTTAATCACTCTTAGATCCAATAGTAGTTTGCAAGTGAACAACGTCTTTAAATGGACACAAACCGATCCAAACCGACTAAACCGAACCGTCTAAACCGACCAAACCGAACCGTCCAAACCGATGGTGTTTGGTTTGGTTCGGTTTACAATTTTCCAAACCGATGGGTAACGGTTTGGTTTGCAGTTTGACCCTCAAACCGAACCAAACCGAACCGTGCTCACCCCTACCTTTGCCCTCTTCAATTCCTTCCTCGCATATTCACTAGCCCAACATTTACCATCACACACCTCTTGCGTATGCGGCAGCCACCCCAACGATAGCCTTCACGGTTTTCTTTCATTTCTTTCCATTTAATACAAGATGATAAATGGCATTTATCATCTTGTATTACTCCCTGCCACACCACTATCAAACGTCTAGCCGCCATCATGGCTGCCAAAATTTGAACAAGATCAAATTCCAAACCATTTGGCCAAAGATTATGACCAGCTATTAAATCTAGACTAGATGAGTGTTGTAGTTTCAGTTTATGATGTACCCAAATGGAAATTGGAAACGCATGGAAGATATCCTAACGATGAAAGTCACTAACTAACATGACAAATGGTGAATTTCTTATCAATAAAAAATGTTATATAAGCAAATTATAAGAGGCCAAAGATGCACCAAGCTCTCTCGGTGCTTTCAGTCGAGCACCTTGAATTTATGACCAGGGGCCGTAGTGCCACGGAGTACTCCGTAATAAATTAGGCCACTTGTGCCACCAGGATTATCTTCATCAGAATCCGTAATTGATTTCATTATCATCTCCGGTCATATATCTCCTACATCCCTGAAATCCTTTGATCCTAAAGCGATTTTGAGATCTCTCGGTGTTGTATTTACTTCTGATGATTTCGATCATTCATGTGTTTTTGCCCATTTCTTTCTCACAAAATCTATAGCAAAAAGATTTCCTGGTGTTTCTCTCAACCTGTTCGATCGCCTGGTATTGATAATCAGCGGCATTTTCTACCGTATTTTTTGAAATCTAGAGAGAAGCGGGAGTTTCTCTCTCTAAACCAAAGTTCATTTGACCCTTTTAACTAATTAGATCAAAGCCCTAACGACATTCGTTAGCATTTGTCATTTTTATACGGCTTTCAATCCAGTATATTATCAATTGGCTTCTAGAGAGCTACCAACAAAAGAAAGTGGACAAAGCACATGTGTGTGTATATCTATCTATCTATATATACATATAGTAATAGTACAGGACACTTTGCAGATTATTTTCTAAATATATTGGCAATTGTTTTATTCATGAACCCACTGTCAAATAAAGTATTCCCAGTTTACATAATTTAATAATTCACAACAACCCAACTAGTTTAAAGTCCTTAAAAGCCTTAATTAACAAAAACATGTAGAACTTTTCTTCGGATTTGCTAATTTATTGGAAACATAAGCTCAAGTTATTATTTGTCTCAAAGTAAAAGTTTAATTCAGTTTTGAGTTGATAACTTCTTCTCAGGTCTTGCTAACGAGTACTCTTACGTCATTACTTAACGAGCATTTAAACTCCTCGAACTATTCACATTTTCATAGTTATTTAAGAGGGTGTTTGAGATTGATTTTAGAATGGTGACTTAATCTAAATCAGGTACGTAGGTGTTTGACAAAAAAGATTAAGATATTTAATCTATCTCAAAAAGTTAAAAACTGATTAAATCCATAATCCTAGAGGATTATGAAATAATTATTTTTCTCATACTTAGACTTGACTTTCTAATTTACCATACTGATATAGCTAAAAATATCCCTCCAATCTACGGACGACACGTGGCGGTTATGACGCGTAGCCCGTGCTGACTCACTGCTGATATGGCACTTACCATATCAATCATCGGACATAATCCTAAAGAAGATCTGACTTTATCATCAGAGACTAATATGATATCCTCTAGGATCCTAATGAGATTCTAATTAGAGTTGACCGAAGCCCAGTTCTAATTGGACTCCACTTACTACCACTATATAAGGGGGTCAAGCCCCCCCCCCAGGTAAAGCTAAGCTCACACATATACACATTGTGTCTTTATTGCTTCTCAGAGTTCTACATTGTTAGCCATCTCTGACTTAAGCATCGGAGCGTTCCCCCGCCGGAACCCCACCCGGCGGTCACTCCGTGTTCTCTTTTGCAGGCCTGATTTCTGGTGTGGTTCCCGATCCAGTTTTTAGCTGCAACACATACTATCCTCATATTTCTCACAAAGGAACATATCATACCCTTTAACTAATTTGAAAAAGTTATTATACTATAAGCACTAACGTAAGATTGTGGGGGTTTTTAAATTAAAATAAAAAATAAACAACTTCTGTATGTGGGTAAAAATAGCTTTCGATAATTTATATGTATATTATAGTTATTTACAAATGAAAGTTGTATTTATATTACTTTTCTCAATGAATGTTAGAAATTTATTTATTAAGTGTCCTTCATGGTCAGTCATAGTGGAGCTGATTTAAGTTCTTTTTATCAAAACACTTTTTTGTAACTTTAAACTAGTTTACAACTACTTTTGTCAAACAACAAAGTGATTATGTTTAAAATAGACTAAATCTGATTTTAAAAACTAATTAAGATTTACACTAAATCTGCTTATAGAATCAATGTCAAACGAACTCTAAAAAGATGTCTCCACTTTCCGCATAACTGCCATAAATGAGTTTTTAGTCTCAACATATTTTTCATGACGACGGATGAGTTTTTAGTCTCTACATATTTTTCATGATGACAGAATATTCTCGTGTTTGCCAGGCTAAGAAGATGAATATGGCAAACTAGGCCCCGTACGTTTACCATATTCGTTTTCTGTTTTTAGCAATGATGATGAAAAAGATTCTTTTTTTGCGTACTTTTACCATTTTCTGTTTTCGTTTTGGATAAAATTACTCAAATAGTAACAAAAAACTGAAAACAGCTGTTTTTCACTCAAACTTAACGCAATATAAGAAAAAATAGCTAAATTTTTTTTTGTGAAAATGATAAAAGTACAGGAACATGTTTTCAAACTGAATATGAAAATCGTGAAAATGAAAACAGAAAATGAAAACAAAAAACAAATATGATAAGCGTACGGATACTGAATATTAGCTATGGAAAACATGATTATAGTACTAAATATTCTTTAAATCTCAATGTTAAGAGAGGTAGATGAACCTAATCAATGCTCCTTAACTACTGCCCTTAGGGCACTTGCTTAGTAATTAACCTTATCTTTTAAGTGTAGTAACGACAAGTTCAATTCATTTTTCAAGAAGGTAGTCATTCTTATCTTAAATTTACCATTTACTACATCTAACACACAATGAGAAAAACATTAAACGCTTAGCACGTATTTTATTGTCTTTTCGAAGTATAAGAAAACTGGGGCCGTTAACTTGTCCTTCAACAAGTGTTGTTTGTTTGCGTTATTGTTACCACTTATAGTTTGTTTTTTTATTTATGTTCAGTTTTCACCTGTAAATTTTACATGTTATTTTAAGTTGAGTTAAAGTGTAGGATATGCTCTACTTTAATTCAATTGTAATGTGTATAAATTTATTAGGTTTATTGTTAGTGTCGGCCTTCATGGTCATGTATACTGAGTCACGAAAATGTCGTGACCGATAATGTCTGTAAGCTCTACAACAGAGCGACTGCGTATCTTTAAATTATCAATACAATTCTCTTATTATCAAAAAAAAAAAAGTGTTGTAAGGGCACTCTATAAACATTTGCCTTGCTTTTATACGCTTTTTTGTTCGTTGTTATTAATTAACTTTTAAGAAGTTACCAACAAAAGAAAGTGCACAAAGTGCAAGTAAAAAAAAAATCATGAGAGTAGGCACTCTTCACGCCTAAGTTGGTCAAAATTAGTATCGAATTCTAAACAATTGACTTATTTAAACCATGACTTCCCTTTAGATTGACTTGCAACTTTTTCTAACAGCTTAGCTAAACCTGGTTAGTGACATGAGAACCAAAATAGAAATGAAATCAAGTCAATCAATGCAGACTATGTTTCTATAAAAGCAGCACATTCCCAGAGCACTTTCCCACATTTACCTGGTATACCAAAGTACTGCCTCAAAGCACAAGCTTTTAAACAAAGTAATGGCCAGCCGAGCACCTCCTAAGCTTCTCTTTTCGTGCTTTGTTTTTCTAGCCTGTTTCCATCTTCCAATCACTTGTTATTGCAAGGGAATAGGAATGTTCGTTTTTGGAAGCTCTCTGGTGGACAATGGGAATAACAACTACCTCAAGGACACAATGGCTAAGGCTGATTTTGTGCCGTATGGCATGGACTTCCCTCTTGGGCCGTCCGGGAGATTTACTAACGGGAAGAATGTCATTGACCTCCTCGGTGACCACCTTCAGCTTCCTGCTTTTATTCCGGTGTTTAACGATCCTTCCACCAACGTCAGCCGGATGCTGCTTGGCGTCAACTATGCCTCCGGTGGCTCGGGAATACTAGACGAGACCGGCACAGTTGCTGTAAGATATTCATCCTTCATTCTGCTATATTCTTCTTCTTCTTCTTTTGCATGACACCATATTAACTTTGGCCTTTGGGAGAGTCGTCCTGAATAGTGGGGCTGAACCGATACAAAGCCCACTCTTAGTCAGTGTCAAGAAGGAAAGTTAAGAGGCTGTTGAGCTGTTCGGTGTTGCATAGAAGGCAAACATTCGTGAAGTGAGAGAACAGTTGGCAGCTTGGTTGCTTCAGCATTTAAGCAGCGGAAACACAACGCTAGCTTTTGAACGAAGTTAGCGAATAAGTGGCTTACGTACTTGAGGTAGAATCTTTTTGGTTTGGCCTAATTTTTTAGCAGAAAACCGGCAGAATAACTTACTTTTTGCTCGTTGGTGTAATTTGATCACATGCCATGAAGCAGACCTTATCTTGGTGGCCATTTTCGGTTCTTTTCCTCTTTTTTTTTTTTTTTTATACTTGATAGATCAGTGTACTTATGAACGGAAAACATTTAGACACAATCACGGGGAGGACATAGCAGGGCATGTTTAATACGAAGAAAACGTGACCAGCAGATTTACATGAACTAACCACAAATAAAGAACTAAGCACCCGGCTTAACAGTGAAGACAATAGGCATATACAACAGTCCTAAACAAGCCATGCTTTGCAATAAAATCACCACAGCTTGAGCAGCTTTAGATGCCCAGGGTCTGCACCAGAAGAAGTTGATGGTAATTTCAGGCTACACTATGCAGCAACGCTGTAACTTTATTGAGCGATAAAAATTGTCATCTAATCACTTGTTACGTTCGGCTAGGCAAGGCAAGTGTTTAAGATAATCAGTATTGATAAAAATAGAATTAACAAAATCTTGCCTAACATTTTCCTTTTTATATTCTTAGTATAGTTCTACAAACTCTTATTGTGCAGGGCAATGTAACAAGTTTGAATCAACAAATCAAGAACTTTGAGGAAGTGACCTTGCCAATTCTAAAGGAAGAGCAGTTGAGGAGAGGAGATGAGATACTACTTCCCAACTACCTTTTTGTGGTGGGAAGCGGAGGCAATGACTACTCGCTAAACTATTTTTTGGGCAAGTCCAACGGCACAAGTCTTGAAGCATTTACTCAGAATCTGACAACGACACTGTCTCGTCAACTCAAGGTGTGTTGCTCTTCCTGTGCCTGGAAAGGAAACGACAGGGGTGCATTTATAATTCCCAAAATTTGGTTCATTGTTTGATATCGACTTGCACCCACTTTTTAGCAGAGAAAGGATGCCCCTAATCAATACTGTCAGCTGCACGTCGTAAGAAGGATTAAAATATAAACGTTGGGGAATGAATGATAACCACATCCACAAGAGGTCATTTTGCACTCTACATTAGTTGCTGAAATATCCTAAATGTGTCTCTAAAGGTCACTTCAAGTGACGGTGGAATGTACGTGACTTGCCCATGTTATAAGCTTTTATGCTTTATGTGCCGGAATCCATAGTTGCATTGGGACTTGAATAAATTCTAACAGGAGAACCAATTGGAATCGACCATAAACTTTGTTTGAAAATTTTACTAATGGCAAAAAAAAATTTCATATCTACTTTTTTTCAGTTTTTTCTGTACGTTTACTATTTTTATTTTCATTTTCACCAACTTTTTTGGATCTATTTTTATATGTTTAGCATTTTCTACACTGTTTGTACACATTTCTTTCCATTTTAACTATAATCTTAACGTAACAAATTATTTTTATACCATCCATTTATCTTCTTAACAATCCTCCGTACCCACTTTTTTACTTTTCCCAATAAAGTTATCATTCAACACAACACAAATGTCTCCACGCAGGGCTCACCTCAAAATATACGGTTTGGCAATGTTACGTGGTTAGCCTCCCCCTTCCCCTTCCTTTTCTTCCCTGGGCCCATGTATGTGTCTGACTTCCCCTTCCCTTCTTCCCTGAGCCCACATACTTTCTCTTCCCCTTCAGTTGGTCATTGATATACCTGTATTTCTGGAACCATGGAGAGCGCAAAAGTCGAATCAAATGCATTTGAAGTACAGTGGGACACAAAGAAGACAATTGACTCGCCGCATTTTCGAGTCGGAGATCTAGGCAAAAGCAATTCTCAACCGTGTAGCCTTTCCCCTTCCTTTCTTCCCTTAGTCTTATGTCTATTTCCTCTGCTATCAAGAATAAGGAATAGCCTTTCTTCTCAAGCATATCACATGCCCAGTCCGTTCGCTTACACTCATTCATCAAAGTAGCAGTCCTTAGGGGCTGAAAAGAGCCCAGATTCACTTTTTCATTTTCATGGGTAATGAAGCAGGGATGTTAGACGCGAGCTTCTTGCCCTCTCTTGGTTGGGATTGCTATTAATGATCGTCGCATTACCTAGACCGACCTGCGATGATCATTCCATATTTGAGAGAAAGAGAGAGAGAGAGCTATAGGCGGCAGAGGGATGGCAGAAAAATTTGAACAGCGGAAACAAGAATGGTATTCTCTGACACAAAGAATACCACCCTCCCACCGCCGGCGACTACCGACGGTCGGCAGCCACCGGCGGCGACCACCGCCGACGACTGCAGGCGACCACTGCCGGCCACCACCACCGTCGGCCACCGCCACCTCAAACCACCGCAAAAAAATTTCAAAATAAAAACTAGATTATCAAACACTCACATGTTTTTGTAAAAAAAAATATTAACTGCTCTTTATTTATTTTATTTTTTTTAAAACTAAAAAAATAAAAAAGTGTCGTCAAATATAACCTGAATCTTGAAAGTTCGTTTGTCCCTTACTTGCTGAAAATATTGAGACACACCACAACGTAATAGTTTGTATTATGCTATATAAAACTCATCCGAGCTTTGACATTTTGATGCTGCAGAAACTGTACAGCTTGGGGGCCCGGAAGTTTGTGATCATGGGACTATATCCACTTGGGTGCAGCCCAAGTGTTAGGGCTAGACAACCCTTGCGAAACGGCTGCATCCAAAGTCTAAATATGGTTGCTCATCTTTTCAATGCTCAATTAAAGTCACTGGTGGATGTCATCAAGCCACAGATGCCTGGTTCCACGCTTGTTTATGTCAACTCATACAAGATTGTCAGTGATATCATCGAGAATCCTTCATCTAGAGGTAAATATAACTCTTGTTGTGAGTGGAAAGCGTAGTTCTTTTCGGTGCCCCTTCATAAAAAATTCTTCACTTTTTCGTACATAATTGTCTTAAAATTTTTAAAATAGTCTCTTAGCGGTCGTTGACTACACAAAATCCTTAAGAGGGTACTAAAGGCATGATAATTAATCCTTCGGGCAAATACTGACCCAAGGTCTTAATTGTCTCCTCCAATTATATATGAGAGCCAATTAAAACTAACAATATCAAGAACGATTCCTACAGGATGAGGCTTTTAAATCCTCATTGTATGCACCTTAAGGGAATCAAAACCCTCTAAGGTCTTCAAAAAAATTAATAGGTGAAATGCCTCGTAAAGGCACATATTTGTCGGTGAAAGTAGAACTGTCAGAGATATCGTATGGACGATCTATATTTTCTTACAAATGAGAATTTTTAGCGGTCAACTTCACAATTTATTTACGGTATGCCTCCACATGGATGATCAAATATCTAGGTTGAAGACCTTTCTAAGGTATTTCTGCTAACAAAGTGAATTATGTAGGTTTTAATGACACGAGCAGCGCTTGTTGTGAAGTTGGCAATGGAATTTTATGCAAGAGAGGGGGCTCAGCATGTGCAAATAGGAGTAGTTATGTGTATTTTGATGGGTTGCATCCGACAGAAGCTGTGAATGTCGTGTTAGCAGCCAAGGCCTACGCATCCAATCGGAACGCTGAAGTTTATCCCATGAACGTTGAGCAGCTTACCAAACTTTAGTTTTCACTTTTCATTCTCCTCCGTTGATCGATGGCCTCCAAATTCTATACTTATCATGTAATGTGGCTTGTGCTAAAGTGCAATATGTAATATTATCCATCATGCATTATATGCTATTGTTGGCATTAAAAGAATAAATTTTCTAAGTGTTACTAGTTATTTTATTATTCATCATGCATTGTATGCTATTGTTGGAAGTTATTTTCTAATGTTAAAAAGATAACTTCTAAAAATCTGTTCCTATTGATAAGGGATATGTGTAATTGGTTATTGATTAATGGCTAGTTATTTTCTAAGTGTTACTAGTTATTTTATTTGGTGGTTACCATCTATGTGGTAGTTATTTTCTATATTTAATTTGTACTGTAAATACGAGTCAGCGTGACACGCGCGATGCGCATGCAAAATTTGAAACCCAAAATTATATTGGTAGTTAAAAGTAATTATTTACTACCTAATGTTTTATTTTATATCAATTTTTAAGAATTTTCTTAAACTGAAATAGTAATATGATGATTTTAGAAAATCAAGTTTGGCCTTTGGAATATATTTTGACCACATTTTGTTAATAAATTTTAAACAGTCCCATGTGCAAAAACAAAGTCGTCAAATTGAAACTTGTTATAATCAAGCATTGTGTATAAGTTTTTAAAATGTGAAAATAAAAAATGTCCTTGAAGTAGTTATTTCATATTTAATATTTTTATTTTGTGTCATTTTTTAAGAGTTTTCTCATAATGTCACTGATCACCATTCTAGATAGGTAGTTCTGTAATACCAAAAGAGATGCTACACCAAATGAGTGTTCTCATTACGAGCTCTCATGCACACCGCGACGTGTGTGCGATTATGTCATTGTATAACCCCTGACCGCTTTTTACGTGATATTTGATAAAAATATAACAATCAATTCATGAATATCATTCAACTCCATTAATTTTAATTTTTAAAATAAAAATTCCCAAAACTCGTCAAATCCCTAATTCAAAAACAAAAGAGAAATTTCCTAAATCTCATCAATCCCTAATAATTCTGTTGCCACAAAAAAAAAATCCCTAAGTCTCAGTTTCACGCAGCACCGCCAGCACTCATCCCCCACCATTTTGCCGCCGTCACCATCATCGTCACACACACGCACGCGCACACACACATCAGCAGACACACAACACACACAGCGACTGATTACAATAACTAATGGTATTACTGGGAGATAAACAGTCCAACTCAACCGGAAGATTCATTGGACATAATGACTAATGGTTTTTGGTGTAGCAAGAAAGATAACTGGACATCAAGTTCCAGCAAGCAGATCATACATAATATCATCTATAAGATCTAGGTATGAACATGGTTACTTTTGGCAGAGACCCCAGGCGTTGCAGGCTGAAAGTTTGTTTTATTGCTTCCTCGTGAGTAAAAAAATTCTAACTTCAATGCACTTGTGGTATATCACTAATAGAATAATGGAGTGGGAGGGTCAGGAACTAAAAATGTTTTTGAAGCAAAAAGAAAAAGATAATGACCAAAAGTAGCTCCTGCAGATTTGCATACTGAAACCAATAAGAGCATTAATCATTAAAAAAGGGCGTTTAATGCTTTCAGAAGAGAGTGTACATACAGTTTCTCTGTGAGATCTTATCACAGGATTCCGTTCGCTTGGGATTGCCCTGTTTCCCATGGTTTGCAACTTGGAGTATGGAGCTCCGAGGAGGGAGGCAGCCTGGTTGCCTATTTCAATGGTATTAATCGAATGAAAAGGGTGAAGATTTGCGTTCATGTGCAAGCGAAGCGGTGATAGTGTATTAATCGAGGAAAGTAGTCGCTCTATAGATGAGAGGAGTTGACAGGGATAAGGATCGGGAGCGCGGATCGGATAAAGTGAAAATGGAAAATAAATAAGTTTTTCGATGCAAAACATTTGATAGACACAATTCCATAGACCAAGGTGGAGTTGTTCTCGTATGCCACTGATCAACACAAATGACTTACTGGTTTGATATACTTCTTGCTAGTTGGTTCTTTTATGGTCTGGATAAATTTGGATTTCTATCGTACATGGTTCTTCCGAAAAATCTTGTGACTGAATAATTCTCACACTTTGACAGAATGGACTGCATGAGAAATGAGACATTGGATCTCTAAGAAAATTAGGAGTTTTTGGAGAGGAGGAGACCTCATTGGTAGACTACATTGTTTCGAGCACCCCATAACATGTGAAGGCATCTGAGATGGTGGAGAGGCTCCAGGCAATTTTGGAAGAGGAATCTGAAATGTTTTTTTTTCAAGCTATAGAGGATGCTCATCTTCAAAGTTCAACAAATAGAAGTTGGTCTTGATGTGAAGTCTAAGTCTTGACGGAGTTCAGCTGCACGTACACACACACATCAGTAGACACACACACAACAAACACGCTCACAACTCACAGACACCGGCAAACACACACAACTCTCTCTCACACACACACGCACACACCCACCCCACACACACACATCAGCACAACCACCACTGTCGGTCGTATGCCGAGGGCACCAATAGCCACCAATCGACCACCCATGTCTGGCCTGCATCAATTGAGTCTGGCCACCAGGCCTAACCACGCCACAGTGGCAATTCGCTGACCGCACAACTACCACTGCCTGTCGCACACCGAGGGCCACCAGCATCCACCAATCGACCTCCCATCTCCGACCTCCTTTAATCGGCCCACACACTATTGTCATTGCTCTAGAATTTCCACCAAGCGTCCATCTGCGTCGCCGCACCTCTCTTCGACATCCCAGCACTGTCGGCCACCCACTACCCCCCAAGTCTAAACGTCCATCCATCGCCAATTGCCCAACCGCTGCCACTCGCACAACCATTTTTCTATAATTGCAGAGTCATTAAGGGAGAAGGAAATTTAGAGAAGGGATGGGGAACGGGAAATGCAAAGAAGAAAATGGAAAAAGTTAAAAATGTGAAAAAGTAGAGATGCATGAATAGCAAAAAAAAATGCAAACTACCGTCGGTTGAAAAAAAAATGCAAAGCCAAAGAGAACATTACCATTAGAGTGTTTGAAAAAAAGAATTTGAAACTAATAAAACAACCCTAGAGGGGGGTGAATAGGATTTTTGAAATATAATGGAGAATTTAAACTAAGCACAATCATAAATCTCAAACAAACCAAGTAATACTTCAATGAAGATGCTAACTAAACCATCTCAAACAATCAAAGGGTAATAAGTAAAGAGATTGAATTAGAGATACTTGACAAGGAGATTTAAATGGTTCGGCTTGATATACCCTCAAGCCTACATCCACCTCTTCAAGGAAGTCCCTTGCAAGAGCACTAGAATCCACTAGCAACAATCTTCTTCCGGGTCAAGATCAAAACCCTTACAACACTTGGTGATATCCCCACACCAAGCACAATCCTTGAATCCACAAAGCTCACCCAAGAGTTGACAAACCCAAGCCTTGATCACAATCATTTTACAAAGATCAAATGTGTACAAAGAAACCCTCTTAAAAATAAATGAGTACAAATGAAGCTCTAGTGCAATAGAGAGATGAGAGAATTGATGACTTGAAAGATGCTCACTCTCAATCAAAGAATTGCTCACAAAGATGCTCTCTTTAATGATGTAAAATCATGAAGATGAAGAGAGAAAAGTTTAATCTATGAGCCTTGATGTTTCTCTAATGAATGAAGGCTTAGAATGTGATTTCCATGGTGTATGATGAAGTCCTAAATCACTTATATAAGGAGGATATGAAATATAGCCGTTATAGGCATAATATGGGCAAAACTGCCATTGCAGTCGACTGTAACCCAATGCAGTCGACTGTATTCCCTCTAAAATAGCCGTTGGAGTTTTGTCCTCGAAAATAGCCGTTGGAACTGAATTTTGACCAATGCAGTCGACTGCATTGGAATGCAGTCGACTGTATTCAATTACAGTCGACTGTATTCAATTACAGTCGACTGTAATACCCTACTGCCTATCGGCTGCCTCACGGAACCCCCTTTCCTATTTTGGGCATAACTTTCTCTAGAAAAATCAGATTGAGGTGCCGTTTTTTGCGTTGGAAAGCTAATGAAAAGTTTTATCAAGATATGAAAAGATTAGCACCAAAAACAGTTTTGATAAAATCTGAGTGAGCTCCAAAGTTCACTCATTTTCAAGAACCACACTCGTGTGAAAGGTTATGAACTCACATGCAATGCACAAGGTGTCCTAAGGTCTTTTTAGGTCATAGTCATCAATCCAAGCATCAAACCAAGACTAGTTACATAATAGGAAAGATCAATTATAATCGATAGTAACTTAGCCGATGCATTCTTTGTTGCTCTTCGACATTGGACTTGATGAAGCTTCTATAGCATGTCCACTATAACTTTAAGCTTCTTTAGATTTAATCCATCTATCCAACTTCTCAAATGTGTCTTCATGAGTGTGTGATGCCAAGGAAAGTGGGTTCGTACTTACGTGGAGGTGCCACAAAGGCTGCAGTCCGAGTCAGCTTCCAAGTATGTTGATGTGAGACACAGCAAGGGTGGAACAAGGACAGAGACCAAGGGCTTCCCAGACAGAACTCGAGGGTGGCAGTGCTGCGAGGGCGATAGCGCGAGATGAATACACGATGACAGTCACAGTCCGATGCTTAGGTCCAAAGTCAGGGTCCTGTATGTTTCTCTCTCTAGGATTCTAGAGTGAGAAAGTGAAAATGTGAGAGTGAAGAAGAAGTCCAACCGTTATATCCTGTCCCAAATGAATTCTCAAGACCTCTATTTATAGAGATTGAGATGATGATGTCATTAACCGACACGTGGCGCTCCCCGGGAGTGACACGTCACCGGGGGGTCCACGGATGCCGGTGCTCCACGGACTGTCGGATCGCATATTCACCCGGCCTGCTCCTCACAGCGTCGCTCTGTCTGTCTGAGAAGACTGGCTCCCACAGCGTCGGTGTGGCCAGAGAACCCCCTTGATCTAGCCTCCAATCCAAGCCCTTGCGGAGTCCCACAAGCCTGGCAGCGGTGGGGAAGACCCGACGCCCAACTGCCAGGTGAACTAGGCGCGATGCCCTCCGAAGACCTGCTCCCGTCTCGGAGTGACCCGGGGGTCATAGTCCCTTAGAGGTGCCGACGCAAGCCCCCAGTGCCGGAGCACGTAGGCCAGTCACGCAGGCACCCTGACGGAGATAGTGTCCCGGAGGAGTCGCCTATTCCGCAGGCCGAGGTAGCATCCCGGAGGAGCCGTCTACCTGGCCGGCCAAGGTAGCATCCCGGAGGAGCCGTCTACCTGGCAGAAGGGGAGTCTTCGTGCCGGAGCACTTGGAGCTCCCTGGCAGAGATAGTGTCCCGGAGGAGTCACCTATCCCCGCGGGTGAGTCCTTGTGCCGGAGCACTCGGAGCATGTCAAGGTAGCATCCCGGAGGATCCGTCTACCCGACTGGCCGAGGTAGCATCCCGGAGGAGCCGTCTACCTGGCGGAAGGGGAGTTAAAGAGCTCCCTGACGGAGATAGTGTCCCGGAAGAGTCACCTATCCCAGCGGATGAGTCCTTATGCCAGAGCACTCGGAGTGAGTCAAGGTAGCATCCCGGAGGAGCCGTCTATCTGGCGGAAGGGGAGTTGAAGGGCTCCGGAGTGGAGATAGTGTCCCGGAGGAGTCGCCTATCCCCGCAGGATGATATACACTCTGGAGAGGGGTTGAAACATGTTCCATGACCAAGACAAGGTGCGCATGGTGTGATGAATGAGGGTGGTGCCCGGGGGCATGATGACATGATTGTGGCGCATGGGTGCGATAAAGTGAGTAAGGTGCCGGGGGCACATTTGTGTCAATGGTGGCACATGGGCGCGACAGAGTACGTATGGTGCCGGTGGCACGGTAGTGTGACAGAGAGCATGGGAGCACGGCTGTATCAGCGACGCAGCGCATGGGCGCAACGGAGTGTTGGAGTGTGACGTCCGAACGCCGGTGACGGGGGTCACGGAGACGACGTCCGGGCGACGGACGATGAGCGTCGTGGAGTTGTGTCCGGGCGACGGGGGTCGCGGAGTTGTGTCCGGGCGACGGGGGTCGCAGAGTTGTGTCCGGGGTTGTGTCCGGGCAACGGGGGTCGTGGAGTTGTGTCCGGGGTTGTGTCCGGGCGACGGGGGTCGCAGAGTTGTGTCCGGGCGACCGGGGTCGCGGAGTTGTGTCCGGGCGACGGGGTCTCGGAGTTGTGTCCGGGCGACGGGGGTCGCGGAGTTGTGTCCGGGCGACGGGGTCGAGGAGTTGTGTCCGGGCGACGGGGGTTGCGGAGTTGTGTCCGGGCGACGGGGGTCACGGAGTTGTGTATGGTCTCTTGAAGAGAAGTGAAGGTGCTAAGGATGGAGGCCAAAGGCCAACCCATAGGGGGGGGCCAAGGCCAACCCCAAGGGATGGCCGAGGCCGACCCCAAGGGGGAGGCCAAGGCCAACCTCCTTGGGCAAGTGCCATGGCGCGTCGACGGGCGACGGGCGAAGTGCGACGGTCGAAGTGTCATGAGGCTTGGTCACGTTACTGGAGCGTGCATGCTTTGATCGGTTGTGAGCGTTGAAAATGTATGTTGCTTGTGCGGACGTGTCATGCAAAATGGGGCCGCAGTGGGCCTTTTGGGTGCGACCAGAATAGGTTGGGAACACTGTGCATGTATATACCTACTAAGAATACACTCAAAGCACACATTAGAACATAATCAATGTGTAGTTATCATCAAAACAAAATGTAAGCCTAGGTTATCCAACCATAGGGCTAACAATCTCTCCCTTTTTTATTATGACAAACATTGATTCTATATAGGGTAAGATGTATCATATGATAGTCAATTAAGCACAACAATCTCACATAGAACACTCAATCATTGCTTGTATACTCAAGATATGTCAATTTATCTCATATAGCAATTAAGCTTGTAGCTAGCTTCCCTAGCTAAAACAAGATATGCTCTTCCTCTAATGTTCTCTCAAAACACACAATCACATAGCATATAGAATCAAGATTATTTCTCCCCCTTTGTCATCAACAAAGAGACAAGGGTATGCATGTGTGAAGAGATAGTTATAAGCAAGATAATGGCGTGAAGTGCAGAAAACGCATGAACTGATACTGATGACATCAAGAGCTCCTTTATACTCTAGAGAAAGATATTCAAAGTAGCTCAATAATCTCATCTACTTCATGCATATTTCAAGAGTAACAAGATAGTATATGATTCAAGCATGTAAGCTCCCCCTATCAAGTTACCTTATGCATATTCCATCATAATGTATGCTCCCCCTCAATCAATGCATGCCAACAATATCAAACAGACACAACTAAATGTCTAGCCGAGTCATGCTCTCTTTTTGGCATTACCAAAAGGGGTGTGTGTATGAATGGCATTGTGAAGCATTAAGATGACATAATTTCAACATGGAATTTTCACAAAGCGAATAATGGTCATCAACAATCAATATTTTCAATATAAATGCAAGAGGACCATTCATCGGCAAGGTTCACATTAATTCTCAACAAGCAAGCTATTTATAGATTTGACAATTTAAGCATACTTGATAACATATAAGTTTAGCACATAGCACAATGTTGAGAAGATCATTAAGTTTTACCCTCTTGGTGAATTACCAAGGAATTGAGCTCATGAGTGATCATTCTTGAAGTCCATTTTCTTGACAAGCTTTGAGGCTCTCCTCATTTGAAGTAGCATGTCCAATCTCGGAATGCTTACTCCCCCTTAAGATTTAGCTTGGTTCTCCTCCTTCTCAAAATTTTCTTGGAGCCTTCTCCTTGTTGCTATTTGCCTTTAGCTTTGAACAACCTACAATTACAATTTAGGTCTAACTTTTGGTACCCACATTTTCTTGGGTCCATGAGTGTTAGTCTTAGCAACATTAAGAAACTCTTTAACAACCCACATTTTCTTTACACCTCCAACATAAACAATTCTACAACGACAATAACTAGTCGTATGTCATTTCTTGTTGCACCAACCATAATGTATAAATGGTGTGTAATAGTTCTTTGGTTGTCTTGGATGAACATTTAACCTAGTTTGCTGTTTAAAAATTTTAGGAGGCAATGTGAGGGAATCTAATACAACACCACATTTTTTTAGGCCAACTCTTTGGTGTCCAAGCATGACATCCAAGTTGTTTTTACCATCGAATTTTTTTTCGAGGCATCTTTTCAAATCACAAATCTGAATTTTTAAATCTTCATTTTATTTTACTAGAGCAAAAGGTTAGCAAACGATTTGTTTTGAGCTCGAAGTCTTAGCAATTAATTCAACCATATCATTATTCACATTTTTCACATATAAATGATTGGAAATGCGTTCATTATTGGCATGCAACTCATTATTTTCCATTCTAAACTTCTCAATTAGCTTATTAGCCTCAAGGAATTTTTTTGATAAAATAATTTTTTTCTTAAAAATTCTCTTGGATTCCTCATATAGGCTATCATAAGCATCTTCGAAGTTTTCACTATTACTATCACTACCGGAAGAAGAACTTACATAATCATCTTTTTGAGCCATGAAGCATAGATTTGCATCTCCATCATCGAAATGACCACCTTCATCTCCACATGAATCATTAGCACTACAAATTATGGCTTCGATTGATCTCTTTATGGAGTGTTTCTTTCTTGACCCTTTCTTCTTCTTATTCTCCCATGAGGTAATCTCTACACTTGAATCATTCTTTCTCTTGTGCGAGTTTCCAACTTTCTTAAGTTTGAGAAACTCATTGAATTCCTTTGCAAGTATGTCTATCTCCTTGTTATTAAAGTCTTCTTTATCTTCCCTTGAAGATTGATCCATCATTGATGAATCTTTAAGAGCAATGCACTTCTTCTTCTTCTTTGGAAATTTTTGCCCAGATGATTCGAGTTGCATTTCATAGGTCATCAATGAGCAAATTAATTCATCCAACGGGAAGCTATACCTAGGTATTAAGATCCTTTGATTCTTGAAGTGCGGTGATTTTTGCATTCCATTCTCTAGGTAATGACTTAATTTCCTTTTCTCACAAGATCAACGTTAGATAAATCTTTTCCTAATTGTTTCAAAGTATTAACAATTTTAATGAAACGAATATTCATTTCCATAATAGAGTCATCGAAAAATATATGAAACAATTCATAGTCTGTATGGCATAAATTAATCTTTGAATCTTTTAGAAGAAAAGTCCCTTCATGAGTGAATTGAAGTGTATACCATATACTCTTAGCTAAATCACACGCAAAAAATCGATTGAGTTCATTTGTGTTTAGACCAGAAACAAGACAATTCTTAGCTCTAGAATTCATGCAAAGCATATTTCTATCATAGTCATTAAATTCGAATTTCTCCTTTGGCACAAGTTTATTCCTAATCATCTTGGTTGGAACATAAGGGCCATCTTCAACAATTCCCCACATTTCATAATCTAAAGATTCTAAAAATACTCGCATCTTAATTTTCCATATACTATATGAAGACCCATCAAAAAGTGGAGGTCTAGTAATAGAACTCCCCTCAAGACTAGGAAACCCCATGATCTTTTAACTCTCTAGGTGTTAACCAAAAAATCAAGAGTCGAGGCTCTGATACCACTTGAAACCAATAAAACAACCCTAGAGGGGGATGAATAGGGTTTTTGAAATATAATGGGGAATTTAAACTAAGCACAATCATAAATCTCAAACAAACCAAGTAATACTTCAATGAAGATGCTAACTAAACAATCTTAAACAATTAAAGAGCAATAAGTAAAGAGATTGAGTTAGAGATACTTGACAAGGAGATTTAAATGGTTCGGCTTGATATACCCTCAAGCCTACATCCACCTCTTCAAGGAAGTCCCTTGCAAGAGCACTAGAATCCACTAGCAACAATCTTCTTCCGGGTTAAGATCAAAACCCTTACAACACTTGGTGATATCCCCACACCAAGCACAAGCCTGGAATCCATAAAGCTCACCCAAGACTTGACAAACCCAAGCCTTGATCACAATCCTTTTACAAAGATCAAATGTGTACAAAGAAACCCTCTTGAAAGGAAATGAGTACAAATGAAGCTCTAGTGCAATAGAGAGATGAGAGAATTGATGACTTGAAGGATGCTCACTCTCAATCAAAGAATTGCTCACAAAGATGCTCTCTTTAATGATGTAAAATCATGAAGATGAAGAAAGAAAAGTTTAATCTATGAGCCTTGATGTTTCTCTAATGAATGAAGGCTTAGAATGTGGTTTCCATGGTGTATAATGAAGTCCCAAATCATTTATATAGAGAAGAGATCAAATATAACTGTTATAGGCATAATATGGCCAAAACTGTCATTGCAGTCGACTGTATTCCCTCGAAAATAGCCGTTGGAGTTTTATCCTCAAAAATAGCTGTTGGAACTAAATTTTGACCAATGCAGTCGACTGCATTCCAATGCAGTCGACTGTATTCAATTACAGTCGACTGTATTCAATTACAGTCGACTGTATTCAATTACAGTCGACTGTAATACCCTACTGCCTATCGGCTGCCTCACGGAACCCTCTTTCCTATTTTGGGCATAACTTTCTCTAGAAAAATTGGATTGAGGTGCCGTTTTTTGCGTTGGAAAGCTAATGAAATTTTTTATCAAGATATGAAAAGATTAGCACCAAAATTTTTTTTGAGAAAATCTGAGTGAGCTCCAAAGTTCACTCATTTTCAAGAACCACACTCGTGTGAAAGGTTATGAACTCACATGCAATGCACAAGGTGTCCTAAGGTCTTTTTAGGTCATAGTCATCAATCCAAGCATCAAACCAAGACTAGTTACATAATAGGAAAGATCAATTATAATCGATAGTAACTTAGCCGATGCATTCTTTGTTGCTCTTCGACATTGGACTTGATGAAGCTTCTATAGCATGTCCACTATAACTTTAAGCTTCTTTGGCTTTAATCCATCTATCCAACTTCTCAAATGTGTCTTCATGAGTGTGCATGTATATACCTACTAAGAATACACTCAAAGCACACATTAGAACATAATCAATGTGTAGTTATCATCAAAACAAGATGTAAGCCTAGGTTATCCAACCATAGGGCTAACAAAATTGTACACTGAATGATAAAGTCGTCAGTTGCTAATTTCAATGTGCGATGGAGTGGGAGGAAGGGTGAAGGGGAGAAAGATAGACCTATGAGGGAGAAGGGCAGTTATGTGAAGTATAGGGGGTGGGAGACTCTCTGAGGTAAACGAAGGTTTTAGGCGAGTGAAGAATAGTATTTTACATTTTTGTCTTGATAATGGACACTTGTCGGGACCTAAATGAGTTTCAGTGTAACACCAAAAATGAAAATGTTCTTCTCATTTTAACTAATCAATAGATATAGATTATAGATTAGATGCATGACTCATTGTAATAGACATCAATCAAATCCCTTTTTTTTCTCTCTTTTCAAAGAGAAGTCTTCTTTCTATGAAAGACTATGCCTTCATAAATTAGAAATTAGATGCCTTCAATCTACATTTGCATGCACTCTATACAATTTACGTATTCATTTTCACAGTTTTCAATCTTCGAAATGCTTTGAACAAGTCCTCATCAAGAGGACAAAAAGAACCCACACATTTGAATCCATTATAGCAATTACCTACAAATTGATTGTGTGTTTGCATAGGAGCACAAACATTGGCACACCCAGTCGGACAACATAATGGAGAGTGTTGGAAATGCCTATTCCACTCTTTTTCGGGTTGCATATTTTTAAATAAAATATGTGTGTGTTTAGAGACACACACGAAGTTACTGCGTCAATTGGCTGAAACTTGTACCAAGAATGGTGCAGGTAATTTACGTAAACTTAATGGAGTGCCGAAAATAGCAAAAAAGTTGGTAATGTATCTTTTGTTAAAGAAGGCACAAAGGGTGATATTTTTTATGATAAAATGGTCTCTACACCAAAAGAAAATAGAAAAGGGGAGATATTTTAATGCTCCACAAAATCATGAAATGGTATATTCACCAAAAAAAATATATAAGCGGTGTAGGTAATGAATGTCTTAGCAAGCGTTTTTTAGATTTCACAGCAAAAAGTTCCAGTTCGGTTGAGTTCGAGAATTGTAGCTTCAATACCATAAAATTTGGTGAAGACTATATTTTCACGGAACGTGCTGATTCCAAAGTTTTAATGATTTAATACCCACATTGGTTATGTGGAATTCACCATGCAATGATGTTGATGCTTTAGTTGACTAGAAAAGGAACTTTGAATAAGTTGATTGGTAATATAATCATTGTTTTGCTTAGTTTGATGTGATTGTGAAAATTTAGAAAAAGATAATAATAGAAATATAAAAGTAAAAAATAAAAGAAGTGCAACAGTGAGAAACTTAAAAGAAAAAACGTCGAATATTCAAAAAATTTTAAGAAGTTCAAAATATCTTATTTTGGAAGGAAGGTAACAAGCTCTAGCATCAGTACAAAGCTCCGGTATTGGGATACGTGTGAAAAACTTAAGTAAATTCCAATGATCAAAGGATTCCCTCAGCCCAGTGATCTTGTCCGAACCGTTGTTGACCTATAAAAAGATTTTCAAGCCAACCTTTAAAAAGATTTTCAAGCCAACCTTACTGCTCTTGCAGCTCAATATACCAAAATCGCTCGAATGTAGGATCACCGATGGGAAGAGAGCGAAACAAATAATCTTGGGAGGAACCAAAGATCGAAGATAAAGAAGGGAGAAAAAGGGAAAATCTTGAACTCAAAGCTGATGGGTAGTATAAATCTAAGGATGAAGGAGAGACTATTGCCCCAGAAGGAAAAACTGGCTACGCTTGAGTCGCATATTGCTGAGATAAAAAAGACCGATGACCCAATGGACCTCAGTACCCTTACCTTAAGCCCGAAGGATAAGCTCTCTCTGAAGTTCAAGATGTTCTATGTGGACAAATTTGATGGGACGACGGATTTACGGATCCATGTGAAGATGTATACGTGTGCATTAGCTCCTCATGGAGTTAACCACAACTAATTGATTCAACTTTCTTGTCGGACCTCGACTGTAGCTGCTGCTCAATGGTTCCTCATTCTCGACGATGCAAGAGTACAAACATTGGAAGATATGGTGTGAGAATTTGTCAATTAGTACCACTATAACGCTAATTTAGATATGACTCGAAGAGACTTCGAGACTACCAAACAAAGCCAAAGGAGTCAATCTCAACCTCTATAATGCGATGGAGGAATAAGGCCGCTTAGATGGTTAATTGCCCATCAAATGAGGAATAGGTTAACATGGTAAGGAATAACTTTCTATCGGTGTATCATGAGTATCATTTTGGGCAATATCACTTTTCCTTTAAAAAACAAATGAGATCCCTAATACAAGTTGAAGATGCTATCAATAAGAGAACCATACAACGGGAAACTAAGCTAAGAGGATACCAAGTCAATGGGAGGAATGCCAATGTTCTGTCAAAACCATCTAGTATAAATAACGTCAAAAGTACGAGGTCTCAACAAGTAGTGTCACGAGAAGCCCTCCCCATGCCACGTGTCCGGTTTATTCGTTGAAACGCCTCACTAACAAAAGTTTGTATCGGTTGTTATAAGGAGGTTTGATTACTGGTTGACACCTACTCCTGCAACGGTTGTTTTACCTGCAGTATGTGATGCCCAACCTTATTGTGCTTTTCATCAAAGAGGCGGTCATCAAACAGAAAAGTACGTCGCTCTCCGTCATGCCATCCAAAATTTGATTGACAAGGGCGGAGCAAACCCTTTTGCCAAACTAAGAGAAGGATATTCTTAGCTTGATCACCCCAGCATGAGATAAGGCTTGTTAGCTCTCAAATCGATGGTCAAAGACTTTCCCGATGCCGAGCCGGAACCTTGGATGGATTTCGTAGCATTTTCTAGATTGCAACATCTTCTAGATTGCCGCTATATTGTATGGGTGGCCAGATTACAGGAAGTGGGCTTATGGCTTATCACATGCATAGGCCAAGCTGGATTCTTAGTCCACTCTCGTAACAAACTTTTGCACCAGCCGATGTTGGCAACCTACTTTACCCTAAAAAACATTGCAGCTAGAGCTCATTGGTACACATGAAGCATTTGTAATGATAAAGCGTTGCCACTTTTTTGTAATGGTCGCCAGGATATAAGATGTGTCACTAAAAAAATTTAGCGTTAACTTTTTCTCCTGCAAAGAAGTTGAAGGAAGTTGCTCCAACCAATTGCAAGTGTTTTGCTTTAATGTTTTTAAAACGGCTTTTCCTTCTTTTTATTTAGCTATAACCATCTTTCCGGCTTTTAGACGGAGATTTTCTTTTTCTTTTTGCAACGGCAAATGGTTCTAGTTAAGACTCTACCGTTATCCCTTTAGCTACAACTAATGGTTGTGAGCAAGTTAGTTGCAATTTTTTTAGTGGCACTAAAATTCCTGTAAAATTGTCTTTATAAGTGTCCCAAACAATGCGACAAACCATATTAAGGGACAATTATTTGTCAAATTGAACAAAAAAAGAGTAGAATAATCAACATGGAGAATCTTATACGTAGGTACAAGTTTGTCTAATTGGTGAAAATAGTAGCTATGCCATTTTTCATGAAGCCCAAATGAAAAATATCTCAACCATATCGAAGTACAAGTACTAGCACTGACAGATTGTACCAAACCGTACCAAGCGTTAACTGGTAGATTGCGGCAGTCTTTCTTTGGCTTGCAGCACGTGTCACATGTCCTTTTGATCATTTTTTGGGGATGGAACTAATGTATAATTTGTTACTCTAGCCTAGCTTGGCAAAGCACATTTGACCGCATTCGTGACCTACTTTTTGAGACATGTCAATAAATAGTCAATTAGTTGTCCAAATTAAATGCTAGTTCTTGATTAACCCGGATTATGCCACGTGCATCATGTGCAGCTATTTTGCCCGCGCGCACACACACAAAATACATGAATCATTATTTTTACCCTTGGAGGAAAACATAAAATGTTGCTTTGGGTGCATTCCATGGGGAGCCATCCTTTGGGAGTCGCTGAGTGGGTGGTCCCCCTTTGGTCGCCTACATTGCATACTTGAGATCTTTTATCCCCGTCAACGCACTCTTCTTACCCTCGTATATATCTTCAAGTCACCTGCTTGAGGGTATACCCTCATTAGGTAGCTGCCAGGTGGCATGCACCCTTTGAGTTGCCTATCCACCTTGGATATCAAGTGTAGTGCGGAGTTAGGCCACCTACCCATCAGAACCACGTAATGTCCTTTGTAAATGCCCCTGTCCTTTAGATAGTCCCCCAGTCACACATAGTCAAACCTCCTTACATCAGACCCATGTACCACCTACTCACCGCTACATCAACCACTTATAGTCCTAATATCACACGTGGGTACCATGCCTATTCTAGACACCTCATTTTTGTAGTCCTATTATTAATTTGCGTTGGGCTTTATTAATAAATAAAGTTTATTATTTAATGCTGGGTGTAAACCTGATAATAAGTAATAGGCCTTACTTAATTAATTCAGCCTAGTCAGTCCAACCCAGTCAGTTTAGCCCAAATTAACTAGGCCCGATCCATTGGATAACTAGCCTAGTTAGTTAGGGTTAACCCAAGTTAGGTTAGAGTCAAGAAGATAAGTTTGACTTGGAGACTTGTGATCATTTGAGAGACAAAGTTATTGGTATGAATATGTAAAGTGTTTTCCGATTCTGGATTTATCCATGACAGTCAATCAAGATAATTACCTATTTTGGGACATGATAATGTCTCGAAATTTTTCATAAAATAAATAAAAATTCAGGGGCAAAATTGCCGATTATCGACTAACCAGGCGGTTAGTTGGTTTTTGTCAATTTGTATTTTCTTCATTTGTTTTGACTTATTTCTAGCATTGCAGATTGGCATTGCCAATCTTATTAGATTCTGCGACCCTGGGCACTATAAATATGGCCTTTGGCCTTTATTTCAATGGGTCAAAAAAAAGCTTATTCTCCTTAAAGCCTGTCTACCATTTCTTTGTGAAGTAATACGATGTCTCTCTCGAGAATCTTAGCCGTTCATATTCACTCTATTAAAGTCTCTTTCTAGTCTTTTCATACGGATCTTTCGGAATACATTTTCGAGTCATCAAGACAAGCTACAGTGCGAGGTAATCTTTACTAGCCTTTCTTGGGTATAAGATCTTATAGATTGTCTACCCTCTGCGTGATTTCATCTCATTTCAAAACAAAAAAAAAGAGTCTTTTTGACTTTTCTTTGTCTAAAGTCTAGGTTCGAAATATGGATTACTCCCCGTAAGACCAAATCAAACTACGGTGGTTTTGATTCCGATTAGTCCGATCTGATATGTAGGCCATTCAACCCTAGTTGTCGAGTTCAAGCCAAAAATATAAATATTAACTTAGGGTGAGTCTTATCCTTTACATGCTATATGTTTTAAGGCCAAAATTTATTAGAAATAAAGTAGAGACCAAAAAGGTATTGCGGGTGCCTAACACCTTTTGTTACGTAACTTAGTACTCGGACCCCTCTATTGGTTTCAATAGATTAGGTTTGTTCTTGTTGGCTACCTTAGAGTCATTTTCTATATTTTCTTATTTTTCTCTCATCAAATAACATGGTACATCCATAAAATCCCATTCTGGGGATTTTTACGAGGCGGTTTCGCCACAGTGGCGACTCTGCTTGGGACTAAACACTAAGAGAACTAGACTCGAAATTTTTTTATTGATTTTTAGTCTTGTTGTATTTTATTTTTATTTTGTGTCATAAATAATATAACATAACATAACTGAGTGCTTTTACTTCTATACCTCACATACGCGCACGTCTCACCCTGACCTGCCCATTCGAGAGCGACAGTCAAAGTCCTTGGTCCTTCTGATCACAAGGCGAACTTTTGATTTAGCTCTCAACTCCACAGTCTAGTACTATATATTTCTCCTGGTTCTTGGTACATCAAACGACTCGTATACGTAGTGGTGATTGCCCATTATTAACTTCCTAGTTACGGGTGAGAGGTATATGGTACAGTTGAACCGGTAGGGTGAGCTTTACTCTGGTGTTATAAGGAGAAACCACACACTCTGACCATTCAGTGTTCTACCCTTTGATGGGAGAATACTTGTGTTGGCCTATACTATGTTGGTAGGGGAACCACCAACATTCTGTATGCTAAATTGGTAATTTTGCAAAAAAAAAGGGAGATTTTGACTAACCGGCCAGTTATCTGTGCTCCCAAGCAGACGGTTAGTCAGTGTGCATTACTTGAAATATTCAAAATTGCACTGGTTTATATCCTAATCCACCCCACTGACAAACCAGCCGGTTAACCCAATGGGTAATCGAATGGTTAGTTAGTATCCTACACTTCCAGACATTCTCCCAAAGCTTAACCTGAAAGGTTAATAGGCCGGTTAATCAATGTCAAATTCTTCTACGGGTATAAATCAGCTAGTTTCATTTTTTGTGCTTCGATTTTTTGATCATATCTAGGCTATAGTTTTCTAACTTGAGCCTTGACTCTTTTTCAATCCTTAGGGTAAAAAGCGTTAAAAAAAAGGAAAGAAAAAAAGAGTATAAAATATTTCAAATTTAAAGTTTTCAAAATATTTTTCTTTTCTTTCTTAAAAGGTAATAAGTACCGAGACCAATCCTTAGGGTGTAAAAAAAACATGTTTATATATGTAGAAAATAAATAAATAGAATAAAAAATCAAAACATTAAAATAAAAATAAAAGAGCTAAAAATATTTTTGCGCTTTTTTTTAGAAAGAGGTGACAAAGCTCCAACATCGAGACCAATACTAGGATTCTCGCGCATTCCAATGGCTGAACAACTCCCTCGGATCCCTGACTTGGTATGTATCCTTAGTAAACTACAAGAAGACTTCCAAATCAACTTCGCTGGCTTAACACTTCGGTAAGAGAAGATCGCCAAACAGGTGGAATATCTCATGAAAAAAGATGAGGGTAAGGAACCCAAAGAGGGATCAAAAGAGGAGAACATAGAAGAAAAGAAGGAAAATGATCCTAACCTCATGGACTTTAGTACCCTTACTCTAAACTCTGAAAGATAGGCCCTCACCTAAGTTTAAGATGCCCGACATGGACAAGTTTGATGGGACTTTGGATCCAAATATCCATATTAAGATATACATGCATGCACTAGCCCCCCCCCCCCCCCCGAGTTAAGCATAATCAGTTAGTCCAACTGTTCCACCATACCATGGCAAGGGCTGGCTGTCAATGGTTCCTCATACTCGACGACTCTCGAATCCGAACGTCAGAAGATGTAGTGAGAGAATTTATTAATCAGTACCAATGTAACTCTGATCTCGACATCACTAGGAGAGACTTGAAGACCACCAATCAAGAACCCACCGAATCAATATATGTATTCATCATCCAATGGAGGAACATGGCTGCACAAATGCTTAATCACCCGTCAGAAGAAGCGCATGTGAGCATAATTAGGGACAATCTTCTGCCAACATATAATGAGCATATATTTGGCCACTACCACACACCACATTCAAGGCATTGATGGTTCTCTCACTCAAATTGAGGACGCCATCAACAAAGGACGATAGCACTAGATGGAAAACACGGAGAATCAAGAGGTGGATCAAAGAATTCTAGCATGTCCATAGACAATAATGTGAATACAATTGAGTTTCAAGAGGTGGTCTCGTATAAGCCAAATACTAGGCGGAAGTTCTCCAATCTGCATGCTCCAATGACCAAAGTGTTTGAGCAGCTACTCAGTAGAGGTATGATTGCCAAGTTGCCCATCGTTGTTACACCAAAAGGGCCCGACATGTATGCTCGACGTGAATATCACCAAAGATCCAGACACCATACTGAGAGGTGTATCACCTTGAGGAACGTTATTCAGGATCTTATCGACAAGAGTAAGATCAGCCCTCCTACCGGACCCAATGTGAAAAAAGACCATCTACTGGTGCACCAAATGGACACAGTTGAGACATCTCTCCAAGCATTAGATTATTCCACCCTCAACAAAGAAGAGGATACCGTAGGTTTAGTTAGTCAGATCATCTAAGTTTGAGACAAGTCTTGTTTGCTGCTGGATTGATTGTCCTAATGCCAGGCTAGAACCTTAGCTCATTTCTATTTCAAGTGTTTTTCTTAGCGTTTTCCTAAATTGTCTTTTCGAACTTGCTCTTTTGATAAATAATGAGTCGTTATTCTCCTTATTCTTTGATTTTTGAGTTAGCCTTTTGTGGCTAACAATGTATATATATGTGTATATATATATGTATATATATATGGGAGCTGATCCGTTGAGAGCGTGGGCAAAATAGGAGAAGTTGCAAGCGCGATCTGACCGTCCATCCCGAAAGATGGACGGGCCAGATCGCGCCTTTTTCGAAAGCTGTCAGTCGTCCGCCATACAGTATGGCGGACGGGTTTTTTTACCAAATTGCCCCTCGCGCCTGTCCGCTAAACTGTATGGCGGAGGACATTAAAGTCCTGATGGGAGACAGCCAAAAAGACGTCCGCGATACTGTGTACCGGACGTCCCTAGGCTGACACCTGTCCTTAGGCTGACACCTTTTTGCCCCAACACTTAAAGTTTTTTTTTTCGGCCCTATGTACGTCCGCTATACTAAGCAGGAGGAAGCCGAAGGCTTCCTTCTGCTTGACTGTCCGCCATATAGTATAACGGACGTACATAGGGCCGGAAAAAAAATTAAGTGTTGGGGAGGCTTCCTTCTGCTTGACTGTCCGCCATATAGTATAGCGGACGTACATAGGGCCGAAAAAAAAAACTTTAAGTGTTGGGGCAAAAAGGTGTCAGCCTAAGGACAGGTGTCAGCCTAGGGACGTCCGGTACACAGTATCGCGGACGTCTTTTTGGCTGTCTCCCATCAGGACTTTAATGTCCTCCGCCATACAGTTTAGCAGACAGGTGCGGAGGGGCAATTTGATAAAAAAAAACCGTCCGCCATACTGTATGGCGGACGACTGACAGCTTTCGAAAAAGGCGCGATCTGGCCCGTCCATCTTTCGGGATGGACGGTCAGATCGCGCTTGCAACTTCTCCTATTTTGCCCACGCTCTCAACGGATCAGCTCCCTATATATATATATATAAAATAGACAACAATGCAAGTTTTGGAAAAAGTCAAAAATAGTTTCTTCCTCCCATAAAAGTCTCTTTTAGGGTCTAAGTTCAATAAAGTTTGTGTAAATCTAGGTGTCCAACCTTAACAAGTTGAGACCATGTAAAAAACTTTTTAAAGCAAGAGAGAATTGCCCAATTTCATACCAGTTGAATTCATAATTGACCAATCACTTAGGGATATTGCGCAAAAGATGATTTTGAATTTAAGCCTAATGGTCTACCTCATTGACACTACTTTTTTACACTTGGGGGTAACTACATGTCTTTTCAACCATAATAATAAGAATTTTATTTCTTTTAGAATTGAATGTCAAAAACCCTAACGGGAGAATTCGGTTTGAAACTTAGACATTCAAGTGAGAATTTAGGATACTATTATGAAGGATCTGTATCAGGTAAAAATTTCAGATTTTTCCAAAGACTGTAACACTATGTGTGTTTAATGCGAATACGAAACGTAATTATCGCTAAAAGCGAAAACTTAACTAGACAGATTTTTCACGAATTTATAACAAATAGCTAGCGCTAGATTTTGCCAAAGTGCAAAAAAGAGACCCTAGTTATTTTTAAAGGATCTGTATCAGGTAAAAATTTCAGATTTTTCCAAAGACTGTAACACTATGTGTGTTTAATGCGAATACGAAACGTAATTATCGCTAAAAGCGAAAACTTAACTAGACAGATTTTTCACGAATTTATAACAAATAGCTAGCGCTAGATTTTGCCAAAGTACAAAAAAGAGACCCTAGTTATTTTTAAAGGATCTGTATCAGGTAAAAATTTCAGATTTTTCCAAAGACTGGAAAGGGGTTAACTGATACGGGGAACCTTGTAAGTCTGCAGTGTATTTTAAAATACCAAGCTAGCGCGACTTCGCGCGAAAATTTTACGAGAACCCTAGGATGTTGGGAAGTTCCATTCCCCAGGAATTCGGGCCATTCCGAAGCCGTTACCTATTTTTTTGGCCGAACGGCCCTTTAAGCGCCCGATCCGGACACCGGTTCGGGATTTTTGGGCGAAACCTCCGTAAAATACTTTTTAGCTCAAGAATGAATTCAGGAAGCGTAAAATAGCATTTCGAAGCACTTTTGCGATTTTCCGATGCCAGGGGGCATTTCGGTAATTCGCCGCCCCGAGCGGGGTATTCCGGTAATTTTACAGTGTTAAGTTTTTCGACGGACTTGTTAGTCCAGAAATGTAAGCGAAGCACCTAGAAGGTTGTTTTGAAGCTGATTTGGGGCGTTGGGGTGATAATTAACCCCCGGGGGCATTTCGGTAATTTGCCGCCCACCGGGGGTATTTTCGTAACTGAACGTTGTAACACAACTGGACTGGAGGAAATAATTGTCAACACTATGTGTGTTCCTAGGGTGTAACACTATGTGTGTTCCTAGGGTGTAACACTATGTGTGTTTAATGCGAATACGAAACGTAATTGTCGCTAAAGGCGAAAACTTAACTAGACAGATTTTTTTTCACGAATTTATAAAAAATAGCTAGCGCTAGATTTTGCCAAAGTACAAAAAAGAGACCCTAGTTAGTTTTAAAGGATCTGTATCAGGTAAAATTTTCAGATTTTTCCAAAGACTGTAACACTATGTGTGTTTAATGCGAATACGAAACGTAATTGTCGCTAAAGGCGAAAACTTAACTAGACGGTTTTTCACGCATTTATAAAAAATAGCTAGCGCTAGATTTTGCCAAAGTACAAAAAAGACACCCTAGTTATTTTTAAAGGATCTGTATCAGGTAAAACTTTTAGATTTTCCAAAGACTGGAAAGGGGTTAACTGATACGCGGAACCTTGTAAGTCTGCAGTGTATTTTAAAATACCAAGCTAGCGCGACTTCGCGCGAAAATTTTACGAGAACCCTAGGATGTTGGGAAGTTCCATTCCCCAGGAATTCGGGCCATTCCGAAGCCGTTACCTATTTTTTTGGCCGAACGGCCCCTTAAGCGCCCGATCCGGACACCGGTTCGGGATTTTTGGGCGAAACCTCCGTAAAATACTTTTTAGCTCAAGAATGAATTCAGGAAGCGTAAAATAGCATTTCGAAGCACTTTTGCGATTTTCCGATGCCAGGGGGGCATTTCGGTAATTCGCCGCCCCGAGCGGGGTATTCCGGTAATTTTACAGTGTTAAGTTTTTCGACGGACTTTTTAGTCCAGAAATGTAATTACAAAACCTGAAATGTTGTTTTGGATCTGATGTGGCGCGCATGGGTAATGCGAATACGAAACGTAATTATCTCTAAAAGCGAAAACTTAACTAGACAGATTTTTTTTCACGAATTTATAAAAAATAGCTAGAGCTAGATTTTACCAAAGTGCAAAAAAGAAACCCTAGTTAGTTTTAAAGGATCTGTATCAGGTAAAAATTTCAGATTTTTCCAAAGACTGTAACACTATGTGTGTTTAATGCGAATACGAAACGTAATTAACGCTAACAGCGAAGACTTAACTAGACAGATTTTTTTTCACGAATTTATAAAAAATATCTAGAGCGAGATTTTGCCGAAGTGCAAAATAGATACCCTAGTTATTTGAAAAGGATCTGTATCAGGTAAAAATTTCAGATTTTTCTAAATACTGGAAAGGGGTTAACTGATACGGGGAACCTTGTAAGTCTGTAGTGTATTTTAAAATATCAAGCTAGCGCGACTTCGCGCGAAAATTTTACGAGAACCCTAGGATGTTGGGAAGTTCCATTCCCCAGGAATTCGGGCCATTCCGAAGCCGTTACCTAATTTTTTGTAATGTATAGGCCCTTTAACCGCCCGATCCGGACACCGGTTCGGGCGTTTTTTGGCGAAACCTCCGTAAAATACTTTTTAGCTCAAGAATGAATTCAGGAAGCGTAAAATAGCATTTCGAGGCACGTTTGCGATTTTCCGATGCCAGGGGGGCATTTCGGTAATTTGCCGCCCCGAGCGGGGTATTTCGGTAATTTTACAGTGTTAAGTTTTTCGACGGACTTGTTAGTCCAGAAATGTAATTACAAAACCTGAAATGTTGTTTTGGATCTGATGTGGCGCGCGTAGGGGTGATAATTAACCTCCGGGGGCATTTCGGTAATTTGCCGCCCACCGGGGGTATTTTCGTAACTGAACGTTGTAACACATTCCGACTAACTTTTAGTTCGGTTTCAGGGTGTAAGACACCCGGAATGTTATTTTTTCCAGTTGTTCTGAGATGTTCTTAAGGGGCAATGTCTGTTAGGGGGTATTTTGCATAAGTTGGGGGTATTTTGGTAACTTTCCCCCTTCAAATATATTGACGAAATATCTGGTATATAATTGACGTAATACATTTAAAAAGTGGTTTTAAAGCGGTTTTTTGGTGTTGGTGGTGTAGCGGGCATCGGGGGGTATATTGGTAAATTGCCACGTTGGCTCTAAATTTTAGGGAAGTAAAGTAATTAAGCGTTCGAAGTGATGGGAAGTGAGGAATTGTTTTAATACATTGAAATAATGAGATAATGACTCTTGCTAACGCGTTGGTAAGCTAGGTTTAACATCCAGTTATATTTTTGGAATGCAAATATTATGGATGCTAAGTTGGTTTACAATTATATTTTGTTCTTACAGATATGTATTTCCACCCCGGACCTCATGATAAATCAATCATATACGATGACGATGACCACGTCGCGAGGTACGTATTTGACGGTGTCGACAGGGGTGTTTTGGAAACAATTCAAAGCACACGTCACCTCGAAGAGTGGGTACTGAACGAGGAACAAATACAACTACTACACGCGCACAATTTAGCTATGTTCACCGCCCCCGGGTTTTTGTCTCGACACGACGATTGCCTTATATCCGCTCTAGTTGAACGATGGAGGAGCGAGACGAACTCATTTCACTTCCGGTTTGGTGAAATGACAATTACATTAGAGGACGTCGGATTTATACTTGGAATCCCATGTCACGGTAAACCCATTACTTGGAGCAAACCGTCTGCATCCATAAAGAATATGGCTAGGCAGTATTTTCCGGAAATTCCGAAGGAAGCTCTCACAACAAACGGCATCAAACTTAAATGGCTGAGAGAGCAGTACGGCGAGCTACCGGATGAATACACTCGTCATGATTTCGTGACGTATACGAAGGCATTCCTTCTATATATTATTGGAGCTATATTACTTCCGACGCATTCGAAAAATACGGTGCATCCGAAGTATATGGTGTTCTTGGAGGATGTTGAGGAGGTATACTCGTATTCGTGGGGTTCAGCTGTTCTTGCGCACCTATATTGAGCACTGCATAAGGCTACGAGAATAGGTGCCAAGTCTATTGCCGTCTGCATGACTCTATTACAGGTATGAGCATTTATATTCTAGTTTTGACGTGTCAATATATTCGTGATTAATTACTAATTCCATATAATGTTTGCGTTCATAGGTTTGGTCTTACGAGAGGCTACCAACGGGTCGTCCACAGCCCGTAGCTGATTCCGATGAGACGTGGCCTAGGGTGTGGGCCTGGGGGCCCGAGACTAACCGGAAGAGACGGGTAAATCCTCACAACCATCTACAGTTCTATCGGGGGAAACTAGATATGCTGGATGCACCCCAGGTGACGTGGCAGCCATACGGTCCGGTGATGCATCGTTTAGATGAGTATTTTTGGCAACTTCCGGTATCGTACGTGCTGGTAGGTTTGGTTCGGGTGCCGCTAATTCACTTCGAAGTATGTGAGTTTCAGATGCCCGATCGAGCTATGAGGCAAGCTGGCTGTCTACAAGGGATACCGAAACCCCCTGTAGACATGCGGCCATATAGGAGTCGTCAGCTTCCGAAATTTGAGGCGCTTGATGCCTTGCATTTGTTGAGCGATGAGGTTGAACAGTGGAATACTTGGCAAGAAACGTACGGTAGCCTTGTATCGCTCAAGGACGACGTCACCAGTATCGAGGACTATCTTAAATGGTTTCTCAACGTGACGCGCACGAGGATGAATCGCCCTTCCCAGGTGAGGCTGCCATCGTATGCGCCACGTGAGGTCTATGACCAGTTCTTGGCATTGAGCATTGTAAGTCATGCTACTGTTGTTTCAATTTTTATTTGCGCACCTTATCGACCATACCGAAACCTATTGTTTTGGAATATACACTATAGTATGCTTCAACTTCGTCCAGTATTTGAAAAACTTGACCCATGTAAGGTGGATCAGAACATTCACAAAAAATATTTCCTCCAGTTGCATCCATATTTATACTGAAATCTAAAACATAAAAATTATATCATTCTCTACAAGTCATAGAATTAAATAAAAGAAGAATAAATTTATTTAAAAGTCATTCGGAATATTTGTGTAATGTAAAATTACGAAAATACCCCCGGTGGGCGACAAATTACCGAAATGCCCCCGGGGGTTAATTATCACCCCCAACGCCCCAAATCAGCTTCAAAACAACCTTCTAGGTGCTTCGCTTACATTTCTGGACTAAAAAGTCCGTCGAAAAACTTAGCACTGTAAAATTACCGGAATACCCCGCTCGGGGCGGCGAATTACCGAAATGCCCCCCTGGCATCGGAAAATCGCAAAAGTGCTTTGAAATGCTATTTTACGCATCCTGAATTCATTCTTGCGCTAAAAAGTATTTTACGGAGGTGTCGCAAAAAAACGCTCGAACTGGTGTCCGGATCGGGCGCTTAAAGGGCCTATACATTACAAAAAATTAGGTAACGGCTTCGGAATGGCCCGAATTCCTGGGGAATGGAACTTCCCAACATCCTAGGGTTCTCGCAAAATTTTCGCGCGAAGTCACGCTAGCTTGATATTTTAAAATACACTACAGACTTACAAGGTTCCCCGTATCAGTTAACCCCTTTCCAGTATTTAGAAAAATCTGAAATTTTTACCTGATACAGATCCTTTTCAAATAACTAGGGTCTCTTTTTTGCACTTTGGCAAAATCTAGCTCTAGATATTTTTTATAAATTCGTGAAAAAAACTCTGTCTCGTTAAGTTTTTTCTTTTTTCTATAATTACGTTTCGTATTCGCATTAAACACACATAGTGTTACAGTCTTTGGAAAGATCTGAAATTTTTACCTGATACAGATCCTTTAAAACTAACTAGGGTCTCTTTTTTGCACTTTGGTAAAATCTAGCTCTAGCTATTTTTTATAAATTCGTGAAAAAAAATCTGTCTAGTTAAGTTTTCGCTTTTAGAGATAATTACGTTTCGTATTCGCATTAAACACGCGCGCCACATCAGATCCAAAACAACATTTCAGGTTTTGTAATTACATTTCTGGACTAAAAAGTCCGTCGAAAAACTTAGCACTGTAAAATTACCGGAATACCCCGCTCGGGGCGGCGAATTACCGAAATGCCCCCCTGGCATCGGAAAATCGCAAAAGTGCTTCGAAATGCTATTTTACGCTTCCTGAATTCATTCTTGAGCTAAAAAGTATTTTACGGAGGTTTCGCCCAAAAATCCCGAACCGGTGTCCGGATCGGGCGCTTAAGGGGCCGTTCGGCCAAAAAAATAGGTAACGGCTTCGGAATGGCCCGAATTCCTGGGGAATGGAACTTCCCAACATCCTAGGGTTCTCGTAAAATTTTCGCGCGAAGTCGCGCTAGCTTGGTATTTTAAAATACACTGCAGACTTACAAGGTTCCCCGTATCAGTTAACCCCTTTCCAGTCTTTGGACAAATCTAAAATTTTTACATGATATAGATCTTTTAAAAATAACTAGGGTCTCTTTTTTGCACTTTGGCAAAATCTAGCGTTAGCTATTTTTTATAAATGCGTGAAAAACCGTCTAGTTAAGTTTTCGCCTTTAGCGACAATTACGTTTCGTATTCGCATTAAACACACATAGTGTTACAGTCTTTGGAAAAATCTGAAAATTTTACCTGATACAGATCCTTTAAAACTAACTAGGGTCTCTTTTTTGCACTTTGGCAAAATCTAGCGCTAGCTATTTTTTATAAATTCGTGAAAAAAAATCTGTCTAGTTAAGTTTTCGCCTTTAGCGACAATTACGTTTCGTATTCGCATTAAACACACATAGTGTTACACCCTAGGAACACACATAGTGTTACACCCTAGGAACACACATAGTGTTGACAATTATTTCCTCCAGTCCAGTTGTGTTACAACGTTCAGTTACGAAAATACCCCCGGTGGGCGGCAAATTACCGAAATGCCCCCGGGGGTTAATTATCACCCCAACGCCCCAAATCAGCTTCAAAACAACCTTCTAGGTGCTTCGCTTACATTTCTGGACTAACAAGTCCGTCGAAAAACTTAACACTGTAAAATTACCGGAATACCCCGCTCGGGGCGGCGAATTACCGAAATGCCCCCTGGCATCGGAAAATCGCAAAAGTGCTTCGAAATGCTATTTTACGCTTCCTGAATTCATTCTTGAGCTAAAAAGTATTTTACGGAGGTTTCGCCCAAAAATCCCGAACCGGTGTCCGGATCGGGCGCTTAAGGGGCCGTTCGGCCAAAAAAATAGGTAACGGCTTCGGAATGGCCCGAATTCCTGGGGAATGGAACTTCCCAACATCCTAGGGTTCTCGTAAAATGTTCGTGCGAAGTCGCGCTAGCTTGGTATTTTAAAATACACTGCAGACTTACAAGGTTCCCCGTATCAGTTAACCCCTTTCCAGTCTTTGGAAAAATCTGAAATTTTTACCTGATACAGATCCTTTAAAAATAACTAGGGTCTCTTTTTTGTACTTTGGAAAAATTTAGCGCTAGCTATTTGTTATAAATTCGTGAAAAATCTGTCTAGTTAAGTTTTCGCTTTTAGCGATAATTACGTTTCGTATTCGCATTAAACACACATAGTGTTACAGTCTTTGGAAAAATCTGAAATTTTTACCTGATACAGATCCTTTAAAAATAACTAGGGTCTCTTTTTTGCACTTTGGCAAAATCTAGTGCTAGCTATTTTTTATAAATTCGTGAAAAATCTGTCTAGTTAAGTTTTCGCTTTTAGCGATAATTACGTTTCGTATTCGCATTAAACACACATAGTGTTACAGTCTTTGGAAAAATCTGAAATTTTTACCTGATACAGATCCTTTAAAACTAACTAGGGTCTCTTTTTTGCACTTTGGCAAAATCTAGCGCTAGCTATTTGTTATAAATTCGTGAAAAATCTGTCTAGTTAAGTTTTCGCTTTTAGCGATAATTACGTTTCGTATTCGCATTAAACACACATAGTGTTACAGTCTTTGGAAAAATCTGAAATTTTTACCTGATACAGATCCTTTAAAAATAACTAGGGTCTCTTTTTTGCACTTTGGCAAAATCGAGCTCTAGCTATTTTTTATAAATGCGTGAAAAACTGTCTATATTTGGCGCCCTAAAAAATCGCTATTTTGGAATCTATAAATGTAATACGCTGATTTAGATAAACCTAACATTGAATTATAAGGAAATTCAAAATACTTACTTGTTGTGACTTGATATATATTTCAAGAAAATTCCTCCGATCTTCTAGCGGTTATCCACCGATCTTCTAGCGTAAAATTTTTTGGCGAAAAATAGTTGTGGAGAGTATTGAGTTGTGGAGAGTATTGTGGTGGAGAGTATTGTTGGTATCTTTCGGATAGAGTGCGTAAGAATGGTTGGGGGGGAGGGGATTATAAAGGGAGAAAAGTGAGAAGAAAGAAGACAGGAAAAATAAAACCCGTGAGCGCAAATAAAGTCTTTGGCAGATCTCTGCAAAAAAAGAAAAGAGGGGAAAGAGGGTCACGGGGGAGGGAAGGACGGCCACGTGCCTTCACCAAAATGAGGGGAAGGACACGGGTGGGGGCTCACCGGGGGGGATGCGCCACGTGGCAGAGCATCACCGGATGGGATGATGACACGTGGGAGGGGGGCCCATTTGAAGCTCCTTTCCTTTATGCAGTTGCACCCCTGTTTGCGGCCTGCATAAAGGAAACAAAGGACAGAAATGAAGGTAAAGGAAACAAAGGACATAAAGGAAATGAAGGAAAAGGACAGAAATGAAGGAAAAAGACATAAAGGAAATGAAGGACGGACAGAAATGAAGGAAAAGGAAATGAAGGACATAAAACTGAAGGACATAAAGGAAATGCGGTTGGGGGCAATTATTTCTCCAAGGTCCGCAATTCATTTATGCGGTTGGGCATTAATGCCCTCCGCATAAATGAAATGCGGTTGGGCAAAATGTGTGAGATTTTCACACATGTTCTCGTGATATTTTTGCCAAAATTTCGTCCTTTTCCCTGTCATTAATGCATCATTAATGCGATTCTCCCAACCGCTCTTCTAAATTGCGGTTCGGTGGGAAAAATAAAATTTTTCCCACCGGTAGACAGGGATCGGTCCCCATATATATATATATATATATATATATATATATATATATATATATATATATATATATATATTATAAATGAAAAAAGGAAGATAATGGTCCATGCATTTTTTTTTGAGCTCTCTACATTTTGACATGATATGTTCACCTCCCTATTGGCTTGTTTGCTGGCCTTCAGTTCGTGATCTCCCGAACCTAATGTCTTAATCTCCTTATGGCCTGATGAGGACCCACTAATATTCATGACCTATCTGACTTGCCATACCCTGTACGGCAACCATGCTTTGTATGACAGTTCGATATATTTGCCACCATTTTAATGATTTTATGAAAGCCTTACGACTTTATCTTGTACATTCCTATCACGCAGTTGATCGTCATGTAATTTTGCTTACCCTAGCCATATACATTGATATTTTGGATAATCATGGGCCAATATCCCATCCGTCTCACAGTATACACAGCCTCCCAGCATACATATCAGCCTCACAGTTCATACACGGCGATTTCCATACATCCCCAATATCCAACTTTGGGCCCAACCTTTTCGTGATAGTCTTGATGATTCAAACTTGATTGTTTAAGTTAAGAATTAACATATTCCGTGAAGTTGCATGATCTTTAATGATAGACAATTGAAAATGTTTTGGTCAAAAACTTTAGTGATCTTCCCTATTTGGGTAGAGATGGACATATCAATAAAGTGAGCGCCATTGCCTTAAATTCAAAATAATACAATAATGTATGGAAAAGAGAATAGATCTCGAGGTGAATGGTCGATTCATCGTATTAGGCAATTAAGTCAATTCAAGCATGCTCTCGAATTATGAAAGGATATTAGCTTCATCTTAGATTCTTCTTTATAGATTTCTTTAGGGGGTTTCCCTAATGATTCGTTTTTCATGAGGGTTATGCCAGAGTCAACCCTACTTAGATTTTGGTCTAGAGGCTCCCTGTGTGTCCCTCCTTGCGACAGTCATGATATTGTCTGTCCGTCTCTAGTTTGTTTCATGGTCAGTCCTGTCCATATGCATGTTGTCTTAGGGGGTTCCTTAGGAGTCCCCTCTAATGACAGTCAGGATGGTGTCTATTTATTTGTCTTTCTTAGGGCTCCATGTGAGTCTCCTCCCACGGCAATTGTGATAATGTATGTTTGTCTCCAGTCTATTGCATAGTTAGTATCGTTTGCATGCATTTTGTTTAGGAGCTCCTTGTGATACCCCTCTCATGATAGTCGTGATAGAGTCCGTCATTTTTCAGTTCATTGCATCATCAGTATAGACTATATGCATTTTTTTCTAGGAGCTCCCTATGATTCTACTTTCACAATAGTCGGGATTGAATTCATCATTTTTCAGTTCATTGCATAATCATTGTAGTCTGCATGCATTTTGTCCAGTGGCTTCATGTGATTCCCCTTTCGAGACACCCAGGGTCAGTGTCTTTCTATCGTCTCAGTCTACACTATAGGATAGTGTCTCTTATCTCTACTCATCAAGAAGAAAATAAACAAAAAAAATTCAGATAACAAAAAAATTAAAAAAATACCAATAATAACAAGAAACTAAAATATGATTCGGTCAAGTTTTGAGTCCGAGGGTATTTGACCCTCTCTTTACGCCAATACGTGAGAGTCACATATAGTCTTTTTTTTTTTTTTTTTTCAAACTACATCTGCTTGATTTATTTCCAGTTGACAGTATGTAGGCAACTTCTGTAGGCTGCAACCATTTTCCAGTCCATGTCTGCGTCTGAGGGTATGTAACCCTCAATTCAGGTCAGTGCCTGACCTATTTTCCCAGTTCGGATCCGGTTCGATGGTATTATACCCTCAGTCCAAGTTAGTACGTGAAAGTCACGTGCAATGTTTTTCCCAATCCCAGACCCAGTCTAAGTCCATTGTTAGAGGGAAGAAACTCTCAGCTAGGTCGATATACGGATGGCATACCTTCTTATTCCAGTTTTATTCTCAGTTCCAATTCAGGTGGCGTATCTACAGAATTTCATTTGCGCCCTCTCTATAGATACTTTTTCCTTGGTGTCAAAGCGCCAACCACTACCGAACGTTGTTGGTTCCGATTTTCAAACATGAGTCTTTTTTGTGTGTGCCTAAAGGTCCATCCGCTTTTATGCGTTGTTGGCTCGGACTTCTACACATGAAGTGTCTAATCGCTACCGAACGTCGGTGGCTCCAATTTTTACACATAAGTCTTTTCCGTGTGCCTAAATGTCCATCCAATTTTGTGCATTATTGGCTCCGACTTTGAATGTCACCTCTTTTCTTAATTGTGTTGGTCTGATTCCTTTCCAGGGATATGTAGGAAATCTTGCAAAGATCCGACCTCATATATATATGAATCTTTTAAGTCTGTTTTGATTATGTAGTCTTTTCCATATTCCTTACTACAATAATGTGCTATCTTACAGTGATGTTCGCTCGCATGCGAACTCCCTCACTGAAGGCTTCTGTAGACACCCCATTTTTGTAGTTGTACTTAATCTTTTTATTAATTTGTATTGGGCTTTAATAATAAATAAAGTTTGTTATTTAATGTTGGGTGTAAACCTGATAATAAGTAATATGCCTTATTTATTTAATTCAGCTTAGTCACTCCAATCCATTAGTTTAGTCCAAATTAATTAGGCCTGGTCCATTGGGTAACTAGCCTAGTTAGTTAGGTTAACCCAGGTTAGGTCAGAGTCAAGAAGGTAAGTTTGACTTGGAGACTTGAGGATCAATTTGAGAGACAAAGTGATAATGAAGATAATTATCTATTTTGGAACATGATATTGTCCCCAAATTCATCATAAAATATATAAAAATTCTGTGGCAAACTGGTCAATTTTTGAGTAACCAGCCGGTTAGTTGACTTTTGCGAATCTGCGATTTTATCATTTCTTTTGAGTTATCTCTAGCCTTACAAATTGGTATAGCCAATCTTATCAGATTCTGCGACCCCGAGCTCTATAAATAGGGCCCTTGGCCTTCATTTCAAGGGGTAAAAAAAAATACAAAAAACTTATTCTCCTTAGAACCTGTGTACCATTTCTTTGTGAAGTGGTACTCTCTCTCTCTCTCTCTACAACGCGAGATAATCTTTACTAGCCTTTCTAGGGTAGAAAATTATATAGATTGTCTCCCCTCCCCATGAACTCATTTCATTTCACAAACAACAAAAAAAGTCTTTTTGCCTTTTCTTTGTCTAAAGTCAGGATTCAAAATGTAGGTTATTCCCCGTAGGACCAGAGTTAAACTACGACAGTTTTGATTCTGATAGTCCAATTGATTACGTAGGTAATTGGACCCCTATTGTTGAGTTCAAGCCAAAAATATAAAAAATTAGCTTAGGGTGAGTCTTATTGTAGTTTACATGCTATGTATTCTTTAAACCAAAAATCATTAAAAACGAAGTAGAGACTTAAAGGGTAAGACGGGTGTCTAACACCTGTCTGTTGCGTAACTTAGTCCCAGACCCCTTTCATGGTTTCGGTAGATTAGTTGTTCTTCTTTGATACCATAGAGTCATTTTGTAGGTTTTTCTTATTTTTCTCTGATTAAAAAAGATGGCGACTCCATAAAATCCCATTCTGGAGATTTTTCAGAGGCGGTTCGCCACAACTATGTACTACCTTATATACCCATGACTACCTATCCTTGAGCACCTCGGGTAAACATAAATCCATCATCAAATTGGATATACCCATGTTTCATCCTTGAACATATTAGTACTTTGAACACTTAGACAATTGGTGTTTGGACACCATATCTTCCATCATTTACCACCATGCCTTGTACCATTATCAATACAGTGATATTAGCAGACTGTGTCGGAGCGTTGCTTCAATTTTACGTGCCTCGTGGCATTGCTTTGATCGGCACTTCCGTATGCCACCTCCGTATTACATCCCCCACAAAGTACTCATCAACAAGATCCCTCGGAGCCTTCACATAGTGTGCTCTAGGCAACTTACACATTCCGCATAATATGTTGGAGCTAGAAGTTATTACACTCAAATTCTTTGGATACTGTAATATTTGCATGATTTTGGCTTATCATTAAATAATGGTTCCATTGATCTATGTTTGCTCCTAAAATACTAATGCCCCCGCCACTTATGCAGCTCTCCACTACCATCTTCTCACCCTAAACACCACCTTCAACCACCCTTATTAGACCCAACCAATTAGCACTCCACATTTTGTACATCATCCTGCCATTTGCCTTATTCAGATGCGATAATTCATTGTAGTCTCCATCAACTTCTATAAGAAAATACCAAGTTGGTATTGGATAATGCATCAAATTCAACTGTAAGAATTTGCCATTGTTGCCACATTGCAACAGTAACGGTAGCGACACCCGACCCTCTCACGCTTCTTCCACTGACAGATAACTTTTTCTCTACCTCCTCTTTCTAGGGTTTTTAGATGTGGGACTCTCGTTTGGCAATATTACACTGTTGAGATTTATGCCCCCATAAGTTTAGGTGTGGCGATAGTGGTGGCTTATGGTGCTACAACATTCAGGTGGTGACTGATGCTAGATGAGGCAACCTTAGAATTTAGAGGTGCAGTTATGGGAACAATACAAGAGGAGAACATAATTTGAATTTATTGATTTCCCTTTTTGCCCTTGGAAAATGGTATGTGAGATGTACATGACTATTTATTATCCATAATGCAAATGAAAGTTAGTTCTTGGATCAATTTTCAATAATTTGTGAAATTAAGGGAACAAGCTTGTCATATGTGCATAAAACAAGAAACGTTCTTTTTATTAACATATTTTAAAAATTAGTCCAACTTGGGATAAACTAGCCCAATTATCTTGTAGATGTAAGCCCAATTTGATTGTGCACCTGTAATACCCCACACCCACACCCATAATACAGTTTACGGTGAATCTTAGAATTTTAATTATTTCTTTAATGGCAGTTGTAAAAATATACATTAATTGGGGTCTTTAGCGACGATTATCACCAACGGTATTGATTGTGACCTTTAGAGACTATTAATAGTGCTTTTAAGCTCCCAAGTTAATAAGGTGGGAAGAATGTAATGCCCTGAAGGTTTCATTGGTCAATGAAATTTTTAGTTTTAACCTTAATCTAAGACTATTGTGACTTTTTAAAAGGAATGTAGGTGAGATGAGAACACAAGCTAAGTGAGGGGGGTCTTTAGAATTATTTCAACCTAGGGCAACCATATATAAAGGAAGTCTTAAGAGGGCATCCGTCCTAGCAGAATTGTCAGTCCTTGTTTAATGTGAAAAAAGATAGATAAGGGAGGGAAAAACCAAGCTAGGGCAAGGATAAATTCAAGGTTTCGATAGACAAGAGCTAGGTTAAATTCGGAAACAAAAACCAGAACCGCTTAGTTATCAAAGTAAGTACTCCTGCCATATTTTTCCGTATACCCTATTTTCCGTCTATGTATATGTATAAATAATTTTTTCCAATTAGAAGTTTTAAAGCCTTTCACACGCTACTGCTTTTGTGTAAATTGGTTGATGAGAAAATGCATTAAAAATACCATGGAATGTTTCTATGAGTTGTTGTTTTAAAGTTGGCTTATGTTAAATGAGACGGTGTTTCTGGCTTGGTTGTTGTGCCCCATATTCACGAGGGAAAGTTAGATTGTGGGTCCTGGTCAACGGGACGATACGTTGACGCACAGTACTGTTACTCGTGGTTCGCCCTTGTGTCCACAATAATATGTATTCCTGACGAGGGCCCTAATCAGGGGGCGCAAACCCTGACCGAATAATATTTATTCCGGGTGGAGTAGGGATTGTGGGCCTTAGTCAGGGGGGAATGTACGTTGACCGCAACATGCCTAAGTTATGATGAACTGTGATAGTTGTTTATGAGCCTTCTTGATGTCATACTTCAGTTCTAAGAATCTTGGGTGAATTGCTTTCATAAAGCAGATATATGTATAACATCTCTTGTGAAAATGTTTAACAGTTTTAAATCGAAGAAAACCATGGCATGTTTTTATGAATCCCAAAACCTATTTTAGGGATATGGTATGTGTACTTACTGGACCCCAAGCTCACTCTTTTAAATATTCTTCAGGCGATGATCTAGATGGAACTGGCACTGATGAAGGCCATGAGGATTATGGTAGACGACTGCTAGAGGAGTTGTAGTCCTCTTAGATTATTTAATAAATCATTTGGTGGTATGCTAGTACTAAATTTGTAATTTGATTTTTTTTTGGAGCTTAGATATCCACCAAATTCAAAATGAGCTATGTGAGTCGTTAAATAAAGAATGTCATTAAAGATTTATTTAGAAATTATAAGCGTGATTTTAGAAATCTTATTAAGGAGATAGATTTAAACTGCTTGGTTATAGATTCTTGTGTACAGGTTGTAGTAAGGCCTGACAGAGCCCTTGGTTGGATTCCATTAGGTCTGTGGCCGGTCACGTATCTAACTCATTGGCCTACTCGTGGGTTCGGGTCGTGACAGCACCGGCTTAGTTTAGTGCGGATTTCGACTCCCATTTTTGTACATTGGGACGGGGATATACCTTGACACTCTCAATTTACAAAATGAAAATCGAAACTATTGATCAGCCACTCGAAATGGAAAGATGAAATAAAAGGATCTCGGGTCCTATAATACCCAAAGAGCCACCAAAGATCCACTAACCGGATAAGTCGGTGATTAACTGAATTGTTGCTGACAATGTCATCCAGCAACATGTCTTTTCAATAAAAGAGCTTGTCAAAAATAGTCCCTGAAACCAATAAAATAACCCTAGAGGGGGGGGGGGGGGGGAATAGGGTTTTAAGACTACTTTAAAAATTAACAAACAAGAAACCTCAATCTCAATAACTCAAATAAGCAAACAACCAATCTCAACACAAATATTAAATGATAATGTAAAGAGAGAAGGGTTTAGAGATACTTGACAAGGAGAATTAAATGGTTTGGCTTGATATACCCACAAGCCTACGTCCACCCCTTCAAGGAAGTCCCTTGAAAGGCCCTAGAATCCACTAGTATGATCTTCCTTACGGGTCAAGATCGAACCACTTACAATCCCTTGATGCTATGCCCACATCAAGAACAAGCTTTGACAAACCCAAAGCTCCAAAGCTTGACAACCTTAAGCTTTGATACAAGAACCTTTCAATGAAGAAATGTGTACAAGATTTCACTCTCAATAAGTAGATGAGTACAAGTTGAAGTACTAGAATAAGAGAGATGAGTGTATGATGACTTATGAAAGTGTATATCTCTCAAATGTAAGCTCACAATAAATGCTCTCTTGAAAAGGATGAGAAATCAATGAAAACAAGAGAGATTTGAACAATTGCTTTGATCTTTGAGAATATGAAAGATAGGAGAGCTTTGAATGCAATTGATGAATCAAACAAATGCCCAAGATGAGTATTTATAGAGGTGGGAATAAATATGACCGTTTGGAGTTAGGTGGAGCATTAAATGCGCCAAACGGTAAATGCAGTCGACTGCAATGCACCATTGCAGTCGACTGTAACCCAAAAGTAGCCGTTGGAAATTCAAATTTCCAACTTGCAGTCGACTGTAATAGGCTACTGGAAGTATTGCAGTCGACTGCATTCCAATGCAGTCGACTGTAATACCTCACTGCCCAACTTGTAGTCGACTGCATTCCAATGCAGTCGACTGCATTCCTGAAAATGCAGTTTCCTTGTTTTTAAAGCATGAAAAACTTTTATGCATGCAAGGGAAACCTATGGGCAAGTTCTAGGTATACAGTCATCGTAACGATCATCTCTCTATGTCTAGTTTACAAAGACGAAAATAAAAGCATGAAAACTTCAATCGACGAATTCCCTCTTTGATGCGTTCCGTTGAGAGTCTTTGACCGTGTTGCTCGTCTAATAATCCGTTTGCATGAGTATGAGATTTGTTCATATTGCTTCATCAACTCAATGCATGTTTAGACATCATAATCATCAATGTTAGTTATCATCAAAATCAAATATAATCCTAGGTTAAATAACCGTAGGGTTAACAATCTCCCCCTTTTTTATGATGGCAAACATTGATTCAAATAATATGAGATATATAAGATAATAAAGCCAAATAAGCATAACAATCTCAATTATAAACCATAAGGGGTCATGAGAAGAAATCATGACAAAAAGCTCCCCCTATCTTAAGTAATATAGGGCTCCCCCTAACTTAAGCAATATATGCTCATATCAAGTCCACACAAATATGAATCAACAATATTTTCTCCCCCTTTTGACATCATTGAAAAAGGTCAAGGGTGTGTGTGAAAGTGATCAACTTATGTATCCATCCATGGATAATCAATATTGCCAACAAGGGCATTCAAACAAAAAACATAAGTACTTGAATACCCATCAAAAGGTGTACCAAGCACTTTTTACAAAGATAGCACAAATAGGAAGTGTTAAGGATTTAGAAATATGAGTGTGTGCAAATCAAATGAATATCAACAAAATCAATAATTTTGAAAAAGAGGAACATAAACCAAAGCATGCTTTAAGCATATTAAATAATGTTCAAGCATGAGAAGTGCAACTTGCATGATTAGCACAAGAGATATAACATTTAGTCACATAGGTGAAGACATGCCAAGTTCTCTTCTAAGAGCGGTAAACCTCTTCGAATCTAAAGGTTTAGTGAAGATATCCGCTAATTGGTGATTTGTGTCCACGAAATCTTAAACAATATCACATTTTTGCACATGATCACGGATAAAATGGTGTTTGATTTCTATGTGCTTTGTGCGTGAATGTTGGATGGGATTTTTGGTCAAGTCAATGGCACTAGTATTATCGCATAAGATAGGTATGTGATCATACTTGAGTCCAAAGTCCAAAAGGGTTTGTTTCATCCAAAGAATTTGTGCACAACAAGCACCAACCGCCATATATTCGGCTTCGGTGGTAGAGAGTGCAACCGAGTTTTGCTTTTTGGAACTCCAAGAAACAAGAGAGTGACCTAGGAATTGGCAACCTCCACTAGTAATTTTCCGCTCGGTTTTACAACCGGCATAGTCGGCGTCGGAGTAACCAATTAGGTCAAAAAATGATGTGTTTCTAGGAAACCATAACCCTAAATCGTGAGTGCCCTTAAGATATCTAAGGATTCTCTTGACAGCAATCAAATGAGATTCCTTAGGACAAGCTTGAAATCTAGCACATAAACAAACACTAAACATTATATTGGGGCTACGTGCGGTAGGGTAAAGGAGTGATCCGATCATACCTCGATAGCGCTTAATATCAACATCCTTACCCTTTTCATCTTTATCAAGCTTTAATGAAGAGCTCATTGGAGTGTCAAAAGCATTTGATGCTTCCATGTCAAATCTCTTGAGTAGCTCTTTGGTGTATTTGGCTTGGTTGATAAAGATTCCATCCTTGCTTTGTTTGATTTGCAATCCAAGGAAGAAGGTGAGTTCTCACATCATGCTCATTTCAAACTCCTTACTCATACAAGAAGCAAACTCTTCGCACAAGGATCCATTAGTAGCTCCAAATATAATATCATCAACATAAATTTGCACTAACAATAAGTCATTGCCCTTATATTTTATAAAAAGAGTGGTGTCAAGTTTTCCTCTTGAAAAACCATTTTCTAAAAGAAAACTACTTAGCCTTTCATACCAAGCTCTAGGAGCTTGTTTTAAACCATAAAGAGCTTTGCTAAGTCGGAAAACATGGTTTGGAAATTTTTCATGTTCAAAGCCGGGAGGTTGAGCCACATAGACCTCCTCCGAAATAACACCATTTAGAAAGGCACTCTTGACATCCATTTGAAAGAGTTTAAAATCTCTATAGCAAGCAAAAGCTAATAGCATTATAATAGATTCAAGTCTAGCTACCGGTGCATAAGTTTCATCAAAATTAATTCCTTCCACTTGGTTATAACCTTGGGCCACTAATCTAGCCTTGTTTCTAACCACGACTCCGGATTCATCAAGTTTGTTTCTAAAAATCCATTTTGTGCCTATAATCCTAAAGTTTTGAGGTTTAGGCACAAGGGTCCAAACTTGATTTCTTTCAAATTGAACTAGCTCTTCTTGCATAGCAAGCATCCAAGATTCATGATGTAGAGCTTCAGAAAATTTCTTTGGTTCAATTTGGGAAAGAAACGCTATATTAACATGTTGTTGAAGAGAGTGACGAGTTCTTACCCCACTCGAAGGATTACCTAAGATTTGATCGCTTGGATGATCCTTTTTGTAAGTCTAATCTTTTGGTAATTCTTGAGAGTTGTCCAAGTTTGAAGCATCATTGATTGCTTCCTCATTTCCCCCTTGAGAACTTGATTGTTGCTCCCCTAGATCAATTTCTTTGGGGTTGTCTTGTAGTGTTTCACTTATGTCCAAAGTTCTCAAGTCATTGTCCATGTCATCTACATTAACAATGTTAGTCCTCCGAAGAAAAGGATTAGTCTCATCAAAAGTAACATTAATGGATTCTTCAACAACCAAAGTACTTTTATTATAAACTCTATATGCCATACTATTATTAGAGTAACCAAGAAAAATACCCTCAAAGGTTTTGGAATCAAATTTGCTAAGGTGATCCTTGGTATTTAAAACAAAGCATTTGCAACCAAAGACTCTAAAAAAGCTCACCTTAGGTTTCTTATCATTAAAAAGCTCATAAGGGGTTTTTAACAAAATCTTTCGCAAGATAACTCTATTAAGAACAAAGCATGCACAATTGACCGCCTCCGCCCAAAAGTATTTAGGTAAACCATATTCGTTAAGCATTGTTCTTGCCACTTCTTGCAAAGACCTATTCTTTCTTTCGGCAACACCATTTTGTTGAGGAGTTCTAGGAGCCAAAAAATTATGTGATATCTCAAAGTCATCACACAAGGCTCCTATTTTTGAATTTTCAAATTCTCTACCATGATCACTTCGAATGTTGGTAATCAAATAACCTTTTTGATTTTGAACACGTTTTGCAAATGAAGTGAACACATTTAGAGATTCATCTTTGGTAGCCAAAAAGAAAGTCCAAGTATAGCGAGAATAGTCATCAACAATAACAAAACAATATGATTTACCACCAAGACTAGTAGTAGGGATTGGTCCAAACAAATCCATATGAAGTAATTGCAAGGGTCTAGAAGTAGATACCATTTTCTTCGGTTTGTGAGAGACTTTCTTTTGCTTACCCATTTGACAAGCATCACATACTTTATCTTTCTCAAACTTGATCTTCGGGAGACCCCTCACAAGTTCTTTGCTTGAAATATCCTTCAAATGCTCCATGTGCATGTGACCAAGTCTTCGATGCCAAAGCCAAGATGTTTCACTAATAGCACTAAGACACTTGACATCTTGGTTAGCTAAATCATTTAATTGAATGGAGTAAACATTGTTATCTCTACTACCAACCAAAATAGTTTCATTGTTCTTCAAGGATAGTATAGTGAATTGAGAAGCCTCAAAGATAACTTTAAAACCTTTATCACTAAATTGACTAATACTAAGCAAGTTATGCTTCAATCCTTCAACATATAACACATTCTCAATTGAATGTGGTTCCTTACCAATAGTTCCTTTACCTTTGATTTTTCCTTGAGAATTGTCACCAAATGTCACATTTCCTCCTTCTTTAAGATCAATCGATGTGAAAAGAGATATGTTGCCGGTCATATGTCTTGAGCATCCACTATCAAGAATCCACTTCTTGCTACTAGATTTTGCTTTGAGACATACCTATAAACACAAATCAAGTAGTGACTTTTGGTACCCAAATTTTCTTGGGTCCTTGGATGTTAGTCTTGCATTTGTATTCTTGACCTTTCACAATCCACATTTTCTTTCTACCTCTAACAAAAACAATTCTACAAGGACAATGATTAGTCGTATGCCCTTTCTTGTTGCACCAACCGCAATGTGTAAAAGGTGTGCAATAGTTCTTTGGTCGTTTTGTATGAATATTCAACCTAGCTTGTTGTTGCAAAACTTTAGGAGGCATGGCCATGGGATCTAATCCAAGACCACCTTTGTTTAGGCCAATTCTTTGGCGTCCAAGCATGACATCCAAATTGTTTTGACCATCAACAAATTTTTCAAGACATTTTTTCAAATCACAAATCTCAACTTTTAAATCTTCATTTTGTTTTTCTAAAGCCAAAGTTTTGGAAGAGATTTGTTTTGAGCTAGGAGTGTTAACAAGTAATTCAACCAAATCGTTATTCACATGCTCTACATATAAATGGCTAGACATGCATTCATTCTTGGCATGCAACTTATCATTTTCCATTAACAACTTCTCAATTTGCTTATTAGCTTCAAGAAATTTCTTAGACAAAATAATATTTTTCTTGAAAATTTTCTTGGATTCCTCATATAAGCTATCATAAGCATCTTCAAAGCTTTCATTATCACTATCACTACCGGAAGAAGAGCTTACCTCATCATTTGCCATGAAGCATACATTTGCTTGATCATTCTCTTCATCACTTGAATCAAAATCACTCCATGTTGAAGTATGTTCGGCATTCATTGCTCTTTCCTTCTCCTTGTTCTCTTTCTTAGAGAATTGTCTTCGTTTAGCTCTTTCCCATACATCTCTTCTTTCCTTCTTCTCCCTTTTGTAGATAGGACAATCCATCTTCATGTGTCCCGGCTTGTGGCATTTGTAGCAAAGCTTCTCTTCGTTGCTAGCATTTTGTTGTCTTCTCCCATCATTTCTTCTAAATCTTAAGAACTTCTTGAAGTTCTTTGCAACCAATGCAATATCCTCTTCATCAAATTCTTCATCATCATCACTTGACTCAAGGTTTGAAGATGAAGCTTTAAGAGCAATTGATGTAGGCTTCTTCTTGACGTCCTCTTGATCAAAGGTCTTGAGTTGCATTTCGTACGTCATGAGTGAGCACATCAATTCATCAAGAGGAAAGATGTTGAGATTCTTTGATTCTTGGATGGCGGTGATCTTTGCATCCCAAGCTCTTGGTAAGGACCTAATCACTTTTCTTACTAGATCACCATTAGTGAATTCCTTACCCAATTGCTTCAAAGGGTTCACAATGTTAGTAAAACGAGTATTCATATCCGTAATAGATTCATTTGAAAGCATATGGAATAACTCATAATCTCTAAACAATAAGTTCATCTTGGAATCTCTAAGAAGAGAAGTCCCTTCATGAGTGACTTGAAGAGTATCCCAAATACTCTTAGCGGAATTACACATAATGACTCTATTGAGTTCATTAGTGTCTAAAGCACATACAAGACAATTTTTTGCTCTAGCATTCATACAAATCATCTTCTTGTCATGATCACTATACTCCGATTTTGATTTAGGCTCTTCAACCTTGTCAACCACCTTTATCGGAACGAATGGGCCATTCTCAACAATATCCCACATCTCATAGTCTTGAGATTCTAAGTAGATTTTCATCTTAACTTTCCACACACTATAGTTGGTCCCATTAAACAATGGAGGCCTAGTGGTAGAACTACCCTCCATACCCCCAACGTAAGCCATGATCGATTAACTCTCTTGGCGTTACCCAATATAACAAGAGCCGAGGCTCTGATAGCACTTGAAACCAATAAAATAACCCTAGAGGGGGGTGAATAGGGTTTTAAGACTACTTTAAAAATTAACAAACAACAAACCTCAATCTCAATAACTCAAATAAGCAAACAACCAATCTCAACACAAATGTAAAACGATAATGTAAAGAGAGAAGGGTTTAGAGATACTTGACAAGGAGAATTAAATGGTTCGGCTTGATATACCCACAAGCCTACGTCCACCCCTTCAAGGAAGTCCCTTGAAAGGCCCTAGAATCCACTAGTATGATCTTCTTTACGGGTCAAGATCGAACCTCTTACAATCCCTTGATGCTATGCCCACATCAAGAACAAGCTTTGACAAACCCAAAGCTCCAAAGCTTGACAACCCCAAGCTTTGATACAAGAACCTTTCAATGAAGAAATGTGTACAAGATTTCACTCTCAATAAGTAGATGAGTACAAGTTGAAGTACTAGAATAAGAGAGATGAGTGTATGATGACTTATGAAAGTGTATATCTCTCAAATGTAAGCTCACAATAAATGCTCTTTTGAAAAGGATGAGAAATCAATGAAAACAAGAGAGATTTGAACAATTGCTTTGATCTTTGAGAATATGAAAGATATGAGAGCTTTGAATGCAATTGATGAATCAAACCAATGCCCAAAATGAGTATTTATAGAGGTGGAAATAAATATGACCGTTTGGAGTTAGGTGGAGCATTAAATGCGCCAAACGGTAAATGCAGTCGACTGCAATGCACCATTGCAGTCGACTGTAACCCAAAAGTAGCCGTTGGAAATTCAAATTTCCAACTTGCAGTCGACTGTAATCCAATGCAGTTGACTGTAATAGGCTACTGGAAGTATTGCAGTCGACTGTAATACCTCACTGCCCAACTTGCAGTCGACTACATTCCTGAAAATGCAGTTTCCTTGTTTTTAAAGCATGAAAAACTTTTATGCGTGCAAGGGAAACCTATGGGCAAGTTCTAGGTATACAGTCATCGTATGGGCAAGTTTCCTTGTTTTTAAAGCATGAAAAACTTTTATGCATGCAAGGGAAACCTATGGGCAAGTTCTAGGTATACAGTCATCGTAACGATCATCTCTTTATGTCTAGTTTACAAAGACGGAAATAAAAGCATGAAAACTTCAATCGACGAATTCCCTCTTTGGTGCGTTACGTTGAGAGTCTTTGACCGTGTTGCTCGTCTAATAATCCGTTTGCATGAGTATGAGATTTGTTCCTATTGCCTCCTCAACCCAATGCATGTTTAGACAGCATAACCATCACTGTTAGTTATCATCAAAATCAAATATAATCCTAGGTTAAATAACCGTAGGGTTAACAGCCTCAATGCTAGTTCCAGCTTCGTCAACAAGGATGCAGCCTCAAGCTCATCCAGGTGTCTGATGAAGGCCACGACATCCGTGCAAACTCCCAACCCTCTCACTTTATGTAGCTACAACTAAGTTCACAACAATTATGATTAATTCACTTTTTACATACTATGTATTGGCTAGTCATGCCAAACCTTATATGGTTTTTTCCAACATGGCTTATAGTTGCAGAACGCACTGCTTTGGCAATTGTGATACCCCGGAAAATACCGGAAATTAATCTAACTGTGAGTTTGATTAATTAACGGGTGCTATTTTTATTAATTAGCATCATGTAGGTGACAATTAAGTGTTAAGAAGCTAAATAAGAAGTAAGTGTGGACGTGGAGGTTGAAATGTAATTTTGGAAAGTTAAGGGGCAAAAATATAATTTTAGAAAATATGATGAACGGGATGCGTATCTTTATTAAGTAGCATCATTTTGATGATAATGAGGTGTTAGGGGGCTAAAGGATGGGTTAGGGTGATTTTGGGGGTCAAATTGTAATTTTCAAAAGTTGAGGGGTCAAAATGCAATTTTAGAAACTTGAGGGGCCAAAGTGCAAATTTTGAAACTTTGCAAAATGTGGCATAACCTGGGGAAAATAGACCATGCACGATGGC